>CM012446.1:1838879-3247431 GCA_003999625.1 Oryzias javanicus
GTATAAATGAAGCTTTCAACCTTTTTAGCTGTTTTTGTTTGATTTAAAAAAAAAAGTTTTAAAAAGTTGTAAAGAACTTAATCAACCAATGAGAAGGTAGACATATTTTCATTCCAGCTTTCTTCACAATACTCTGCTTTTGCTCGTTATATATGATGATAAAAGTGAATGCATACATATTTGAAATAATTAAAATTTTTTAATCTGATCCTTAAAGTTTTAAAACAAAGTTTTTTTCCACTATTTTATAAAAAAAATTGCACAAACATTTAAAGAGAATAAACATCAGCTCCTGAAATAAGAACTTATCGGCTCTCAGTTCGTTTAAAGTGAAATATAAACTCTTACCGTTTATCTGAAATCTAAAAACTTTTAAAACTGTTTTAACACCTTTGGATATGTCTCTTTTAAATATTCACCAAACTGTCCAAAAAACATCCCAGAGAGTCGAGTGAACGTCGGACAGAGACTCAGGGCCTCAGCTGATCACAGGAGTGATGATCTTCTTTGAAACCCGGCGGACGCAGGCGGCGCCGCGGCCGTGTCGACGCCCTCCGCTGATGCGTGCGGCTGCGCGTCGGGGAGGATTAGGACTTCAGCCGCTCAGCAAACATTGATCTTGGCAGTAAATAAGAGTCGGACAGTGGCGAACTTCTCCTTCAGGAATGTTCGGATCATCGAGTCGTTCCTGATGAGACGTCAGATACAGAAGACCAAAGTTTTCATGCATATTATGGTCTGTAATTGAAATGTGATCATTCTGGAGGATTCATGGATCTCCAGGCCTCGAAGGCCTCATCCCTGCATGTTTTACAACATACCTGCTCTGGAACGTTCTAATTGGCTGAACACACCTGAACCAGGTAATCAGTCATGAATGGATAACTGGATATCACGCAGAAACCGCGGCCCTCGAGGCCTGGACTTACCTATTCCTGGTTTAAAGTCAGTTAACAAACTAAAATGTGACCAATGCTTAACAAGTGACCTTCATTTCTTAAATTATTAAAGATTGTGTTTGATTAATAAGGCTGACTGAGCAGCATGAACCCTCGTCTGTGATTGGCTGGTTTGCTTCCACATTTTAAATGCAGAGTTCAGAGATGACAGCGTAGATATAAAGACTCCAGAGAACGTTGTGTGACATAATACGACATTACAAAAGATGAGATTTTTTAGCTCGTTATCACAAGAAAATGAGCAGAAAAGCAGCTAAAAGAGATTTTAAATTAACCAGGTTTATCAAAGTTGAAAATGTAAAAAGTGATTTTAAAACCAAAAAAAGAGAGTTTAAATGCATTTTTTTTTGCAACTTAAAATTTACATTTTAAAAACTTCTACATTTGTGTAAAATTCCTTTAAAAACCCTTAAAAATACTTTTAAAGCAGTGGACTGGAGCAGCTGTGGTGGAGTGGTTGACCTGCTGGAGGTTTGCAGCTTGACCGACATCACTGTGTGGATGACTGTATAAGATGAGACACTTTTTCACTTTTGCACTTTATCTTTGTTTTGGACACTCGCTCAGCAATCCGGGTAGCCGTGCAGCTAGCCGCTTTGAGTCACATGACCAAGACGGATGTTGTGAACACAATCTGTCAGTTTTCCAAAATAAAACTTCCTTCAAGATCAGAAAATAAACTAAACAGAAATAATCAAAGCTAACACATGTATCTTCTCTTCTGTCGTCACACTCACGTCACACTTAGTCCAGTTCTCAAACACAGTCAATGACCTGAACTTTATTTTGAAGGAACTCCACCTGTCTGCAGAGACTCACAGATCCAGTTTAAGAAAGTTCCAGGAAGTTTTTAGAGTCTGATTTGACCCTCAGAATGATTTCTACCTCCACTGGAGGTATTTTTGTAATTAAAGATCAAATGTAATCCAGCTAATCCACAAAATCACCAGAACCAACAATCTTATGACAGTAATCTATCAGAAAACAACGCCTCTTCATCTGCAACCAGGAGGAGGACAACCGTTATTGTTGATGTTCAAACCAGAGCGCTGACATCTGGACCTGGACTGGTCCAAATGTTCATGTCCCACAAATCCAAAGAATCTGCAAAGAGATCTGAAAGTCAAATTAAAATATGAATTGTTGGTCGTGTGGTTCATAAATGTCTTTACGGTGGCTGAAGTTCTCCTGAAGGTCTTCATGGAGGACGTTTAATGAGGTGGAGGTCCAAACGTCTGAAAAATGTTTCTCTAATTATTTATGAACGAGAACGCTCCATCTCTGACATCTTTTTTTTCTTATTTCACACATTTGTGCTGAATGGATGTCTCTCCTGGTGATGGAACAGAACTTCATCCCTGCAGCAACACATTCGTTCTGCTGTGTCTCTGACGGATGACCGGCACCAGAACCAGAATAAATCCTCAGAATCCGGCCGTTTCCTGCAGACTGAAGCTCCTCTCTGCTCTGGTTCTGGACGCTGAAGTGTGCTCTGGACCTTCTGTCCAACCGTTCCCGCCGACAGATGGACGTTAAACGAGAGGAGCCAGGAACGCGGCGGCGCCTCCAGGAACGCGGCGGCGCCTCCAGCTGCTGCGGGTTCTGGAGCCAATCAGCTTCCATGTAAACACAGGAGTTTCACTTACATGTTTGCTGAGGAGAAACGAAGCTGAAGCCCACAAACGAAGCAGATCTGAGAATGTTTTTAACTCTAAAAGCAGAAACAATAAAGACTTAGAGATTTAGTGTTTGCGTTGGCTGCAGGCCGGCTTCAGTGCAGATGAAATGTAATCCCTGTGATTTATGTTTCGCTGTAATTCCTATAAATTATGGTGAAATGGGCGCGAGCAATCCTCTTTCTGCCTGTCAGCGCCGTGCCGTCAGCGGCGTTTTCTTTCTTTATGTCCTCCACAAAAACCAAAGCGGCGTCATAAAGAAGCGGCGGCTTTGAGAGTTTCAGCCACGCCCCCTCGGAGCTCAGGAACCACCGCATCCACAGCTGTCACTCATCCGCTGTTTTTTTTTCTTTTTTTTTCTGTAGTCTAAGTAAAAGTAGGCGGAGCCTAATGGATGTGACATTTAACGTTCAAAATGTTTGACAGGTTTCATGATTTGGGGGTGTGGCCTTCCAACAAGCTTACTCCTGATTGGTGAAAGTGGTTGCCATAGAAACTCAGACTAATCAGAGCTTACTGGCAGCGTCAGAAAAATCCCTCTGTTTGATTGGACCACTTCATAGGAACTGAAAAAAGTGAAAAATTGCATCAATTAACAAAAATTCTATAATTTTTTACATTTAAAAATATTAATTTTTATCAAATTACATTTTTGAGTTGAGTAAACCCTCAGCAAAATATTTAAATTTTTTAATGTAACAATTTAGAGAATTTTTGTAAATTGATGCAATTTTTCACTTTTTTCAGTGTAGACTGGTGGTCCCCAACCTGTTTACGGCTGCCGACCGGTTTGACAAATTTTTCATGGTCCGAAAAAGTTTAACATATTCAGCCTCTGAAAATTTTCAAAATAAAATTCAGCTACAAGAAATTTTGATTAAAAAAATCTGTTGATATATGAAACAAAAATGTTGATTTTAAAAAAAATCCATAAAGTAAACATTACATGACTTATTTCCCAATTTTTAACATAAAATTCAGACTAAAAAAATATACTGATGATATTTACTTTTCCATAAATCCTCATTTATTGGGTATTTTTAACATAAACGAACATTTTCTGAGCTAAAGTTTCTGAACCAAGTTCAGCTTTTCTGAAGGAAAATTCTCAAATTTACAAAATTCTTCAAATTTTTTGTAAAATGTTTGAACTTTCTGATGAAAAATTTCCTGTTAACATTAAAGTGGAGGCTAACAACTGGACGCTAGCTTCAGCTACATCCGACTTTTAAGGTGGTATGGACAAATAAAGCAAAACGAAGCTTCTGTCCTGAATCTGGGACTTTCTAAGCAGCACATTTGTATTTAAAGATCAAACGTGATCCAAACACCGGATCCCGAGGAGCACGGCTCGTTTCTACACGATGTCATCACTGGGGATGAAGAGCATCGTGTCTGCAAGAGTCTTTCAGAATAAAGTGCTGTCATCGTCTGGTGTGAAACCAAAGTGAGATCTTCATCAAATATTCAGAGTCCTGATGTGTTCTCTCTCAGCTGCGGAGTCTGCCTCGTCTCCCGTCAGAACCACAGAGCGAGCAGCTTTACGGCGCCGTGGCTCACGCTCTGACAGAACACCTCACTGAGGTCACAGAGGAGCCAGCGGTGAACCCCGAACCCCCCAGGGAGAAGGGTTGTCCATGTTTCTACAACTTCTGAGCCCAAACACAAACATCTTCTGCAGGAAAGTTTTGGAGTTTTCCAGAAATCCAGAAGACCTTTTCCTTAAACTTTCTAGAATGGTCATTAATACATAGTAGGACAAAAGCAGTTTCTGCACTAGATTGAGGTCTTTGTTGCCATGGCGATGTGTTTGCTGGAAGATCCATCTTCAACGTTTTTGTCCAACATCTCTCCACTCATAGATCCATCCCTTCTTCTCTTCACACAGATCAGTCGTCCTGTTCATTTGGCAGAAAAGCAGCTCCAAACCATGATGCTTCCACCACCGTGCTTCACAGTGAGTATACCTTTTATAAAATGGTGAGTCTATCTCCAATAGATCAGTTTTGGTCTCGCCTGATCACCTCCCAGTCCTCCTCTGGATCCTCCTGTAGACGGTTCTGGACGTGTGCCGGCTTCAGTAGAAGATTCCAATCCATTCTGTGTTGCCATAGTAACCTTTGTTACTTTCTTACTCCTTACTTCATTGACCAGTTCCTCCGTGTAATTCTGGACCGTTTCCTCTCCGTTCTCCAGATCGTTTGTTCCACCAGGTGAGACCTTTCATGGATGATCATGATCCTCAGCGATCTTAAGTTGATCTCGCAGATCAATTCATCCCAGTCTGGTTCAGATGGGAAATCGGGTGTCCTTTGACAGCTCTTCGGTCTTGATCATGGTGTGACTTGTTCAAACAGGTGCATGAGAACAGATAACAGAAGATCAGAGAGCTTCTTCCTTCATTTCTGCTCCATGAAGTCTTTCAAAATCAAACTATATGACGAACATAACGGACCAAACTCCGGATCCGTCTGCCTCCTCGTGTGTTTGTGTATCTGTAAGATGCAGGAAGTGGTTGTGTTGTTTCCTAAAGTCCTGAAAAAACAGCATGAAAACAGATTCTTCCTCCGTGTTTTCAGGTCAGGAGAAAAGCTGTTTCTGTTTCCTCACGCATCGGAGAACAGAGTGCATTTCTGTGTAAACAGGCCTCTTTCTCTGAGCAACATATGGCTGCTAGTCAAAAGCTTCCCGCCGAAGCTCAATAAGCCCGGGAGTTACGTAACAGTTACTCACTCCGTCTGTGGGCTTCCTTTAACTCCGTCTCAGTCACAGCGGTCCTGCATCTCCTCTCAGAGCCGGGAGGGAACCTCCGCGTCGGTCCGCCTGTCAGTCACTTCGTCGGGTCGTCTCCGCGTGAGGCGATCCGACGGCTGCAGGTCGGCGTTCACGTCACGCACATCGTTTCCTGTTTCCAGAAGCTCGGTCAGACCACGTCTGAGGGGTCGGATTCACATCAAACCGCCGCTTTGACCGTCAGATCCTCGGCGGTCCAGCAGGTGTTCATGAAGCGGCTGATTCAGAGCCGGAAGCACACGTGGCAAAGTCACGGCCCGGGGGCCGGATCCGGCCCTCCGGGTAATTCTATCCGGCCCTCCAGATCTTTTGATTTTATTGTTATTAATGTTATCGTTTGCTCATTTCAAACTTGTAGAATTTTCACAAAATATATTTCTATGGAGAGTAAAATGTAAAGAAACTAGAAAAGTGCATTACCTCCGATAATGCATGTGTGAATGCATTTTGCGGAATGTGATTGCTGAAAATGCTGAAGATTTTTGCTTAAAATCAGCACAAAAACCTAAAAAGTTGTCAAATTAGCCAAAAAAGCTAACACATTGCTAATATGTGAGCTTAACTCAGAATTAGCCCAAAAAAACCCCTCAAAAGTTGCCAATTTTGCCAAAAAAGCTAACACATTGCTAATGTGTTAGCTTGACTGCAAATTAGCCCAAAAAAACCTGAAAAGTTGCCAAATTAGCCAAAAAGTTAACACGTTGCTAATATACTAGCTTAACCTTGAATTAGCACCAAAAAACCTAAAAAAGTTGCCAAATTAGCCAAAAATGCTAACACGTTGCTAATGTGTTAGCTTGACTGCAAATTAGCCCAAAAAAACCTGAAAAGTTGCCAAATTAGCCAAAAAAGTTACACGTTGCTAATATACTAGCTTAACCTTGAATTAGCACCAAAAAACCTAAAAAAGTTGCCAAATTAGCCAAAAATGCTAACACGTTGCTAATGTGTTAGCTTGACTGCAAATTAGCCCAAAAAACCTGAAAAGTTGCAAATTAGCCAAAAAGTTAACACGTTGCTAATATACTAGCTTAACCTTGAATTAGCACCAAAAAACCTAAAAAAGTTGCCAAATTAGCCAAAAATGCTAACACGTTGCTAATGTGTTAGCTTGACTGCAAATTAGCCAAAAAAACCTGAAAAGTTGCCAAATTAGCCAAAAAAGTTAACACGTTGCTAATATACTATAGCTTAACCTTGAATTAGCACCAAAAAACCTAAAAAGTTGCCAAATTAGCCAAAAATGCTAACACGTTGCTAATGTGTTAGCTTGACTGCAAATTAGCCCAAAAAAACCTGAAAAGTTGCCAAAATAGCCAAAAAAAGCATAAGTGCAGAAAGTTTTATAACGATTTGAAAAATGTTCCATTGACTTAACATAGGGATAAAAATTAGCATAAAATTGTGCAAAAACCGTAAAATTTGCGAAAACCAAAAATACAAGCAGTAATGTCCTTAACGAGCCGAACGTTTTTGATACCAAGATTGCTGAAATTGCATAAAGTGTGCTAGAGTTTTTTACGTGTCAAAAAACGTACGGAAGAAAACGTAAATAGGTGAAAAACATAGTGTGAATGCATTCAATGCATTCACACTATTATTTAATGTTTAAGTTGATTTATTCTGTAATAATATTCCTGCATTTGATTATTCATAATTATGTTAAAAAAGTTATTCATTTTTACTTTCTGGCATTTACTAAGACTTTTTAGGCTAATTAGCTAACATTTCAGCTATGCGGTAGCTGTTCGGGATAATTTAGGCTTTTTTCAGTTTTTTAGGCTCCTTCGAAGTTTAACTATTTTCATATTTTCTATTAACAAAGTTTTTTGGGGTTTTTTAGGCTAATTTGTCATTTAGCTAATATTTTAGCTAATTTTAGCTTATTTTCAGCTATCACCTTCACTGTTTTTAGCTATTTATTTCAGCATCTTCAGCGGCCAAATTCACATTAGCATTATCACAGGAAATACTATATATCTAGTTCATGATTATGTTAAAAAGCTTTAAAGTTCTGTTGTGTTTAATAAATGTTTATCCTGTTCGGCCCGGGACCTAAGGTGGTTTTATTTGATTTTGGCCTCCTGTAGGATCGAGTTTGACACCCCTTTCTTCAAATGATTCAATCATTTAAAAAATAAAAGCCCCGCTCCAATGAAAATTGTCTTTATTGTGTTTTTAATACATTCTTTGATCATTTTTCTCATAATAAAAGACCGAAAAAATAAAAAAGATTTAAAATTTAAACTGCGTTTCAAGTATTTCTTGATTCAAATCGCTTTGGATCAGAAAACTAGATGCTAGACAAAGCTGTGGCTAACGACGCCGAAGTCTCTCTTACCGCTACTTTGCTCCGCCCCCTTCCACACATTCACTTCCTTGTCCGAGCTTTTCTTTGACTCATGATCCATTAACGCTCACATGTACTTTTGCGCTGCTAATGCTAGCTTGGGGTTGTAGCTCGTGTGTGAGCGTGCTCAGTGACAGGGAGGGGAAGGGGGCGGGGCTGTTCCAATCCAACAGTCCCGCCCACGAGCCAGGATTCTTTATTTGCCGCTATGCTTAAAATATGTCTTAATATATAACAACAGCTTTTTGATTCTGGCTAAAAAAAGAAACTGCACAAACCACTGGAAATGATTTTACAAAAGAAAAAATACAGTTGAGTCGGACTTGGTTTGTTTCAAGGGTTTCTTTTTCTAAAAATAAAAAAGGGAATTTGATTTTCTTTGTCCCACCCGTGCATCCTTTTGTAGAATTTTAATGAAGTGGGCGGAGCCAACTTTATCCATTAAAGTCCCCATCCAATGAAAGTCCTGTTTTTGAGTTTTTAACATTTGTGGCATTTTTCTCATGAAAGAGAACAAATGTAATAAGAAATAAGAAATTTCCGAGTATTTCTCCTTTTAAATCTCTGTCAGTCACAGATGGGCTCTGTTTGAGTGAATGAGCCTTGTGATGTCACAAAGGCTCACTTCCTCGTTCGAGTTGACATCCGGATCATTCGGACATTTCCGATATAACTCGACATGTTTTTGATGCGGCGCAGAGGAAGTGAAGATTTATGCTACGGAAACACAGTTGTCATCATCGAGGGCGGGGCTACTCTGCTCAGCACCAAAAGCCACGCCCCCTCAGAGGAAATCTTGGAAACAGAGGCTTCAGATCAACATGATTTAGGGGAAAATGTGGGATTTAGGTTGAAAACGTCATAAATCAAACATTAAAACATTAATATGAACTTGTTTTTTTTCTTGTTTGCTGTCAAAGGAGGACTTTACAGTGAATAAGTTATTTTTTAAAAAGCCAATTATGATCCATGAATGACTCCGGGTTACGTTCTGTTTTGTTTCCTTATATCAGGAGGGGGTTTCTTTTTTTTTCTGTCTTTTTTTACATTTTAATTTGGCAAACAGATGAATCTCCTTTTCTTTGTCTTACCCAGTCATCCATTTGTAGAGATTTGATGAGGTGGGCGGAGCAAACTTTGATCATTAAGCCCATCCCACTTCGGTCGTCATTTTTTTAGGAATCAGCATCTATACGACATAGTTTATCTGTATACGATCGCTAGCACTTGTAGATTCATCCGTTAGCCCCTCCCACATCACAAAACACCTGAAAAACACCTTTTGAATAGCATAAAATTTTATTCTGACAACTTTTTTTTTTAGCTACATTTCAGATTGAATAAAAAATAAAAAACTGAAAAATAGTGAATTCTAAAAACAACTTTGTGATGTTATGAATCTGTTTTTTTCTCTGTTTTGTTACAAAAAGACGACTGAAAGACTAAGTCTAAATATATTTTTTTGTTGTAAAACATCAAAGCTTTTAGAAAGTACCTAAAATAAAATGAAATAAGTATTATTTTGCTTTGAGGGAAACATTTGGCAGCAAAAGGAGGTTTTGGCGTGAGGAACGACCCACACGAGCTCCCAGGCCGTGTCCACGTGTGTTTGTGTAGCTGAGGGAAGAACCTGGCATGAAGACGGCATGTGTGTGCGTGTGTGTGTGTGTGTCTAATTATAGTGAGTGCTTGTGTTGTGCGACCGGTCCTCACAGAACCTGACACACCGACAGACTGATGATGATGGATCTGCTTCCACTGCAAAACCCACAAAAACAAACGCACAAAACTCACCCTTCCCAAAAATCGGATTCTGTGTGTCAGTTAGTCCGTGCACGTGCACGTGCACGTCACACGCATGCACAGACAGCCTCGTGGGCATCACCTTAATGAGAAGTCCTGGCTGCTGCTGCTGCTGCTGGTTTGGACGAACAAAAGCACAAAACAGACACACAAACAATGTGTGTTCTCAGCTGTCCAGTTGCTACTGTTTGTCTTTCTCCTTCAGACTGAAGAAGAAGCTTCTAGAAGATGCAGGTCCAAACAAACACGGGCTTTCAGAAATAGAACACGGTGGTGGGAGTGTGATGGTACAGCCTGAGCTGATGAAGAAAGAACGTTCAGATACGATGAGGACAGTAAGGAGCTACAAAAGTAACTACAAGTAGAAAGTATTTTTACTCTTGCATGCAGGAGACAGAGTACACACAAAGTAAACTTCTCTGTGACTTCATAAACATTTGATGTTGGCTCAGATAATGGATGAACTTCAAAGAACTTTTCAAGTAGAGCGTTCCTCATTTACGCTGTAAAGATCCATCGTGTTAGTTAAAGAGTCTGTTCTATCAAAAAACAACTTTTGAGCTTTTAGCTGCATTATAATGTTCATTCTTCACTGAAGAACCAAAGTGGTATTTTTATCGGTTCATGCACGAGTAATCCTCAAAAAACCTGCACTCTGACCACCAGCCCCTCCCATACCCATGAGGGTCAGTACGAGCTGATGTCACAAGTTGAGAACAGCCCCTTCCAGGACGAGTCTGCGCTGAAAGAACCGCCTCCTGGCTAACAGACACATACATGCTTTTTCTGTTCAGCTGGCGGTGCGCAGCCGCTAACTTTGACGCTCAGCTAGCAGCGCTCTGCTGCTAACTCTTTCGTCCAGCTAACAGTGCTCTCCTGCTAACTTTGATGTTCAGTTAGCGGTGCTCAGCAGGTTCCTGTTTTAACCAGCTAGCAATTCCAAGCTGCTAGCTTTTTTAACCAGCTAGCGATGCTAAGCTACTAACTTTTTTAACCAGCTAGCGATGCTAGGCTACCAATTTTTTTAAACAGCTAGCGATTCTAAGCTGCTAACTTTTTTAACCAGCTCGTGTTGCTAAGCTACCAACTTTTTCAAACAGTTAGCGATTCTAAGCTGCTAACTTTTTTAACCAGTTAGCGATGCTAGGCTACCAACTTTTTTAAACAGCTAGCGATTCTAAGCTGCTAACTTTTTTAACCAGCTAGCGATGCTAGGCTACCAACTTTTTTAAACAGCTAGCGATTCTAAGCTGCTAACTTTTTTAACCAGCTAGTGATGCTAAGCTACCAACTTTTTCAAACAGTTAGCGATTCTAAGCTGCTAACTTTTTTAACCAGCTCATGTTGCTAAGCTACCAACTTTTTCAAACAGTTAGCGATTCTAAGCTGCTAACTTTTTTAACCAGCTCATGTTGCTAAGCTACCAACTTTTTCAAACAGTTAGCGATTCTAAGATGCTAACTTTTTTAACCAGCTAGTGATGCTAGGCTACCAACTTTTTTAAACAGCTAGCGATTCTAAGCTGCTAACTTTTTTAACCAGCTAGCGATGCTAGGCTACCAACTTTTTTAAACAGCTAGCGATTCTAAGCTACTAACTTTTTTAACCAGCTAGCGATGCTAGGCTACCAACTTTTTTAAACAGCTAGCGATTCTAAGCTACTAACTTTTTTAACCAGCTAGCGATGCTAGGCTACCAACTTTTTTAACCAGCTAGTGATGCTCAGCTGCTAGTTTTCTCCCTCAGCTAGCAGTATTCAGCCGCTAACTTTGACGTCTAGCTAGCGTTGATCAGCCGCTAACTTCTAGCCCCGGCCATCGCTACAACCAGTAAAGCTCCTTGCTCCGCCCCATTCTGAAGCATCCACTTGCACACAGATCTTTGTTGTCCTGCTCTGATCTGGAATCTGGATCAGAACTGTCCAGCGATGCAGCGAGGTTAGGAGAAATGGAGTTCTGTGGTCTCACAGAGTTGTTCCTCACATAAACATGGTCCATCTCGGTTCATCTGTGGTTTGATGCGAGTGAGATCTCTCTGAACTCATGACAGTAATCCTCAAACATCTGTTGAAGCAGAAGTAAGCAGCAGGAAGCATCTCAGTGAGTCATCGCGCTCACGTTTTACATAATCTGAGTCAGATTAGCTGCCGGACTCGGTGGAGTCTCGGCCTCCTCCTCCTCCTCCCCGGATGCATCTGCTCGCTCTGCCCCACGGGAACACAGCTGGGCTTCAGCCTCCACGGGACAATGAGGAGACGAGGAGACGAGGAGCGCAGACCATCTTTTCTGCTTTCATTAGCCACACATGGATTCTTCACAGAAGTCTTCATGTTGCTGTAATTTAGATGAATAAATCCAGGATGCGACGGATCCGCTGCAGATGTTTGCTACCGTTATTCTGACCCACAAAGGCGGGGGGGCTGTTAGCGTGCAAACAGAGCAGCTCATGTTTGCAGAGAAAAGGATACAGTTAAGCAGGAATTGAATTCAGCTAATGCAGTCATGAATATGCAGGAATCCTCCAGAAGCGAAGAAGGAGTGTAAATACTGCATTTATCATTGTGGGTTCATTTGAATGCAGTGTATTAAATGCAAACATTTCCATTCCCCTTGTTAAGCCTGAGGTCAGCAGCCGTGCCGGCGGTGATCGATGAGCTCGCACACTTTGTGCGTCGTCAGCAGTTGTCAGCCGCTCCACAATGAGCCGGAATGACCAAAAATCCATCTGATCGTTTCATCCGCAGCGCAAAATATTTTCTTTAACTCCGAGAGCAAAGACACTGAAGGCCAAAGAAAAGAGATTTTCTGAAAGCTGTTTGGAGAGCAAACACAGCGGCGCTGAAGGAGGTTTCAGCGTCCTGTTTGACTGTTTATGACAACAAACGTGGTCAGAGTTGAAATGTTAGGAATTCTCTTCTGTTAGAAGATGCTTCAAACTCCTCGCATGAATATCCAAGCGGCCACAGGGGGGCAGTACAGCAACTGCTTTTAGCATTAATTGCTAAAATCTGGATTTTTTTTTTGTTTAAGTTTTGTTGTGATTGAAGGACAGCTTCATACATAAACTTCAGCATGAAGATGCAGCTTCATTCAAAACGACATTCAAAATCTACAAAGAGTAGACTAAAAGGTACGTACAAATATGAAATGACTTCCTCCTAATTTAATTTAAAGATACGAGAAAAGAAAAAGCTAGTTACTTCTGAACACAGATACTTCTGAAGGAGCGATGTGTATCAGTACATGGAGTCAATAAATGGAAAATATTCCAACATTAAAAGCAGTAAAATCAATGACTCTAAAACTATCAAGTATCAGTAAAAACTACAAATCTCCGAGTGTTCATTTCACAGCGGTTGATGTTTGGAATTATACATTTTTGTTCTTTTTTTCCCCAGTCTTTTCTTATTGTATCTTAAATCAGAAAAAACAATGTTTGTTTTCTTTTTTTACTGATTGATTTGTAAAAAGCGGCAGAGAATACAAGTTATTTTTTTCTGCTGTTCCCTTTTCCCATTTTTTTTTGTTTCCATCATGTTTGAGTTTACAACTCAAGGTTGTATTACATGTTTACTGAATAAAAATGAAAATGAAATATAAAAAAAAGAAATGTAGCTTCCCAATGATACTCGAGAAGTTAAGAGTCGATGGATCATAATCTCCAGGAGGGGACAAAAGTCTGGTTTGTTTTATTCAAGATGGCGGCTCTTCCAAAGGTCAAAGGTTAACAAAACATTGGTTGTAGTTGCAGACTTAACTCAATGGTCACCTAGCCGCAGGTCCTGTGGTCATCCCATAATAGTTTCAACACTTCCTTCCGTACATTTTGGTTTCATTGGTGGATTTTACACGTTTTGAGCCTCATAAGAGATTTTGGCCCCTATTTAACTCTTTAATGGTTTCTCCCACTATGATGTCACACATTTTCACTCAACGACAAAGAAAAAAAGAAAAACTCCAAAAATAATCTGATCCTTCAGTCCAGAACTGACATAAACAATATAAATGGGAAATGGTTTAAAAAACTATTATTTAGTTATTTTAATATTTAAATTCTACATTTTGCTAAATAAAAAACCATGTCTTAACTGCAGTAAAAACCTGAATAAAAAGTATTTTTCTGAACTGGACTTTGCGGTCTTTCCTGGGTTAAATTAATAAGTAACTGGACCAAACTTTTCTCTACACCTTAAAGGTCACAGGCAATGGCTTTGGCCAAAATCCCACCCTAAACCCTGACTACTAAAAAACCATCTAGTGCTCTAGATTTAAAGGGCCCTTCCATGAAAATTCTACTTTTTTAGGTTTTAAATGCATTTTATTGTCCATTCCTCTCTATAAAGAACCCCAAAACAGTATTTTGATCCGTTCATGTATTTAAGAGTAATCCTCTAAAAACCTGCACAGTCTGCAGCAGCCCCTCCCATACCCACGAAAACGAGCGGTTGGAAACGTGCTGACTTAAGATCGTTGCCACCAGCTCCCTCCAGGAAGAGTCTGTGCTGCAAGCTCCGCCCCCAGACTACAACGAAAACACACCCACCTTCTCCGTGAAGCTGTGGCAGGAGATTCCTGCACCAGAACCGCTCTACGACCCATTTTTCAATGTAGTCTCGCTTCATTTCCAATCGTAACGAACTTCTGTTCACTCTGAGATTCCTCAGTCTGAATATGAACAACTGAACCAAAACGGCCGCCGTACACGACAGTCACGTGATGTAAACACAGTAGAAATGAGGTGATCGGTGAGACAAATGTAGAGCATTGATTATCATGTTATCCAAAAGGAAATAATTGATCCAGCTGTTAATATTAACACTGAAAATCGTAGAACTCTCTTTTCTGAGTCTCCTTTTCTAAAGCTCTATTGTAGATTCAACAGAATTCTCTTAAAAACAAACCATAAAACCACAACAACTCATTAAATGTGGTTGGATGAATTCATGCTCAATAAAACAACTTCCGGGTATTAAAACGGGACACAACAATGACTCATATTTCATAAATAATTTGTTTTTTAGTGTTCCCAATGTAATATATGATCATATATATGGATACAGTTTAGTTCTGAAAGGCTGATTTTCCCCTTTAATGGCAGTTTAGACACATTCTCACTACTTAACGCACTATACAGTGAGTGGGGGGGATTTGGACATGGAGATCGAGATATATATATGCTAGAGTTGCTAAGCTAGTTTGTTGCATATGCAAAGTTGAACCCCATATTGGATAGGTCGAGATGACAGTTTACTGCAGTGTTACAGTTGTACAAACAGATCTGGATAAACAAGAAGGTGACTATACACAGTAAATTATTCTGTCAGCTGATGAAGGAGAACTTCTAGAAAACATTTTGAACATCTACATTTATCTACGTTTTCGGGCGGGACCACTGACTTTTTTTGTTTTCTGGAGTTTGACGGTGGTATTTGTGTTTGACCTCAAATCAGACCAGACGACCCGTTGGTAATCAGATTACTCAGTGGGAGAACAGAAACTAACCATTTTTGTGATTATAAGCGTTTTTTTTCCTTTAAAATTTGACCAAAATGAAACATTTTATGGTGATTTTACTGTATTTACTAAGTCGTGTCTCATTGTTTACGGACATTTCCAATATGGCGTCGCTCTTTACGTATCTTGAACAATGATCATAGGCTACCCAACATACCTCACTGGTCACCTGGATTTGTTACTTTCGGTCCCGTTTGTCTCTTAACTCAAAGTGATGATCAGTTTTGGTCTCAGAACAGAAAACAAACTTCTCTCACCATCTCTGGCCTCCGTCTCCTTCCTTCTCCCACTTTGAGCGCTTCAGGGAAATGTAATTGCCCCCCCCCATCCCCGCTCCTGGCAGCAGCCGCCTGTCTTCATGCATTATTCATGCAGTCTAACATGATGCATGGGGTTTTTAAATGAGAGGTCATTGAGCGTTCCGACTCCGTGGGGATTACCTGCCTCTGCAGACATGCATGACACGGCGTTCTCCTCTGCAGCTCGCCGCAGGACTCTCCGGGTTTTGTTGTCTCCTTCGGGGTGAACGGCATGAAACTTTGATGATGCTTTCACCTGAAACCTCATCCTGAGGGGGGGGCTCAGCTCAGTGTTGTATATGTACTAAATACAATGTTAAAGTAACTTAAGACAGAGGAACAAATGATTGAGAACATCAAACGTAGTCAGACACTTACAGAAGAATTTCCAGGTTTAAAATCTCCTTAAAAAGTGAATTTTTGACTTTAAATTTTATATTTTATGATGTAAAAGTTGAGTCGTCCATCATCAGAGATTAACGGACGACGCAAAGGCAACATCCGTTAATCTCTGATGATGGACGACTCATCTTTTACAATAGTCACTTAAAAAATAAATACTTTTGAAATCAAATATTAGTATTTAGGTTATTTTTTATGCTAAAACTGACTATTTGGTGTGAGGCGTTGTCATGGTAACCTGCATCTTCAGCTGGCGTGTGAGGACTAACCGGCGGAGGAAAGTGCAAGATTTCTTTGGCAAAAATCACCTTTTTGTGCTTGTTTTTGTCCAGATGATGAAGCAAAAGTTTGAGGAACTTTATTAGGTACAACGTCACAACATTAGACAGTCAGTTGCTGAATATTCTGCATTATTTTTATGGTTTGAAGGAACAACTATTACAATAAATACATATTTGAAGTAAAAATCTCTGGTTTTTTTGTCTTTCAAATGCAGATTTATTTTCTTTTGAAGTCAAACTTTTCTTCTGTTTCCTCAAAAGAAACTTTCCAAATACAAATGTTTTTTAGTTAACTTTGCTAGACCGGAGTTCTAACTTTGGCAGTCAATGCAGCGGCTTTAAGAACGTAATGAATAGATTTTTGACACGTGATTCGAATATGGTGGAAAATCCAGTATTTTGACAAAACAGAAAAGATGTAGGCTGATATAGATATAGAACACTGAGGTTATGTGACTGGAACTTCATTTATAGATATCTATTATTAGTTTTTAATTGATACCCTTCAGCCAATCAGAATGAAGTATTGTCCCGTAACATTTTTTTTTAATTCCTTAGGATCATTGTTTGGAATGAGATTTTTCACAGAAAATAAAAACAAACTTTTGCACAAACAAAACTGATCAAATTTTAGTTTTGAAAATAAAAAAAGAGGACTTTTAGGTCCTTTAGGGAAACAAGCTTCGATGTCAGCTAAAGCGCCACAGCCCTTCAATCAATACATTTACCTGTATTTGTTTTAACTTTATTGTCCTAAAATTCAGAAATAAAGGCAATTAAAATAACTTCAACAAACTAAAACAAGCATTGAGATTGGATATATTCCAGCAGATATAAAAATGAAGACAGATGAATACACACATTTATGTATTTGGGTCAAAATTGACCTGTTTAAGTGTGAAAACACATTCATATGTACAGTTGCAAGAAAACGTATGTAAATCCTTTGGGATCACTTGGATTTCTGCACGACTTTGTCATAAAATATGTTCTTGACTCCCAAAAGCCAAATTCAAAGACCAGGGTTTGGGTCGCCGAGGCACTCACCTTTGACTGCCACCCAAACCACAATGCACCGGCCCCCTCTGAGCTCTCCTGCAGGTGGTGGACTGGAGAGTGATCCCACTATACGTCTTTGGGCTAGACCCGACTGGTAACCGTGGGAGGAGCCCCGGCCACCAGGCGATTGCCTACGAGGCGCAACCCCAAGCCTGGCTCTAGTGATGCCAATCTGAGTGACATATCCAAATCTATGATATTTCTACTCATGAAGGGGTTCTGAACTGGCTCATCATCCAGGACCTGTCTGCCATGGGAGACCCTACCAGGGGCAGAAGCCCCAGACAGCACAGCTCCTGAGACACTCGAGCACTCAAACCCCTCCACCACGATAAGGTGACGGTTCAAAGAGATAGCCGCTTCTCCTCCACATCCAGCCAGTTGAGGTGGCTCGAACATCTGGTCCGGACGCCTCCTGGACGCCCCCTGGAGAGGTGTTTCGGGCATGTCCCACTGAGGAAGCCCCAGGACACGCTGGAGAGACCTCAGGGTCCCCCCAGAGGAGCTGCAGGAAGTGACTGGGTAGAAGGAAGTCTGGACATCTCTGCTTAGACTTCTGACCCCACGATCCACTCCGGATGAGCAGAAGAAGATGGAGGGACGTTCTCAACTACATCTAAGTCACATCACATGATAAACACAGTCTGCTTAAACTAATAAAACACAACAAAATATTACGTTTTTGGAAAAAATATGTGACCCTTGGATTTAATTACCTGGTGACCCTTTTCAGGAAGCAATACCTTCAACCAAGTGGAAATAGTTTTAGTTTAAGCAGACTGTGTTTATCATGTGGTGAAGATCAGAACATATTTTCTGATAAATTCATGCAGAAATCCAAGTAATCCCAAAGGGTTCACATACTTGCAGCTGTACATCCACACATGCTTACACATTCGTGTATAAGTCACCTGTATTTTTCATCACAGTTATGTCACACGTGTCAGCTGGCAGTGAAAGTGAAACCTCACCGGCTGGAAAGCACATTTCAAGCATCCGTCCAAACCACTCCGGGCTCTCGGCTCACTTGACGGAGCAGCAGGTTTTTCATGCTGAGCCTCGATAAATTATTCAAACAGATCAAGTTGGAATCTTGATCCTTAAAAAGCTCCTGAAGTTTATCCAATACCAAATGTTTTCCAGGATTCTCCGAAGCTGATGCCAGGCCCTGAAGGCTGAAGCTTCCCAACTAAACTTCTGCTTTCCGCATTTTATCCAGGCGTTCTCCGAGTTACTTCATCCTGATTTCTGGATTGGACTTCATTTGAAGAAGGTAAAATCGCTGGGACGAGACGGACTCCTGTCATGTTTAGTCATAAAGGATCATTGTCATCTCTCTTTCTTCATTCCTGCGCTCCGTCCCTGCATGGAGGAACAGATCCGTTTTCCCGCCTTGCTGGAGCAGCCAGCGTGCAGAGTGATATCAGGCCCTCCTGAGGCTCGTCGATCATGATTTACCTGGTGGAGCTCTCAATAACTCAGCGGGTCCTCGTGCACCATGAGAGCACAATTAGGTCGCTTGACAGCTGCATATTTCTTTGCAGGAGTAAAGTGGCTGCAGCCTTTCAGATTAATCTCTGAGATGTTTGGAACCTCGCAACAAAAGGACGACGTCCTGCTGGACCTGATGCTGCATCAGGACAAAAATTCATCCTCAATGTAACATTTATCCTCTTTGTAGCTTTTAAATTCACATTATTGCTCAAATTTCAGCACATCTCACCAAATAAGCATGTCTAAGATTCACATCTATTTCCTCTGCTGAGTTCAGTAAGATTGGCCGCGGTGGCCTTTAAGACTGAGCAACACAGAAGGTTGAAGGAAACTACGATTGCAATTCCTGTAAAGAAATCACATCAGAATCCTGAGAGCAAAGCTTTAATTAATCAATCATAAACTAGAGTTGTATGAGGACTGAAAGAGGTGTTTTACTAGATATGCAAATGTGGTGAAGATGACTCAGGAAGTTCCAGTGAGCAAATGATAAAAACACATTTGAAGAAAAAAATTCAGGAGATAAAATCAAAACAGGCAGAATGAGAAAATCCTCCATAAATAACCACAAAACGGTGTGTTTTACAAGACAACTAAACCAACACGGGATGGATATGGATGGATGGATGATGGATGGATGGATGGATAATGGATGGATGATGGATGATGGATGGATGGATAACGGATGTGATGATGGATGGATGGGATGGATGGAGGATGATGGATGGATAACGGATATGGATGGATGGATGGATGGGATGGATGGTGGATGATATGGATGGATGAATGGATAATGGATGGATGGAAATGGATGGATGGATGGATGGATGGATAATGGATGGATGGATGGATGAATGGATAATGGATGGATGGATAACGGATGGATGATTGATGGATGGATGATGGATAAATGGATGGATGGATCGACAGATGATGGATGGATGGATGGATAACGGATGGATGATTGATGGATGGAGGATGGGATGGATGGATGGATGGGATGGATGGATGGATGGATGATGGATGGATGGATAACGGATAGATGGATGGATGGATGGATGATGGATGGATGGATAATGGATGGATGGATAACGGATGGATGGATGGATGGATGATGGATGGGATGGATGGATGGATGGATAATGGATGGATGGATAACGGATGGATGATTGATGGATGGATGATGGATAAATGGATGGATGGATGATTTGTGGATGGATGGATCGACAGATGATGGATGGATGGATGCATGGATGAGATAATGGATGAATAGATGGATGATGGATGGATGGATGGATGGATGGATGGATGGATGATGGATGGATGGATGGATGGATGGATGGATGAAGGATGGATGGATGGATGGATGGATGAATGAGGCAGGATGGATGAATGGATGGATGGATGGATAATGGATGGATGGATGCATGGATGGATGGATGGATGGATAAAGCAACACAGTTCAAACTCTGGTTCTGTAACTACAGTAGTTTTAAAACATGATGAAAACACCTTTTTCAGCACCACCTATTGTTCAGGTGACATCATCCTTGTTGAGCCGATCTGGGATTTTTTTTAAAGAAATTATTGTTTAAAATTTAGTAAGGTTTGGGTTGATCTGTAGAGGAGCTATAGCATCAAAAGGTTGATGACCACACCCTCTAATTTTCATTTCATAATAGTAAGAACCTATGCCAAGGGAGTGGTATTAGTGAAGCTCTAAATAGGATCAATACTAACAACTGTAAACAACTGGGTAAGAATGTTGAAAGAGAGCTAAAAGAATGGATCACAAAAAATCCAAAAATGCAGAAAAACTAGCAATTTAGAAAACAAGCGGACAAATTTTAAAACAGTTTTTCTTGTATTTAAGGAATCTGAAGAGTTGTTGCAATGGAGACCCGTCAGCATAAAGTTCTGTAAACAGCTGAAGCTCCAAAAGCATTCACGTGGAATCTACTGTCAGACACGTGATGTGAAAAAGCTCAATTCCATCTTGGACACCGCACCCTCCACAAACTGGTGTGAAGATGGCTGCCGTCTCGACTGCTGTGACCTTTTCCCTCCGTCTGAGAGCATCAACAGTTACATCACGTCTCACACCACTCCACGCCTGAGCAGCGCAGTCCTAGCGTTCTCTGTGTGGGTGGAGAGCTGTTGACCTCGACTGACATTGTCAGGAGATGTGAGGAAAACGTTTATGATTTCCTTCATCTCGCCGACATGCCTTCTATTGAGGAATCCGAGGCCGTGGATCCAGCTTTGGGCCTGACCATCAGCTGGGGTGAAGTCCCAGAGGTTGTCAGTCGAAGGTCTCCATGGTGGGTGAAGGTCAGACCGAGGTAATGATCCGTCTTTTCAAGAAGGGAGACTCAAGGATGCACCCCAACCAGGATACAGGAGAGGAGAATTTGTCTGAGAGTCAAACCTCTGACTGAACCTGTTCTGAGGATTTGGACCCCCACTTAAAAAGGCTGTCCGGTCTTGGTACAACCAGAGTGGTAGTTTGGTTTGGTCTATTGCTACCAATAAGTTGAACCCAGTCCTGGGGTATCTTAGACCCTAGGGATGCCCTTTGTCACCATTTTTATTTTATGGACTGAATTTCAAGGTGCAGCCAGAGGAAAACGAGGCGATTGCTTCAAGGACAGCAGAAGTTACGACGAAAGAATGAAGACAAAATAACTGAAGGTCAAAGGCGTGCGGACAAAAGAAGGGAAGGAAGAATCTCTGCAATTCATTAGTTTGGATAAATTAAGCAAATTGCTAAAGGTGGCCCCTACATGGACGGGAAGAAATGTCCCTCTTAATGTGATTGCCAGAGGAAGCCATAACTGAAGGTTGAGGTTAGACGATGTAAAAGAGGGTCGGCCCGGATTATATGAGGGCATTTACAAAGTGACGATGCCAGACGGACATCAGGAGAGGAACAGGTTCACCTTGTTAGAGACGAGCCAACATAGACGACAGGAAAC
Organism: Oryzias javanicus; assembly: GCA_003999625.1. Classification (NCBI taxonomy): domain Eukaryota; kingdom Metazoa; phylum Chordata; class Actinopteri; order Beloniformes; family Adrianichthyidae; genus Oryzias; species Oryzias javanicus. The sequence goes on from CM012446.1 coordinate 1,860,484, forward strand.
GTCTGTTTTCATCAACGTCTAGAACCAAATACTTCATAGTTATAATGCAAACGGCGAATTTAAATCATGTCAGGTTTAAGCTTGTGGCTATTTTTAGCTTTTTAATGTCTGAAGTTTTTACTTTTTAACATTTTCCTGCATTTAAACAGTTTTGGACGGTAAATTAGAGACTCAAACATCAACATACCTTCATGACCTCCAGTTGCAGAATGATGATCAAGAATAAAGGAAAGGAAATTGTAATAAAACATCAAAACTACATTTTACTCTCTGAACACCAGGACTCTTGATTTCTCTTTGACAGAGCTCCAGTTAACTGGTGACATGACCCAAAACGTGATGTCCACGCATGTGGACAGCAGGTCTTAGAAGGTAACTATTGAGTAACTGGTCAGTTCAACGGCATTGGAGGTCAGAAGAACTGAAGCAGTAAAAGACACAAAACATTTTCATCTCCAACTCATCACATATTGACGTTTGGTCAAGGACCCCTCTGCGCCATTTTTTAATGTTTTTGGCGTCCCGGACTCATCGTCTTTTTGACGTGCTGGCTGTTCGTAAAGTCAAGGGATCTCGGAATGTGGTACACCCGGTACCCTAACCCGATCCTGTATCGAAGACGGTACAGGACACAAACTGGTACTGGATTAGGGTTCAGGTACTGGGTTACGATAAGAGAAAAGGTTGATCTATGAAGAATGGCGGTGTCCGTCCCTGATTGGTGTGTTTTTTATGTTGTTTTATATGCAATATGTATATGACAGGGTGGAATTCTTTTTCTGTCTTCTTTATGATTTTTATCTGGGAAAGGTGCTATAGAAATACATATTTACTTACATTTAAGTACCCATTGCGATCCACTTCCTGGTACTGGACCGGTTCCGACCCCCAAGGATAGGGACACTTGATTTTATGGGAACAGCCAGCATGTCTAGAAACAAGGAGTTGGGAACAGCCGAAACGGGGTGACAAGTAGGGAGTGAGAATGTGTTGTATTGAGGGTAGTATTGTGTTTTAAAATGTTGTAGTTTTCTATCAAAATTAAAGTTAAAATTTCTTTCTCTTTTGAGGTGGTTTACCACGAGTCAAAAGTTTGTCCACCCTTTGGGTAGAAGGTACATTTATGTAAATTCTGTCAAATGTTTCCATAATTACAGTCTGTTTTCTATTGGTAGATGTATCAACAGTTGTTGGACGACACAGAACTAGGCCATAGATTGGAAATCTGTTCTGGTCTTAACTAAGTAAAGTCTCATCTCTTTAGGTTTGAATCTTAAACCCTAATATATCAGCTTTCCATCCATTTCTGGTTGCTGGAGCCTATCCTAGCTACTGAAGGGGGAAGGCGGGGTTCTACCATCCATCACAGACACACTAGTATTCACACCTGAGGAACCATTTAGAGACACCAATGAACCTCCCTGTGAGTCGAGAGTGCTAACCGCTACACCACCATACCCTTACCAAAAATAAATACACTTAAGTTTGTTTTAAATATACTTTTTAAAAACTAAAATTTTAATTTGCGTTACATGTACTTATTAGAGAAAAAAACTTTTAAAAATTCATGTTAAGCATACTTGGAATATACTGAGAAATACACTACAAGTCTAAATATATTTAGTCTGTATTTGTCATTGTCCATAAACATTATTTATACCACATTAAAAGTGGAGTACATGTGTTTGGGGGAAATTTACAGTATATTAAAAATGTATTTTAATACACTAATCAGTATCTATACAATTTCAACTAAAAGCAAACATTAGATATACTTTAAAGTGTACTTTCATACCTTAGAGTAAACTTAGTTTTTTGCCAGTAAACTACTACTATACTAAAAGGATTACTTTAAGTTACTTTTAGGTATACTTCTTTTAATCTAAAAGAGGGTCAATTTAGTCCCAAGAAGTATTCTCGTTAGTAAATGGACTGTATACTTTTATGTGCACTTTAGGAAATATAACTTATACTTCAAGTATACTTTTTTTGGTGAGGGTAACTGTGTCATGACTGAGTAAAAAGATGTTTGAGTCCATCATTAGAACCTTTGGTGTCACCTTAAAGCTCTCTGAGCGGTTAGAACCGGGTCAGGACCATCAATGTTTGCGTTTTGAGATGAAATCCTACAAACATTCGACCGACTTCTCCGACTTTGATCACAGTTTTCGACGACAGTCAAAGAAAAACGTGTCCTAAATAATTTACGCATGTCAGCACATTTCTCGGAGTCTGTGCTCTGATGGATTCAATCAACACTTCAGTCAGCTTCCATCTCATCCGGATTTGACTCAGTGACTTGGAACAAACAGGAGAAGAACGTCTGGACGTCTGCAGGTCTGAAGGACAAAACGCTGCCGCTCTGTGGAAGAAAACTTCAGCTTTATTCTAGGATCTATTGTCCTTTCACATCTGCAGATTTGTCTCACTTCCATGAACATTAAACCCACAACATCACACAACTACTGTATACCAGGAGGAAACCTTTGACAGTATACAGTCCATAGAAAATGTCTGACCTTCAGTTCCAATTAAAGAAGTCATTTCAGTCGCCATGTTGGAACCTGACAGCGTTGGTCGGTCCTAACGAACGTTTCCATGGCAACCATTCTTGCTAACGAGGAGTGAGCTTGTTAGAAAGTCACACCCCCACCACTGAGAACGGAAATAAAGAAAATATGTTGTTGATTCCTGAGCATCCATTGGACAGTCCAGAACATGGTGGAGTCGTGTGCATTATCCTGAGATCGTTGTTGACCTTTTCTCCTCTGAAGCCAGAAAACAAGACTATGGTGGAACGATCAATGGATGAAACGACTTCTATTCCTACAATCCAACCAGATCAATAGAATCAAACGGACAAATACCATCAACATCTTTTTCAAAAGGAGAATTTATTAGATTTATGAGCTCTCGAGTCACGAGAGCGCCCCCTCCTGACCTGTGTTAGTCTCCACAGCCAGACCAGAGTCCTGTGTTTGGTGGGTTTCATGGACAGGAGTCATGAGTCAACGAACAGACGTGACGCTCTGATGACGCCATCAGTGGGTGGAGTCTAAAACCAACATGGAGGAGAATCTGATCGTTCGCCTTCTCTTACTAATACAGTAATAACATATCTCATTTTACTCTTGTTTTTCCATTCTTGAACTAACAGGAAGTCGTCAAACTGGGTCACATATTGACAGAAGTACCGCTGAAAGCGTCCGTGATTCCAACGCTCACGCACCGGGAGAATCTCTGAATGATCTCATGAACCCAGACATGGAGACAGGATTACAGATGATCTTGAAGAACCGGATCTGATCATCATTCGTGTAGCAATGAGGTTAAAAACTTTTGGCTGTAGCTCCTCCCACAGGCTCCTCCCTCGAGGCTGTTAAATCTGATTATTCTGTTCACAGTCCTGCTCTTCCTGTACTCAGTTTAGTGGATCCTCCGGATGTCTTTCTCCTACAACTCTCCATGGATCCACGTTTGTCCGTCCTGACTGTTGGATCGTGACCTCTGACCTGAACCGAGTCCAGTGACCTCCGACCTTCTTGCCATCTTCTTCTGCTTCTTCTTTCACGACCTCCTTGACGTTTCCTTCTCGTGTTCTGGGACTCTCTTTGCTTCCCTCAGTCTGACAGCTTCTATTAAAATATAGATTAAACACGTCTGACAGTAATCTGAAGTGAGTCTGAGATGAAAAATTAAAGTCAGTTTTGCCAAAAAAAAAAAAAAACTTAATTATATTTCAATCATAATTTAGTTTGTGAAGGTAATTTCTTTCTTAAAAGTAACAGACAGTTTGGACAGCCTCGTGTTTTTCTCCTAATTAATGATTTTTATCTGAGTCATCTTCATGCAATTGTTTGAAACTGTTTTTAAATTAAAAAACCTGTTTTAAATTCTGTACTGAGAGCCTGATGTTGCAGCAGTCTCCTCTTTTATTCTGAAAGAGACGTCATCTCCATCCTCTGCTGCTCTGCCTCTGTGTGTGCGTGTGTGCGTGCACATGCGCGTGCACGTGCGTGTGTTGGAGTGCCACTTTCACTCAGCCTTGAGATTCCCTGGGAGCCTGCAGGCATCAGAATCAGAGTCACGTTTCAGCGGACACTTCGGACAAAACGGTCCCGAGGAGGAAGGGGAAAGACAGTGTGCGGTTGTGAGTGTGTGTCTGTGGGTCCTGGAGGGCTGCAGCGATATCAGCCGCTTTCACAGAGGAATCCAAAATTAAGAGTCGCTTCTGTTAGTCCGTCTTCAAGAGCAACAAGGCTCGGTTCAGGCACAGCTCTCTGATTTCAATGAAATCAAGGTTATCCTGTTAAATCGTTATTTGGAAAATTTCAGAGGATTTTTCATCAGAGCTTGATAAAACACTAATTTTTACTGAAGTTAAATGTTCACATTTGTATTATTTCAAACCATAAACCACTTAATATTTGCACATTTTATCTGATTCTTTTTCTTTATTTGTCAATATTGTATATTTCATCAGTTTAACAGCAGAGTTTCTTTTGTGTGCAACAGCAGGGATGTGTTTGTGAGTCTGTGGGAGGGGCGGATTCACAGGATCACCAACAGAACATCACCTTACAGTCGTCAGAATCGTTCGTTATTCCAGATGCCTGTCTTTGAACAAAGTCTGTCTAAATGAGCTCAAAGTTAGTTAAAAATAGCAGCAAACTGCTGGGCGTGAAAACTCCCTTCAGAGGGAGACGAGGACTCAGCTGTTCCAAACGAAACAAACAAATGCTGCATCAGTGGAGGGAAATCACATCAAAGGTTTAATTCAGGTTTAGCCGTGAACCGAAAGGTCAGGAGTGACCTTTCATGGATGAACGGATAACCTGGGAGCCTCAGGACCCTCTCCTCTGTGAGCGTGATGATGATGATGATGATGATGATCTTTCATTTTAGCCTCAAACTTTAAAACGAAAGATAAGTAGTAGAAAAATATCACAAATATCAGAAAAGGAGAGAGAAGAAGTAAAAGACGTAGAGTCTCTGACCCTTTCTAATGAGTATACATTGAGTTCCACCGTTTACTGTATAAAAGAACTGAACTTCCTGTTTGCGTTCCAAACAGGAAGTGGCTCCGAGAAGCCAAAATCCCATAAACTTCTATATAGAAATAACCAGCTGTTTTCAGTCAGTCTATTGGTCAACCATTCTGGCTCTGATACTTTTTTTTAATCTTCTTGATAATTCTCATTTTTTTATGCTATATTTTCTTTATCGTAAATCATTTAAGTTATAATCTGACCAATCAGATGCCTCGATTAAAGCGTATGGTGCTCGCTGGCCCCACCTCCAACACTCAAAACATTTGACTGACAGTTTCACCCCTAGCCCGTTTTCAGTGGAAGGGGTGTGGCTTTACAACAAGCTTGCTCCTGATTAGCGATAGCAGTTGCCATAGAAACAATGACTCATCATCGACCAATCACGGCTTACAAACGCTGTCCGGTTCCAACATGGCGACGACCATATCCTGGAACAATAGTTTCTGAATTGACTTCATTTATCTGGAACTTGAGGTGAGACATTTACTTTGGATGACGTCACAGGTGCTTTGTCCATCTCTATATACTGTCAACAACACACATGAATGGGTCAAAATACACATGCAAACATGGAAACACCTGACATGCATTTGTCATGTATGAACACTTAACTGGTTCCATTTAAATGTGAATTCTAAACAAAACTAGTTGTGTCCCAACATAAAATCTAATCCATGTTGATCACCTGTCGGCTCCGCCCTCCAGGGTCTCCACAGCCACTGCTTTACACAGGTGGTTTGGAGAGGCGTAACCCCCCCCTGGGTGAAGCTCATCACACACCCTGGGATCTGATTTGATCAACTGAAATATTACATTCATAATCAGAAATATTTACAGATCGATCATAGTTTATAAATAACTTATATATGTATTAGTGATTATATTTCTATATTTCAAACTCGTGTTCAAAGAAAATGGTTAAAAAATGCCAACATGTGAGATCAAAGAAGATCAAAAGCTTTGATTTTAAATCATACAATCTGTCATTATTTCTATTAATTTTCTAAATGTTTGGCATATATTTTATGAAAATGAAGAAAAGCCTAACTAAACTTTGTGTGGTTATAACACCAACATTACTGGAGTCAATTTGGTGACCATGAAAGTTCAGAGGTCAAGGACTGAAAATTATGAATAAATCTCCTGACTTTTATTTAAATTAATTAATAAAGTCATTATGTTTCCTTTATTGTGCCTTTTTTTCATTTACACAAATAAAAAAATCTGAAGTATAAATTATTATTTCTGTTCGTTTAAGCTGGAGAAAGCTAATTCATGTCCTGGCTTTTATTTTGACACTGGGACTTCCTGTTTTTTCCCGCCGTATCTTACGTCTGAAAATGTGAGTTCAGTTCTGTTCGTTCACTTTGATGACGTTTGACTTTTCTCACATTTAAATTGTTCATGTTTAGCTACATTTTCCCACTTCTTTCCCGCCGCTCTTCTCTGATAGCGGACGAGAGTCCTTCAAAGTAAAACAGGAAATAGAAGCAGAAAAATAGTTTAATGTTTTTCCGTGTTTATTTCCCATGAGCTTTAATATTCAGTTAATTATTGCACTTAATCAATTAATCACTGTAATAAATCTTAAGTGACAATATTTGAAGGACAAATGTAGATCTGTTTCTCAACCTGTTACTCTTAATTAATATTAATATATAATATAAGTTAAAATAAACTCAAACTTGAAGGTAAAACATTTTTTATACGGTTTTTTTTTATTTTAATTATGTTGAATTTTTGCTAAATTAGCATGCTAACGTGGCATGCTAACTTTAGCCTTGCATGCTAACCTGAAAGTCACAACAACCTTTAACACTAAATTATATATATTTGTTATTATGGACAGAATATATTTGGTTTAATACAGTGAATGACATGAAAATGGAACTTTTTATGAGCTGAGATGACCAACAGACTCTGTTGTTGTCATGGCGACAGCATCATCAATAAAGTCCATGCATGCAACACATCCTGGATTTAATCCAGTTTTCTATCCAGCTCTATTTATTGAATTTATTCATGTTTGAGTTCTTATTAGATCAGTTAGTCATCCAGTTGAAGCCACTTGAAGTTCCACTTCGATTCTGATCTATTTTCAGTGATTTTCAAAGTTTCCCATCATCCATCTGTTTACATTCTCTCCCACTAGCTTACAGCCATGACTACCCTCAACCTAACATCAGCAAAAATGCTGAGCAGTATCACAACTATCCGTCTCCTGATCCAGGAAAACAAAGACGTTCATGGATCTATCTGTAAGTGGATGCATCAGAAGGGGGCGGAGCTAGAAGCTTGTGTCCCACGAGCCACAACTTTTTAAAACAACTTTTTTGTTCTTTTCCTTATTCACCAAAATTAATAGAAATAATACTCTGAAAGGAAAATTTAATCTTGATTTTCTTTATTTTAAAATGCCCCAAGAACATTTCACAATCTCCACTGGAGTGGGTCCTTCTTAAATATACATCTGCAGTGTTTTTTTTTTTATTGGATTGAAAGTAAAATGAATTAAGTATTTATAAAATTAAAGTTTAATCTGGATTATGTTTTCATATTTATGTTTTCTTTTTTTATTTGTTGTTAAAATGTTTTTCTGAGTGTTTACATATTCTTAACTGTGAGGAAAATTAACAACAGGAAACAAATTAAACATAAATAAATAAATAACGCAAAAATAAAAAATAAAGTAAAATCCTAGAACTGGAGCGGGAGAGCTCCTGGTTCAGAGGAAAACTGAACTTTATCATCTAAATAGTAAGTATAACCAATAGAAACACCAACGATCAGATAAATAGAAACAATCAGAATCTGATGGATATGTAAGTTTATTTATAAACTGATCCAGTTTGGAAAAATCCGGATCCAAATCTCTAATCTGAACAATTTATTATCAATAAATGTTTGATTCTAAACGTGTTTGTGATCGTTTGTCTCTGATTCATTAAGGTCAATTAAATATAAATACTTTTTTTTGAGGGGGGTTGGTCACGTGAGATATGTTCTCTTCAAAGGTCCCGCCGTGACCTGTGCGCGTGCCTCTTTAAGCGCGGGGTTCCACGCGGCTGTGAGGTCAGCCTTAACTCTGCTGGAAGTTCACTGCTTTTCCCCGGGGGGGTCTCCGCGGGGGGCAGAGCTCACGGTCGGCCACGGCGCTGACACCCGCAGCCGCCAATCAGCTGCGAGCCTGGGCGCCGCGCGGGCCAATGGCAGCCTCGCGTGGGCGTGTCCGTGCGCTGCAAGGTGCGTATTTTGGAGTTTGGTAAATGACTGCAGCAGGAACACGGAGCCCCGCGCGCTGCCTCTGCCCCTGCTCTCGCGGGTGAGTGTCTGCGCGCGCTCGCCTCGTGCCATGGAAGAGGGTCCACGCCGCCCCTGATCTCTCCGCGCGGACTTGCCTCAGTTTCGCGGGCGCGTGGCGGCGGCGGATGCGGAGCGCAGGAGCGGTCGCCGGCGCGTCTCCAAGTTGACCGCCACCAGACAATGGGAGCAGCTGAGCCGCGCTACCGCAGCTCCGACTACAACAACCGCTCACCCCTGGGAGACGAGTGCGACAGGAAGGAGGAGGCGCAGCAGCAGGAGGTGCAGCGGGAGAGGCAGCAGCAGCAGCAGCAGCAGCAGCAGCAGCGGCGGGACGCACGGATCCAGAGCGCCGCGCGGCTGCCCCGGGGACGCATGTGAGGAGGGAGAGTCCCGCGCGCGCGCGAGGATCTGGGGATCGAAGCTGCTGAAGCCCGCGCGGACATGCCCCCCGTCCTGCTGTGGAATGTACGCTCTGGACTTTAGAGGCATCGGGTTGTAGTGTCGGTGAACGGCAGCCCCCCTCCTCCTCCTCCTCCCCCCTCATCCAAACCGGACCCCCAACCCCCCCCGCCTCTGTCCATGGTCCTGAACGCAGTCTGCGCGTGGATGTAGCGGATGCGGGGCCCCCCCTGCGTGACAGCGGACCCGTGCGTGATGTCTGGGAAGAGTGAAGGCACGAGCAAGCGGCCGCGCGGCACCGGCGAACGCGGGATCTGAACCGCGCACACACGCGGGACGTTCCGGGAAGCCTTTGTCCTCCTTTTCCCGAGGATTTTGTTTTTACTTTTTTTTTTTTTTTTTTTTTTTTTTCTAAGAGGGGATTAACAGCAACACTTTCACCCCCCCAACTCCAAAGAAACCATGAGAGCAGCAAGGATGAACGTGCTGGGGATCTATTTGTGGCAAACTGTAGTATTTTTCAGGTAAGAAGATTCTCCTGATCCGGAGATTCTGCGCTTTTCTGCTGCTGAAGGAAAGAAAAAACTTTGGAGTTTCTAGTTTCTCATTTAATGCAAATGTTTGGGGAAAAAGCGACACCTAGCGGCTGTTCGCTTCCTGTGACGTCAGCAGAAAAATAGGTTTCAAATACTTTCTTCTCGCTCATACTAACTTTTTTACCCAAATATCTAACATTTTATTAATTTTATTATGAATTTTATTAATTCTTCTTTGTTTAAAGTGTATTCTTCGTAGACAAAATAACAATAATAACGTTAAACTACCATGACTGTTTATGCTAATAACGCCATGGATTGTGATTTACATCAATTACATTAAAACATAATGACTGTAAAGTGTTAAATATTAGCACAAAGCTGCTTTTCTCCAACTATAGAATCAGCTAAAATCATGCTAATAGCATATACGGTTAGAGTTAGTTTAAAGAACTAGCTAAAGCACACTGTAAAAACATCGTTAGCTTATTTTCTTGCTACATTTACAGCTAGCTAGCTAGCTGAATCTATATTTAAGATTAAAGTAAATCAAAATCCAAAACTGAAGTGGTTTGTTTTTAAATATTAGCAGCACCGCATGCTAGCACTAATGTAGCATAATAGTGTGATTATAACATATTTAAAAATATCAAACATTCTTAAGCAGAACAACTTTACAAATAGCCCCTCCCCTTTATACAATCATTTAGACCTAAAGAATATTTAGAGAAACTTTTTTTTTTTATTGTAACATTAGTTCTTATCATGTAAACAAGGACACTGATCTATACTCTGAATAGAGTTATAGCGAGTTAGAACAGTTAACGCTAGAGCTGGGTTGATTAATCAATCTGGACCGATCTGAGTTTCATAAATCAATAATCGATCCATGAAAGTCGAGATAACGTATAAAGTCTGCTAGCTTGATGCTACCGTATAATAGGACTGCTAAAGCTAGCGCTCGGTCGACTTAAACATACATTTGTGACTAAGTGAACATCTTTATATGAATTTTCTAAACTCTTTTAAGGAAATATGTTTTAAAATAATTTCTTACCTTCTTCTTCTTCTAATGCTACAGCGCGGTCGCCACCTAGTGGCCAAACTGAAACGCCCTCCAGGAGAAGCAGAACAATTGAGAATCCATGAACTCTGTCTGATATTAGTGTGTGAACTGGATCAGATTAATATGAAAATATTCAAAACATTTATAGATTTTTAATGTATTTATTGAGAAATATGTCTAAATATGTGAAGTCAGAATTGAAAGAATCGATGCAGGCTCTGGTGAACCGAATCTGTTCTTGAGATCATCCAGCCCTGGTGATCACAGCCAGCAGGAGTCATGATCCTTTGGACCAATGATTGGATCCTGCAACCATTTCTGAAGTTCTCAGGTCTCTTTGTTTGAAGTTGTTTTAGTCATTATTCTGTTTGATACTAAAAGATCAAATAGTTCCAGATTTTTGTAGTTTAAAGATTACAGATTCATTTTCTGGACGATTCAGTTCAAACTTTGATTTTGGGTCACGGTTTGGTTTGATACCGGGTTTGTGCACTGTAAATATAGAAAAACCTTTCAGCAGTCTCATACTAAGCTGAGTGTAATGTAATAAAGTAATAAACATGTTTAGTGGTCTGCAGTAGAACTTCTCTTCACCTTTGGTGTCACACGGTTCGGTTTTAAACTGAGAATCGTTGCATCCTGAATAAGTAGATTTCCATAGATTACCGTCTTTAATGAAGGTCTTGCTTGACATGATGTTGTGATTAAACTTTGATGATTTTGAGAATCGGGACCTTCAGACTCCACTGGTCTGTGATCATTGTACTTTAGCAGATTGTTGTCTCTTCATCCTGGAAGATGTCGAGCAGCACAGGCTGTTCTGAAGTCTGGACACGGTGACTTTTGGGTCTTTATAGAACCGTTGTGTTTCAAACTCTTGGATTTTATCCACTGAAATCTGGTTTTGACTCGTGAATAAGATGATCTCGATTTACTCGTGAAGGATTAGGAACTCTCGCTGCTGCATCGATTTATTCTTGTAAATTTTTAGAATCAAATAGTATTTGTCACATATATAGGTAGTATAATATGCAGTGAAATGTTTTGCACGACAGTATGAAAAATGATAAAGATTGTTGTTGTTCGTTAAGGTGTTTTTCTAATTGCATTAAGTGGTTTTAAATGGATGTACGACTGAGAGAAAAAGTGATTCTCTGGTGGAATTCCCCACCTTTGATTCTAGATCCAGATAGATAGATAGATGAACACGTTTGGGTTTTTCCAACCGTTTACAGAGTGCTGCTAGTAAAAAAAAAAACCTTTACGAAAGAGAAAGATCAAGAATGTGAAGAAGCTCGGATCGATTGGCCTCTCCGCCCTGCAGACTAATCAAATCAGGCCGTGATCGGCCGGCTCCTCAAGACAGGGTGTAAATCTATTTTAACAAGACCCGATGGCTTCTGCCAGAAACAACCAACCGCGCTCCAGCCTCATCCACGATCTCGTCCGGACCAAAGCAGGGACGCCGTCAGCCAGAAATCTGCTTTGAAGACGGTTTTCTGTTTTTAGAGATCCGGTTCTGCAGAAGCAGAAATGAAGTCAGACCAGCTGATGATCATGACGGACAATAGATCGGATCCTCCTGAAGCTGCTGTTTGAACCAACCGGCTGGTTGATCTGAAGACTTCCAGAAGGAACCCTCAATCGCCAGAGATGTTGTGGTGGAACGCCGCAAGTTCTTCAAAACAGAGATAGATCTCAGTGGAGGAAACTTCCTGTTTGGGAGATTCGTTTGGATTTGGAAGAAAAACATTGATGCGAGATGATCAGACCACGTCCACTGTCAGAGAAGAGAGAAAAACTGGAAGACTGGAAATTAAAGAACATATGAATCTGTTGATTCATTCAATCAGTGAATCTGTTTTCCCTGTTTTTCATCCAGAAAACTGATTAAAATTTGTTTTTAATTTTGTATTTTATCACTGAAAGTTTATCCTACGCTCTGATTATATAAAATGGTTTGTAAGACGAGAAAAACATTTGAAATAGAAATTTAAAGAAGACATTGATGTATAACCCCTTAACATTCTTTTAAACCACAGTAACTTTTCAACCGTTTCAATCGGATTCTGAAGCAGAGAAAGGAAGCTGTTAAACGGTTGAAGAGTTACGGTAAATTATTGTTATTTAGAAGTCACCAGTGACAGTTAAACGGTGAAATGAATCTTCACCAGAGCCTGGATCTCTTCGATTCACTTGTTTTTTCTCGATTCTTTCAATCAAGTCCCTTCAATTCAATTTTGAATTAACACGATTTACACATTTAAACACATTTGTTTAAAAATAACGTAAACATTGTTCTGCTTCTCCTGGAGGGCGTTTCAGTTTGGCCACTAGGTGGCGATTTTGCTTTAGAATTACATTTTTTTCCAGAAGAAGAAGAAAGAATGAACAAAAAATTGTGTTTTAGACAGAAAATATATTCAAAAATATTTCCTTAAAAGAGTCGCATGTTTAGGTCGAATAAGCGTTAGCATTAGTCGTCCTACGGGAAATCCCATCATACGTTAGCCTCAAGCTAGCGGACTTTAGCTTAATGTGCTAGATCAACAGTGAAAGGGTTTTTTAGGAGTTAAAGACAGAAAATACCAACTCTATCGGTTTAATGAGCTTCTTCAGAGGTACAGAGGACAGACCTTCATGGACTCAACGGGACGTCCTTCAGAGGTCAGAGGTCAGGTTCATACAGCGAGAAATGTCCTCTCCATTTTAATCCACATGAAGAGAATGGTTTTTGAGGTGGAAAACATTGCTATGGCAACCGTGTCTGATGGTTGGAGAACTGTGTTTGTCTGCCTGAAGTGAAGCTTCTGATTGTTTTTCTACGGCGCCGAGCGGTTGCTGCCGGCTGTAGCGCCGCTCTCAACTGGAGGACGCCGTTTTCAGGCCTCAGAGTCCGAGTTCAGCTGTGAAGGTTTTCCCGTTTTTTCCCCTGAAGCGACGGTCCTGCGCAGAAACCGGGCCGGTTTGTCCCGTCGGCATCAGATCGGATCAGTGCATCTCCAGATTTTCATTTCTCCACAGGAAGAAAAATCAATTATTCAGTTTTGCTTAGCAACCAGCGGTTATGCCTGCCCCCCCCACACAATGTTAACACGATTACAGTACAAACCATGAGTGTGTTCACTGGGGGGGGGGGGGGGTGAGAGAGTCTGCTGTTACTCAGGTGGGAAAAACACACCTGAAAAATCTGGACTCTGTAGCAAAAATGAAGATTTAGGACAATCCATTAGCTTGGTTGCTATGGCAACAATGGATGATGGGTAGAGTTGTTGTTTTTCGAGTGGGACAAAGTTTGTTTAAAGATAAAAAAATCCAAAAACTAAAAGAGAAAATGAACATAAAACGATTTTAGTTGAAATTCTATGTGATGTTTGTAATAAATCTAACAATTTATGTGAATGTGAAACAAAGACAAATCCAATTACAGGAATAAAACCCGACATTGTTTAGCTTCACTTCAAAGCTGCAGTTTGTAAATAAAATATAAAGGCGCTTTAATTAGAAAATAAGCCTCCTAATGTATTCAAATGGGAACTGAAAGGCAATTATAAGCAGAGAAATGAGCTTGTAATTTGGTCATTTGTTTAGGTTTGCGTTTGCGACCCGCAGCTCATTTTTGTGCGACGCCTCCGACGCCATGCCTCGCCTCCCGTTTGGCGTGAGGCGGCAGGACTCGTGCAGTCCGAGGACGGCGTCCCGCTAATGAACGAGAGGCGGGACGCTGCTGCCTCTGCTCGGCGCTGAAATTGATATGTCTTCCCCTCCTGTCCTGACCCAGACCTCCTGCTCCTCATTCCACATTCAGCCTCATTACTAAACATTGATTAGGCTGCCAGCGGCGGGCCGCGTCCTGATGAATACACATTTAATGCTTATGCGTTTCTCCGTTTTCGCTTCGCCAGTCGGAGCTGATGCACCTCCTGACAGGAGAAGGACAGTTCGGTAGTTTGGTGCACAAATGAAACAGAATCTTCTGGAAGGAAGGACAGAAAAACAGAAGCGTGAGCATTTTCTGGAGTGAATGTTCGTTTTCAAAGATAAAGATGAGTTTGGAGCTCCGTTAGTGACTGATGATTCACTTTAGTCCACATTTCCTTCAAGGTTAAAGATGTTTTCAGTTCCTCCATGTCTCCATTGCAGTTCGGTTTCATTAGCTGGATTAGATCAGATTACAGTTGTAAGATTAAGTTAATCCAACCTGAATCCTTCTTTTAATCCTGTCAGAAAGGTTATGATGGGATGTTAGCTTTTATCTGATTGGTTCACTTCCAATTGAAGTCACTTCAGTCGCCATTTTTTTCACAATTCGGACGCCATTTTGGAGCCAGACGTGGTCAGTTAGCAGCGATTGGTCCAAGTTGGTATGTGTCATCATTTCTATGGCAACCTCTCTCACCAATCAGGAGAGAGCTTCTTTGAAGGCCACACCCCTACCCCTTGAATCCAGTCTGCTGGATTTTGGCTTCTTGGAGGCACTTCCTGTGTGGAATACCTGTTCTCAGATGAAGTCAATGGTGGAATCTAAAAGACGGAAGTCGCGTCGTCCAGAATGAGACAAGGCCAGCATTGTGTAACCATGGCAACCGTCGTTTAGTTTTTGTGGACACAGAACAGCAGTGACATAATCTCATTGGTTCCCGTTAGCAGAGTTGAGTCTGTGTCGTCATGTTTATCAAGAACTCTTTGAAGAAACAGGAAGTTTTAAAGTTTCTCTATGTCGTACGTTCCTCGAAAGAGGTACCGCGTCAAGAACCAACACCGATCCGCGTCTGGTACCAGCTGTCCAGTACCGACTGTCCGGTACCGGGTTAAGGTTAGGAGACCAGTGAGGTCCACGTTCCAGCACAGGACCAGTAACGGTTGGGGAGGTAAAAAAACAATGAGTTGGGAACTCAAAAAGTCAATTTTTGACCTGCCCTAACCGTGTGTCAGTGTGTGACGACTTGAGAATGAGAATGTGTTGAAATACGTTACCAACGCAAGAGAACATCCATCTGTTCATTACTTAAAAATATGAAATGATCTGGCGGGCCGAATCTGACTTTGACGCATGTGCTTTAGAGTTTCATCCAATGAGATTTTAGGAGTAACTCACGCAGAATTCTTAAAGGATTTTATTGAAACTGGTTCAGAAATGTTTGTAATCAAAAGTGTCAGCTCAGGAGATACAAAGAAGATCCAAGCGGTTCTGTTCGGTTTGTTCTGTTCCTCTTTTGGTCCGGATGGAAGTTTGGTTGACACCAAACCCGTGAACTCTGAAAATGAAGAGGTTTGTGTCTTCTTGGAGATGCATTTACAGCAGCTATCAGAATGTGGACAAACTATTCAGGAAACACAAGAGTGAAAACGACAACAGGTGACACAAGAACCAGGGCTTTTATTTTGAAAAATAATAAAGACATGAAAGTCAGAGGTTGACTGGTGTTTATGTATGAGGCTTACAATAACAATCTTCCCTCCAGGATTCAAAAACTGTTTATTGCACGAGAACGTACGTATGAATTAAGGGAATGTAGAGAGTTGAGAACCCAACTCAAAGATTATAAATTATGAGCAGAAAACCTGACAGATTTCCATTGATAGGTGGACAGAGGTGAGATTATAGAAGGTTTTTTTCTTCTAACCACCTTTCAAACTGACAGAAAGAAAGTTATTTATGCAAATGGGAAATCTAAAGTTTATGTTCTATTATGTAGACACTTTATTGTCTGACAATATGGTTGTTAGAAATTAATCTAAATCTGAGTATTTATTGGTTTGCTCCACCCTCAAAAGTGCAGTGTGAAACATTTTCCTTATGATCCTGGTTTGAGAGAAGAAAAAACTCAAATTTTATCAAATTTAAGGAGCAAAAAATTAGTTTTCACAGCATCTGATGCGTGTTTTTTTTAAGCTGTTGTAAATCTAAATCCTGTTAGTCCAGTTCAGTTCTACAGAATCTTCTCTGTCAAACATCCCATCGCTCGGATGCTGTTTATGTGTTCATCTATCCATCCATCCATCCATCCCTCATCATCCATCCATCCATCCATCTGAAGCTAATATCTGAACTCTTTGATTAAAACAGTGTTCAGGGTTTTTAAACACAATGATTCCTGGGAACTCTTTGAATCAGATCACAGGATGATCAGAGTTGGTCTTTAAGGCCGGATCTGTAAATCTACCGGCCTGATTTAAGGAAACCCCGTCGTCGAGGACGGCGTCTGCTGCCGCTGCTGCCGCCGCTGCTCACCCAGCAGAAGAATCTGCTCTCATTTCAGTCCATATGCGAGGCAGAACCTGAGGAACTGAGTCCAAGTGCAGCCACTGAATGTGACACTGCGGTCGGGCCCGAGGCGCTCGGTCTGCTTCTGTTGACCGCTCAGGCAGGGATGATGAATCGGGGGGGTCGGCGCCGCAGTTACAGAATGCCAATGCGCAGACCGTGACCAGCAGGGACTGCCAATCAGTCAGTCAGGATGATTGTCAGGCCTTTGAAGAGCCATTGGCATCTCCGCCTTATTGCTTTTCTGCCAGGCGGGAGGGGGGCGGATGATGGAAGGGCCATGCGAGGAGGAGGCGTGGCCTAGAGCTGGGGCATGTGGCACGCTTTTCTGGAGGGAAAGAGCGGTGTTTATTTAAAAAGCAAAAGCAGCTCATTTGCATGAGCGTGTCGCAGTGAAACTGCAGAACGGAGCGCCGCGCTTTTCTGGAAATCAGCTTCTTCCTCCCAGGAAACAAAGATCCCGCTCTCTGCTCGCTCCTCATCCTCCTCGCCGCGATAACGCAGATTGATTGCCTCCCTGCTTCCTGGATGCTCGCGCAGATCGTTCCTCCGCGCTCCGGCGGGCAGCAGCCCTCAGTATGCAAAGCGCTCATCTTCACCTTGAACAGAATGTGCCGGCTGACCTTTTCCTCCGTGGATTTCTGTATTCAACAACAATAAAAAAAATCTCTCAAGTGGAAGCAGCAAAGAGACGTGAAGGGACGTCCAGCTGCAGCTGCTGTAGTGGAGCTGCAACGCCATCAGGTGACCGCTGGAGCGGCGCGAGTTCAAGGCGGACGGACGACCTTGAAGTCGGCCTTGGAAAGGCGCTGGGCGCCGTCACGTCGCAGAGTAAATCAGATGTGACTCCAGCGACTCAGGAAGTCAATCTCCTCCATTTAGAGAAAGTCCTCTGCTGCCTTTGGAAAATGATTTCACCCTCTGACGGCGCCGAGTTGACCGCTTTGAGCAAAGCAAAGAGCTCGCCCTGAAACGAAGGAGGAAGCTTCCAGAGAACAAAGAGACCTGGAGGAAGATGCTCTCCATGTCAGCAGGGTGGTCCTCCAGAGGGACAAAGAAGGAGAGTTTTCAGCTCAGCGGTAAAAACATTATAGGTTCTGGTCAGAATGAAGATTGAGCAAAACTTCTCCTCAAAGATCAGAATTCACATCTGAATCTTAAAAAGAACAACGAATATCCAGAAGAATTCACTGCAGAAATGCTGCAGAAGTTTCCCTCGGATGGAGCATCCACCTCTCCGATCCAACAGGAACCCGGCGTCACCTAAACACAACGATCTGCTTTACTTTGGACCTCCTTCTGCTGAAACTCACTGAGCTGGAGGAAAAGATCCTCTAGTCCAGCGGTCCACGACCTTTTCCATGGAGCAGGCGGTGCATTTTCAAGCTTCCAGTTTCTGAAAATCTGTTTTCAAAATTAAATAATACAAGAAATTTAGTTTAGAAAGTCTAAGAAGAATCCCGGTTTTGTCCAGCAGCTTTATTGTTCTCTGAAGTGGAAGGTTCTCCTCAAAGAAACGTTCCAAATACATTAATTTTGGGGTTTTTTTTAGCTTTGGGCTACTAGTTTAGCAATCCAAGTAGCTTTAAATCATGTGACCAAGACGGATGAAGTAATTTGTGATTCTCCTGGCTTCAGGTCTCTTCTTGATGACGATCAACCAGAACAAAGAGTAGTTTCTGCAGCAGGTCTGCTCCTCCTCAACCTGAAGGTCAAAGCTTTTGGATTCTGCAGAGACACTGGCTCCTCCTTCCTGAGGGGGCAGGAACGCTTTTCCCAGGATGTTCTCTGCAGAAGCTGTCAGGTCTAAACTGGAACTTGTGGGTTCTTCTGAGGAACGCGACTGCGACTCGGATCTTTCTCTCCAACCTGTATTATTTATGAAGCGGTTGCAGTGGCTGTGCAGGTGCAGCATCCATCACTTACAGAGCCCATCATAACTAATCATAACATATGGCGCGCATATTTCTCTGCCGTGATCAATGTCCCGAGTCCTCAAATGAAAAACAATCGACTTCTCTGCTCGAGTCGCTACAACTTCAGCGATTATGAACTTCTGGGCAGCTTCATCTGCAGAACCTGAGCGGGATAATACAGTATTGATCAGCAGGTGGTGACAGATCCGCTCCATAAATAACTAATTATTTTATCTAGGAGTTCAGCTGAGGATGGAATATTGCTGAAAATGTATTATAATACTTTGATTTCATTACTTCTTTGACCTGCTTGTTTTATTGTGAAATCTAAGTCTACAGGAAATTAGAATCTTATTTTGTTAACAGTCTATTAAAAAGAGATGATCTTAAAATCTGGTTCCTCAATTCTTTTACTGCATTATTCTCAAATATATGGCTAAGATCAAACACATTAATACAGTAGTATTCACTGTATATGTAAAGTTAAGAAAATGAAGATGAATGTTGAAGTTATGCTGATGATGGGATTCTTTTGTGATCAGAGTTTGAGGTTGAAGTTAAAATAAATGTCTGTGATTTTTAAAAGGAGTTTGATCTGATTAGAGTTTATTAAAGATGTTAATATGAACAGTAGAAACGAGAATAAAATGTGGAGTTCTGCAAGGTTCTGTTTTGGGACCATCGTTATTTTTTGCTAATTAATGATAAATTTTGTCAAAAACATTTCTGTTGATGATGAAAAACTATTTTGTTTTGATTAAAAATTGTACAATAAATAAATAGACAATTTAATGCTGGTAGAAAAAAAAGGAAATCCTGATAAATTTGATTTAAATAGATATTTAAAAAATGTATCGTTGTAATAGAAAAAAAATTAAATATAATATTTACAAAGTTTTTATCATAGAAATATTTTATTTTCTTTATTCTGATTTACAACAAATAATCTGAATATTTATGCTTCTTTACGTAGTATTTATGTATTATTTGTCCACTTATAATGAACAAAGAATCTGTGAGTTTATCAAAGTCAAAATATTGTTTTTTATTAGTCGAACATACACATTTTTGTGTTTAAAAAAAACAGCTGTTGGATTAAAATCTAAACTTCACCGTAAGAAAGTTTTTTATGGAATATTTTCAGGGAAAAAAAATAAAATCCGAACAAAAAAAAGAAGAATTTAAAGCAAATAATTGATACGAAGACGTAAAACAATAAATTATATAATTTAAAATTGTCATAAAAAGGAATTAATGTCATTACGTGCTGGGATAGGCTCCAGCAACTTCATGACCTCGAGTGGAACCACTTCGAGTTTATAAAAAACTATGTGTGTTAAATGTTGTCTTTTTGCTTCAAGGGGAGTCGAGTTGCTCAAATGCAGTAATTACAGAACATTATTCAGTAAAAAAGCATTTGCTAATAAATTATGAATCTTTGATAAAACAGCTTTTGGTTGATTTCAATAATTCATGACAGCTGCAGGAGATGCATCTCTTCGGGACTCCAACCACTAATTCCTCCCCAGCATTTGAATTTCTGCCTCTTTGCTGGAAAAACAATGATCGAATGTAGAAAATCCCAAACTGTGAACCCTCAAACGTTCTGGCTTCACTCACCTGACACAGGTGAACAGAGTTTGGGTGGAGAAGAATTGTTTCAAAGCCAGAGCAGGTCCAGAACTGAACTGTAGATGAAACATTAAACTAACTTAATTTTTATCGTTTGTTGAATCCACACAAAAGTGATGAAAACTTTGGATCTGAGATGATTCTGGAGCTGAAGTGATCAGAAGATGCTTTGAGGAGAACGGATCCATTCGGTTCTGGTCCATTCTCTGTTTAAACTTTGAGAACTTTCTTGTGTTTTCATCAGATAAATTATTTAAAATCTACATTTTGCTTGTTAAAAGTTCACATCAGTTTATGGTTAGAATCATCTTAATGTAAACAAATATCAAAATGGATGGATGAAATACAGTATCGTATCGGACGATATTTGCATAATTTACAATTATCGTATCGGACGATATTAAGCCTCGGGCACATCTGCCCGTGCGAATGTTTGACCCGTACGGGTCTGGGGTGGTTTGGCCCGTAGACCAGGCTATCGTTCGGCTTAGCGCGTGCACGCGCAGCGCAAACACAGCTTAAGGAGAAAAAAATAAAGAAATGGTTAAAGAAAGATAAAAGAATAATAATAATAGAACAACTCCCAGAAAGGAGACTCTCGCGAATATGGGCAACTCCCGCACCCCCGATCCATTGATTAAAAACACTTCTGACTCGCTGTGAGCGCGCGCGCCTGTGCGTGAGCGTCTCGACTCGCGGAGGGGCGGGGGGAGAAACAAACGTAAACTGCGTGCTGCAGCCAGACGTATTTGGGCTGGCGTGCTCCTCCTCTCCTCTCCCCAACTTTGAAATTATCCAGCACCGTCGGACGCAAAAATTTCAGTCAAGTTTCTTGAGTTGAGCTTTTGTTGAACTCCCGCTCCCGCCCACTCCCGTCAGAATTTAGTCCCGTTCTGTCCCGGTCCCGTGATTAATGGAAGAAATGACTCCCATCCCGTGGGAATCCCGCGGGAATCCCGAAAAAATGTCAGCCTCTACCGTGCATGCCGCAAGGTTTCACGCACGTCGCCGTACAACCGGCTGTACTACCCTTACGGGAAACTGACTGCACGGCTCGTAAGGGTGTAGTACGGGTGTTAGTACTGCTGTTAGTACGGCTAGTACGGCTCTTGGGGTTGATGAAAACAGCTACGGGTCCGTACGGCCCTTACGGGAGTGGTGCAGCCAGCTGCACGGGCAAAAGAAAATGGGAGAAAGCCGTGGCACCCGCAGAAGACTTTGGTGCATGTCGAACAGCCTCCCACGGGCGCCTACGGGCCTTTGCGGAGCCTGCTACCTTTGTGGACCCGTGCGGACCGCCGCACGGGGGCGGGAAAATCTGGCCCGTAGACAGCCCGCGGGAGCCCGTGCAGGCAGATGTGCCCGAGGCTTTAGAAAGATTTAAGATGTTTTGGTCCGATATCAAAAATTCCATTGATATATTCTCCTGATGCTTCTTGTTCGATTTCCCCAAAAATAAATTGTCCAGAACAACAAATTTGAATGAATCGATTAGATCGATTTATCGCCCGGCTCTGGTATATCGGCTTCAGGTAAAATATCGGTTATCGGTATCGTCCATCCCTAACCGTGAAGTCCGGATGGAAGTGGATTTTTACATCCTGTCGGCCTCTTCCTGCTGGTGTTTGAGAGTTTTTTCCTGAGCAGAACTGAACTCTCTGAGCTGAAACATCCACAGGATCATTTTCTGGTTGAGACGTTTGGATTCAGCTCGTTTTAACTTCTGCTGATGGAGAACCTGCTGTTGATCTCCGATCTGACAGAATTGAAAGCTTGTTGGGACGCTGCCTCCTTTAGGCGGTTCAGCGGCGTTTTCGGGGTGTTTGTGTGGCGCGTTTGGCGCCGCGGACTGTCGGCGGCGTTGGTGCTGAGCCACATTTCTTATCTGCGATCTTCAGGAAGGCTTCTGCTTTCCCGAGTGTTACTAAACACCAGGATGAGATCAATTAGAGATTTGGGTCTTCAGAGGCTTTATGAGCAATAAATGAGCACTTGAGCTGAATGATGGAGCGCCTTCGCCGCCCCCACCATCAGAGGGTCACCTCAGTTTTTCCTCGCCCGTGCTGACTACTCATATCCAGCAGTTTCCCAGTCGCCACAGCCAGCATTGATCTGAAATAATTAAAGCTCCAATTTACTTTCCTGAATTCGAGTGTGCTATCTGGAAGGAACTGTCGTCAGGAGTTTAGACGGCTGCTTGCTGCGTTGCTCCTGTGAACGCGTGCCAGTTTTGCTGCTTCGTCATTGGCCCCGTTTCAGCAGCTGAAGCGTCTGCATCTCCCGCAGAGGAGCGCTCGGCGTGTCATCGGTGTCTCAACAGAAACACTGGAGAAACCTTTGGTGTCCGACTGCGTAGAGACGCCGCCGACGCCTCAGATCTGATGCTGCAACCCTCCTCCAAGTACTTTGTACCATCTTACACTTCAAATTTGCAGGACATTTATTGTAACATTCACTTATACCACCTTCAAGTGACCTCTACCTGTCGTTAAAGCTCCTTATTGTCCAAACACACCTGATCCAGGTAACCGGCAGCAGATAAGACGGTCCCTCGAGGACTGACTTGCACTAGACCACACATGTCAAAGTCAAGGCCCGGGGGCCAGATCTGGCCCTCAGGGTAATTCTATCCGGCCCTCCAGATCATTTTATGTTTCATTGTTATCAATGGCCCGATGTTATCATGCACTCATTTCTAACTTGAATAATTTTGAGGAAATGTATTTTTATGTAGAGTAAAATATTTAAAGTTATTTAATGTTTAAGTTGATTTATTCTGCAATAATATTCCTGAATTTTTATTATTCAGAATTCTGTTAAGTTCTAAAAATTGGCATTCTGCTAGCGTTTTGGACTATTTTGGCATTTACTAAGATTTTTTAGGCTGTTTTGGAATTTAGCTAATTTTTCAGCTACATGCTAGCTGTTATGGATAAAAATTTTTTTTTAAAGTATTTTAAGGCTAATTTGACATTTAGCTAATACTATAGCTGGCTATCAGCTTCAACATTTTCAGCAATCAGCTGTCATATCTTCCGCTAAAATTCAAATTCAGTTTACAGCAGGGGTGTCAAACTCAATCACACAAGGGGCCAGAATCCAAAACAAACCTTAGTTCGCGGGCCGAACAGGATAAACATTTATTGAATATTAAAACTAAATTAATTAAATTTTTTAAAACTTTAAAATAAATATAATTATGAACTAGATATATAGCATTGCCTGCAGTAATGCTAGTGTGAATGCGTAAGCTGAATTTGGCAGCTGAAAATGTTAGTGCTGATAGCTGAAGATGCTAAAATTGATAGCTACAAACACTAAAGCTGATAGCCTGCTAAAATATTAGCTAAATGCCAAATTAGCCTAAAAAAAAAAAAAATAGTTTAGCCAAAACAGCTAGCGTGTAAATATTAGCCTAACTCCAAAACAGCCTAAAAAAACATTTCAAAAAGCTCTAATTACCCAGGAAAATATTAACTAAACACCAAAATGGACAAAAAACTTAAACAAAAAAGCCTAAATTAGCCAGAACAGCTAGCATGTAGCTGAATTTTTAGCTAAACACCAAAACAGCCAAAAAATCTTAGTAAATGCCAAAATAGTCCAAAAAAGGTGGCGGAATGCCAATTTTTAAAACTTTAAAACGTAACTTTTTAACACAACCATGAATAATAAAAAGGCAGGAATATTATTCCAGAATAAATCAATTTAAACCTTAAATAACTTTCTATATTTTCCTCTCCATAAAAATATCTTTTGTCAAAACTAAACAAGTTAGAAATAAGCGCAGGATAACATGGGGCCATTAATAACAATAAAATAAAATGATCTGGAGGGCCGGATATAATCACCTGGAGGGCCGGATCCGGCCCCCGGGCCTTGACTTTGACACATGTGGTTTACAGCATTCAAACTGGCATTATTGTAATGCTATATATCTATTTCATATTTATGTTAGAAGTTTATTGTTTTAAAAATGTATTTTTAAAGAATATATGTTTATCCTGTTCGGCCCGCGACCTAAGGTGTGTTTTGGATTTTGGCCCCTTGCGCGATTGACTTTGACACCCCTGCACTAGACCAACATGGGACGCCATTTTTAAGTGAAGACTAGATCAGTGCACTTGTTAACTTGTTATGAAGAACATAAAATCTCTGACATGTAAAATATTTTGTTTGATATTTGGATGAAACATGTTAAATAAGGTAATGTTACCTTTAATCATCAGACCAACTTTAATGTAATTCTCTTTCACTTGTGTTAAAACGATCTTAATCGTGTCTAGCTAGCTGCTTATAGCGATTTCTCAAATTCGTTGTGTAATTTTGGTGAGACGTAACTTACACACTTTTATTCAATTGACCTTCGACACTCTGAAAGTTAAAGCGCTCCCAAACGGCGCTTTGAGCGAAGCCGGCGTGATCTGAAAGGTCGGCCATGTTTGTTTGCTCTCACGTTTAGTTCAGCTAGTTATTATTCTAAATCAGGGGTCACCAACCTTTTTGAACGTGAGGGCTACTTCCTGCCTGGGTACTACGAAGTCCTACGAAGGGCTACCATTTTTAAATAACAAATTTTGCTTAGTTATAGATAGCTTTACATTATCAATTATGAATAATGATCCTCCTCTATGTAAAGATATGGATTTCTCATAATAATTATCAACAATGACAACAAGCAAAGAAACAGATATCAATATTGAGCATTTTATTAATCTCAGTAACTGTTAAATTTTCAGATGATCACTTGCATTTCATGGAAAAACGTCCCATTTTCACTATGTTTATCAGTAATTTCATGTTAAAAAAAATCAACTTACACAGTTTTAAACAATACATTTTGAACTAAGGACGGCATTTAAACAAACTTATCTAAAGTTCATGTATCATGAACATATTTTTAAGACGTTTTAACTTTCAAATCTATGTAAATGTGAGTGTAATTTTTAAAAAAAAGCAACAGAAGAAAATTTTATTTTAGGTGCAGCTCACAATTGAGTTGTGTTATTTTTAGAAGAGATCTGAGGGCCCCTTGTGGGGTCCTTGAGGACTACCACGTTGGTGACCCCTGTTCTAAATAATACACATTTTTCAATTATTTAAAATGCATAAACTGATTCAGATTTGCTTATGGATGCATCTAAAAATAGATTTTTTCCTCCACCACTTGTTTGGGGTAAGTGTATCGAGAAGTATTCGTGAGGATAATGGAAGTCATATACTTTAATACGAGTCGAGGACATGGAGAAACTTCTTGATCCGGTTCGGTTTCATACATGGAATTCTTGAGAGAAAATACTGATGCAATCCAAACCCTCAGAAGAAATTCCCGCAGTCCGGATTCCGTTCACTTCATTTCTTTCTCTTTCTCTTCACACTGAACCAAACCACACCAGAGTTCATCTGCTTCACCTTCCCTGCAGCTTCAGCAGAGCTTGTCCTGACACAGGTGCTCTCCTACACGCACAGTAACACTCTGATGAGCATTAAATGAGTGATGTGGAGTTTCCTGCGGAGATCAAACCCTCCACCTCCCAGCTGGACCACCTGGACCTCTTGGAGCCTCAGATTTGATCGGAGACGGGTTTAAACACGAGCCACAGCTGGAGAGGAGATCCTTTCAGTTGAGAAATCAAAGCAAGAGAGCATTTCAGCAAACGCCTCCTCTGTTGAGTTATCCACGCCTCACACTCTGCACCTGGTGTGCGCTCAGCAGCCTCAGACATCGACTCCACCGCTGAAGCTCTGCTGTCAGGGAAGGACTTTGGGAACGGATCCTTTCACCCATGCAGAAAACACGTCTGTGCGGTTGACAGAAAAGCTTTAGAAAGGTTCCAATTAGGTGTATTTAGAGTTTATGCAGATGGGAGGCACCTGGCAGATGTTTGGAGCCTCTGAATATGGATGTTGAGGAATGGAAGCTCAAGTTTAGGTGTTGACTGGTGGAGCTGCGTCTTCAGTCTGTCCTCTTGTGTTGATCTTTCTAAACCCTCTAGTTTAAAAATTGACATTAGCATTAGCATAGAGTAGCGTTTCAGTGGTTACGTCGTTCTAAGGTTCCTGTTTGAACCTTTTCTGGTCCTTCTCTCCATCTACAGCTGGGCTTTTCTGTGATCGATTTCAAGTTTTTGTCAAGGTCAAGAAGATTGGAAAATATTTAACCTTTTTGTACAAATGTTGAGTGCTAGCATTAGCAGTAGCGTTTCAATGCTAACATTGTTTGCATGCTTCATCCTTGAGGCTCCTCTGGTCCTTCTCAATGTTTCCTCCTGGGGTTTTGGATTAACCTTTGATCATTCTTGCTATCAGAAATTAAGCTCAAGAAGTTGTGAAAACATTGATTTCTAGTACAAATGTTGAGTGCTAGCATTAGCATAAAGTGGCGTTTCAACGTTGTTTGAATTCTTCATCCGTAAGGCTTCTCTGGTCTGTTTCAAGTCTCCGACTGGGGTTTTGCACGCAAAAATTGAGTTTATTTAGTTTTGAACTTTGTGTTTAAAACATTAAGCGCTAACATTATCGTTAGCTTAAAGTAGCGTCTTAATGCTTCCATTGTTAGCACGCAGCATGCTACCTTGGATCATTTTTTCCAGAATAAAACAGACTCCCTAAGAACCGCTAACGAAAAGATTTTCATACGAATGGAAGCAGAAATCCAGTAATGGCGCCTCCGTGTGGACGGAATGTGTTATGATGACACTGAGTCAAGTGTGTGTGGGGGGTGGGGGGGGGCACACTTGCTAATGGTTTATTCTGGGGTTGTTAATGGCTCCAAAGTCTGGCGACAAAGATGTCAAAACAGGAAGTGTTTGGACATTTCCTGGCAGACAGGAAGTGCTCGTTAAACAAATAAACAGCACCCCCCCACTGTATAATAGAACAGGACTGAGAGGCCCCGCCCCTTTGTGTTCCAAACAGGAAGTGGCCCCATAGACTTCCATAGAGAAATAAACAGCTTTTACTCAGTTACTCTATTACTTTTTTCTGTTATTTCAACTTACATATTGACCAATCAGATGCCTCCATAAAAGTAGGCGGAGCCTGCTGGACCCCCATGTCCAACCTTCCAAATGTTTGACAGATCTGGTGTAGCCTGCTCCTAAGTGGTGGGGGGCGTGGCCTTCCAAAAATCTCACTCCTGATTGGTGAGCGTGGTTGCCATAGAAACGATGACTCAGACTGGCGTGGACCGGTCGGTGCCGGTCGCTGTCCAGTTCTCACATGCAGAAAAGTTGAAGTTTCCAAACAAAGAGGAGACGTGATGAAGGTCTGAAGTTCCTCCTCCCTGAGGTTCCGCCCGTCTTTGGGACGGCCTGCTCGGCTTTAAGGACGCGCAGCGGCATCATCACCATCTGAGACTAATCAGATTGAGCCGCCCGTGTTTGTTCCGCAGCCGCTCCACGCCGTCTCCGCAGCGCAGAGCGCCAAACAACAGGAAGCGTGATCCTATCACACGTGTCATTGTTGTTAAGAGGATTAGGCTGGATTTGTCACATTGCAGCAGAAATTATCGTGGCAGAGATAATCTGTGATCCACCTAATTTAGTGGCTGCTGCGGCAGAAGAGGATGGAGCCGCTGTCCTGCACTGATGGGATCCGAAGGTCTGACCGGAGCCTCAGGTTCTCCTCCGGTTCTCCAAGGAGGTTCTTCAAACTGGCAATTATCTCAGCAGGAGAATCGCTGACGGAAATCTGCTTGATTTGATCTCAGCTGGAGCTCTAATATCAGCTAATTGTTTAATGACAACAATTATGCACCACTGGAAAGTAATAAATGCTATTTACTAAGAAAACATCACATTATTCAATGTATTCTCATTGTGATCGCTTTATATTTCAAGATTATTTTACCAGATAAATACTGCAGATCTGCAGATCATGATCGGATCACAACATGTGATCGCGTTAAAGCAAAGTTTAAACAGGAGGCTAACAAACACAGTTCAGTAAAGCTCGCAGGAATCCTTTAAAAAATGTTAAAGACTAATAGCAAGCGTTTCTATTGGTTCGTTTCGACGCAAACAAACGACCAACAAATGCATTTTAACAGACGAAATATCAGGTTTGTGTTTCTGTGTTTCTCTCTAACCCTGCCGTTAGACAAGGCTGCCCAGCTGCAGCTAACTGTGCTAAGTGCTAGCTCCAGGAAAACCTCGATTTAACCCTTTAAGACCGGATCTCTTCTCTAATATACCTTTTTTTTTATTTCTGACAGAGCCACAGTTAAGAAAATTAAAGGGTAACACAACAAGACAGCTCCACTCTCAGCCCAGATTTGAAAATGAAAAAGGGGGCAGGGCTAAGGAACGCTACATCTTCAATAATGGAAAGTGATGCCAGTTTCACCCGTTGACTGTATATTGAGATATAGTGTGATATGTATATAGTTATTGTAATATATGTCTTTGGTTATACCAGAACTTTCTGTGGAGGTTGAGAATTCTTCTGGGTTTGCTAAACAAACCAACGATGCCAGGACAGGGGATACCAATTCTGGCAGATTAATATCTTGGCACAACACCGAACACAGCTGAGGGTTTGCAGGACCAAAGGAGACTCTTAGTGGAAAATTACGCTAGCGTCATAGCTAATAAAAGCAGACTTGTTAAGCTAGCAGTCCCGAGTGAAACTTTAAGTCCAAATAAATCATTTGGATGGAGTTCTCTACACTAAACTACTGTCGCCTAACTTTCACATCCACCACACATTTACGCAACCCAGTAGATTTTAGGCAATACACCAACGAGTCATGCTAATGCTAACGACCCACCGGATCAAAGATGCTTTTATACTGGAGCTGCGGAGCATGACGACGTGGGACTTTCACCGGTTGACCAATCACAAAATTCAACAGTAATACATCGTTTCAACCTGTAGGGGGAGCACAGACGCTTTTAGACTGTAATTGATCTAAAATGATCAAAAATGTGGCAAAAACAAAAACAGACGACACTTTTAAAGCTATATTTATAGAAACCAACAGGCAAAACACGTGGATTTAGGGTTTGGTTACCCTTTTAGCTACTGTGGTAATAAAACCTTAAATGTGAAGAGGTTAAAAAATAATCCTATGATCTTAAAAAAATAAAACAAATGGTTTTAATGGTATCAGCTAGTCATGAATAAACATCATCATGTTCATGCTTCAAAAAAGTCTTTAATTTAAGATATGAATCACTTTTGTTCAAATGTTCTGAAGATATTAAAGCTAAAGTCATAAACTTTCTCACATTACTATAGTTACTTATTAAATACTTTGATCATTGCACTATTTTTACTTGATTTTTTTAAAGCTACCTCATAGAAGTTCTCTGTTCAAGTGTTAAAATATACAATAATGTAAATGAAATAAAAATGGAGTTTAGTAAACTTATTTATTTTAAAAATCTGTCGTAAAAGTATCGGATCACAGCTCTGTATCGGCCAATACTCAAAATCAAATAACTCGAAATCGGATCGAACTAAATCGAACGTCTCTAAACTGCAGACATTTTACATGTAAAATGAAAAGTCTTAAGAATTATTTTAAATCTTTTTATTTTGCTGCTATGTGTCAGTTGTACACTGGAGTATTAGGGTCAGTTTACGAACAAAAACACTTTAAATTTTGTAAATTTATAATAATAAAGTCATAAATATACAAGATGTAAAGTTGTAAGTTTACTTAATGGCCCCACTAGGTACAGTTGAACTCTGAGAACCTGGGGGGTCAAATTTAGTTGCTTTATTTTTAATTTATCTCGATTTTTTAATTTAATTTCCTCGTGTTTCATCAGTGAAGTTTCTGCTCAAACGGGTCCAGTTCTGGTTCCGGTCAGGATCTCTCCAGGCTCGTGCGTCTCCGCTGACCTCAGCGCCGGCTTCTGTCCGTTCCTTCAAATTAAAAGAAAATGTTAAAAGTTCAACGAATGAAAAAGTGGATCTAGACGTTTCCCGGTTTCACGTTTGATTCCGAGTTCCTCGCTGAGCTGCAGATCTCCGTCTGCCGTTTGATAAAACTTTAAGACGTGACGCGTTTTGTGCGGTGGCATTTAACAAACTGCGAGCTTGTCAAAAATGAGGTGTGTGACTAAAGGTCAAAACTGACGACTTTTAAAGGCCACAAATGATTCAAATTCTTGATAGGAGTCGTTGGGATTTGTGTAAAGCGTCTTTTTCCTGGTTGAGGTTTCAAATTTAAAAAAAGTCATAAAGTTATTGTTAAAATAACTTAATATAGTGTTGGTTTTGGAATGATCTGCACTTTTTAAAAACATTTTTTTATTAGAATAAGAAAATAAAACTTTCCAAAAAAAGTTTCCTTCATGTTTTTTCATCATTTGAAAGCATGAAGTTCCATTCATCAACAGCCGTTCATTATTCAGAACTCTGTAAAACTTTTCCTTCTGATCATCAACACCATCCGTCACCGCGTGTCCTCCGTAATTATCTGGGTTATGATTTATGGCCGTGACAACATCATCAGCATCACTGTCACCATTTTGCGGCAGAGACGGCGGCGGCGAGCGCTCATCATTCACTCAAGCTGGAGCTCCATCACCAACAGGAGCTCCACACAGATGTTCTTCATGTCGCTGGTTTCCCTCCAAGTGACAGAAAAAACTCATTTGTATTTTTATATTAACGATGTTTTAAGTCAGATGTCTCTGAGGTTCGAAGGTCTTTGTGGACAAAAAACGTTTTTTTTCCCCATGTAAAAATTTTATTTTATCACTAATATTTAATATTATTAATAAACATAGAAACTCTAAAGAATTATTTGTTCAGATTTATTAGTGAAGAACCCAAAATGATGCGGAAAAAACCCAATAAAATCAATGGAATTTTATTGGAAGCAGGTGAGACAGATGTGACAGGAGGAACAAACTCACCTGAAAACAACAGAAACCCTCAAGATTTCTGACAGGAAAAACATTTAAAAGGAATTCACTTTTATTATTGATTATAAAGGTTTTAATGACAGATTAAGCCAAACTTGTTCTCCCTACATCCTAATATTCGTGTTTTTTTATCCGTGTTTTAACTCCTAAACTCTACCAGTCCAATCAAAATCGTCTCTTTTGTGTTTTTAACATGTTCTTGTAGCATTTTTTCCCAAAATAAAAGACTTTTACATCAAGTAATTTTCTATTAAAACTGCGTTTCTTAGTATTTCTTAATTCAAATTGATCAGAAAAGCGGATGCTTGAAAAAGCTGGAGCTGGTGACACGACGACTGACTGGGTGTGGCAAAATCACTCTTACCACTCCTTTGCTCCGCCCCCTTGCACACATTTGTTTTTCTCTCCTCTGACTTAAACCTGTACAGCGCGATTGATCCAATATTGCTCGCCATTATAGTACAGGTGAGGGAGAACAGGTGAGGCTGGTTCAGTCACCTCAAGGGAGGAAATGAAAATGGAACATACCATTGTTGTGAGTGTGAGGTGAAGTATTTGTAAAGATATGATGGAAGTTACACAGACATACTGGTAATGCTGTCGTACGGTGTCCTTACGCCACACATGAGACAAAGTCTAGGCCCGGGGGCCGGATCCGGCCCTCCAGATTTTATTGTTATTAATGACCCGATGTTATCTTGCGCTCATTTCAAGCTTGTATGATTTTGACAAAATATATTTTTATGGAGGGTAAAATATTTAAAGTTATTTAAGGTTTAAGTTGATTTATTCTGGAATAAAATTCCTTTCTTTTAAATATTCATAATTTTGTTCAAAAGTTACAGTTTTAAAGTTTTAAAAGTTGGCTTTTTTTAATATTGTTTTTCCGGCTGTTTTGGAGTTTAGCTAATATTTTAGCTACATGCTAGCCATGTAAACTAACTTAGGCTTTTCATTTTAAGTTTTTTTAGACTTTTTTGGAATTAGGGTAACATCACCCACTCTCTGGTTTGTCTGATTTAAACTTTTTTTTCCCTTTTTTTTAAGGCTATTTTAAACTTTTTTTCAGCTACATGCTTGCTTTTTTGGCTAACCAAAAGTTTTTATTTTTTTTTTAGATTAATTTGACATTTATCAAATATTTTACCTGGCCATCGGCTTCAGCTTTTTTAGCTTTTAGTTTCTGCATCTTCAGTGGCCAAATTCATCTTACAGGATTCCCACTAGCATTATTGCTGGCAATTCAATATATCAAGTATATCAAGTTATGGTTTTAAAGTTTTAAAAACGTAGTGTTCAATAAATGTTTATCCTGTTCGACCTAAGGGGTGTTTTGGATTTTTCCCCTTGTCCGATTGAGTTTGGTGAGTTCAGGTGAATGCTGCAGACGAGGGGTGTGCACATGACCCGTAAGTAGGGTTGGGCACCGATGGGATCTGATGCGGTTCCGGTGCTACCGCGGTTCTTCGGTTTCGGTTCCCTTTCGGTGCTTATTGCGGTACTTCAGTAATAAAAAATAATGCCTTTATCTTCCAAAATCCAAAGCAGAACGGCTTCAAACAAGCGCAGACTCCCTCCTGCCGTGCAGCTGTGTGCACGTAATATAAAGCATAATATAAAACTCCGTCTTAAATAAACTTAAACGTCCTTGAAATTTTAGCCTGACATTTTATTAAATTAAATCAGGAATGTGGCATTTATTTGCAGTTGTTTTTGGGCAAAAGCAATATTTTATTTCAATAAAACAAGGCGGAAGATAAATGTCAATCACACGGCTGCAAAGCGCAGCAGATGATGACGACCCGCTGTGGTGGTGGGCGGAGCCGAGCCGAGCTTTCTGGATCATCAGATTCTTTGGAGCATGCGAAGCCGAATAATTACACTTAGCTATTGTAGAGGAACTGAAGTTTTATTACTTTAACTTGCAGACAAACTCGAGAACAACTCTCCGCACGCTAACGTGCGCGCGCGCCCCTCCCCTCTCCTTTTTCTCTCCTTTTTCTCTCTCTGCGGCACGCTCTCTCTCTCTCGCTCCTCTCAGAGCGCGCTGCTCCTCACATGCACACGCCCCCCCCAGCTTCGTAACAAGCTGAGATGCAGAAGTTGGAGCACACACTCATCTCACAACAACAAGAAAGTAAATAGATAGGCTGAATCGTAAAAAATCAGAAGGGAGTACTACAAGTGATTGACATGTCCACAGACAAATGAAACTTCAATGAAATTTGGAACCGAAATCCGGCACCGTTTGCAGCCGCATCTTTCGGTTTCGGTAGAACCGCGCAAATCATAA
This sequence comes from Oryzias javanicus, assembly GCA_003999625.1. NCBI lineage: Eukaryota > Metazoa > Chordata > Actinopteri > Beloniformes > Adrianichthyidae > Oryzias > Oryzias javanicus. Next base: position 1,893,828 of record CM012446.1, read on the forward strand.
CGGTTCCTACTTGGAACCGAACTTCGGTGCCCAACCCTACCCGTAAGTGCCCAAAGGACACCCGTGTGCAGTTCCATTTGTTGCTTGTTGCTTTGCGTTCCTGTAAAAAGATTTCGTACCTTTCAATCACCTGCACAGGTTTGACCATCTTTCACCTGCTCGTTTTCACCTGTAAGGACAGTTTGACTTAAGCTCAAGAATTCGACGATCAAGTCTTTAAAGCAGGGGTGGGCAATTGTTTTGACTCGTGGGACACAAAGGGTTCTAAAATTTGGCATAAGGTCCGGACAAGGAGCAGATGGAAGGAGAGATTGGGTAATCAACCTCATAAACTAAAAAAATAATATGGATTTTAGAGAAAAACATGCTTTAATTTGGATTAAGATTCACATATATTAATTTAAAAACAGAAAATTTGGGAGTTTTAATTTCTAAATTTTGATTTTTGTTCTCTTTTGGGTGATCCAATGGGTTGATGTTCTTCAGAGGAAAATGTGAACTCAAAGAAATGCTGCATTTATGTGGTGTAGGAATAATCAGAAAGATCACCATCTGACTCAGAAAGGAACACACACGAACGTCAGAGAAACAACACCATTCATGGGAAGAAACCAGAAATACAATGAAAATAAAACAATATTTAGGATTTTTGATTCAATGTATTTTAATTTGGAGGGCCACATTAAGTAGCTTAAGGGGCCGCATATGGCCCCCGGGCCGTAGTTTGCCCACCCCTGCTTTAAAGCATCTTCTTTTGTTGAGGACAGAAAACGCATACATTTGAGATAAGAACAGAGAGTCAATTACCCCCCCTCCCCCACACATACACTCGATTAAATGTGCACATTCAAACACATCTGTTTGTTTTTCTGCATTTTGGGGACATGAGACCAGAAGGTAAAAAACGGGGACGCCACTGAAAACGGATAAAAACGTTTGATTCTGAGGGATTCTGGGATTCCTCATGTTGACTTTAACAGGAGAACTTTTCATATTCGGCGGGTTTATCAGTGTTCCGCCCGTGTGTCTGTTGTGACCTGCTCGGTCTGCTTTGTTGTTTGTACGCTGATTAGATCAGTTTGCTGCATGGGCAGCATGCATGTATGAAAACGTGTGTTTACACAGGAGCCTCTGTGGGTGTTTGGTAATCCAGATTTGTGCACTCGCCTCACTCGGTGTGTTTGTTTTTACATGTAAAGGCTCAGAAACTTTTTTTTTTTTTTTTTGGGTCTGCCATCTCGCCGTCTCTGTAATTCCCATTTTCACTGCGATTCCGATCAGCAGCTTCCTGATAAAGTGACGGCGCTGACTACAATGCATGTTTATGAATTGTAAATGGGTCTATTTATCATGCCGTACGACACGACTCACCAACTTCATGCTTAGCAGTTTTACATTTAGGAGCGGAATATTTCAGCGCAATCGACCTTATCGAGTGTCATTTTAATTCGCATGAGATTAATGCTGCTGCGTTCCCAGCACTCATCAGGAGATACAGCTAATGGATCCAAAATCTATTATTCCTTCATTTAACTTTCATCAAACTTTTCACGTCGCCGGAAAACCGTTTTCAACCCATTGGAGGAAGATGGAAGATTTGACCTTTTTCATGAACCAAATCAAATTTTACAGAGATTTTAAGGTTTTTAGGTTGTTACTTAAGTGATGATCCGATTTGGATTCACGAATCAGGATCAAACGAGTCATAGATTTGATCAGGATTCTTACTGTGTTTATAAATTATTTTTGGATGTTTGTAAATTTGTAAATTAAAATCATTTATACTTTTTATTTATAAAAGGAGAACAGAATCTACCAAACATAACAGATAAAATATTCAAGACTTTTAAAACAATGTTGCATTCTTGCTGTTTAACTTCTGCAGGAAACAAAAGTATAAACATCACTGTTTTCTTGACTCATTTCACTGTATTTTCTAAAAATATTCCCATATTTAACTAATACTTTTATTTTACTGTTTCAATTAATATATTATGTTATAATTGTTCTAATAAAAGGATTTGGAGAAGCAAAAACATATATTTACAAAATGGTGATATATCATAGATTACCAAGGCAATGTGTTGATTATTGTAATATTTGGCATATCGTGATACTATCGATATCGTGAATCGCATCGTATTGTGAGTTACCCTGGTTGTGTCAGTAATCCCTCCCTAACTACTAAAAATCTATATAGAGCGGGACTATATAGACTTCATAAAGTGAAAATTGTGTTGTGATGATGAATATGTGGATGGTTTATTAAAGAAAAATTCAATTAAACACGTTTTTTTGTTCAAAATTCATCTATCGCAATGCATTGTTAATCTAGTGATCATCAATGTACGCTAGTTTATCGCATTGACTTCTGGGAAATTTCTACAGTGCTCTATTTTGGAATTAGATTCGGACAGAACTTTATATAAGATTTATTGTGAAAATCAGAAACTTTGACACCTTATTTTGAAGGTTTATGTACTTAAGATTACAGCTTTTATTCAACATTATTATTAAATTTTAGAATGATAATTACATTGCCTGAAGTGTATATTTACCATCTTTATAAAGGAGTCAGCCATCTTGGACAAAATGCAATAATTAATTTTTCAGAACTGATTACAAATATCCGAGTATTGAAATACTTACATATTTATACAGTAAACTGCAGTTTGACTTCAAAAGGCTAATGTCAAAATATTTTAACATCAACGTGATTTTTTTTAGTAAACGTCTCAAAAAAACTCACCTGGAGTTTTATTTACAGAGTTTTTGTGTCTTCTGCTTCGGCTCAAAGCGGCAACAGCAGCTGGATGATTGTAATAATGGTTTGTTCAACGGAGGGAAGATTTCAGACCAGAACCGGCGACAGCACATTAATCTGGGTTTAATAGCAAAGCCATTTCGTTGAGATTATTTACAGGAGGAAGAAGCTCATCAGTGACGTCCCAAAATAACAACAATATTCACACCGGTAATAGAGGTCATTTATTCACCACTGATTAAAGTGGAATTATGCGGAATCCATCAAAAAAAATCATCCTTTAATATTGTAGAAATCAAACTTTGATACAATAGAAACATGAGAATTAAGATTTTTTTGATTAAAGACTAAAAAGAGAAAAATCTGCACACAGTACATGTGGAGCAGCAATTGATAAAAATAAAAACAAGTTTCTTATAATTAAGAGGTCAAATCAAGATCAAATTCTGAACTAAAACTAAATGGAGGACTGAAAGTGAAGAGGGAGAGGCTTCGAAAATAGCAGCTGTTAAAATCACCTAAACATTTTTTTTATTTGGTAAATTTGTTAATATTTCATAATAATATTCTTTATTAACACATTAGCAAACACTTTTAATGTGTTTATAGGTTATTAGTAAGACATTTATCAGCACAATAAACCAGATCATGTTTATTAACATATTTAATGAGATTCATTAACATCTAAAGTGAGACTATTGTCTATAAACTTCCTATAAGTTTAATAATTGTACTAACAATCTTTGTCAACATTATATTGAGTATTTTGTTGCACCTCATCAAAAGTGTTACTGTCAATTTTAGGTTTATAGGTTTTTTTTAATGAATTTTTTGTCATTTATTTTAAGTAGAAAGTGTTTATTTTTTTAAATTAACTTTTTTTTTCAAATTTTCTTTTAATTATGTTTAAAACTGTTTAGATTATTTGTTTATTTCCAAATTCACTGTTTACTTTTGAGCCCAGAATAAATAACGATTTTATTTTGAAAAGCTTTAATCTGTTGCTTTTGTATTAAGACCTTTGACTGTAAATAAGAACTGGACCAAGTGAGTGTGACGTCACCCATAGATAACGATTTATTTTCGGATCCCATGAAAATGAAGCCAATTCAGTTTCGGGTTTGGAGATGCCGCCATGTTGGATCCGAGTCGTGGTTTCTATGGCAACCACTCCCACCAATCAAGAGTGAGCTTGTTGGAAGGCCACACCCCCACCACTTGAAAGCAGGCTACATGAAATCTGTAAGACGTTTTGAACGTTGGTCGTGGCGGCCAGCAGGCTCCGCCTACTTTTATTAAGCCGTCTGATTGGTCAGTTTATAATTTGAAAATTTATTGTGAAAAAAGAAAATTTTAGCAAGAATGGTGATTCTGACCAATAGAATGAGTGACTTCCTGTTTGGAACGTGAGGGGGCGGGGTCACTCAGTCCAGTTCTTATCAACAGTCGATGGTTGAGCTTTTGCAGTTATAAACTGCGACTCATCACTGATTCTCTGTGTTTTTCAGCTTGGCGGCGTCGAAAGAAGCGGCGGCGAGGAAGGCCACGTCTCCGATGCCGCCGTCCGAGTTTCTGGACAAACTCATGGGGAAAGTTTCAGGTTACGATGCCAGAATTCGACCGAATTTTAAAGGTAGGATTTGCCACCAAGACTCAGTCGGATAAGGCGGGAATGTAGCCAAAGCTGAAAAAAAACAAAAAAACAGTTTTGATTCTGCATTTTCTGAATGGAAGACTTGAGTTGATTTCTGCAGAAACAGGTTTGTATTTGCTGAAGTGAAAGCCTGATGGGATGTAATGCTGTGCTCTCTGCTGAAACTCCCTGATGTCTTTGGTTGTTCTCAATCTCTCGATCTCTTTTACCTCTGCAGTGTGGAACAAAGGTAATTCAGAGCATTGCTTTAACCCTTTAGAGACAGATTTTCAAGCTCCTTTAGGGTCCAGACCCCCCCACCTTTGTTTACACCCCCCTGTAACTGCACCCGTTAGAACCCCCGGTATGATCAGTTAGGATGGCTAGCTGTCATGCTAGCCGGCTACATTCCTTGGTATCCACACAGTATCCTGAGTGCTTGTTTTGGTGGTTTCAAGGTAATGTGCCCCCCCCTCCTGCTGCCAGGTCTGATGCATTCTAAGAGTGAGCCACCTCCCCCTGAATGTTAGCCCCCCATAAAGACACATGTCAGAGGTTTCTGTGTTACACCAACCCTCTGAGAAAACAAAGACAAACACTGGGCGAAACGCTGCAGGCCAGGCGGCTCCCGAGACGCATTGGAAACACAAAGAGACAGAACTGAAAATGGTTTCATCTCCCCGGCTCTCTTCCAGGACGTGCGCTCGTGCATTGGACTCTGGCTGCATGTCGAAAACATCAGGTCTTCAACTCGGATGAAAACTATTTTCTGTCCTGGTGTTTGTGTGTTACTCCACCTTCTTTCTTTCCCGCTCACGGCTGCCGAAGGGTCGCTCTCTCAGAGCCAAATTTAAAAAAATGTCGCATTTCAAACAGTTTTGAGAAGGTGGTTTGACTCTAAACTTTGGGGGGGGGGGGTTAAGCATTTTCGAACGTTTCCAGTGTTTGTCGTCTGAACTTTAACATAAAAGCAAATCCCAGAGGGTGAAATAAAGAAGTTCATGAAAAAGATGAACATTCTCTTCATGGTTGTATTCCCGCTTTAATCTAAACGTACTAAACGTACGCATTTCGAACCGAATCTCTTTGATCATTTATGAAATTAACGTCATTTTTGGATTTTATATCAGTGAAGTGATGCATATCAGTGAAAAGGTGATTAATGACGTTAATCCTGTAATTGGTTGAAGAGTATCGGTGGTTCAAAGATGCCGTGGCTGCAGTTTCACTGTAAACATATTTTTGTAATCTTTCTGGGATCTTCATAAAGTTAAATTAGCATCAAAGGTGTTTTTTAAGTTTCCTTCTCCCGCGTTCTTCCATGCTTTCATTACTTAACTTTCGCCGTGACGTGTTTTGGACTCAACCAATGAGCTGCTGGGGTTTGTCGCAGGAGGAGTCGGAGGTTCTGACGTCATTTCGCCCATAAACTGCTGGAACTTCAAGTGTTTATTGCATTTACCTTACGTTCAGTGAGGTCTGTGATTGTTCAGCCTCTCCACTGATGCTCCAAACGTTTTTTAACATTTGAAAAAAAAAACTGTTGAAACATTTTTTAGCTTCATTTTGTCACTTTGGTAGTTTTATATTAACATGCAATCTAGACACTTTTGAGCATTTTTATTTTACGTCAGTATGTTTTCAATAGTCGCATAATAGTTCAGTCGCTATATGAAAATTCATTAGCATCTACAGAACCTTAGCATAGTTAGCTACACGGACGATTATTTTTAGCTATTTTTTAATCATTTATTTTAAGATCTTTTTAAAATAAATATTTAGCAGTAAACTAAAACTTAATTTGAGCATTTTACGACTTTAGTTATCACTTTAGATGTTCGACATTATGTTGATGATGATAGTTAATACGTTTGTTAAGCAGTTTATTAAAATGGAAACAATGGCTTCACTTTAGATGTTAATAAACACCTTATAAACACATTAATAATGTTTGTTAATATGTTTATAAAGGTCGTTAAGGAATATTATCATAACGTTTTACTCATCTTTTTTATGTTTTTTTACTTTAGTCTTCTAAGCAAACATGAAGTCTTTTCCCGTTTCATCACATTTCATAGATTTTCTGTGTTTTTGGAACTGTCAGACGTCGTTTATCTTACAGTTTTTTACCTTTTAAAGACCCATAGATCTTGAAATCCTTTCTGGGATCTTCATAAAGTTAAATTAGTATCAAAGGTGTTTTTTAAGTTTCCTTCTCCCGCGTTCTTCCACCTTTAAGATGATGGGATGCTTTCATTACTTAACTTTCCCCGTGACGTGTTTTGGACTCAACCAATGAGCTGCTGGGGTTTCTCGTGTCCCGGTCTGTCGCAGGAGGTGATCGGAGGTTCTGACGTCGATCGCCCATAAACTGCTGAAATTTCAAGTGTTTATTGCATTTACCTTACATTCATTGAGGTCTGTGATTGTTCAGCCTCTCCACTGATGCTCCAAACTTTTTTTAACAATTTAAAAAAAAACTGTTGAAACATTTTTTAGCATCATTTTGTCACTTTGGTAGATTAATATTAATATGCAATCTAGACACTTTTGAGCATTTTTATTTTACGTCAGTATGTTTTCAATAATCACACAATAGTTCAGCCGCTATATGAAAATTCATTAGCATCTACAGAACTTTAGCATAGTTAGCTACACGGACGATTATTTTTAGCTATTTTTTAATCATTTATTTTAAGATCTTTTTTAAATAAATATTTAGCAGTAAACTAAAACTTAATTTGAGCATTTTACGACTTTAGTTTTTGCTATCACTTTAGATGTTCGACATTATGTTGATGATGATAGTTAATACGTTTGTTAAGCAGTTTATTAATATGGAAACAATGGCTTCACTTTAGATGTTAATAAACACCTTATAAACACATTAATAATGTTTGTTAATATGTTTATTAAGGAATATTATTATAAATATACTTTAGTCTTCTAAGCAAACATGAAGTCTTTTCCCGTTTCATCACATTTCATAGGTTTTCTGTGTTTTTGGAACTGTCAGACGTCGTTTATCTTACAGTTTTTTTACCTTTTAAAGACCCATAGATCTTGAAATCCTGGTAAATTAGCCGCATCCTCGGGTTTGGAGTCGATTCCCGTGAGGCTCACCTCCTGGTCCTCCTCCTTTTTGAGGCTGATGTTCCAGGAGTCCCACAGGAGAACATTTCCACGGGCTTAATTTGTCTAATCTACAACAGACTTTAGACCTGAGTGGAAATGCTTAATACGTTGGGACAGAAATAATCTTTAAGCTGCAGCAGAGAGGGAGCTCTTTCTGTTTCTGAGGTTCCACCTGCATCCTGTCAGGAGGACGGAGACTCCTCTTCTTTCAAACTGATTGAAGATCTCATTTTAAATCTTGTTTTGCGTTTGGAAAAACTCCAAAGAAAGTTTTCTTCTGAGACTCGAGTCCAGAGGCTTTTTAATGCAGATTGTTCGGATCAAACTTTGGCTGAAAGTCCATTTTATAAATGTTTGTGTTCTCAGAATTGGATTTAGATTTGTTTGGAACAATCCGATGGATGTACTTGGAGCTGATGCTGCTTTATAGATCAGGGATTCAATCAGGAAGTTCGTTTTTGAGCTTCTTTTAAAGTAAAATCTGACGTTTACCTCATCTGTTTATTACTCACCGTGATGATTTGGGATTAAGCGCGTTTTGACGCTCCTTTTATATAATGTGTTTAGTTAATTGCGTAAGGCTCTATTGTTAGCAGACAGGCGGGACGTGAGCTTCCAGACTCTTTCATGGCTGTCAGGTCGACAGAGAAGCAAAGCGTGAGCTCTCCGACTTGCTTATTCATGCAGTTTGCATTCATGTCTGCGTCTGTCCCGGTCCTGCTAACTACACCCAAGCATCATCGTTCTCATGAAATAAACAGTTTGACATTTCTGCTCCTGAATGAACTCCTAGGGAAGTGGAATAAAAAATAAGAGGAGGGATTTAGTCAGGAGGCGAACCGGGCCGCAGTCATGCGAGAGTCCTCCAATCTGCTGTGGAGTGTCGAGGCGCTCGGCTGGATTTTTGTGCATTTTTTTGGTTTTTAAAGCGTATGATCCTGATGAACGTCTTCATCCTGAAACATCAGAACCGTCTGAAACTTTCCACCATCTCCGTCGTTTCTGCTCGTCTTTACTGAAAGGGGAACGGAAAGATTTGGTTTGAACCCCTGATCATGATGGCACCTCCACAACCAGACGAGAGCATCACTTCCTCTGCAGCTGATCTCATTTCATCTTTAGAACCCAGAACCAGAACTTCAGACACTAGTTTGGTACCAACGCTTGACATCTTTACAAATTGTTCTCCAACCCCATGAAGCTTCTGTTGGTTGAGCCTCGTTTCCACTGAGCGATCCGGTCCGGTCCGATATTTTCAGCATTGTTAAATGGATCCATTAGTACCATTGGTACCGACCCGGAACCTCGGCCAAGCATAAAATAAGTCAGAGAGACGGCTGATGTTGGAGTCAGTACCTGCCTAAACAAAATCTATCTGTTCAGAACAAACAAAGCTTTAGTAAGGTCCAACCCCAAACTAAAACAACAAAACCCAGCAGTAGAAGACTGCTGAAGAGAAAGAGCGGGAAAAGAAGGAAACAAACAGCACAACACCAACTGAAACCCAACCAGCCCCCAGCCTGAGTGAGGCCTCCTCCATCTTACATAACCAGCAGGTGACGATTCAGGAACACGGGCCACACCTGCCAGGTGAGCAGAGAGACGGGACGGAAAAGGGCGTGGCAGCAGCAGCAGGGCGACACGCCGCTGCATCCACCCGCTGATTGTCAGAAAGAAACATTAGCTAGCGCTAAGCTAACAGTTTTGTAAATTCCTGTTACAAAAAGTAAAGCAGGAAAAAGACGAGCTGCTGGATGACTTCCATTTCTGCTACAATGACACGCTAACGGTCTGTACCGTAAAATAAAAAGTGGAAGTGAGGCTTAACGAAACGCTCGCCTGAATGACCTGGACCGTCCCGTACTCCTCCTTACCGTCCTGCTCAGTGGAAATCATCCTTTGTTTTTGGGTTTTCCATCCCCTCTACCCACAAATCCATCAAGGGCTCAGGAAAAGCTTCATCCTCTGGTTTCAGAACCCGATCTTGATGCTCTCTTAAATAAAACCCTTTACAGTGAGGGAAGTGCTGGCCCACACCATCATGCAGCCTCCACCGTACCGCAGCAGTATTCTCCATCGATCTCTGAGGAGAGAACCTTCAACTCTGTAATCCTGGAGAAAGTAACCAGACGAGAACACGGAGGGAGATGTTTGCTGTTATCTGGACCTTTGGCTCCGGCGTGGAGCGGGTAGCGACTTCAAATATGGAGGGACTCGAACGTGTTCCGGAAGCAGACGCGAACGCAACGGCGGGGAGGGACTCAGAAGGGACCGAGAGTCAGACATGGACCAGGTCTTCATGGATGTAACTGATCTAATCTTCATCCACTTTCATTTGGTTGGTCAGAAAAAAAGTTTTTTAATTTAAACTCAAAGACCAACGACAGGATAACAAACGCTGGAAAATACATTCAATTTAGAGTCACAAACTCATTATTTGAGCTAAGATGAAATACTTTCCATTTCCTGTTTATTCTAAAACTAATTAACCTGTTATGAAAAAGAGTTTCCACACACTCAGATGGAACTGTCTCTGTTCATCAGGATTTCTTACATTAAAACAGTTTAAAAAGTTTGAGAAACAGATTCAATTTAAATGAACTGATTTTCCATCTTATGGGAGAAGATTGATTTGAGCGGATTAATAACCGTTTTTAAGGAAACCGCTGAAAACATCAGAACGTCTCAGAACACACAAACGTCTGAAGATGAGGAATGCGTTTGGTATTATCCGCTTAAATGAGCTCTGCCGCTTCAGCAGCAGCAGACGGGAATGAGTGTGAAGAACGTGAGAAGAAAGAAGAGTTTCTCCCAAATCATGGAGGAAATGACGGCGAATGGGAGCTGGAGGTTCAAGCTTCCCATTGATACGGCGGCTCGTTCCATCCAGTAAATGAGAGGAAACGCTCCTGACACTTCCAGGACAGGACATTTATAATCCATGACTTCCTCTTCTCCTCCATTTTCTCTCTCCTTCCAGCCCACTTACAGACTCATTCATGTTTTCTGCACGTTTTCCTAAGCCCCGCCTTCTTCTGAGATCTAATTTCCTCCGGAGCGAGCGGGAGTCAAGGTCATCGGACCGAGCTGCTTCTGTATTCTTGTTTAGTGAAACAAATTGGAGGACTTTGACCCGCTGGAGCCTCGCGGCGGTCGGGGCCCGGCGTGGCGGGAGGAGCTCCTCCGCTCGTTATGAATGCCCACGAAGTGTCGAACCGATAAATGAGGGTATGAGAGGAGGAGATAGCGGGGGGTGATGGAAAGGCGGCTCTGCGCCGGCGTGATACCCGTTGTGTTTGTGCACACTTGATGAATGGCGCCGACTGCAGCTGCGACTCCCCCCGTCTTCTCCGCCATAACCTTGTCCTTCCTCATCGCTCAAGCCCTGCGAGGGCCGCCGGGCCCCACAACCCCCCAAACCCACCGTTCACCTCAGTCGGATCTCCTTTGGCGTCTGCCGGTTTCATTGCTCTGCATCTCTGCTCGGCGGGTGTGGGGGTGTGGAGGTGGGACGGCGGCGATTGGCCGTCAGAGCCTGGCGTTCCTTTGCTCTTATCAGCGCTTGTTTAATGGCTACTTAATTGGATTAATGGTCTTAAGGTAATGAGTTTGGGATAGAAGAACGGCTGCATGGGGAGAGAGAGACGGAGGGAGGAGAGACGGTGGAGGGGCGGGGCTTCGGTCAAGGTTGAAGGCGTTGATTGTATATGAGAACTGGACAGACTGACCCCTCCCTCCTGGTGTTTTAAACAGGAAGTGCTCACAAAATCCCGTAGGCTTCTATAGTCGTTCTATTGGTCAGAATAAACCTTTTTTTAACATCTATAATCCTTTTGTTGTTCAAAGCATAAACCGACCAATCAGATGCCTCAATAAATGTAGGTGGAGCCTGCTGGCCCCCACGTCTAACCTTCAAAGTGCGTGATTAACAGAGTTTGTATTTTCAAGTGTTAGGGGCGTGTCTTTCAGACGAGCTCTCTCCTGATTGGTTGCCATGGAAACGATGACTCAGATCGACTCGGACCAATCACTGCTCGTTGACAACTTCTGGCTCCAACATGGCGGCGTCCGAATCGTGAAAAAATGGCGACTGAATTGACTTCATTTGAGTGGACCCTTCGGTCTGGATTAGTGGTCCCCAACCACCTGGTACCGGTCCACTTGGTACCGGGCCGCAGATAGAAAACAAAAAATAAATAAATACGTGCTCCAACTTAGATGATTTCTGTTGACTTTATTTTCTGATCCTAAAGGAAGTTTTATTTTGGAAAACTGCCGGATTCTGTTCTCAACATCTGATTTGGTCACATGACTTAAGGCGGGGATCTGCATGGCTAAGCTAGTAGCTAAAAAGCTAACGAAAACCAAACAATAAAGCATATTTGGAAAGTTTCTTCTGGGAGAAAAGATCCAAACGAAGAAGAACCTTCGACTTAATCCTCTGATTACAGATGAAACCGAGAGTTTTCCTCCACATACGGAATCATGGAGACAGTTGTTCTGATGTAGCAGAAGACAAATTTGACTGTTTCACACACAGATAATAAAGGTGAAGATACGATGGATTCACGTTTATATTTAGAAAATACCAGTTTTATGACGGAAGCTTCATTTTATTCAGCTTTATTTATCCATACCACCTTAAAGGTCAGTCGTAGCTGAAGCTAGCGTTCGGTTGTTAGCCTCCACTTTGACGCTACGGGAAAATCTTCATCGTAAAGTTCAAACATTTTACAGAGAATCAAGATTCAATCAAATAAAGTTGATGGAGAATTTTCCTACTGCGAGGCGGATTAACTTCAGCTCAGAAAATGTTTCTTTGAGCTGAAAAAATACCCAATGAAATAGGATTAATCGTTTTTCCATGACAGATAATCGGAGGATCGAGAGTTAAAATAGCAAAAAAATCCTAGAATGTTTCCTTTATGGAATCTTTTCAAATCAGAAGCAACTTCTATGAATTTCCATCGTCTGTATGAAAAAACATCTGTTGATACTTTTATGCTTTTTTAGATTAAATTTCTGGTGTAGCATTTTATTTAAAAAAAAAAATGTTTTTTTAGAAACTTGAAAATGTTAATTTTGTCTCTGAGGTTGGGACGACCGATCTAGAGGAGGGACAGCAGCGGTCTTATAGTTCCTCAAATCCTCAAAGGAGTTCGGGTCTCGTTTGGTTGGTAAAGACGTTGAAGAAGATCCGAACTTCAAACCTTTTCTTTGAACCTGCTGCTGTTTCAGCAGAACCCGAGTGTTCTGCAGTTCACCCGGCTTCCGGATTGTTCTTCTTGACTGTAAATCCACTGGCCCGCACTATCACTCTACCACCGCCATGTTTGGCTGTTCCATTAAGCCTTTTGTCCCTCTAAGGCAGAGGTGTCAAACATACGGCCTGTGGAAACCCTCCAAATATTTAACAAACTGTTTTTACAACATAAAAACAGGTGTAATTTCATAAAAAACCACTAAACTAAATTTAGTCAACAACTAATAAAACAACATATTTTTGACTGAAAATGCAAAAGAAAATTTCAGGTGAAAATTCCAGATTCCTCATTTGGGCCACAAATACGAAGAAATGTGTTAGAGAACATGACAGACCTCACAGCTCCATGATGTTTTTGTCCAAAAACTACAAATAAAGGCCATATTTTGCCTTTAATTCAATAAAAGATCAGTTCCTGAACATAAACTTTTATTTTATCACGTTGATCTCACAGCTGCACAGCAGGACGTCTGAGGGCGTCCGTCGGTTCCAGAGGTTCATTTAGTTTGATTTTTCATTGATTAAAACATTTATATTTTTTCCGTAGCCCCTTTTTAGTTTACTATTGGATTACTTTAATGTCAGATGTAAAACATTCAGTCTGTATAAAATTAAATAAACCTTTTTTTTTTTTTTTTTTTTAGTGAAATCCATTTTATTTGAAATGCTTTGGACTCAGTAAATAAAAATGTAATAATAAGTGATTAGACTACTAGGTTGTTTGAAACATTTTGCAACTAAAAATAAACAAAACAAAAATAAAGCTAAAGATAACACGTTAAACAAAGGTTATTTTGCTGTTATGTTTCTGGCCCGGCCCACTTGAGATCAGACGGGTTGAATGCGGCCCCCGAACCAAAATGAGTTTGACACCTGCTCTAAGAGTTTCCAAGCTTGAGACCAGACGTTTGGGGACCCTCCTCTGTCCCGTCAGATCATTTCATGTTCAATAAAAACAGAATCTTATTCTAATTGTATCATCTGTTCTATGGTCTTAATCATCTATGACTTCAGGATGAACGTACCTCCTCTGGATCTGTAAGTTTAAGGACTTTCTTTCTTTTGGGTGGAGACCCTCAAAGAGCTCAATGAAGTTGAGTGAAAATCAAGCAAACGTTTGATAGAAGCCAAAAGGATCATCTCATTAACCAGAGCCGAGAAGGAGACGATCAGGAGAACTGCCAAACCAGCCGAAAAATGAATGGCGGCTATAAATACCCTCCGTCCGTCCGTCCGTCCGTCACGTCTCCGTCCCGCTCTAAAGATAGCAGAAACTTGGGATCTCTTTTAGCTTGAGGCGGTGCGCGGCTAATGTGGGCCGTGTGAGAGGAGTTGATGGCTGCATTAATCTGTCTTCCTCCCTCTGCACTCCGCTGGTCCGTGGCTAATAAGTTTAAAAGGAGGGGAATACTGCTCCGTAAAAGGCGATCCAGTCCTCCCGTGACTCCCGTCACACCTCTAATTACCAGCTTGGGGGGGAAAGAAGAGCTCCGAGCCCGCCCTGTCGGCGTCTGAGGCCTCGCTGGCGTGTTCACAGCACACGCGTGACGCCGCGCCTTCCGGCTCCACGCCGCGTCTCGTTTGTGGCTGAGAACAACTTCTTCTCGGGTTGAACTGAGTCAGAATTATCATCTGTTCTGAGACGGAGAACCCTGAAAGAGCTGCAGCGAGCGCCGGGACGGCTGGAGGGCTTAGCGCTGAGAAATCGCAGCGGCAGGGAGGGAAAAATTGCCTTTCGTGGATACAAGAAGATTATAGACTTTAAGTCACCTGTCTACAACAGTTCATGGGCACGACGAGGACTTTCCATCCATCTGAGAAGCCATTTCCTTTTTCTTTTCAGCCTGACACTGACGGATTACGATATCGCTGCCGGTCCTCCGCGCGCCGCCGTCGCCATCCTTCATGGAGGCAGTTGTCAAGCACGGCGGGTCGGAGTGGGTTCACCAGAGTGGGATGCAGCCTGGAGGCTGAAGGAGGCGGATCTGAACCCGGATCCGCGGATCTGGAGGAGATGTGGCTTCTGGTTGATGTTCCAGTACCGGATCTGGACCTCCTGTAGGGTCTTCTTCACCCTGATTCGAGCGGGTTCGGAGGATCTAGATTTATGCAGCTTTTAGCCATGGCGCTAACTCGGACCGCTTTGGAGAACCGTGCCACAGATGATCTGGACTTGGATTGGCTGCTGTGCCTTCGTGTGGTTCTGCAGACATTAGGTCTTGAATTTGTCTGACTTTGAGCTACAACAGATTATGAACGACATCCATGAAGCATCTATTCGGGTTTGGGGCTCCTGTTTAAGAACTCGTCTCTGAAAGAGTCCCCGAGTCGGACCTCATGTCTCCACCTGCTCTCATTTCAGTTTTTAGTTACTTACATTACAGAAAGTTGGACAGAAAGCTACTGCTAAAATCTGAAAGACACCTCCAGGAACGTTCAGAGAACACATCTGACGCCTCCGGACCGTGGACCGGTACTGGTCCGTCTGTCATTTGGTACTGAGCTGTGGAGAAAACCAAACATAACTGACAATATTTCTATTTTATTTCTATTTTAGTGTTTGATTCAGAAGGAGGTTTTTATTTTTAATCTAGCCGAGTTAACAAAAAAATGTTAGAAAAGCTTCTCTGTTCAGAAGAGAGTCAAAGGGGGAACGATTAATCTGCATTTAAAACAAAAATGGAAGTCTTTAGTGAAATGTGGATTTACTGTGAATCAAACCAAACCTGCATTAAAGGTGGACTGACTCTCTTAAGGAGGACGTTGCTCATAACGAAGCACACACGGTGGATTCATGTCTATTATTTAGAAATAAACTCATTTTTGGAACATTTGTTTCATGTTGTTGTATTTATCCGTCACACCTTTAAAATCTGATTTTCAGCCAATACTTTAACGGTTAACGGTAAAGACTTCATATTTTATTGGGTCCAACACGAATTCTGTGTTTGTGTCTGAATATCTTCACTACTCACGACTTTAGTTCCCTGTTTGGGATGTTTGCTCATTTTTTTTTCTCTGTGTCCAAATCCTGTGTGTTCTGGAAATTTCCCAGAATTCTCTGGATATTAGATTGGTGAATATAAACCTCAATGCATTTGTCATTAGAGAAATATATACTTTTTAAAGGTTTTCCTCATCAGAATACAGTGGAGTCATGGATAGTTTTCATATTTTTTAGAGTTTCATGTTTGCTCTTTTTAAAGAGAAAGTTTGACGTCTGGAGAACGGTAAAATGAAGAACATTAATAGTCCTATCGACTATATAGTCTTTCAGGGGTTCTGGAGTAGTGAGAGAATTCAGACACAAATAATAAAACAGTTTAAACCGACTGGAGATGTTTTCCAGAGGAGGAACTCCAAAGTTAAGGGAAGCTAAAAAGAAAACCGGACAGACTTTCCATGAAGATGTTGTCTGACATTAAACTGTTCTGTGGCGTGACAGAAGTTGAGGATTCACTCCTACAATAATACATTTATTGATAATATAGTTTGCTCATTTTCTTCACTTTCTCGTGTTTTTCTCAGGAATGAAACCTGTTCACAGCTTTGGGATGGAATTTTTTAGATTTGTTTTTAGGGATGTTCCGATCCGATCGTGTGAACGGAGACCGACCCGATCACATAGCTTTCAAGTCCGACTGTTGCACACGATCAGAGAACTGTTTCTTCTCATTAGTGTGATTGGTGCTGTGTGTTTAGAGATTTATTACAGATAAATACAGTAAAAGTTTGTATATCGAGAACGGATCGTAACAATTTACTGCAGTTCTGACAGACGATGAGCAATGAATTTCTCAGGCAACAAAAAGGGGGCGGGGCACATGAAATTATTGAACGATAAAAGGGGGCGGGGCATGTGAATTTATTGAACGATAAAAGGGGGCGGGGCATGTGAATTTATTGAACGATAAAAGGGGGCGGGTCATGGGAATTTGTTGAACATAAGAGAGGGGCGGAGCATGCGACTTTGTTTTTTTAACTTTGTTGAGCAATAGTAAAGGGGCGGGGCATGTGAATATAATGCGCCACTAAAGAGGGGCCAATTTGTCGCACGATGAAAGAGGGGCGGGGCATTTGAATATGCGAGAATCGCGTTCGGTGGTAAATCATTTTAAATGGGTTGAACCAGAAAAGGGAAGTAATAGTTCAGGTCGCAGATTTTAACTTTTGACTCTGTTGTACTTTTATTTGTGTACACGACTGCTCTCAGCTTCTGCTTTTGTTTAATTTGAATTTTTTTGTACTTTTACCTCGCTAGCTGTTAACCGCCTCAAAGAGAATTCACTGTGTGTGTTTGAAATGATAAAAGAGTGTCAATAAAATAAAAATAGTGGATCTGTTTGTTCAGTACCGGATCAGGACTCAGAATCGGTTTCAGAGGTTTTGCAGGTTTTTCATGGACATGAGAGTTCTGAGGACAGTTCTAGAAGCTCTGGTTCTAGACTGCTTCGGGCTGCAGGTTCTGACCCGATGCTCCTGACTGTTCTGCAGACAGTTTGATGGATCCTCTGCAGACGGGTCGGCCTCGGACCCCGTCGGCCCCGCGGTCGAAGAGCAGCTTCTGTCTTTGCCTGAACTTCACAGACAAATCCAATAAAGCATGAATCTTCTCCGGCAGGAGTCGAGGATCGACTTTCCTGGAGGAGAAAAAGGCCTCGTCACTGCGGGGCGATGAATCGCCGGAGCTCCTGCCTTCTTGGCAGCTCCTCTCTGGCAGAAACGAAATGAGAACCCGGAGATTTACATCTTTGGGTGTGGGGGGGGGTTAGCCGTGGACTCTTTGTGTTGCGGGTTCCATTTCTCTCATGCGTAACCTCATTTATCAAGCTGTAGTCTGAGGGAAAACTCCGACACCTGAAGGCCAAAAAGAGGCCCAAATCCACCTGAAGCCAGTTTGACATGTAGTCTTTGCACCTTCCCCTCCTCTTCCTCGCGCTCCTCTTCCTCTCTCTGGCCTTCTGCATCCCCCTCTAGTGCATTTTGCTAGTTTCCGATTTAGCTGCATCGCCTCTCCTCCTCATCTCAGTGCATCGCCTCTCCTCTCCCGCCCGCTGCAGTATGGCAGTAGTTTGCGTCTCTGCAGACTCGTGCATCCCCTCTCTCCTGCTAATGCCTTCACAGTATGTTGCCCCCCCCCCCCGTCCTCCCTGCCCCTCCCGAGCCGCCCCTTCTGCCACACACTCGCGGAGTGTTGGCAGCAGTGCGACACCGTAGATAACCGAGCCTTGCTGTCTTGTTTGGCTACTTGATAGACAAAGCGGTTGTTTTCCTTAAGGAGGAGAAACAACGCAGACATGGAAACGTGTTGTTAGTATTTGCTGTGTTTAATTCTGATCTTTTTTTTATTAGACCCCAAAGGCTCCAAAAATGAAGCTACTCACAAGAAAGGTACTTTCTCTCATTTCCTCTTTTGATTTCTCACTCTTCTTCTTCTTCTTCTTCTTTTCCTCCCTGCTCATCGGTTTGTGTTTAACTCTACACGTGTGTGCTCTGACTCAACGTATCCGAGATGTGAAGCCACGCCCACAAGCTCCCGAAATGGAGAGAAATGAAACCGAAATGTGCATTTGGGAACAAAAGATTAGCTGGGATTTTAGAGTCCTGTTTCGTCCTGTTTCCTTCTGGTCTGCAGTCACGAAAATTATAAATTTGAGATAATTTGTGCTGCAGATTTAGTTTACATCATTAAATACTTAAGTGCGGCTAAAGTAAGGACGTAGAAAACTGGTTAAAAGCTTTTAGAAATGTTTGTGTAGCAGTTTGGTCAAAGAAAATGTTGATTTTAACATTTTCATGTGACTTTTTTCTTATTATTGAGGACATATATAATGAAAATTCAGCTCCTAATTGTTAGTATGAATATTTTTTTATTGAAATTATCATGAATCAGGAGCAGACGAACAAAATGCTGTTTAAAAAAGATCATATTTATGACAGAAAGTGTACGGCTGGATTCATAAAATCAATTTGAATCAATTTCAGCGCAATAGTCAATTCATAAAGAATAAAGATCGATTTAGCACATAAAGCTAAAGTCCGATAGCTTGATGCTAATGTATGAGATTTCCCATAGGACGGCTAATGCTAACGCTAATCGTTCATTCTGACTAAATGAAAACATTTGTATGAATTTTCCAAACTCTTAAGGAAATGTTCATTTCTGGTCTGAAACATCATTTTTTAATTTCTTCTTTTTTTAGAATAAAGTGTACTTCTATAGCACGATCGCCACCTAGTGGCTAAACTGAAACGTCCTCCAGGAGAAGCAGAACAATGACTACAATGTTAATGATCTGAACATCTTTGTTAGAACTTCTCCTTTAGAGAATCCATGTAAAACTGTATAATATTAACAATCTCAGTATTTACTGATACATTTATAGTATATAAACCGGATCAGATTAATATGAATATATTCAAAACATTAAGTATTAATGTATTTCTAAACAAAGGTGTATAAATGTGTAAACTCAAAACTCAATTATAAATTGACGCTTGAAAAAAAAAAAAAATTAGAATTGAATTGTTTCTGTTTCTGGAAATTATAATCGATACCCGGCCCTAAGAAAACACACTGATTAGATCTTTATACGTGTTTGTTTTCCTCGTCTGGAATCTGGATCTAAACTGTTCGGCTGTGGAGCGCCGTTCCAAACCCCCACCTGGAGGACCGGTGGATCGGTCAGTCTGTCTGGGATGTTAGACTCTACCAGGAGCTAAAGCTCCAGCCAGCATCGCTATCCAGGTCATGCGTGAGGGTACACCTGCTGACCTTAGCGTGTTCGTTACTGAGGAAGAAAATGATCAAATAACTCAATTGAATGCAATTCTTTTAATAAAAGTTGGATCATAATCGTACAGAGTCTGTGCCTTGAAAAGGATGCACCCTGTAAAAATGAAGTCCACATATATATGTATATATATATTCAGGCTTATATTAGTCGTCCTTAATACCTTATACGGTCCTCTTTCTAAAATATCAATCCTGATGAGATCATTTATAGCTTAAAGTCCTTGAACTTCCCCTAACTGGTTTCTACTGGTCTGGGACTCTATGTGGCTTCGTGTCATAAATTATTTATCAATGCATTTTTTTATTAAAAACCTTTATTATGTAAAACGTCAACGGCTAAATTGTAAGTGAGAAGAGGAATAAACAAGTAAGCCTAGCGCCAGATAAAAAAAAAAGATTCTTTCTTCTTGTCTAAAAACGATTCAATAATCAGAAAGAGGAGAGGATTTTAAACCCGACTATTATCCAAAACAAAATAGATTAGCAGGGTTTACTCAAAACCAAATACTTTTTTACTACTTAGTCAAAAGACATTGCAATAATTGTCATATTTGAAATGTGTTATAAATACTGAAAAACTCAGTTGCTGCTGTTTGTGGCCTTACAGAATTGTTTATTGCTTTCTCTATCTTGTAGAAGGCTGTCACTGACACAAAAGCATTCATCAGTCTGACCTCCTGATGTGAGTCTGGAGAAGAAGTGGACGGAGATGTTGAGCTAAAGTCTGCAGCAGCACAAGATCCACACAAAGGAACTGACTGAACCTCCTCTGATAGATCAGCTGTGTGGGTCTAATGTGCTTCAGTATCAAAAAATAAATACAATCATATCGGACATTTCTCAATTTAAGGGACTTTTAGTCCATTTCAAAGGATCTCCAGTGTTTGTAATAGAAACAAATCTAACCTTCAACCAAGACCGTTTTAGAGAACCTAAAACTGTCCAACGTTGGAACAATCAGGAAGTTTCTACAGTTTTAAAGATAACCAGATCTTCTCTTTTTAAATAACAAACCTGATACAAATGTTCGTCTGTGTGGTTGAATATTCTGGCTCTACTTCTCTACTGTTTAAGAAAAGGTCACATTCACCTTAATTCCCTCCTGACGGACACGTTTTCTGTTTAGACTGAGTCAAACACGCGCTCTCGGAACTGGAAGTAAATCCTGAAATCACAGCGGGCCGGAGTTATGTTCTAAAATTATCCACACAGGATTCATCTCTATGACAATCATTTCAGATCTGAAACTCGTCACTAGACTCACTTTTGTTTAAACTTTCAAAATTCATAGAAAAATAAGTCCAAGATTATAGAATGAAAACAAAGATCAGATCTGGATCAAAGATTTATGCAGATTTAATCAACCGGAGATTGATGGACAGCAGCCAATCAGGACGCGGGACACAATAAACCGTGTTTAAGTGAAGGACCGCGACGTTGTGTCCTTAAGTTTAGCAGACAATCCTTTAACGCGTGTAACAATGCTAATGCTAAACTAACAAACACGACAATCTTAAAAATAGAATAACCAGTACATGATGACAAACGTTTTATAATGAAACCACCGATCAGTGATGTTAACCCTGTAACACCAGAGCTTTAGCAGAAACGTTCTTTAAAATACCGGAACTCTTCAATCTTTAAGAAAGCTAACAAACGCTAAGAAAAGCAAGTTTACTCTTTATAATCTTCATAATAGATTTTGGTTCATCATTGATCTGAATCACTGACCTAACACCCCAAACTTCCATCACTGTGACTCAGATCAGATTCCTCCTATTTCTTCAAGATAATCAATTAAATATGTGTACAAACAAACAAGTAAACAAGGCAAGGCAAGGCAAGGCAAGTTTATTTGTATAGCACATTTCATGTACAGAGACAATTCAAAGTGCTTTACATAAAACATTAAAAGAAACAATCAAAAGAAATAGTAAAAATGTCATTCATTATTCAAATCATTAAAATAAAATTAAAAGAAAGTAAAAAGATTTTAATTTAAAACAAGCATAGATAAAAAGTGCGGACGTAAACTTTTGAATACATATTAATCAAATGCAACTGAGAACAGGTGAGTCTTTAACCTGGATTTAAATACACTGAGTGTTTCAGCAGATCTAAGGTTTTCTGGAAGTCTGTTCCAGATCTGTGGTGCATAGAAGCTGAATGCAGCTTCTCCATGTTTAGTTCTGACTCTAGGAACTGATAAAAGACCGGATCCTGATGATCGGAGAGGTCTGGCTGGTACATACGGGGTCAGGAGGTCAGTCATGTATTTTGGTGCTAAACCATTCAAAGCTTTATAAACCAGTAACAGAACTTTAAAGTCTATCCTCTGAGAGACAGGTAACCAGTGTAAAGACCTCAGAACTGGACTGATGTGGTCTACTTTCTTGGTCCTTGTGAGAACCCGAGCAGCAGAGTTCTGAATAAGCTGCAGTTTCCTGATGGATTTTTTTGGTAGTCCTGTAAAAACACTGTTACAGTAATCAAGTCGACTAAAGATGAAAGCATGCACTAGTTTCTCCAGGTCCTGCTTAGACATCAAATCTTTAATCCTTGAGATATTTTTGAGATGATAATAGGCTGATTTAGTGACTGCCTTAATGTGTTTATCAAAATTTAAGTCTGTGTCTATCACTACACCCAAGTTTCTGGCCTGGTTGGTAGTTTTTAGTTGAATAGATTGAAGCTCTGCAGTGACGTCTAACCTTTTTTCTTTAGCCCCAAAGACAATAACCTCAGTTTTGTTTTTGTTTAATTGAAGTAAGTTGTGACACATCCAGTCATTAATGTCCTCAATGCATTTACCAAGAGCCTGTACAGGGCCTCGGTCTCCTGGTGTCAGTCTAATATATATCTGTGTGTCATCTGCATAGCTATGGTAACTAATGTTGTTGTTCTTTATAACCTGGGCCAGTGGGAGCATATAGATGTTAAATAGAAGTGGTCCCAGGATGGAGCCTTGGGGCACTCCACATGTAATTTCTGTTGGCTCAGAAGTGAAGTTACCAATTGACACAAAATATTTCCTGTTTTCTAAGTACGTTTTTAACCAGTTTAGTACTGGCCCAGTGAGACCAATGTCAAATCCATTCATGTTTTAGTTTGATAAAGTTGTTGTTTTCCCACATCAGAATAATAATCATTAGAACATTCTACCAGACTGTATGGTCACATGTCTTTGTACAGTCAATCTAAATGGTATTTTCCAACATTGATCAGACGGATCAATTAGGTTTGATTCATCGATTAGTCAATAAATCGTATTATATATACTCAGATGTCTACAACAGTCAAAGGGTAACACATCAGGACCGTTGGAGCTGACCGAGATTTGAAAAATGCAAAAAAAAGGGGGCGGTCTGAGCGGGGGAGGTGTGGTCTGGATCTGTGATTGACAGTGAGATAAGCTCGAGGAAACGCGGTCAGAACTTTCTGTGGAGGTTGAGGACAGCTTCCCCCGAGGCCGGCGCTCACGCTAGCATCATAAGCTAACATAGGCTAACGTTTTAAGCTAGCAATCCCGACTTTTATTGCAAATCCATCACCAGGACGGAGTTTGCTGGATTTAATGACAAATACACTAAACCAATGTTGTCCACTGGAGAATGGTGGAAGTCAGTAGATCTTCAGTAAAAAAGTTCTTTGAATTATCGTAACTCTTCAACCACTAACACAATTAAGAAAGCTAACAAATGCTAACAATTAAGAAAGCTAACAAATGCTAACAATTAAGAAAGCTAACAAATGCTAACAATTAAGAAAGCTAACACATGCTAACAATTAAGAAAGCTAACAAATGCTAACAATTAAGAAAGCTAACAAATGCTAACAATTAAGAAAGCAAACAAATGCTAACAATTAAGAAAGCTAACAAATGCTAACAATTAAGAAAGCTAACACATGCTAACCAACTAAAATACTAACAATTAAGAAAGCTAACACATGCTAACAATTAAGAAAGCTAACAAATGCTAACAATTAAGAAAGCTAACAAATGCTAACAATTAAGAAAGCTAACAAATGCTAACAATTAAGAAAGCTAACACATGCTAACAATTAAGAAAGCTAACAAATGCTAACAATTAAGAAAGCTAACACATGCTAACAATTAAGAAAGCTAACAAATGCTAACAATTAAGAAAGCTAACACATGCTAACAATTAAGAAAGCTAACAAATGCTATTAAGAAAGCTAACATGCTAACAATTAAGAAAGCTAACAAATGCTAAGAAAAGCAAGTTTACACATGTATGCAACACTTTACAGTCGTGGAGTGTTTACACAATTAGTTGTAGAAAGCTGATTAGAGCTGTAACGATTCAATTAACATCAGTTTTTGATAATACACGTACTAGCCATGCTAATGCTAACAGGCCAACGACAGCCTGTTAGGATCAAAGATGGGCGGGGCTTTTCTACTGGAGCTGCAGAACACAATAGAGTTTGAGATCATGCAGGCGGACGCGGCGCTGCGCAGATCGCCTGGATTGCGGTGCATGCTGGTTAGTTTCTGTCACCGACGTCACATTTGCGACGACATGAAGTATCGCGAGAAAGGGGCGGGTTCAAGGCGCCTTCCTAAGCCAGCGCAGCCAGAAAATAGGTACTGCGCTGGCTGCAAGCCGCCTTGATGACTACAAAACAATGCATTGTGGGAAACGGTGTCACGAAAGTTTTTGTAGTTTAATGTGAAATAACTGGCGCTAAATGAAGGAAATATGTGTATTTTTTTACTCTTTCTGGAAGGTAGTGAATCGCTGATGAAAAAATATACAAGATTTTAAATAATCTGTGGTTATTTGTGTCATAGTTGTCTTGAAAATGAACTTTAATTTCTATTTTATCTATTTATTTGGGACTGTGCACATGTAATGAATCCCCCGACTATTTTTTTTATCTGTTTTACTCTAAGAGATGTAAAAAAATACTATAACAGACATAACAGCACAGATCATACTAGGAGGAGTCGTGTATTAAAATTCAGCCGAATGTTGAGGACAACCCCCAACTCCTCGTTCTCGTGCAGTCTCGTCGTCCACCTTCATCTCAGGCGCCTTTCTCCGCCCCCTCCTGCAGCAGCTTAGTCTCGTCGACGAAGCAGGCGAGGCGCTAGTCAACTCAAACACGCCTAAAGACTTGAAACTTCTGGAACTTACACCAGTTGACCAATCACAAAATTCAACTGTAATGCCTCGTTTAACCTGTAGGGGGCAGAACACATAGACGATGATTCCAGGAGTTAAACGAGTTTAGTTTAAATTTTCAAAAATGTATTTTACTGTTTGGTGACCCTTTTAAAATTTAAACAAAAATCTGTACTAAAGTTATCCTTCCTGACATGTTTTTTTGCCTTTTCTTCAGAAACTACAGAAGCTGAAACGTCTCGCTTAAGCCTCAAATCGGCCTGTAGATCTGGTTTCAATCTGTGGGTGAATTCTGAGCCGTTCCACAGATTCAGCGCCGGTTTAGCCTCTCTTCTCTTTAGCTGAAGATGCTAACTGCTGTAGCGCCGCAGGCGTTTTTACACAGTGTCTCCTGTCAGTCGTCACTAATGTGTATGTGGCCCTAATTCATATGCACAGAGAGGAGGAAGGCCTCACATCGGGTCCGGTCACATGCTCCGTCCTGTGAGTACTGCTGCAGGACGCTCCAGACATTTACAGTTGGTGATGGAGCGAGCAGCAGGGGTGATGCTGGGTAATCCGTCCGCACACAGAAACAGATCCAGCGCAGTCCAAGTCCGATGATATGGTTGCAGCGGTGGAGAAAAGCTGATTGAGACGTTGCCGACACAAGTCAAAGCTCAAAAATGATCCTTTTGTGCCTCATTAAAAGCAGTGAATAAAGTTATCAGGAGGGCCGTGTCGCTCTGCAGACTAAAGACCTCAATTACCTCCTGAGCTCATTCTGTGGGCCGGCGCTGTGGCGGGAGACGCCGTCTGCCTGCAGGCTGCAGCCGTGCATAACTTAGAAACAGCAGACACTTTCTCATTTCAATATGCAAACAGGAAGGAGACGAGGTTAAAACCACAACGAGGTTTTAGACGGCCGGATTTCAGCTCCAGTCGAGCCGCTAGATGAGCCTAGCGTGATGCTACAGGATGAAATGTAATCAAAAACAATCAAACAGATGTTCTCACGGAGAATTGATTTCTGATGCTCGGACATTTGGCTGAGATGTAATCACTGACTGTATGTGAGAACTGGACAGAGAGAGTCTAAACAGGAAGTACCTGCTGGCTCCAAGAATCCAGGAATTTATGGGTTTCCAGAAATAAACAAATATTAATTACAATTTCTATGATGTTCACAGAAATAATAATAATACTTTAACAAAATAAAACCAATAAATAGTCTTCAATGTATTATTAATAGCTACATACAATTAAAAAAAATTATTTATACTTATAATTTTGTGCTTAGTCACTCTTAAAATACATGGGGATAACAAAATAGAAGCCGTTAGAATAATATCTGCTCAAATAAAATTCAGATTTGTGAACCATTTAAAACTGGAAACTGAATATGTTTTGGTAGAACATTTAAAAAAATAAATATTGTACAGTTTTAGGTAACAATAGTTAAGGTTATCTTTTATTACTTAGGTAAAATGTTTTAAACAGCGTCACGTTCCATGCAGGCCTCGATTGGCCAGATTAAAAAAATAATCAAATTACGAGTTTCTGATATTGTTCAGGGGGCGGGGCCTAATGTGGATCAGTCCTGCTATAGAGAAATAAACAGTTGTTACTCAGTCATTCTATTGGTCGGAATAATCATCCTTAACATCTTGATTTTCATGACATTTTTTCTGTAATTCAACTTTTTCAAGTTATAAACTGACCAATAAGATGCCTCAATAAAAGTAGGCGGAGCCTGCTTGCCTCCTGGTCCAACATTCAAAGCTTTTGATTGACAGATTTAGTTTAGCCCACTTTTAAGTGGTGGGGGCGTGAACTTCCAACACACTCACTCGTGATTGGTGGAAGTGGTTGCCATAGAAACGCAGACTCCGACTGATTCGTCGGTTACTGACGCCTGGCTCCAACATGGCGGCGTCCGTGTTGCAAAAAATTGGCGAAAGAATGAGTTCAATTCTTTGATTCTACCGATGACATCACAATCCCTCAGTCCAGTTCAGATATACAGTCAGGAAATTAGCGTTAGCATGCTAATAACACATAAGACACCAAAATCCTGAATCAGTTCAAACTCAAATTTAATTAAAGTTTTTTCTAAAAATGTTATTCCAAATCCAGCTTTGTTTGGTCATTATTATTAAGATTTCTGCATAGGTAATATTTTAGTCAAAGTTATTATTTTGTGCAATTAAATACTGTTACAAAACACTGGAAAAAAAATAACTAACTTTGTTTTTTTTAGTCACTTTTTCCAGTTTTGCGGAGCTGTCAACAAACATCTAAAAGACTCAAAACTGTTTCATTAAGGTTGATTTTATCTGCTTTAATGCCCAGTTTGACGTTTATTGTTCGTGTAGATGTTTTTGCTTCCAAATAATGAACAAATAATGATTTTGTTTTTAATGGATCAAAGGTTCAGTCTGAGGATAGATTTAAGGAGGAAAGGAGCTTAAATCAGAACGGAGGGTGAGGCTGTAATGGGACATTTGTGTAAGTGATGATAAAGAAGGACTGACAGAGCTGGAGGGCTGAAAAGGAGAAGAAAGAAAATCTAATTAGTTTGGTCAAAAAGGAAATAAAATCTAACATTCTGATTAAATAATATTCCATCAGAAGACACTCATTTGAAGAACAGAAAAAGGAAAAAGGGGTTTGATAGTTTTTAGGGAATATTAAAAAACTTTCCTGGTTGATGTGAGCAGATTCCTCAGCAGCTCTTTAAGCTCCGCCCCCTTGTGCTCACCTTCCCACCCCCACGAGGACATCCTTCCTCAGATTCAGTGAGTCCCTGCAGATTTCCCCGCCCGGCCGGCTGCTGACACTTTACCGTGACAACGCCGCCGCAGACCGCTGCTGTTTTACTTTTTATTGAGGGCAAAAAAATTGCCTCCACGTGAATTTATGCTTATCCAAGTAGCCTGTCTGACTGAGAACACCTTTATAATGTGATTGCGCAGCGCCGCAGAAAGCTAACGCTGCAAAACAGTTGTGTGTTTGAGCACATGCTGTTGTTTCAGCGGCCAAAGCCGGCGTTCCTGCAGCGGCTGTGGCTGCACAGCAAACGCAGCAAATCCGTCCTCTGCTCCGGGGATTACTCGCCTCTTTATGGCGGTTTGAGCCCTCACAAGTCCTCAGATCAAACACCAGGCCGTATAAACAAAAGATTCATTATTCTAATATAGTAGATTTTTTTTATTTCATTAAAAGAGCATCATTTTTGCAGAGAATGCAGATTTTTATTTAGAGCCCCGTGAGGAGAGACGATTCCTCTCCAGAGGCCTCCAAGTTCACGTTTCGATTCATCATTTTTGAAAGTAAACCTCGACTTTATGAAGAAAAAGAACTCAAATAATTTCGAATGCATGAAAATTTAAAATATAAATCATCAAGAGAAATTACAGATAATACTGAATACTGAATGAATTGGTGCAATAATGATGTAAACACAAATTACGTCTTAAAAGAAGTAAAAACATTCAAAGCCTTAAAATACTCGACCCCCTTTATTATCCTAAATTAGAATCAAAGTAATGATCTGGGATTTTACTTCTCTGGGTTTCAATAGGGAGAATTTTAGCTCTAAAACCAGCAAATGAAATTGTAAATAAACCGTTCTAAAGAAGAGGGGAATAGTGAAAGCTGCATGAGCGCAGCAGCAGTCGGAGATGCCAGGATCAATCGCTCTGATTTATTATTTTCAGGTTTTCAATTAAAAGGCAAAAAAAAAAAAAAAAGCATGGATGTGTTTTAAACCGCTGCAGGGAAATCCGTCTAAATTTAGAGGTTTTAAATCAAACGTTTCAGAAGACGCGTGTTCATTATGACGTTCCACAAAGGTCAGAGGTCAGCTTTTAGTTTTTGTTGTCTCTAAAATGAGGAGCACTTCACAACAGAGGAAAGTGGAGAATTTTTTTAGCATCTCTCTGTTGCCACGGCAACATTAATACCTAATTCTTTAAGGGTTTGAACTTTGTAATCATTTCTGTTTAGATTTTTGCTGCTTCAGCACCCATGAAGTCTGCAGAAAGGCTGCTGGGTTCACTATTGACTGTATATGACAAGTGGACTCAGTGGCCCCTCCCCCCGGCGTTCCAAATAGGTCGTGACTTCAATAGAGACGTAATTCTAGTCATTCTATTGATAATCCTCATTTTTCTATGATACATTTTTGACTTATTGAATTCCTTAATTGACCAATCAGATGCCTTTATATAAGTAGGCGGAGCCTGCTGGAATTCACATCCAACATTTAGAACTTTTCACAGATTTTGTATAGCCCACCTTTAAGTGGTTGGGGGCGTGGCCTTCCAACAAGCTCATTCCTGATTGGAAAGAATGATCGATGACTCAGACCGACTCAAACCAATCACTGCTCACTGATGACGTCTGGTTCCAACATGGCGGCGTTGGTATCGCAAAAAACAAAAAAAAAAAGGCAATTTAATTTACTTCTTTGGATGGACTGTAAGTCACACTCACTCAGTCCAGTTCTCAGATACAGTCGATGGTTCCTCTTCGGGCGTAAAGAACCACGATGTTGAGGATTTCTAAATGAATCGGTGGTCGTCATGAGAAGACAATGGAGTCATTTTGAGAAGAAAATCTGTGGATCAGAAGTTTAATAAGATTTCAGCTCCTTCTCCTGACTTAATATGACCAGCGATATGACGAGTGTCCATTGTGTCATTTCTCTTCTATTGTTTCTATTTTTTTATTTTTATTGCCGAACTTTAGTGTTTTTTTCTATGAAACTGTTAAAGTCTCTCATTTGTAATGATTCAGTTACATGTTAATTAAAAAATTAAAGTCAGAGAGGTAAGTAGTGACATTTAATCATATAATTTCTTGCGGTATATTATGATATTTATTGTTATTGTGATATAAAATAATTGATATCACGATAAACCATTTTTTCCACATCGCCCAGCAGGACCGCGGTGATAAAAATGTGACCAAACCGTGAATATTATTTTTTTTTAAAGTCTTTTTTTAACCAGGTTTCAAAACTTTCAAAAAGTTTTTGTTTACATTCAGAGATAATTAATCTCCATCGCCATCATTCAGAAGAAAAATGATAATTTATTGATGTTTTTATTCCAGTTTTTATTTTAAAAATGTATTAAAAAACGACATTAAAAGCTAAAATAAAAATAGATTTTAAATATATTGCCTCTTTTAAAGACTGTTTGCTCTTTCAAAAATCAGAAAAGGCAGAAAAAAGGAGAAAATTGGACTAAAGCTCAAACAAACTCCTTCATTTATTTAGTGAGAATTAGAATGAAAAACTTCATCTGTTTTTATTGAACTTCAATGAGTTTAAATCCTGGACGACCTTCTGCTCTACTGCGAGAGTCGAGACACTAAACCTCTTCGAGCACATACGTGCGCGCTCACACGTGCACGCTCACACGTGCACTAACATGAAGGAGGCCGTGCACTCCTGCAGGAAGGACACACAAAGCCTCTCCTCCTCACACTCTGCTTCATCGTTGCTTTTGTTAATCCTGTGACGCTAAGCCGCGCTCACCTCATGTCTGTCAGCGTGTCGCCGCCGCCGCCGCCGCCGCCGCTCCATTATTGATTTGTGCGGCGCTGTAGTCGGGGCAGCTGCCAGCCTGTCATGTCCGTCCCGCCGTCAGACCGCGGCCTGCGCGGAATAGAAATCCTTTATTCATTAGTGTAACAAACGGGTTCTGATCCAGGAAATAGACGAGGAACCGAAAGCGGGAAAAGCTTCGAGTCGGAGGGAAAGGACGGCGTTTGTGGGAGGAGCTATTGTAAACCGCATCACAAAAACATGATTTATTTGAACGCAACTTTCCAACAAATGATCATTATTTACATAAAATGGTAGTAAACGGTGAATACTTCCGTGTATAGCGCTTTCCTAGAAGCAGTGACTTGCTCAATGACACTCCAACACAAAGGAACCCAGGAAGTGAACCAGCGATCCTCCAATCAGAGGTCGACCACATGTTCAGTAGCTCTCACCTTTAGAGTTCCAGATGACCCAAGAGCATGAGGTCAGGTCATTCTTTGGTTGGACCGTTTCTGGGTCATCTTACATCCAATCATTGAGAAACATTTAGATCTCCAACAAGAAACTTTAGTAGTATTATTAACACGTTTGACTTGAGTGGTAATACTTTATTATATTCAACCGACACCTGATTTTATTTCTAGCACAGGCTGCAAACTCTTTTATTTATGGTGTTAAGGTGGACTTTTTAACAATCCCTTCTGAAACCAGCCCCCAGTGGTCCTTAGAGGAACTACAACCTTTGAATTATGTGTTTCTTCAAGTCTTTGTCACACGACCTCTATACGATTGACTTGTATGAGTTCTGCGGGTCATAGAGGAGGGGCTGCATCTTAAGGGGGGGGCTCAGGTGTGTCTTGCAGTTCCATTGACGTTTGTACGACCACCTTAAGGGAATTCATGAAAGTGCATAAAGATTAATAGAAGTTACATGCACATATCTCATAGGGTGTCCTTACTCTAGTGAATAGTGAGGTGAAAATACTGTCTCCACGACCTCAGTATCTCAGGTGGACCACCTGGCTTTCCCGTACAGGTGCACCTTGATTCACCTGTGAAGGCAGATGGGACTGAGGCCTTAGATTCTGACTCTTTTAACCCATGAGGACCAAAAGTGTAACACATAGTTTCATTTTTTAGGAATAATGGGTCTTGATGGGTCTTAAGCTCCGTTCACGCTGGACGCAATCGGCGCGGCGTCAAGTTTCAATGTCAAGTCAACATACAGATCTGATCTGAGGTCTTGGGGAACAATTTAGGCGTTGGGTGCGACCAATCAGGGACTGATCTTCGGGCATGTGCCGTTTTCAGTGACGAGATCAAAGAGTAGACAAATAAATTAAATATGGCCGCTCGGTGCTAGGATTGTCCTGAACTTCCACGGGGTTGCCGGCGACTGTCCCGGTTACTGTCGGGCAAAGGCGGGATTCACTCTGGAATGTCCATGGAGCTGGAGCGATGGCGCCCGCTACGCTAGCCCAGCCGCCCGGTGGATATTGTAGCTAGCTAGCGTAGCAACTTCATGGGTTTACGATGATTTTCATCAAGACAGAAACAAAGAGGTCCTCCAGTTTTACTTCCATTTTTCCCTCTCAAGTTAATGGTCAAACTGGGCCACAGACAGACGGAAGTGACGTTTAAAACCGTTTAAAGATCATTAATTTTGTTTAAAATGCTGCAGATTTGGTCATTAGTTCAAAATATGACAAGATTTGTTTAAAAAATGTGTAAGTTGATTTTATTTAATTGATAAACATGGTAAAATATAGTGAAAATGGGACATTTTCTCATGAAATGTAGTGATGTTAGTGATCATCTGAAAATTTAACAGTTATTGAGATTTATAAAGTTCTAAATATTGATACCTGTTTCTTAGCTTGTTCATAATTATGGTGAGAAATCAGTGTCTTTACATAAAAGAGTGTCATTATTAATAATATATAACTAACTATATATATATATAGCCCTTCGTATGACTTAACACCAACGAAGTAGCTCTCAGTCACTAAAAGGTCGGTGACCTCTGCTCTGAAAGATCCGGTGAACCCAGACATGGCGACAGGCTTGCTAGCATCTCTGGTGAAACATATAAACCCAGGAACTCGCTCAACATTATCCGTGTTTTCCATGACAACGACTGAAGTCCAGACAAACTTTGGCGGTTACTCCACGGAGGCGGCAGAGTCGTATCCGGTGTGAATGCAGCATCAGAGAGCCACAGACAGATGGAAGAACATTAAGACTGTTTTAAGACAAAATTGACTCTTTTTTTTTAATATTTGGTTTTTGGGATCCGCCGTATGATATAACCAGAATCTTCGTAATGCACACCTCTGTGGGGACATATTTCTGTGTACATCACACCTCAGGACGGTCATCTCGCTCAACCTCCTCCCCTTCAACAGACTTCTGTTTAGTCCATCCGTTTACAATCTGCTGCAGCTGCATACATGAGGGCAGGAGGGGGCGGGGTCACATGCGAGTCCACGCTCTGCGAATGTGAGAGCAAACACAGAGAGCGCCAAAACGCCGACAGCCACGGAGAGACGCCACTTCTGAGTAAACAGACGCAGACAGACGCTCACGCACAGCGCCGCCTCGGGAGATTCTGACCAAGCTGCCACGCATCCGTTCATCCATCCATCCATCCATCCATCCATCCATACATCCATACATCCATCCATCCGTCCATCCATCCAACCATCATCCATCCATCATCCATCCATCCATCCATCATCCATCCATCCATCCATCATCCATCCATCCATCTATCATCCATCCATCATCCATCCATCCATCCTTCACATCCATATCCATCCATCCAACCATCCATCATCCATCCATCATCCATCCATCATCCATCCATCTTCATTCATCCATCCTTTCATGCATCCATCCATCATCCATCCATCTTCATTCATCCATCCTTTCATCCATCCATCCATCCATCCATCATCCATCCATCCATCCATCCATCATCCAACCATCCATCAGACCATCCATCCATCCATCATCATCCATCCATCCATCCATCATCCATCCATCCGTCCATCATCCATCCATCATCCATCCATCATTCATCCATCTATCCATCCATTCATCCATCATCCATCCATCCGTCCAACCATCCATCCATCATCCATCCATCTTCATTCATCCATCCTTTCAT
The DNA here is from genome assembly GCA_003999625.1 of Oryzias javanicus. Taxonomy (NCBI): domain Eukaryota; kingdom Metazoa; phylum Chordata; class Actinopteri; order Beloniformes; family Adrianichthyidae; genus Oryzias; species Oryzias javanicus. The sequence goes on from CM012446.1 coordinate 1,927,274, forward strand.
CCATCCATCCATCCATCATCCATCCAACCATCCATTCATCCATCCATCATCCATCCATCCATCATCCAACCATCCATCCAACCATCCATCCATTCATCCATCCATCAATCCATCCATCCATCATCCATCCATCCGTCCAACCATCCATCCATCATCCATCCATCTTCATTCATCCATCCTTTCATCCATCCATCCATCATCCATCCAACCATCCATTCATCCATCCATCATCCATCCATCCATCCATCCATCATCCAACCATCCATCCAACCATCCATCCATTCATCCATCCATCATCCATCCATCTTCATTCATCCATCCTTTCATCCATCCATCCATCATCCATCCATCTTCATTCATCCATCCTTTCATCCATCCATCCATCATCCATCCTTTCATCCATCCATCCATCATCCATCCATCCATCCATCCATTCATTCATTCATTCATTCATTCATTCATTCATTCATTCATTCATCCATCCATCTTCATTCATCCATCCTTTCATTCATTCATTCATCCATTCATCATTCTTCATCCATCATCTATCCATCCATCTATCCATCCATCATTCATCCATTCATCATTCTTCATCCATCATCTATCCATCCATCCATCATTCATTCATCCATCCATTCATCCATCCATCATCCATCCATCCATCCATCCATCATCCAACCATCCATCCAACCATCCATCCATCTTCATTCATCCATCCTTTCATCCATCCATCCATCATTCATTCATCCAACCATCCATCCATCCATCCATTCATCTATCTTCCCTTCAATGCATCTCGTTCTATAATGAAACCTGAGCCCCCTCCCCCTCCGGCTGAAGGAGGAGATCATTTTCCAAACGCTCCGTCACCGTGCAGGAAAATGAAGTTTTCCTAAAGTTCACGTCTGCGAGGAGGCTGTGATGGATGTCTGAGTGTGATGGCAGAGGAAAGCAGCATTCCTCATCCCCGCGCTCCAATTAAAATATGACAGGAAGTGCTTTCCCCTGTTTACTTGCTTGCTTAAAGCAAAAATTGGGTTTTGTGTTTCTGTGCGAGGCTGAGAAATGAAAGAGACGTGGCAACAAAAGAAAGGCGGAGAGCAAAGCTGAGAAAAGCAGACAGAAGTAGAAAGAGAGTCTTGTTTAAATGGTGTTTTATTACTGAGCCAGGAGACAGACAGCACTTTACCCGAGCCGCTCCGGGTTTGATGCTCAGCTCCTTCTTTGTTGTCATGTCTGGATGTAATGGAGGATGAAATTGGATAAAACTGCAGCAGAAAAACTCTGTTTTTCCAGTTTTTCAGCTGACCCAATCATTGTATTGAATTTTTACCAAAACTCTATTTGGAAAAACCATTGGAGGAATAAATGTTTAATCCCTTTTCATGGAATGGGCAAGAATTTGTTCAATTCTATTTATTAAAACCAAAATGACAGACCATTTCTCTGTCTTTGTTCTATTCTCATTATAGAGACCAAAAAAAAACGTAATTATATCGTTTTTCACTGGAAGGTATTATTTTTTAATCAAACACTTATTTAATCTTATGAAACACTAATAAAAACCAATACCAAAATACTACTACTAGTACACGACTCCACCCTCCAACCCCTGACGTCTACCAGATCAGCTGATCTGCTTCTACTTTCAGTTTCCCTCATAAACAGAAAAACTGGAGCAGATATTTGTCAACATCAACACAAAAAAAGAACACATCTCCGACCGTCCAGGAAAAAACTGGCATAACTGCAAAAATTTACTTTTACATTCATGAAACACATAATCTAGAAATATAATTGATTTTACTGAATGATGCCATAGACGGATGGATGGATGGATGGATGGATGGATGGATGATGATGGATGGATGGATGGATGGATGATGGATGATGGATGGATGGATGGATGATGGATGATGGATGGATGGATGATATGAGGATGATGGATGATGGATGAGGGATGGAGATGGGGATGATGGATGGATGATGGATGGATGGATGATGATGATGATGATGGATGGATGGATGGATGATGGATGAGGATGAGGGATGAGGATGGATGATGGATGGATGATGATGATGGATGATGGATGATGGATGGATGGATGGATGGATGGATGATGGATGATGGATGGATGGATGGATGATGATGGATGATGGATGGATGTTTGGATGATGGATGGATGATAGATGGATGGATGGATGGATGATGGATGATGGATGGATGTTTGGATGATGGATGGATGAGATGGATGGATGATGGATGATGATGGATGATGGATGGATGATGGATGATGGATGATGATGGATGGATGGATGATGATGGATGATGATGGATGGATGATGATGGATGGATGGTGATGGATGATGGATGGATGATGGATGATGGATGGATGATGGAGGATGATGGATGATGGATGGATGATGGATGATGGATGGATGGATGGATGATGGATGATGGATGAATGATGGATGATGGATGGATGTTGGATGGATGATGGATGGATGGATGGATGATGATGGATGATGGATGGATGATGATGGATGGATGATGGATGGATGATGGATGATGGATGATGTATGATGGATGATGATGGATGAGGATGATGATGGATGGATGATGGATGATGGATGATGATGGATGATGATGATGGATGGATGATGATGATGATGGATGGATGGATGGATGATGGATGGATGATGATGGATGGATGGATGATGGATGGATGGATGGATGGATGACTGATGGATGGATGGAGGATGGATGATGGATGGAGATGGATGGATGGATGGATGGGAATGGATGATGGATGGATGGATGATGGATGATGGATGGATGGATGAATGATGGATGATGGATGGATTAAGGTTGTTATAAGTTTTAATAATTTGCTTCAGCCTAAAGTTTGTAGAAATTCCCATCAGCTGAACTGAAGTCATGTGACCTTCATCCAGCATCTCCTTATTTCAAAGTGAAACATTTTAGCAGCGATTCCAGAAAATGTTTACGTCTACTGTCCTTAAATGTCGTTACAGAAAACGTTCAGCTGCTGAAAACCCTCCGAGTCAAATCATTAAACCTGCAGCTTTAATATTCAAACATGAACTATTGTGACATTTGGGATCATTAGAGGACCTCAGAGTGTGGAAGATCTTCAAACACGAACACAACCTTCTGCATCAAACCCATCATGAGTTTGAGTTCACGTCTGCAGGACCGGAGAACCTGCAGCATGTCTGGACGGATGGGAGTGTTTTCTGCAGATCTGCTTTCTCTGCTTTCTCTGTTCCAACAAAACCATCTTCTCCACAAATAATGGAGAAGCAAAAGCAGCCGTACAGTTTTCCACTTTCCTCTCTTTTCTTTCGTCTTTTCAATCTCGCTGCTTGTAAAATGAGCCTCGTTCTTCCGCCGCGTGTGCTAGGAATATATATGAGTTCAATAAAACGTGGAAGTGCCTCCCCCAGACCGTATAGCCTTCAGACAGTATCTTATAAATATTCAGCGTCTCTCAGCCATTGTGGACGTTTCTGCTGAAGGCAGCTCAATCGCAAAAGACCCAGATCCCGCCTAATTCTGACCATTATTCATCTCATTTGTGTCCTCCAACTTTTTCCTCCTTTTTCTTTTGTTTAGCCCCATGGTATTTGGGGTGAAAATGAATACCCCTCACCCCCCCAGTGCCACTGAGGTGTCACTTACAGGATGAGAAAGAGTCCCCCACTCAGCTCCAGATGTTTGTTTTATTGGCCTCTTAAGTCCTTTTAAAGACAACACTGCAACAAAGAAAGACGAGCGGATCTTCACTCTGCTTCATTAGCTCCACCGGGGGGTCCAGGTTTATATGGGGGGGGGTTGAAATGAAGACGTCAGCATAGACAGCGGAGAAATTGACCAGTTAATTGGTCCCTGAAAAGGAGTTATGATGATTGGGGGGGTGGAAGCCCCAGGGGAGCAGTCTGCAGGCAACCATGAAGGCGTTGGAGTTTGGGATTGGTGGTGGGAGGGGCTATGAAACGGATGTGGACGCCCTCCTCCGTCCTTTGATTTTGGTGATTATTTGGCAGTTCGAGTCTTAGTCCCCTATGGGTTCATCCTCTGTTTCTGCAGGTGAAAAATAATCAATTCTATTCGCAGGTGACCTGCAGGACATATCAAGGTCGTAGACCACTCAGTGAACCTGTTAAAATGTTAGTGCAGGTTTTATCTACGGGCGTGCTGCGGCGGCAGGTCGTAGTGAACGGGTCAGTAAGGCAGAAGTAGGTGAGACGCAGGCAAACAGATTTTTCAGATTTTTATTGGTATCCAAACCTGGTATCGGTTCCCTAACACGGTACCATACACGGTATCGGACCCAAACCGGATGCGGAATCTGACGCAAACCAGTGTCAGGTTAAGGTCCCAGTACTGGGTTAAGGTTCCACTATTGGGTTAAGGTGTGAGTACTGGGTTAAGGTAAAAGTACTGGGTTAGGGTGCCAGTACAGGGTTAGAGTTTTTGGTGATTGCGGTTTTGATTCTCGCCTTGCCCGCCCATGTGTTGAAGTGCCCTTGGGCAAGACACTGAACCCCAAATTGCCTCTGGTGGTAGGTTGGCGCCAGTGTTCGGCAGCAGAGCCACCACCAGCGTATGAATGGGTCTGTGAATGTAAAGCGCTTTGGGTCTTCAAAGGAAGGTAGTAAAGCGCTTTACAAGTACACGCCCTTTACCATATAGAGTACTGGTACTGGGTTAGGGTAACCAGTGCTGGTTACATCGCGAGGACCAGTCCGTGTCTGGTTGCGGACCCTTGATTTAAGGAACAGCCAGCTTGTCGGAGACACCCAAACCGTCACAAAGTGACGTGGAGGGAACCTCAACCAAATGTCTATTGTGATGTATTGGTTCATACGATACGTGCGCGCTCCTCGCTACAGCCTGACTGTTAACTTAATTCGATTTTATTTCTATAGCCCAACATCACAAACGTAATTGCCTCATTGGGCTTCATCCCGCCAATGAAGGAATCTGATAATTGGAGACAGTTTGTCTGGAGATCGTACAAGCGTCTTCTGGACACTTGTGCACACCCCGTTTGTCAGTAAGGAGCCAGTTCTCACACCTTACTGACAACTAAAGTGAGGCAACACCTGTACGTCATAAATGTGTGTAACTTCCAATCTCCTTACCAATACTTCACGATACATTCATGACCACGACAATGGTACGACCCATTTCCATGATGAAACTGACTTGTCAAACGAGCCTTAAGGGAGCTGTAAGACACACCTGTACCCTCAAATGATGAGGCCACTCCTCTCTATGACCCTTTAGTTGTTTTATACCAGAAAACTGGTATAAAACAAATTGTCTGTTAGCGTTTGATTTCTCAAAGCGGTTCAACAGTGGGGTTGGAATCCTGTTGATTCTCACAGATAAATATGAGAATTCTTGTAAAAATGAAGTCATAAAATAACTTTACGTAATATTGATGTATCTTTACTCAACACTGGTTATCCCCTCTGCAGACGGTCTTTCATCAGGTCTTCCTATTGGACCCCAAACATGGCGGGGAGGCTTCACTCCGCCTCTGCTCGGGGGTCTGGGGGGGTCCTGCCTTCCACCCCCCTCCCTGTCCTACCCTCTACTCTCCATGACATCATCGTCTGAGCACAAACAGGATACTTGTATGCAAAAAAGAAAACATCCATCTGGTTTCCATGGAGACAGATGGATTTTCCTGGAAAAATCTGTCATTTATTTCTAATTAACTGGATTTCAAATGTAGCCGTCGGACTTGTTGTTCACATTATTTTACATTTTTTTAAGGCGGAACCATTAAAAAAAACAGTAAAAAACCTTTTTAATACGGAGTTAAATGCCAAATGGAACATGCAGAAACCTGCGGCGTTAAAGCCGCTGACGTCCACAAACGCCGTCCAGCGCTGCCGTCTGCACGTCTTCAGGATCCGGTGAGCGTCACGGAGGCGCCGTCGCTCTCTGGGTTTCTAAAACCAGAACTTTTAGAGGTTCTGGTAGCATTAATTCACTGACATTTGTGCCAAAAACATATAAAAATAACACATTAAAGTGCGGGTGACATGCTTTGAACAACTTTGTCAAATAAAAAAGCCTTTTAAACGCTGATTCTATTGATACCAATAGTTAGCCTCAAAAAAAATCCGAAGCATATGAATAATTGACATCTTTCGAAGGAATCAGAGTTTTCTATTCTCCGCTGAGAGCGCAGACTGGAAGTGACCTCGATATGACCTGTGACGTCACGAAAGGCATTGATTTTCGCAGTTCCGCTTCGGACAGAATGTAAACAGAACAGGTTGCCTAGTCTTCGATTCTCTCGTGTTTAAATCTGTTAATTATCATGCCAAGTCGTTGTGTGGCAGCTGGATGTAGCAATACATCTAGTGAAAGTGTATCTGTGTATAAATTCCCAAAACAAGAAACGCTGCTGAAACAATGGACAAAACAAGTGCAGCGAACGAGGGCGAATTGGGTGCCAACTGCGTCGTCAACTTTATGCAGCGAACACTTTGAGGCAGGCTGTTTTGAAGAAACACCACAGCTCATGAAAGACATGGGAATGCATGTAAGATATAAAAAAGTATTGAAACCGAACGCCATCCCCACCATTTTCAAGAGATCGCTAGTGGCAACGACCGAAACAGAAACGCCCAGAACCAGCACTGGCAGCAGCCAGTACAAAAAGAGAAAATCTGTGAGAGAAAGAGGACGCTTTTTGCCAAAACACACCACCACGAAGCATAAAGCAGCAAGATGGGCAAACAGAAAATAAGTGATAGAAAATAAACCTGCTTAGCTGCTCCGTGAATGGCTGGATTTACATCAGAAAACAACCGAGAACATTCTACCCCGGGTCACCAGCAGCTGCTGCTCCAGCTATGATCGCTCTCGTCCCGCCCAGATCCAGGTAAAGATCTGAGCGGTGGAAAAGTCTAAATCACCTGTGGTCTCTCTGTGATTCTATCCAGCTGCAGACTCACACAGTGTCCTGCTAACTAAACGAAGACGTTATTGTCTCATTCATTTAACTGCAGCTAGCGGTTAGCCGCTATGCTAGCGCCAGCTTTCACTCAGAACTTACTTGATTTTGCTGATCCTGGATCAGATGAAGTTGGTTGTTGTTGAGTCTCTGTCAGGAATCCTTTAATCCTCATGTTCTGCTGAAGGTAAACCGCTTGTTGTGACGATTTTCACTTTTATGCTAGAAATAAAAACGCCGGCAAACAGGCACACGTGCTTTGAAGAGAGGGCGGAACTAAGTTTTTCTGCAATTCGATTGGTTGGACTGTCAGATCAATCCAAAGGGCTCTAATTTGATTGGATGTTAGACCGACACTATACACGGAAGTAAACCGAAGTAAACAAGCGCGGACAGAGAGACCGCGGCGCGCAGCTTTCACCTGTCCTACATATATACTGTTAGGAATCACTGAAAACATTTCACCATTATTAGATCGACTTTTTAATTCTGCGTGTACTTTTACAGATGTATACACTAGGCCTAGTCTACGTAGATTCCAAAATCTCGAAAGGCAACTTACCATGCCGTGTGTTCTGGAGTCTAGCCGAATCTTCATGCTGGCTATCGTCATCGGCATCACTACTACTTTCTGCTACATCCTCCTCACTTTCGCAAAAGGGTTCGAATCGATACGGTTGCACAAGTGACTCATCATCTCCGCAACTTTCCTCTTCATCTTTCTGTTCATCTGATGAGAAATCGCTAATAGAGATGGTAGCATCACTCTCTGCTAAGCTATCGGTGCTAGCCATGTTGTCTGCCTTTCGTTACGTCACAAACATGGCGGCGCGACATCGGCAGAATGCGCGAGCCGGCGGCCGTCATCGTTGTTTATATCGTTTTTCGCTATTTATTATTTTTCGAAAAATATTAAAAACAATCGCAACATGAAATAGAGACCATTTACTATATTTTGGTTTATTAAAATAGGCCATGTCACCCACACTTTAAAGGTGAATAAGAAAACAGTTGAAAGTGCTGTCAAACAGAACACGATAAATAAAAGCATCATGAAGGAAAACGTCTCGTGTTACAGAATCAGTGGGAAATAAATCATTAAGAACCCGATTACAGGAAAGGTTCTGACGGGTTGGATTTATGCATCTGTTTTTTTACAAACAAGTTTCTGAAGAGAACGGATTTTTCACCTTTCTCTAGAGGTTTTGGTTTGGGTTTTCACTCCAAATGAATTCAGTAAATTGTAAAATATGTGTCCTCAGGTGTGGAACGGGTGGCAGATAAATTGATTATTATCGACTATGGTGTATCCAAGTTGTTTTTTGTATTTTAAATAACTGATAATTGAAAAATGGATGTGAGTTAGAAGTATAAAACCGAATTGTCACTTTTCGACACAAACATGGCCGACCCCGCAGACTGCATCATCTGATTGGACCAGACTTCACCTGAAGTTGATGTTTGGAAACATTTGTCAGCATTGATAGTCTTTGGATAAAAGTCATACTGTTGTACCAAAATGAAGGATTTTTGAACATTTTTTAACATTAATGCGTCACTGCACGCAAATATTTCAATAGAATTATTACGTTTATATTTATTAACTCAGAGAGTTCTATGACTCGCCTTAAAACCCTCTCAGATATTATCACTCTTATACCACGCTCACTTACAAATTAAATAAATATTCAATCAGTTCTTAGGAGTTTATTCTCATTATTTTGATCACACCGTTTGATCCGTGGTCCGACAACACGTTTGATTTATTTAAGATGAAGAATTTTTTAGATTTTATGAAGCCGCCTGCGCAGCGATAGATAACATTTGGGATTTGTGACTGGAACCCTGCTGGTTCATTTCTTATAACTGTATTTTAGCATCAGCTCTGTTTTCTTGGAGTAATGACATGAAACTTCTGCTCATCTTAATATATTTAAACATTTCAAACCATAAAAATGAAGAAAACTTTTTCTCTCTGGTGTGTTTTTCTACAAAGACACATATTGTTGCATGAAATGTACCTACTAAAACATTATGATTAATTATAACACAAAGTGTGAATAATCTGATCTTTATTTTTAATTGATTGACTAATTAAAAATAAATGTTCTAAATGTACAGTTTTACGTGTAATTTTCTATTGTGAGTATTTGTAGATAATAAGAGGTCGGCCAACTAAAAGATAAAATATCGCAAATATTCATAATTAATTTTGCTCCAGTTTTGTGATTAATTATTTCTATTTCTTTAATCGATTCCCAGTCCTAAACAATATTGATCGTTTCATCATCAAATCGTTGCTTCTTGACTTGTATTGAATCTTGAGCTGCCTAAAGATTAGAGGCGGGAATCTGGAGGCATGTCACGATACGATTATTAAAGCATTATCAGTGCATCCTGGATCGAGATTTTTTAAAAATTTTTCTCTTTACTACAAGACACTGGAACATTATTAATAACTTTTCTCCCCCAAAATGCATTTTTAGGTTCAGAAAAGATCAGTTTACTTGTTTAACTTTTTTAAAAAAACATAAAAATTCTGACTTAAAAAATAATGAATCTGAAATCTTTGTCTTCAATGTTGTGACTTCAGCTTAAAGTGAAGGAAAAACCAGATGGTAAATTAGATTTGCGAAAGGTTAAAAAAAAGTTTAAGGGAATAGAAACTTAAATTAAATTAAATTAAATTAATTCAACAACTTAAAATAAGATAAAGTCATTAAATCTGCTTTAATGGAACGCTCTTTAACAAATAAGGTGCTTTAGAAATTGTCTGAGCTTTGTCTCTGTATATATTACTGTGATGAACTGGAAGCTGCTTTGAGCTCTAAATTATGGAGCGAAACCCTCATCCTCCAGAATATTCTCTCAAGTCCGTCTCTGTAAAAACTCTGTTTTAATTTGTCGTTAATTTAGGATTTTTCTTTGGAAATCTAATTTGTGTTTTTGGCTGATGGAAGTGCTGACATCAGAACTTATGAAAGTTTGAACCCAGACCTCCTCCTATGGAACCATGGAACCAAACCATGTGATTTATTGTGATCCCTACATGCAATTGAACTTTTACACGGTATAACTTTTATCCATGTCGACGGTATAGAAATGTTTAAGGCCGGTCGGATGACCAGATCTGCAAGGTCAGGTTTGCACTTCAAAATCGTCAGAGTGAAAAAACGCTTTGAGTTTTACTTTTAGTTTAAATTATATATTTTTTTGATCATTTAAAATTCATAAAACGATTCAGAATCGGACGCTTTAACCAACGTGGATCTTTCTGTTATTGGGAATTTCACAATAAAGCTCCTTTAGATGTGACTTTCACTGCACAGAGTTCAATGGAGTTGATTAGTTCTTTCTTTATATTATATGGAGTTAGAGTATAGTAAAGTTGAAAGATATAATGGTATTATTCTAACTTTTTAGATTGTTTTGGCATTTATTAAGGTTTTTGGGTTTTTTTTTTTTTGCTTTTTTGGAGTTTAGCTAATATTTCAGCTACATGCTATCTATTTTAGCTAACTTTGGCCTTTCTTTGTTTTAGGCTATTTGGAGTTTAGCTAATACTTTAGCTACATGTCATTTTTTTTCTTGGCTAATTTAGGATTTTTTCCAGTTTTTCAGGCTAATTTGGAGCTTAGCTTACAGTTTAGTTGCATGCTAGCTATTTTGGCTAATTTTAGATTTTTTCAGTTTTTTAGGCTAATTTGGAGTTTAGCTAATATTTCATTTAGCTAATTTAGGCTAATTTTTTTTGTTTTAGGCTATTTTGGAGTTTAGCTAATATTTTAGCTACATGCCATGTCTTCTCGGCTATTTTAGGATTTTTTCCAGTTTTTTGGCTAATTTGGATTTTAGCTAATCGCTCAGTTGCATGCTGACTTTATTTAGTTTTTATCTTAATTGTCTAATTAAGAATTTTTCAGTTCTTTGTGCTAATTTGGAGTTTAGCTAATATTTCATACACTATCTATTTTAGCTAACTTTTGCGTTTCTTTGTTTTAGGCTATTTTGGAGTTTAGCTAATACTTTAGCTACATGTCTTTTTTTCTTCTTGGCTAATTTAGGATTTTTCCAGTTTTTCAGGCTAATTTGGAGCTTAGCTTACAGTTTTGCATGCTAGCTATTTTAATAGATTTTTCAGTTTTTTAGGCTAATTTGGAGTTTAGCTAATATTTCAGCTACATGCTACTATTTTAATTTTAGGCTTTTTTTTTGTTTTAGGCTATTTTGGAGTTTAGCTAATATTTTAGCTACATGCCATGTTCTTCTCGGCTATTTTAGGATTTTTTTCCAGTTTTTTTGGCTAATTTGGATTTTAGCTAATCGCTCAGTTGCATGCTGACTTTATTTAGTTTTTATCTTAATTTGTCTAATTAAGAATTTTTTCAGTTCTTTGGTGCTAATTTGGAGTTTAGCTAATATTTCAGCTACATGCTATCTATTTTAGCTAACTTTTGCGTTTCTTTGTTTTAGGCTATTTTGGAGTTTAGCTAATACTTTAGCTACATGTCATTTTTTTTCTTGGCTAATTTAGGATTTTTTCCAGTTTTTCAGGCTAATTTGGAGCTTAGCTTACAGTTTAGTTGCATGCTAGCTATTTTGGCTAATTTTAGATTTTTTCAGTTTTTTAGGCTAATTTGGAGTTTAGCTAATATTTCAGCTACATGCTAGCTATTTTAGCTAATTTAGGCTTTTTTTTGTTTTAGGCTATTTTGGAGTTTAGCTAATATTTTAGCTACATGCCATTTTTTTTCTGGCTAATTTAGGATTTTTTTTTCAGGCTAATTTGGAGCTTAGCTTACAGTTTAGTTGCATGCTAGCTATTTTGGCTAATTTTAGATTTTTCAGTTTTTTAGCTAATTCGGAGTTTAGCTAATATTTCAGCTACATGCTAGCTATTTTAGCTAATTTAGTAATTTAGGCTTTTTTTTGTTTTAGGCTATTTTGGAGTTTAGCTAATATTTTAGCTACATGCCATGTTCTTCTCGGCTATTTTAGGATTTTTTTCCAGTTTTTTTTGGCTAATTTGGATTTTAGCTAATCGCTCAGTTGCATGCTGACTTTATTTAGTTTTTATCTTAATTTGTCTAATTAAGAATTTTTTCAGTTCTTTGGTGCTAATTTGGAGTTTAGCTAATATTTCAGCTACATGCTATCTATTTTAGCTAACTTTTGCGTTTTTTGTTTTAGGCTATTTTGGAGTTTAGCTAATACTTTAGCTACATGTCATTTTTTTTCTTGGCTAATTTAGGATTTTTTCCAGTTTTTCAGGCTAATTTGGAGCTTAGCTTACAGTTTAGTTGCATGCTAGCTATTTTGGCTAATTTTAGATTTTTTCAGTTTTTTAGGCTAATTCGGAGTTTAGCTAATATTTCAGCCACATGCTAGCTATTTTAGCTAATTTAGGCTTTTTTTTGTTTTAGGCTATTTTGGAGTTTAGCTAATATTTTAGCTACATGCCATGTTCTTCTCGCTATTTTAGGATTTTTTCCAGTTTTTTTGGCTAATTTGGATTTTAGCTAATCGCTCAGTTGGATGCTGACTTTTTTAGTTTTATCTTAATTTGTCTAATTAAGATTTTTTTCAGTTCTTTGGTGCTAATTTGGAGTTTAGCTAATATTTCAGCTACATGCTATCTATTTTAGCTAACTTTTGCGTTTTTTTGTTTAGGCTATTTTGAGTTTAGCTAATACTTTAGCTACATGTCATTTTTTTCTTGGCTAATTTACGATTTTTTCCAGTTTTTCAGGCTAATTTGGAGCTTAGCTTACAGTTTAGTTGCATGCTAGCTATTTTGGCTAATTTTAGATTTTTTCAGTTTTTTAGGCTAATTTGGAGTTTAGCTAATATTTCAGCTACATGCTAGCTATTTTAGCTAATTTAGGCTTTTTTTTGTTTTAGCTATTTGGAGTTTAGCTAATATTTTAGCTACATGCCATGTTCTTCTCGGCTATTTTAGGATTTTTTTCCAGTTTTTTTTGGCTAATTTGGATTTTAGCTAATCGCTCAGTTGCATGCTGACTTTATTTTTTATCTTAATTTGTCTAATTAAGAATTTTTTCAGTTCTTTGGTGCTAATTTGGAGTTTAGCTAATATTTCAGCTACATGCTATCTATTTTAGCTAACTTTGGCCTTTGTTTTAGGCTATTTTGGAGTTTAGCTAATACTTTAGCTACATGTCATTTTTTTTCTTGGCTAATTTAGGATTTTTTCCAGTTTTTCAGGCTAATTTGGAGCTTAGCTTACAGTTTAGTTGCATGCTAGCTATTTTGGCTAATTTTAGATTTTTTCAGTTTTTTAGGCTAATTTGGAGTTTAGCTAATATTTCAGCTACATGCTAGCTATTTTAGCTAATTTAGGCTTTTTTTTGTTTTAGGCTATTTTGGAGTTTAGCTAATATTTTAGCTACATGCCATGTTCTTCTCGGCTATTTTAGGATTTTTTTCCAGTTTTTTTTGGCTAATTTGGATTTTAGCTAATCGCTCAGTTGCATGCTGACTTTATTTATTTTTTATCTTAATTTGTCTAATTAAGAATTTTTTCAGTTCTTTGGTGCTAATTTGGAGTTTAGCTAATATTTCAGCTACATGCTATCTATTTTAGCTAACTTTGGCCTTTCTTTGTTTTAGGCTATTTTGGAGTTTAGCTAATACTTTAGCTACATGTCATTTTTTCCTTGGCTAATTTAGGATTTTTTTCCAGTTTTTCAGGCTAATTTGGAGCTTAGCTTACAGTTTAGTTGCATGCTAGCTATTTTGGCTAATTTTAGATTTTTTCAGTTTTTAGGCTAATTTGAGTTTAGCTAATATTTCAGCTACACGCTAGCTATTTTAGCTAATTTAGGCTTTTTTTTGTTTTAGGCTATTTTGGAGTTTAGCTAATATTTTAGCTACATGCTATGTTCTTCTCAGCTATTTTAGGATTTTTTTTCCAGTTTTTTTGGCTAATTTGGATTTTAGCTAATCGCTCAGTTGCATGCTGACTTTATTTAGTTTTTATCTTAATTTGTCTAATTAAGAATTTTTTCAGTTCTTTGGTGCTAATTTGGAGTTTAGCTAATTATATTTTTAGCTAACTTTGGCTTTCTTCTTTGTTTAGGCTATTTTGGAGTTTAGCTAATACTTAGCTACATGTCATTTTTTTTCTTGGCTAATTTAGGATTTTTTCCAGTTTTTCAGGCTAATTGGAGCTTAGCTTACAGTTTAGTTGCATGCTAGCTATTTTGGCTAATTTTAGATTTTTTCAGTTTTTTAGGCTAATTTGGAGTTTAGCTAATATTTCAGCTACATGCTAGCTATTTTAGCTAATTTAGGCTTTTTTTTGTTTTAGGCTATTTTGGAGTTTAGCTAATATTTTAGCTACATGCTATGTTCTTCTCAGCTATTTAGGATTTTTTTTCCAGTTTTTTGGCTAATTTGGATTTTAGCTAATCGCTCAGTTGCATGCTGACTTTATTTAGTTTATCTTAATTTTCTAATTAAGAATTTTTTCAGTTCTTTGGTGCTAATTTGGAGTTTAGCTAATATTTCAGCTACATGCTATCTATTTTAGCTAACTTTGGCCTTTCTTTGTTTTAGGCTATTTTGGAGTTTAGCTAATACTTTAGCTACATGTCATTTTTTTTCTTGGCTAATTTAGGATTTTTTTCCAGTTTTTCAGGCTAATTTGGAGCTTAGCTTACAGTTTAGTTGCATGCTAGCTATTTTGGCTAATTTTAGATTTTTTCAGTTTTTTAGGCTAATTTGGAGTTTAGCTAATATTTCAGCTATATGCTAGCTATTTTAGCTAATTTAGGCTTTTTTTTGTTTTAGGCTATTTTGGAGTTTAGCTAATATTTTAGCTACATGCCATGTTCTTCTCGGCTATTTTAGGATTTTTTCCAGTTTTTCAGGCTAATTTGGAGCTTAGCTTACAGTTTAGTTGCATGCTAGCTGTTTTGGCTAATTTTAGATTTTTTCAGTTTTTTAGGCTAATTTGGAGTTTAGCTAATATTTCAGCTACATGCTAGCTATTTTAGCTAATTTAGGCTTTTTTTTGTTTTAGGCTATTTTGAAGTTTAGCTAATATTTTAGCTACATGCCATGTTCTTCTCGGCTATTTTAGGATTTTTTTCCAGTTTTTTTTGGCTAATTTGGATTTTAGCTAATCGCTCAGTTGCATGCTGACTTTATTTAGTTTTTATCTTAATTTTTCTAATTAAGAATTTTTTCAGTTCTTTGGTGCTAATTTGGAGTTTAGCTAATATTTCAGCTGCATGGTAGCTGCTCATGTTGATGGAGGAGCGACGGATTCATCTTCAGGTTGAGGATAAATCAGCTAAAAAACCCAGAAACCCAGAAAACCCACTGAAACGCTCTTCGTTTTCATCCTTCTCTCACAGTTTTGGTTTGAAACGGAGGCGGAGTTCATCTGAAGCGGCCTGGCGCCGCGGCGGGATGAGCAGTTCGCTGTGCGTCAGAGAAACATTAAGGCTTTTTTTCTGTTTCCTGCAGATGAATGCTCCGTCATTAGCTGCAGCCCGCGCTGTCATTTAACAGGAACCGAACTGCACCTCAGTCTATTTAAAGAACCCGTCGGCTGGACGGACGGCGGAGCGTAACTGCGCGTGACGTAATTATTCATATCAGCCGCAATAGGTGGAGGAGCAATGAGGCGTGCGGCTTGTATGAACTGCATGACACGCGTGCGTCTGAGCCTCCGTCACGGATTGCGTGTCCGTTCATGTGAGAGCGTTTGTTTGCTTAGTGGCACAAACACAACGTGTTGGCTCGCTCTCATGTCTGACGCTCAGAAATGATTCATTCCTTCTTTTTAAAAGTCAGTCCATCCAGGTTCTGCTGGATGGGAGTGCACGCCGTTCCCCGAGCAGCCGGTGTCCCGTCATCGTTCAGCCCCTTAAGCCGAGGCGGCAGCTCCGTCGAGCTCTGGGTTCATCCGAACGCTAAAGTGGTGCGCGCGTTCCTCCTAATGCAGCGGCGGAAGGATTCACTAGCATGCGAAGTCAAAGGAAGTTTCCGGCGTGTAACCGGCGAGCCGTCCTGGCAGGAACGATCACCGCTGATTGGACCCTTCCTCTGGAGGTTTACCTGAAACGAAACGCTTTTAGATCAACGTCGGTTTGGCGTTCAGATCCGAGAGGACAAAACAGATTCAGTTTAAGGCTGAAAACTCATAAACAGTAACAGGGTTAGAGTCCTTCACTGGTAGAACAATGCTAAAGGCTAACGTCTCTGTTTGTGATTTAAACTCTCTACAGTGTTTTATGCGTGTTTTGTTAACCTTTTTCTCATAATGGAGGTCAAATAAGACACAAATTAAGAATTAAAACTGCATTTCCCAATAATTATTCAACCCAGGAGTGTCAAAGTCAATCAAACAAGGGACCAAAATAAAAAACACACCTTAGGTCACGTCGAACGGGAGAAACTTTTATTAAACTCTCTAGAACTACATTCCTAAAACTTTAAAAACATAACTTTCTAACATAATTATGATCTAGATATATAGCATTACTTGTGGAAATGCTGTAAGATAGTCAGCTGTAATATTAGCTAAATTAGCATAAAAAACAAAAAAAATCTTAGGTTGGCAGAAACAGCTAGCAAGTAAATATTAACTCCAAAACAGCCCAAAAATCCTAAAAAAACACAAAACAAAAAAAAAGCTGAATTAGCCAAAACAGCTAACATGTAGCTGAAATATTAGCTAAACTCCGAACTAGCCAAAAAATAATTTACTAAAAAAAGAACCATGAATTTACTTTGGTAAAAGCAGCTCAAATATGCGATACAGTTTCATTTCTTAATTGAATCAAATACATCTTACAGTTTTATTGCTATTATAATATTCATAATAGGTATTACTTATATATAATATAATATTCACGTAGAAGTTTTCAGGTTTCTAAGTTATACTCTTTTAAAATAATGTTGAAAAGTTTCCTGGTACAGTCAGTACTACGGCTGAATACTGAGCGTTCTTGAACGCACAGCTCCAATATTGCTCGCCGCTTTAGTTTCACCGCTAACGTAAGGTGTGAGGGGCTGTAAGCTAGCAAGAGAGCCTGTAAACAGAGAGCTCTCAGCAGCATAGAAAGCAACAGTTGTTTTAGATGCTAATTAAAGACCAGAGGGAAGGCTTTGGAATCAGATCAATAGATGATCGGAGTGATAAACTCCACCCGCTTCCTTTAGGTCACATGTGTCAAAGTCAAGGCCCGGGGGCCGAATCTGGCCCTCCGGGTGATTGTATCCGGCCCTCCAGATCATTTTATTTTATTGTTATTAATGGCCCAGTGTTATCTTGTGCTTACTTTTAACTTGTATAATTTTGACAAAATATATTTTTATACAGGGTAAAACATTGAAATGTATTTAAGGTTTAAATTGATTTATTCTGGAATAATATTCCTGCATTTTTATTACTCATAAATATGTTAAAAGTTACAGTTTTAAATATTGATATTCTGCTACCTTTTTGCACTATTTTGGCATTTACTAAGATTTTTTAGGCTATTTCGGATTTAGGCTAATATTCACACGCTAGCTGTTTTGGCTTATTTAGGCCTTCTTTTTTTTTTAGGCTATTCTGACGTTTAGCGATTTTTCAGCTACATGCTAGCTGTTTTAGCTAGCCTAAGTTTTTTTTTTTTTTTTTAGGCTAATTTGGCATTTAGCTAATATTTTAGCTAGCTATCAGCTTCAGCATCTTCACCTATCAGCATTAGCATCTTCAGCTATGAACACTAGTATCTTTAGCGGCCAAATTCAGCTTACAGCATTCACACTAGCATTATCGTAGATGATGCTACATATCTAGTTCATAATTTTGTTAAAAAGTTATGGTTTTACAGTTTCAAAATTGGAGTTTTAGAGGTTCAGTAAATGTTTATCCTGTTCGGCCCGCGACCTTAGGTGTGTTTTGGACTTTGGCCCCCTGTGCGATCGAGTTTGACGCTCCTGCTTGAGGTTGAATGA
The DNA here is from genome assembly GCA_003999625.1 of Oryzias javanicus. NCBI lineage: Eukaryota > Metazoa > Chordata > Actinopteri > Beloniformes > Adrianichthyidae > Oryzias > Oryzias javanicus. The sequence continues at coordinate 1,945,252 of CM012446.1, forward strand.
AGAAACGAGGTTTCACTGGAGCTTCAGGGGAGTTGATTATGTAATCAGGGGTCTGTCTGTGAGGATTTGGCCCCAACAGGAGGAAAGCTGCGTCGGTCCGTGACTCACTTCCCGCCTGTCCTCCATGACAGTTAATGAGCTGTTGCCTCTTTCTCCTCTCTGTCTTTATTGGACGGCTGTAAAGGCGAGTCTTTCTCCTTCTGTCCTTCACCGGATTGTTGTAAAATCGGGCGCCGTGGTGGAGCGGACGCGATATTTGGTCAGCTCCTTCTCTTCCTTTGTTTCCCTCTTTCTTCCACGTTACGCTCTGGGAGGGATGTCAAGAAAAGACAAATTATGACATCCCTCGCTCGCCTCCCCGCCGGATGGCAGGGAGACGACTTGAAAGGAGGATTTTGAACAAAGCCGGGATGCAGGAGAAGAATGTCAGAGAACTCCTCTGAAAGAGCAGCGGTGATAGCGTAATACCTGCTGGTTTGTGGAGAGAGCCTTTGATGCTCTCAGACGGGACTCAGTGGGTTAGTGGAGCTCTCACAGATCAGACGGATGCAGTCAGGTGGTCCGGCAGGTGAGCGGGAGTTACCAGGAGGACATTTATCTTCAAGGCTCTGTTTACACTCCACTGTTAACGTCTTGGCTTCTAATAAAGGTTGGATTTGCTGCTGAGAAACAAAAACCAAAACGTCTCAAAGTACGAAGCAGTAAATTCAGATCACATTGAAGAACAGGTCTCAGAGTTTCATTTGGTTCAAATGGAACTGCTGCAGCTGAACGTCTTATTGACTAAACTCTGATGTTTTTAGATTAGATTAGATTAGATTAGATTAGATTAGATATGGTTTATGTCAAGCACTCAAAATAAAATAAATAAATTCATGTGCAATACAATCAATCATGACAAGTTTACACCCATAGAAACATGTCAAACACAGGATAACTAGATATTAACTAGATATTCATTACTAGACATTAACTAGATATTCATAACTAGACATTAACAGATTGCTGGATAAGGAATGAGTGGAGGCAAACTTGTATAATCTCACACTGACGTACTTTAGCTTTTTTAGCTAACACTTATCGGACAGTCAGAATTAATTGTTTTCCCACCAATAATAGCCCCTCCCACTTGCAGTAGTCCCTCCCACTTGCAGTAGTCCCTCCCACTTACAGTGGCCCCTCCCACCCACAGCAGTCCCCCACCTGCAGTGGCCCCTCCCACCTACAGCAGTCCCTCCCACTTGCAGTAGTCCCTCCCACCCACAGTAGTCCCTCCCACTTGCAGTAGTCCCTCCCACTTACAGTGGCCCCTCCCACCAACAGTAGTCCCTCCCACCCACAGCAGTCCCCCCACCTGCAGTGGCCCCTCCCACCTACAGTAGTCCCTCCCACCTGCAGTGGACCCTCCCACCTGCAGTGGACCCTCCCACCTGCAGTGGCCCCTCCCACCAACAGTAGTCCCTCCCACCTACAGTAGTCCCTCCCACCTGCAGTGGCCCCTCCCACCTGCAGCCCCTGTCCTCTCCAGTGTATTAGAGACGATTTTCCTGATAGTTTTTTTTTTTCTGACTTCTACATGTTCGTAAATCTCTTATAATGACCCCATAACAATAATCTATTCTTGAGGTCACATGACGAGCGTCAGACAGCAGACGCTCCGAGAACATTTGGTCTTCAGTGAAAGTTGTGGAAAGATCTGCACTTATCAGCCTGTTGTCTCTATTTGTGGTGAAGAGTTTAAATCCAACATTCGCCTCAGAACCGTCAGAGATGTGAGAGTGATCCGGAGATCAGAGACCCTCCAGAACCGTTCTACTGAGCGGTTCTGTTCAATCCCAGCCTCAGGTATCAAGAGAATGAACCGAAACTCATGGCAGCTAAAGAAACCCCACAATCCTTCAGTCACACCCCCCCCACACCCCACCCCTGCCTCCATCTCTCCAGTTGTGAGTAATCTATTGTTGGTTTCTAATTGGATGTTGTACACGTCACCTGGGGAACAGGCGCCTCTGGATAACTTTAATGATTTCCCCTCTTTACCATCCGGCCCGATGCTGTGCATTAACCAAAGCTGTGTGTGTGTGTGTGTGTGTGTGTGTGTTTGTGCACTCTTACATGATCTTCCTCCCCGGCGGCGTCCACTCCTTCTCATACTGTGACAGGGAGAGTAATTGGCCATCAAAGTAATCCAGAGATCCGCCTTCATTCCGGCCGCTGGCGAGTGGAATCCCAGCGTCTGCTGTGTGTTTGTGTGTTTGTGTGTTTGTGTGTTTGTGTGTTTGTGAGGGGAGGCTTGACCTGAAGTTACATGAAATCACATCTGATCTGGACTGTAAGGACGCTCGGAGATCAGGGCTGCAACCATTCATCTAAACAACGATTTGATTCTTACTGTAATCTGTGGTTGTTGACCCGATTCATGGTTAGTTCATTCTGATCCATGCGATTGGATCTGATCTAATATGGATCCAGAACATCTTCAGCTAAAACAGACTTAACCTGCTACTGAACAACAAGTTTTCCAGATTTCTTGAATTTCTTGCAATATAATAAATGAAATATGTGAGAAAGTAGAACACATGTGTCAAAGTCAAGGCCCGGGGGCCAGATCAGGCCCTCCGGGTAATTCTATCCGGCCCTCCAGATCATTTTATTTCATTGTTATTAATGGCCTGATGCCCCACCATCTTGCGCTTATTTTTAACTTGTATAATTTTGACAGAATATATTTTTATGGAGGGTAAAATATTGAAAATTATTTAAGGTTTAAGTTGATTTATTCTGGAATAATATTCCTGTCTTTTTATTATTCAGATTTAAGTTAAAAAGGGCTTTTAAAGTTTTAAAATATGGCATTCTTCTAGCTTTTTGGACTATTTTCTACGATTTTTTAGGCTATTTTGGAGTTTCAGCTACATGCTAGCTGTTTTGGCTAATTAAAAAAAAAAAAAGTGGGCTGTTTAGAGTGAGAATAATATTACATGCAAGATATTTTGGCTAATTTAGGCTTTTTTCAGTTTTTTAGGCTATTTTGAAGATTAGCTTTCCTTTTTTTCTTTAGTTTTTTTTTAGTTAATTTGGCCTTTAGCTAAAATGTTACCTGGCTATCAAATTCAGTATTTTCAGATATCAATTTCAGCATCTTCAACTCTCAGAACTTAAGGTTTTAAAGTTTTATCCTGTTTGGCCCGCGACTTAAGGTGTGTCTTGGATTTTGGCCCCTTTTGCGATTGAGTTTGACACCCCTGAAGTAGAAAATGTTTGGCGCCCCCTGTGGCCGACATGTGGCGGTCCAGACCCTCTGAGGACTCCGTTCCCCTCCACCTCGTCTGGTTTGGTTTGTTCCAAGAACAAATCCTGCAGGTCCAATATTTGCTCATTTGGGGGCGCTATCGTCCCAAACGAGTTCTGGAACATCTAGAAGAAGAAACAAACACGACTTCATCCTCTGATCGTCACGTGCGAAGCACCGGACCAGAGTTCATCTGCAACAGAACCGAGAGGACCATGAGAGGAAACCAGACCTGGATCCGACCAGAACCGGAGCTGATTCGACTCCAACGGTTCCTCTGATGTGTTGAATGATGTGAATAAACTCCGACCTGATCCGCTTCTGCGTGTCTGAATCCTCTCTGCTGGCGAAGGAGTTCTGGATCGGGTCCGACCGGTTGAAGGCGGGTCGGGTTGAAGGTGAGGTCGGAGGTCTCACCTGTGTCCTCTGCTCTCTGTCGTTTCTGCAGGTCCACCTGTAAACGTCACCTGCAACATTTTTATCAACAGCTTTGGATCCATCGCTGAGACTACCATGGTAAGCTCCGCCCCTCTTTCTGTGCTAAAGCTTCAGCGTGAGGAGCGTAAAACAATGATCAAACCCGGTCTCTTCAGAGGAAATCATTTGTTTAAACCGTTGAGTCGGGTTTGGTTTGTCAGAATCTTGATTGATTGATTGATTGATTGATTGATTGATCTGGTTTATTTCAAGCATTAACTGTAAATAATACTAGAAAAATAAATCAGACTGATGAAACAGAAACAATAAAATGCATTGATTAAGGAAAAAAACAAACAAAAACACAAATAGGTAATATTTAATCAATTAAGTTTATTGATTATTAGCTAAAGTCAAGTAGAGTTTGATTGATTGATTGGGAAAAAAATGTATATGAGTTATTTCATTTGATAGTTTTACAAAGTTTTCAGTGCAGAATTTTTGCAAATAACAAAACAGAGTGATTATTGATTATTGATTATCCTCAGAAAACTTTCTGTCATAATTTCAGTAATATCATGAAACAGATATGAAACACTCATAATGATGTTTCACTGGATACAAAGTTAATACAGACAGACTAAGCCTCAGTATGAAAAGTTTTGAAAGTATTTTTATTTATAGTTTTAGCTTCTTCCAGAAAGAGTTTTATTGGATGACACTCCCTCATGCAGCATCATAATGAACCTTTAAATCCACGTTTTATGGATCTGAGAGCTGAAAAACTTTTTCAAATTCCTTTTTTTTTTCCCCCTTTTTCTTTCCATACTACGACGGAGTATTAGGGTCACCAAAAAAAAAAAGTAATATTACAAGTTTTTTTCTCGTAGATATACGACTTTAAATCTCGTAAATTTACGAGAAAAGTCGTAACTGCTAAATTATGAGAATAAAGTCGTATATTTATGACTTTAAAAGTCATAGGTTAAATTTACAACTTTTAAAGTCGTAAATTTATGAGAACAAACTTGTAAATCTACGAGATTTAAAGTCGTAATTTAATGAGAAAAGAACCAAAGTTGTCTGTTTATCAGAGCCGTGCTTGAAGATGAAAGACGTGGAGAATCTGGTGTAGATTATGTCCAGATCGGTGTTAAAAGCAAAGAAATTCTGAACGTTTTGGCGATTCAAAATCAAATTATTTCCGGGTTCGGTAGTGCGTGTGTTGTCTTGCGTATCTTCAAGTAAACAAAAGAGGCGCTATTATTGTGTTAAACAGACTTTTTATTAACAGTCTCTTCATACTGCTACACTGTGCATGACTAGCGCTCATCTGCTAGCTTACTACTTGCCGTGCACCGAACATGTGACCAGTCCCTTGGCCTTCTGGGTAATGCAGTTCTTAAACAGCTAACTTCAATACACAACAGTGCGGAGTTTCATGTGTAAAATAAAGAGCTCAGAGATACACGTTCATCAGGATCGTCACTTTATTACATCTTTCATTTCCTTTCTCCACCTTACATCATGTCTCTGTCATGCTCAGAAACCATGACATGTAAACAGAGCTCCGGACGCCTCCTTCCCCAAATGAAACGTCCCATCTCGACACAAAACAAATTGAGAAATGACAACGTTAGCACCAGAACATTGAAAATTCCAAAAACTGGTCCTCTTCAGACGGAAGCATCACAGAGTTGGAGGAGATCTGGTCTGTCAGAGGAAGAAATGACTGAAGTGGACAGCTGGAGGATATGGACCGCTTCAATAAACGGGATCTGCAGAGATCCTGCAAGCACAGCATAACCAATAAAACATTAATAAACTGTAAATCAAATAAAGGAACTTCCAAATATTTGAAATATTTTAAACATTCAGTTTACACTTTTCACAGTTTGGTTGGTCTGCTTCAGTTCACGGCATATTTGCAAATGTTTAGGAATGTGAATCCCCTCGACTTTAATACATTACGAGAAAAAAAGTCGTAAATCTACAAGATTAAAAACTCATACATTTACGAGATTTAAAGTGTATATCTACGAGAAAAAAAAACTTGTAATATTATTTTTTTTTTTTTTTTTTTATTACCCTAATACTCCGTCGTACCATACGAATAAAAGCAACAAATAAAAACAGAGCAGAACGTGGGACGTGTGCACGTATCAAATGATAAATAATTAAGAAATATGTCCAAAGATTGACATTAATGTAATTGCAGTTGTTTTTGTCTGGTTGTCTTTCAGAAAACAAATGAAATCTTCTCTTTTTTAACTAAAATGTTGATCCAGTGATGTGAAATCCTCCAGTGTTCATAGATAATCTCATTAGAAGGAAAGGTTTTTACCGTCTGTTGGCTTCAGGTGAAGCGGGTCGCGTGTGCAGGTGCGCTCGTCTACCTGAGCAGATTCTGCTGCAGCTTCCCTCCTGTTACTGTTGTTGTTGATGTTGGTGAAGACGAGGATAGCGCCTCTCCATGCGTGCTTTACTGCGAGCGTGGCGTTGTGTAAGTGCGGCGTTCTGCGTGCTAATGGTCGTGTAGCGGCCTGTCGGAGGCAGACGCGCTTCCGGAGGTGGAGGTGATGGATGCGGCGCTGCGTCAGAGTCAACGACGCTTTCCCTGAAACGGCTCGCCGCCTCTCCTCTGTATTAAACTGAAATGATTCCCTGCTGGATTGAAGCGGCAGCGAGACGTTCGCTTCCCGCTTCCTGGGACAGTCGGTTTTCAGGAACGGAGAACGTTGACAGAACTCAAACGGTATCGGGATGCTCGCCGTTTCGTGGTCACATGGTTTCTTCATGTCTGCTTGTTCCCCTTTAAAATTGATCCTTTTCACTTGAGATTTTTATTCAGTTTAGTTCATTTAATGCTTTAGCGTTCATTGATTATGGAGTAAATGATTCAGCTTATTGAACATTTATCAGTTAAAGGACGTTTCACTGTAAAGATGCTACCATTTACCCCCCCACTCTCCCTTTCTGCCCTTGCTAAATGATCATTGAATAAAACGATTTTTTCAAAATGGAGGCTTTTCCTTTAGGATATCTCCATAGCAACCATTTCAGTTTTTGGTCACCTGAGGGTAACGAACAAGTTGATGTAATTTTTAAAAGACTCACCAAAAGTAATTTTTGGATTATCTTAGCAACAGAGGTTTTTGCTAACCCCTCCCACCTTCCTAATACTGTGCACGTTTTCTTTGAGTCATCATTCAAAGTAGTATGCAATTTTCAATTCTATTATGCAATCAGAAAATACAATTTTGCAATTGACAATCCAATATTGAAAATAACATTTTTAAAATAAAATATTAAATAAAAAGAAAATCAATTGTATTTTAGATTGGGGTTTTGATGAAATCATTCAAATAACTTTTACAATTTACTTTACATTCTCTGATTAACATCGGACAGTTTACATTAACATTTTTATTTAATATTTCACACAGACAATGCTACACAAATGAGAATGCTTTACACCAGGGGGCGCTGTTTTGCAGTTTAATTTGATTTTTGAAAAAAAAACACCTCCGCAAAGTAAAATGCAATACATTTTTAAGTTATTTTAAAATTAGTTTGAAGCAAACCGTGTATTGAAATGTCATGTTCTTTAATGGAACTAATTTAAAAAATAAATCTCAACGTCAAATTTTCTTTTAAATTATGAATTGTACAATGCATTGTAATCAAAAACCCATGATAAAAACTTCCATATAATACAGTTATATCAAGTCATATCATCTAAGGTCAAACAAACTTTGATTGTGGTTTTAATGTAGACTTAACCCTTTAAAACTGAAGCTTTAGTTCTGTGTGTTCTTTGACGTCTCCATCATAATTCTAGTGGATTCTGAAAAATTGATTTTTAGAATCCACTACAATTATTTAGTAAACGGTTGAAAAGTATCTCAAAAAGTGTGTTTTTTTTTTATTGAGGCGTCACCGGTGACATCACAGGTGTTTAACGGTTAACCTGGTGGTGATAAAATAACCGTCAAGCTTATGTGAGGAGGGGTTCTGATACCCCCCCCCATCCCCCCTCACATCTGTCTGGCTGAGAAAACCCTGAATGTTTTCTGGACATGTATTTTTGTTTGTTTGTTTTTGTCTCCTGCCAAGTGTTTTGTTTTTGGGCATCTGGGATCTGCCCTTTTGGGGAGCGGTACTGTGAGGAATGGTTTCTGTCAGTTATGTTGTTGTTTTTGGTTTTGAGTTGACCCTCAGTCATATCAGTTTCATTCTTGTCAGGATTCTTGTCTTGATTCCAGTTAATTACCCTCAGTCTATGTAAGTGTCTGGTCTTCAGTTCTTCCTGATCCGGTCATCTGATCTATTCAATTCAGTCGCCTTTTTTTTTTTTTTTTTTTTACTCCATGGGTGTTTATCATTTTTCAGTTTTTTTATTAAGTGTTTTACTTTTCTACCACCTTGCATGGTCTCATGCATTTGGGTCTTCCACTTCCTGACAATATCGTATCGATACTGATAATCTCAAATTATACAAATATCGTCCGATACCGGTGCCGACATATCGCCCATCACTAAAAATAATTCAAAACTTCCTTTAGATATGTGTTTTGGTTTTGTCAGTGGAATTTGAAAACAGTTTTTGTTTTGAGCCCCCCTCTGTGAGATTTTTGCCCCCATTATTCAGTGTTCAATGGTTTGTTCCATTGTCATGACGACCATTGAGATGGTTGGACTCACCAGATGCAGGAATTTATCTCTAAGACTCAAAAAACCCGTACAGATACACGAGACTAACTTACTTAAATTAACAGCAAAGTTTTAATAGAAAATATTGTTTTTCTGAGAAAACATATTTTTGTTTTTTAAATCCATTTTATTGTTTTTTTTAATCAGAGTAAGAGGTCAGAGATCTGGTTTTATCTTGGTGTCAGTGAAGCCTGAGTTTAGCCTCCTTTACAGTAATTCAAATCCTCTTTGTAAACATTGAGCTGAATATTTATAATATAAATGTTTAGAGTAAACGCTCTTGAACGTTAATTAAGAGATGAATGGAAGGTTCCAGGTGGGTTTGGCCTCCTGTGGGAGTGAGAGCGTTGGTGTCGGCTGAAAACATAATTACCTTTGTTTGGAGGGAGTCCGCGGAGACCGGTTCCGGCCGGCTCCTGCCCTTTCCCGGCTCATATCAAACTGCAGGCGTGTTGGTGACTGATGACGGCGCCGCCAACTCCCCCGTTCCGTCTCGGCGTCGGCGCACTCTCCTCATCTCTGCCGCATTTCAGCCCATTTGTCACAATCTCAAGCAGAAGAAAAAGGCGTCGCGTTCCCAGAAGGTCGAGCTCATTTGTCTGGTGTGAGATGTTTAGTGTAATAAACAGTGATAAACAGAGGACGGGGCTACGCTTTCACACACCTATGAGCCCGGCTGCTGCTGGAAATGCCACCTGCCGGGGCCGCCGGCGCTCACGCCCCGCCCTGAGAAGCCTAATGACGGCTGCAGCCCAGCTGAAGCAGCCGGCCTCCATATTCTCAGAATAATTGACAATTAGGGAGATATGGGAGCGAGGTAAATGCCAACGCCACGCCGAAAATGTTGCTCCTGTGGGGAAAACAGAGGCAGAACGGATGGCAGACGGCGCTTTTTCAGCAGAAGACGACGGCAAACCCGGATTTATGAAAGCTTTTAATGTCGACTCAGCTTAAAGTGGGGAAACACCGTTTTCAGCATTAGGTGAACCCGGGTAAAACCTGCACATCTATGGAAAAATGGGGGAAAATATGACCTTTAATAGATGATGCCAGCTCAACACGGTCAGACATATTTTTTTTTTTGAATATTCTTTTTTATTGATTTTAACATATGATGAACAACAACAACAACAACCACTTAACCCCCCGCCCCCACTGTAACTGCACCAGAATATTACAACAAAGAGCAAATTATATCAAATAGTGTAAGATTTAAAAAAAATTTTAAAAAAAGAGAAAAAAGGACCTCCATAAAGTTCACAATTGTACAGTAAAGGTTTGACAGAGCCATACAGGTACATTAACGTCTCCATATACATATACAGTTTAGAAAAATAGATGGCTAAATAAATATCCATATGGAGAAAAACCACAGAAAATAAATAAATAAATAAAATAAAATTAGATAAATAAGAATAGTAATAATCTCGGGACAATAGAGACGTACTAAACAGCTAAGCTATTAGGCTTTGTTTCTGATCAGGTCTAAAACAGTTTGCCAGGTATTATAAAATCTGGAATTATAACCCTGTATTGAGTATTTAATTTGTTCAAGAGTTAAATATTGCAAAAGGTCATTCAGCCAGTGGTTAAATGTAGGTGGGACTTTGTCCTTCCATTTCATGAGAATAAGGCGCCTGGCCAAGAGTCAGTCAGACATATTTAAGATGAATTTGAAATGAATTTCAGGGACAATCGACTGAAACTCACTAAACACGGAAATTAGAAATCTAAATCCTTATTCCATGCTTACAGCCATAGATATGCAGTATTTATTCTATAGACATCAAGTCCTCATCAGATCTCCAGCAGAGGACTTTCCCATCATTCCTTCCTCGTTGTAAACATTTTCCTGCCCTCACAAAGTTCAAGCGTCGTCCAATGAAGAATATGTCACTTATTGTGGGGCTTCTGCATTCAAAACCCACATCTTTGTTTAGCTATGCAAGGTTTTACGACCGTTTTCACACCAAACTCACAGCCAATAAACAAGTGTTGCAAGTTAAATCACTTCGACCAATCGGAGACTCCGATTTAGTAGTGACGTATGGATGGCGTTCTTTTTGGTCCACGCCAGAACCAACCACTTGAAAATTGATTGGTTTATGCCCAACTGGGAAGTCATTTGTTTATCGGAATAGAGCTATGAAAGTCTGGAGCGAGATTCACCAGATTTACTCCGTTTTGTCCCAAACGGGCAGACGGCTGGTTCCACCTGCAGCAGGTTCATTAGTTCAGACAGAAACCAAGCGCAGCTGAAAGTCCACAAAGCTAAATCAGGGTCAGGGCAGGCGGCGGGCAATCAGAGATGAAGCAGGATCAGAACCAGTGTGCAAGTTGTGTGGTACAAACAATACTTCGCACTGAGTCAGGCTCTGTGCGGGGCTCGAGTGTCACGTGGGTGACTAGCAGATGGTTAGCGGTATCCAGAAACTGCGCGCTGCGGCTGCTGGGAAATGAAGTGCAGTCAGTACTCTGGAGACGGCTCCCGCCGGTGACCGGAAAAGAAGACAGAACAATGACACATTTCCAACATTTCACACCAGGATTCTTCCAACTATAGGTGGCGGGAATTAGCTAATAAACAGTAGGAAAAAAATAAATCAAAAAATAAGAAGAAGCCCCTCCCTGCTGGTCCAGTGTGAACACCAGATGCTGAAAGTGCATTCTTGGAGTTAGTTAAATAGAATTATTAAAGGATAGAAGGTGTATAAATGGTGGCTTTGTGTACTTTAGAGACCATCTTTCAAACTTTTAATAAATCACCAGAGAATATTATTCAAGCAACAGAATCCGTAACGCTACAGGAGGATCTGACGGCGTCTCTAAACAGATTCACTTTGGTGAAAGTCTGCTTGTTCCAGGCTATACAGTACATGTGTTTAGCTGCAGCCCGTCAGCATTGGTGATTTAAGGGTGTCTGTGTGTTTTGTAACATTGCTGAAAAATTTGAGGACGTTCCTTTTCTGATTCTTCTGAAAGAATATCTAAATAATCAATATAAATAAAGTTTAGCATAAATTACAAAAGGGGTTTATACAAATATACACCTTATGTGTCAGAAGATCAATAACTCTTTGATGTGACAGTAAACTCTGTAACACAAGAGGCTTTCAGCAGAACAAGAAGAAAAACCCTGGAGTTAAATTTCTTCTGCAGGTTCATTTTTTGCTAAATAAAATCACGGTTTAGTTTCTATATGACTTTTTTGTCCAAACATTTCAGCAGTAATAGATCTGTAACTGTGAGACACGGCAGAGGAGGGGTCATGATAAGGGCTTGTTATTTTTGACAAACATGAAATTCCTTTAAAAAAAAAAAAAAAAGTAAACAAATAAATAAATAAAAGTTTTCAAATTCCAGGTTTCACCGGAAACCGAAACAGAAAAACGGTAAATTCCCAAACATAAACAAATAAATAAATTTCTCTTTAAAAGTTAATAATTTCCTGTAAAGTGTTGAGTTTCTTCCTCATGTTTTCCTGCAGAGTCGCTCTCTAAAAACAGGAGAATCCTGTCACTTAAGCCCCTCTGTGAACCCTCCAGAGTGGGCGCTTTTACTCTCCGGCTCCCTGTAGACTCTGACGAGCGCACTTAATGAAAACACAAGTAAACAATCACTTTAAAGATTTATTAGTGCGTGCATGATGGGCCGTCTACAACCTGGAGAAAATCATTCCTTTCCCCAAAGACGAGATCAGAATAGACAGAATTAATGAAGTCAGTAAGAAAAACTGAAAAAACTCCATTTTGTTTGGGTTTTTGAAGCTTTATGTTTCATAAATGAGGTTAGTTTAATATCTCTGACATAAATTCACATCATTTTATCTTTTTCTGTTTGATAATTTCAACCAAAAGAATCAAAGTTAATCATTAAAACGGTTCTATTGGAAACTCTTTGGACCCAGAGCTCAGTTCTGGATGCAGAACGGTTTCTGCTCCTCTTCATCTTCATCTCTTTAGATGATCCTCCAGAAAAAAAAAAAAAGCTCTTCCTGTCTTTCAGGATCAACCCAGCAGCGACTCATTATCTCTGCTTTGCAGACTTTGATGTTTTCATCCAGGCTTGTCTCTGAAATCGTGCGTTTATCTCCGCTCGCATCGTTTCTCGGACTCCACGGCGCCTCCTGCCGCTCCACCAGAGAACCACATCCGTTCAGTCAAACCGTCCAGAAGTTTGAAATGTAAAAGAGCGGCGCAGGCAGAAAAAGGTCACTAATGAAGCCCTGAGCTGAATCTCTGCAGAGATGGTCGAACATCTCTGACGTACGGATGAAGACCCATGACCACCTGCTCATCCGGCCATGAGACGCCGTCAGCAGCGCCATGATCCATGACCTGCTCTTCTTTCCATAACGTTCACATTTTCAGATAAAAGAAGCTTCTCTGTGTGGATGCCGTCTTCTTATAGATTTATGTACGTTTGTTGTCAGCTTCTTCCATCACATGAACATCACTAACGGGCTCCTTATACAGTCTGTGGGGGGAAAATCTGCTTCTCACCTATTTACCCTCATGTCCTTCATGTAATTATGTGTTTCTAATGATAATCAATGATTATTACATATTGTGTAAATTATTAATGTGGGGATGGATTATATAAGTTCGCTTCTTCCCGCTCCTTTCCAAGCAATCAGTCAAACTCTACTGACTTTAGTGAATAATCACAAAGAATGAATGAACCAAATGTTACATAAGTGGGTTTGATTTTTGTTTGTTTTCTATTTTCTAATCAATGCATCTTTTTGTTTCTGTAATGAGTTTGAAATAATTGTGTGTTTTGTCCTGTATTTTTCAATCTATGCTTGAAATAAGCCAATCAATCAATCAATCAATCAATCATGTGTTGTAGGGCTGGGTTGAAAAAATCAATTCATCGATTTAAATCCATTTAAGCTTAATCGATCAATAATCGATTCACAAAAGACATGAATCGATTTAGCACATAAAGCTAAAGTCTGCTAGCTTGATGCTAACGTTCCTATAGGACAGCTAATGCTAACGTTCAGTTGACCAAAAAAATACATGCTGACTAAATGAACATCTTTATTTACTCACAGTCATTCATTTTTCAAATTCTTTTAAGGAAATAATTTTTAAAGTAACTTTTTGTTGTCTAAAACGTAGTTTTTTCCCATCATACTGTCATCTTCTTCTTGAATAAAGTGTACTTCTATAGCGCGATCGCCACCTAGTGGCCAAACAGAAACTCCCTCCAGGAGAAGCAGAACAATGTTTCCAGTGTTAAAGATCTGAACATTTTAGTTAGAATTTCTCCTTTAGAGAATCCATGTAACACTGGATGATATTAACAATTTCAATATGTGAACTGTATCAGATTAATATAAATATATTCAAATTAAATAGCAGATTTTTATGTATTTCTAAACAAAAGTGTATACATTTTTAAACTTAAAATTGAATTGAAGAATTGGAAAAACATGGAATCAAATTGATTCAGGCTCTTCTGAATCAAATCGTTTCTGGAGATTATAACCAATACCCAACCCTGATGTGTTGTAGAAGTGTTCACTGTGATCTGTCGCCCGCTGCACGCCCATAGGAAAAATGTGCACGAATGTTGTCTCATTTTCTATCTAGTCGTTCACTTTTGTCTTTTTTTCTACTGAACCGGTCCGCTCCTAACCGGTTCTGGGTATTTCAAATGAGCGTTTCCATCAAAACGATCCCGTCCCTAAACTAAATAAGAGGGTAACACTGAACGCATTACATTTTTTGCTTGAAAATTGAGGTAGGCCAAGAAGATTACAGCTGAAAAGAGGACAACATTTTCGGTTTGGATCATGAGTCTGGTCGGAGGCTTGCTGTCCTAAAACCTTCCCACCAATCAGTGGATTTCATGCTGTGACGACAGAACCTGTCATAAACGAGCAGACGGCTGGTTCCACCTGCAACAGGTTTATTCGTTCAGACATGAACCAAGCACAGCTGAAAGTCCACAAAGCCAAATCAGGGTCAGACAGGCAGAGGTCGAAAAGAGACTAGAGTTGTTAGATTCCAGGCGAGGGTCAGGGCAGGCGGCAGGCCATCAAAAGAGAAGATCAGGTCCAGATAGAAACGCTCGGTAACCCAGACAGAGCGGAACGAACAATACTTCGCACTGAGTGAGGCTCTGTGCAGATTGGCAAGTTCCACAGGAGGAGACAGAACTCCTGACAGTAGCTCCACCCATTTTTCTATGGGCCTACAACAAACATGGACCAAATATGATACGAATCCTTTCAGCATAATAGCTCATTTTTGCAATGGAAAAATACTGTTCTGGTCTGATCTGGTCCAGACCGGTCTGGACCGCATAGTGGAAACATTAGCGACCTTAGAATATCTACCTGTGTGCTCTGTACAGGTTTGACCATGTTTTACTGGAAGCAGCCTCATAAAGACAGTTGGGACTAGAGCTAAACGCGCTGCAGCTTCTGAGTGGATGTACTGAAGGTGGAAATCCTTTAAAACTCTTTCACCGATAGTTTTTTCTCGGTTCAACCCCCAGCAGAGGAAAAACCACCAACGTCAACCCAGTAAATACATCAAAACTGCAGAGTTTAGGAACTATCTTATATCAGTCATGTAATAATAAATACAGCTGAAGATCATAAGAAAAATAAAACCTTTTTACTGTTTAACGATTTCAAATGAGTTTAAAGGGGGCCAACACAGAGCCCTGTGGGACACCGGGACCCACTTTATTTATTAGAATTTTGAACTTTTCTCATCAGATAAATGTTGTTTTAAACAAAAATGACTTCTGAAGATAAAAAGTCTTTGTAATGCTACAAACCTGATGACTCTTTATTAAAACTATCAACCGGCTCCTGAGACTTCAGTTCCATCAAAGCGAAGGTGATGGACGTCCTTCATCCCGTCAGACTCCGTCCCGCTCTCTGTCTCCCTGCAGGACTACAGAGTGAACATCTTCCTGCGGCAGCAGTGGAACGACCCCCGCCTGGCCTACAGCGAGTATCCCGACGACTCGCTGGATCTGGACCCGTCCATGTTGGACTCCATCTGGAAGCCGGATCTGTTCTTCGCCAACGAGAAGGGCGCCAACTTCCACGAGGTCACCACGGACAACAAGCTGCTGCGCATCTCCAAAAACGGCAACGTGCTGTACAGCATACGGTAAGGGGCGGAGCTACAGACCTGACTGAAGGTGGCGCTCTTCCTGCAGGCTTGTTTGTACCAGCAACGTGTTTTCATTTCTTCATATGAGGAGCAGCTTTTATGACATCATGACTGAAGGTGGTATCTTCAGAGGTCAGAGGTCATGTCCCTGAGGCTCTATCTTCAAACCCAAATGAGATTTCCTGGTTTGTTTTAGTAACATCTTAGCAGTTCCATCACTCTGTTACCATGACGACAGTCCAGAAGGAGTGATTCGATTTTTGACACGATGAGGGAATTGTTCCAGAACTGACATGTTTAGGTAATCAGAATAATACAGATAAGCTGTGAGTGGCGTCCCCCCACCCCCACCCCCACTTTTTCAAGATGGCGGCTTTTCTGTCGGTTTATCTCCATAGCAACAATTTAGTTTTTTGGTTACTTGGGCAAGGCAAGGCAAGGCAAGGCAAGTTTATTTGTATAGCACATTTCATGTACAGAGACAATTCAAAGTGCTTTACATAAAACATTAAAAGAAACAATCAAAAGAAATAGTAAAAAAAGTCATTCATTATTCAAATCATTAAAATAAAATTAAAAGAAAGTAAAAAGATTTTAATTTAAAACAAGCATAGATAAAAAGTACGGACGTAAACTTTTGAATACATATTAATCAAATGCAACTGAGAACAGGTGAGTCTTTAACCTGGATTTAAATACACTGAGTGTTTCAGCAGATCTAAGGTTTTCTGGAAGTCTGTTCCAGATCTGTGGTGCATAGAAGCTGAATGCAGCTTCTCCATGTTTAGTTCTGACTCTAGGAACTGATAAAAGACCGGATCCTGATGATCGGAGAGGTCTGGCTGGTACATACTGGGTCAGGAGGTCAGTCATGTATTTTGGTGCTAAACCATTCAAAGCTTTATAAACCAGTAACAGAACTTTAAAGTCTATCCTCTGAGAGACAGGTAACCAGTGTAAAGACCTCAGAACTGGACTGATGTGGTCTACTTTCTTGGTCCTTGTGAGAACCCGAGCAGCAGAGTTCTGAATAAGCTGCAGTTTCCTGATGGATTTTTTTGGTAGTCCTGTAAAAACACTGTTACAGTAATCAAGTCGACTAAAGATGAAAGCATGCACTAGTTTCTCCAGGTCCTGCTTAGACATCAAATCTTTAATCCTTGAGATATTTTTTAGATGATAATAGGCTGATTTAGTGACTGCCTTAATGTGTTTATCAAAATTTAAGTCTGTGTCTATCACTACACCCAAGTTTCTGGCCTGGTTGGTAGTTTTTAGTTGAATAGATTGAAGCTCTGTAGTGACGTCTAACCTTTTTTCTTTAGCCCCAAAGACAATAACCTCAGTTTTGTTTTTGTTTAATTGAAGTAAGTTGTGACACATCCAGTCATTAATGTCCTCAATGCATTTACCAAGAGCCTGTACAGGGCCTCGGTCTCCTGGTGTCAGTCTAATATATATCTGTGTGTCATCTGCATAGCTATGGTAACTAATGTTGTTGTTCTTTATAACCTGGGCCAGTGGGAGTATGTAGATGTTAAATAGAAGTGGTCCCAGGATGGAGCCTTGGGGCACTCCACATGTAATTTCTCTTGGCTCAGAAGTGAAGTCACCAATTGACACAAAATATTTCCTGTTTTCTAAGTACGTTTTGAACCAGTTTAGTATTGGCCCAGTGAGACCCACCCAGTTTTCCAGTCGTCTGAGTAGTATTGCGTGGTCGACTGTATCAAACGCAGCACTTGGGGGTCATGAACAGGTCGATGTCCTTTTTAGAAGAATTTGCAAAAGTAAATGTATGAATCTCCATAGCAACCAAGGTTTTTTGTTAGCCACGCCCACATTTCTAATTTGCTCATATTGAATGTTATATCGTTTCGTTCAGATCGAGCAGTACAAATCATGGATATAATTTTAAAAATATTCTGGGTAAAAAAGTGCGAGCAACAAGAGAACGCCACTTTTATGAGTTAGCCATGCTAACGCCGTTCAAAATCTACAAACTTTAAATCAAGTAGCTAATTCCAAATGGCTCCTCCTCCTGAGGTCAAAGGTCAATGAAACTACCGTTGTGGTTGGAGACTTTACCTGGAGGCGTGTTTGGGAAATTTTGTGAAGATATTTTGGGAAAATGTTAAAATTTAACATCATGGCTGCCAATGCGTAGGTCCTGTGGCCATCCCATAATAATTTCAAAATGTGTGTGTGCTCATTCTGGAGGGAAAGAAAGAAGAATAGTGAAAAGAAAACAGCTGCTTTATTGTTTACAATAAAGATTTGTTTTTTTGATGATCTGAAGTATTTAGGATTAAAAAAACGTTTTTCTTGTTGTTTTACTTTGAACTCCAGACCTGCAGAAGCTCCGATGATTCAGAGAAAAGTGGCAGGAAATTGGTTTTCCCGCCGGTGCGGCGGTTACCCTGAAACGTTGTCATGCGTCCGTGACAGACCGATTTCCCGCTCTCCTCTCACTGCATCAAAGTTCAAGGTTTTCCTCTGACTTCCTGTTGGCGTCCCGACCACGCCGTCAGAGTTACAGCCTCCCCGGGCCGCCGGCGCTCCTCCCCCTCCTCGCCGCTCTGCCCGTTAGTATTCCAGCGGCGCCTCCGATCCGCTATCGGCCTCCGTGTCCGGCTGGAGGAGCCGAGATGTTCCCGCTGCTCCTCCTCATTTTTTACCCTGACAGCCTCAGAACGAACCCGCTGTGGATCAGTTTGATCTCGGAGGATATTAAACCGTCCAGGAGAGGAGGCGGCGCCGCGGGGGAGGGGGGCGCAGTGTAAATGTTGTTTACTGAGTTTTTTTATGGCTTCTGGAGGAGTAAACGTTTTCGAAGCGGACGATTCCTTCATGACAGAAGAAAAACTGAACATTAGAGTTGAGGATCATGTGGAGATTAAAAAATCTGGTCGTTTTATTGACACCATAACCCCCCCCATCAGCTGCAGGTTAGCCTGCATTTTCCACACTGCAAGCATGAAATTATTTTCCACCTTAAATCCCCCCCCCACACTGCATCCATCTTCCAGGGGATCTGGAGTGAATCTCCAGCTCCTCGTCGGCCTCCAGATCCAATTTGCTCTTGGCTGCTTCAGCCGCTTCTCACCTTTGTTCCTGAAATTGAGGCTCAACTCGCTCCACCGCAGGAGGAGTTAAATCTAAAGACTCCTGATTTATAGGGAGGAGGCGCGCCGGCGGCGTTTAAAACTCAGTGCAGATGCTGGTTCTGGTCCTGGACCGCGTCAGAGAACTGGACCGAGTGAAGGTGACCTCATCATGGAAAAAGAGTCACTTCCAGATCTAAATGAATCTAGTCGACAGTTTTTAGCCATTACAGACGCCGCCATGTTGGAACCAGCAGTGTCGATCCAAGCCATTGTTACTATGGCAACCACTCTCACCAATCAGGGGCTAATTGAGGCCTCTGATTGGTCAGTTTATAACTTGAAATACAGAGTGCAGTGCGGCACGGCGATGTGACTCAGCTTTCAATGGTTCGGATCAAAGGGAGGATAAATAAATTCATTTTCGTCCTGAACTTCCATCCATTTTCTGACCCTGATTCCCGGAGACTGTCCCGGTTACTGTCGGGTGAAGGCGGGACACACCCTGGACAAGTCACCAGCGTGTCACGGAGCCATGGAGCTGGATCAACCGCTATGCTAGCTGGTCATCCAGCAGACAGCGTAGCAAGCTAGCGGTCGCTGCTGCCCATTCTCCGTCGCTGTCGCTTTAACTCTTACGATGTTTTTCTTCTAATTATCAAGAATAATACTAAAAGATCCTCCAGTTTTATTTTATTCTAAAGCTCCAACCAGACAGACGGACGTTTAAAGCGGCCGTCATCCAGCTGCACATCCTACAGTAAAATTCACGTTCCTGCAGGAGCGTCTCTGAATGATCTGGTGAATCCAGACAGCTGGCGTCTCTCTAAAACATATAACATTATCCATGTTTGCCATGATGTTTCCATTAGGGATGTCCCGATCCGATCACGTGATCGGAAATCGGGCCCGATCACGTGGTTGAAGACTCGATCGGAATCGGGCTCCGTTGTCCGATCAGGATCGGATATTTCATTTATTCTTATTCTGATCAGCGCTTTATATTTCAATCTTATTTTTCCAGAAAAATCCTCCACCATAAGTCTGCATGTCATGAACGGATGACAAAATGTTATTCCTGGAAAACGCAGCAGAAAACGGCAACAGTTCAAGCAGAAGACTAATGTAAACAGCTAGCTAGCTAGCCGATCACGGATTCAGACTTCCAGGATCAATAACTCTTTTGAAAACGCTTTAAACTGACAGCTAGTGTCTCTAAACAACAACCTCTAAAGGCATTTCAACAGAAAAAGAGAGAGTTTTGTTTCTTTTTAATGTTAAACTCTTCCTGCTGCAGACAGATGCTAAACAGCAGCTGCTAACTGCTACATGCTAGCACCTTGATTTAAGTCCTCAGGACCCGAGCTGTCCTTTGATATGCCTGTTTTATTTATCTGAAAGAGAAATAAAAGTTAAGAAAATTAACTCCTCTGATAATAAAACTGAAAATGTGATGTCTTAAGAACTTAAAAAGAAGCAGATAATCTTAAAAAACAAACAAACAAAAAACTAATTAAAGAAAATTAATAATGATATGAGCTAGTCATGAACACTCATCAAATTCATGCTAAAGCAGTCATAATTTATTTTTAAGAATTCTAAATGAGGACAGGAATCACATTTGGTGAAAAATGTTCAATAACTCTAAAGATATTAAAGTTAAAGTCATTAAACTTTCTCACATGAATTATCACTTATAGAACAAGAAAATTATTTTTTTTTCCCCTAGTTTATATTTGCTCTATTTTTACTTGGCTATTAAAGCTACTTTACAGAAGTGTTCTATTTAAGTTTTTAATGATAAAAGAAGGTTAATGAAATATAAATAAGGGACAACACAAATCTGTTTATTCAATTTGTTCATGTTTTAAATGTGTTACAAAAGTATCAGATCGGGACTCGGTATCAGCAAATCCACAAAATCCAATGACTCGGAATCAGATCGGGACCAAAAAAACCTGATCGGGACATCCCTATTTTCCATGCATAAGACCAGTTTCTCTTCTGGTATTTCTTCACATTCAGTGTTTTTTTTTTTTTAATGAGATATTTCACGCTGCCTGCTCTTCCTCCTCAGACCCCATGTGTGATGAAGATAGAAGATCTCATATCTCTTCACGTGTCTCATTTTTAGGCTCAGCCGTCCCCGTAGATCTGCAGACATGTTGCATAAACCTTCACGTTTTGGTTTAATCCGAGACGGTTCTGACGCTAACATGAATGTTTGCAGAATCACGCTGGTCCTGGCCTGTCCCATGGATCTGAAGAACTTCCCCATGGATGTTCAGACCTGCATCATGCAGCTGGAGAGCTGTGAGTAACCTCGTGTTTGTTATCGGGAAAAGAACGTCCTGATCCAAAACTCTGTGAACACGGATGCTGCTCACGTCCTGACGGCTCGTCGGTTCATGGCAGCCAAAATAAAAGTGATTACTATCATTTTATTGAAATAAATGAATCAGAACTGATTTGTTTTTGCTGAATTAAGAGACAGAAATGATGCAGAAACGATGAAAAGTTGCTGTAAACGCTCTGCTTTGTGGGATTTTGTTTTTCTGCAAAAGAAACAGCAAAAACCTTGAAACCGGAGAAGATTTATGGTGTTTGTTCGGCTTTTTAACCCCGACAAGCGAGAGCAGCAACCTGAAAATGATCCGCACCTGAGAGGACTCGCTCGGCTGCCGACGCGCTAACCCGCCGCCGCTCTCTCCCGCAGTCGGCTACACCATGAACGACCTCATCTTCGAGTGGGACGAGAAGGGCGCCGTGCAGGTGGCCGACGGCCTGACGCTGCCGCAGTTCATCCTGAAGGAGGAGAAGGACCTGCGCTACTGCACCAAGCACTACAACACAGGTGAGGGGGCGGAGTCAGCGGAGACTCACAGCTCTGCAGTCTGTGCTGGTGCAAGAAAAGATCTTGGAAGGAAGCGTGGAAGTTTGAGTGATCAGATGTGTGAGCAGAGATCTGTGTGAAGGAAAAGTGGAAACACTGAAGGAGGACGGCTGTGTGTTTGAAGGCGGCGTCCAATCAGAACGCAGGAAACAAATCGAGTTTCACTGAAGGGAAATTTAGACTAAAAGTCTCCACAAAAAAACAGGAAGACAGAATCTAAAAGTGAGTGTGTGTGTGTTGGTTTTCAAACCCCATGAGGACTTCAACCTGACTGAACACTCACACGTGGGGACTTGTCGCACAGTGGGGACCTGGGTTGAGCAAACCGATTCTGATTGGTCCAGAAGAGTGTGTAACCCCCCACCCCCACCCCCAAGGTCCCTATGAGAGGCATTGAAAGACAAACTTGTGTGTGTGTGTGTGTGTGTGTGCAGCAGATTAGTTCTCGTTCAGAGGCATCACTCAGGAAGAAGCTGACACCTGCTGTCACCTCTCAGGAGATGAACGACCCGCCTTCAGACGGAAAGCCTTGACACCGCTCTGCAACCCACACAAACACACACACACCTGTAAATCCTTCCAGCACATGAGCTGATTATCATTTACCTGAATGCACACCTGTTTCCTTACAGTCGTTCTTTTTCATTTAAATTCAGACTCCAAACGTCTTCTGATCTGTTTCCAAAGCATTCACAGTGTTTCATTAAAGTTGTGACGCTTTTTGACAAAATGTTGAAACTCGTTTCTGCAGAGTGGCAGAATTTCACCTCTGAGTTGTTTTTTTTTTTTTGGACAGAGTCTGATTTATTCTTTTAGTTCACTTCAGTTCTTCAGTTTTAGGTTGAAAAAGTGAAACCTTTTTAGCTAAAGTGAATTCCTCCTGTGTTGTTTTGTGGTTTGGTGTGACCGCAGGTGAAGATGTGTTTACAAATACACAAAAGATCCCAAAGACAAGGAAAAAATACGTTTAAAACTAACTATAAAACTATTTGATTGTAAATTAAAACTGTAAATTGTGAATGAAGAGATCAGGCTTATTTATTGTGAAAAGTTCTACAGAAACATTGATTACATGTTTGGGTTCATGAGATCATTCGGAGATTCTGAGACTGTATTTTCTTTAGCCTCATTTCCACTGAGCGGTCCAGTACGGACAGTAACGGTTCAGGATGGACCGGTTTATTCTGGCCACTGAACGGATTGTTTTCACATGGTGTACACCGCTAGCAAGTCATTGTCCTGCGACGACTAGAAA
Source organism: Oryzias javanicus (assembly GCA_003999625.1). Taxonomy (NCBI): domain Eukaryota; kingdom Metazoa; phylum Chordata; class Actinopteri; order Beloniformes; family Adrianichthyidae; genus Oryzias; species Oryzias javanicus. The sequence goes on from CM012446.1 coordinate 1,968,068, forward strand.
AGCAACAACAATGGAGGTCATCCAGCAGCTCTTCTTTGTTTTTCTTTATTTTTTTGTATATCGTGTCGAACAGGAATTTAATGTTTGAAAAAAGATTACAGGCAGCTAAGAAGAATACAGCCGTAAAGAGGAAAGCGGAATCGCTTCGTCATCGCTTTCTGCTAATCAGTGGGTGACAACAGCAACTTGTTCTATTTTTCTATGGACCTACAACAGATGGAGGCCCTCTAGAGGTACAGATCGGAACTGTTTAATGTGTCCATTTTACAATGGAAACACTCATAATACTGGATTGAATCAGACCAAACCGGACTGCTGCTTATGACAGCCACTTCCACTGTGTTTCTGTGTCTCTCTGACCAAGTTTGACAGCTCACGTTCTCGCATTAATGTGAAAAGGGACAAATTAAAACAAAAATAAAATTAGGGGACCTTTTTTTTATTATTATTGTATTGATTAAAACAGGATAAAAACAAATCTCTGGAGCCCCGAGCCGGCAGTCGCAGCACCCTGAATCTCTCTCTCTCTCTGCCAGCGCATTGAACGAGCGAATCAGACAGGCTGGCGATCTGTCCAGAGGATATCCAGTTTTCATCCAACAGGCTGCCGGGAAGAGCCCTGGTATCCCCGAAGCCTCAGCGGGTTAAGAAGTTCAAGACAAAAACACTCGCATTGGATTAGAATTCTATCCGGTGATCGAGTTAATGAATGCATCCTGATTGGTTCCTGATTGGTAGATGCTCGAATTTAGATGATTGAATCCTGGTCGCACCACCTAATTTGGGCCACACCTCTTAAGTTGCACCGCGCCGCTAAAGTTATACTACTGCTGGACCACCTCGCCGCGGAACTTAGGATCACCTTAAGTTGCGTCTTTTGACCCAACATTGAAACCGCGTTCTGTGTGAACGCAGCAAAATGTTTTTATGTTTTTCAAACTCATGGCTGTCTCCATGGTTACCATGGCATAAGGGGGTCTGTTACCCAGTATTTTCAGAATAAATAATCCTTACAGTAGTCACTAAAACCTCCTCCAGAGGTGCAGAGGAGCCTCAAGAACGTTCATGTGAAGTTCCTCTCTTTGCAGACGACTCCTGACTTCTCTAGATCTCCTCATTCTGTCAGCATTTCCAAGCACAGAAACAATAGAGTGCAGGTTGGAGGATCCCTGACTTTTCCTGCCGAAGGAGGCAGAGGAGGGGGAGGAGTCTCATTAGGAAGAGGCAGCAGGTAGAACGTTCATCAGGAGTTTTGCTGACTCGATCTTCCTGCAGGAACAAAGACGGGGAAACACTGAGTGGAAAGGAGGCCACGGTGCGCGAGGCTCTCCTTCTCCTCCTCCTCTTCCTCCTCTTCCTCCTCCTCCTCCTCCTCGGCCTCCCTCACTTCCATTCTTCAAGGACAATTGACTCCCTCGTCCTCCTCTCCTTCCCTCCATCTCTCCCTCCTCCGCTCTCATCTCCTCGTGGGCCATTACTCTCCGGCCGTGCCGCTCCTCCGCCGCTCCTCGCCGGCGCACGTGACCGTCACGCGTGTGTGCTGGCGTGCGCGCTCCTTGCGTGCGCTCAGCTCGCTGCTTCCCAATCAAGCATTAAGAGGGAATTAAGGTGTCGTTTCGCTCGGATTTATTAGCTGCAGTCTATTGTGACTCCAAGAAAGGGGGGGGGGGGGGGGGCTTTTCCCTCCTTTTATTTCCTTTCCTCCCCCCACACAGTAAAAAGCCTGTTTGAAATACTAATTACAGTTTCTGCTGCATTGCAGGGAGTCTTTGTTCGTCAGGAGATCAAATGTGTTTTTGCATCTTTTGATTAAAAAATGAGAAACAAACGCCTGAAGGACATGAAGGTTCCTCAGGTCCAGAACCCCCCCACATGCTCTGCCTCCCCCTCTTTACCTGCATTTGACCCAAAAAACACCTGAATCTGCTCAGACTTGGTGGTTGGATTTGATCTTGATTTGATTATAAAATGAGTTTTTAATGATTCAGATCCAGAAAACTGAAGCTGAACAAAATAAATCCAAACAATGTTATCATAACTATGAGCCTCCAGACACATTCGAATGATTATTTAAAGCTTTTATTCTCTCTGTCCACGTGTACAATGAGATTAAAGACAAAAACAAACATAAACATGAAGGTTATGTACATAAATAATTAGATAAGAACTGTATATTGTAGATATAACAAAACTCTCCAAACGCCCCAGAAAACTTCATCTTTCTGCAGGTTTGAATTCTAAAAACATTAAATATCATCATAGGAAATGTTCATTAATAATCTTTTTCATTAAATTATTCTTGTTAAGGATTTGTTTAGTTTTAGGAAATTAATGACAGAAGCAGTCATGTGAAGAAATGAAGACACTCACATTAAATTATTTGCTTAAGAAATGTCCGATCTTATCATGAAAAATGTCTTAAAAATAAAGTGATTTAGTAAAAATCAACTGTTATTTTACTCATTGAGGATATATATTTTAAATGTACTTTTGCTCCTTTGGCTGATTTTGTTTCACTGTGACACAGTTTTACTCTAAAATGTGTTTGAACTTTACAATCACATTTAAAGTTTTATAAAGGTTTAAAACATTTGAATGTCGAGTTAAATCCCTTGGATTGGTCGCAGGATGCAGCATGTATGTCTGCGTCAAACATGAACGCCACTTTATGCAGAAACAGGAGAAATAAAATGACAAAACTTTCAGCTGCAGAGATTCATGTTCGTCTTTATCTTTTTCACATCATGGTGAGGAATTCACTGAATTTAGATTTAGAATAATTTTAAAACAAATCACAGATCTATAGAAACAGAATGGAAGTTTTCAATCTATTGTTTTTATTTTTGCAATAGAAAAATGAACATTTACAGCTTTGGGATCAAATCAAACTTCATTTATAAAGAATTTTACATACAACAGTGAGAAAATCTGCTTTACAGACTTAAAACTGTAAAACATTAAACATTTAAACACCTTCAGCTCCTCGACAACAAAAAAACTTTTTAATCAAATATACAAGGAACTGTTTAAAGTGAAGGATCTTCAAGTTTTAACGTAAAAAACGTTCTAACAGCTGTTTTTGTTGAGACGTTTGAATCCCGAGGAGCTTCAGAGACGCTGGGATCTGAACGTGTTTGCAGATCGTTTCAATCGTCTTATCAGATAGAAATATGGGCGCCGCTTAAAAGCTCTGAAGTGGATCACAGCTATAACTCAGCTGTGGACTCCTCCTCCTCCTCCTCCTCCTCCTCCTCCTCCTCCTCCTCTCCTGCTGACATTTCCCAGAGTCTCTCCTCCACTTTTTAAGGGTTAACTCAAACTGATGGACTGCCCTCCGCCGCTCCGGTTTGATTAAATGGACGGTCGGCCATCTTGCTTTCTGTCCCGCAGTTTATTAGACGACCCAGTGAGTTCATTACATTACAGGGGGGGTGGGGGGGTGGGGGTCTCAGGCTCTGCAACATCTTTACATCATCGAGCGAGCAGCTCGCCGCTGTGCGTCAGTCGCTGGAGCAGCGATTCAAACACGACAAAAACCTGTTTTTAAGGAACAGATTTCAGAGTTTCTCTGTCAGCTTCAGTTTGTTTCAAACCTGTTTTGCTGCATAAATCTTTACATCTGCGAAGGAAGAGAACGCGACTTAAAAAGAAGGTCTTAAAATGCTGCTAACCCAGAATGAACGTCTAACGTCCAGAAGAACGGCGTTCTCGGGTTCTGCAGGTTCTGATCTCATTTCTAAAAACTGTTTTAATGGATGAAAAGAGTAAAAACATGAACGAAAACTGCAGTAAAATCAAGTTTTTGCATTTCTCATTTCCCTTATTGGAACCAGATCCGTCGTTTATTAGATCTGGAGGTTTTGTGATTTTGTTTGTGTGAATTTTTTTCATTGAATTTAATCAAACTATTGATTGAAGTTGGATCAAATGACGCTCAGGTTTATCTCTCTGATGTGGGAGGAGCCTAAACAAACCCGCTTTTGTTGCATTTAAACCTTTAGTTTAGTTTCTTAATGTGTGCAAATAGATTAAATGAGGCTATTAAAGCATAAACACGAACAATCTTTCATTTTGAAAAACCTTTTGGCAGCAAATTGATGGAATTCTATTAGAATATTTTTAAAAGTTAAAACATTTATTGTAAAAATGTGTTGAAATGTTCCGTGAAGAGATTTCTGATGGATTTCTGCAGAACGCAGCATTTCATGTCATTAACTTTTAGTTTGAATGTTTTTCTTTTTCCTCCTGAAGAGCAGTGCATGATGGGATTAATTCCTGACTTGTGTTCTGCAGACTGGAGAACCTCTCAGGCTAATCCTACAAAAACAATTATGTCAGCTCTTAAGTGCTCGGCTAATGAGAGACTGGGAGAGTCTGCGCTTCGGGCTCAGGGTGGAACCGGTTTCGTGGTGGCAGCGCCGGTTTTGGCGTGATTGTAGTTGATGAAGAAAACATCTTTAGCACCAGAAATTTTTAAATTTTATATACATATAATAATTTAGAAGACTGTATTGTTTTGTATTAACTCACAGTTGTTGAGACTGGCAAAAGAAAATGTTTTTCTATATTTGCGTTTATGGCGGCCATCTTTAAAAATGGCTGCCATTTTGGATTTTTTTTTTTTTTTTTTTTGTGGCGAACATGCTTCTCTGAAAGAGGGAATTCTGAGCTACATCCATGCCAGATTTAAACCATAAACGGTCAAGAGGCTCCTCCTTCGACAGAGGAGGAGGAGCTTCTCCTGTTGTCATGACAAAAACCTCCACTAGGGGCAGTCTTCATCACCCTGTCCCTGTTCTCCAGAGTCAAAGGAAGCTTCCATTCCCGTAAACCAGAGGACGACTGACGTTTTTCAAATCTTTAAAGTATATTTGTTTTCTTTTGTGGTCAAACAGCTCGCTCTAACAGAATCCCCTCCCTCCTCAGGTAAATTCACCTGCATCGAGGCCCGCTTCCACCTGGAGCGGCAGATGGGCTACTACCTGATCCAGATGTACATCCCGTCGCTGCTCATCGTCATCCTGTCCTGGGTCTCCTTCTGGATCAACATGGACGCCGCGCCGGCCCGGGTGGGTCTGGGCATCACCACCGTGCTGACCATGACCACGCAGAGCTCCGGCTCCAGAGCCTCGCTGCCCAAGGTACCGCCGGACCGCCCGTCCGCGTGGACGCCAGCACGAAACCACGTTTCACAAACGAAAGAGCAAGAACGACGTCAGAACAGAAGGAAAAAGTCGTCTTCTTTAGTGAGGAAAATCTGGAATAAAAAGACGAAAAGTTTGATTTTCAAATTAAAAAAATGTTTTCCTGCAGAAGATTTACAGGTAAAAAAAAAAAAAAGGTCAGGGTTTGCGTGAGCTCGGGGGATTGTGTAATATGTCCAGGGATAATCCGCACACACACAAACACGCGTGTGTTGACATTAGGTGCTTCGTGCGCTCTAAAAATTGAACAAGTGAACCGTGGTTCCTCTGCAGCTCAGCTGTCACAGTAATGATCACACAGCACAGCTGAGCTTAGGTGGGCGTAGCGCTGGCGCACACGGACCGCGGCGCACGTGTGAGCGCTCGCAGCCCTGCAGACACACACCAACACGTACGGCTCTCTTCTCACGCCGCATCACGTCAGCGAGGCGGAGACGAGGAGCTGCAGGTTCATCCAGGAATATCTGCGGAGGTTTATTTGTGTCACGATGTGGAGATGTCGTCTTCAGTCCTTCTACTGACCAATTTATGTTCATTCAATTAAACTAATCAAACGGATGACCTGTGACCCGATTCAACAGAACAGCAATTAAATAAATCTTGTTGGAGAAACTTCTATCTTCTTTTAGCTTCAGCTGTGAGCTCCAAAAGAACGAAGGAAATTAAAAAAAATCAAAAAATGTTTTCCTCCTTTGATGATAAAATGTTTTTATTTAATGAAAATTTAAGAAAAAATATAAAACTTCTACATCAAATTAATAAAACTTAAAAGCCAAAACGCTGGAAGATGAAGATAGAAATGCAGTTTGGTTCATCAGAGCTATAAATGCAGAAATAAATGGATTATTAGGTTAGCAGAACCTTAATGTGTGGATTTGAAACATCTTCATTCCTCAAAATAATCAATAAATGTTTAAAAAAAATGCTATAACATGTTATCAAACAGAAAACAAAATAAAAGAAGAGGAAAGTCAAATATTTCAAATTTATCATTTAGATTAAGGTGACAAAAAATAACTAGTTTCATCAAAAATAATACAGAAAAGAAGATAAACCATGTAAAATATATATATTTGTGAGATTGAATAATTACAGAACAAGAGAAAAAAAAATCCTGATTTCAAAATATAAAACTCTGAACTAAACCAGCTCAGATATATCAGGTGTAAAAACAGAAAATAAAAATGAAAACTGTTAAATAAACACTTTTTTGTCTCTACAAAAACTGTTTAAAGCCTAAAAGATGAGGAATATTTTAATAAAATGTTTAATAAATTCAGTTTAAGTCACTTAAACCATTAAAAACTTCATATCAAACTTAATTTATAAAAAACTATTTTTTACACACTAAATAAAAGTTTATCTTAAAAACGTAAAAACGTTTTTATCTTCAAAACAAAAATGTTCACACATTAAAAAAAAGGCTTTGAAAATGCTAATAATGCTAATTTAAGAGCCGAATGTGTAAAATTTTGAGTACAATTTAAAAAAATGTATGTTTGAGTTAAAACTACAATACATGAGTTTAAAACTGGAGCTTCAGCTGAAAAGAAAAAAAGCTTTTGTGGGTTAAAATCTTCACTGCGTTGAATCTAAAAGAATTTCATAAATAATGTCCGTCCTGACCGTACGGTTGGTCTGACCGCCGGCGGCGGCGGCGGCCTGAGGCCTCCTGGGCGTTTGAATGTTTTCCCAGCAAACCTTCTCAAACAGAGTGTTGGCAGAAGAGCTTGAAGGTCGCGCTTTAATTGCAGTTTAAACATCTGATTGTTGGTTTTGCTCCGCGAGTCTCAAAGATCTGATCCGGTTCTGGGGCCTCCTGGGTCCAAGCGGAGACGGAAGGTGATGACGGGGAACACGGCAGAGCGGCGGCGTTGAGACAGCGAGCACTCATGTCACACATGAACCACGCCGTTTCTCATCGTTTTATCTGACATTTACTGAATGGTTATGATCATTTCTTTAGTTTGTTCAGCATCACTTCCTGTTTTTAGAAGCTTTTCTGTCTATTTAAGCATTCAACTTGTTTTGTTTTTTATACACTCATTTAAATATATTAGTACTTTATTTTAATATTTTGAGTTGTTTTAGGATTAAATTGTAACACAGCTCAAACATATGCTCACTATTTTTTAATTTTCTTTTAAACATCTAAAATGACAAGTAAAAACTCTATTAATAAGAATATTTTACAAATACTCTGAATTATTTATCCTGATTTGTTGTAATGATGAAAATACATAAACTATCGTTATTGCCTCTTAAAAGTACACTAAGTAGTGAGTACATTTGGACGCTAGTGTCTCGTAGTGTCCTGGTATTTAAAGCAATTCAGAAACTGTTTTTTTTTTTTGTTTGTTTTTCTTCATAAAATATGAAATTATTGATTCCATACAGTGAAAATCTAATCAATGCAACCATTTTATGAATTCTATTTATGACTCCACTGATGATGAAAACTTTTAAAAAATTACATTTAAACTTTTATTTTTCCACAAAATCTGTTCAAACGCAATGCATTGTGGGCTAATGCATATGCAGAGAGCATCAGTGCACTCTAGTTTTTCACAAAGACTTCTGGGAAATTTCACTGAACCGTAGATTCAGACAACAGTAGTAAATAGCGAACGCTGGAGCTGCACCATAAATCACAAATTTATCGTCAACGCGATATCGACGCGTATCGCGAAAGAAGATTTGAATTACCATAAATCGTTACCTTAAATCTTTACAGACAAACTAAATCAATCCTGGAAAATTCAACAACAGAAAGAGAGATTTATATGACAATATTTATTTCAAACATGTAAAATAAAAAACATTGTAAAGCAAAAAAGACATTAAAAATAACAATACATTCTCCATTTGTAAAAGAAAAAAAAAGTCACAAACTAAAGTCAATAAATACATGTTTAAAAAGGGAGAAGCTAATTCTTATTTAGGCCTATCCCTCTGTGTCTTTATTACTTAACATAAAAAGTTCCCAGTTTACAAATACAAATAATAAAATACAATGTGACCATAAGTTTCAATTTTTCTTATTTCCATTTGACCAATCAGATGGACCTCTTCACCTCATTGACCAATTAAATTGAGCCGTTTTTGTTGGATGCTAACCTCTTATGTGGGTCATTTGTTTTTTTTGTCTGTTTTTTTTTCAATAAAACTTTTACAGTCAAACAGAAATAATACAGTATATTAGTCGTCTTGCAAGTCATATCGTCATTGCAGTATTGATCACTGATGTTGCACATTGGGAATTTTCGCCTTATCGCGCAGGCTGCGGCGAACTATATATATGGCATATTTACTATATATATAATATATATTTATTTATATATAATATATATATATATAATATATATTTACTATATATATATATATATATATATTATATATATGTATATATATAGTAAATATACTATATATAATATATTTATATATATATAATATATATATATAATATATTATATATATATATATATATATTATATATATAATATATATAGTAAATATACATAATATATATATATATATATATATATATATTATATATTATATATATAGTATTTACTATATATACATATAATATATATATATATATATATATATAATATATATATAATATACTAAATATTTATATATATATATATATATAAATATTTAGTGTATAATGGTATATATATATATATAATAATACAGGATTCTTGACGTTAATAATTATTATCCAGATTTTTCTACGTTTTAAAACATTGTATTTAGCTTCTTTTATCGTGTATTTTAGATTATTCAAGCGATATTAATTGGCTGTACAAACGTGTGTATGACCCGTCCTGACCGCGGCGCCCGTCTCCTCGCCGCAGGTGTCCTACGTGAAGGCCATCGACATCTGGATGGCCGTCTGCCTGCTCTTCGTCTTCTCCGCCTTGCTCGAGTACGCCGCCGTCAACTTCATCGCCCGCCAACACAAGGAGCTGCTGCGCTTCAGACGGAGGCGACGACACACGAAGGTGAGCGTCCGTCGCGGCGGTCCGCGTCTCCCGGTCTTCGGAAGAGTTTCCCGCTCAGGAAAAGTTTCTGTCAGTTTGAAAGTGAGCTGGAACTTCTGCTGTCTCTGGATTCTTGTAAAATTCTGTTTGATCTGAGTTCTGCGAGCCGCCTCGGCGCCGGACTGAAGGCAGAGCGGGAAACAAATCCAGGATTCAGACAGGAGGGAAAAAGCTTCAGTCTTCCTGAGGAAATGCAGCTTTCTCCAGAGCTGCAGATGTTTGCAGGACTTTCTGTCCTTAAAATCCTCTGAAGCTTTTCCTCTCCATTAAAAATCTAACATATAAAATGTCTTCTCTGAAACAGAACTCCTGACTAATACATCAGAAATCTCTGGAGTTTAAATATATGAACATCAGAAGTATTTTGGTTCTCCTGATAAAGTAAAATAACAACAAAATAAAAGCTTAAATATTATTTAACTTTAAAGGTAAAAAGTATTTTTATTTCCATATTTGAAAGGGTTTTTTTATAAGTACTTTGAACATACTGAAGGACTGTTTACATACAAATGTATGCAGTAAATTGAAAAACTCCATTGTCAATGCTCTTATTTTGAAAGAAAGACCTAAGGAAGTTTCCAGAACAGTCGGACGGGTTTCAGGATCCATTCGGATCAGAACCTCTTTCTGAGTTCTACTACGGATCCAAAGTTCTACAGTTATAGGAGAGTTTGTGGTTCCATCAACCATGACACTACCGCCGCCGTGCCTAACACTTTGAAATGTCATGGTTCCATCAGAACAGCCGGTTCTGGTCCTGTTCTGGTCACACTCCCCCCTCCATCAGTTTAGTGGATCATCCAGGTGTTTCACCTTCAACTCTCCATGGATCCACGTTTGTCCTAAAGTCTCTATTTGGGTCGTGACCTCTGACCTCGAATGGAGAAACTGCAGCTTCGCTTTATGCTTTTATTTGCTTAAATCAAAAAAGTGTTTTTGTTTCTGCTCCTCTCAGGCCTCCAGACTGGATCTCCTTCCCGTCTGGAGTTTGACACATTAGGAAACAAAAAACCTGATAGAAAGATTTTCAAACATTTTTAGAAACTCCCTTCATCATCATCTCTGTTTAAAAGCGTTTCAGTCGAGACTCTAAACTCATCTCTGCAGACAGATAAGAGGTTTTATTGGATTCAGCTAAATACAGTGAACGTGAAACGTGTTTCACGTCCGGCTCGGTCCTCTGTGCTGCTGAAATTGAAGCGTTTAATCATCCGCCGCTCCGATCGATCGGCACCGGGCGCCCCGATCGGATAAGGAGCCTGCAGGGGGGCGTCCCGGCCTGTGGGGAATGTCCCCGCCCCCTGGGGAACTCCCCGGATGTACCCTGAAAGCGGACATCTGCAGATGTTTGATGGAGTTTCTGCTAACAGAACCAGAAAGTCCAACCAAAGCCCCCTCACCCCCCCGAAGGTCGCGGCTCCACCTCAGCAGCCGAACGTTCGTCCATCTGTGAGGAGAAATTCAAATGTTTCCAAACGTTATCCAGACTGAACTTATCCGTTCTAACAGAGTTTAAGAAAGTTTTTTAAAAAGAATTCATAAAAATCGATTTTTAAATATCATTTTCATTGATCTGAGGTTGTTTGTACCTTTTAGATAATAAACAAAAGACTCGAATCGACTGAAATTGAAGCCTGGACTCCCCCCGAGGAGCTTCTCCAATTATTTATTCCAGTTCTTTAGCGGGAAAAAAAAGGCATCTTTGTGAGCAAATGTTTTCCAAATCCTCCGAGGAAAATCCCCGTAAACGTGAGTTAGTGGAGGTGGAGGGTGTGTGTGGGGGGTGGGGGGTATGATAATAATAATAAAAAAAAAAAAATCTATTAATCCCTAATCCCACTGTTGTCATTCCCAATCCCCTGAGCTCTTCCTGCAGGTGGAGGGCTGGATTAGCGCTCCGGCTGCTGCAGCACTTCCAGGGAGTCTAACCCCCCCCTGTTTACCCCCCACCACCTCATTTTACCCTGGTGACGTTTGATAAACATGTCTGAGCTTCATAAACGAGTAAAGAAAAGCAGAAAAACGTTTTTTTATTTTCCTTTAAATGACATTTCCATGTATGGGGGGGGGGGGGGGTCGTTTCATAAATTGAGTCGTAAAAGTGCCATAAATTGAATAATTTAGATGATTTAATGCAGCATCGAGTACAGTAATGCAGAACCCCCCCACAAACCAATGGAAGGAAGACTAGAGTGTCGTCAGCAAAGAATGAAATCTGCTTTTACAGGAGATTTAACCCTAAAATGGAAACTAAATGAGATAAAATCTGAAGGTTCAGGAATTTGATTTGATTTGATTAATTTCCACAGAAAAAACATGAAGATAAGACATTAAAACAACAGATTTTACTGAGGAAATGAAAGGGAGAAGAATGAAGAAAACAGATATTTCTGCCTCTTTTATGTGCAATACGTACAAAAAACAAAAAAAGATAAATTTACAACTAAATATGTGTTACTCTGTGGAAAAGTAAACTTAAATAAAATAGACATCATTTAATAAAGCACAGAGAAAATCTGGAGCTCCTCCGTCTGGAGCGTCATGGAGGAGATTTTTGGAAACCGAGAAGATTTGGAGCAGAAACGCTGGAACGTCTTCACGTGTCACAGAACGCCGGCGGGGGCAGATTTCACGTCTCACCATCGTCCGCCAGCGTCACGTCGTCCTCGTGAACCCCGTCTTGAGGCTAACGAGATCCGACCGCTCACACGGCGTCACCGCCGTTTTCCACCAGCTTCAGTCTCGGTGATGTAACCGTGACCTCTGACCTCTCCCCAGCTGCTGGATCCAAACATCTCCTCACAGGAGGACGGTCCAGTGTTTCTGCTCCTCCGGCCTTCACGACGGAACATCCATGTGAAATATTAATGAAAATAAACAGTTTTATGTGCTAAACATGGATTAAAGAAAGAAAAAGAGGATAAAAGGAAACAAATGTTTACAGCTCAATCAGAGCTGGACGTGAACATTGTTTAGATTGTTAAAAATGTTCTTTAAAAAATACAAAAAAAGTGTCTGAAGACGAACAGAATCGAAATCAAATCCTCTGTGTGGTAAGAATTTAAATTTGTAAAAGAAAAACCACAAAATGAAGCAAAGAAATGAGATCAGAGAGTTGTTCAAATGTTGTTCTAATAAATCATCAATCTGAAGAAATGTGAAGAAATGTTGCCATCTTAAATGATCAAAATGATGCAAACTAACTAAAAAAAAACACTAAACTCTAAATTATTTATGGAAAATACAAACAGACTCAAATGAAACGTTAAAATGTAGAAATGTGACCAAAAAAGGTTGAATAATTTATTCACATTAAAGGAAATAAAGTTTAAACATTAGTTAAAAACGATTAAAGAAAACTACATGAAAATATAAATAACTTATAATTATAATAATGTTTGTGTTTTTATGTAGAAATATAACAGAGTAACCAATCAGAGCGTTTCAGAAGGAAAAGATTTAAAATAAAATAAAAAAAATAAAAAATAAAAAAAAAAAAATGTAAAAAAAATTTAAAAAAAATTAAAAATTAAAAAAAAAGGAAAAGATTTTGGGTTTCTGAGACCAGCTCAGAACCAGAAGAACCAGGGGAAGCGACCCGCTTCAGGTACCAAGTTCAGGTACCGGGTTTGGGAACCGGGCTCAGGCTGTGGTAACAGCAGGTGGAGGTTCTGTGCTGGTTGGTCTCGGCTCAGAACCGAGTGGATCCAGAAGGTGGTTCTGGGATTCTGCGGTTCAGCTGCTGATGGGGCGGTTCTAGTGCGGGGGGCAGCAGCAGAGGCAGCAGCTGCCCCTCCCCTTCTGCTGTTTTCTGCCCCGATGCTTTATTGATCCGTCACTGATAGTCTGGAGAGGGAGGGGCCGAGGGAGCGGATCGGGCCCGGTACCGGCTTCAGGAGAGGGAGAGCGGCAGCCCTCTGAGCTGTTGGTGCAGACACAGCCCCCCCTGCTGGAGGTGAAGGGGGCTGCACCCCCCAGGAGGCAGACAGACGCCTGAATCCGAGAGAGGCAGAAAACACGCCATCCGAACAAGGTGAAAAGAGGCGGAGCTTAGAGGTCTTAGAGGTCAAGAGTCCCGACTCCAACATTGATCAATAATAATCAGGAAGTTCAGGAGGAAGAGGAGGAGCTGTGATGAAGAGGAGCAGGAGGAAGAGGAGCAGGAGGAAGAGGAGCTGTGATGAAGAGGACATGTGAGGAAGAGGAGCTGTGATGAAGAGGAGCAGGAGGAAGAGGAGCTGTGATGAAGAGGAGATGTGATGAAGAGGAGCAGGAGGAAGAGGAGCTGTGATGAAGAGGAGCTGTGATGAAGAGGAGCTGTGATGAAGAGGAGGAGGAGGAAGAGGAGCAGGAGGAAGAGGAGCTGTGATGAAGAGGAGCTGTGAGGAAGAGGAGATGTGATGAGGAGGAGCTGTGATGAAGAGGAGCAGGAGGGAGAGGAGCTGTGAGGAAGAGGAGCTGTGATGAAGAGGAGCAGGAGAGAGAGGAGCTGTGAGGAGGAGGAGGAAGAGGAGCTGTGAGGAAGAGGAGCTGTGATGAAGAGGAGCTGTGAGGAAGAGGAGATGTGATGAGGAGGAGCTGTGATGAAGAGGAGCAGGAGGGAGAGGAGCTGTGAGGAAGAGGAGATGTGATGAAGAGGAGCAGGAGGAAGAGGAGCTGTGATGAAGAGGAGCTGTGAGGAAGAGGAGATGTGATGAGGAGGAGCTGTGATGAAGAGGAGGAGGAGGAAGAGGAGCTGTGAGGAAGAGGAGATGTGATGAAGAGGAGCTGTGATGAAGAGGAGGAGGAGGAAGAGGAGCTGTGAGGAAGAGGAGATGTGATGAAGAGGAGCTGTGATGAAGAGGAGGAGGAGGAAGAGGAGCTGTGAGGAAGAGGAGATGTGATGAAGAGGAGCAGGAGGAAGAGGAGCAGGAGGAAGAGGAGCTGTGATGAAGAGGAGCTGTGAGGAAGAGGAGATGTGATGAGGAGGAGCTGTGATGAAGAGGAGCAGGAGGGAGAGGAGCTGTGAGGAGGAGGAAGAAGAGGAGCTGTGAGGAAGAGGAGCTGTGATGAAGAGGAGGAGGAGGAAGAGGAGCTGTGAGGAAGAGGAGCTGTGATGAAGAGGAGCTGTGAGGAAGAGGAGATGTGATGAGGAGGAGCTGTGATGAAGAGGAGCAGGAGGGAGAGGAGCTGTGAGGAGGAGGAGGAAGAGGAGCTGTGAGGAAGAGGAGCTGTGATGAAGAGGAGGAGGAGGAAGAGGAGCTGTGAGGAAGAGGAGCTGTGATGAAGAGGAGCTGTGATGAAGAGGAGCTGTGATGAAGAGGACATGTGAGGAAGAGGAGCTGTGATGAAGAGGAGCTGTGATGAAGAGGAGGAGGAGGAAGAGGAGGAGGAGGAAGAGGAGCTGTGAGGAAGAGGAGCTGTGATGAAGAGGAGCTGTGATGAAGAGGAGCTGTGATGAAGAGGACATGTGAGGAAGAGGAGCTGTGATGAAAAGGAGCTGTGATGAAGAGGAGCTGTGATGAAGAGGAGCTGTGATGAAGAGGACATGTGAGGAAGAGGAGCTGTGAGGAAGAGGAGCTGTGATGAAAAGGAGCTGTGATGAAGAGGACATGTGAGGAAGAGGAGCTGTGATGAAAAGGAGCTGTGATGAAGAGGAGCTGTGATGAAGAGGAGCTGTGAGGAAGAGGAGCTGTGAGGAGCAGGAGGAAGAGGAGCTGTGATGAAGAGGAGCTGTGATGAAGAGGACATGTGAGGAAGAGGAGCTGTGAGGAAGAGGAGCTGTGAGGAAGAGGAGCTGTGAGGAGCAGGAGGAAGAGGAGCTGTGAGGAAGAAGAAGAGCTGTGAAGAAGAGGAGCTGTGAGGAAGAGTAGATGTGATGAAGAGGAGCTGCTCTGCAGTAATCAGACTCCCTTTAGACCGAGTCGTCTGAAGATTGACAGGTTAGAAATCGTCCGTCTGGCTAATCTGTGTCCAGATTAGATTAGGAGGAGCTCAACCTCGGGGGAGGAGCTCGACCTCGGGGGAGGAGCTACATGTTCTGCATGTCAAACAGAAGCTGGGAGCAAACCTCCTGACACGCTTTTATTTTGAAAGCAGACTGACCGGGTTTCTCTTCCTTCAAAGCTGGTTTGAATCTGGAACCAGGAAACTTCCCTCTGACCAATTGGATGCCTCAATCAAAAGTGGGTGGAGCCTCCTGAGTCAAAAAAAACTTTTGACAGATATTGTGTAGCTCCGCTTTTAAGTGGAAGGGGCGTGGCCTTTCAACGAGCTTACTCCTGACTGGCGAGAGCTGTTGCCATAGAAACAGCAGGTTCGGACCAATGACTGTTCACTGATTGGTCCGTATTGATGGACTTCATTTGGCTGAAGCCAGAAATTGAAACAAAAAAACAAGCATCATCTGTCCAGTTTTCAGATACTGTCATTAGGAGGAGGCTGATGCGTTACCACGGCAACCGAAAACTACAAAACCACAGTGCTGCAGCTTTTCATTGTGTGTGAATGCTGTGAGGATGTTCAGTGCCTGTTCTTACATGCAGATCAAAACTTTTCTTTTTTTTTTCCTTGTTTTGGTCGGACAGCGCCCCCTAGGGAGCAGCTGCCGTGGTTTTTGCTGTGAAATTAGGTGTACTGCATCCTCGATGGAAGTTTAATTGTGTGAATGCATTACAATGCATTCACACTATAGTGATCCTGTTTCTCTTTATTATTGTGTGAATGCATTCAATGCATTCACACTATTGTTTTTCACCTATTTACGTTTTCTTCCGTACGTTTTTTGACACGTAAAAACTCAAGCACACTTCATGCAATTTATGCAATCTTGGTATCAAAACGTTTGTCTCATTAAGGACATTACTGCTTGTATTTTTGGTTTTCGCAAATTTTACGGTTTTCGCGATTTCGCGCAATTTTTAGCCCATGTTAAGTCAATGGGGAAATTTTTCAAATCGTTATAAAACTTTGTGCACTTTTGCAACTTATGCAATATTGGTGTCAAAACATTCCGCAAATGTAGTACATTCACGCCTGTATTTTTGGTACTCTCAAAATTTACGTTTTTTACGCAAATTGAGCTAATTACTAGCCTCATTGGAAATGAATGGGAATTTTTCAAATCCTTTAGAAACTTTATGCAATTTTACAACTTATGCAACACTGGTATTAATACGTTCAGCTTGTTCAGGACATTCATGCTTGTACTTTTGAAATTCGTACACTTAACGATTTTAACGCAATCTATGCTAGTTTACTAGCCTCATTGAAAATTAATGGACATTTTTAAAATCGTTATAAAACTTTGTGCAGTTTTTACACTTGTGCAATATTGGTATCAAAACGTTCAGCTCGCGGAGGACGTTATGGCTAGTATTTTTGGTTTTCGCAAAATTTACGGTTTTTACGCAAATTTGCTAATTACTAGCCTTATTGAAAAGGAATGGAAGTTTTTCAAATCTTTTAAAAACTATACATTTTAGTAACGTGTTAGCTTTTATGGCTAATTTGGCAACTTTTGAGGTTTTTTGGGCTAATTTGGATTTAGGCTAACTTATTAGCAACGTGTTAGCTTTATTTGGCTAATTTGGCAACTTTTTAGGGTGTTTGGGGCTAATATGGAGTTAAGCTAACATATTAGCAACGTGTTAGCTTTTTTAGATATTAATGCAATTAAAGCACTTTATGCACTTTATGCACCTTATACAATTTATGCATTTCATGCAAATTAATGCAATTAATGCAAATTAATGCTATTTATAGCTAGCATATTCAGCAAAAATGCATTCACACATGCATTATCGTAGGTAATGCACTTTTCTAGTTTCAAGCAATTATCTTTATCTTCTGATTTCATGTTTTCTTTTCTTACTAAAGTTGTAGTATTTTATGAAAACTTTGTTTTTAAATGAGAGTTAGTGTATTTGTTGTCATTCGTACGACAGCAGAGATTAATATTGAGAAGCTTTCAAAATAAAGGTCTTCAGACGGAGAGTCCAGCTGCTTTCATACCATGTAGATTGTTTTAAAAACAAACATCTCGAAGTTTTAATATTTTCATAAATTTAATTTCACATTTCTCCTCACGAGGAGCAATCAGAGATTTATGAAGATGTGATGGAGGAGCAGAGAGAAGAAGAGCAGCAGATCGTGTGGAGAATCCTTCCAGGTCAGCAGCTCGACGAGGAAAAGACATTAACGCAGCATGGATTAATGCACGCTGAGGAGGAAAACCGGGTCAGCCTCACGGAGACGCTCTGCAGAGTTTGTCCAGAACACAAGAAGGTCCAGAAGGTTCTGCACAGACAGAATCAAAGATGTGACGGATAAATACGAGAAAATACAATCATTCCGTTATAAAATGGGATTTTCTATAGACAATAATAGCAACAAATGTGATTCACACAATAGTTGAGCGTGGGAACGACTTCCTGTTTGATGTCTTTTATTTTGACGGGGAAGACTCATCATCTGTTTTCTCATTGGCTGTTTTGTCCCAATAGAAAACTTCCAGAGACGTTTTTATCCAGTAACGTTTGTCATTTTAGGACTTTACCGCTTCAGGAAAGTATTCAGGTCACATGACTCGGGATGGCGGTCTGCAGAGTCATTCGTGTCGATTTCTCTCCAACCAAAACCAAGTCGGAGCCACAAAGTCTTCAATCACCATTTAGGAAAATAAAATTCTGATTCATATTCATGTTTTCATACATTTTGGGAATTAATAAAACATAAACATGAAGAGAAAATAGATATTTAAAAAACATATGAAATACTTTATAACCTTTGCATGACTTCCTTTCAAAATAAAAGACATTCTACACTTGCAGGATGGGGGGGCAGCAGTTTAAGCTTTTAATTATCTGTCCTTTTATCTTATTTTCATCAGAATTATCACCGTGACGTCAAACTGTCACAATCGGACGATAATTATCATAATCTGTATTTTTTCTTCTTCTTTGCTTTTTGAAGACGACGATAATCCGTTTAAAGTCGTAAAGAGAAGAAGCTGAGATCTGCTGAGTCGGCAGCTTTTTACCTCCAGAAGGTTCTGCTGAGTCTGTTCGGATCTGTTTGCTCCAGCAGGTTTGAGTTACTGATCAGCTGTTGCTGATCGATTACCCATCAGTATTTATAGATCTCTGCCTGCAGCCTCGCTCTGTCATGTTGTCACGTTTTTTTTTTTTTTTTTTTTTAACTCGGATCCGTTTGGTTCCTTTGTGTTTGTCTTGACTCTTTCAAGAAGAAGCTCTTATATTGACGCTGAACCTAAAGAGCTCGCTAGAGTAAGATCATACATGCAGCGGCTAAGCTCCGCCTCCTCTGATCAAATCAAAAAAATGTTTTCAATTAATTTGTTTTTCGAGAAAAAAAAATGAAATTCATAAAAATATAGGATAATAAATTTATAAATCTGACTCCTTACAAACTAAGAAAGTGGAGAGAGAGCGTGGCGGGTCAGAGGGAAACGTCCAGAACTTTTCTGCTTCTGCAGAAACTGAAGCTTCTTTCAGGAGTCGGATGCTGAGTCGTGTTTTATTTAAAAACCGTCCTGTAGACGGAGTCAGGAGAAAAAAAACAATCGGACACATTCCTGATAATCTCCTCAGTTAATCACATCAGTGAGGTGAAGATACCAACGATCCAATCAGGAGATAGAGCTATGACAGATGAAGAACCAAAGAGTGTCGGCTCCTTTTATATCCTGAAATAAATCTGTTCCTCCTTAAATCGTCTTTTATCGTTCCTCGTTTCTCTGCTTTCAGGTCATTTCTAACATTTTGTTTTTCCTTATTTCCGTCTTTTATCCACTCGTGTTGGATCAGGACTCTTCCTGGTCTGGAGTTCCTCTGGAACTCCAGACCAGGAAGTTGGTCTGGAGTTACTAAGAATTTCTCGGCCATTTTAAGGTTGAGCTAATATTTTAGCCAAAGGCTAGCTATTTTGGCTAATTTAGGGCTTTTTCCGTTTTTAGGCTTATTTGGAGTTTAGCTAATATTTCAGCCACATGCTAACTGTTTTGACTAATTTAGGATTTGTTTTTTCATTTTTTAAGGCTACTTTGGAGCTTAGCTAGTATCTTAGCCTAATGCTAGCTGTTTTGGCTAAATTACACATTTTACCAGTATTTGAGCTAATTTAGCATTTAGCTGATATTTTAGCTACATGCTAGAAGTTGTGGCTCTTTTTTTCAGTTTTTTAGGCTAATTTGGCTTTTCGCTAATATTCTAGCTAGCTATCAGCTTCAGTGTTTTCAGTTATTAGCTTCGGCCATTTCAGCTATCAATTTTAGCATCTTCATCTATTAGCACTAGCATCAGTAGTCACATTCATCTTAGAGCATAGTATGCTATAGATCTAGTTTTAGTTTTTTTTTTATGAAAAATAAAAAATAAATAAATAAAAAAATAAAATAAAAATAAATAAATAAATTATTTACTTAATTAAGTAGTTTCTTTAAGTAACTATAAACTGTGTTGTAGCAGGGATTAGAGTAATTTGATTACTCTGTTGCTTAACATCTAGCACAGTTAGTAACGCAGTCATACTTCAACACCGTTGCTCCCATCACTGCATGACTATAGCTCCTCCCCTTTATGTCCACACAGGGCTCGCGAACACACCTTCGAGTGACCACCTCTAATGAAAACTTGATGTAAACACGTGAATCCACATTTCAGGCTTCCTTGTTCAAGAATCCCACATTCACACGTCCCGACCCAAGTATTTATGTCCATTTTCAGGTGTACAGAATGTGTTAAACTTCGACCAATCAGGGATTTTGACGTATGGATGGCGTCCTTTATATTATATATATATAATACATATCTAATTTAATTTAATTTAATTTAATTTAATTTAATTTAATTTAATTTAATTTAATTTAATTTAATTTAATTTAATTTAATTTAATTTGAAATTATTTATTTCAAGAAATCTTCAACACTTCTTCGTTTTTTGTGGCGTTCCTCAAGTCTCATTTCTGGGCCCTGAAACATTCTCCTGTTTTTTTCCTTTTATACACCTTTAAAGACACCAAAAACTCTGTTTCCCAGTGGAAACAACTTGGTGCTAATAGGGTGAAGCTCCCGTCCTCCATCTTTTCTTCACCTCCTCCAGCCCCCCCAGCGTGGACATACCTCCTCTCTCCTCTTTTTCTCTGAGGAAGGAGGAGATGAATCACTCGGGTCGTCCCGGGTTTCTACTGACAACAGAGCAGTGTCCTCTGGCCGAAGGGCTCCTCCCTTAATGTTCTCCTCCTCTCCTCCTTGGGCCTCCTCCTCACGTCCCTCCTCCGTCCACATTAATCTCATGGCAGAGAAAATAAAGCGGAGCATCTGTAATAGTTTAGCTGCGTCACTGAAGGACAGGCGGAGGTCGGCCGGCGCTGCAGCCAACATGTCGACACCATGTCTGTGTGTGTGTGTGTGTGCACGTGCACGTCCCTGCGCGTGCACTAATAATAATAAATGACTTGGTGTGGATGCAAGGACAGAACGGGGACAACGCTAAAAAGGTTCACTACCTTGTGGTTCAACACACAAATCCATCGACAAACGCACACTTCTCTGTCTGCTACACACAGACCGACACGAGTGTCAAACAAATGATCAAAACCAACGTGATGAAAACTGGAGACAGCAAAGCAGATGTGAAGGAGAAAGTACAAATGTCAAAAACAGAGTTTCCCAGAGTTTACAGAACAAACGAAACAGAAAATAAAACAGGAAATGGAAAAAATCAAATTATTTATGCAAATTAAACCAAATGATAATAAAAAAAAACACATTTGAAGTAAAAAAACACTTACATGATAGTGGAGTCCTCTGGAGTCACAGATGTTACAGAAGACGTTTTATGAAAATAGAGCCTGAAGGGAGTCGGCCATATTGATCAAAGTTTGCTCCGCCCACCCAACTCAACATGCTGAAAAGGGTCAAATGCAGAGGTGTCAAACTCAATGACACATCGGACCAAAACACACCTGAGGTCGCAGGTCGAAAAGGATAAACATTAATTGAACACTCTAAAACTATATTTTTAAAACTTTAAAACCATAACTTTTTAACATAATCATGAACTTGTTACATACAATAAAGCTAGTGTGAATGCTCTTAGCTGAAGATGCAGAAATTGATAGCCAGCTAAAATTGAGCTAAATGCTAACTTAGCCTAAAAAAAAATAATAATAATAATAAATAAATCGAAAACCTTTGATTACCGTAAAACAGCTACTATGTAGCTGAAAAAAAGACAAATTTGAAAATAGCCTACAAAACTAAAAAAACAAACAAACAAAAACAACACAGGTCAGCCAAACAGCTAGCATGTAGTTGAAATATTAGGTAGACTCCAAAATAGCTTAAAAATTTTAGTAAATGCCTAAATTGCACAAAAAAGCTAGCAGAATGCTAATTTTAAAAGCTTTAAAACTTGTTAACATAATTAGGAATAATAAAAGGGCAGGAATATTATTCTAGAATAAAGCACTTAAACCTTAAAAAACTTTCAATATTTTACTCTCTATGATTTTTTTTTTTTTGTCAAAATTAAGCACAAGATAGCTTCGGATTATTAATAACAATAGAATAAAATTACCCGGAGGGCCGGATCCGGCCCCCGGGCCTTGATTTAGTCATGTGCCGTATTGGTTTGGACAAGGGAAGTTAGAAGTATCTACATCTGTAGATACGTTTATTGTTTCCATAAAGGTTGAATCTTGATGTTGGAGTGTTTGAGAGATTGCTCCGTTTGGAAACCAGCCTCTTGTGGTGATTGGAGGAACTGCAACATTTTGTTTCCTCGTTGGTTTCAAATCTGTAAAGGTCGATTTTGCTGAAAGGTTTTAAGTTTACTTTCAGTTAGGAAGACAAAGGCGGTCTGTAGAGAAAGCTCCGCCCACTTCCTGTTCCTGAACTGAAGTCGTGTTGTAGAATTTGAGCGTCACGCTACGGCATCATTCATCGAAGTTACTTCTGCTTTAGTAACAACATGAGTATTACTCAGATACAAGTACTCATAAACATGTATTAATTAACATGGGTCTGTTTGCAGCTTATAGCCTCAAGCTAGCATTAGCTGCACTAAAGCAATATTGGATGAATCCAGTTGAACAGTTTTGTGCTAGAATCACAATTTGCTACAACGTCTTGTCCACCTATGGGTGACCAGGTCAGGAGTCTTTGGCCCCGCCCATTTTAGTTGCTCCGTCAATAGTTTTTCTAGTATTCGGTTTTCTGATCCAATGTGATTTAAAATCAGAAATGCAGTTTTAATTGTAAATTATTTGATATATTTCATCTACTGTGTTAAAAATGTTACAAGAAAATGTTAGAAACAAAAAATATAATTTCCATTGGAGTGGGTCTTTAAATATTTCATGATCTTAATTATCAAAATTAAGATCAATTAATTCTGGCTTCATTAGTTCTATAAACACGAGGGAGTAAAGGTCAGGAGGATGTTTGTCCTCCTCTATGTCTGTTGAAGATCCAGCTGAAGGTCCATCTCAATCTTTTCTTTTGTCTCAAATATTGTTTTATTTTTGAACCAAATCAATCTTAAACTGAGCTGCTAACCTGAGATAACTTCAGAAGTTCCTCAGCGGATTAAAGCCTCTCCACGCCGCTCTTGTCACGGCGGCGGCGGCGGCGAGGCCGCGACCTCCGGAGCAGCTCCTGTCGATCCGTCCTCATCCTTCAGCGCTGAGAAACTCTCCTGACATCCACCTTCAGCTCCGACAGCGGCGAGTTTGATGGAGCAGAAAGAAAAGCTCCTTTAATTACTGGTTGAAAAATCATTAGAAGGAGCTCAGCGGTGGACGCCGCGCACGGCGCTCTGGAGCGGGTTTTCTATGATTAAAGGTTCTTCTTGACTTCTTTTGAAGGACTTATTGTCCATTAAGTGGTGAGAAAAGGATTGATAAATAAACTATAGAAACGTTTCCTGCTGAAATCAACTTCAATAAACTGAAACTATTAATCCAAATCTGGAGGGATTAACAGATTTACACTTCTGTGTAAATTGTCCTTAACTTTCATATTTTACTAGCTCCGCCCCTTTAGGTGGTAAGTCTGAGAAAGCAGACGCTCGATTGGATTTTGATTTTTGTATTCGATTGACCAATGAAGGTCGATATCGGCCGAACCGTTTGAACGAGATGTTTTTGGGTCCTAGCTCTAATCCGGGACAAGATCCTAACCGGGAACAGCATTTAAGATAAACATAAACAACGGAATAAATAAGTTAAATAATAATTCAATGGAACCGAAGGATTTTCAATCTTTAAAAAAATCAAACAAGAATGATGAGAATTGATTCTATTGAAACCACACCCAAGGTGACATGTATCTGGGGCTGGGGGAGGGGCTTCCTTTTGGATTGGGGGAGGGTCCAAACGTGTCTCTCTTTTAACCTTAACCACCTTAAGACTCGGGCTGTGGGTCGTTACTTACACAGATGGAGCTACAATTGTTACTTTTCAACATAATATGTTTGTAAAATTGTTATATGTTTGTACATTATGTATTAAATTAAATTTATATGTATTAATTGACCATAATTTATTCCTTTATTTAGAACAGGAGATCAACTAAACTGATACAAACAGAGATTTAGATAGAAAGAGATGGTGTTCGTCATTTTTAACAAGTTTTGAACATAAATAATTAAAAAACACAAACATGTTGATCTGGATCAGTTCCATCCTCAAAGTTCTGCAACTCTTAATGTTCTAAAACATTTTATAATGGTACAAAGCCGGAATAAAAAGTCATTTTTCTCGTTTCTTTAGAATAGCGCTACAGCTCGGGTTTAAGGAGTATTTTTCATAATTATTTATGTTAGTAAAGGGAACTTCTTTCTCCTTCTTTTCAACTGTAAACAAACACTTGGTAGTTTTACTTTGAAAACAGGAAGCTTCCCCAACACTTTATTTTGGAGATTTGTTTACTTCCTGTGACAGCAGTGCTTTGTTTTGCATTTTTACTACACTTTATTTCTAAAAATTGAAAATTAGCGATGTTGGACGTCACAAATATTCATATTCAAATTTTCCGGAGTAATATTCTTGGGAATCCGAGTACTCGGATACTCTTTACAGCCAAACTTAAGGCTAATATTTGAGCTGAACATGTAATCATAGGTCAAAAGAATGAGCTACTGCGGTGATGAAACCTAAAATGTGAACAGTTAAATACCGGTAATTAGGAAGAGACAAGCTAACTGCTAATCAGAAAAGCTAATGTAGGCTAAACTGTAAAGATTGATTGATAAAAATGAAATGTTTTGGGTTTAGAATGAAAGAGTTTGAGCCTCGAACCTGACGCCACGCTCCTCTGTTCGGGTGTTGCAGGAGGACGAGACGGGCGACGGGCGCTTCGGCTTCCCCGGGTACGGCATGGGCCCCGCCTGCCTGCAGGCCAAGGACGGCATGGCCATCAAAGGCAACAACAACAACGCCCCGACCTCGGCGGCGCCCGAGAAGAGCATCGAGGAGATGAAGAAGCTCTTCATCAGTCGGGCCAAGCGCATCGACACGGTGTCCCGCGTGGCCTTCCCGCTCGTCTTCCTCATTTTTAACATTTTCTACTGGATCATTTACAAGATCATCCGCAGCGAGGACATCCACAAGCAGTAGCCGAGAAGAAACGAAAAAAAGAGAAGAAGGTGACTGACCAGAGAGAAATTTGCCCCTTTTTTCAGCCTCTTCCTGGTTCGGTTGCATTTGGCATCCCTCTGAACCCGCGGCGGTTATCGGCTCCCCGTGTTCCCCCGGTCTTCTCTTTACCCCCTCTGAATAACGCGGACCGGTGCAATAGCAATGCAGTAAAATGCATGAAATATGAATGTGGCAATATATTAAAGAAAAGAAGAAAAACTGTTCGGGAGCGACGGAAGAGGATGCTGGGAGGATCTTCTATTTATTTGAGTTTTTTGTGTGAAGACAGATATATATAAAATTCTATATGGAAACCATGGGAACGGGTGGGGGTGGGGGGTGCAAGAGGCTGTGTATCATATTCATATCTGTTATAATTTAAAAAATAGGAACTCTGGAACGGAAAGGAAGAAAGGTGCTTCTATAACATGCAAGGACCCGCGTTCTCTATATATAGATTTGCTTCAAACGTGTATCGCAAGCACTCGCCAGAGCTTTACTGCCCTCCCGCTGCCAACGCCACAAAAACTGCAGTCGGTCCCGCCGAACGGACCGAGCCGAAACCACGGAGAAAAGAACGAACTCTGGACCGACGGAGGCCTGCGGTCAGCAGTCCGCGCGTCCTTTCGTACCGCATCATCTGTTGGTTCTGCTTTTGTACCTCTTTGTTTGTGCCAAACGAACACGCGGCAGAGCGGCGCCCCCGTCCGTTCTCCGGAGGAACGCCCCGATGTCAAAAGCGGCTTTCTCCTGGGTTTGTTTTTATCTTCCAGAGCTGTGAAAACGGGTTTGCTCCTCCTCCGGTGTTTCATGCATCTGTCTGCACACGGAGACGGCAGAAAACCTGAGTACAAATGTTTCTAGAGCGGTCCAAACCGGTCCGGACCAAACCTGTCCGGATCAAACCGGTCTGGACCAAACCCGTCCGGACTGTCAGAAACCGTTGAGCTTCTGTGGAGGATTTTGGTTCCACTTGTCCTAAAAAAAACACTTTTTCACAATATGTTGTCTAAAGCAAGTGTCAAAGTCAAGGCCCGGGGGCCAGATCCGGCCCTCCAGATCATGCCCGATATTATCTTGCGCTTATTTCTAACTTGTATTATTTTGAACAAATATATTTTTATGGAGAGTCAAATATTGGAAGTTATTTAAGGTTTAAGTTGGTTTTTCATTATTCAGAATTATGTTTAAAAGTTACAGTTTAAAGTTTTTAAAATTAGCATTCTGCTAGCTTTTTGTGCTATTTTGGCATTTACTTAGATTTTTTAGGCTATTTTGGAGTTTAGCTAATATTTCAGCTACATGCTAGTTTTTTGGCTAACCAATTTTTTAAGGCTAATTTGGCATTCAGCTAATATTTTAGCTAGCTATCAGCGCTAGCATTTTCAGCGGCCAAATTCAGCTAATACACTAGCATAATGCTATATATCTAGTTCGTAATTATGTTAAAATTTACGGTTTTAAAGTTTTAAAAATTAGTTTTAGTGTTCGAGCCGCGACCTCAGGTGTGTTTTGGATTTTGGCCCCTTGTGTGCTTGACTTTGACACCCCTGCTGTAAACAGAACCAGAACCTTTGAGTCACTGGTGGGTCTGTTGCTGCAGAACCGAAGTGCTCTTGAGCTTCGGATGGAAGACGTTCTCCTTTAGGATTCTGATAGAATCCCTTTCACGTCCTGAAGCTAAAGAACGCACCATCACACTCCCACCTCCGTGCTTTTACTCTGAAAGTGCTGGTTTGAGTCCAGATGTTTGTAGATGCTCTTCTTCCAGAACACCCAGAAGTTTAGTGGATCTTCACGGATCCATTTCAGAAAATGCTTCAGACTTTTGGTGTTATAGTATTTTCTTTATGAGATGGAACACATTTCTACCTATAGAAGTAAATGTACTCCGGTTTTCTGTCGGTCAAACTTTGAAGTATCTGAACAACAAAGATGTCATGGGGGACAAATACTTTTTTGCAGTTCTGGATGAAGTTTTATTCTCTTGTATTATGAAACATTGACATGTTTACATCTTCGTAGTGCTTCCTTGATTTGATCCCACCTTAATGTGAGAGGTTAAGCCCCGCCCACTTCCTACCTGAACTACAGAGATTATAATGTTGTTCTTGTGCGTTCATGTCCTTCACAAAGCCTCATGAAGCTTCACCGTGGCCCACACAGAAGAACTGGAGGTTCTTCTCGGGGGTTCTGTCAGTCGGGCACCTTTGACTGAGGATCTGCTTTGCACCAGGCTTCTATGCAATGATCCGAATATGCAATCATGCTTTTGGTTCTTCTTCGTAGCTCTTCCATTTAGCTGCTAGCGTCTCCTAGAAGGTCGAGGACTGCTGAGCGTTCTTCACAGATGAATGTTAGCAGTCGCTGGATGATCTAAGCAGACGTTTTCCCCGTGAATTCAGACGACTGCGTGAACATTTAAACATGAAATCTGCTCCCAGCTGTAAAATGTAAAACGCTCAAGAGTTTCGTCTCCTTTTCAAATGACAGATTAATTTTCTCTAAAGAGATTTGGCCTCCACCGCCATCTTTAATCCAGAGATTTGCACCCGAGTCTTACTCTGAGTTAGAATTAAAAGTACGACAAATGTACTTGTTTGTGCTAAACACAGTTTGGAT
The DNA here is from genome assembly GCA_003999625.1 of Oryzias javanicus. Lineage (NCBI taxonomy): Eukaryota > Metazoa > Chordata > Actinopteri > Beloniformes > Adrianichthyidae > Oryzias > Oryzias javanicus. Next base: position 1,995,583 of record CM012446.1, read on the forward strand.
GAAGCTGAATAACATTTTTATCCTAAAGACTTGCATTAGATTCCAGTTGGACATCAAACTGCGCTTGCACTTTTATTTCTTTCATTGCACTCCTCATTTAAAAATGATTTTAAAAATAGAGGAAATTAAAATTTCTAATTGTAACTTTAAAAATCTGTTTTAAACAGAAAAGAAAAATCAGCCTGAATGGCTTAAAGAACCAGAAAGAAATTTGACTTCAGCATTAAAATGCTTTTTATTTTTACAAGTAAATATAATTAGAGACAAAATATTTTTCTCAGTAATTGTTTCTTAGCATCTTCATGCTAAATTTCAAGCTAAATTTGTGAGTTTGACTTGCTAGCATGCTAACTGCTAGCATTTCCAAGATTTTAAGCTGCATTCACACTGAACAATCTGTGTACGGATGTGATCAGACATCGTACGCCGTGTTTCCAGCGTTTTGAGTAAAAAATTCTAAAGGTGCAATATTTTCAGAGTTTAAATGTTTGAACTTTGGAGCATTGTGTCAACCAATCAGTGGGTGGATAATTTGACACGCGGTACCAGAATAACCGAATCGCTTTTGATGTTAACGTCACATTTTGTGTTTGTAATCATTTCAGGGCTGATTCTGAGCTAGCAAACATTCCCTCCAGTCCTTTCTAAGCTAAAACATGCTAGCTGCTAACATCCCCACACGCTTCAACTTTGAAAGCCACTTGCTGTCGGTCCAAAATCCACATTAGCATTCTGGTTTTCCTGATTATTTCTGGTTTCAAATGGTTAAAGCTTCCAGTTTTCTTAAAGTAAATGTCTCAAAATCGTAGAAAACATGTTTTTTTTCTGTGTTTTGCTCCTTTTTTCCTGCTTGTTCAGATCCACGTTTGGTTTGTCGAGATATTTATTTATTTATTTTAGTGAACACATTGTGGACGGTTCAGAATATCTGTGAAGAAACTGCAGCCTGGAGGAGCAGCTAGCTCCTTTGCTGCTTTTGCAGAATTTACTTTTTGGTCCATGTTATTATTATTTTATTCTTCTTATTTAAATATGTTTTTATAAATATTTATCAGATTATAAAACTCAAAGTTCTGCTAATGTATAGAATTCATTTGTGATGATTTTGTGCCAAATATAAATCCAGAGGGACATTGGAGTTTTGCTATTTTTAGACATTTAAACGTTTAAATTAATGTTTTGTTTCAAGTATTTCAGTATTTGAGTTTGCTTTGGGGTGAGTGAAAATGATCTGAAGGGCTAAGCCGAACACACCCCGGTCTTCATAATCCAGCATGAGATTATTCTGAGTCAAAGTGCCAGAAAATCCACAACCTCAGAAGCATTTTGTCCAGATGTTTCTTTTCATTTGGGTTTTGCTGATTCTTATTAAAATAGAGAATACATGGTTTGATAATTATTAATCTATTAAATTATATAAGTAAAAAAAATAAATGATTTATAGTTGATGTTTGGGATCTAGAGTTTGGTCCCAAAACTTCTGAAATGTTGATGTTGAAATTTAAAATTATGACCATCTTAAAACCTTTGAATGTCATTTAAATAAAAACTTAGAGTTTTATATGTCGAAAAATTATAATAACTGCCTGATGTTACAATGAATTTACATCTCAGGTCTATTTTTATCTCCTGAGTCAAAAATCCAAACGGAAGGAATTCCAGCTGAAATTATTTGCATAGAATTCAGTTTGAACCAAAATGAAATGCACTTATTAAACTTCAGCTCACTCAAATAATAATAATTTACACAATAATTTACCCCTGCTTTTACATTAATGTAGGTTGAATCCATCTACCAAAGACAAAAAGGTCCAAAACCAGCTGAGAAAAAAAAGTAGCACACATGTTTTTGTTAGCTCGTTTTATTGTGTTAAAGTCTGACTGTAGTTTTTTTTGGACCAAAGAATCAAACATTTTACAAAAAGAAGTTTAAAAGTGTATAATTAGCAGGAGTAGCATGGAGGCAGAGCAGCTAGTGGAGATGAAAACACTGTCTTTGTAATGTTACGTTTGACCACAATATTCTCTGTTTGTGTTCATGAAGGCAAATGAAAACAAAATAACTGAGCAACCATCAAGCTAGTTTTAGACGTCAACGCATTCTGCTTAACCCTTTAAGACCGGAGCTTTAGCTCCAACGTTGATGTTCTTTGAAATATTGTCAACTCTTTTACAGTAATTGATGTAATTCTAACGGAATTTGATGCAAGAAAAAAACTTTGCAGTAGTAAAGAGTTGCAAAATAGTAAAACAAGGTAGTGGAATGTTGGAATTACATCAATTACAGTCAGTTACAGTAACAGCTCTGGCATTAAAGGGTTAAATGTCAATATTTGTCCCAAACAAGTCCCAATATGTTGTGTCTTTTCATAGTTACTAGTACAATTAGACAAAAAGTAATCTGTATGATAAATTATAAAATTCATTGCTATAAATGGATGTTTACAGAACCCTTAAAGATTTTTTTTTTTTAAATCTACAGGCAGCTTACTGGAGCCAAAGAGTGTAGCAGCTGATGCCCTTTCTCAAACATTTTATCACAGAAACCAAGGGATTCCAAACTTAACATATATGTACTTTTCTATGTTAAATTCAAAATAAGAATCGCTGGTTTAAAGATATTTTGTTTTTCTGATCGTTGATATTAGTTTCTTTGTGTGCCATAAACGCTGCAACTGGAAGCACTTCCGTAAGCCGACGTCCGTTCTCTCGTGCCATATGGGGTTGAATATGCAACTACAGACAACAAGGACCTACAAGCATATCATGCATTTCTTCAACCGCCATCTTTCATGAGCCTTTTCCCTGCTGTGAACCGTAGTCTCGCTGTGTCATCAACCTCATTCTATTAATCCTTGAGGATGTTGTTTGGGTTTTTTGGGGGGGCTTCACATTATAAAACTGGATTTATATTTCATCACACTTTGATGTGGTGTGGTTAGATTGAAACATGAGAGAGGGGAAGTTGGGAACTGGATTTAAAAAAAAAAAGCATGATTTGATTTATTGTTGATGGGTTCACTGGTTTTAAGGGGAGTTTGTTCACTTCACCTATATTTTATTGTAATAATTGTACAAGCCTATGCCATGAGAGACGAGGGAAAAAAAATACGATGACCCCTGAACCGCTGTGAACTAAAGGAAATATTATTTATTGATTGAATTTTCTTTGCACAAGTTGGAATGGCCTTAATTTAGCTTTACTTGCTTCTGTTGTGTATTGGCACAAAGTGCACCTGTTTAATTTGCAAAATTGAAAAATACTCCTTATGATGCTTATAATCTGAGTGTGCACATCAAAGCAGGACGATTAAAAAAAAAAGAATCAGCAAATCCTTTTTATTTTTCATTAATCTGAGAAATGATATTTTGCATGAGCATAAGTAAAATGGCAGATATTTTGGCTTGTACAAAAATGTGAAGCAATTTGAAGAGAAAAATAAGAATGTACCGTTTCTGCTGTATCTGTATATATCTAAATATTTATTGAAATATGTCATACTACTAATTCTATAAACGATTAAAGGTTTTCTCAAAAAAAAAAAAATCTCAACCTGTTTTTGGACATTGTCGAGGTTGTTGAAGTTGGAGCTTCTGTTTTCTGTTATTCAACTCAAGGATCTGTGTAACCATTCATGAAAAAGTATTAAAAATAGCAAATAAACTAACGCTGAGGGTTGTCTGTTTTTTACAGTATAAGGAATGGCCATTAGGGGGCGATATCTGCAGATAAAGTGAACCTTTAAATAAATGACTTCTCACTCAATCTAAGCATCTTTAAACTAGTTTTTGCTTCCTCCTAGTTCAAGTGGACCTACGGGAAATACAAATAAGATCAAAGGAGTAGAAGAAGTGAGGGTCCCGGGAAGCGTTGATGTGAAATGTTGAGCCCCATAGCTCACAAAAACAGACACACACACACTCGCCTAATCTCTGAAACTCAAAATAAAATCTACCTCTTTTTTACATTCCATCACCCACTTTAGTAGAACATAAACACCCACCTGAGCACAGGTATCAGCTCACCTTTGCACAAATAGTGTGCATGAAATGCTTAACGTGTTGGTATGTATGTATGAGTATTTGCGTGGGAGCTGTAGTTGTATTGAGAACACGTTATCACGTTTTCATGTGAACATTTTTTGAGCCAACAGGTGTGTTTGTGACATTTGAGTTTGTGAAAAGGCCCCGCCCCTTTATAAAAACACTTGAACCTGTAACATCTTTCTACATTACGATTCCCCCCTTCACGTTTGCTGACTTAATTAACAACTTTTTTCTTCCGTTCTTTTAATCCCTTCACACACATTCACTACCATCCCACTTTCTTTGTGTTTTCTGTCAGGTTCAACAAAGAAAAGTATACAAGCAAAATCAATATAAATAAAGCTTAGCAAAAGCTATAAAATATGTACAAAAATGTATACAAATATACTAAACCGTATAGTAACAGTATAATCTGTCCAACACAAGAAACCTTCTACGGGGGAGGGGACTAACGCTGAGCATTGTCTGTTTTTTACAGTATGAAGAATGGCCATTAGGGGGCGATATTTGCAGATAAACTTGACATTTAAATAAATGACCTCTCACTTGATCTAAACATCTTCTAAATTAGTTTTTTCTCTTTCCCAGTTCAAGTGGACCTCTAGGAAATAAAAATGAGGTCACATGAGTCGAAGAAATGAGGGTCCCGAGAACTGTTGATGTGAAAAATGGAGCCTTATAACTCACAAAAACAGATACACACACCCATCCCGCTTCACCTCTGAAACGTCTCCTTCCTGACTTCATGCCGTTTGTCTCTGTCAGGAGCGTCAGACTTAGGGCCTCAAGGGCAGGTGCTCTGCTCATTTTCTAACCCATCCTGCTCCTCTAGCTGCAGCTTAAACACACCTGATGCAGGTAAACGGCAGAAGAGACGTCTGCAATAAACAACAGAAGGCTGGAGTTCAAACACTCAGCTCCATCTGACCGGCACCTTTAATGCTTTAGAGCAGGGGTGTCAAACTCAATCGCACAAGGGGCCAAAATCCAAAACACACCTTTTTGGTCGAGGACCAAACAGGATAAATATCTATTGAACACTATAAAACTATTTTTAAAAACTATTTTAAAAAGTTACTTTTTGCATAATTATGAACTGGATATATAGCATTAACTATGAGAATGCTAGTGTGAATGCTGTAAGATGAATTTGGTTACTGGAGATGCTGAAATTATTAGCTAAAAACGCTGAAACTGACAGGCAGCTAAATTATTAGCTAAATGCTAAGTTATCCTAAAATACTTTTTTTTTTTTTAAGTTACGTAGCTGGAAAAGAATAGCTAAACTTCAATATCCGATAAAAAAAACCTGAAAAAAGCTAAATTAGCCAAAACAGCTAGCATGTAAATATTAGCTAAACTCTGAAACATCCTAAAAAAACGTTTGCTAACTAAATCAGCCAAAACAGCGAGCAGGATAACATTGGGCCATTAATAGTAAAATAAAATGATCTGGAGGGCCGGATCCGGCCCTGGGGCCTTGACTTTCACATGTGCTTTAGACCATTTGCTTTTGGAGGAACATCATAGTCAATACTTACAACTTTTTTATCATCTCCTTTAATATTAAAGTAGATTATCTTTAAAATAAAAATGAGTTTTTGGATCTGTTTTCCTTTGACAGTCCGTTTCTGAGCAGCGGGCAGCGCGCTGCATTCAAGATGAGATCAATCGAACGTTTTTCATTTAACCTGCAGGAAGATTCTTGTAGCTGCTGTCGCACGTGAAATCTCCAGCGCTCGGCGAGCAGAACCTGGAACAGATTTACCTGCTTAAAGCAACGGCCTGCGGGGAGGAAAAATCAATGCTAATGGTATCCGCGGAGTGTCTGCACGCCGCCTGCAGACCCGCAGGAAACTCCAGGGTCCGCTCGAGCGAGAAATGAAAGCCAGTGGAATTAGTTTGTTTAGCAAAGCAGCTTCTGAGAGTTAAAGTGCAGTAACTGATGTTCACGACTGATGAAGATGAGAAAAGAGGTCAGACGAAGCATTCAGGCTGATGATTAGAATGACATCCATTTATTTATTTAGTGTTTTTAGTTAAATTATTTCCAGCTTTAAAGTGTAAGGATTGTGCTTTTGTTTTTTAAGTAATATTCTGTGGTCTGATCAGTCGACCTGTCAGTCACACCTGGTTGATCGTCCACAGCTGTCTTCAGTCTATTTAATCTGTTTTTTTTTCTTTTTTAGGTCATTCACTTCATTTTCAAGTTTGTTCCAATAAATGTTTGATTCCAGTCTCCTCTGCTACGGGTCCTTCCCCTCCGGTTCCTGATGGTTCTGAGAGTTAGCTTGTGAGGGGGAACGGAGAAACCTGCAGGAACAGTTTGTTCTGTTCATGAAGACCTGCAGGATTCTCTGAACATTCTTCCAGTCTCTCAAGAAAACCGAAACAAAAATAGGAAGATAAAAAGAATTAAGATTAAAACCTAATTCCTGAATATATTTTATTCAAATTGATGTGCATCGAGAGCAGATGGAGTTAGAACAAGCTTGGAGCAGTACTATGGGTGCTACAGTGGGCGGGGTCACAAGTTCTTTGCTCCGCCCCGTTTTGATGCATCCATCTGCAGACAAATAGATCCATGCACGTCTTTGTTCTCCTCATCTGAGCTGAAATCTGACATTTTTGTTGCACGCAAGCTAGCAGGGATGATGGGAAATAAGCGCAGGCTAACTGCAGACCAGTGGTCCATAATTCAGAGGTGAATTCACTTTCGGTGTTAAACTTTCTTAAATGTGATAGAATGAGAATGGAGAACCATAAATTTTTTAATGAAATAGAATCTCCAATCTAAAGAGAAATAACAGCACCAGGTTGCTCTGCCGAAAATAGGCGGGACAAGTTGCGGGGACACGCCCACTGCTGCCTTATTTGATGAGTATAATATTCCAACACAGTAACACTCACCTGCACATCTCAAGTGTAAAATAGGACAGAATAGAGTCCACGTTTCAATCAAATGACTGAACAATCAAAGATCAACAGATGCTACCTGCCCCTCACCTAAAACAGGACAAATTCATTAAAAATTTAAATAAATTTATCTCCATAGCAACAATTTCCTGTTTTGTATTTTTGAACTCACCCACATTCCAAATATGTTCATATGGTATATTACTGTATAAGCCTAAGCCATCGATTTTATGCATTTTCACAATATTTTGGTAAGAAATTCAATTTAAATTCAAAAAAGCATCAGGAGAAAGTCACTTTAACAAGCTCTAAATGTTAATGTTTCGGATCTACAAACTTTAAAACCAACATTTTTTGTCTCTAACCTCACAAAAGAGTCATTTCCATTTTATAAATTCCTCAAGTGAAAAAAAAAAAATTATTTTATTTATTTAAATGTTTGTGCTTTGAGGAGGCGGTTTCTGAGGCAAATGGAACAAGACATTTTTGCAAAACTGCAGTAGAAAAACTTTAAATGAAGTATAATGTGACCAACAGTGGCTGCTCAGAGGTCCTAAAGCTCATCAGAAGTTGTTGGATCCACAGCTCTCCTGTAAAACCATTTCCCAGAATCTCTTCATTCATAGCTCCTCCCACATAGCTCGCCACTCTGGACCTGAAGAGACGCCAATGTCTCCTTTGATAGATCAGCACTAGTGCTGTGGAAGAAATGGGAATGCATCTGCTTGGAATTCAAGTGTTAGAAACATTTTGTACAACTCCTCACAAACTAGTTTGTGTTTATTCACATATTTATGTCATGTCAAATTGAGTTTTCAGTTTTTCTAGAACTTTTGATAAAGTTTTAGGCATAAAAGTTAAGGAGTGAGATAAAAATCTAAGACTAAAGTCTCCTCGACTTTGGAACAACCTCTTGTTAAATCTTAAGTTTTTAATTTAAAAGAGCCATTACTTGACTTATTTTAAATAAGTTTATTAACCAATAAGTTTCCTTGGTTTTACCTGCTTTAGGCACCATGTGCTGGTTTGTGTTTATGATCATTTATCGTTTTTAAATTGAGAGGCACCAAGTCAATCTGTGAAAAATGATATATAAAGACTTAAAGTACCAAAGATGATTTTTTATTTCTAAAAAGATGGCAGTCTCTTACCCAGGGTGAATGAAACTTGAGCTTATGTCAAATTTAACAGACTGCTTGAAAAATTTAAAAAAAAAAATTAAACACAATTGCCTGAAGCCATAGGTTCTGTGGCCATCCCATAATTTATATACATTTTAAATCAAAATGAGCAAAAATTGTGAAATCAACCCGGTTCGAGTCCAGAACCCCCCTCCCCCCCTTAAAGAAGCAGTCGGAGTGAAAACAGTAAATGGTTTAATTTAGTCTCTCGTCGGCATGTGAGCTTAAACATGAGGACAAATGAAGTGCATTGGTAAAAAAAGGCGGACAGGTTTTGATACATGCTCCATTCAGACATCTGTTTGTGTAGATTACAACATCAACATCAAATAAAACTACAGTTCAGCTCGTGACCTGATAAAAACGATGGGCGGAGCCATCGCTACAAACAACGGTGGCAGCAATACACAGGATTGCCCAAAGCAGTTAAAGTACACGTTCCTTTAAGAAACAGGGAGAGAACTCGGAAAATAAAATAAAACCTCTGGGTCTCTACATCCCCAATTCAAGTAATATTTACGCCTTTTTGTTTTTCATTTGTGAGATTCAAGTTCAACGCCAAACTAAAGTCAAACTGCGGAGAAAAGAGCCGGTTCCTGGACGCAGACTCCACGGATGGAGGGGGAGGGGCCGGTGTGGACCCCTCCCCCTCCGAACGAGTCCCGCAGCTTCAAACACTCCTTGCTTACAGAAATGTAATGGGGGGGAGGGGGGCGAGTTCAGCAGGAGCCGGTGTGAGTGGATGGTAAGAATGCAACCAAGCCTGCGTCTGCGGCGCATGCGGCTGCAGTCCGCAGTCAGGAGAGCAGCCGACTGCGGACTGCAGCGTCTGTTAGATCGGGTTCTGAATCCGGGCTCACTGACGGGGAGCCGAGAAGCGGCCCTCGCCGGGACCCGCCCCCCGCCCGGAGCCAAAGCTGGGCTTCTGGGACATCCCGCCGCGGGTGGGCGGGCCTCTGGGTCCGCCCCCGATGCGCTCCCTGGGGCCGCCGGGACCCCGGGGCCTGGAGTCCCGCCTGTCGCCCTCCCTGGCGGAGCGCGTCTTCTTCTCCTCCACGTTCAGGCGGATGTCTCCTCTGAACTTGATGGGCTGCAGGAACAGAGCGTCAGAACCGGACGTTTGGATCCGACCCGACCCAAACTCGAGACTCACTTTGTTGTTGAGGATCTTCTGAACCGGCTCAGAGTCGTCGAACACCACGAAGCCGAAGTTTGGCAGCTTCCCGCCACTGTTGATCCTCAGCTCCAGAACCGTCCCGTACTCTGCGGGACCAGAACACGTCAGTCGGGTTTCAGCTTTCAGGTGGAGGAGGCTCCGCCTACTCACGTTCAAAGAACTCCTTCAGCTCGTTCTTGTCCACGTCGTGGGGAACGTTTCCCACGAAGAGCTGGTGCGCGTCGGGGTAGCGGATGATCCGGCGCCCCTCCGGCTCGCCCTGCTCGCCTTCTCGAACTGAAAGAGACGCACGGGAAAATGTAGAACGCCGTTCGTTCTTAGGGCGCCGTGGACGAGATATCCGACTTCTGACGCCACTCCAGGGTTGAACATGAGCCAATCAGAAGGTCTCTCTGTGAGTGGGCGTGTACCTGGTCGAGGCCCGCCCCGGTGCGGGGGTGGGGGCCCCCCGGGTCTCTGCTCGCGCGGCCTCTGCTCCCGCTGCGGTCTCTGCGCCGTCTGAGACTCGGGCTTCACTTCTGTTCTCACCTACAAACAAACAAACGTCTGAATCCGGTCTTCATTTTCCCCGGCGAGTCCGGATTCTTCTCAGACTTACGGGGGCTGTGGGGGCGACTTTGACGACATGTGGGTTGAGTCCTGACACGGGGATGGCGCCGCTGGGGGGGAGGTTCTTACTGGTGACCGACGCCCAGGAGAACGGCTGCAGGCGAGCAGAGAAAGGCGTCAGAGCGGAGACCAGTTCAGGTTCTGTCCGGTCCACTCTGACAGACGTACCCTGTTCTCTTCCGGGGCGCTCGGGGCGGGCTCGGCCGGCGCTGAAGCCGGTTCTGTGGTGGGCGGCGCCGGGGTGGACGGCCTCTTTTCTGTCTGCTCGTCGGCAGAGAGCGTTTCTGTCCGGCCGTCGTGGGCGTCCGCCTGCCGCTCCCCTTCTGGAGCCTCCAGGTCTTTCTCCGCCTCCGGTTCTGGACTGGCCCCCACCTCCTCATCGTCACCGGGGGCCGTGGGCTCAGAACTGCTGACAGGAAGGGACACGCCCACTTTGTCAACCAAACATTTTAAAGTGGAACCAGCAAAAACCCTGAAGCTCCGGACGCACCAGGATGTGGGGTCGTAGAAGGGGGCGGGCTCTTCTGCGGCGTCGGGGGAGGGGGCCCTCTCCAGATCCTCGTCTTCTGACTCTGGAAGGACAGTGGTGAGGAACATTCAGACCTCCTGACTGAAACTGGAGATCCTTAATTGAATAGCAGAGGAACCATCGCCTGACCTTCAGGAAGCTCCGAGTCGGAGTCGGCAAACACCTCGTCCTGGTACCGGAACACATCGTTGTGGACGTAGAACTTGTTGGGGACCGTCCCCTGCAGGAACACAGATCACCAAATCTCACAGACTGCGACTCTAGTCTCGCCGGGGGGCCAGACACCAGCGTCCCGCCGGAGGGGCCGACACCAGCGTCCCGCCGGAGGGGCCGACACCAGCGTCCCGCCGGAGGGGCCGACACCAGAGCCCCGCCGGAGGGGCCGACACCAGAGCCCCGCCGGAGGGGCCGACACCAGAGCCCCGCCGGGGGGGCCGACACCAGAGCCCCGCCGGGGGGCCGACACCAGAGCCCCGCCGGGGGGGCCGACACCAGAGCCCCGCCGGGGGGGCCAGACACCAGCGTCCCGCCGGGGGGGCCAGACACCAGCGTCCCGCCGGGGGGGCCAGACACCAGCGTCCCGCCGGGGGGCCAGACACCAGCGTCCCGCCGGGGGGCCAGACACCAGCGTCCCGCCGGGGGGCCAGACACTAGCGTCCCGCCGGGGGGCCGACACAAGAGCCTCGCCGGGGGGCCGACACAAGAGCCTCGCCGGTCACACCAACCTCAGGAGCCAGGACGAAGGTCTGCATGAACTTCCTCATGGGCTGCAGGTTGTTTGAGAGCTCCCCCATCACCTGCACCACCACGCCTTCATTCAGGGTGGCGTGCGCGTCCACGTGCCGGATTTTGGTGTGACAGTCCCGGAAACTCAGAGCCATCACCCTCTTATGGATCTCCTGCAGGAAAATTAGACAGTTTGGAAAAAGGCTGGACACAAGACAAGCTGCAAGTGAAGATGGTCTCAAGGATCTTACAGATTGTCCATAAACCGGCTCCACCGGTTTGCCATTGCTGTCCACACCGCCGTGCACGTACGACGAGTTCTTCCCATAAAACCTGAAGGAGGAGGAAGACAGTTGTAAGGTCAGGGCATCTGATCAAATCTGTGGTCACACTGACGGGGAAGGGGGGCGTCACCTGTGCAGGTAGTCGGGGGCCTGGTTCAGGAGCGTGTAATACTGTCGGACAAACTCTCGCCCGACCAGCTGGGCACTTGGCTTCTCCATCACCATTTCTTTGGTCAGCTGGAAATCTCTGCAGAGAAGAACAGGAGAGCTCTGAGCTGAAGTGACTGACTGGTTGACCGTTCTGGAGCCACTTTGACTCCAGTGTCGCAACAAGGAGATGTTAAATGTTGTGTGGATTTGGGCGCCACGGTAACCGCCGTCAACGAGACATTCGCCCGGAATTCACCAAAGATCAAAATGTCTCCAGGATTACAGCTCAGAGTTGATGCTAAAGGAAGTTTCTCCTGATAAAAGTAGTATATAGTTTCAATTATCAAGGACCGGAACCAGATTGAGAAAAGGTAAACTATTGGCTGCATATGAGACCCCTCCCCCCTGGTGATCCAAACAAGGGGCTCCAAAAAGCCAAAATCCCATAGACTTCTATAGAGAAATTAACAGCCGTTACTCTGTCTTCTATTGGTCAGAATAAACGTTCTTGTTCGTAACCCAATTTCAAGTGGTGGGGGCGTGGTCTTGAGGGCCTAGACCTGATATATCTAGCCAATAAGGAGAAGGTTAGTTAGAAAACATGCAGTACACCGGCTCTGGAGGCCCAGAGGCTGACACCTGTTGCTTCAAATTGAATAATGTGGTTGCCATAGAAACCTCGACTCAGGCCAACTCATAACAACCGGCGCTTACCGACTTCACCTGGCTCCAAAGTGACAGAAAAAAAAAAATCATCAGGACCTGTCATTTCCTGTGTGGTTCTCTTCTATGGGCAGTCTGGTTGCATTCACACTGAAGTGAACCGTACCAGAGTCCAGAGATTTTGTCTGATTTTCTTTCCCCTGGATCCGGAGGCACCAGCCAATCAGAAGACGCGGATCTTTCCACAGACATACCAGGAAGGCCAGTTCAGGGAGCAGAGACATGCCAGGACAGAAGCACATTCTTCTGTTCCCACATCATTTACACCATCAAGGAAATCGGGTCCAAAACACCAGAGGTTCTGCTGTCTGAACCGGAACCTCCTGGGTTCGCGGGCCTGGAAGGGAAAAGCTGCGGCCACGAGGAACAGAGTCTCCCTGACATCTGTTCACACGGCACAGCCATCTGCCATTTTTAACACGGAACGGCCCGGGAGCCCCCACGAGCTGATCCACGAGAGCCAAAAATAAATAAAGCCAGTGGGTTGGAGCGGCGCGCGCGCGTGCAGAGCCGCACGCGGGGCCCGCAGACAAAGAGCACGCCGCGGCCGCGGGGACGGCGACAGAGGAGGACGGCCTGCGCGCGCTCTTTCCGGGACAACGCCGAGGCGCGCCCCGGGGCCTTTACGGATCTAACCTGGGCTCACGTGGCACGCAGCCCGGGATCATTCCGATCTAATCCGGGACAACTGGGCGGGCCCACGAACCCCAGAAGACGAATTCTGGGAGGGGGGGAGACGGGCTCAGCAGCAGCACGTGCCCCGGCCGGTTCACATCCACGCTCCGACCGGGACACCGACGTGAAAAACGACGTTCTTCACCACCGGGAAGCGTCTAGAAACTAGGCTAATTCTGATTTAACAAAATAAGAATTGATCCGATACGGAAAATGACGGAAGGAAAGCTGCGCGAGGAGGGGGGGATGCTACACGAGGGCTGCGGCTAATTCCAGGAGCACAGAGTGAAACTAAGCCGCCGATTAGAACCCAGAATGCAAAAAACACAACAAAAATCACGCAATTAAAACACAACGACTTTCGAATACGATCTAAGAACATATATCTGAATATTTCCGCTAATTTCAGCGCCTCCGCCTGAAAAACTGCGCGACAATGTCAAAGGAGGCTAACGCCAGGAAGTAGATGGAGCCCGGATGAGCCACCAAGTGGATCGTTTTCGATCAAATTTGAACTTTTTGTCTGAAGTGACGGAATTGTTTGTGTTAAAACTCACCAGTGAGTCAATCGTTTGGAAAAATGTCGTTAAAAAACTCTTCTGGTTCTCTGAAGCGCTGGAGCGGCTTCGCGGCGTGCTAAAGAGCCCGGTTACCGGTTCCACCTCCGCAGCCAGAGCTGACGTCCCTCCCTATAAAGAGGTTTCAACCAATGACATTTAGAGGCGACGGCCCGCTGACCAATGAGGAGACAGGACGACAAGCCTCCCGCACATCGAGCAAATGGCGAAGCTCCCTGTTCCGAGTTTGGTTTCTCCAGGAGAGCCAATCAGCGCGCAGAAGTGGTGTGGGGACGATGGGTTTAATGTCCGGCGTATGCCGGTGGAGTTTTTGCTGTTCCTTCCATATATGTGCATTAGCGGCTCTCCACCGCTGGGAGGCGACAAATACGTGATTTTCGGTCACCGTGAATTACTCGCTCACCTAAAATCTCACGTGTGTCAAAGTCAAGGCCCGGGGGCCGGATCCGGCCCTCCAGGTAATTTTGTTTTATTATTATTTAATGTATATTATCTTACTCTTATTTGTAACTTTTGACAAGTATGTTTTTAGGTAGAGTAAAAAATATTGAAAATTATTGAAGATTTAAGATGATTTATTTTGAGAAAATATTCCTGCCTTTTTTATCAGTAAACAATGTTTTAAAAGTTAAGGTTTTTAAAGTTTAAAATTGTCACTCTGCTTTGTCTTTTTGTAGTCGTTTTTTGGCTATTTAACTAAGTTTTTTTATGGCTTTATTTTTATCTTTTGCTAGCTGTTTCGGCTAACATTTTTTTTATAAGTTTAGCCGTTTTTCCTGCTTCATGCTAGCTGTTTTGGCAACCTAAGTTTTTTATTTTTTTAGTTTTTAGGCTAATTTGATATTTAGCTAATATTTTAATTTCCTATCAGCTTTAGCGACCACATCTATAGCTATAAACTTCAGCATCTTCAGTGGCCAAATTCAGGTCCAGGGACCGGATCCGGCCCGCCAAGTTACTTTGTGTATTTAAGAAGTCGTCTTTTTGGAAGATTTTTAAGCTTTAAATTGATATATTCTGAAATGACATTCGCCTTTTTATTATTCATAATTGTGTTTAAAAAGTTACAGTTTTAAAGTTTTAAAAATAAGCATGTGCTGCCCCGCTTTGACTAAATTTTTAGGCTATTTTGGAATTAGCTAATATTTCAAGCTACATGCTACAGCTTTTTGGCTAATTTAGGCTTTTTTGTTGTTTGTTGTTTTTTAGCTATTTGATGATATTTAGCTAATATTCAGCTACATGCTAGCTGTTTTGTCTTAAATTTGCTTTTTTTGGTTGGTTTAGGCTTAGGCTATTTTGGAGTTTATCTTTTGCTAGCTGTTTCGGCTAACATTTTTTTTATAAGTTTAGCCGTTTTTCCTGCTTCTTCATGCTAGCTGTTTTGGCTAACCTAAGTTTTTTTAATTTTTACTTTTTAGGCTAATTTGATATTTAGCTAATATTGTAACTTCCTATCAGCTTCAGCATCTACATCTATAGCTATCAACTTCAGCGTCTTCAGCTTTCAGCTCTAGCACCTTCAGTGGCCAAATTCCGGTCCAGGGACCGGATCCGGCCCGCCAGGTTACTTTGTGTATTTAAGAAGTCGTCTTTTTGGAAGATTTTTAAGCTTTAAATTGATATATTCTGAAATGACATTCTTGCCTTTTTATTATTCATAATTGTGTTTAAAAAGTTACAGTTTTAAAGTTTTAAAAATAAGCATTCTGCCCTGCTTTGACTAAGATTTTTAGGTTATTTTGGAATTAGCTAATATTTCTGTTTTGGCAAATTTTTTGCTTTTTTTTTTTTTTAGACTATTTTGAAGTTTAGCTAATATTTCAGCTACATGCTAGCTGTTTTGGCTAACCTATGTATGCTAATTTGGCATTTAGCTAATATTTTATCTGGCTATCAACTTCAGCGTTTTTAGCTATCAGCATTAGCATCTTCAGCGGCCAAATTCATCTTCGAGCATTCACACTAGCATTATCACAGGAAATGCTATATATCTAGTTCATAATTATATTAAAAAAGTGACAGTTTTAAAGTTTTAAAAATGTAGTTTCAAAGTGTTCAGTAAATGTTTATCCTGTTCGACCTGTGTTTTGGATTTTGGCCCCTTGTGTGATCGAGTTTGACACCCCTGGTTTAATAGATCAAAGAAGTGATTTAAATGTGAAAATGGTTTAGTTTTAAATAAGCAGGTGGATACATTTAATGCATTTGTGAATGAAATAAAGAAAAACAAACTGGGAAAATGTTTGATCATTTAGGAAATGCTCCAAACGTGGAATCTAGTTCTCTAAATGCTAAAAAAAAACCTACACTAAATAAATATAAAAGTTATTTTTAATCAGATCAGAGGCGGTGTTACTGATGCCGTGACTAAACTGCTGCAGATGTTAAACCGCATTATGTGACTTCAGCTTTTAAAAGAAAAGCAGATATTAAATTACAGATGTCATCCTTTGTTTCCCCCGTCAGCTGCAGAGGCGGGAGGAGTCTTTCTGCCGGGGCACGGAGGCTCCACGCCGCCGTGCATTCCTGCAGCTGAGGGCTGGATGAGCGGGTGGAGATGGTAACTGGGTGCTCCGGCTCTCCCTCTGCCGCCTCCCAGGGGACCACGAGCAGCTGTGAGCGGCCGGGCCGGGGTGCTGTTTGCTCTGACGGGACGGCGTGTTTGCCTCAGACTTGCTGCAGTAACTTTTTTTTCACAGTTTGGAGGAAGTTTTAAACTGTTCCAACGATGACAAAAAATACAAACCACGTGGTGAATATTTGAAGAAGCGTTTTGTGAATGCTGGAGAAGTTTAGATGAGCTCCTGCAGCAGCTGTCGAGGTGACTTGAGCTTCTATCCTGAAGCCTCTGCAGATGATTGAAGCTGGTGGTAAAACCAGAAAGAGGCTGTGAGACGGCTTCTTTAGTGGAGTGTTCAGTGGATGAGATGGAGGATCCAGCATGTGTGTTGAGTTCTGTCAGGAAATGAGGTCATGGGGAGATACAAACGCTCAGCTGCAGCTGTCGGAGGAACTGACTTGTTGCAGCTGCGGCTGCAACAAGTCAGAATCTAGAAACTTTAGAGTTCCTCCTGAAACCGTCTGTACGTGGTCAGAGGTAGAACATACTGAGTTATAGAACCTTCTTTAAGAAGGAAAATAGAACTGTTGGACCGCTGGAATCTACCCACAGGAAGTCAGTTATGGAGCTTCGATTACCCTCTGCCAAAAGCTAGTGGGCGGAGCCTGAAGCCTCAATCACGGCGGATACCGGCGGTCTGTAATGGTCAAACCTGTATAGGACGAGCAGGAAGTTTCAAGATCGTAGACGTCGCAGTGAAATTAAAATGTTCGTGTACATTTTTTTCTATGGGTTTTAGCAAACGCTTAAACATTTCGTAACGCTACGGTCGTACCGGGATCGGTACGTTCAAGCGACCACTTCCAATAAAGAGTCTATGAAAACATACATTTTGGGCTTCTACGTCCAAAACTTTTTTAGTCTTTACAACAGTTTTCAGGATCTACATTAAAGTTAAACCAGTTGAATTTCGACCAATCAGGGACTTGGGTTTGGTACTGACTACCTTTTTCATTCGTGGAAATGCCAACTGTTGGAAACTTGATCAGGAAGGGGAAACCAATACTTACGGTTCGGGGTGGCTGTGGTGCAGCTGTAGAGCGGTTGACCTCTGGAAGATTTCAGGTTCGATTGCCGCCTTGCTCGTCCTCGGGTGAGACACTGGATATTGTTTCTAGCGTTTGGCAGCGAAGCCGCCCATCCGTGTGTGAATGCGTCTGTGACTGGAAAGCGTTTGGACCTTTCGAGAAAACCCCAATTAACCATTTCCCAAGATTCACCAGGTTCTCACCTCTTGGAGATTTCACACCTCCACCTGTGAGTCCATGCGCTGCTATCAGGTCAGTGTGAACACCGTATGTTAAGTTGAATCCATCCTGATTGCCTTCTCTTTTGTCACTTTCTGTTTCTTTAGGTTTTCCATCCATCCATCTTCTTCCGCTTCATCCGGGACCGGGTCGCGGGGGCAGCAGTCTAAGCAAAGATTCCCAGACTTCCCTTTCCCCGGCCACTTCCTCCAGCTCCTCTGGGGGAACCCCGAGGCGTTCCCAGGCCAGCCGAGAAACATAGTCTCTCCAGCGTGTCCTGGGTCTTCCCCGGGGCCTCCGCCCAGTGGGACATGCCCGGAACACCTCTCCAGGGAGGGGTCCAGGAGGCATCCGAACCAGATGCCCAAGCCACCTCAACTGGCTCCTCTCGATGCGGAGGAGAAGCGGCTCTACTCCGAGCTCTCTCCGGGTGACTGAACTCCTCACCCTATCTCTAAGGGAGCGTCCAGCCACCCTCCGGAGAAAACTCATTTCAGCCGCTTGTAGTCGGGATCTCGTTCTTTCGGTCACGACCCAAAGCTCATGACCATAGGTGAGTACTGGAACGAAGATCGACCGGTAAATCGAGAGCTTTGCTTTCTGGCTCAGCTCTCTTTTCACCACAACGGACCGGTACAGCGACCGCAAAATGGCGGACGCCGCTCCAATCCGCCTGTCAATCTCACGCTCTTTAGGTTTTCTTTAAACATATTCTCCTCCTCGTCTTCTATTTTTATTCTGGTTGTTGTTGGACACTAAAGTTTTCTACTGATCCTCCTTCGAGTCAAACGGTGTCATCTTTGTCATTTTTGTTCTTCGTTTGATGAACATTTATATTGAATCTGACGATAAAACCTCACATGAACGAACTGGAGTGAAATAATCTGTTTTATGGGATTTGGATTATTTGTTTTAGTGTTTGTTGGAGCATCTTTCTTCTTCTTTTGTGTTAATAGGAACTTTGGTCAGAAGCGAAACTGGATTTTTACTTGTAGAATAATCTATGAAACTTCTGCTTCTTTAGAAAAGTGAAGTTTGTTTTAACTTACTATCTTAAATGTTCATGAATAAAACGTCAAGAAAAACCTTTTTTGGAAGTTTAAAAAAGGTTATTTTAGCGCAAACTAACAAACAAAATCCTCATTTGGAGAAAATGATCTTTTTCCAGTAGAAGTTCAAATGCAGAGAAGTTCTCTGCCTCATGAACAGCGATACAGGGATGAACGTATGCACTTCCTTTCATAGACTTTTATTCATAGAACAGTTGTTGTTGCGCTCAGAGTCAGTAGAAACACTAGAGTAAATCTCAGCCGGCGAGTTTTCCTCCCAGTCAGACAGTAGATCAGCGATCTGCTGCAGAACAGCAAACGTCCCAAAAACAAACAAGAAACCAACACAGAGAGGGCAAACAAACCCAACCGTTTGTTCTTGGAGGAAGCAAGCGAAGGAAGAATTTATTTAGAAACTTTATTTTTGACTTTACAGTTTCATCTCCTCGACGCGACATCTCAACAGCAGAGAAGATGGTCAGCAACTCAAATTTACATCCGAGGTTTTCTTTCCGGGGTCTTCAGTTCCACTGCTCACCATGGTTAGTACAGACTGTGCAGATTTCTTTTTTAGTGGTATAGGAAGCAAATGTCATTATTAAAGAAAAATACAAAGAAAAGGACTCGCAATTAGCACCTTTAGCTGTTATCTTTTAACTTAGGGATCAGCACCATTTCTGGTTAGTAGCAACTAGTTGTTGGTCAAACTGCTGCTGGTCTGAGGAGCTTAGATGACCAGATCTTTGTCCACGTCCTCTGCAGAGACAAACACAGAAGATCAGGTTTGAAGGATGGAAACGGGAGACACAAAATACCCAACAGACTTTTATTTTCTCACATTCAACAACTTCCTGTAGAGATGATTCGCATCAGAGATGTGACGCATTCATAACAAACTCTTTGACGTTCTGTAACACTTATAGAGATCAAGGGGAATCAGCTGATTCTGACGAGGAGAAATATGGCATAGCGGCTTAGCTTAGTGTCTTAGCTTAGCTTAGCATAGCGGCTTGGCTTGGTGTCTTAGCATAGCAGCTTAGCTTAGCGGCTTAGCATAGTGTCTTAGCTTAGCTTAGCATAGCGGCTTGGCTTGGTGTCTTAGCATAGCAGCTTAGCTTAGCGGCTTAGCATAGTGTCTTAGCTTAGCATAGCGGCTTGGCTTGGTGTCTTAGCATAGCGGCTTAGCTTAGCGGCTTAGCATAGTGTCTTTGCTTAGCTTAGCATAGCGGCTTGGCTTGGTGTCTTAGCATAGCAGCTTAGCTTAGCGGCTTAGCATAGTGTCTTAGCTTAGCATAGCGGCTTGGCTTGGTGTCTTAGCATAGCAGCTTAGCTTAGCGGCTTAGCATAGTGTCTTAGCTTAGCATAGCGGCTTGGCTTGGTGTCTTAGCATAGCACCTTAGCTTAGCGGCTTAGCATAGTGTCTTTGCTTAGCTTAGCATAGCGGCTTGGCTTGGTGTCTTAGCATAGCAGCTTAGCTTAGCGGCTTAGCATAGTGTCTTAGCTTAGCATAGCGGCTTGGCTTGGTGTCTTAGCATAGCAGCTTAGCTTAGCGGCTTAGCATAGTGTCTTAGCTTAGCATAGCGGCTTGGCTTGGTGTCTTAGCATAGCACCTTAGCTTAGCGGCTTAGCATAGTGTCTTAGCTTAGCTTAGCATAGCGGCTTGGCTTGGTGTCTTAGCATAGCAGCTTAGCTTAGCGGCTTAGCATAGTGTCTTAGCTTAGCTTAGCATAGCGGCTTGGCTTGGTGTCTTAGCATATCAGCTTATCTTAGCTGCTTAGCATAGTGTCTTAGCTTAGCATAGCGGCTTGGCTTTGTGTCTTAGCATAGCAGCTTAGCTTAACAGCTTAGCATAATGTCTTAGCTTAGCTTAGCCTAGCGGCTTGGCTCAGTGGCTTAGCATAGCGGCTTAGCTTAGTGACTTAGCATAGTGGCTTAGCATAGTAACTTATTTTAGTGGTTAAGCATACTAGCTTGAGTTAGCATCTTAGCATAGCGGCTTAGTTTAGCGGATTAACATAGTGGTTTAGAATAGCACTTTTTCACAGCAGCGTTCTGCACGAAACACATAACTAACGTAAAGTGTTGCATAACAGCACAAAGACGTCTTTCTGCTGGATTAGCATTGATAGCATAAACGGGTGAAGAGTTACCGTAGTCTAAAGAATGTGAACACTGGAGGTAAAACTCTGGTATTAAAGGGTTAAAACGTTTAGAAATTCCGATCGCATTTTCAATTTTCATCTATAACAAATTTTTAATGTCTATCATTTCACGGAAAACTACGTAAAGTTTTACTGAAATGCTTATTTAAGAATTTTCAGTAGATTTAAGTAAATTGAAACCTGCTAACACCGGAACTTCAGCTCCATCAGAGCTTTAGCTATGATGCTAACGTTCTTTGAATGGCTGTAACTCGCCACGTGTTGACAGTCATGATGCTGTCATTGTGTTGTAAATCGGTGCTTTTGTTTACCCCAGAATCCGTTGAATTACAATAAATAATTAAATAATTATTTTATTTAATTATTTTAATTAAATAATTATTTTAATTCAAAGATTGTGTTATTTAGATGTCGATATCTCTGGATTGAAACCGTTAAACACTAATACAAACTTGGGTAATACACTTTCCAGCCTCTTCTCAGCTGTTTTACATATGATTTAGCATTGTTAGCATGTGGCAAACAAAGCTTTTTTTTCTAATATTTAAGTTAAGTTTTTGTGCAATACCTTTCCGTTTAAATGCAAACACATTTTTAACACATTCTTCACGTTAAAATTTAAATCTACACTTTAACAAAATAGTAATTTTTAGTGGATTTATTTTACTTTAATATTTAAGTGTTACTAGTTTTCCTTTTACATTGGAATCGGGTTTCCTGACATAACCCTTTGCAATAACCACACTTGGGACGGTCACACTAAACCACTGTAGTGTCCACAATCTTTCTTTAGCTCTTGAGGAGAATCATTTAAGCTAGCTTACATTTTGTTAAGATATTTTAATATGAAACCTCTAATTTATCTTTAGTGATCTGTACTTAAACTTCTTGTCTTAAAGTCTAAATCCGAACAACATTTAGTAAAATTGTCGTAAACGTGTGGCGCTCATTTCATGTTTGGGCTCAAATGTACTAAACTTTTAAACCGAACACTCACGCTCTTTGATGCCAAAGCAGGCGGCCCACTCCTCCAGGGCGATGTACTTGTCTTGGTCAGCATCGCACTCCTCAAAGAAACGGGTGGTGCAGTGCTCCATGGGAATGAGGGGGGCGCGCAGCGGGGCGAGCTCCGAGTGGGTCAGGTATCTGGTTATCCACAAACGGAAGGGCGGTCAGTAACGGCAGCACACGCGCACCTTTGGCATTTCCTGCTGGCTGTTTGCAGACCAGGTGTGGGCGGAGCTACTCTCAGAAGGTCGACCAGCTACGTACCCATCAACTGGGTGCTGGTCGAGCTGGCCGAACTGCCAGTGGACGGGGAAGATGTACATGTTGTAGTTCTTCTGGAAGTCGCGGGCCAACAGGTCCAAAGAGTGCTCGCCCGCCTCCAGTCTCTTCTCGTTCTCATAGATCTTCTTTACCTGAGGTAGTAACATCCGCGTTAGCATGCGCCAGACACGTACTAGCATTTAAAAACAATTTACAACCAAACAACTTTATAGCTGTACAATAAAAATACAAACTGAAATCTAAATGTCAAATAAAGTTGAAAACTTGTTGGTGGGATAACCATTTGCTGCATAGACTATTAACAGTAGGATGCTAATGTTAGCATGCTAATGTTAGCATAATAACATTAGTATGGGAAACTAAGATCTAGAACTTACGCTCTGCTAATATTAGCATGCTGACATTAAAAAGATAACATTAGCATGCTAATGTTAGCATGCAAACATACTAATCTAAGATTAGCATGCTAACAGTAACATGCTAACATTAGTATGCCATTGGCTTGTGCAGTGCTTGGTGTTTTTTACGGGAGACTCTAAGATAAAAAATGTTCGCTCTTCTAATATTAGCACAGTAACATTAGCATGCTAATAGTAACATGCTAGCACTATCATGCTAATTGGCTTGTGCAGTGCTTGCTATTAAATCCTACGCTCTGCTGATATTAGCATGCTAACATTAGAAAGATAACATTAGCATAATAACATTAGCATATATAACATTAGTATGCTAACAATAGCATGTATCGGCCTGTACAGTGTTTACTGCTTCTGTAACATTAGCATGTGTGATAAAATTAATAAGCTACTGTTAGCATGCTATTAGCCTGTGCAGTGCAGATCTAGAACTTACGCTCTGCTAACATTAGCATGCTGACATTAGAAACATAATATTAGCATGCTAACAGTAACATGCTAGCATTATCATGCTAATTGACTTGTGCAGTGCTTGCTATTAGATCCTACGCTCTCCTGATATTAGCATGCTAACACTAGAAAGATAACATTAGCATAATAACATTAGCATATATAATAACATTAGTATGCTAACAATAGCATGTATCGGCCTGTACAGTGTTTACTGCTGCTGTAACATTAGCATGCGTGATAAAATTTGTAAGCTACTGTTAGCATACCATTGGCCTGTGCAGTGCTTACTGTTTTTGGGAAACGGAGATCTAGAACTTACGCTCTGCTAACATTAGCATGCTGACATTAGAAAGATAACATTAGCATGCTAACAATATCATGCTAACATTAGCCGCTGTGATAACATTGGCATGCTGACATTAGCATACCATTGGCTTGTGCAGTGCTTAGTGTTTTTGGGGAACTCTAAGATCTCGTACTCAAACCAATATTTGTCTTATATAATAGATAAAAACCAAACTGACCAATCACAGGCAAGAAGACACGTCATGAATGTAATAAGAACGCAAATGTTTGAGGTGATGTGGTGACTTTTTTTATTTAGCTAATTTTTCCACTCAACACTGTCATTATTTGTTTTTCTGATGTTGCTGTCTCACCCTGAGCTTCTGCTTCTCCGTCAGCAGGTTGTTGTCCTCGTCGCGCTCGTACAGCGTCACCAGGACGTTCTTCAGCCAGTCCCTCATGCGCAGCGGGAACTCCTTCAGCTCGTTGTCCAGGCAGGGCTCGATGACTGCAGAGGAAAGACGCTTCATCCTCAAAAATCTGTATATTTATAGTAAAAGAATCTTTCTGCTGTTCTAAAGATTCTCTACAGATGAATTTATGAGAATCCGTCACTGCGGTTCCTGACAGAAATCTTATATTTAGAAGTTTCTGTTTTATATTATATTTTTAAAAACAGTTGTCCAAACTCGTCTGACATATGAGAAAAACAACAAACTTTTCGTCTTCATGCTAGTTCTGATAGTTGAAAACGCTAAAGTTGATTGGAAGCTAAGATATTACCTAAATGCTAAATTAGCCAAAATAGCTAACATGTTGCTAAAAATGGCTAAACTTCAAAATAGCCTTAAAAAAAGCCGAAATTAGCCAAAATAGGTAGCGTGCAAGCATTAGCTAAACTCTAAAATAGCTTAAAAATATGTGAAAAAGCCTAAATTAACCAAAACAGCTAGCATATACAGTAGCTGGATATTAGCATAGCTCCAAAATAGCTTAAAAAATGGAAAGAAAACTATTTTAGTCAAAAAAGCTAGCATGTAAATATTAGCCTAACTTAAAAAAGAACCTAAAAAACGTGTTTTTTAATAAAAAAAAAGCCTAAATTAGCCAAAACAGCTAGCATGTAGCTGAAATTTTAGCTAAACTACAAAATAGTCCAAAAAGCTAATAGAATACCAAATTTTAAAACTTTAACTTTTTAACATAAATATGATAAATATTTTACTCTCCATAAAAATATATTCTGTCAAAATTATATAAGTTAAAAATGAGCGTAAGAAAACATCGGGTCATTAATATCAATAAAATAAAATGATCTGGAGGGCCGGATAGAATTACCTGGAGGGCCGGATCCGGCCCCCGGGCCTCGACTTTGACACATATGCTTTAACGTATTAGCTAATTAATTAATTACACTTCATAAAGAAACAATCTTCTGCTTTGCCTCAAAGGTTCAAGTTTCCATGGCGACCATTAAACACTTTATTAGGAAATAACCAAAAAAAATGAATTTAATTTTTCCCCAGTTTTTCAATTAATTAATTAACTGATTTAAATCAATTCCTGGCCCAACTCAAGACGTATATAAATGATCGTAGGAAACAACACCACGACCTCCATGAAACCCTGTCAGCCCAGACTCCCCGTCAGCTCAGTCTGCAAGTCTGTGCGGGTCGACTCGAGCGCTGCAGCCGACGTGACTCGACACGCAGCCGCACAAACGCAGGAGAGGAAATCCATCCCAGCTGCTCACATTTGCAGGAGCCGATGTAGTCCAGGTGCAGCTTGTGGCCCTTCTTGGTTCCCTCCAGGGCGCACTTGGTGGCAAAGAAGTGGCAGGAGGAGTCGTAGGTCTTGTTGTCGTTTCCGCAGACCTGGAAGGAGAAAAAAAAAAAAAACCTTAAACTGAAATGTTTCTTTTTATGGAATCTGGAGGTTACTTTAGTGCAGGATTTAGCAGATTTCTTCCCCAAAGTTTTGATCTTCTGGATGTAAAACTGAATTCTTAGTATTAGATATATTTTTATATTCATATTTTTAATTCATGAGAACTTTTGTTGAGGTTCTGGAGGTGGTGGGTGGTTCTGGACTCACGTGCTCAAACTCGCCCTCGGCGGCGGGGCAGGTGGAGGGGTCCTGGCACACACACATGGGGGTGTTGCTCTCATCCACCTCGCACACCTTGCCCTTCTTGCAGCGGTAGCTCAGGCAGGGATCTGCGGGGATGAAAAGTGGATTTGAGACTCTTTTACCGCCAACGTTTCATCTTCTGTTTCTGAGGAAGCTCTCCATCTGGAGCGTCCTGAGCTCCGGCCGGACCGGGCCGAGCCCAGCCGCCTCCTGACGATGGTGGAACGTGTAATCACAGCTGTCTGCTCACAGCCTGTCATTACAACTCGAGGCTTGGACCGAACCCACGGATCATGCAGCTGCACAAACCAATCCTCAAACACCAGAGGAAGCCTCTCAGATGAACACGCTCTTATTTTGAAGGCTGCAGTGATGGATGTTGTAGACAATGTTTGTTGCAGCTGCAGCGTTTGTGTACTTACTCTCAGCGGCGTCCTCCACAACCTCAATGGCTTCATCAAACTCCCCGACCTCCACCTGCACGGGGTTGGCCCCCACCTCCACTTCCTGAGGAGAACGTATAAATAAATACATCAATCTTTTGTTTCGGATCGGCGTCCGCTTCACCCAAACCACTAAACTCTCTCTGCTTGCCTGTAAAAGTTAAAAGAAGTCTATCGCAGAGGCCAGAGGCAGAGCGGGAAACCACAACATCTAACAATAACAAGCTGCTGCGTCCGCATGAGGCCAAGAAGAAGCTAAAATTAACAGCTGTGGGATCTGAGGTCCCGCTGGACCTCTGGAGCCAAATCATTAACCGTTCTCAGGAAAACTCCAGCTTCATTTGAGGGCTGAAAGGATCTCAGAGGATTCTGGAATTCATGGTTTCCTGTCTTCAGACGAAGCTCAGAGCTGTTAAAGATCCACAGGTTCATCTGCAGAGTCGACCTCATTCACTTACAAAACGTGACCTAAAGTCTGAGGTTTGTGTCTTTATTTAAACATATAAAACATCTGTAAAGAGCGACTGAAATGAGCGTGAAAGCGTAATTGTCGAGCCCGTTTAGGAACCATCTAATTCCAACACAGAAATATCCTATAAAAGATCTAGTTTTGGTTTTGATTGAACAACGAGGTTCTGCTTCTGGAAGAAGAATCAGTACATTAAACATCTGGACCGACCTCAACTGGTTCCTCTGTGACCAGCTCTTCCAGCGCTGGCTCCTCCTCAGCCTGCAGGAAACACAGATGTCAGACCAGATGCTCAGTGAGGACTGAGGACAAACCTGGTGTTATCTTCATACACTCAAGACAGCAGACGGAGCAGACAGAGTAGATAGAGCAGACAGAGCAGACGCAGCAGTCAGAGCAGACGGAGTAGATACAGCAGACAGAGTAGATAGAGCAGACAGAGCAGACGCAGCAGTCAGAGCAGACGGAGTAGATACAGCAGACAGAGCAGATAGAGCAGACAGAGCAGACGCAGCAGTCAGAGTAGACGGAGTAGATAGAGCAGACAGAGCAGAAGCAGCAGACAGAGCAGACGCAGCAGTCAGAGTAGATGCAG
Source organism: Oryzias javanicus (assembly GCA_003999625.1). Taxonomy (NCBI): domain Eukaryota; kingdom Metazoa; phylum Chordata; class Actinopteri; order Beloniformes; family Adrianichthyidae; genus Oryzias; species Oryzias javanicus. The sequence continues at coordinate 2,022,340 of CM012446.1, forward strand.
TAGACAGAGCAGATGGAGTAGATAGAGCAGTTGGTGCAGACAGAGCAGACGCAGCAGTCAGAGTAGACGGAGTAGATAGAGCAGACGCAGCAGTCAGAGCAGACGGAGTAGACAGAGCAGATGCAGTAGACAGAGCAGACTACCTCAAACTTCTACCTCAAACTTCTACCTCAAACTTCTACCTCAAACTTCTACCTCAAACTTCTACCTCAAACTTCTGCCTCAAACTTCTACCTCAAACTTCTACCTCAAACTTCTGCCTCAAACTTCTACCTCAAAGTTCTACCTCAAAATTCTGCTTGATTTGCATTTTCTGACTGTTCCAATTTATTCAAATGAAAACCCAAAGACGGAGTAGACAGAGCAGACGCAGCAGTCAGAGCAGACGGAGTAGATAGAGCAGACGCAGCAGACAGAGCAGACGGAGTAGATAGAGCAGACACAGCCAGACTAAGGGGAGTCGTCTGGTTTGTTGCAAACGAAGCCTTCACACGTGGCACAACCACATTAACCACATAGAAAAATACACAGGAGATCCACGTTAGTCAAACTCATAATTATCTTCAGAAAGCGTCACCCCCCCCCCCCCCCCCACACACACACACACACAGAGGGTAACTTACAGGAGCAGCCATGGCGTGGCCAGCCAGGCACAGGAGGAAGACGATCCACACCCTCATCTTCAAAGTCTGTCCAGAAACAGAGACGTGTTTTTAAATATTTGCTCCTGGGGGGTTATAGAAAACAAACTTCTATCTTCTGCTTCTGTGATTGGCTGCTAAATAATGTAGGTAATGTTATAGAAATGCAGATACTTTTACTAGAATGTGAGGAAAAACACGACCGTCTCCGTCACACAGAGGACTCAAACTTTTGCTCCTGGTTTCAGGAGAACTTCCACACTTTTCCACCTCCTGAGGCGGCGTTTTTCCCTCCACTCCTCCCTTTGAAGACTCGCTTTCCCCTCGCCGTTTCCAGAGCAGCTCATCAAACAAGAATGTGTCTGCAGCTCAGTGCAGTTTCAGACCCGCGTCTCTTCAGAGGCGAAACTTCCTTCATGTCCCGTACAGAATCCACATTCTGGAAGACCTGGAACGCGTCCGTGTCCTGCGGCTGGAAAACAAGACGTTTGGTTTTCCAGCGCTGTGGTTCAGACAGAACTACAGCTCTGCAGAGATCTGCGGTTTCTTCACATGTACTTCTGGAAACCTCAGCTCAGCTCGGATGTTCTTTGAAGACAAAAGATGATTTATTGTTGTTTTTTCCTTTCAGGAACTTCCTCTTGTCCTGTCGTGTTTCCTTTCATCGCCGCTGAGGACGACGGTAGATCATTTTCTCGTTTGTTTCGCTTTCACACTGCGCTCTTTGGTACGGACCAAAGCGCTGACAAACATCAGATTCATGCGACAGGTATCAGGCTTCTTTCTGCTGGCGGGATATGAAGCTCTTCAAATGTCATTTCCTGTTTCTGCTGAGAGAGAAAGGGTCCGTCTGAGGCTCCGCCCCCTCACATTCCCGTCTGGCCTCCATTGTCTCGGATGTGGAACCATCCCTGCTGCTTTCCTCTCAGAGAACAAACAGATTCTTTTGAGTGGTAATGGAGCGCGCCGTTGGTTAGTCTGTCCTGCTCGCCGTCCGTTCACCCCCCCCCCCCCCCCCACACACACACACCTGTACATGAGGGTGGTTCCCCTCAAAGATGAAAATCTGCTCAGGTATCGTCTGCAGGACTCTAAATCTGATGTTTTTAAATCTCCCAGACGATAAAGAGACTCGTCCAGACATCAGCTGCTGGGAGGGGGTCGGGGGGGGCATAGTTTGGATTCCCTCGTCTGAAACTATGAAGGTCAAAACAAATTCTCTGAGGATTTTTCTTCCTGGACGTGTTCAGACACAGAAAGATGAAAAGCCTGAAGCAGAACCAGAGAAGGAACGGCGGGTCCTGCCTCAAACATCTACCTCAAACATCTACCTCAAACTTCTGCCTCAAACATCTGCCTCAAACATCTGCCTCAAACTTCTACCTCAAACTTCTGCCTCAAACTTCTGCCTCAAACTTCTGCCTCAAACATCTACCTCAAACTTCTGCCTCAAACATCTGCCTCAAACTTCTACCTCAAACATCTACCTCAAACTTCTGCCTCAAACATCTGCCTCAAACTTCTACCTCAAACTTCTACCTCGAACTTCTGCCTCAAACTTCTACCTCAAACTTCTACCTCAAACTTCTGCCTCAAACTTCTACCTCAAACTTCTGCCTCAAACTTCTACCTCAAACTTCTGCCTCAAACTTCTACCTCAAACTTCTGCCTCAAACTTCTACCTCAAACTTCTACCTCGAACTTCTGCCTCAAACTTCTACCTCAAACTTCTACCTCAAACATCTGCCTCAAACTTCTGCCTCAAACTTCTGCCTCAAACTTCTGCCTCAAACTTCTGCCTCAAACTTCTGCCTCAAACTTCTGTCTCAAACTTCTGCCTCAAACTTCTGCCTCAAACTTCTGCCTCAAACTTCTGCCTAAAACTTCTACCTCAAACTTCTACCTCAAACTTCTACCTCAAACATCTGCCTCAAACTTCTGCCTAAAACTTCTACCTCAAACTTCTGCCTCAAACTTCTGCCTCAAACTTCTACCTCAAACTTCTGCTTGATTTGCATTTTCTGACTGTTCCAATTTATTCAAATGAAAACCCAAAGTTTCAGCTCAAACCCAAAGTTTCAGCTCAACAGGCTGGAATTTAAGTTTTCAGCAGAGAACTGAGACGGCATCAAAACCATCTCATACTCTTTTCTTTTGGTGAGTTGTCGCCATGGCAACACAACATTAAGCTCTGCAAACATTACAGGTTGAGACAGAAAATTCTCTAAAGTGGTTTTAATTATAGATTTAGAGAAAATTACAGACAGATGTTTTTTTATGTTTGTTTTTTGCTTTTTTGGATGGAATTAAGCTAAGAGTTGAATGAATCACTGCTCTGTGTTTATTGAATTTGTGTCTGTTATTGTAAATAATTAATTTGTTAGTTTATTTTAAATTATAAAAATTCAATATTTACTTTATTTTATATGGATTTATGCCAAATCTATCATTTTTATATGATTAAATCCAGATTAATATCATTATTGTTTGAATGTTGGTTTGTTAAAATGAGTCTGTTTTGTGTGTTTGCATAAATCTGAAACTGAGAAAAAGTTGGATTTACACAATAATCCAAATTTATTCTGAAAAACTATCTACATAACTTCCTGTGACTTTCTAAAAAAGTGGGTGTTGTACTGAGTGTGATGTCACCCAAAGAAAACGCTTCACTTCCTGCTCCAACCAAACGAAGGCAGTTTTCACATGACGGACGCCGCCATGTTGGAGCCAGACGTCGTTTTTAAGATCTGATTGGTCCGAATCGGTCTGAGTTTCTATGGCAACCAATCAGGAGTGAGCTTGTAGGAAGGCCACACCCTTGAAAGCAGACTACATGAACGTTGGCCAGCAGGCTCCGCCTACTTTTATTGAGGGATCTGATTGGTGAGTTTATAACCTGAATAAACAAAAGATGATGTTCAAAATGTCTCAGATCAAGAATGTTTATTCTGACCAATAGAATGACTGAAAAACAGCCGTTTCATTCTCCATAGAAAATGTTGCTTCTTGGAGCCACTTCCTGTTTGGAACGCCAATCCAGCTCAGTCCAGTTCTCAGATACAGTTCGTTCCATTTTACGGATAAGGAAGATGACATGCCAGCAAAATAATAACACCGAAAACAGCACACAGTTGCCATGGTGACAGTTTTCCTGCATCTCTGATTCTCACAGGATTTTTGTTTCTTGTGTCCAGATGTGAAACTATGACATTTGAGGTATAAAGGTTTAAAGATTCTAAAGGGGAAACCTTCATGTTTTTAATCTGAAATCTCATCATGAGATTACAGAGAAAGATTGTTGGATTATTTAGTCTACATGTCACTAAAACAATCTGATAAACGATCAGAGATTTTGTCCTTTCTGGCCTATAAAGCAGAAAAAGTCACAAGAAACTCCAGAGGAGCTTTCAGTGGATTCAAATGATTTCTCAGCTAAATTAAAAACCTGTTTCTGATCTTTTACATGCTCTTATTGAGCTGATTTTTCTAAAAAAAAATTTTAAAAATCTGTAAAATTCCAGAAAGAGTGGATCCAGACGATGACGTTTGAGCTTTTGAAAAAACAGATGCAAAAAAAAAGGAAAAAGCAGAGAAGATAGTGGAAAAAAGAGCTGGCTGTTTGATTTGGAAGGAACCGCCGTTCCCATCGCCATCGTTTCAAATCCTCCGCAGAGGCTCGGCTCGGACGCAACAGCAAAACAAATTGTTGTGTTTGGAAAGCTGCTCTTGAATCCAAACAGGGCCGGGGCTAAAAGAGGAGCTGCAGGCTCATAAAGGGGCCCTTCTCCCCTCAGACCTGTTTAGTTTGGGTTAGTTAGGTGAGCTAGAGTAAACCGGCCGTGCAGGAAAACAACCCGAGCGGGAGCCGCCGCTCGGACATCTCTGCTTTTTCCAGCAGCGCTCAAAGGATTCAGAGGAATTCTTTGTTCTCGTCCTCGTGACATAACCGGCGGCTCGGAGGCCCGGCGGGCCGCGGCAAACAGAGGCGGCGGCAAAGTCACTCGATCAAAAACATTGCATGTTGGGGTTCATCTGCCTAAATATTCCTTATTTTGATTGTGTGAATCAAATGGAAGCATGGATTGAAGTTTTCATCTGGTTTGGGTTGAAGCTGAGCTAATGAAATCCAAAATATTGCTAAAAAAGACAAAAAGTTCTTTACTTCTCTGCTGTTTTGATCTTTTTCCTTTTTCTAAATAAGAAGCGTCGCCTCATAAAACGCTGACAGTCTGTTATTATCACAAAAAACTAAATCCAAAATGCTAAAAAACAGGAAATGCTTAAAAAACGTAAACATTTATTAAACAATTCAGAAGGAACTTCTATGTTTCTGAAGCCTCTGTTTGCAGAAAAACAGAAATTGACCCAAAACTTATTTTATTTATCATGAGATCTCCTGTTTAGCTTTAATTTGAAATTTTCTGATGTTTTCTAATCTTTTTTTTTTAAATCAAACCGTTATTTTTTCCTTTTTCTTTCCTTCTTTGTTTTGTCCAGCAAATACAAAACCTGAAAACTAAAACTCAGTGGTTTATTTTTGGCTTTTATTTTGAAACCATTTCCTGTTAGGAACCTCTCTTAAATGTTCTTCTTGAATACGAGATGAATAAAATAACGACTAAAATGTCACTCCAGAAATTGTCCGCACATATTTATTTATTTATTTTTTTAGCACCATTCGAACACCTGACGTTGAAGCCCCGCCCACATCCACCTGAGACGTCCTGACACAAAGAGCCGTTTCACGCCGAACTAAACTCACCTGAGATCCAGAACAGAGGACTGAAACGGAGACGACCTCTGAGAGCAGAGGTCACATGACCCCCGACCATCATTATGGGATGTCTGTTCGACCTCAACTGGTTCTTTTTTAGTTTGAATGATGGAATGATGAATCAGTTTTCAAAATAAGAGAACTGCCACAGACAGTCTTTAATTTGGAGGAATCATCAGAATATGTTTGATGATTTTAATGAAATAAAAACCTTTGATGTGAAACTTTATCATATTATAAATAGGAGTTCAAACACAGAAAGTTTATGAACATTTTTGGGTTTAAAAGTAGTTTCTCTCGATGGAAAAATCTCCAAACGAAAACACAAAAATGGAAATCCAAAACGTTGTGTGTATGGAAGCCTGGAAGGGTCATGCTGGTGAGTTTAAAGACAGCAGTTCAATTCTAACCTCTGAAGACAAACTTTTGTTTACAAAAATGTGTTTCTTTGCTTAAAGTTTGAGAATTCTGCTTTTCTGACATCAGTTTCCTTTGGTTCTGGGTTTTCTCAAACTAACTCCATCGATGTAGTTTCCTCGTGAGTGACGGTGGCGTCAAACCAAACTGTGACTTGGTGGAGATAAAAAGAGAATTTGTGAATATGGAATTCTGTGAAGAAGCGTCACATTTCCAAGTGAAGATGTTCAAACATCAGCAGCTCTAAACCACAAGAGGATCCACTGAGGTTCTGGTTCTGGTTCTGGTTCTCTGTACCTCCTGCTCTCCTCCTCTGTCTCAGATCTTCCTCACACTAAACTGCAGACTCTCCAGACAGCAGCACAATCCCGCCTTCCTGTCAGGAGATTAGCACTCGTCTGGGATTGCCAAACTGGGCCAGAATCCCACAGCATCTCCTTCCTCCTCCTCCTCCTCCTCCTGCCACCTCAATGATGACTCCACCGTCCTCCCGTCTGTCCATGAAAAGTCCTCTGCAGGTGTGAGATCCCGACGGGAGGAAGAGGAAAAGCGGGCGCTGCATTGGGCAGGAAGTTCTCGGGCCGAACAATGAGCAGAACTTTCCAGCCGACCCCGTGCCGCGCAGACGGGACTCTACCAAATGTGAGGAGGGGAGAGAAACATTCCTGTTTTTCCCCCCTGAAGGAGCTTTTTCTGAGAAGATTAACGTTTCTGCATCCGCGTTAGCTCTCGGCAACAGCTGGGGAGTGGTCGCCATGGCAACCTGCATTCCTTTATAGGGGAGTAATCAGAGTCGGAGAGGAGGGGGACGGAGCACAGGAGGGTATTTGTGGAGAAAAATGTTCCCATTACTCCGTCAGGCCCCCCCCTCCCTTCTTTCCTTTTGTTGTTTTTTTCTACAGAATCTTTTTCTGAAAGTTTTTTGAAACAAAAAAAAAAGTAAACTAAAAGGAACCTGTTGCCCCCCCACCCATTGCCTATGTGGCACACATCGTCTGCGCAGACTGTCTGCCTCTGCAGACGTCCCGCCTGCAGGCGGGCGGCAGCTTCCATCCCGATCTAAAGCCGTCCTGACGGGATGAGGATTTTGGAGTCAGAGTGAGACCTCTTACCTTCAGCTTTGCAGAGCAGGGACACCAGCAGAGAGGTCAGGCGTGCGCGGGGCCCCGGGACGATCTAACACACTCTCCGGTTTACACAGAAGACATTTCCAGTGGGACGTCCCGGCCCGGCCTCAGACACCCCTCCCCCTTCTGTTCTGGTGGGCGGAGCTTCATCCTGAAGGGAGAACTTTCCTCAAGCAAACTTGATGGTTTTAAACCAGAGCAGAGATCAGGTTTCTGACCTGAAATCTGAGTTTTATTTAGCTTTTTTCATGTTTTTGTATTTTTCAGCTCTGAAATGTTTACTTTTGAACCAAACCGTCAAATCCTCACCTGCTGTTTTACCAGCTGCTCGATTGAGAGAACAGCTGAGAAAAACAAGAACAACACGACCTGAAGGTCACCTGAAGGTCACGTCACGTTCTCATCTGAGCTCCTGTTGGCTGCTGTTGACGTCCAACCAGCATGAGGCTGACAACCCATTAAAATGTCCCAAAGCGCTGACATCCCACTCTGATCATTTTCTGATCTCTTTTCCAATCGTTCCCAGTCGTTTTGTCATTGGAAATGTTTTTAGCCAACATTTAAAAATTCTGTTTCTGCAGAGCCGTAGGAGTAACCTCTCACTTGTGGGAGGAGCTGTTGGAGCATTAAGCCCCGCCCCTCTTCCCCTCCCTATTCCAGCTGCATTTTTTCATCTGCTCCTGATTCACAGTGATTTGAAAAAAATAAGTTCTCAGAAATGTGATTTTAATATTAATTTTATCTATTTAAATTTCCTACAAACACTTTTTTTGGAATTTGTTCTTAAATTTCTTTTTTTTAAAGTTCTGCCACGATAAACACTGACCGAGTCCTGGAGATGATGGAAAACAAACTGGAAATCCGGCTGTAGAGTCAGAAGTCTTGCTCAAGAGCACCAGGACGGAGTACCGAGGCTCGTTTCCAGTCCCAGGACTTGAACCAGCAACCTTTCAGCTGGACGTCCATGTTGAACTCAAGCGGAGGAGAAATGTTTATGGATTAGAGAGCGTGGAGGGAACAGAAGACGAGGGAGCACGAGGGGTCAAAGGTCATAGAAGGATCTGGATGAGAAAGATCTGCACTGGTGGGACAGGAGGAGTGGAAATACAGAGAGAAAATGTCTGAGGAATGCAGAAATGTTCCGGTTCTGATCTGCTACGGAAACTGAAGCTGGTGAGTCACGGTGAGATTATGGGATGGATCTGTGGAAGCTACAGTCAGAGGAACATTTGTTCCCTCGGGGTTTGAGTTCATCAAATCAGCTGTTCCTCTTCGGCTCATAGAGTATTCTCTGATGGAACACAGAGGAACGCTCAGGATAGACTCCGCCCACATCAACAAATCATTTCTCTGTTTGCTTTCCTTCTGCTCCTGAACCAGAACCGAACCGGAAGACAAACGGTTCCGATCACGGCATCACTGGATGCTGACACGTCATTTCCCATCAGTCAGGGGTCAGAGGTCACAGCAGACCAGAGAGCAGGAACCTTCCAGAAGGTTTTTCCTTCATTCTGGATCTAAAGTTCTGTAAAATCATTTCAATTCACGACCTTCTCTTCATATTTAAACCTTCAGAGTCTGTTTGGACGCTCGTTCTTCTCAAATCATCACACTCCCACCACCATGCTGCCTCTGAAAGTGCTGGTTAGAGTCCAGATGTTGCTGCGTGGTCGTACAGTCATCTGCTACGGGACGGAGTGTTCCCTTCGAGTTTTGTGTGGTTTTTTTTCGCTCTGCGGCGCCGGGTTCCAGTAAAGGAGCGGCGCTCACAGGTTGACGGGAACCCCCCCCACCCCCCAGAGGCCGTTCAAACACCTGCCGTCCACCGACAGGCAGACGGGAGCGCCCAGGACCCCCCGAGCATTCCTCCGGCCCCGCGTTTAGCCTTGTTTTTGTTTGTTTTGGGGGGAGTTTTCCTTCGGCCCGTTCCCACACTGCAGACCAGCTGGGTGAGGGGTGGGGGTGGGGGGGTGTGGGGGTGGGGGGTGGGGGGGTGCTACGTGGCGTTTTCCATTCCATCTGTGAGTCCGACAGATGAAGGAGAGAAAAGCAGGAGGAAGAGGAGGGGCGGGGCTTCTTCTCGCTCCCCCCCTCCCACATCATTTGTACTTTAACTGCTTTTCTTTCTGTACACCCCCCCTCCCCCCCCGACACTGCAAACGTGGCACACGTCTGGATAAAAAACACTCTTCTGAGCGCGCTCAGATCTGAGGAGCGACCCCCCCCACCACCACCACCCCCACCTGACCTGCAGTCAGAGGCCGATGAACGGATGACTGAAGACTTTTCCGGACTGAAACGGTGCCGGTTGGTCGAGAACTGAAGCTTCTCGGTGATTCATGAAGCAGATTTCCGACTCACACCTCGTCCCGGGACGAGTCCCGTCCCAGAAACGGAATATTTACAGAGTAAAAGAAAGTTTTCAACCTCACAATAATCCCAGTTTAAAAAACACGACTAGAATTTTAGTCTTAACTACAAACTACTTTTTTTTTTTTGCTTAAATTTTAGAGATTTTTTTTTAATGTATTTGCTTTTATTGTTGTTGTTCTCTTTTCGGGGCGGAGCTAGAACGTTCTCTATGGGAGAGAGAGAATGAAAAATGAAACACTTTATTATTATTGAAGCGGATAATTTAAGGTTTCATTTCAGTGTTTTTTAATTTTTGCCAGGCTATTAAAAGCTTCTACTGACGATTTATTAAGATTATAATAATATTAAATCAAAAATTAGGAAGCTACCCCTCCTTGCCCCCCGGATCTACTAATAATCTGTGAAATATTCACCTTCAGTTTTGACAATAATCTCAGATAATTTGAGATAAGAAAGTCTTTTATCCACAGTCGGGACATTCCTGTTACCGCAGAATTACAGATAGAAATAGAGGTGAGTAGAATGTACATCGGTCAAAAAACAAAAGTTATAAAAAAAATGAAAAAGGAAGAAATTATAAGTAATGTAACAGAAATTGAACGACGTATTTTAAATAAAGTTACAAACGGGCAGACGGCTGGAGTCAAGCACAGCTAAATCAGGGTCAGGCCGGCAGAGGTCAAACACCTGCATGAGGTCATCAGAGAACACCCAGAGTGGTCAGAGTCCAGGTGAGGGTCGGGGCAGGCGGCAAACAACCAGAGCGGAAGACCAATCAGAGGATCAGGTCAGAACGCTCAGCAGCGCAGGCAGACAGGAACAAACAAGACTTTACTCTGAGTAGAGTGAAACAGAGCTGCGGGGCTTCTGGGAGTGACAGCAGGGGCTGATGGGAAGTGTAGTGCGGAGAACTCAGCTGAAGGATCCCCCGGATGGCCAGAGGGGGAGACAGAGGACCGATCCATGACACGAACAAATCCATGATTATAGAAGGAAAACAAGGATCTGATCAAATCTGAAGATCCATGTAGATTTGGAAAACGGAACGGATTCTGTACAGGAGACGCGACGCAAAGGACATTGAATGACAAGTTCAACAGCCAATCAGGACGGAGAACACAAAGTGCTAAAATAAAAAAAATACTAAAACAGCAACTCTAAGTTTAAGTTTTAATAAACTGATGACATAAAAAAATAAATCCCAGTTTGAGAACATTTAGATCAAAGCGTGATAGAATTATAGGACGGAGTGGCAGAACCACCGACCCGATTTGTCTCTGATTCTGATGAGATCAGAACCGATTCAGATTCCATCAAATTCTGCTTTTATCTTCAACATCTCCACTCTTGAGCAGTCCCTCATCATGATGCTGCCACCACCGTGCTTCACAGTTAGGATGTTGGGTTTTAAGACATTTTTTTAACAGAATGAACCTCGTTTATGCAGTAATTGACACTACAGTGTAGAAACTTAACATGATCCAGGTTCCTGTGGACCCCCCCCCCCTCACCCCCCCCAGAGACTGGTTGTTGATATAATTGCTGACACGTCCTCAAACTAGAGGCTGTTGGCTTTAATTCATGTTTTGCTTTCGGTCAAAAGCTCCACCTCTGCTTCTGAAATTATAGATTATTCCTGCAGAACTTCAGGAGATTCCAGATTACAGAGACACGTCCAGCAATGAAACCTTAACTGCCAGGTTTGTGGGTGCGCGGAGGCTAGCGTATCGCCCCGGACCGCACCGGGACCTTTGTTTGTTTACATCTCAGCCTGGATGACGGCATCCGAAGCAACGGAGGCTTTTCTGCCTCAGAGGGAGGTCTGGGACGCCGTCTCCGTCCTTAAAGCCTCCCGGTGGAGCCAGGCCGCAAACGGCGGCGGGATCGGAGGCCGTCATTACCCAGGAGACATCAAAGAGCAGAGCGCACTTCAGGTTTTGGAGAAACAGGCGTCAGCACACTTCAAAATGACTGCTGCAAAGGACTCTGGGAAATCAGTTGACTGATTATTTATTGTTGTTTAGGGGGTTGTGAGGGAGCAGAAGTCCAAACCAGAGCCAGGTGGGCATCAGGAAAGTGGGCGGGGCACTGGCCACGCCCTCAGAAGCAACCAAAAGGTTCAACCATGGGACTCCAGTGAAATCCACAAGAGAAGCTAAAAAATACTGAAATAAAAACTTAATGTCAAAATAATATTCAGTTCTAAAATTAAGGCTTAATGCTGATAAATAAGATCAAATATGATAAATGTAATAAAATTCAACATTTTAACAGTTTTTATCGGAAGAAAAAACAAGAAACTAGAAAAGTATTTTAATTGTTGAATGTCATGAATGTGCGGAACGTTTTAATAACAAACTTGCATAATTTGCAGAAAGATCACAAAGAATTCAAACAATTTCATGAAAAAGAATCACAATGTTGCTAAAATATTAGCTTAGCTCTAAATTAGCTCAAAATTGTCAGTTGGTACCAAATTAGCCAAAAAAAGCTAACGTATTAATTAGCTTTAAAAGCCCTAGTACATACTAAAAATATTTAGTCTGTTGCTTAAATATGAGCTAAACTCCAAATTAGCCCCCAAAAAACCTTAGCAGATGCCAAAATTAGCCAAAAAGCTAGGTTGTTACTAAAATACGAACAAAAGTCCAAAATAGTCTAAAATTCCTCAGTAAACTAAATTAGTCAAAAATATTAGCCTGTTGCTAAAATTGAAGCTAAACTCTAAATTAGTCCATAAAAATCCCAGTTGACAATAAACTAGCCAAAGACGATAGCATTTTGTTAAAATACCAGCTAAACTCCAAAATAGCCCAAAATTCCTTAGTAAACAAAATTGGTCAAAAACGTTAGCCTGTTACTAAAATTTGGAAAACTCCAAATTAGCCTAAAAACCTTAGAAGATGCCAAATTAGCCAAAAAGCTAGCTCGTCGCTAAAATACTAGCTAATCTCCAAAATAGACATTTTCTAAGTAAGCTAAATTAGTCAAAAATGTTAGCCTGTAGCTAAAATACTAGCTTAACTTCAAATTAGTCCATAAAAACCTCAGTAGACAAACTAGCCAAAAACATTAGCATGTTGCTTAAATACTAGCTAAACTCCAAAACAGCCTAAAATTCATAAGTGAACTAAATCAGTCAAAAATGTTAGCCTGTTGCTAAAATTGAAGCCAAACTCTAAATTAGTCCATAAAAACCTCAGTAGACAACAAACTAGCCAAAAACGATAGCATGTTGTTAAAATACTAGCTAAACTCCAAAATAGCCCAAAATTCCTCAGTAAACAAAATTAGTCAAAAACGTTAGCCTGTTGCCAAAATTTGGCAAACTCCAAATTAGCACGAAAACCTTAGAAAATACCAAATTAGCCAAAAAGCTAGCTCTTTGCTAAAATACTAGCTAAACTCCAAAATAGCCAAAATTTCCTCAGTGAGCTAAATTAGTCAAAAACATTAGCCTGTTGCTAAAATACTAGCGTAACTTCAAATTAGTCCATAAAAACCTCAGTAGACAAACTAGCCTAAAGCATTAGCATGTTGCTTAAATACTAGCTAAACTCCAAAACAGCCTAAAATTCATCAGTGAACTAAATCAGTCAAAAATGTTAGCATGTCGCTAAAATATTTATTCAAATCTATTATTTTTAAAATATAATAAAAGATTAAAACATAACCCATGAATATATTTGAAGTTATGTATAAAGTTATAAAAAGTATCAGAAAAATCCAAAACACAGTAAAGTTGGGATGAACGAAAGCGTTCCTGTCATTCCTCTGAAGTCTGTCTGTGGTTTGTAAGATGAAGCTCGGCCGGCGTCAGTTTGGTGACGTGGACATGTGGGGGGGGCAGCACAGATGGATTGTGGGTCCTCACAGGTCGGTTCATGTCTTCCTGCTCGTTCAACCAAAGCTGGCTCAGCAGAAACGCGCCGGCTGCTAAATGTCACAATATTTCCGTGTGACGCGGCGAGGAGAGAGCGTTTCTGTCAACACTCAGAGCTGCTGAGGACGTCTTGGTTAATCCCGGCCCGGAGCAGAAGCTGACATTCTGGGGGGGGGGGGGGTGTTCCTGCTGGTTCCTGCTGCTTCTATCCTGTCAGATCCCATCATCTCCCTTTGATGCTCCTGCAGCTCTTGTTGGAGCTCGTCTTTGCTTCTCTCCGTATCAAACATGAAGATCTCAGTGACAAGGAGGACGCTTCACGTTCTTCTTCCAGTCTGTCTGTCAGCAGCTGATGGACAGACAGAAGAGCAGCATCTCTGCATACCTGCTCTGTATTTGGATTAGCAGACCTGCAGAGTCACTGGTTTTGACCTTTGACCTGTCAGGTGACTCTAAGTGGTGACACTCCCACCTTCTCCTGGAGGGGACTCGATTACAGTCCAATTTAACTTTTCTATTTCAAATGTTTCTATTGTCAAGACTATAGAGCAAAGTAATTTTGATTCTAATTTCCTTATTTCTAGATTCTGGCTCTTAAAGAGACAAAAGTCGGTCGATTCTGAGAAAAAAGCCGTGAAGCAGAGAGAAGTTCAAAAACTTCAAACCTGATCAAATGTCTTAAATGTCCCAAAACAGGTTTGGAAATCTCTCCAAAAATCAAGTATTTTTCTGAGTAAAGAGGCGGGACATCAAGAGAAACTATACGTTTCTGTTAGCAAAAAAAAAACTACAGTATCAGAGCCACAAGAACAAAAAAGTTATTTTATGAGATTGAAACTGAAAAATTTACCACTTTCAATCTTGTAGATCTACATCTTTTTTCTTGTTAAATTACTTTTTTTGAATAAATTTTGAACTTTTTACAAAAATGTAAACAAAATTACTACTTACTCTCTTGGAAAATTACAACTTTTTTTTAAAAAAGAATTTTTTTTTGCAAATTTGCAACTTTCTGTATCATAAAATGACTTTTTTCAACTTTTTTCTTGTAAATTTAGTTTTTTGTGGTTAAAATATAATTTTCTATTAAAACTTTAACTTTTGACAAGAAAAAAATACAAAAATTAAAATTTTTTCTCCAAACATTACACCTTATTAAAAAATACATTTATGAAGTTTTTCTCGTAGAATAACTTTTTTTTTATTTAAAACTTTCTGTCTTGTGAAATTACAATTTTTTTACTCATACAATTTTGACTTATTTTCTTGCAAATTTATGAGAATTTTTTCACATTTGTTTCTTTTTCTTTGGCAAATTCAACCTTTTTCATAAAAATACAACCTTTTTTTGTACAATGTCAACTTTTTTTGGCGTTTATTTTAACATTTTTTCTCCTGAGTTTGTGACTGTAAAGTCTTATGTTACTTTTTTATTGTGAACTGTTTCTAACACTTCTAAAACATTTTCGATTCTCTATTTTGTTTTCAGAAGGAGGTTGTCCTCCAGTGAATGCGTCATTTCCACTTAAAACTTTATTTTCTCACATTTGTTTGACAATCCAGCTTCCCTTCAGGACTAAAGATGAATTTATCTTCCTTCTTCTCTCTTTTCAACAAAAGTCTCATTAAAATCCTCCAGCGTTTCTCTGACTATCACAGCTGAAGTTTTTCTTGATCCTGTCGGATCACCAGATCAATCTCTTTTCACCTCAGCTGTTGGGATCCAGCCGTCCATCCAAACCCAGACAGGAATCAAACCTTCCTGCTGTGGGGCAACAGGGCAAACGCTGCTACCATTGCCGTGTTGAACGGGAAGCCTTCAGTCGGGGGTTTGAACCCCTCCATGAGGAATAAACTGGAAATCTGCTGTTTCCTCACAGAATTAAGAACATCTGACTGTCCAGATAGTTGAGTTGACCCACAGCGCCTCCTGCTGGATGATTAAAGCATCAACAGACATTTCTGTGATTTTAATATAAAACTTAATCTTTACTGAGGTTTTTTTGTATAAACTATTATTATTTGAAGATAAAGAAACCAATAAAAAATGTGGAATTCTCTGAGAAATGTGTTTTTAGGAAGTCTACAGAAAAAAACATGAAAGAAAAGTTGAAATATGATCTCATTTAAGAAAAAAAACCTCTTTTGTTACAGGACAATCAGCGACCACAGTCTTTTAAAGATCCTTTTTTGAACTTTTGCTTTTTCATTGTAGCTGAAGATAATTTATCTGTTTCATTATTAGAAAAATGTGCTGGAAAAGCTCAGATTCTAAAGGGAAATTCAGAAGGACAAGCATTTATTCAGATGTGTGAAACTAAAAGAAACTGAAGGAACTGAAGAGCCAAATGAAGAAGAAAGTAAAAGAAACCAGAAGATAAAACGGATTTGATATAAATGCACTGAAATCATCCTCAAAGCAGTGAATTAAAAAGGTTTTTGACAGGAAAAAAGAACATTAATTATTCATGATAAAAATTCTACATGAAAAATTAAATTATCTGCAAAAACTAAAATAGAACGTTACATATTAAAACTCAAAACTGAAACTTTTATATCTCTAATAAGAGAAAAACAACTAAGCAAAATTTAAAAATATTAAATCATGCTTAGAAAATTACTAAAATAAAAAAAAAGAATTATAAAAGTAATAGAGGAAAATGCAAATATTTGATTAAAAAAACAAATCTGTAAAATCTTCCAAATTTTTTACATGAAATGTTAAATTAACTCAAATATAAAAGTTTTAAATGATGTGAATAAAGATTAAAAAGTTAAATATGACGAAAACAATATGAAAAAAGGATAAAAACACTGAATTATATTCTAAAAACGAATTTGTTGAAGTTATTAAAAAATCTGATGCTTTTATCAAAACATTTAAAATATTCCTAAAATCATTAAAACTCTAAATAAAAATATTGTTCAGTGATAGAAACTGCAGGAGAGAAGAAGAAAAGTTATGCTTTTATTTTGAAGTGAATAATGGACAGATGGATGAATTGACTAAAGAAATGATAAAAATGAACAGATTTGGTGTCAATTCTATTGTTTCTGTTAAAAGTAAAAACTGTAGAGTTTAACTGTAAATGATCTTCAGCTAAAATCATTTTAATAATGTTCAAATCCTACTTGAATATTTGAAAGTTTAATATTCTTTAATAGCTTTAAGTTTAAATTTTAAAGGAATTACTCATCAGTGCCTCAGAATAAATTAGCAGACTTTTTTTTTTTTGTCCTTATTCTGTAAGTTGGTCACGTTCTGGTTCTGGTTCTTCCTCATTTCCAAACAAACATCATGAGTTCTGCTGGTCCAGCTGGGCTGCAAAAACATGCAGTTCTTCAATCGACCAACAGGGGGAGCTCTGCAGCAAACTATGAGCTAGTTTGCAAAGATTTCAAACCTGGTTTCCAGATAATTAACCAGCTTTTCGGTTGTTTTACTTCTCCTTTCCAAGCTGTTCTCAGAAACGGGACAGTCCAGAAGTTCTGCCTGTTTTTACAGAGTGGAAAGAAGAAACTTTCATTCTCAGACTTAATATGAACTCAGATGCTAGAAGATCGTCTGAAGATCTGAGGATCGTCTTCAGGTCGACTTCAGCAGGAACTCTCCTGGTGATTGACACGTTGGAGTCAGTCAGGATAAAAACATTTATATTGAACTCTAAAACTACATTTTTAAAACTGTAACTTTTTAACATAATTATGAATTAGATATATAGCATTACCTACGATGATGCTAGTGTGAATGCTGTTAGCTGAATTTGGTTGCTGAAGATGCTAGTGCTAATAGCTGAAAATGCTGATAGCCAACACAGGAACGAAGCTCACCCCCTCGCCGTCTGTCTTCAGCCCTAACCAGCTGCGAGCAACACCCTCCCACAGCAAAAACAGTTGTCCTCATGTGCCGCGACTCCTCCCTAAAAGTGCCTAAATTAACCTAAAAACTGCTAGCTCATAAATATTAGCGAAACTCCAAAACAGCCAAAAAACCCTTTTTTAAAAAAGTCTAAATTAGCCAAAACAGCTAGCATGTAGCTTAAATATTAGCTAAACTCCAAAACAGCCTAAAAAAATATTTTTTTAAAAAGTCTAAATTAGCCAAAACAGCTAGCATGTAGCTAAAACATTAGCTAAACTCTAAAACAGCCTAAAAAAAAACTTTTTTTAAAAAGTCTAAATTAGCCAAAACAGCTAGCATGTAGCTGAAATATTAGCTAAACTCTAAAACACCCTAAAAAAATATTTTTTTAAAAAGTCTAAATTAGCCAAAACAGCTAGCATGTAGCTAAAATATTAGCTAAACTCTAAAACAGCCTAAAAAAAACTTTTTTTAAAAAGTCTAAATTAGCCAAAACAGCTAGCATGTAGCTTAAATATTAGCTAAACTCCAAAACAGCCTAAAAAAATATTTTTTTAAAAAGTCTAAATTAGCCAAAACAGCTAGCATGTAGCTAAAACATTAGCTAAACTCTAAAACAGCCTAAAAAAACCTTTTTTTAAAAAGTCTAAATTAGCCAAAACAGCTAGCATGTAGCTGAAATATTAGCTAAACTCTAAAAACACCCTAAAAAAATATTTTTTTAAAAAGTCTAAATTAGCCAAAACAGCTAGCATGTAGCTAAAATATTAGCTAAACTCTAAAACAGCCTAAAAAAAACTTTTTTTAAAAAGTCTAAATTAGCCAAAACAGCTAGCATGTAGCTGAAATATTAGCTAAACTCTAAAACAGCCTAAAAAAAACTTTTTTTAAAAAGTCTAAATTAGCCAAAACAGCTAGCATGTAGCTGAAATATTAGCTAAACTCTAAAACAGCCTAAAAAAATATTTTTTAAAAAAGTCTAAATTAGCCAAAACAGCTAGCATGTAGCTTAAATATTAGCTAAACTCCAAAACAGCCAAAAAAAACCTTTTTTTAAAAAGTCTAAATTAGCCAAAACAGCTAGCATTTAGCTAAAACATTAGCTAAACTCTAAAACAGCCTAAAAAAAAACTTTTTTTAAAAAGTCTAAATTAGCCAAAACAGCTAGCATTTAGCTAAAACATTAGCTAAACTCTAAAACAGCCTAAAAAAAAACTTTTTTTAAAAAGTCTAAATTAGCCAAAACAGCTAGCATGTAGCTAAAACATTAGCTAAACTCTAAAACAGCCTAAAAAAAACTTTTTTAAAAAGTCTAAATTAGCCAAAACAGCTAGCATGTAGCTAAAATATTAGCTAAACTCCAAAACAGCCAAAAAAGACTTAACCGTAACTTTTTAACGTAATTATAATTAATAAAAAGGAAGGAATATTATTCCAGAATAAATAATTAACAACAACAAAAGGATCTGGAGGGCCGGATAGAATCACCCGGAGGGCCGGATCCGGCCCCCGGGCCAGGACTCTGACACGTGTAGAAAAAAACTCTACTTGGTGATTAATTTTTTATTTCTCTTATGCAGCAAGTATAAATCAAGACCCATGATTGATCCCCAGAAGAAGTTCAGGAAATGGAATCGATCAGATCAGATGAAGCTTTGAGGAGCAGAGATGTCTCCTGGAGGAGGCGGGGCCTTCAGGAACCTTCACTGTTTACATGAGGGGAAACCTTCACCTCCTCCAGCGTGGAGATCATTCAGATCAGAGCAGAATGTTAGGAGAACATCTGAAGGTCAAAAGCCACCAAAGCAGATGGGCGGAGCCTCTGATCTAGGTTGTGAGCTAACATGGCGTCCTCCTCCTCGGCCACTGAGGAGCTGGAGGAACTCCTCCTGGAGGGAAGGGATGCTCCAGTCCAGAACTTCCTGTGGGAAAACAACCAGCTGCTTGAGGAAGAAGCGAGCAGAAGACCGAGATAAGATGCGAGCGTGGACTCACGGCGCCGCCTTCATTTAGGGCCGTTATATTTGACCTCCTTCCCACATTTCTTCAGCGTCTCCATGAGCGTGTCCACGTCTCTGTCCGACTCGATCCACACCAGCTTCTTCGGCAGGTCGATCTCAAACTTCACGTCTGAAAGGAAGCAGAACAATCCCATCATGCCTTCTGCTTTAGCAGGAACGGGTCGGAACGCAGAGACGGGGAAGACGGCGGCGAAAACTCAGAAAAAATCTCTGAGATCTCAATTCAAACTCACGTTGAGCAACTTCCTCTGTAAATGAAGGTTTTTCAGAACAAAATCACATTTAGAGAAGAATGAAAAGGTCAACGACTTCAGATTTATTCTTCTTTACAGTCGGTTTAATGAGTTTCCTTCAGCAACAGTCAGCAAACAGAAGTGTGGAAAGTTCAATTCACAGTTTAAATCTCCAAACTAAACATTTCTCCTGACTCCTGACTTATTGTGTGGAAGTACATACAAAACATCCTTAAATTCAGTCTTTCTTCTTCAAAAAAAAAGCTATAAGAATAATTACCAACTCTCCTTCAACAAATCCACTTTTGATCAAATTAAAACTGTTAAAATTTTTTGACTTGATTGATTTCAAAATAATCCAATTCATGTTCAAAGTAAAAAAACAAACAATTCCCAGAGAGTATCCAAAAGCTCTTCCAGTTAAGAGAAAATAAATATACGCGCTAAGAGGTACAAACATTTATGTACCTGTGAACATTAAACTCCACCTGTAAGCAGTTATGGAATAATTGTAGGGAAGATATTAAAATGTCAACTTTTACATCTTTAAAAATATTCATCAAATTAAAAAATATTAATGGTAAAGATGTTTGAAAAAATATTAGTATATATATGTGATTGGCTGTTCTTTAAAAAATTTTTTCATGTAGCTCATAGTATGAGAAATTGTATATTATTTGGACTGGAAAAAAAAAAAAAAAAAAAAAAAAAAAAGAGGAGAAGGGGAGTTGATTGTGGATTAGTTTCATCCAAAGCCCTTTTTCGAAAATGAAAACAAAATTGTTGCTTTCAAGAATGATTGTGAGAGAAATTGCTTTGTTTACTTTAATTTTTTTTTTTTTGCTCTTTTCTCTTCTTTTTATTTGTTTCTTGTTGGTAAACTGAAAAAAAAAAAACTTCTGATGTAGGATTTCAAAAAAGAATTGTAACAAAAGTGGATACCAGAAATTTGCTGAAATCGTTCTACTGGATGAAGCGGATCTGAGATGGTCTTTGGCTGCAAACATGATTATTTTTACAAATATCTGATTTTATTTGATATCTAAAATGTTATGATTTGTTTTTCGCTTGTTTGTTTTCTTAATTACAAAACAAGATTTTATTTCAAAAATCATTCTGTATTTTATTTGTATTATTCTGTATACTGTGTTTTATAATTGTATGTGTCTCTTAAACTCTGTTTTACTTCTTTTAATTTTAGCCTGACAAGGGATGGAAATGAGCCTGAGTCTATAATCTGGTATATTTACATTTGCTTTAATGTTCATTAATATGCATTGTCCCTTTATAAATAAAGTTAATTAAATGAACCTCGTTAAAAAGAAAGATTTCAGTTTATGAGTGTTGTCTAGGTGAACGTCTGCGTCACGTCAGCAGCTTCTCGGACTCTCAGAACATGCAGTCTCTGTTCTGCTTTTCACAGCTGAGTTCTCTTTTTCTCTGCTCTCTGTTTCACATTCGACTGTCGCTTTCATTTTTCCTTCTTTCAAAGCCCAAACAGTAAAACTGATATCTGTGAGACTCACAGAAATGCTTTTTATTTTTCTTAGATTAGAAGCAGAAACTGCAGGTGTGAATCTTATCGAGTGATTCAACTTTAACAGAAAATTTAAAAAAATGAAAGGAACATTTTAATATGTTTAGGGAAAAATATATTAAATTAACTCCACAGTTCATCTGTGGCACAAATGAGTTTCGCTGCTCAGATTCATCAAGTCATTTGCAGGCAAAACCTTTATTGTATTAAATATGTTTTGGCTCCTCCCACTCGTTTTCCAAACATGTTTTCATTCAGACACATTTTTGTTGTCAGTCTTGAGTTCTGGAACATGCTACAGTTTTAAAGCAGTCATTTTATAACAAAACAAACATCTTTTATTCTAGCATTTTTCTTTTATTTTTTCTTTTATTGTAAATGTTCCAAGCTTCGTGTTGTTGTACGTCGTATATTCTCTGTACTTCTACCTTTGTTTGTTTGCATTTTCTGTTTATTTCTATAGTTTTTACCTGCTTTGGATAACAGATGTATTGCTGTAATTTAAATAAACAATTTCTCTCTTTTGGTGCGTCTGGTTTAAGTACCAGCTCTGATGTTTTTCTGTGTTTGACAGGAGTCAATGTTTAGTTAAGAGGAAACTCCTTCAGTAAAGGAAGTTAGAACACGTTCATCTAAAGAGACGGATCCTGAAGACACTCAGAGGGATCGTGGACAAAACCTGGTAAGAAAGAGATTCTCTGAAACGTATGCAGCAGCGTCCTGACCCGTGCAGAGATCAGCTGACTTTGCAATGCTGTGATAAGCTGAAGCACAGCGAGTTCCACCACAGCTGAGCTCAGCAGCGCGTGTGAAATGTGTGGTCTTGCTGTTGGTCTCACCTCCCAGCTTGTTGAGGATTCTGGTCACCGCTCCTGAGCATCCCTCGCACGTCATGGCCACTTCGAACTCGTGCTTCTGCAGGAGAGAGCGTCACTGGTTAAATCCTCTGGGTTCATGGAGCCGTATGACGCTGCTTTTCTTTAAACAATTATTTTTATCTGTGTTCCTTTAGATTAATTATGTAATGAATGAAGACATAAATAATAAAGGGAAAAAAATCTGAATATAATACCATTCTTTAAAGATTCAGAGACTAAAAGACGTAAAATAAACATGTTTAATCTGCCTGATGGATTAATGAATAATTAATGTGTTATTATTATAATTACCTGTCATTTAGGTTTCCCAACTTATTTGAATATTATTATCATACATTTTATTTTCCAATATATTCTACTCTTAACGTCATATTTTTATATTATTTTCTCCAACAATACTTAAGTTAAACTAGCTTGATTATACAACAATGTCCCTTAACTCCTCATAAAATACATAAAAGTTTTATTTAAAAAGCTAATTTAACCTCTTACAAATGTTTGCTGTTATTCTGTATAAATAAACTAAATTGGATTGTTAATAAAACTGTCACACATCAATTATTTCGGGCTAAAGTTGAAAAGTTAGCTTAAAAACGAATGCTACAGCTACAAATGTATGCTAAACGCGTCCATAAAACGATAATAACGAGTCGTAACAACTTACAGTCATGAGTGCAGCGACTTTTGCAAACTGTTGCACAAACTAAAAATGGACTTTGGCCTCTGTAAAGTTAAAAAAGATTTAAAAATAAACCATGAAACGAGAAATTTTGTGGGGTGTTTTTGTTTGCTGACCGCTCACAAGCTAGGTTTCAAAATAAAATGTTCACTTCCGGTTTGAAAAGTAAATCAGGATTTTTTTGTTTGTTTGTAAGTATGGGCCTTCATAGAAAATAAAGAGAAACAGTACAATTATGGAGAAAAAGCAACAATGAAAAGAGAAGTTTTTTTGGGGGAAAATCTTTTTTGAAAAAAAATTATTTGCTTTATTTTTAAAGATGACTTCCGGTTAAACTTTCACATACCCCTTTTTAACAAAACCCATCTTTTTAAAAACAATTTTAAATAAAAATATGAATTTATGTCTACATTGCATATTATCTGTTAAAAATAGCATTTTTAACACACAAACTTTCTTTTTATCGTTTTATTCTGAACTAAAGTAAACCCTTAGAACCCCCACAGGGCCAAACACCTTCCAAAATAAAAGAACCAGGAAGTTCGTTACACTACTATAAACAAACTTTTTTTTTTTTTTTTTTAACGGCGCCATATTACAATTGTGTTTCTATCTATATCTTGTGTTAACAAAAAGATGTGTTTAATTTATTTTTTAATTGATTAAGCTACAACTTCCGGTTTCCCCTATCTATAAAAAACGATTGTGAGAACTCGCGCGTGCATGTCTATCACTAGTTTCGTCTAAACTAATTGTTTTTTCTCATCTTGTCATTATTAGAGCCTAAATAGAATATAATTTTAGATTTAATTCTCTTCCTTTACGTTTTCTTTGTTAGTATTTCCGTTTATTTATCTTTTTAAAATACATATAATGATTGAACGAAATTCAATCAATGATATGAGATCTCTTTTTTAAAAATTCTAATTCGTCTCCATGGCAACGGTACGTCAAGTGGGACGACACGTCCTCGACCCGGGTCATGTGACCACACCGCTGGCTCTGCTGCGCCGCCGTCCAGAATCTGTGCCGCGGCGCCGCGCCTGTTATGATAGGAAAATTCGCGGGTTTGCGGTGACAGATCCAGCAGCGGCGGCGGGGGAGGAGAGGGGAGAGCGCGCGACTCGGAGGTAAGAAGCTGGCCGCGGGCCGGAGGTTCCGGACGTGTTCACCGACCCAAAGATAGCATCGGAACCGCCAGCTAACGAAGGCTAAACCCGATTTATGGCTCGTGTTGCGGGCTGCGCCAGCGGCTGTCATCCCGCGCTTATCAGGGCTGATATTGACCCTGCAGGTGCACACTGTCTGTTTGTTTGTTTGTTCCGGACTCTCCTCTGTCCCGGACCTCACGCGCTTCTTTAGCCTGAATGTTTCTCCGGTCTCTGTATTAGTTTTGGTTTCTGTCTGGAAGCGAGCTCGAGACAGATATAAACACAGACACGCGCGCGCGCTTCTATTATCGATGGGATTACCTGTGGAAGGTCAGCACGTCTTCTATGAAAACAATAAAGCTGTCAGAGAGACGAAAGGCATCGCTTCAGGTTAAAGCGATCCGGGTTGCTAACTGAGGTGCCATGTTTGTTTTTCACCGCTACGAGGCGCGAGTTTGCAGGTTGTTGATTTAAGCTAGGTCATCACGCTAATTAGCTAGCTTTCCCCCCCTTTTGCTAAACTATATATTTATTTATTTTAACTTTTAAGTGGCTAAAATATTTTTTGTTCGTCAGTTAGCTTATTATTTTCTTGTAGATTTATTTGCTAAAGGTTAACTGTCTATAAAGATTTTTAAAACGATTTTTAGTGCTCTGGGTGAGAGTGACGTCACCCAGAGATAAAGTTTTACTTCCGCCTCCAACAAATTTATATCAATTCAGCCGTCATTTTTTTTGTGATGCGGACGCCGCCATGTTGGAGCCAGAAGCAGTGATTGGTCAAAGTTGGTCTGAGTCAATGTTTCTATGGCAACCACTTTCACCAATCAGGAGTAAGCTTGTTGGAAAGTCACTCCCCTTCCACATTTACACAAAATCTGTCATGTCCGAATTCCTTCACTAGACAGTGTGTTTGTGTTGTAGTTCTGTCCGAATCTACAATTATGAAAATAAAAGGCCTTAGAAATTTCCCAGAAGTCTCTGCAAAAAACCCAGTGTTCATCCATGCTAACTAGATTTGGGAAAATGGACCACAATGCATTGCGCTTTAGCAATTTTTCGCATAAAAAACAGACATAAAAAAAGATGTCTTAAATTATTGTAAATGGTTAGCTTAAATCTTTACTAGTGCTGCCACAAACGATTATTTTAACAGTCGACTAATCACCGATTATTTTTTCCCGATTAGTCGACTAATCGCGTCGTGCTCAAAGTGAATGTTAAACACACATCTTAACCATCGTTAGCTTTAAACTAACTAAAAACTACATTTATTCACACTGCGAATAATGCTTGTGTGAATGCTCTATGCAGAATTTGGCAGCTGAAGATGCTGAAATTGATAGCTGAAAACCCTGAAGCTAATAGCCTGCTAAAATATTAGTTAAATACTAAATCAGACTTAAAAAAAAAAAAAAGCTTAAGTTAGCTAAAACAGCTAGCATATTAGCTAAATTCCAAATTAGATCAAAAAATTGAAAAAATCCTGAATATGCTAAAGCAGCTAGCATGTAGCTGAAATATAATCCAAACTCCAAGACAGGCTAAAAACTAAAAAAGCTAACATTAGCCAAAATAGCTACATGTAGCTGAAATATTAGCTAAACTTCAAAACAGCCTAAAAAAACCTTAATAAATGTCAAAATAGTCCAAAAAGATAACATAACGCCATTATAACTTTCAACTTTACTACACTTTGACTCCATATAAAAAAAGTAACGACTAATCGACTATTAAAATAGTCGACTATTTTAATAGTCGATTAGTCGTCGATTAGTCGACTAATCGTGGCAGCCCTAATCTTTACACATGCAAAAACAATCTTATGCTAGCTTGACGTAACTTAAATAGAGACATTTTTACATTTGACTAATGGACTGGAGCTCTTTTACGTTAGGTACTTACCTACTATGTAGATGTAGGTCATTTGGAGTATTTATATTAAAAAAAACACTGATGCGTAAAACGGAAATGATATTAGTTGTCTTACTACATGGTTATGTATTATAAGTGAAATTGTCATTTCAATATTGATCACCAAAATCACAATATTAATATTCTGCAGCCCTAATTTTTATCGTTGGTTGAGAACGATTAAATAAGTCAACTCAGCCGCCATTTTGTTTTGCGGACGGCGCCATGTCAGAGCCAAACGTTGCCAGTAAGCAGTGATTGGTCCAAGTTATTCTAAGTCAATGTTTCTATGGTAACTGCTTCCTACCAATCAGCAGTGAGCTTTTTGGAAGGCCACACCCCCAGTCATGTCCGAATTCTTTCACTACATCCCTTTTAAGCATCTTTGCCATCTTATAGTGCTGTCCGAATCTACAATTATAAAATTAAAAGGTTCTAGAAATTTCCCAGAAGTCTCCGGTGAACATCTATGCTTACTAGATTTTGCAAATATGGACCACAATGCACTGCGTTTAAACAAAGAAACTGTTTAAATTTACTTTCAACGTTTTCGTCATCAGAACACAGTGAAGACTTAAACGTTATCGTAAAAGTTTTTTCGTAGTTAGGGAAGGAATTCGTACATAGTTTCAGTCATTAGACGTGAGGGGCCAGCAGGCTCCACCTACTTTTTCTGATTGGTCGGTTTGTAAATTAAGCTACAGAAAACTATTTTAAAAAGAGAATTTTAAAGAAGGTGATAAAAAAGTATCCCAGCAAGAATGTTTATTCTGACCAACTGCATGACTGTTTATGTCTCTATTGAAGTCTATGGGATTTTGGCTTCTTGGAGCCACTTCCTGTTTGGAACGCCAGGTGGGAGGAGTCATTCACCGCTTCCTAACCCCTAAAAGACTATATAATGCAGGACACTCCGGTCTCAGATTTGAACTTCATTCAGACACATGGTCACGCATTAATTGGAAAAGGAAAGTTTTAAACCATTTGTCAAACATGTGACTTACAGTAAGCCCAATATTAAATTTCCTCAGTTCAAATCAGAAATATGTAGTTTGAGGATAAGAAAAGTTAATCCAGTAACAACGTTATGAAAGCTGAGATGAGAGCGCGCGAGGTCACGCCGAGTCACGACCACGGAGTCGACAGTCATGCTAACAGAACGACTGCAGATGGTTCCTCTTGATTGAGCAGGTTCTCTAACTAACGAGTTTATTGATGAATGTGTGCAACCTTTTACTGATGATCATTCTTTGTTTTCTCAAGATGAAAAATGATGCTTTGTTAGGATTTAAGATTAGTTGAGATCATAAACTCTCCACTTCTCCATGAACCCACGGTTCTGTTCAATCTCTGTGAATATATTATAAATTGATCAAACCATAGAAACGTTTAGCATAGATAGGATAAACTGTTGTAGATCTCTGTTGTTCTTGATTTTACAGATAATCTTATCTGTGGCTGAATCAGAAAATGAGTAACTAAACTCCTTATATTGAAAGATCTGGACCATTGAACTGTTTTTTAACTGCTGATGTGAAGATTCAGCTCAATTTATACCCATAAAACGTGAAAACGTGAAGAATCCAGATGGAAATCTCAACTGCAGATTACAGACGTTCCTCTCAAATGCTGAACCTCACAACACTGACGCATTACCGCAGAGAGACGGCGTTTTTAGTCAATTCTTTTTTTTTTTTTAATGAATCCCAAAAAGCTTAAAATGTTGATTTGAGCTACATAAAGAATCATTTCATTTTGTGAGCTTTATTTAAAAAAACATTTGTTTTTGGTGAATCTGTAGATGAAGAGTTCAGGGTGTTTAGACCTAAAGGATATGAATTAATTTAAGCTTAACAGTAGGGCTGCCACGATTAGTCGACTAATCGATGACTAATCGACTATTAAAATAATCGACAACTAATTTAATAGTCGATTAGTCGTTACTTTATATTGTATGAAGTCAGATTGTAGTAAAGTTGAAAGTTATAATAGCCTTCTGCTAGCTTTTTGGAATATTTTGGCATTTATTAAGGTTTTTTAGGCTATTTTGGAGTTTAGCTAATATTTCAGCAGCATGCTAGCTATTTTGGTTAACTTAAGCTTTTTTAATTTTTTTTTAAGTTTTTTAGGCAATTTTGAGTTTAGCTTATATTTTAGCTATATGCTAGCTGTTTTGGCTAATATAGGATTTTTCCGTTTTTTTAAGGCTAATTTGGAATTTAGCTAATATTTCAGCAGCATGCTAGCTATTTAGGCTAACTTAAGCTTTTTTAAGTTTTTTTAGGCAATTTTTGAGTTTAACTTATATTTCAGCTATATGCTAGCTGTTTTGGCTATTATAGGATTTTTCCGTTTTTTTAAGGCTAATTTGGAGTTTAGCTAATATTTCAGCAGCATGCTAGCTATTTTGGTTAACTTAAGCTTTTTTAAGGTTTTTTAGGCTATTTTGGAGTTTAGCTAATATTTCAGCAGCATGCTAGCTATTTCGGCTAACTTTAGCTTTTTTACGTTTTTTAGGCAATTTTTGAGTTTAACTTATATTTCAGCTATATGCTAGCTGTTTCGGCTAATATAGTATTTTTCCATTTTTTTTAAGGCTAATTTGGAGTTTAGCTAATATTTCAGCAGCATGCTAGCTATTTTGGTTAACTTAAGCTTTTTTAAGTTTTTTTAGGCAATTTTTGAGTTTAACTTATATTTCAGCTATATGCTAGCTGTTTTGGCTAATATAGGATTTTTCCGTTTTTTTTAAGGCTAATTTGGAGTTTAGCTAATATTTCAGCAGCATGCTAGCTATTTTGGTGAACTTAAGCTTTTTTAAGTTTTTTTAGGCAATTTTTGAGTTTAGCTTATATTTCAGCTATATGCTAGCTGTTTTGGCTAATATAGGATTTTTCCGTTTTTTTAAGGCTAATTTGGAATTTAGCTAATATTTCAGCAGCATGCTAGCTATTTAGGCTAACTTTGGCTCTTTTTATTTTTTGGCTAATTTGGCATTTAACTAATATTTTAGCTGGTTATCAACTTCAGCATCTTTACATCCACTTTGGCCATGAACAGATTAGTCGACTAATCGGGAAAAATAATCGGTGATTAGTCGACTATTAAAATAATCGTTTGTGGCAGCCCTACTTAACAGATATTGATCTAGCACATGAAGCTAAAATCCGCTAGCTTGATGCTAACGTGTTATGGGATCTATCATAGTACAGCTAATGCTAACGCTCTGTTGACCTGAACATAAATGAACTAAATGAACATCTTTAAAAGAATTTTCCAAACTCTTTTAAGGAAATATTTTTAAAGTAACCATTTGTGGTCTAAAACATTTTTTTTCTCATACTTTCTTCTTCTTCTGTAATAAGGTGTAATGCTATAGTATGATCGCCACCTAGTGGCCAAACTGAAACGCCCTCCAGGTGAAGCAGAACAATTATTGGATCTTCTTTGTTTCATGTAACACAGTCTGCTATTAACAATCTCTTTATTGTTTCACTGATAAATTTTGCAATTTGTGAACTGGATCAGATTAACATAAATAATTCAAAACATATGGTAGATTATAAATGTATTTCTAAACAAATGTGTAAACTCAAACTTGAATTGAATTGAAAGAATGGGAAAAAAAATAAGAGGAATTGAATCGATGCAGGCTCTGGCGAGGCCATGTTGATTTAAATTCACATCATCCTGACCGCTGAAAGTTATCCAGTGAAGATTGTTTTAACACTACAATTCCCATAGCCACACCCCTTCACATCTGGTTGAAAAGCTCCAGAGCAGAAGAAGTTCATGCAGTGGAAGATATTCAGGTCTAGACATGTCCTCTACAGACGGAGGTAGCTCTGAGTCATGATGTTTATGAGGTTGGAGCAGATCAGTGATGCAGGGCTGCCACGATAAGTCGACTAATCGATGATTAATCAACTATTAGTCGACTAATTGTTACTTTATATTATATGGAGTCAGAGTGTAGTAAAGTTGAACGTTCAGCTCCAAAAAATGAACTTTTGAGTCACTGAGAGCAAAACTTTATCTGTTGTAAAGACAGACGACCTCTTTAGGTGACATTTGACCTATATAGCCTTTATATATAAAATTGATATTAAACTGTGACATCATCTTGAGGGGCGGGGCATCTGTCAAAACAACTTTTGATGGAAAGTATATTCATTATCTCTCTCATTTGATTTAATCTTGTTTAATCCCAGAAACTAATGAAGGACAGACGCCGCACGATTCATTAAAAGTTTAATAAACTATCATTTTAATTGTCTTTATTTTTAGTTAGTTTCAAGCTGGTTAACATGTGCGCTTTACATCCACTCTGTGCTTTTGCCCGATTAGTCGACTAATAAAATAATCATTTGTGGCAGCCCTCCAGTGATGTCATAAATACTGTTACTGAAACAAATTATTATTATGTTTGACGTTTATCACTTGTTTTTTTCATATTGTGATAAATGAAAGTATTTATTTAAAATCAAATGAAGACGCAAGAGTTTAATAAAACCGAGAAACCAAAGCGAAAACATCAAAGGTTTCTGTTGGTCCAAATGTTGCAAAGAGGGAAGTTAGCTTAAGTTAGAGACCAAAACATTATGAAAGATCATTTCTGATGGACCCGACAGAGGGGAAAACAACCCACCAGAACCAGAACTCTGAGAGTGGAGGACATCAGGAGTCTTCTGCAGGACAGTTCTTCAAAACGATCATAATTTGGAGCAGTTTCATGCAAACCAGAGTTTTATTTTTCTACAATTATCATCCAAGTTCCTTTCAAAATAAAATCTGTCATTTGATCACAATCACAGGTAGAAGTAGAGCCTCAGGCTGCAGACCCCTGGATAAGGATCCAGTCCAGATGACCCCCACGGTGTCCCTCTATAGCTGGAGGGGCGGGGCCTCCAGGTTAACTGCCACTTTATCAAGAAAAAGGAAAATTCTGAAGCATCCTCCTGAGGATGTTTCTCCCCCTGATGACTGGGATAAGATGCAGAACCCCCCAGAGTCCTCTCTGGCTCAGACAGAGGAAGGATGGAAAGTTTTAGGCCCGGTTGAAGATAAGCTGAGAGTTTGATTACTGACATGATCTCATCAAAGGTGACTCCCTCC
The DNA here is from genome assembly GCA_003999625.1 of Oryzias javanicus. Lineage (NCBI taxonomy): Eukaryota > Metazoa > Chordata > Actinopteri > Beloniformes > Adrianichthyidae > Oryzias > Oryzias javanicus. Next base: position 2,052,945 of record CM012446.1, read on the forward strand.
TGAAGCTCCACGACGGAGGAGGACGCAGCAGCAGAAACACAAACGTTCCTCTTTAGGCTGTTGTCCCGTCCGGCTGCCGGGTTCGGGTCTCTGTTCTGCTCCAGAACCAAAGGTCAGAGAACTTTTCCTTTAAGGTGTGAACTAACAGTTAAAGAGTCAAGAATGGAGCAGGATCAATATCCAAGTTCAGTTGGATCAAGAGTGCAGATTGCATCATGGGTAACGTGACCCCCTCAGATAAGGCGGCTCAGTAAATAAAGGCAGACTCTGAGAGACAGACTCTCCAAAGCCCAAACTCTCTGCAGACCCGGCTCTGACCCGTAAACGTCACACTCTGGAGACGCCCGTCCTTCCTCGGTTTCCGATGGCGAAGTCCGTGGCGCTGCTGGCCTCCCGGCGCCATATTCCTTATGGATCCACTTTCTGTCTTCTCCCAGTGGGAAGCTGCGGATGCCAGACTCCCGGTCTTCCCTGCATTAGGATCTACGAGGCTGGGATCGACGGCAGCTGGCCGCCCTCCAAAACCCTCCGACCCACCATGATGGCGTCCAGCGACGTGGACGTCCGAGCCGATGGTACGAGACCCCACCTGTCTGTTTTTACCTTCATGTCAGGTGACCTGTCATTGGTTCTCAGTGATGTTTGTTTTCATCTTCCTTTCTCCTAAAACGTTCCGGTCGCGCCGGTTCACACCGTGAGGACACATTCCTCCTCGGGACACGGCATTTCCCGCTCCTCTTTGACGGCCACCTGCTGGTCTGGGTGGATCTGAATTCTCGAAAAAGTTTAACTCTGGTGCAGAGAACCAAAATGTGACTGTAGATGTATGAAGAGCAGATCCAGAGTCTGATCCGTAATCCTCTGTGTGTCTTTGTACAACAACATTTAGAAGAACTTTTAGGTCATTGTTAAGAAAAAAGTTCAAATATTTTACAATTAATACATAAAAAGTGCATCACATAATACATTTTTAACAATTTATGAATAAAAAAGTATAATATTTGGTCATAAATTTACAATTAAATAATAAAAAGTGCATTTAAACAAAATAAATGCAATCTCCTAATTAAATTAAATTGTTTATATTTTTTATATCTTTTTTGATACTAATCTGTTATCAAAAAGTGCAAAAAAAGTCAACTTAATTCTGCTTTTCTGATGATTCCTTCATATTTTTGAGTTTATTCCATTATCACTCCTAAATTACAAACCAAATAATCATATGTTTGGTATTCCTCCGACACTTCACACCAAATAAACAATTGGTTTCTGACAGCAAAGCATTGTGGGATTGGAATCCTGCGTTTTTCCTTTAGGAAAAGAGGGCAGATGTTTCCTTTTTGGAGGTCCATCGGGGTCAGAATAGATCGAGATCCAGATCCAGATCCTGATCCAGATCCTGATCCTGATCCTGATCCTGATCCAGATCCTGATCCAGATCCAGATCCAGATCCAGATCCAGATCCATATCCAGATTCAGATCCATATCCAGATCCAGATCCTGATCCATATCCAGATCCAGATCCAGATCCATATCCAGATCCAGATCCAGATTCAGATTCAGATCCATATCCAGATCCAGATCCAGATCCAGATCCTGATCCTGATCTAGATCCTGATCCTGATCCTGATCCAGATCCGACGCGGTCGGCCTCCTGCTCTCTCTGTCCTCATTTCATGAAAGGCCAAATGTTCCCAGAAAACAGGAATCTGCTCCGTCTGGAAGAGATGAATGCAGAAGTCACGAGTTTTCATAAAGGCGGCACTTTGTGCTCCAAACGGGCTTCTGCTGCAGAACTGTTAGGCTCCATTTTAAAGCTGTAATAAATCTAAAGTCTTTTATTCTGAAGGTCAAAGGAAGTTCTCTAGAACGGATTTCATGTGGAACAGGAAGCAGAACGTTCCCACATTCTGCTTCCTGCTCCACACAGCTGCAGGTCAGAACCAAACCTTCTCTCTCTCCCTTCATTGTCCTCAGACCAGAACCCGTCAGAACTGGACGCCCTGTGTCCGTCTCCTCCCGGGCCGGCCCGACCGCAGCGCAACTATGAGCGGATCGGAGGAAGAGCGGGAACTTCGTACGTCTCTGGAAGCTCGGAGAAGCTCTGATTGGCTGCAATCAGATGGAATGACCTTCGGTTCTTCTTCTCAGCTTTTTTCAGACGTTGATCCACCTGCTGAAGGGGAACATCGGAACCGGCCTGCTGGGCCTCCCTCTGGCAGTCAAGAACGCAGGACTGGTGGTAAGCGTCCTCTGCAGGCCTCGTCCCAGAACAGAACGGGAGGAGGTGGAGGGAGGGAGGGGTGGAGGTGTGACCATGAGGTGAAGATGAATGTGGTGGAGAAGGTAGAGAGAGGAGAAGGAATGTGGTCAGAGAGTGAGAGCAGAAAGGAACGTTCTCCTGATGGAACCACATGAACAGAAGAGATGTGGAGACGGACGGGAGACCAGCAGAGGACTGGTGGAGGAAACCATCAGATCAGATCAGATTAGAACAGATTAGATCATATTCTATACTGTACCATTCTACATTATATTACAATGTATTATTTTATATTACATTACACTGTACTGTACTGTACTCTACTATACTACACTACTCTACACCACACTACACTGTATTTTACAGTACTATCTATACTCCATTACATGACACTACTCTACTGTACAATACTATACTATATTATATTAAATTACAATGTACTATACTATAGTACATTACATTGTACTCTATTGGACTACGCTATTTTACATTACATTATATTGTACCATACTATTCTACATTACATCACACCGTAGTGTACAATACTACATTATACTTCTTTACTACATACTATTCTATATTACATTATACTATACCTTACTGTACTGTATTGTACTATACTGTACTATACTGTAGTGTACTGCACTGTACTGTACTATACTATACTGTACTGTACTGTACTGTACTAGACTGTATTTTACAGTACTATTCTATACTACATTACATGACACTGTACTATACTGTAATATACAATACTACATTCAATTACAGTGTACTCTACTATACTACCCCACATTGTCCTACGCTATTCTACATTACATTATATTGTACCATACTAGGGCTGGGAATCACTGGGTACCTCACGATACGATACGATACGATACATGGCTCACGATATCGATAATATCGCGATACTGCGATAATTGGTAAAAATCCTCTCTAATAACTAATAATATATAGAAGAAAACTTTTTTGGGGGGAAATATGTCCTCATTTTATTTGTTTTAGCTTAAACACAATCATAATAAACAACTTATGTCTTATTTTGTGCAACAAATTATAGACACTTTTGTTTAACGTTGCCTAAAATCACTAATACTATAACTTACCACCAACTGAATTGGAATTATTTGTAAAATTCCATGTTAACAATAGTAAACATGATCAGCGGTGCCACAGAATTACTGTTAGCAACAGAACAAAAATTAAATAATTCAAATTGGTGACAGTTATCTACATCTAAAGAAACGTCACACCAAAGGATGATGAATATAACGTTTTACAGTCTCTGTCAATTGCTACCTAATTTTTTGTGCACTTTTCCCACATTTGAAAAGGGCTAAGCATTCAAAATTAAAGGCTACTCAGACTAACACTGAGATTATTTCTCCAATCTTGATTTATTTTCCATTTGGTCAGTCAGTTGTCAGGTGAAAAGGTAAAAACAGGTAAAACTCTCATAATAATGGCAATATATATTTTAAAATTCGAATTCTATTACAAATTAGCAATAAACAACTTTAATTTATAATAATTTATACAATTTTAAGTTCTTCAATTAACTAGCAACTTCCCTATTTTACCGTGAATTCATGTACTTTATTTTAATTACATTTTTTTAAGTTCATACATCAAATCTGCTTTTTTTTAATTTAAGAATGACTTTAAGTTAACATTAGCAAAAAGTTGTTACGTTCATTTGAAAACCTTACACCATAAATTTAACAAAGTTACACCATACACCAGCAGGGTAAACATAGAGTGCATGAAAGCGAAAATTCCGACTAGTCCCTGAAGTACACACAAACAGCTACGAAGCACGCGCCTCGTTCAAACAGGAAATAAACGATCGCGGTCATTCTAGCTCAGACAAACTCACTTCTTACCAGCTGACTCTTCTACAGATAGATGATAATTGAGAACAGGTAGACATGATTTATACATGCGCTACCGAGCCAGAATCCTGCCGGTGTTTTTTCCTGAATCTGTTGTGTGCGTCAGCAAAACGTGTCCGACGCAGCGCGACTAGCTGCGCATTAGTTCCGCCCCGCGACTCAGATGCAACAGCCTCTACAAATGAAAATATAATATCGATACTTGGTGAGAACCCATCGAGAATCGACCGTAGGACTAAATATCGCGATATATCACAATATCGATATTTTGGCACACCCCTATACCATACTATACTACATTACATCACATTGTAGTGTACAATACTACATTATACTACTTTACTACATACTTTTCTATATTACATTGCACTATACTATACTCTTTTACCACTGATAGATCCATTTCATAAAAGGGTCATTTTATGCAGTGAAACTCATTTCTACTGCCTCAGAAGGAGCTGCATCCAAACGTTTATGATCATTGAATTTATCTTAGTTGTTGATCAAACGTTGGTGCTAAAAACCTGGAGATGTTTTCTGATGTTTTAGCATCAGCTGTCTGTCGTTCACCTGGAGGACAGACTTTCTCTACATCAGTGATCACCTTTAGAGTTATTTTAAGTTAAACTTTCTGCCGGTGTGTCTCTGACTCCTCCTCTGTCCAGCTCGGCCCCATCAGCCTCCTGATCATGGGCGTCATCGCCGTCCACTGCATGCGGCTGCTGGTGCAATGCTCCCACTACCTCAGCGCCAAGTGAGTGAAGCAACGTTTGACCGTCTTTGTCACCTGCTGCAGGTAAACGCCTCCGAGGACGCGACCTGAGCCGTGATCTCACGCTGGATCGGATCCACGTCCGGGATCAGAGAGCAGCGTCTTTAATGAGCGAATGAGAAACGTCTAAAATAGTGATCGGTCTATTGAACCGTGTTCAACTCAGAGAGAACTGCAGAGATACGACCGTATGAGCAGAAGTCATCTGCTGACAGATTCAAGCTCCGTTAATCCTCAGCAGCTGCAGGTGTTCAGTCTTCAGACCTTCACCTGCGCTGTCGCTCGGCCGCATTAGGGAGGATTTAACAGATCAAGAGCGCCAGCGGAGGCGGGAAAAGCTTCTGCTCCAAACAGGAAGTGCAGACGAGAGAGAAGGAACTGCTGCTCTTCCTCTTTTTACGTCGTCATCCTCACTTCCTTGACAAACCGCAGGCTGAGAAACTCTCAAACTTTCTTCTTACGTTGATTCTTCAAAAGGTCAAAGGTCAGGAGGTCCTGAAGTGTGAATTTTCCCTCTTCCTGCTGCTCCTTCAGACCTGATCATTGAAGTCCTGCTTCCTGTTCGGCTCCAGAGGAGTCTCCTCTCAACCTTCTCGTCTTCTGTCTGTCCAGGATGAACCGGCCGTCGATGACCTACGGCGAGGTCATGCAGTACGGCATGGAAAACGTCTCGTGGCTCAGGAGGCATTCCCAGTGGGGCAGGTGAGGGCGGAGTCCAGGTGTTTTGGGTTACCTGCAGCTGGTTGATCTGGATTCAGTCACCTTTATCATTCAAAATCTACTTTTTTAAAATCTTTTGAGTGCATTTTAATGTTAATTCCCCTCAAAAATCTTCCTCAAAGCGGTGTTTTGATGCATTTATACATCTCTGAGCACCAGCCCCTTCCAACTTATGACAACAAACTCACAAAAATAATATATTTTAATCAAATAATAAATATAAGATAATTTATACTGATGTAGTTTACTATAGCAAGATGATAAACTCTTTGATATTTAAAAAAAACAATAAAACATTGGTCTCATGAAACATACATTCTAGTTTAATGTTTCCATAAATGTATAAAGCAGTGCTACCTTTAAGGAAAACACTTTATTACAACAAACAAACATAAACTGAACTATCCTGAGGAATAAAGTTATTCCAAAAAACAAACTTTATTTAGAGGAAAACATTGAAAAAAGTCTTACAAACTAGAATAGACTCAACAACACAGAACAAAGAAAAACAGAACTCCATCAAGAATGTTCAGAAAAGTAAAGAAACAAAAGTCAGATGTAAAATAAAAAAAAATGTTATCACTTTTTATTTAAAAAAAACTGCACAGCACTTAAAATACTTTTCAAAATATTATTGAAATCATTTAAACTTTATCACCAAACATTTAGTATTATTTAATATTTAATGTTTACAAGGTAAATTATATAATTTACAAATATTTATGTGTCTTTGTGTTTTTATGCTTTTCATTTGTTTTGCAAAACTGAAACAAAAATAAAATAAAATGTGTTTACATGGAACACATGCTGATGTTGAACTGGGACATAAAAATGGGATTAACATAGGAACCTGTATGTAAAATGTTTGGGATTAAACCTAAAATAAACCTGGGATAGCATCTAGGATTAAATATGGAATTAAGCCTTAAAACACATTGATAAGATAGATAACACTTTATTCATCCCCATCAGGACAAATTTAGTCATCCTGGAGGTTTGTCCTGGGATTAAATATTTCACAAACCCAGAATTAAATTTGGAATAATCCTTGGATAACACAGGATTAACTATGGAATTAAAATCTCGGATAAACCCAGGATTAAACCAGTGATATAATCTAGAGTTAAGTCTGAGATAAAATTAACTTGAGCTAGCATCAAGGATTAAGTGAGGGGTTAAACCTGGGATTAAACCTTGGAATAACAGTAGTGGGAATATCTGAGGTTAAATGTACAGATGTTTTGTGGAGGCTTTGCTTTGTTTTTGTTAGTTTTAAAGTTGTCAACAGAACCAAAGACGATGTGGTCAAAAATATTCCTAAATATTCATATTTCTGCACAGAGAGATTTAAAAGTCTTAGAAGTTAAAACCCGACAGCAGAGTCGGAGTTTCTGGTGGAAAATCCCCCCTTTTCCTAGAAAAGTGATTTCTCCGTCAGTCTGCGGAGGTCAAACGCCTCTTGACCCGCGCCGACCTTTATTGATGCTTAAAGAAATTTCCTAAAGTGCTTCACAGGAGGGGGAGGGGGAGGGGGGGTGTTTCCATTGAAGTTTCCATTGTTTTTCTGATGGATTCTGATGGTTTTCCTGTAAAAATCAATCAGCTGATTGAACCGATGAGTTTCTCTGATGGTTGATCTGAACGTCACGATTTCAGCTCGAATGATCTCTGAAACGGAGCTTTGTGTCACACGGGGAAAACCTGTTTTGCTCTTCCTCCTGTCAGGTGGACGGTGAACTTGTTCCTCATCATCACTCAGCTGGGCTTCTGCTGCGTCTACTTCGTCTTCCTCAGTGACAACGTCAAGCAGGTCTTTATCACAATGCTGCACGCGCTGCGCTCCTCCTCTTCCTCCTCTTCCTCTTCCTCCTCTTCCTCTGCCAGAGTTTGACTGCATCTCGATTTTGTGCTGAGCCCCCAAACGCTGAGAGGAAATCCATGGTTTTATCTATGGACTGAATTCCCAGCAGCCTCGGCGGCCGGTCACATGGACACGGCTGGAGGTTTCCATTTAATGACTCGGCAGTTTCCTGAAGACACGCCGAAGTCGAGTTATAGATAAAAGCTCGAAGACCAGAAGTTTACATACAGTTGGAGAAGCCCCGCCCCCCTCGCTGCTGTGAGAACGAACCACTGACTGGATCTGGGAGGTCCATAGAAAATGGTTTATTCCGGCTCCGACCAAATCAAGTCGATTCAGTCGTCGTTATCACAAATGATGCCGATTGGTCGGAGTCGGTATGAGTCATTGTTTCTATGGCAACCACCCTTACCTATCAGGAGTGAGCTTGTTGTAAGGCCACGCCCCTAACACCTGAAAGCGGGCTCCACGAAATCTGTCAATCAAAAGTTTTGATTGATGGATGTGGGGGCCATCAGGCTCCGCCTACTTTTACTAAGGCTTCTCATTGGCCAGTTTATAACTTGAACTACAGAAACAAATATTTTGGACGGTTATTAAAAACATTTTGGATTTTTGGCGCTTGAAAGCACTTCCTGTTTGAAACGCCAGGGGGCGGGGCCACTCTGTCCAGTTCTTATATACAGTCATTGGTTTAAACACTACTCTATGAACCACAGATGTTTTAGTTTCCATTAAAACTATCAAGTTTAACTTAATTATTTCCTGATCTTTAGTTTCCTTTTATTTTTGAAGGATTTCTGTTGCAGTTCAGCTTCCTACCACTAGGTGGCAGCAGCCAGCTGCCTTTGCTCTCATCAGCCAAGTTCAGTCTCATTTATCAAATATCTACTGTCTTTTCCTTAAGAAAATCGACTCGTTTAGATCTTTAGAACTTTAAAGAAATGAGAAATTATTTAGTGAAATTTTAAAATGAGGATTTTGAAAATAATTGACAGATATGCTCAAATATTAGGAGATATAAAGAGCTGCGTGGTGTCAATAAATGATGGAATAAGTGATGTGGAGCCGGTCAGTGTTTCTCTCTGTGGTTTAAAGATGAGCTGCTTCAGTTCTTCCATTAAACCTTTTGTTTGTTTCTGAGCGGCGCCGCTCCAGACGATGCTGCTCCTCGTTTTAAAGCTCGCTCTGTTCTTCTAGAGCCGTTCTTAGGGTTGTAGTGATGCTGTTGTAACCTGTCTAGCTGTGGGGGCGGGGCCTCACGGAGCATCAGAACAACCCTTTGACTCCACCTCTGCATTGACTCTGACTCGATCACGTGATCAGAGGTTATTGTTCTCTAAATGTCAGATGACAGCATCTCCGTCCTGATTGGCTCCTCAGGTGGTGGAGGCCGCCAACGCCACCACGGGGAACTGCCACATGAACTACTCCAACCAGACGGAGATCCTGATTCCCAGCTTCGACTCCCGCCTCTACATGCTCTGCTTCCTGCCCTTCATCATCCTGCTGGTTCTGATCCCCAACCTGAAGTTCCTGGCGCCGTTCTCCCTGCTGGCCAACCTGGCCATGACCGTCAGCTTGGTCTTCATCTACTTCTACTCGCTGACGGTAACCTCCACCTTCAGACCTGTTTGCTGTTTTTAAAAATCATTATGTCACACACTCTTACCTGTGAACTCAGCACCTGATTGGTCAGCAGCTCACCTGGAGGATTCTGAGCCTCCAGGTGAGCTGGGCGGATCAGGTGCAGAAACGTGACCTTAAGAAGAAACGGAGCCTAAAGGCGTCTCAGGAGCTGAAGAGCAGAACGTTCCCAGCTCCTCCGATGGATCCGATCTGCGTTAGGAATGTCCCAATCCGTTTTTCTTTTTTTGGCCCCAACCTGATTTATTTGATTTGGAGAATCTGACGATCCCAAATCCTGATCGGATTCTCATCACAAAAATGAACATTTTTATTTTATTGACCGTTTAAAAAATCCTTTAACTCTTAAACAGAGAACTTCTATGAAACATAAAAATCAAGTTTATAAACTAGAACTCGACTTAGAATTCATCTTTATAGACAAAATTTTGTTCATAAATAAGATTTTTCTGTTATTTTTTTACCTTCAATTTTAAAATTTTATTTTGTTTGAATGTTTTTATTTGCTTATTTAATACATTTGTTTTTATTATGTTTAGCCTTTTCTGTGCAGAACTTTGTTTAGTTTTTATTTTGTTAAAGTGATTTATAAATAAAGTTATTAAATTATTAACAAGAAAAACTAGGTAATAATTGGACTCATGATAACGTTTGGTGATTTGTGTTTTTGGATCTTCAGAACATTTTTGATTTTTTATGATTCTTAAATTAAAAATGACTTTCTTTTTAATTATTGTAGCATATATAAGACGATGAGCGTTCATGATTCGCTCATATCAATGTAAACATTGTTTGTGTTTGGATGCTTTAGTTGAGAGATAATTGATTTTTATGTTTCAATCATCTTTTTACACTTTGTAGACGGTCCCTTGGCGGCAGTCTTTCAGTTTAAAAAGCTGATCTTTTTTAATTTGAAATGCCTTTCAGGTTGTTGTTTACATCAGGTCAGTAGAGACACTTTCTGTTAGTTTGAACATTTATTAAATGAGTTATTGAGTCTGGAAGCCTGGATCTGAGAATATCTCATTAACTGTTTTTGTGCGTGTGTTCTGCTGCTTTTAACACTGTAATATGTCGTGATTCGTAAAGATTTAAATATATACAACTGATTACAATAATTAGAATAAAATAAATATCTGATCCCTGTTCGAGATTCAACCTGGGATTGAGTCTGTCATTGGGACAAATTTCTGCATTTTATTCTGAAAGTTCTTCTCTATCATTTCTACAAACTTTCACCTGGAATTGTTCAAACTTCCATTTACCTGAAGCAGATTATGATTTGTTTGTTTGCCGTTGCTGTTTGAGTCATTTTCTGAGGGGTAGATAACTATAATAAGAGCCTTTGACAGCAGTGAATGAGGTGATTTGGTAAATGGCTTCATGCTTTCCTTTGTTATCATGAAAGAAACATGAAATGTGTTTTTTTTGTTTATCAGAGGTTGTTTGCTGTCCTTCGTTGACACAAACAGATCGTGTTGGTTTTTCCGTAATGACGGCGCCGCTTATACCCCGGCTACACACAGAAGAGCATGATTGCATTAAATAATTGCTACAGGCTAAGGTAATTGTCAAATGAGTCCAGGAGAGCCGGGGTGGGCGTCCTCTTTGCACAAGGTCTCATTGAATGTGATTGGCAATTATCCGTGGAGAGGAGCTCTCGACTGCTGATGTGCTGAGATCTCCGAGCGAGGAGAAGAGCTCCTCTCATGATATCACAGAAGTTCTGCTCCTTCTCCCTCTAGAACATCACGTACCCCATCAACCTGCCCAAAGTCGGGAGGGCCAAAGACTACCCCCTGTTCTTTGGGACGGCCATCTTCGCCTTTGAGGGGATCGGAGTGGTACGTGAACGCACCACACGATGACAACTACACGACAACAACTACACGACAACAACATGACAACTACACAACAACCACACGACAGCAACCACACGACAGCAACCACACAACAACAACCACACAACAACAACCACACGACAACCACACAACAACAACCACACAACAACCACAAGACAACAACTATACAACAACAACTACACGACAACAACATGACAACTACACAACAACCACACGACAGCAACCACACAACAACAACCACACGACAGCAACCACACGACAACAACCACACGACAACAACTATACAACAACAACTACACGACAACAACATGACAACTACACAACAACCACACGACAGCAACCACACGACAGCAACCACACAACAACAACCACACGACAACAACCACACGACAACAACCACACGACAACAACCACACGACAGCAACCACACGACAACAACTATACAACAACCACACGACAACAACCACACGACAACAACTATACAACAACCACACGACAACAACCACACGACAACAACTATACAACAACCACACGACAACAACCACACGACAACAACTATACAACAACCACACGACAGCAACCACACGACAACAACTATACAACAACCACACGACAACAACTATACAACAACCACACGACAACAACCACACGACAACAACTACACGACAACCACACGACAGCAACCACACGACAACAACCACACGACAACAACCACACGACAACAACCACACGACAACAACTATACAACAACCACACGACAACAACACACGACAACAACCACACAACAACAACCACACGACAACAACCACACGACAACAACCACACGACAACAACCACACGACAACAACTATACAACAACCACACGACAACAACCACACGACAACAACCACACAACAACAACCACACGACAACAACCACACGACAACAACCACACGACAACAACCACACGACAACAACTATACAACAACCACACGACAACAACCACACAACAACAACCACACGACAACAACTATACAACAACCACACTACAACAACCACACTACAACAACCACACGACAACAACCACACGACAACAACCACACGACAACAACTATACAACAACCACACAACAACAACCACACGACAACCACACGACAACAACTATACAACAACCACACGACAACAACCACACGACAACAACCACATGACAACAACCACACGACAACTATACAACAACCACACGACAACCACACGACAACAACCACACGACAACAACCACACGACAACTACACGACAACAACCACACGACAACAACCACACGACAACAACCACACGACAACAACCACACGACAACAACCACACGACAACAACCACACGACAACAACCACATGACAACAACCACACGACAACAACCACACAACAACAACACAACAACAACCACACGACAACCACACGACAACAACCACACAACAACAACCACACGACAACAACCACACAACAACAACCACACGACAACAACCACATGACAACAACCAGACAACAACAATCACACAATAACCTCACGACATCTACATGAGAACCACACGACAACAACTATACATCAACTACACGACAACCACATGACAACAACCACATGACAGCAACTATCTGCTGTAGTCAAACTGCGTTTGTTCTCCTGCAGGTTCTTCCCCTGGAGAACAAGATGCAGAAGCCTGAGAAGTTCTCTCAGGTCCTGTATCTGGGGATGGGCATCGTGACCTTCCTCTACATCAGCCTGGGGACCATCGGATACATCTGCTTTGGGGAGCACATCGGAGGGAGCATCACTCTCAACCTGCCCAACTGCTGGTGAGCCCTCAGGGTCTGGAGGATGAGTCTGATGCTTCATGATGGAGAAGACATCATTGTGGGAATGTTTAGTCAGCATTCACACTATATATAGTGATTGCTTAATCAGCATTCACACTAAAGTGATTCTCCTGCTCCTTTACAAACTCAATCAAACTTTCAGCAATCTTTTTTTCATTAAAACGTTCAGCTTGTTCAGGACATTTTTGGTTTTTATAAACTTAAAGTTTTTGAAATCTTGAGCAACATAGGAAATGAATGAGAAAGGTTTCAAATTTAAAAATTTAAGTAAATTAGCAACAAACCTTTAAATAAGTTCATGGGCTATGTTTTTATCTTTTATGTTATATGTTTTATGTTTTATTTTTTAATTAAAAAAAAAAACAACTTAATATTTTAGCAACATGATAATGTTTTTTGCTAATTTATTATACACTGAGGGTCTTTTAGGCTAATTTAGAATCTAGCTAACTTAATTTACTGAGGAATTTTAGGTAATTTCGGAGTTTAGCTTATAATTAATATAAGCTTTTGTGGCTAATTTGGAGTTTAACTAATAATTATCAACATTCTAACGTTTGAGGCTAACTTGTTATCTACTGATGTTTTTATAGGCTAATTTAGAATTTAGCTTTTATTTTAGCTACAGGCTAACATTTTTGGCTAATTTAGTCTACTGAGGAATTTTAGGTTATTTTTGAGTTTAGTTACAATTTAAGCAACAAGCTAGCTTTTTTTTGGCTAATATGGCATCTACTGAGTTTAGCTAACTTGGAGTTTAGCTAATATTTTAGCAACATGCTAACATTTTTGGCTAATTTGTAATCGACTAGGGTTTTTTACGCTAATTTAAGGTTGAGCTTCAATTTTAGCAACAGGCTAACTTTTTTGTGGCTAATTTAGTTTACTAAGGAATTTTAAGATATTTTAGCTAGTATTTAAGCAACAATCTAACTTTTATCTATTTTTTTGGGCTAATTTGGAGTTAAACTCATATTTAAGAAACACACTAAATATGTTTGTAGAATTGACATGTATTAAGGATTTTTAAGCAATTTTACTACACATTTTTCAGAAATTTAAGTAAATTTCAGCGCCTTTTCACAATTTCGTAATGAAATGTCCAGTCTTTTTTTTTGCAAATATCTTTTTATTTTGTTTTGAAGATGTGAACAAAAATGAAATGATACATATAGAAAAAAAGAAAAAAGAACAGATCAGAACAAGGAGGTACATAGAGTCCGTTGGGTTGAGAACTTTCTCCCTCAAGGAAATTAAACATAAAGTTCACTACTTGTCATAACCATTTCTTCTTTTATACATAAACCATTTTTCCCAGTCCTTCAAAAATTCTTCTTCTTTCATTTTTAGTTTGCAAGTCAGTCTCTCCATTATTTGGATTTCTTCCACAATACACATCCACTGATTGTGAGTTGGTGCTTCAGCCTTCAGCCAGTTCTTAGTTATGGCTTTCTTTGCTGCCACAAGAAGAACTTTTAATAGATTTTGGTCCGTTCTATTCACAGTTCCTTTTAGGTAGCCCAGATACATCACAAGACATGTTCGGGGTATCTTGTACATAAAAACGTCACATACAGATGAGTGAATGTTGTCCCAGAAAAGTTGTAATTTCTCACACTTCCAAAAAATGTGTGTTTGGTTTGAATCTTTGTCTGTACAAGTTCTCCAGCATAATTGTTGAGTTTTGATTAGTTTACCCTTAATTTGAGGTGTTATGAAATATCTAATTTGGTTTTTCCATGCAAATTCTCGCCATTTCAGAGACTGTGTAGTAGTTTGATGAACCTTCCACATATCATCCCACATCTCCTCTAGGATTTCTTCTCCCAGCTCTCTTTCCCACTTTGCCCTGACATACAAAATTGAATCCCAAATGTCCAGTCTTTTAACAAACGTAACATTTTGCAAATAGCTTTTGCATTAACAGCAACAAGCTTCAGCATTTTCAGCAGCTACTTTCACCAAATGGCATTCGCACCAGCATTACTGCAGGTGATGCAAGCTTTCTAGTTTTTTCTGGATTTTATTGTGAAACGGTCTTTTCTCGTCTCGTTTTATTCCTCTCCGTCTGGCTCCCATGCCTTCACGCTACCATCTGCTCTCTAAAAGTTTTCTGGACTCTGTGAGGTCGGCCTCCATCAACACATCTCACAGATCACGCGTGTTGGTGGAGTTGACGTCGGATTAGTTCCTGTGGTTCTAATTAGGAAGTGTTGTTTCTGTCTCTCAGAGGATCTAGTTAGAATGTTATTGAATGAATTTGTGTTTAATCTAATTTGCGCAGGCAGCTCCGAACTGCTCGTATTTGAGCACAGGAACTCCAAATGAATATAAATGATCGGGGCGGAACGCCTGCTGTCTCCGGGGCTTCGCAGCAGCTTAATCCAGCCGCAGCTGAACTTCTTTGGGTGGAAAAAAAAAAAAAAAAAAAAAAAGATTTTCTTCAGCAGAGGTTTTTGCTGCCCGCAGTAACTTCTCCGATCTTGTGTTGTGCAAACAAACTGGCTTTGATGTATCTGTAAATGTCGACTCCAGCACTTCCTGTGGACCACAGGACTTTTATTTTTTCCAGGAAAGCACATTTTAAGGCTCTCAGAAAATAATCTGCAGAGTTTGATGTTCTTTCAGACGCACTTGCTTCAATCTCGAGTATTTCTTACAGTTTGGATTAAAGTTGTGAACTTTTGGTGGTTTTGTTTTTGTTTGTGCCGTCCAATGAAAACCAAATGAAAGAAGAAGGAATAGAGAACTCCTTCAGAGCTGAAGATGAATTTTATAACAGTGTAAGAAAATATCAATACGCTGAAATATCACGATACTTCATTTGGCGATTCTTGTATCGATTTAAATGCTGTCAAGGCGATAAATAATGAAATATTTATAATTGTGACATTTATGAAAACGATTATTTTTATTGTCGACTAATCATCGATTCTTTTTTCTGATTAGTCGACTAATCGGGTTCAAATTGGATGTAAAGCACACATCTTAACCATCATTAGCTTTAAACTAGATATGGTAAATGCCAATAGCGTATACTTCCAATGGCGTATACTGGCGCTAACATTCCACCAAACCTTCCATCAGTGTCTTGCCCAAGGATCGGCGAGGCGGGAATCGAACCCGCAACCTTCCGATCAGGAGCTGACCGCCCTACAGATGCACCACGGCTGCCCATATATGGCATGATCTGCGATAACGCGAGTCTGAATGCTCTAAGATGAATTTGGCTGCTAAAGATGCTAATGCTGATGGCGGAAGATGCTAAAATTGATAGCTGGAAATGCTAAAGCTAATAGCGAGCTAAAACATTAGTTGAATGCGAAATTAGCTTAAAATACAGTCTAAATGAGCCAAAACAGCTAGCATGTAGCTGAAATATTAGCTAAACTCCAAAATTTGACCACGAATTGACTGTTACATTTGTTGTCGACTATTTTAATAGTTGATTAGTCGACTAATCGTGGCAGCCCTAATTTAACAAGAAAAAGAAAATATTGGTAAAAAATAATATCGTATCGTGCCATGTGTATCATGATATATATCGAATCGTCAGACTCTTTCCAGTGCAATCCCCTAGGATTTTATATTTTCTGCTGTTTTTAGAACACAGAGATGTTTGCAGATTTACAGACGAGACATTTTGAGTTATTAACCGGCGCCATCCGACACGTCTCGGTAACCACGGAAAAGCCCGGTCAGAATGTTATCCTCCTGCTGCAGGGTCCATTTAAGGTCTGGACCTCCACAGTATGTCGTCAAGCATTAGATAATCTATAGCAGAGATTTACTACTTAATGAGTATATTTATTATGAAAATCACATTTTAAAGAGAATCAAACGTTTGGAATTAAATGAACACATTTAGATTAATATGAGAGATTGCAGCAACTTGTTCAATTGGACCAAAGTTCTTGCAGTTGCCATGTCAACAGCGTCCTGACAACAGAAAGGTTCTGTTTGGTGCTGTTTACGGGTGACTGTTGAGAAAAATGAAGACAGCGCCATCCTGGTTATGAGTCTGAACGCTCACACCTGTCTGAACAAACCCTCCCATGTATAGGAGGATGATGATTGGCTGACAGGAATTTAAAAACATTTATGTTTTTGTGATCTACCCGGTCCTTCAGTGATTTAACTTGTTCTTTCATGGTTTAATAAATGTCACTAGAAGGAAGAGGAGAGGCCATTGAAAGGCATTTGTTAGAAACCAGGAGCATGAAATGAGGTTCTGGTTCTGACCCGGCGTCCTCTCGGTCTCTACCAGGATGTACCAGATTGTGAAGCTGCTCTACTGCTTCGGGATCTTCATCACCTTCGCGCTGCAGTTCTACGTTCCTGCAGAGATCCTCATCCCCCCCGTCGTGGCTCGCCTGTCGGGGCGATGGGAGACGGCGGCGAGCGTGGCTCTGCGGATTCTCCTGGTCATCTTCACCTGTAAGTAAACCAGTCAGTTTCAGCTGATGATGTGGATCAGCCGATGGCGTCTTTGCAGCTGATTAGAGCCGGCAGCTCCCACAGGTCTGCAGCTTCCTGCAGGATTTCCTGCTCAGCTGCTCAGATCAGGCAGATTTATTGCTGTGGGATCATCTTGTCTGTTCATCACACATTCATTTTTAGTGGAGCTGCACAAACAGAAGCTTTTCTGGACTCTAAACGTGTTAAGAAGTTAATGTCGTTCACCACCACACTACATGACTGTATTTGTCCTGTGAGTGATAGAAAAGTGTCCATCGTGGCATTTCTCCTCTATCGGTTATATCGTCTCTAAGCGAATTTGATCAATTATACCCCAAATATGTCATTAAATAACCCGAGACAACTGCGCAGATGTTGCTTCATCAGTGTGGACGGAAAAAATGTAAAGAAGTGTAAATAAAGACAAATTAAATGAGCATCCAAACACTTGAATTCTTGTAATTTTCTCCTGAAAATGTGAATATTTGCAATGTCCAAGATCGCTGATTCTATGTAAATATAGTCGAGTGTCATAAAATACTTATTGCTCTGGAATGCAGAATAATGTTGGATTTTAAAGCGACAAACAAATGAAATAAAATAAGTTTCCTGTTTTCAAAGTAAAACTAGTGAGAGTTTCTTTATCCGTTCAAAAAATGAGACTGAAGTTCTGTTCACTGACTTAAGTTCTGAAAGAAAAGAAACAGACAAATTATCTTTAACACCAGAGCTTTAGATCCAGTGTTTATACTGTTGGTTACTCTTCAATATTTGATGTAATTCTAGCTGAATTTTGTGCAAAAATGTGTTTTTCTACTCAGAAACATGAAACTGTGGTGCACTTTAAAAAATGTTTTTCATAAAACGTTTTTTTTTTTTTTTTTTTTTTTTACAAATTCAGTTTTAAATACATTTGATTTTTGGAACAAATGTGAAGGCCACATCGTTTCTCATTTGAGTTATTTTACTAAAATGTTTGTTTCTCAGTAATGTTACCTAAAATAGTCAGATATTTTAAGAGAATAGCGCAATATATTCTTTATTGTCGTATATCGTGATATATATCGTTATCGTGGTATGAAATATTTTACATCGTGATATCCATTTTTGTCCACATTGCCCAGAACTTCCCAATACACAGAAATCACCTGGCGTCAGCACCACGGACAGCACCCGCTGTTGAAAAACAAATGAACGAATGACTCGCTGTTTATCTTTTAAAGTTCTTTGTTTAATGTTAGTTTTATTTATTTTTTTACATTTAAGGATTTTCTTTTTTTATTTTAAAAATGTTCAGTTTAGCTGTCAGAGTTCCAGTGATGTAAGATTGAAGGGAGGAACCAGAGAAGTCTGGTTTCACCAAAACAAACCCGCTCCATGTATCTAATGACAGGAAGCAGTTCAGAGGAAGTCTGAAGAAGTTTTTGGGATCGAGTTGGTGCTTTTTTTTTGTATTTGATTCGTTCTGTAATGTTAAAAGTTCTAATCAGTGAGATTCCTGCTTTGTGCCGCTCAGGCTGCAGCAGACCAGAGTCTTCGTCTTGTTCCAGCACAGTTCAAAAGCCATCGTCCATAATGCCACAGGGAGTTCATTAGTGCCTGTGGTTACTCCCAGAGTTGTGAAGTGGCCTTTAAAGCTGGAAGATCTGCAGCTCGCTGAAAACAGCTTCAGCTCATTTCTTTAAATTTAGCCTTCTCGTATGTTTCTGAAAGATCCTGAAGCGCTTTCATTCGCTCATTACCAGAGGAGAGCAGCCGACTGCAGCTCCGGTTCCTCTTGTCCAAACACGGACCGGTCGGTGTTAAATGTTCTCAGAATTCCCATGGAAGTCGAACACGAGAGGCTCAGCCTGTTTTCACGGTTTTTGTGGGTCATGTTCATGGAGGCTGTTGAACACACAGTGATGAACGGATTCAAAACTCACAGGAGTCTGTTTCTCTGTAAACTAAAATAGATTTTTTCTTCTTTTTAACATTTATCTAAACGTTTGTTTCTGTCTTCTTTGAAACTGCAGAAAAGATGGGAAGTTTTGTTCAAAATGATTCTCAGGCTCCAAAGTTGATCAGTTTTTGTTGTCAGAAATGAGTCGAATCGTCCGGATCAACCTTTAGATAAAACTTGAAATCTGTCTATTTATTATTTATTTATTTATTGGTCAAGACTTCATGCAGAAATAAGACTTTCCTGCGCGTGTTCAAGCGTTCCTCGTGGATAATTCAGACCCCGCCGAAGCTTGGAGGGCGTCGTCCTCCTCACACGCCCCTCTGTCTCCGCCCCCTATCATCAAGTCATTTTTTTCACTTACGTGTAGAAAGTTTCTCCACAAACATAGATCGAGCAGGAGCGTGAAGTGTGCGGGGGTCGAGGAACGTTTGAACACGCGCAGGGATGTCTTATTTCTGCGTTGAGTTTTGACCTGAAAAGACATTTGAGGGACTGAAAGCCCTTCCGTTGGTCTGCTGTCGGTCGGTCGCGTCCGTATGAAGTTCAGGCTGCAGGTCAGCACTTCTCCCAGTTCATCCAGCTGCTGAGTCAGCAGGCGGATCTTCCAGAGCCGCTTTGTGAAACACTTCCAGGCATCTGCTTGATAGGACGACACGTCTTCCTAATGCGTCCCACAAACACATCTGCTCCCATCCTGCTTCCAGGCAGCGACCCCCCCCCGTACCGCGTTCCCCGCGATTGCTATTGATCCCCATTCAGCCGAACTGCTGATTCTCAGACTCTTTCTTCATCTCCCGACGCTCCAGTCTGATGTGGAGATGCGCCGGCGCGCTGCTGCTGCAGCAAAGGCACCTTGACGCTCGGCTTACTCTACATTCTCTTAAAAAGTTCTCTGCAGAGCGGTCACGGCCGAGACGCTGAGAAAAACTGTCCTTAGAGGTGGATACCGGCTGTGTGGGAATCCAAATCCTATAGAATGAACATTAACTTTGATTTTTAACACGATCAACATCGTTTCATTAGATTCTGAAAGAGAAAATCAGGATTGGAACCTCGACCGGACATAAAAGAAGTCATGGAGACTGCTGACCATCGGAGTCAACAGCTCCCAAAACTACCTAAAGAAAACACAGCTCCATTCTGATACATGAAAGACTTGGTGTCTTAGAATTTCGGCCGGATGCAAAATCGCAATTATTAATTTTCTGTTTCATGATCAATTTTCAAACGGTGAATTAAGAAACGAGCCGTCCATTCGTCACTAAGAAATCTGAGTCTGTGATTGGTCAAAGTTCAACGTTTATGTAGATCACATGTGTTAAAGTCAAGGCCCGGGGGCCGGATCCGGCCCTCCAGATCATTTTATTTTATTGTTATTAATGACCCGATGTTATCTGGTGCTTATTTTATAACTTGTATAATTTTGAAAAATTATATTTCTATAGAATAAAACATCGAAAATTATTTAAGGTTTAAATTACTTTCTTTTTATTATTCAGAATTATGTTAAAAAGTTACAGTTAAGTTTTAAAAAATTAGCATTCTAATTAGATTAGCATTTACTAAGATTTTTTAGACTAATTTGTAGTTTATCTAATATTTCAGCTTCATGCTAGATGTTTTGGCCAATTTCATCTTTTTAAAAGTTTTTTTAGGTTGTTTTAGAGTTATTCTAATATTTACACACTAGCTGTTTAGGCTAATAATATAATAATAATATAATATATAATAATGTAAATTTTTCTGAAATTTTTTAGGCTATTTTTTCAGCTACATGCTAGCTGTTTTGGCTAACCCAGGTTTTTTAGGCTAATTTGGCATTAAGCTAATATTTTAGCTCACTATTAGCTTCAGCGTTTTTAGCTGTCAGCACTAGCATCTTCAGCGGCTAAATTCATCTTCCAGCATTCACACTAGCATCATCACAGGTAATGCTCTATATGTAGTTCATAATTATGTTCAAAATTTACAGTTTTAAAGTTTTAAAAGTGTAGTTTTAGTGTGTTCAATATAGAGCTGCCACAAACGATTATTTTAATAGTCGACTAATCACCGATTATTTTTCCCGATTAGTCGACTAATCGGTTCATGGGCAAAGTGAATGTAAATATGCTGAAGTTGATAACCAGCTAAAATATTAGTTAAATGCCAAATTAGCCAAAAAATAAAAAGAGCCAAAGTTAGCCAAAAATAGCTAGCATGCTGCTGAAATATTAGCTAAACTCCAAATTAGCCTTAAAAAAAGGGGAAAAATCCTAAATTAGCCAAAAAATCTAGGATATAGCCTTAAATATAAGCTAAACTCAAAATTTGCCTAAAAATACTTTTAAAAAAAACTTAAGTTAGCCAAAACAGCTAGCATGTAGATTAAACATTAGCTAAACTCCAAAATAGCATAAAAAAACCTTAATAAATGCCAAAATATTCCAAAAAGCTAGCAGAATGCTATTATAACTTTCAACTTTAAAACACTCTGACTTCATATAATATGAAGTAACGACTAATCGACTATTAAATTAGTCGTCGACTATTTTAGTAGTCAATTAGTCGTCGATTAGTCGACTAATCGGTTCATGGGCAAAGTGAATGTAAATATGCTGAAGTTGATAACCAGCTAAAATATTAGTTAAATGCCAAATTAGCCAAAAAATAAAAAGAGCCAAAGTTAGCCAAAATAGCTAGCATGCTGCTGAAATATTAGCTAAACTCCAAATTAGCCTTAAAAAAAAAGGGAAAAATCCTAAATTAGCCAAAAAATCTAGGATATAGCCTTAAATATAAGCTAAACTCCAAATTTGCCTAAAAATACTTTTAAAAAAAGCTTAAGTTAGCCAAAACAGCTAGCATGTAGATTAAACATTAGCTAAACTCCAAAATAGCATAAAAAAAACCTTAATAAATGCCAAAATATTCCAAAAAGCCAGCAGAATGCTATTATAACTTTCAACTTTAAAACACTCTGACTTCATACTAGGGGTGTAACGGATCACGGAAAATCCGTGGTCCGTACGGATCAGAGGCCACGGTTCGGGACACGTGTGTACCGCAGACCGCTCGAACACTCTACCCCCCAAACGCGGACACCTCGCGCTAGTGTAATTTAAACCAATTGTCCGTTCGCATCGAATGGAATTTGTGTCAAATTCCTGTAAATCCTTTTTGTTTTGACAAGCCCTAAAGTAGCTGCTTTCTGTTGATCTTAAAGTCTGTTCACCTGTCCTGAAGCTGCGTGTGGGAGGAGCCTCTGTCAAAAACCTCTCTCGACTTCACAATGAAGGAAGCAGATCGATAAATATCAGGTTTATTTAATTTTAAGAGCTGAATAAAAGCATCGGTACACATTTCCATTAGTGGGTTCACAGAATCTCCCAGTTAAACGCAGCAACTGTCCCACACAGGAGAAAGCTGCAGCTCCGTTACGGGCTTTCCGGTGGAATCGTGGAACATTGTACGGCAAGCCAGAGATGTCAAAATTGACCAGGAAAAGTTGACGCAGAAGTGCCACGTTTTACAGAAAATTATTATTTAAAACATTTAAATGTTCCCACAGTTAGTTTCAATAAAGCAATTCATACCCAAAAAAATATTGTAACTGTTTTATTTATGATTTAATTTAAAAGATAATCCAGATAGATTGGTATTTTCAAACTATTTTTAATCATTCTTTTCTCTTAGTTTTTGTAGATTTGGTCTAAAAACATGTAAATGTCATCAGAAACTATATGTTTTAGTATTTTGTTTGTGTTTAAAGTATAAATATGTTTTGTTTTAATAAATAGGCTTCAATGAGCAGATGTTTTGTTGTTGCATATGTAAATATTGTGTGTGTGAGGTACTTTTAAATGCTTATATGAGTTAAAGCGTTTCCAAAAATTAAATTAGGTTTGATATTGTTGTTTTTGTTTTTTTTGTTTTGTTTTTTTCTATTTTTTTTAATTTTTGTACTTTTTACTGATCCGAAAAATGATCCGAACCGTGACCCTAAAACCGTGACACGATCCGAACCGTGACCTTTGTGATCCGTTACACCCCTACTTCATACAATATAAAGTAACGACTAATCGACTATTAAATTAGTCGTCGACTATTTTAGTAGTCGATTAGTCGACTAATCGCGGCAGCCCTAGTTCAATAAATGTTGATCCTGTTTAAGGTGTGTTTATGATTTTGGCCCGTTGTGCGTTTTCATTGGAAGTGGCCGCTTGAACATGCGGTCCGATATGAAAGTAGCTTAAGGCTTCAGCTCCCAGCTTGTCCGGTCTTCTCTGTGTTTCTGAGCTGCTGGCGTCTGTGCGGCGACTCGTTTCTAATCATCCGGGATAATTGCACACCCCCTCGTGAACCCTCCTGCTCGTCTGGAAGACGTCGTGTTCGCGCCGTCGTTTTATCTTGCGGTCGCTGGATTCACCGAAACGGGTCAGTAAATCGGTGTCTTTGATTTGGAGTAATTGCTTCTCTCGTGAACGGATGCAGAAAGGATTTGTGGATCGGCTCCGGCCAGAGCAGCGTCCTCGCTTCAATGTGTGCAGAGATGCTGCTACAAAGTCTGCAATTTCCCATGTAAATAGAGCTCTCTGCTCTTATCATACGCGCTGATTGACGGCACTAATTAAACCCTGAATGGAAGGAGTGTCGATAACTAATCGACATTGTGAGATTTGGATGCTTGTCGAGGCTGGAGAGCGGCTTTGCTCTGGTTTTGATGTTGTTTTAGGAGAGAAAAGCCCAACGAGGCCTTCTGAACAGCTTACTTTGTCAAAAGCTCCGAGAGGAAGGCGTAATTGGGTTTGGAGCGGCCAAATCAATGTCCAATCCTGGTGTAATGAGGAGGACGGAGGTGCAGGTCCTCGTTTCAGAGAGCTAAAAGTGAAGGATTTGATCAAACTCTGATCCCGCTGTCATCAAAAGGCTTTTGTTGTTTGAAAGATCAGAGAAAAAAATGTGGATTTAGCTTCAAAACTTCTACAAATTCAAAGTTCATGTGTTTGTCGTCATTCTTTCATAATTTGACGTTGTTTTCTGAGCCCTCCACTGATTAGTAATCTCATCTTCATCTTTCTTATTAATATTTTCTTCTTAAGCCCCAGAGATGAGTCATCTCGTGGTGAATCATCCTGTTTATTTTCATTTTTTAAGGACAAACGTGCCAGTTTTTTCAAAGCCTGTGAATTTCTGCCAAAACCCTGTTTGATGGCCTTCAGGATTTTATCTTTTTTTTTTCTTTCTTTCTGCATGCATGCGTGCGCTGCAGGCTGTCTGCTAAAAGGAGCCTCCAGAAAAACATTTTACATTTTAGGTTTGATATGTTTTTGTGGAGCCTGGATTTAACCCAACAGCAGCATCATTATTATTCATAATATACGTTTGTTTGCACTTCAGTAGTTTGATTTTTGAACCGCCACATGAATATATAAGCTCTGGGCAGGTTTACTCTCTCTCTTTTTTTTTTTTTTTTGTTTAATGTCACATTTGTGTTGCATAAAATGCTTAAATGAAGGGAAGAAAAGCCAATTTTGGAGGAGGAGGTCCACTGGAGCTCCAGTGTTTATGTTCTTTGATTTTGACAGCACGCGTCAAAGTCGAGGCCCAGGGGCCAATCCGGCCCTCTGGGTACTTATATCCGGCCCTCCAAATCATTTATTTTAAAATTAAATAAGCGCGATGTTATTTCATGCTTATTTCTAACTTGTCTAATTTTGACAAAATATATTTACATGGAGATAAAATATTGAAAGTTATTCAAGGTTTAAGTTTGGCTAATTTAGGCTTTTTTCAGTTTTTTAGGCTATTTTGAAGTTTAGCTATTTTTTCAGCTACATGCTAGCTGTTTTGGCTAACCTAGTTTTTTTTTTTCTGATATGGCATTCAGCTAATCTTTTAGCTGGCTATCAGCTTCAGTGTTTTTAACCATCCGCTTAAGTGATTTCAGCTTCAGCGTTTTTAGCCATTCGCTTAAGTGATTTCAGCTTCAGTGTTTTTAACCATTCGCTTAAGTGATTTCAGCTTCAGTGTTTTTAGCCATTCGCTTAATTGATTTCAGCTTCAGTGTTTTTAGCCATTCGCTTAAGTGATTTCAGCTTCAGTGTTTTTAACCATTCGCTTAAGTGATTTCAGCTTCAGCGTTTTTAGCCATTCGCTTAAGTGATTTCAGCTTCAATGTTTTTAGCCATTTGCTTAAGTGATTTCAGCTTCAGTGTTTTTAGCCATTCGCTTAATTGATTTCAGCTTCAGTGTTTTTAGCCATTCGCTTAAGTGATTTCAGCTTCAGTGTTTTTAACCATTCGCTTAAGTGATTTCAGCTTCAGTGTTTTTAGCCATTCGCTTAATTGATTTCAGCTTCAGTGTTTTTAGCCATTCGCTTAAGTGATTTCAGCTTCAGTGTTTTTAACCATTCGCTTAAGTGATTTCAGCTTCAGCGTTTTTAGCCATTCGCTTAAGTGATTTCAGCTTCAATGTTTTTAGCCATTTGCTTAAGTGATTTCAACTTCAGCGTTTTTAGCCATTTGCTTAAGTGATTTCAGCTTCAGCGTTTTTAGCCATTCGCTTAAGTGATTTCAGCTTCAATGTTTTTAACCATTCGCTTAAGTGATTTCAGCTTCGTTGTTTTTAACCATTCGTTTAAGTGATTTCAGCTTCAGCGTTTTTAACCATTCGCTTAAGTAATTTCAGCTTCAGTGTTTTTAGCCATTCGCTTAAGTGATTTCAGCTTCAGTGTTTTTAACCATTCGCTTAAGTGATTTCAGCTTCAGCGTTTTTAGCCATTTGCTTAAGTGATTTCAGCTTCAGCGTTTTTAGCCATTCGCCTAAGTGATTTCAGCTTCGTTGTTTTTAACCATTCGTTTAAGTGATTTCAGCTTCAGTGTTTTTAACCATTCGCTTAAGTAATTTCAGCTTCAGTGTTTTTAGCCATTCGCTTAATTGATTTCAGCTTCAGTGTTTTTAGCCATTCGCTTAAGTAATTTCAGCTTCAGTGTTTTTAGCCATTCGCTTAAGTGATTTCAGCTTCAGTGTTTTTAGCCATTTGCTTAAGTGATTTCAGCTTCAGTGTTTTCAGCCATTCGCTTAAGTGATTTCAGCTTCAATGTTTTTAACCATTCGCTTAAGTGATTTCAGCTTCAGTGTAATTTAACCATTTGCTTAAGTGATTTCAGCTTCAGTGTTTTTAGCCATTCGCTTAAGTGATTTCAGCTTCAGTGTAATTTAACCATTCGCTTAAGTGATTTCAGCTTCAGTGTAATTTAACCATTTGCTTAAGTGATTTCAGCTTCAGTGTTTTTAGCCATTCGCTTAATTGATTTCAGCTTCAGTGTTTTTAGCCATTCGCTTAAGTGATTTCAGCTTCAGTGTTTTTAACATTCGCTTAAATGATTTCAGCTTCAGTGTTTTTAGCCATTCGCTTAAGTGATTTCAGCTTCAGTGTTTTTAGCCATTCGCTTAAGTGATTTCAGCTTCAGTGTTTTTAGCCATTCGCTTAAGTGATTTCAGCTTCAGTGTTTTTAACATTCGCTTAAGTGATTTCAGCGTCAGTGTTTTTAGCCATTTGCTTAAGTGATTTCAGCTTCAGTGTTTTTAACCATTCGTTTAAGTGATTTCAGCTTCAGCGTTTTTAGCGATTTGCTTAAGTGATTTCAGCTTCAACGTTTTTAGCCATATGCTTAAGTGATTTCAGCTTCAGCGTTTTTATCCATTCGCTTAAGTGATTTCAGCTTCAGTGTTTTTAGCCATTCGCTTAAGTGATTTCAGCTTCAGTGTTTTTAGCCATTCGCTTAAGTGATTTCAGCTTCAGTGTTTTTAACCATTCGCTTAAGTGATTTCAGCTTTAGTGTTTTTAGCCATTTGCTTAAGTGATTTCAGCTTCAATGTTTTTAACCATTCGCTTAAGTGATTTCAGCTTCAATGTTTTTAAACATTCGCTTAAGTGATTTCAGCTTCAGCATTTTCAGCTATCAGCACTAGCATCTTCAGCGGCCAAATTCATCTTACAGCATTCACATTAGCATTATCAAAGTTAATGCTATATATCTAGTTTATAATTATGTTAAAAAGTTCCTGTTTCAGAGTTTTAAAAATGTAGTTTCACAGTGTTGAATAAATGTTTTTCCGATTTGGCCCGCGACCTCAGGTGTGTTTTGGATTTGTGTGATTAAGTTTGACATCCCTGCTCTGTAGCATTATACTTTATTCCAGAAGAAGAAGAAAGTATGAACAAAAAAAACTGCTTTATACCACGACCTGTTACTTTAAAAAACATTTTGCTAATAAAGTTTGGAAAATGTATGCCTGTGAGTTTATATGTTTAGGTCGAGCGAGTGTTAGCATTAGCCCATTAATTGTTAGCGCCAAGCAAGCGGGAAAATGTGTTAGATCGATTTCTTCTTTTATGGATTGATTATTGATCTTTTAAGTTTAGATTGATTAATCGATGTTAATCGATTTTTAAAAACCCAGTTTAACTTTTTATCTGTATTTCTAAAGAAATTTAGGATCAAAGCGGCATTTTTGCGTATTTCTTTATACAAATCATTGTGAATCAAAAAAAATGGTATTTGTGATGTAGAAAATACACTGGGCGGGGCCACAAGCTCCGCCCCATTCTGATGCATCCACAAATAGGTTTCTGTTTTTCTCGTCTGATCTGGATCTAAACTGTACAGCTCTGATGTTTCTCACCTGTCTTGTTGCACCGCTAACGTTCGGTTGGGGCTGTAAGCTAGTGGGACAGCACGGAAATAGATAGATAATGGGAAAAAATATAGTTTTTAAAGAAAATGTGTCTAAAAACGATAAATAACTATAATTAAAAGACCACTGGGAATGATTTAGAATTAGATCAACGGTTCGGAAAGCGACTTTAATTCCAGCCCCGCCCCCGAAGAAGATCTTCTTCGGAACCACAGATTTATAGAGTCTGCAGTCAGGTCGGACCGGGATCATGTTTTTAAAAGTTTCCTCGTCTCTCCAGCGCCGAGGAGTAAAATGAAGCAGCAGGGAGTCGCGGCCGTTGTTGGTCCTCATTCGCTTCCGTGCGCGTGATTGGAGCCCAGTGCACGTGACATTCAGTCTGCTGTCCGGGTCTCTTCACGTGAATGCCGATAAGCTCATAAACAGAAGCGCTCGGCTCTCTGTGCGCCGGCGTCTGCAGGGCGTCCTGTGGTTTCTCTGGCAGCCAGTGAAGACTGTGCTGTGAATGTGGATGAAGGATGAGGGCCGGCGCGTACCTGGAGGACACCAGGAACGGGCGGCTCACCTGGAGCCGACGGTCCTGGTTTCACCGGCCGACTGAAAACCAAAGACGATGTTTTATTCCAGCAGACGTTTCAGTAACTGTGTCCGCTTTAACCTTGTTAGTCTGAAATGACGAGCGCCGATCCTCTGAAGCCTCCTCAGTCAGATCAGCGAGCGGCGGCGGAGAAAAGGCGCTCAGGCCGCAGGAAATGTCACCGACTGATGTCTCGGAAAGCGTCTCCTCAGGAGGGAGCTGAGACGGAAACCTGCACGCCGCACGCCGCCTCACGGCCAAACCGCTTTGTTTCAGGCTGAGCTCATACCTTCAGATAAGAGAACGAGGAGCGCGCTCTCCTCGGCGCTCCCACTCCAAAGGTCACCTCATGCCAACGCGGTTTGAAGAGGGCGCTCCAGCCTGAACATGCAGCAGATACTGCATGTGGAGGGGCTCGGTTTGTAATCGGATTACCTGACGGTCTGGCCTTTGATGCCTCCACGCGTGGTCAGACGGGCAGCAGACAGACCGAGCTTCTGTCCAGACGTCTGCTTCCACCGATTGATTATTTTGTTCGTCTTAATGCTGAGTCAACCCTAAAGCTCTGAGGTCTGCCCTGAACTGCAGTTTGAAGGACAATGATAGGTTTGGGGTAAACATTTTAACCATTTTTCCATCCTGTTTGTCTGTGTTTAACTCTTTTTAACAGACTAACGTTCAAATGAATGTTGTCCAAGCGTCTCAGAAGAAGTGACGGACAGCTGGTCACGAGAATCATCAAACAAAACAGCCTGAGTGACGCTAAATATCCATTCTTTTTAGAGACTTTTGATCAAAACCTGCGACCTGCAGCAGATTTAGAAGTTTTGGAGAGTTTGAGGACTCATCGTCTCAAAGAGAAGACTGCATGGAGAGACTTCGTGTTGTGAAAAGCGTTATTTAAATAAAGATTGATTGATTGAGCAAAGACCTTTAACTTTGAAGGACCAAACAAACCTCCTCCTCCTTACGAACCTACTGGAATTAAAGTCCCATCATGCACCTCGGCGTGTGAAATTTGTTCTCTGCCTTTGACTCCTCCCCTGAGGGAGTGGTGAGCCTAAGACACAGCTGCACTAGGGAGTCATTTGGGGGTTTAACCCCCCAATCCAACCCCTTAATGCTGAGGGTCAAGCAGGGAGACAAACGGGGAACTTTCCAGTCTCTGGGCGAACACTCTACCACAGGGCCACTGAGCTGGTACAATGTTTTTTATGAAAGCACACTTGTTGATTTATAAATATAAAGATATATTTTGGATCTGCAGGCCTTAAAATGAAATTCGTCCATCTTCTGAGCATGATTGATCCCTTTTGGGGTCACATGGTTGCTGGAGCCTATCCTGTTACTGGTGGGTGAAAGCGGTGTAAAGAAAATCAGCATCTGCTAAAAATGTTGTCAAATCCTCCAAAGATCTGTCATCACTGTTACATGTGATCAGGCCCGGCTTAGATTTGGACGTCCCAGCCCGGAATCAAACCAGGAAAATCGTGGTTTAAAAGCTAACACATTAAATGGCAGCGAGAGAAAAGTAGGAGGAGTTCAACTGTTAAAGGTGTTGAGAGAAAAAAAAACTAGATCGACGGTTAAATTAGTCTTTTTTGACCAAAATAGAATGTGAAGTAAATTTCCAAACAATTTTATAAAACAAACAAACATCTGCTTCCTCCTTCCTGTTTTCATCCTTAGAGTTTAAAGAAGCGCTAACAGCGGCGACATCGCAACCCCCCCCAACCAGCTTAGACAGCAGCAGTCTGATCACAATCTGATCCGTATCGTCTGATCCGTACCGTCTGATCCGTCTGATCCGTACCCGTCTGATCCGTACCTGTCTGATCCGTACCCGTCTGATCCGTACCGTCTGATCCGTACCCGTTTGATCCGTACCGTCTGATCCGTACCCGTCTGATCCGTCTGATCCGTACCGCCTGATCCGTACCGTCTGATCCGTCTGATCCGTACTGTCTGATCCGTACCGTCTGATCCGTACCGTCTGATCCGTACCCGTCTGATCCGTCTGATCCGTACCGCCTGATCCGTACTGTCTGATCCGTCTGATCCGTACTGTCTGATCCGTACCGTCTGATCCGTACCGTCTGATCCGTCTGATCCGTACCGCCTGATCCGTACTGTCTGATCCGTCTGATCTGTAGTGTCTGATCCGTACCGCCTGATCCGTACCGTCTGATCCGTACCGCCTGATCCGTACCGTCTGATCCGTACCCGTCTGATCCGTACCCGTCTGATCCGTCTGATCCGTACCGCCTGATCCGTACTGTCTGATCCGTCTGATCCGTACTGTCTGATCCGTACTGTCTGATCCGTACCGTCTGATCCGTACTGTCTGATCCGTCTGATCCGTACTGTCTGATCCGTACCGTCTGATCCGTACCGCCTGATCCGTACTGTCTGATCCGTCTGATCTGTACTGTCTGATCCGTACCGTCTGATCCGTACCGTCTGATCCGTACCGCCTGATCCGTACCGTCTGATCCGTACCCGTCTGATCCGTACCCGTCTGATCCGTCTGATCCGTACCGCCTGATCCGTACTGTCTGATCCGTCTGATCCGTACTGTCTGATCCGTACTGTCTGATCCGTACCGTCTGATCCGTACCGTCTGATCCGTACTGTCTGATCCGTACTGTCTGATCCGTACTGTCTGATCCGTACCGTCTGATCCGTACTGTCTGATCCGTACTGTCTGATCCGTACTGTCTGATCCGTACCGTCTGATCCGTACTGTCTGATCCGTCTGATCCGTACTGTCTGATCCGTACTGTCTGATCCGTACCGTCTGA
This sequence comes from Oryzias javanicus, assembly GCA_003999625.1. NCBI lineage: Eukaryota > Metazoa > Chordata > Actinopteri > Beloniformes > Adrianichthyidae > Oryzias > Oryzias javanicus. Next base: position 2,084,277 of record CM012446.1, read on the forward strand.
TCCGTACTGTCTGATCCGTACTGTCTGATCCGTACCGTCTGATCCGTACTGTCTGATCCGTACTGTCTGATCCGTACTGTCTGATCCGTACTGTCTGATCCGTACTGTCTGATCCGTACTGTCTGATCCGTACCGTCTGATCCGTACTGTCTGATCCGTCTGATCCGTACTGTCTGTCCGTACCGTCTGATCGTACCGTCTGATCCGTACTGTCTGATCCGTACTGTCTGATCCGTACTGTCTGATCCGTACCCGTCTGATCCGTACCGTCTGATCCGTACCGTCTGATCCGTACCCGTCTGATCCGTACCCGTCTGATCCGTCTGATACCGTACGTGATCCATCCTCTGATCCGTACTGTCTGATCCGTACTGGTCTGATCCGTACCGTCTGATCCGTACCGTCTGATCCGTACCGTCTGATCCGTACTGTCTGATCCGTACTGTCTGATCCGTACTGGTCCGTGATCCGTCGTCCGTACTGATCCCTGCATACCGTACCGTCTGATCCGTCTGATCCGTCCCGTCTGATCCACACCCGTCTGATCCGTACCGCCTGATCCTTCTGATCCGTCCCGTCTGATCCGTACCCGTCTGATCCGTACCCGTCTGATCCGTACCTGTCTGATCCGTACCGTCTGATCCGTACCGCCTGATCCGTACTTGTCTGATCCGTACTTGTCTGATCCGTATCGTCTGATCCGTACCCGTCTGATCCGTACCGTCTGATCCGTACCGTCTGATCCGTCCCGTCTGATCCGTACCCGTGTGCAGCGGTCTACCGCTCATTTCCCTCCTCCAAAGATCCTCCTTCTGGTCTCGTTCGCCGCAGGCTGCAGCGCCGCGGCTCGCCTCTGTTGTTAAGCCGTTGACGGGAACAGGAGAGGACACGAGGAAGACGCGCCAGCCCCCTCTTCCTCAGCTCTCGCCGTGGTCCCGGAGCGCGGTGTCACAGAGGTGGCCCGCCGCGCGCACGCCCCGCGCACGCCGCATGCCGTCCCACTGCAGAGCTGTCACTTTTGATGTTTTTTTGTGTCCTCTCTGAACGCTGACGGAGCGCGGCGGTCACGTTCACCTCGTGGAGCCGCTCCACCTCTGCGGTTTGGCCTTTGGTTGTGTTCCTCGCTCAGCACATGTGATTCGTCTGAGAGACCCCGAGGTCAGACGGCGGCTGGCGTGACGGGCGGGATGAGAGAGACTCTGTCAGCACGCCGCCGAACAGAAAACGCTAAAACACCAAAATAATTCTACTCTGGTTGCAGAAAAACTGCACTAAAGTCAAGTTCATTTAGTCTAAAGTTTTCTCAGTTTCACACAGTGATGCCCTCAGAACAAGAACTTAAAACTTTATATTAATATAAAAGACAGTGGTGGAGTGGTCAGCACTCTCATTAGTGAGGTTTCCTGGTTTGAATCCCCGTGCATTCATAGTTTACACTGGTCTAGAATGCTTCGTAGATTGATCGGTCAACCAAATGTTCCTCAGGTGTGGTCAGGTGGGCTCCATTTAAGCACTTTGTGGCGGAGGGGAGGAGCCTAAGCAGGAAGTGTTTGGAGTCTAACTCGGGACCGGTTCAGGTCCTGGTTGGAGGGAAGGTTAGAGCCTTTTCTTTGCAGTCGGTCCCTGCTGTGTCTGGTTGTTAATTCCAGCCAGACCGTGAAGGGCGTGGTCAGGAAAATAAATTCACCAAAATAAGAGCTCATAAACATTCTGATTAGATGCAAACCTTCCCTCACTACGTGGTGACTAACCCTTTAACTTTAGCTCACCAAAGAGGAGAAAATGCTTGCAACTGCCGAGTGTTAAGTTCTGACCCTTCAAAATAAAAGTCTTTCACAATAGAATCCTTTTTCTATTGCGATAAATTTAGTTGTCATTTTATTGACATAGGAAGTTCAGGCTCACCCTCACCCGGACAGTTTGAATGTTAAGTTAGTGGAACAGATGCGACATGAGATGATCTGAAGTCTTGTGGCGCGATTTGAGCCACGGGGGGCAAATTGGGCATCGTGGCAAAAAAATCTGAAGTTTGACAGGTCGCCGCATCGCATCTGCCAATCAGGAGCTCAGCTTTGGGCATGTGACGTTTTCAGTGACTCGATCAGCGGGTGGAATATTAGTGAGCGTTTTTGTCCTGAACTTCCATCTCTTCCATTTGCCCACTGGAGCTGCAGATTCTCAGAGCTTATTCGGCTACTTTGGGATGAAGGCGGGATTCACTCTGGACAGGTCGCCGGTTTTCACCCCCCGCGGTGGAGCTCACTCCCTCGATGTGCCGGCAGACAGAGAGCCGCTGCGGCGTGAAGAGGCTGCCGGCCCGGGTCTCATTCAGACATTAAAAAAAGGAAAAAAATTAGTTTTATTTTTCCCCTTTGGGTTAATATGAACGAATGAATGAATGAATGAAATGGTTTTATTTAAGCAATCAGTTCATAATACGTGAAATAACTTATCACATAATGAATCAAGTAGATCGCTTGAAAGGAAGTGAATTTATATAATCCCACCTCAGGACTTAATATCAAATATTTATGCTCTACAATCATAGATTCAGGTTATAAAGAATCATTAATATCAGTGAAGTAATCAAATTTCATAACATCCACAGACAAATCATTTATATTCATCTGTGACAATGCAGATTGTATTAAAGAATTATTATAAAAAAAAACAAAAAGTAAAAATCATTTTCATTTGTTAATGAAAAATACATTTCACAATATTCTCATTAAAAACACTTTTTGCAGATTGAATTCATCCAGTAATTATTATGATAATACAAAAAGTAATAAGTTGAAAGAAAAAGATCAGGATCAGGCCTCATGCGGCCGCGGCGTCAGGAACACATTTCCTGACTAAAGAGGGGCGGGGCTTGCAGATTTGTCTTGCGTCTGTGTCAACTTTTAGAGAAGACGAGGACACGGCGAGCCTCCTCCAGCTGCAGGTCTGCCTCACGCCGCCGCTCTGCGGAGTCACCCATGCCTCATTACCGTCTCCGTCACAGCAGCGGTCGGCGGACGATAGCGTGATGCAACCCGGCGTTTCCCCGAGACGCCGACAGCAGCTGACAGTAAAGGTCAGGTCTGAGGAATGAACGCGGCGGTTGAGCGTGCAGGTCACGTTGGGGAGGCGGCCTCATCTCTTGGGCATCTGTGGCTCCGGGCGGGTTAGCTTAAGGACATCAGTCCTTATCGAGGACCCCCCCCACCCCTCTCGCTGGGTTCTGGGAGGTCACACGTGCCCTCAAACCTCCCCTCGCCATTCAGTCTCCTCTACCTCGTGGTTTCTGCCACATCGCTTTCAGACTTTTACTTTGAAAATCTGTGAGAGGATCGGTTTTTTTGTCTGTGTGTTTCCAATCTCTTTTTGGTTGATTTTTCTGTTTTCCTCAAATTAACTTTATTTACAAATTAAACCTCAGATCAATTATGCATTACTTTCACAATAAAAGCCCCAAGGGAAATGACTAATTGAAAAGTGTCTCAACAGGACAAGAACACCAGTAGCTGCTGGTGTGTGTGTGGGGGGGGGGATACTGTTGCCATGGCAACTCTAGATTCAGTAGAGAAAGTCAGAATCAAATTTAAAATGATCCAAACCATAAAAGTCTTGATCGTCTTGATTTCTAGTCAGCATACATCTGAAACACTTCCAGTTTAAAGCTAATGACGGTTAAGACGGGAGTTTTACACCCAGTTATCGAATGACCCGATTAATCGACTGACTGGAAAAGTAAATGACGATTAGTCGATTATTAAAACAATCGTTTGTTGGAACCGTGGCGGTTCCAGGACAACGCCTGAACGCCAACCTGAGATGTTTTTAGTTTTAAATCTCTCCGCCAGCAGTAAATCTGAAGTGAAATATCGCAATTGTTCTTCCTGTACAAATGATTTTATGTTTCTAAGTTAAGTTTATTTAAGTATTAGGTAGAAATATTTCTAATTTTTGGTTTCAGAGTTTTCAGAGTTGTACTTTCAAAGTAAAACCTCAAATAAAGTTCTAATGTTTTTATCTTTATTCATTTTTTGTTCACGTAGAGAAGAGTTTTTATTCCCCTTCATGTGATTATTGTTTGTCTAACACCTTAAATAAAGAAAAAGACCCAGGATCTGCGGATCATTGTGACACATCGGTAAAGGAACCGTTTCCTGATGGTTTGGCTCCAGCAGGAGATCCACAGGGAAGCTCCTCCCCCCGCGGCGCTCGCTTTTAGAACAGTCGTTGAGTTTTTCCACGAGCCTCCATCATCTGAAGATAAAAGAGTCTTTAATAAAGAGTTGTGGCGCGGCTCTCGTGGAGAAACACCAACATTTACTGTGATAAACAGTCATTGATCCTGTTGGAGAAGCTTTTATTTTTCCCCATCAAAAGACTTGATGGAAGGAGGGAGTCGGTTCACACACCAACGGCTTTAAAAATTCATCAAACCTCCTTTAATGCAGAATCGTGTCTGTTATTATAATGATTAGTGTTACATATGAGCAGTTTGCAGGTTATAGACTTATAGAAGTTTTTGTAAAGTTAGTAATCTGTGACTACGGGAGCTGTAAAGCTCCAACAAGCAGTTTAGGTTTGAGTCAGGCTGAAGACAGATTTTTAAAAATCAGGTGGAGATCAGAACCAGAATTCATATTTTTAACAAATTCATGGATTTTAAGACCATATTGTTAGAAAAATCCCTGAACCAGCTCTGATTAATTGTAGTTACTTGGTTTTACAAATTTCAGGCTTAGATGCACCACAAAAGGTGAAATAAACCGTTTTTTTTCCTTTAAATTATTGCTTAAATCGCACTACCTGTTACTACTTTTTCTGCATTGAAATGTGGTAAAAGATGTCTTTTATTTTGAAAGGATTTCATGTGAACCTCTGTCGAGAGTTTAATATTTAAAAAAAAGGTTATTTTCTCTTTATGTTTATGTTTTATTTATACCAAAAATCAATATTTCAATTCTAGTTAACATATTTGCAACAATTAAATATTATTTCAAATCAGCGTCTTATTTTGCTAAGACGTTATTTTAGACTTTGTGGCTCCGACCGACTCTTTAAGTGTTGAGGGTTGCAGTCGCTGCTCTAGCCTTTTTTTATAAGCAATTGTGCACCAGTTTTTCCACAACCCAGACTTTTCACACATGAACCACTTATGTAAAACTTTTCCATCGCATACATGACTCACAGATCATGCTAAAATCACATGACTGAATTGCATGTAAACAGTCCTGCACGGTTCATGCACGACTTGCGTGTTGCTTGACAGGTTGTCCAGCTTGTCCAGTAGGGGGTCGGGTACGGCGGTGGCGCCAGCTGACTATTTATTAAACACAAAGCCTCAGGACGCCCCATGGCGGGGGCTGTCCATGGCGTTGATCTGATTCTACCCAGAACTCTGAATGTCAAAGTGAAGAAATTCAATGACGCGCGGGTTAATGTGGTTTATTGGTTTTTCTTCTGTTTCATTTTTGATAAATCTGTCAAATATTCACGTAAAAACCATGACCTCTCGTACTTTTCACATTTAAATTTACGTTTTACCAATTTTCATCTGCGCATTATGTTCCAATTGTATGTAAGCTGGAGATTCTGTCGCATTCATTCACACGTTTTTAAGAACCTTCAAAAACATGCGGCCATTGAACTGTGACCAATCACAGATTTGTTCTTGACCAAGACTTTCATACATCGGAATAGAGCTGTGATAGAAGAAGCCTTTGACAGTAGAAAAAGGAGAAGCCCCTCCCTGCTCGTCCAGTGTGAACATCAGAGGCTGTGATAGCATTCACCAAAGAAAGAAGAAAAGGTGAAATGCTGCGGTGGGATTCAGATCCTGAGATTCTCTTTGAGAGGGATCAGGAATGAATCCAGATCACGGTAGATGTTCTGGAGATGAAAGCTCAGATGATGAATCTAGTCACAAAGGAGATGAAACAATCCTCTTCTTCTCGGATTCTGTTCGATTCCGGGAGACGCTCATGAAAAATGCAGCCGTCCCGCATTTCAGATGGATGTGTTGCAGTTGGCATTTAAATGACTCCAGCTCTTCTTTTTGTCTTCCTTTCATTCTTTTTCTTCTGGCATCTTGAAGGTATCACACAATGCACGGCTCCGTCTCCAGCCATTGAAATGGCTACAAAGGTCTCGTGATGACATTTTGATGTTTGGAAAAGCGGCGCAGCACACACAATGGCGGGTCATTTTTCTGCTGTGTCATTCTGTTCTTCAGAGACAGAATCTGGCTCCGCCCCCTTCGTTTCCCCTCCCTCCGGCGTGATATGAGCGTTACGTTCTGAAGGTTTGTTTCCTCACAAATACCGAGGAGCTGAACGTCGCCGTTCTCCGTCTTTGATCTGACGTGAGGTTGTTTTTGTCTTTTTACTAAAGAAATTACAGCTTCAGGTCTGATTGACATTTTATTTGTCATGAAAGCAGAGAGTGGACCCTCTCAGCTGCACAGAATGAGCATTTACCATGTCAGCTATTAGATTTATAAGATTCTTCTCACCTCTCTGGGCGGTTTTTCCTCCAATACTCCTATACTAAATATCTGGAAACTTGAGAGTCCTGCTCAGGATCTGGATGAAAACTGGTAATATGTGGAAAAAGTCAGAAAGTTGTGTCCTTTAGTGAAAAGTTCAGACGTATCTCGAATGAAGAAGTATGAATATGTACACGTAAAGTCAGACGTCATTGAATTTCTTCACATCAGCCTCATTGTGGGGTAAAGAATTTGTCAATAAAACCATAATAATAATATATTATTATAATAATATAAGAAAAACTTAATTTCAACATTTAGTTTTCAATACATTTTCTGTATTTGTCTTGATTCCAAAATTTCTCCTGTCAAAAATAAATAAATAAATAAGCTGTAATTAAAAGTAATGTAAAAATGAAAAAAAGTGCATGAATAAAAAAAGCTTCTAATTTTTTAAGAACATTGAAAAATTCAGCTCCGTCTCAGATGTGAAGCTAAAACTGCTGATGAGAGAGAAGTTTTTATCATAAACTAATGACCGCTCATAATTCAGGAGCTTAAATAAGCAGCATTAACCACAGAAATGCAAATGAGAACCTTGTGCTGTGATGCTCCTGAAAACACAACAACTGTAAATACAAACTTTAACTGTGTGGAGAAGAAAATAACAGAGAAATGCTGAGTGTGCAGGATTAAAGCTCCATGAAATGTAATTGGTGGAATCTGGAGCAAAAAAGCTCATAGATGTGCTTTAATTATTCCATATTTGTCCCAGTTTGATCCGTGAGAGGTTTCTGTTCTTCCTGGACAGACCTTCAGTGATGGGATGAAAGCGTCTGTCTGTCCTTGACCTTTGCTGGAAGGTTTCTCTTCACACGGATGTTTCCCGGATTGAAGAGTGAAGAACTAGAACGAAAAACCTTTAGATTCTCAATGTTTTTCATGTTTTGAGATGAAAGTCTTTCAGGTCATTTCTTGGAAATCTGAAAGATCCGTCATGGAAAGCTCTTTGTGAAGGAGAACTAAATCAGCTGATCTGTTAACTTCTTCTGAAGGACAAATGTCCAACCATCTTCAAGTTGAGGTTAAATTAATCCTCGACCAATCGTTGCGGCCCTAACGGAAACTTTGTTCCAGATTATCGGGGGAGAACCAAACGTCTCTTATGGGGTCCAGGTGACCCCACCCTTACACTCATGTGTGACCCCTCCCATGACAAAGGTGGACAGGATTTCATGTCTGCCACAGACAGCTGTGAAGATGAGAAATCCTAGAAAAACAGTTCAGCTCGCTGTCTTGTGGGGTCCAGATGACCCCACTATATAGCACAAGGGTTGCAGTGATCCAGAATTTGTTTCCCCCGAGAGTTTCAGTCTGAACACTCGTTTAATTCTGACACTCTTGTTTTTTTCACCAACAAAAAAGAGTTGATGCTTTTATTTTGAAATTAGGAACCTTTACTGACTCTTTGAGGATTTATTCACTTCCTGCGTTCAGTTTATATTCTCAAAAGGTAACGTGGTAATTAGATTACTGAAGTATTTACTGCATTTATAAAGATGGTGAATCGGACGAATATTTGTACTCGTTTAGTTATAAATATCCGAGTATTCCAGCCTTACAGCTGAGTATCAAACAGTGTTTTCTGCTCTGATGACTGATCAGTTTTAATGGAACCTTAAAGTTGTATATTTTGCAGACGACACTCGTCTTAGTGTTGGTTGAGACCTGAACGGTTGACTCCTCCCTCCCCGTAGATGTTTTCAGACGGTTGTTGAAGCGATCGCGCTTCCATCGCAGCTTCATGGTAACTGAGTCTGTCGGTGGAGAACAACCAGCTGTCCGTGTTCAGTCCGTGTTTAGTCCGTGTTTAGTCCGTGTTCAGTCCGTGTTCAGTCCGTGTTCAGTCCGTGTTCAGTCCGTGTTCAGTCCGTGTTTAGTCCGTGTTTAGTCCGTGTTCAGTCCGTGTTCAGTCCGTGTTCAGTCCGTGTTCAGTCCGTGTTCAGTCCGTGTTTAGTCCGTGTTTAGTCCGTGTTTAGTCCGTGTTTAGTCCGTGTTTAGTCCGTGTTCAGTCCGTGTTCAGTCCGTGTTCAGTCCGTGTTCAGTCCGTGTTTAGTCCGTGTTTAGTCCGTGTTTAGTCCGTGTTTAGTCCGTGTTTAGTCCGTGTTCAGTCCGTGTTCAGTCCGTGTTCAGTCCGTGTTCAGTCCGTGTTCAGTCCGTGTTCAGTCCGTGTTCAGTCCGTGTTCAGTCAGTGTTCAGTCCGTGTTTAGTCCGTGTTCAGTCCGTGTTCAGTCCGTGTTCAGTCCGTGTTCAGTCCGTGTTCAGTCCGTGTTCAGTCAGTGTTCAGTCCGTGTTCAGTCCGTGTTCAGTCAGTGTTTAGTCCGTGTTCAGTCCGTGTTTAGTCCGTGTTTAGTCCGTGTTTAGTCCGTGTTCAGTCCGTGTTCAGTCCGTGTTCAGTCCGTGTTCAGTCAGTGTTCAGTCAGTGTTCAGTCCGTGTTCAGTCCGTGTTTAGTCCGTGTTTAGTCCGTGTTTAGTCCGTGTTCAGTCCGTGTTCAGTCCGTGTTCAGTCCGTGTTCAGTCAGTGTTCAGTCAGTGTTCAGTCCGTGTTCAGTCCGTGTTCAGTCCGTGTTCAGTCCGTGTTCAGTCCGTGTTTAGTCCGTGTTCAGTCCGTGTTCAGTCCGTGTTCCGTCCGTGTTCTTCGTTTAGAAAACCCTCTTTAATGTTGGTGCCTTAAAGATATTTAGAATCTCATTAAAGCTTCAGCAGTTAAAGAAAGTTGAAATGAAAATGAACTAAACGGAGGAGCGGCCCCCCCAGCAGACGGCCCCCCTCCTGATGAAATGACCCCCCCCCCGTTTCCAAACGAGCCAGGAGGAATGGCGGCGGAGCTCTGATGTCTGGCGTCCACCGGCCAGCACTCCTGATTCTCACGCCGTTTCCTGAGGGCCGGCGACAAACTCCATCCAATTCTGTTTGTAATTACATCTGTGGAGAGTTTTCCTGCGACTCCTGCAGCGCCTCAGCCTCTTCTCCGCCAAATGAAGCGTGACTCATGTTGGCGTTCAGTCGCGCGTCTGCTGGAGGAATGGAGATGAACCTCACGACGGCGTCCCCACAGCCGGGACGGTCACCGCCGCAGCGCCCAGCGCCGTTCGTCTCTAAATACTATCAGTCACTTTTATTGGTTCTCCTCCACACAGCTCATTTCAGCTGCATAACTAGTTTAATTCAAATCAAATTAAAAGTCCTTTGATTCATTTGTGAGTCCTGCATGAGTTTGTGGAGAAGCAGCAGCGAGGGCGAAGGCGTTCTGGATGGACCGGACGCACGGCTGAATGTTAATATGAACGGATGAATATGTTTAACAGAAGGTTCTGAAACCAAAAGAACTCAAACTAGTTTGATCTGAGTTGTTTGTTTATGACTGTCAGCATGTTGATCAACATAAACTCACTTATAGTGAAGGTTTAAAGTCAGACGGCTGCAACACGAACGGCGAGCACACGGGCATTTCCTGCAGAAATACCTTTGATTGAAGGTTGTTGCTTTAACGGCTCAACTGCATAACTTTTAGCAGAATAAGAAAATATTAAAAGGAAAAAGTTTGCATAAAATGCTGATGCTTATTTGCATCAAGCTGTAAGTGTAACGCAGGTGAAACAAGCTGAAAAAAACATTAAAAAAATGACTAATCATCCAAAAACGGATAGAATGTTGCTAAAATGTTAGCTAAAAGATAAATTAGCTTGGAAGATGCTAATTCAGCTAAAGACATCTAGCATATCTTCTGTTAAAATATTAGCAAAACTCGCAATAGATGCTAAATTAGCCAAAACAGCTAGCTGAAAATTGTGAAAGAAAAGGAGACTCCTCAATGACTGCCGTTATATTTTACATTTAAACTACTTCAGTCATTTGCAAAACTATAAATAATTGTAATATTATTTGAAAACAGCTGAAAAGTCCATAAAAAGCTGAACAAATGTATGATCAGTATGCAGAAGTTACAACAGCAGAAAGTTTGGAGTTGCAAAAAGCCTTCTGCATTCATTTCCATGACATCATCTGCATACATTTGCATTAAAACCATAAGTTGTAAAATGCATTTTAAAAGAGAGCACAGATCTCATTAATAAGCTGAAGTTTTTGAGACTTGAATGGCAGAAATCACATGAACTATGCAGGAAATATTTATCGACAAAAGACGTACAGAAGGAAACAAGCAAGAATCAAATTGTTGTTTATTAACAGAGTTTCAGTAACTCAACGGGATCAGAAAAGGGGAAAACAAGACATTACGGCTCATTTTATCTGTAATATTGTTGTTTATTAACAGAGTTCTAAAAGTAACTCGTGATAGCAGAAGTACACAAAGTATTTTTACATTTATTCAGATGTTTTAAGACTCCTCACTACACATTTTTTACCATTTATTCAGTTTTTTCTCGTATTTAAACTTTTAAGGTTCAAACTTTCACAGAAAAAGAAGTTCTTATTGAATAAAAACAAAAGCAAACATGGTAAATTAAACCCATTCTGTTCAGGAGACGCAGCATGGAGGAGATTTGAAGGTTTCAGAACAGCAGCTGAGTCGCCGTGAGCGGAGAGGGTTTCATAGTTATGATGGACTCGTTTCATTGTAATGCAACAATCAGAAGAGTTGTCAGCCAAACTAACCTGAGTGGGTGGAGTTACGCTTCCGTCAGCCAACGAGAGAGAGAGATAATCGTCCACAGAGGTGAACCGGAGGTCGTGTTCTGGGGTGGTGCAGCAGAGGACGGAGGTTCGGTCTCCATTAGAGATCACGCCGTTTAGCTAAATGATGAACTCTGCAGACACAACGCATCAGCATATTCCAGCGTTATTGCTCGCCTTTATCTTCTGAACTCCGAGAACGGACCGAGGAACGATGGGTTGTTGGGATGTGACAGACCCCCGTTCTCATCTGTGGGGAGGGCAGACTCCTGACCCAACAGCTAATCGTTCCACAGAGCGCCTTCAGGGTAAAAACGCCGTTTGTTCCTGAGAGACACACGGCGACTGATCATCGCGTCGCCAGCAGCGAGGAGTTATAGGATTTATATTAGCTGAAATGACACACGACTGCTAAAAAGGAGCCAAAAGATAGTCTGTGAGCCTTCAAAAATCCTTCATTATCTGGACCAATGGGTCGCTCTGAAGAGCCGGACCTCCGTTTAGTCCTGAAGTCCCGTTTGCGTTATGTTGCAGCGTTGTCACAACACGTCTGCAAAAAGTTTAATGAGGCTGAAACAGCAACACGGCGTCGGTGACGTTCACTCGGTTTAACGGAGTTTAGAAGCAGAACACATTCCACTGAGGTTGGACTGCAGCCATCAAAAACAATGTTCGGTTGTTGGCTAATCAGCCCAGACTCGTTTACAAGGATCCATTTGTTTAATCCTTTCAACAAACATCTCAGTTTTACTCCTGATTAGAACTGAGCGATAAAACGATAACGATATTTATCACAGATCAGATCATTCCTGCGATGAGTTCAAACTCCGAACAGTTGAGGAGTTACAGCAGATTCATGTCGCCGGCGTCTCTGGTATTAGAGAGTTAATCAAGATCAGATTAATCAGGATCAGATTAATCAGGATCAGGATTAATTTATCCTCGTTTATTCTCAAAACTTCATTAGTTGACATTTAGAGTTGAAGCCTCAAAGATTCACGAGGCTTCATCACCGCTTATCTTATATAATAATTTATGTTTTATATTTATATTTCTACATATAAATAATAAAGTTTCACTGTTTCACTCATAGTAGTGTTGATATTAACGTTTGCTACAGAAAAAATACTATAAAATAGTATTTTATAGTCTGGAGGAAACCAGCTACTGGAGCCGGGGGAACTCGATCTCACAGGGGTCCAAAACCCAAAACACACCTCAGGTCGCGGCCTGAACAGGACAGAACATTTATTAGATACTCTAAAAACGACATTCTTAAAACTTTAAAATTGTAACTCTTTAACATAATTATAACTAGATATATAGCATTAGCTGTGATAATGCTAGTGTGAATGCTGGAAGCTGAATTTGACCACTGAAGATGCTGAAATTGATAACTGAAAGCGCTTAAGTTGATAGCCAGCTAATTAGCTAACTGACAAATTTGCCTATAAACTAAAAAAAAAAGAAAAAGATTAGCCTTAACAGCTAGCATGTAGCTGAAATATTAGCAAAACTATAAAATAGCCTAAAAAACGTAAAAAAAAAAAAAAGCTTAAATTAGCCAAAACAGCTAGCGTGTAAATATTAGACAAACTCCAAAACAACCTAAAAAAAACTTTAAAAAAGATTAAATTGGCCAAAACAGCTAGCATGTAGCTGAAATATTAGATAAACTACAAAATAGCCTAAAAAAATCTTAGTAAATGCCAAAATAGTCCAAAAGCTAGCAGAATGCTAATTTTTAAAACTTTAGAACTGTAACTTTTAAACATAATTCTGAATAATTAAATGTCAGGAATATTATTCCAATCAACTTAAACCTTAAATAACTTTCAATATATAAACATATCTTTTGTCAAAATTATACAAGTTAGAAATAAACGCAAGATAACATCTGGTCATTAATAACAATAAAATAAAATGATCTGGAGGGCCGGGTAGAATTACCCCGAGGGCCGGATCCACGTTTGTACTAGATGGTTTGATTAGTCTTTCGCCCTTATACCGAGGTCGTACAATCTTTCGGGTTCTTGCAGAACGGTTTGTACGGCGGTGCGATGGTCAGCGCTCACAGCGAGAGGGGTGTGTCTCGCCTTCGCCCATCAGTATCCGGGTTGGGGTCTGGCTGCTCGGTGACCCCAAAGGGACAAAAACCAATAATTTCTGTACCAAAGCCTCCGCCTCGTTGGGCTAGCACACGTCAGGGTTGAGCTGAGATGCCGAACAATCACAGTTTGGAGTTTAGAAGTCTAGATGGATGAAGGAAAACTTGAAACAAAAGTGTGTCCCCGTTGGAGCTGTTGTCTTGTTCCTGAGGCGTTTGACTGGATTTCAGGAGCGCTGCTGGCTCTGCACTGACCCCCCCCCCCCCATAATTAATATTCGTTGATTCTGGTCCCGACTGTTCGCTGAAACAACCTGAGAGCCAGTTGGGCCGCCTCCTCCATTTTTAATGAGCTGCTCTCCAGCCAGCTCCGGGTCTGCCAGATGAAAGGCTCCCTGAGCTGGAGGCAGCCCGCGGTCCCGCCGCCGCCGCTTCCCGGGTGGGCGGCGCTCGCTGCCGGCAAGGTGAAGACAAAAAGACACCGGGGCAGTTTCTGGTACGTTTTGGTTGAAGTGAAAGCAAAGGCCTCCCCACCAGTCTTTAAATCCGGCCGCGGGGCTTTCTCCAAACTCTGGAAGTAATTGAGCGGGTTTTGCTGAAGAAGTCTCTCTCTCTCTCCCACTAAGTGGATTTAGCTGTGAAGCTGGGGGCTCGCTGACACTCTGAAAGCTGCTCTCCGGAGTTCCTCTTTATTTTCTGACTTCCAGCTCCTTATTTGATCTGGCTGGACCGCCTGATCTCCGTTTGGACCCTTTGGGTGTGAAGAAACTTCTTCACTGCTCGATGAAAGTTCCTCTGCACAAACGAGATGGGTTTAATGAACATATAGACATAGTAATCTGCTGTAAACCCACATTTCAGTTTCTATTGAATCAGAAATCCAGAACAATTTGCCCTGGAAGTGGACTCCATGGACGAGAAGCAGAAAGATCAATGCTGGCGGTGGAAAGAGAAGGAACAAAGATCCGTCAGTAGTTTCCCTCTGATGAAGTGGGGTCTGCGGCGCCGCTCACAGCGGGAAGCGCTTCTAAAAGGCCTTCACGAGCTCGCCCACAACCCTTTAATGAGTCTGTCTGGACTCCAGAGCAGCTTCTGATCCACATGAAGGACGAGCAGCGTGCAGAAAAACAAGAGCTTCACTGCAGCTTTGAAGGAAAATCTCGTCTGGTTGTTCCAGGAAATCTGATCTTCATGAAGGTCTGGAGCGTTTGTGTCCGCTGTAGACGCAGAGACTGCAGTGTGCTGTTTGTGAAAAGTTTCTGAGAGACTTCAGTTTACAGCATTCACACCATAGAGACTGACTGATCCTTTTAGATTCAAACGCCAGTTTTTCTGAAGATCCAGACATTTGTGGCTCCGCTTCTCTTTCTTTTCCTCATCAAAACCCAATAAATTTGATTTTATCGTTTCTCAAATTACCTTAATGTAATTTGCAACGTTTAATAGACGGTTTGTAAACGATGTTTTGTGAGTGGAGGTCTTTTTATTTATTTTTAACCCCTCCGAGGTGATTTAAGGACAAAAGGTTTGTTTAAATCCGCTCCGCTCCAGCCGCCGTCCTCCCCCTCCGCCTCACCAAACCGAAGCGCGGAAAGAAATCTTTGATTCTCGGCATCGGGGGGGCGCCCGGCTAAATGAGAGTGTGTCCTCTGCCCTTTGAAGCTGGCTGATCCACATTCTGCCCCCGCCTCTGGAGCTCAAGCCTTAAGTCGGCTCTTCCTTCCTAAAGCCCGGCCCGCTCCTCCGCGCCGCTCTCCACGCCGCTCCTCCGCGCCGCTCTCCTCGCCGCTCCTCCGCGCCGCTCCTCCGCGACATGTTACCTGTCTGCCCGTTCCACATGTGACAGCCTGACCTTGCGAGTTGCCCCTGAGGTTAATTTCACAGGCCTGAATAGGCGATGGCGAGCAATTGATTACACTTCAAAGAGTCTTTTCATCCGCTGCTACTGAGGTGTTTCAGACACACCATGCTGCTCCTCCTCATCACCACGTGTGAGGAAGAACCCGTCTCAAACTTGATGTCAGATGTTGTTTTGTTTCCACGGCTGACTGTTGGTGATCGTCTCCGTAGCAACAGGTAAAGGTGACTTTGGTACCCAGTAATTTTAGCTGCATGCTGTACGCCCAAACTGGCAGGAAAACAATCGCAGCCACTGCAATTTCAAATCAGAGCAGCAGGGAGGTTCTGTTTCTCAGCATCGTCTGGGAGACTCGGTCCTCCGTCAAGCTGCTTTTTCTGAGCGATTTACTGTCACGCAAAGAAGATAAAGACACGTATTTCTATCATTTCTAGAGCCAGCATTACTGCAACATGTCAGCTGCACTGGAGCTGCAGAAGTTCTACTCTAGATCCTCAAAACTCACAGCAGAAACACTCGAGCAGCTCGAAATGACAAATGTTTATAGAAAAAAGTATTTTATGTGATGGGAAAAAGAAAATGTTACATCCCTGAAGACGAGGGAAAAGATTCACCAGAGGGATTGTTTTATCGCAATGTTAAATAGGAAACATTTAACGAACACACAAGACCCACGAGATTTGAGTCACGACTTACGAGATTTGAGTCATGACCCACGAGATTTGAGTCGAGACCTACGAGATTTGAGTCAAGACACACGAGATTTGAGTCACGACCTACGAGATTTGAGTCACGACCCACGAGATTTGAGTCACGACTCATGAGATTTGAGTCACGACTCATGAGATTTGAGTCATGACACACGAGATTTGAGTTCACAACACACACGAGATTTGAGTCACGACTCCCACGAGATTTGAGTCATGAACACACGAGATTTGAGTCATGACACGAGATTTGAGTCACGACACACGAGATTTGAGTCACGACTCATGAGATTTGAGTCATGACACACGAGATTTGAGTCACAACACACGAGATTTGAGTCACGACACCCGAGATTTGAGTCATGACACACGAGATTTGAGTCACGACACACGAGATCTTGAGTCGTCACGACACCACGAGATTTGAGTCACGACTCATTTGAGTCATTTTGAGTCATGACACACGAGATAATTTGAGTCAGATGAAGTGGGTCATAGCTTTTTGCTGTCTCTCCTGATCTACTAATAAAGGCAGCATTTAGCCTCAAACTAAACAACACGTTCACTCAAGATTAAAACATCACATTACCTCTTAAAACAACAAACCTTGACTACACTCCACTCCATTATGACTTAATAGAACAAAACATCAACATTTGTTCATCAGAACGTTTCAGGCGTGTTCCTCATTATTGGAACCATCCACAGGATCAGAGAAGAGAATGGTTTATTCCGACTTTAACCACATGATATATTTTTTCGTGATGCGGACATGGCCATGTGGGAGCCAGATGATTGGTTTGACTTGATACAAGTTTCTATGGCAACCACATCCTCCAATCAGGAGTGAGCTTGCTGGAAGGCCACACCCCCACCATTTGAGAGTAGACTACATAAAATCTGTCAAATTTTTTGAACTTTTGTCTTTGGGGCTGCGAGGCTCCGCCTACCTTCATTGAGGCATCTGATTGGTCAGTTTATAGCTTGAATAGACACCAATCAACTGATGAATGTATTTATTGAGCTGTTTTTTGAACGCTTCACTGTTCTTCCGTTTCCTCCGTTCCTCACCGCCTCCTCCCTCTCGTGTTCCAGGCGTCCTCGCCATCCTGATCCCGGAGCTGGACCTGGTCATCTCGCTGGTGGGCTCGGTCAGCAGCAGCTTCCTGGCGCTCATCTTCCCGCCCATCCTGGAGCTGGTGGCGTTCCACACCGAGGGCGTGTCTCCCCTGGTGACCATCAAGAACAGCGTCATCAGCGTGGTGGGCTTCGTGGGCTTCCTGGCGGGAACCTACATCGCCGTCGAGCAGATCATCGCCCGGAACGCGCTGAAACACGAGGAGACCTTCTCCAGCTTCATGGTGCAGTGATGCACGGACGGATAGCAGAGGGCGGAGCTTCTGTGTCTCCATCGCCCGATCCGTCGGACGTGTTTGGACGCCGTCCGTCAGCGACGCCCGCTTCCAACCATCGACAGTCATTTAGTGCAATCCTGCTGAGCAGTTCCTCCATGTTGGAGGCGCTTCCTTCCAGATTCGATCGATTTTCTGCTTCGTTCGTCACATTTAGAGAGGGAGAAAGTCCGACTACCTCAGTCACTTCCTGCTCTTTAGCTCCGCCTCCATCCAGACGCCCAACCAGTTCAGAAAGATGTCGCACTTTGATTTTATGCCTTATGTGTTGAGACACAAACGCGCTACTATCATAACGTCGGGTGTGTCCAAACGTTTCCTGCTTTTAAACCGCCGAGTGTTTCAGTTTAACGAGAATTCTGCACGACTGCGGCGCGACAAACGATCACGATATTCTACCGTCCCAGCCAGCAAAGCCACGTGGACCCAGATGGGTTAAACATGGGCAGATAATGGAGTCTTAAATTTGGTTTGTCCACAGTTTCCATCATGGTTCCACCTCTGTTTTTCCCACTTTATCTTAAGTGGGAATCTGTGGATTAGCTTGCTATGATAGCCAGCTGCTCGGTGGACAGTGGAGCTCGTTAGATTGCTAAATCGGAGCATATAGCTTGATACAGCGGAGCTTGCTAGCTTGATACATCAGAGCTCGCTAGCTTCGTACATTGGAGCTCGCTAACTTGATATAGTTGGCCTTGCTAGCTTAACTCAGTGGATCTCGCTAGCGCGATACAGCCAAGCATGTTAGCTCAGTACAGCAGAGCATGCTAATTTGATACATCCGAGCTCGTTAGCTTAGTACAGCGGAGCTCGCTAACTCGATATAGTTGACCTTGCTAGCTTAACACAGCGGAGCTCGCTAACTTGATACAGCAGAGCTTATTAGCTTGATACAGCGAAGCTCACTAGCATGCTACGCCATCCATCGGGAGGCTGGTTAGCGTAGCGAGCTAACCCACTGAGTCCCCGCTTCAGTCAACGTGGGCAAACACAGGTGGGACCACCTCGGAAACTTTAGACAAACCAAATTTTTGGGCCTCCATTTTCAGCCCACTTTAAACCTTCTGGCCTCAATGTGTCATTTACAAAAAAACATGACTCCGCCCCCTCATCTAATTTCACCATGACAACCTAACAAGGTTTGGAGTTGCTTCAAACTTCTTTTCAATCATCAGAATCTGAAAATGTTTCCACTAATTTACTCATTTTTGAGACACTTTCTCAGAAAATGTTCATTTTATTTAAAAAACTTTTTAAAATTAAATTAAAAACTAGAAGATGAATGTCCGTTCTGTACTAGAGAGCTTCCTAGTGTCCCGCAGATCCTTGGTTCTGATTGGTTCCTGATCTCGTCCTGCTGGTCTGTGGAACCATCAGACACCATTCTGTCACGTTTTCTGAATTCTGAAGTATTTCTGCTTCTCTGGAAAACATCAAACTAGAGAAATGTTCACATGAAATAGTTTTTATTATGGCGCCTAAAGCAGATCATGTTTTCCCGCCAAAAAAAACCAAATCCTCCTTTGCATCATGAAAACTGAGAAGAACAAACTCTGTGGAGCAAAATGAGATTTTCTCCTGAAAGATTAAACTCTACGTCGGTACGGTTTTGATTTCTTAAAAGTTTGATTTTATTTTTTTATGTTTTATCTAAGTATTTGCTTTCAGACCGTTTTATTTTTATCGTAACGCGCGCGTGTCCTTTCGGTGTAAATACTAACGTCCGCTTCTGCTTGTGACTTCACGTCTGTGCTGCAGCGTCTAACCGGCGCCCGTTCGAGTCCTCCTGTCGCCCGTTTGCCGCTCTGCAGACGGAAACTGGCTCTTCCACAGGAAAACTCTTCAGTTTGCTTCATGTTCAACTTTTGTTTGTTTCGGCGGGAAATGATCCCGATTGAAAGAATCAGGATGCAGATGGACTCAGAGGCTGGAGCCGGATTCACTGCACTGTCAGAGTTTTTACTGCAGCACTTTTGTCATTTCTTCATTCCTTTTTCAGAATAAAAAACAAAACTTAAGAGTCTTAAGAGTTTTTTCTGACCAGAAGTCTCACCTGAAGAGTCATCGTGTCTTTTATTTGAATCCCTCAGCAGGACAGTTTTCACTCCATCTTCTCCACTTTCTTGGTCCATGAAATTCCGCCTGCGTTCACACTGAAGTGAAACGTACCAGAGTTCATCTGCAACAGAGTCCCTCGTTCTCAGGTGATCTCCAGAGTTCAGGTGAGCTTTCACACACCAGAGGAAACCCGATCTGGATCAGACCAGAACCAGACCCAATAAGGAGAGGTTGTGTTTATTCTGATTATCTCTGTATTTTCTTTTTGTTCGAGTCCCTCCTGCCGTTGGGTTTTCCTCTACCGCACAGCCACATCAGGCTGTACATTCAGATTTATAATCCCCGATTAGATTTTTAATTTTCTGTGCCAAAAATGATCCTCCCAGCTAAAGCTCCAAAATAAAACATCTTTTGAATTTGAACTCTAACGTCTTTAATGAAAAAAAAATGAAATAAAACTCAATTTATTTTTGTTAAACAACACAAAAAGACCGTCGGTGAACAACATTACACTGTTTTTCAGCACAAACCAGCTGTTTTATCAACTATAATATAAATGTGAAATAATTACATTTGAATGTTTCATATTGAAGTAAAAAACATGAGAGTACAGAGTGGATGTGATTTGAATGATCAGTCCTTCACATGTTGGGCTCTGCATGTAAATGTGACTTTGTCTCATTTGCAGCACAAAATGACCTTTCTTCAGGGTCAGAACTGGAACTTTTGACCGACCCACCTGCACCTCAGGGGGAACGACATCTTTAAAACTTTAACTGTTTAACATAATTATGAACTAAATATACAGCATTACCTGTGATCATTCTAGTGTAAATGCTGGAAGCTGAATTTGGCTCCTGAAGATGCTGAAATTTATAGCTAAAAATGCTAAAATATTGGCTGAATGCTAAATTAGCCTAAAAAAGTGTAGGTTAGCCTAAACATCTAGCATGTAGCTGAAATGTTAGCTAAACTCCAGAATAACCTGAAAACAATCGTAGTAACTGCTAAAATCATCCAAAAAGCTGCAGAATGTCAATATTTAAAACTTTAAAAGTGTACATTTTAATATAATTATGAATAATTAAAAGGCAGGAATATTATTCCAGAATAAACTTAAACCTTAAATAACTTTAAATATTTTACTCTCTACAAAAATATATTTTGTCAAATTTATACAAGTTAGAAATGAGCTCAAGATAACATCGGGTCATTAATAACAATAAACTAAAATGATCTGGAGGGCCGGATCTGGCCCCCGGGCCTTGACTTCGACACTAACTTTTTACACTCTTTATCCTGTAAGTTTTCATAAACGATTTTCTTGGTCTCAGCTGCTCCGCTCTAACATTTACTCTGTATGTGACTGAAAAGCCAAAAGAAGAAAAGAAAACTGAAATCTGCCTTTTTGAGCTTTTCCTGCTTCTTTCCTGTTTGGTTCTCAACATTCAGCCCATGAAATCCTCGCTGCATAATTGATACAAATGAGAGGAAGGCTGGTGGTGGTGGTGGTGGTGGGGGGGGTCCTCTGGGGTTAGTTTTCCTGCGTAAAGTTTCTCGCCGCACTTTCGGTCAGCTGGAGATGAGAATTAGATGAACCCGAGTGGGGGCGGGGGGGTCGCTGATGTGGAGCCGGCTCCACTCTGACGCCGATGATGGAGAGGATAAAACCCGTTATCACTTCTGCTTTCAGGGAAATCAAAACATCTTATAACGAAGACTTTGACCGTCAATCAATCATTTTTATAAAAAAAAATAAATCCAGTTTTTAAGAACTGATGTGTGAGAAATGATCATCTAAACTGGATGAAATCAGCCTGATGTGTTCAAGTGCAGAAAGAACCGAACGAAACCTCAAATCTGACAGGAATTCAGCTTTTTAACTGTAAATAAAGTGTGAGGGTTTTGGTCATTAAATTGTACATTTATCTGCTAAACAGGAAGTGAATGTTTCGGTTCCTAAAATCAGAAGAGGGCCTAGAATAGATCCCTGTGGGACTCCACAGCTCAGCTGAGTTCTGCTGCCGACCTTAAACCAGAAAAACCAACAGAATAAAGACGAGTGAGAGATTATTTCAACTATTTTCATCTGTAAAAGTAAACATGTGAACCAGTTTACTGACACGTTTGCATCTGCAGAATCATTTTGTGTTAACCGCACGGGTCAGAAAAGAACTGTTTAAGAGGGGTGGAGCTGGGGGAACAGGATCAACCAATCAGCATCTTCATCCTGCCTGCAGCCAGTTTCTCATTGGCCATTTAGAGAGAAAACTGATGGTTTATTCAAACGTCCTGCAGTGAGAAATGTCAGATATTGTTGCGATTGCACCAAACTCCGTCTGCAGGACAAACGTGTCAACAAAACAACAACAAAACAACAACAAACACACAGAGTAAAAACAGACGTTCCTTTTTAAAAACCTATCAAATAAAGGTCTACCTATTTATATTGTAATTTTTGTATTTTTTTCTTCTTATTCTTTTTTCCATTTTCCTCCTTTTTATTTTCCTTTCTTTTCCCTATTTTTTCATTTTTCTTTTTCTTTATTATTTTCTTTGATTTATTTTCTTTATTTTTCTTCTTTTTATTTATTATTCTTCCTTTCAATTCTTTTTCTTTTCCTTTATTTTTCATTTTCTTCTATTTCCTTTCTTTATTTTTGTCTCTTTCTTTGTTTTTCTTATTCTTTTCTTTTTCTTTATTTCTTCTTCTTGTGTAGTTTTATGACGGTTGATAAACAACATTGGAATAGTTGTTTCCGCTCATCAATCCAACCAACAAAGAGACGTGAAACTAAGCTCCGCCCACTCTCGCAGGAGTGATTTCTACATAATATATTTAGCTAGACTTAATACTTATCTTTAATGTTTCAAGAAGCAACATTCTTCGAGTAATGATACCAAACTAAAAAACTGAAAAAACATCAATGTTTCATCTTCTTCTGTAGGAGATAAAATGTCGTTTTCTTTGCTCATCTCTGTGTTTCTTTGTAGATTAGCATATTTCTTAGTTTGTTAATTAGCAACACCTGAGTGAAAGCTTTGACGGATGCTGTTCAGCTGCTGTTGACGTTGAGGAGACTTTGAGACGTTTGTTCGTTCATTGACTTTTTTTTTTTTTTGCCGCCGATTCGTCGCTCCTGTTTTCATTTTACTGGTTTGTTAACCAGTAAAATGATGATTTTCTTCACTGTATTTTGTAAAACAACATGCAGATGAGACTGTGGTGTTTGTATGAGACAGAAGGACGTCTGAACTGAACTGAACCTCCGGAGCTTCAACAGGAACATCGTCTGAGACTCACAAAACATTGTTCTGCCTCTCCTGTTTGAGTTGTTCACTTCTGCTCTTTTTAATAATTTAGAAAAGACAAACGGTGATGAGCATGAAGGTGAAGGAAGCAGGTTTCTCCTGATCTCCATGAGAGTTTCTCCTCAGAGTCCTGCTGGTCGTGGAGCTGCTGGACGGGCGGCGGCGGCGGCCTCTGGGCGCCATCAGGAGCTGAGAACGAGGAGATGAGGGCAG
Source organism: Oryzias javanicus (assembly GCA_003999625.1). Taxonomy (NCBI): domain Eukaryota; kingdom Metazoa; phylum Chordata; class Actinopteri; order Beloniformes; family Adrianichthyidae; genus Oryzias; species Oryzias javanicus. The sequence goes on from CM012446.1 coordinate 2,107,117, forward strand.
CTTCCCCCTCTCATCTTCAGGAGCCGCTTTCCATTTCAAAACCAGAGCAGCGCCTGAACGGCGAGCAGCGAGCGGCGTCTGTCTGAGAGGATGATGGTGTTCTGAGGAGAGCTTCGCCACGAGGAGAAGAGGCGTTTTCCTCTCACTGAAGACCGCCGTCCAGAGATGAGATTTCAAGGACGTTTAAGATGAAAAAGACTTTTGTTTTTCATCATCCGGAGGCGATGGTTCCTCAAAGGCCACATTTAGAGAAGAGGACTCTGAAAAGACCTTGGAACCACGGACTGTATGTGAGAACTGGACCGAGAGCGTGATGTCATCCACAGAAAAGAGAGAGAGCTGGCTGCAGACAAGAAAGCGACGGACATAAAAAATGTTTAGAAAAATAATCAAATTATAGCTTAAAACAGAAAAAACATAAGCAACATTTCAGTCGCCATTTTTTTGTGATACGGACGCCGCCATGTTGGAACCAGACATCCTGAATGCGCAGTGATTGGTCCAAGTCAGTCTGAGTCATCATTTCTAGGGAAACCAATCAAGAATGAGCTTGTTGGAAAGCCACACCCCTTCCTCTTGAAAGCAGGGTCAAAGTTTTGGACGTTGGAGCCAGCAGGCTCCACCCACTTTTATTGAGGCTTCTGATTGGTCAGTTTATTTAACTATGGAAAAAATATCATAAGAAAAGAGTATCATCAAAAACATGTTTATTCTGATCAACAGCTGATGTCACTTCCTGTTTGGAATGCCAGGGGGGAGGAGTCACTCAGTCCAGTTCTCATATACAGTCAGTGGTTGCAGAGGAACATAACATCTGGTTGACATGAATGAAACTTTGCTTGTTTTTAGCATCAAAGCACAAAAATCAGAATCAGGAGTTTGATAAAAATCTTGTCAAACTTCTGAACTTTAGGGATCGTCCCGTCATTCATCTGTTGAACTCATGAACCACGTTTCTTTATTTACGCTCAGATGTTCTTCAGATCCTTCGTAGAGTTTTGAAATGTCTTAGTATTTTTAATTTTCTTTTATTTCTATTTGATTCCCAGTGAAACCAACAAATGTTTGTGTTGTTGTTGTTTGTGTTTCATGTAACAATCTCATTCAAAGATTAAGTTAATTTCCAAGTTTGACCACAAGGGGGCTCCACCTTCCTGATCGAAAGGTCAATTTAGGCAAAAAAAAAAAATGTTTTGTAGATTTTCTTTACCCGTCCAGGTCGGTACAATTTTTAAACGACGTGTGACTAAAATGTTTGTTTAGAAAAATGTTTTTTCACCCAAAAAAGTTTATTTTGGAAATTATTAACAGTTTTAAATGTGTTGATTTAGTTTCAACTTTCTTTGTCTTTCAGCAGTTTTTGATCCACTCCCACGTAACCTCCTCCTCTGGTCTTCTTCATCCTCAGCATCGTTTTCCCATCATCCTCTCTGTTCCTGATCTCCATGTTTTTCAATGTAAACATTTAAAAGTTTTTTTTGTTTAATTTTTTTAACTCTCAGTAAACAAAAGCCCCCCCCCCCCCCCCTTCCTCATCTCCTCTTTTATCTTCCTCTTCATCGTTCCTTATCTCCCGTCACAGTCGTGGATGCGTCCTGCACCCCCCCGCTCTCCCGCCGTGAGATCCTTCAGTCTCTCTCCCCCGATCGGTGATGGAGGCTCCGCCCCCGTTCCTCTTAGACGTTCACTGAACCGATAAATGTTCAAACTCTGACAGTGAAGCTCAGACAGTCGGTCCAGGTCTGGATTCAGATGAAATGATTCAAACTGTTAATGGACAAACGTTCATGGTTTTTCATAGTTATCTGTCAGATAGAAATGTGTGCATAAAAACAACATTTATGCACAAATAATTTTACATGAATTTATCAGTCAGTTTCCCGTTTGACATCTGCTCTGAGACAACTTCTCTTTGCTTTAAATCCAAATCCTCCTTGTCTAGAACAGGACATTTTGAGTCTGGATTTAGATCTTACCTCTGAAAAACACAAACCAAAGATCATCGATCATTGAGTCTTTCATTGTATCCAGAGTTGATCCTTTCTCTCCACATGAATCTGTTGTGATCACATCCAGGATAGATTACTGTTAAACTCGTCTTTCTGCTAATAAAAAGAGTCTTCTGTTTCCCTCCTCTCGGGTTAATGCGGGACAGCTGTCAAACTCAGTCACAGAGACACAGAAACACAGTGGAAGCGGCCGTCATCCAGACACTCCCTGAGTGAGATCAAAGCACCGGTAACGAGAAACTCTTTGAAATTTCTATTGATTTATTTTATTTTTTGTCGAGTTCCTGACATTAACCTGATCTCTGTGTATTCCATTCATTGGAAGTGGGGCGGACGGACGGCGAGCAGCGAAATCACCACACGGAGAAAGAGGGGAGGGGCATCGGTTACGGCTCGGAGGTTGGAACAAGACAAAACCTGAAAATCATTTGTGACGCAGAGATCTGAACCATGTGACCATATGGGAGGGAAAATGTGTGGATTTAGGAAAATGAAGGAATATTCTCTGTTACTGAAGTACAGGAACCGAAACCAAAACAAAAGAACCGCTTTGGTAACTTTTAGCTTTGCTTTTGTGTGAGTAGCTGATGTTGTTTTGGAGTTTGTTCATCTGCTGGATTGATTCACTTCTATAAACTGACTTTGACATGTTGTACTAAAGCAGGGGTGAGCAATTGTTTTGACTCGTGGGCCACAAAGGGTTCTAAAATTTGGCATAAGGGCCGGACAAGGAGCAGATGGAAGGAGAGATTGGGTAATCAATTACCCAAATTACCAGAAAAACATGCTTTAATTTGGATTCAAATTGACATATATTAATTTAAAAACAGAAAATGTGGGAGTTTTAATTTCTACATTTTGATTTTTGTTCTCTTTTTGGTGATCCAATGGGTTGATGTTCTTCAGAGGAAAATGTGAACTCAAAGAAATGCTGCATTTATGTGGTGTAGGAATAATCCGAAAGATCACCATCTGACTCAGAAAGGAACACACACGAACGTCAGAGAAACAACACCATTCATGGGAAGAAACCAGAAATACAATGAAAATAAAACGATAATTAGGATTTTTGATTCAATGTTTTTTAATTTGGAGGGCCACATTAAGTAGCTTAAGGGGAATAGTCGATTGAGAGTACTACAGTTTAAATGGGTAATGCGTCTATATACTACTCCAGTGCAATTAAATAAATATAATAAGAACGTACCAGATGTTTGCGTAAAGTGTGGAGAAAAAGGAACATTAAAACATTGTATGTGGGAGTGTCACCAAATACAAAGTTTTTTGGAAGAAGTTAGAATCACTGTAGAAAAAATAATCTCAAAACAACTTATACTGAGTCCTGCCTTATTCCTATTGGCCGTGTATCCAGCGAAACACAATTTTAGAAAAACAGAGACTACGTTTATAGATATCAGTTTATTAACGGCTAAAAGATGTATCGCGCAGGCTTGGAAAAATATCAACCGACCCAGCATCAACCAGTGGTTTAAGCAAATGTTATATTGCCTTCCCTTAGAAAGAATAATGTATATTCACAAAACCAAACAACACCTTTTTGAGGAAATTTGGGGACCCTTTATCAATTATATTAAAAATCTAGACCTAACAGATGATCCAACAGATTTTTGAAGTTTTCTTTTTTATTTCAACTGCTTAAAATTTTAAGATGTCAGATTATAAGTTTTTTGTTAAAGTCTGCTGTAACAGTATCATATATTAGTTAAGAGAAGCTGTGTTTATTGTTAAGTTATTATGTTGTTTGTTTTAGTTTGTGTATGTTGTGCTTTTGTAGGTGTGGTTTATAGCGAAAAGTCATATGATTCAGTCTCTTGTATTTACAAGAAAAATGTAACTAACATTGCCGAAGTTGCTGTACAATGACTGATTCTTTAATAAAATTTTGTGGTTAAAAAAAAAAAAGTAGCTTAAGGGGCCGCATGTGGCCCCCGGGCCGTAGTTTGCCCACCCCTGCACTAAAGGAAAGCCGCTCTCAATTTGAAATCTTCTTTAAAAAAAACAATGATGCTCTTTAAAACCTGTTGCAGTAAATGTGAATTCCCTCCTGACGGTGGACCCCCCCGGTCCCGTTGCTCCCGGCGACGCCTGGCGTCTCAGATCAGCCGCCATGTTCCTTCTGAAAAGATTTCAGAAACATCCGCCCCTCTGTGCATGGATGTGAATGAAAGGCCGAGGCGCGTCACAGTGACTTTTCCTTTATTAAGACATGTTTTCCGGGCTTCACCGACATTACAGACGTTCACATGAGACATTCTCCACGGCGATGTGCAAAGCAGTGACAGGAAAACAGGTACATTCTCATGGCCCCGCCCCCGCCGCCCGGCGTGCAGCCACACACACACACACACACACACACCGGCTTTCTGTTTCTCAGCTGCTCCAAACACACAAACAGAAGAGGCGGCGGTCGATTCCGAAGCGCTGAAAAGAAAATAATGGGTCTTTTGAAGTGCATAATAAGAAGAAAAAAGGCTGATTGTGTTTTTAAAGCCTCTGTGGTCCAATTAACTTCACTCTCCTAATCAGGCCGCTCGAACAATCAGACGAGCAGAAAGGAGCAATCTATGACTTTAGTTTGATTGAGTTATGGAAAATGTTTCTGCGTTTGCATAAAGTTCCTCGTTGTTGGTCAGTTATTTCCCTTTAGATGGAGCCACGGTTCTGAGGAGATGGTTTCTGGAGAACATCTGAATGAATAATCCTGATGGTGGCGGCGCGGCGTGAACGTTTCATCAGATTAAGGGGGAGGAGGCGGGAATCAGGCCAGTCCAACGGAGTTTCCAACAAATGTTCACGGGATCCGTGCACGCTCCTTCCATGTAAACTGTTTGAAAACACGTGGATCACGTGGTCGTCCTCCGTGGTCGTCCTCCGTGCACGGTCGGTAACGACCACGCACACAGAACCACTAGATCAGTCCAGACCACGTCTGGCTCTTCTAACGCTCCGTTCTATGGAGCTAAATTGAGAAATAAAAAATTCTGAAAAATAATATTAGAGTTTGGCCAAAAAGATAATTAAAGCATCCAAAACTTTTTGCTCTTCTAAAATAAACTTAATTACTTTATTTTTGTTTTGTTTTTTAGGTTTCAAAATTTCAATTTCAAAACTTTTGTTTCCAGTTACAAATCTTTATTTAGTTTTAAATCTTGACTTTCGTTTTCCAGTATGAAAAAATCAGTTTCAAAACTTTTGGCCCCATTGTGGCGCATTGGGGCGGGGCTAACAAGAAAGGACCCAATCAAAATGAGGGTGGTGACTTCAGTCGTGGTGCATTTACTGACTCTGAGGACTGTGATAATTATAATCAGTTTATAAATGTTTATAACGCATCACAAAAGGGCCAAAAGTTTTTAAAACTGAAATTTTCAGATTTGAAAACGAAAAAATAAATTGTAATTGAAATTTTGAGTTTTAAAAACATAAAAAATTGAACATTTGAAGCTGAAAATAATTTATTTTATTTTAGAAGAGCAAAAAGTTTCATACATTTTATTTTATTTCGTTTATTTTTGTGACCAAACACCAAAATTGTTTTGAATTTGTTTTATTTGGGTTTCAAATAATATCAGTCCTATTTTGGGTAAAGAAAAATACAAAGACTTTAGTTTAAAATAGTAACTGTGAAAAAAGTAAAATAACATTTTACTCTGCGATCCTCGAAGCAGAAAGAAATAAACATTTTTAGTGTTCCTCGTGGTTAAAAACATTCAATAAATTAGCTCTGTTTTAATTTTAGTCAGTTAGATTTAGAAATGTCTGTCTAAGAAGCACCACGAACCTATAAAAATAAAATGTGTTTCTTTTTTTATTCCTGACATTACTATACCTCCCATGGAGACGAAAGCATGTGGCACAGGAAGTCTTTTATTTTGAAAGGAAGTCTGGTGAACCTCTGTTAAAAGTTATAAACTATTTCATATTTGGGGGGAAAAAAATTTGTTTTTCTCTTAAAGTTTCCTTATTTATGTCAAAAAAACATATAGTTTGTTTATATTTGTCATCAAAATAACAATAACGTAAATATAAACTCTTATTTTGTTACTTTCTTATTGTTCAGTTGGAGACTAACCCTAACCCTGAAATTTCAAAGTAAATGCGTCCAAGAATGGATAATAAAACTGATTAAGAATAAAATACTCAACAGTCGTGGCTCCATTTGAATGAGAAATAATCTGGAAAAAGGGACAAATTTTTGTTCTGTTAGTTTAAATCTTTTAGGAAATATTCAATAAGTTATAAATAAATTTGATCACTTTAGTTGAGTTTAAGCTCAAAGACTGGAAACAGGGAGGAGCTGGCGTCATGAACTCTCTTAGGAATAAACTTCATTTTCAGATTCAGCTTCATTCATCTTAAACTTCTGTCAGTGTCTGTGGATGTTTCTCCACTTCCTGGTTCTGACGGACGTCCGGCTGCAGAAACTTCTGCCTGGATGACGAAAACAACAAATGAAAGCGATTTTTGGATCGAATTGAAGAAAAAGCTGGATTAAAAAAAAGGCCTCGGGACAAACGTGTGTCCGGATCAAACCGGATCTGAGAAATGTTTTCAAAGATGAATAAAACATAAGTTTGTTTCTCTGGAGAGCAGAAGCTTCGGTTCCTTCAGGTTTCCACTCCTTCTGCTCATTAAAGGTAATTACCTCCATTTCTAAGGAAGGAAAACTCTTTTTTCTGATGTTTTCAGAGAGGAAACGTCGGCCCCGCGGCTCTTTCTGAATTTGCATTTTAATTTGTCAAATGGAAGCGTCGCCGCCGCCGTGGTCACGTAACAACCGACCAATAAAAGTCCATGGAGCTGCGGCCGCACGACGCCGGCGTTCCTCTAACTGCCTCCGTGTCACGCTCGCCCTCGCCGGTACGTTTCTCATTTGAGCTGGGATGGAGCCAGAGAACGGTTTGACACAAACGAAGGAGTTCCTGCGGCGTCCGGCCCCGCGGACGGAGCAGCCGGAGCAGCCGGATCCTCGTGTCCGGACATGAAGAACATTCATCTGCCGCTTTGCAGAAGAGTCAAACACAGTGATGTGGTCAGAACTTTCACTACTCTCTTTTCTGACAAGCTTTTGCTTTTCAACTTTGGGTGAAGCTGAGATATCTCTGAGGTTTCTATGGAGCTACAGCAGGGACAATATTGTTTAAAACCTCAAAAAAAAAAAAAAAAGGTAAAATGTTTCTCAAAAACTCAAAAAATCTTTCATTTCTGAAATTTCAAAATAAAAAATGACATTTTGAGTTTAGAAAATGAAAATAATTACATTTATTTCAGAATAGCAAAAAGTTTCTAACATTTTACTTTTTTTTTTAAATCATTTGTTTCCACTTTGGTTTGAAACAATAACGTCTCCTCTGTAGCTCCGTAGATCTCAGGTGAAGCCTCTGATGATGATGTTTGCTAACGCTTCAGCCTCTCACACTATTGCTTTAGAATGGAGGAAACAACAAGATGTTTTCATGTCAGCATAGATAGAAACGCTTGGCTTTCAAAATAAAAGCATCTTATGTCCAAAAGTATAAAAAAAAATATAAAAAAATTCTGTTTATGATTCAGAACTGAGATACAGAACAGAAAAACAATGAATGATGATGGGATTTAGAACATTCATGTTCATTTTCTCTCCTAAAAGTTATTTTTAGCTCAACAGGAAGTGATGGATGTTGTTTGAAGTTTTACTCTGAAAAGCCTCCACATCTGTTTTGTAGATTTAAATGACAAAAATCCGTTTTATAAAAAGTATTTCCAGGTTTGAGCTGCGCTGAGTTTTGTGCTTCCTGACGTGGATTCATGTTTGTTTCCTGATGCAGAATGACATAAAAGTCAGTTAATAAACAAGTTTTTGACGGATAAAAACAATGTTATAAAAGACGATTCTGAAGATGTTTGTGAGATATAAAAGTTCAACAGAGATTTGTTGTCTGATATTCAGACTTTTGTTTTGTAAATTATCTTAAATTCTAGTTATATGTTACTTAATGTGGCAGAAAATCTCAGTAGATATAAATCTGATTTCTTTACTCGTTTCACTGAAATAAAATTCCTTTTGTGCAGATTTATGATGTTTTTCTTCACGTTTAGAAGATAAGTTTGAGTTTTGGATGGAATAATGAAGCCCGGTCTGTGGTTCCTTCTCCAGTATGACTCCTTAAACTGCTTCTAACATCTGAAAATGCTCATTTTGACTCATTTAAAGGCAAATATTTCTGCTGATTCTTCCCTTTTTTGTTGTTCAACAGTCTTCTTGAAAAGATAATATGTTATTTTAGCCTTTCTAGAGTCTTTTAATTGTTGAGATTTGCAGCTTTGTTGCTTATTAGAATCACTATAATTAGAAATTTTCCTCTAAATCAGATTTATTTTGTTCTTAATTTCACTTCCACATTAATGTGGTTAAACGTTGGACATTTATAGGAACGTATTCCTGTCATTCGGACACAAAACGACGTCGCTGGCATTAGAAGATCGCGCTTTGGGGTGCAGTTCATCATTTCTGATGGAATGTGTTCCTCTTTAATGAGGTAGGAGCGGCGCCGGAGTCTGGCGGCGGGGATGAGAGGTTCTGGAAACGTTAAATAGAGTCATTGGATCTGGCTCCTGCGGAGCGTGAGATGTTTGATGATTAGAGACGTTTTCTTATCCACAGATTGTCAAATATTACCGTTTTAGAGGAAAAGACGATTTACCCACAATTCAGCTCTCAGTGATGGATGATTTGGGTCCGATGTGATTGGTGGAAACAGAAAGTTGGGTTGAGATTTTTCTGTTCCAGTGTTTTATGGTCACAGGTTTGTCTCCAGGTTTGCATGAAAAAATATCATCTCTCAACTCAAGGAGTTCAGTGAAGATCATCTAGAAGAGCTTAAAGAAAGAAGTCTCACTCTGATGAAAATCTTGCTTTTGTTGTTCTGGCATTTTTCTAATGATGAAGGAGATATATAAAGAAATTTAAGCTTAAATTTGCCTTTTTTGGGTATTCCTTCAATTAAATTGTTTTAAAAAATTTGTATTTGTGACATAGAAAATAATAATAATAATAAAAAAATAATAATAATCTTATAGATGTGCTTTTACCAGGGGGGAGACGACTCATTTAACTGTTTAGTCTGCTCCCTAAACTAGAATAAATCATATATATGTATAATTGTTAATAATGTTTTATTGTTGTTGTAATTCTGGTGTGTTCTAGATGGAAAATACACTGTAAAAAATGAAACGTTGGATCAATTAACAAAAAATCATTCATTTGTGACAATTAAAAAATTTGAGTTTTTATCAAATTTCATTTTAAGTTCAATCATATTTAATGAAAAATAAACATTTTAAATGTAACAAATCACAGAACTTTTGTTAAAAGATCCAACGTTTCACTTTTTTCAGTGTAACTAATACATTAATGTTTGTGTACAGGTGCAGAAAGTTACTCTGCATTCATGAGGTTTTGGAAGATTTGTTGTTTTTCCATCGTTCATGTGAGTTTTTAGAGTCGGGTTTTCATTTTCCTGATCACTTTGAATGCAACGTTTCTGTAAGTGTAGCAAATTCCACTCTAAAATTTAAGTAAAAGTCACAAAAAGCTCAAAAAGTTTTAAAGCAAATTTCAATCAAGTTAAATCCTGTTTTCATCCATTGTTTACCAAAAACACGTCAAGCGGCCAAATTTCAGCCCCACCAGTGAAGATCCGTCCATGAAGATCCAAAAATTCACCTTTTCTTATTATAAAAGTCCAATACAGTTTTATGATTTTATCCCTTTTTTATTTAAACTTTTTTAATTTAGTCGACTTTTCTCCAAAGACTCAATTATCAAACAAAAACAGAAGAATATTTCTAAATGTCTTAAATAACCTTTAAACGGAATTCTCCTTCGGTTTCTTGAGATAAACGACTCATTTGCATCGTAATCTTTGCTTTCTTGTGATAACGGCTGATAAATGCAGAGGGTTGAAGGTGATCGGGGGGGGTCATCAGAGTTCTGCTAATGAGGATGAATGAAGTGAAAATCTTTAACGGTTTTTCTGGATAAAAGTTTCAGAAAAGATAATATTGAAGTATTAGAATTGTAATCTGTTACTTTTCTGGAAGAATCACTGTTTAGAGAAGAAGGAGGTCCTGAAGATGGATGAAGATGATCACCACATTTTCACGTCCAACATCACCATGAAGAATGCAGCTGGTTAAAAACATCACTTTCTGGGGTTTTTTTGAGAGGAAGTTAAAGAAGTATTACTAAGTCAAGAGTTGCTTCCAAACTCTGGTTTCTTCCAGGCTCTACATTTGAAAGTCTCCTGGATTCCCTGAAGGCATCACTGAACTTTCAGTGGAGCATCATTTATTTTACCTCTTCTCTCTCGGTTCTTCTTTGCGGTTTGTTTTCGTCCTCCCTCATTAGTCGAGTTCTTTTCTTTTGCTCATGGCTTTTAAACAACAACCGCCGGATCTCAGCAGTGGAACTTACAGATGATCAGGACGATCCTCTTGTATTCCTTCCTAAAGTTGTGGTTGAGGACGCCGTAGATGACGGCGTTGAGGCAGCTGTTGAAGTACGCCATGAAGTAGCTGGCCGTGAACAGCCACTCGGGGATGGCCCGGCTCAGTCGCGAGTCCAGAGCCACCGCCAGGCCGATCAGATTGAGCGGCGCCCAGCAGACGGCGAAGAGTACGAACACCACGAACATGGTGAGGAAGTTGCGTAGATCGTGCGGCTTGATTTTGGGCCGCGAGTCCGGCTTGACCCTCCGCCTCACCTGGATGACTAGAATCCAGATGCGCAGGTAGCAGTAGGTGACGATGCTGATGGGCAGGATGAAGTGCACCACCACCACGGTGATGGTGTACAGCGAGCTGACCGACTGGGCGAACGTGCAGGAGTACACCCGCGGGTCGTACTGCAGCGACTCCACAAACCAGTTGGGCACGATGGCGAGGACGGTGAGCGCCCAGACCAGCACCACGTAGCACATGGTGTTGCTGCTGGAGAACAGCTTGTCGTACTTCAGGTTGTGGCAGATGTAGCAGTATCTGTTGATGGCGATGCCGGTGATGTTGAAGATGGAGCCGATGACGCTGAGGCCCATGAGGAAGCCGCTGATCTGGCAGTGGATGTAGCCCGCTATCCAGCCGCCGTGGAAGATGGCGGTCAGGACCAGCGGGTACGGGTAGATGGCGACCACCAGGTCGGCGAGGGCCAGGCTCACCACGAAGGCGTTTCCTACCAACACAGGAAGAGGAAGCGGTCAAGTGAAGCCAGGTTAAAAGTGTTTATGAGATGATTGTGGTGGAGAAATCCCACAATCTCCAGAGGACTGACTGCACTTCATCTCCCAGCAGCCCCGGCACACAGGACACTTCAGCACTGCAGATCCTGACTGTGTGAAGTATTGTTTGTACCACTCAGCCTGCATTACTGAGCGTTTCCATCTGTTTCTGACCTGATTACCTGCTGCCTGCCCTGACCCTCACCTGGACTCGGACCCCTCTAGTCTCTTCTTCCCGTGCTGGTGATTGACCTCTGCCTGTCTGACCCTGATTTAGCTTTGTGGACTTTTATCTGTGCTTCGTTCCAGTCTGAACTAAACCTGCTGCAGGTGGAACCGGCCTTCTGAATGTTCGTGACGGCAGGATGGAGGACAAAAGCTCTGCTCCCATCTTGGAGACCATCAGGTTGTTGGATCATCAGTATAAGATTTAATCTGCTGATTAATTCAAAGCACAGGTGCTAAACTCCAGACCAGGTCCTACATCTTTTCCTTTTAAAGCTCTTTATCAGCTGATCCAGGTGATAAGGAAGAGTTTCTTAAAACCAGCAGCATACCGGCCCTCGAGGCCCGCGTCTGACAGTAAAATTCTTTTCTCAAGAAGAGGATTCTGTCCGACTTGAAGGGGAATATTTCACAAACACAACAAATGTCACTTCTCTATTATCTCCAGCTTAAAGAACACATAGACAAATCCATCCACGACGTTTTTCTTTTACTAAAACATCCTTTTTTAAAGGTTTAATTGTCTGCAGATTCACTTCTTCTCTTCGTCGAGGACTGATTTCCTTGAGTTCTGGGAAACCTGCTCACATGATGGAGGAACTCGCCACCGAGGGGAAAGTCCATTCCAGGTACTGAACCGAATCTTTGTGTTCAGAGTTAGTTATGGTTTCTTTAAACGAGATGGTTAAGAAAATAGATGAGAAATCCTGGTGGTGAGAAGACGTTTGAATGATCTTAAGGGGATGCTGGAGCAAGCTGAGGGACCAGGAAGAAGGTCCCAGAGGAACACCAGAACAGAAAAACAGAGACAAAAAAGACAAAGTCGACACAAAACCAGAACGGATTTCCAGAGAAGACCAGAGAGGGAGCCAAAGAGCAGAGGAAGCTAACGAGAAACAGAACACAAGAAAATATGAAAAAAATCACAAAATGAAATTCCTAAATATCCTTAAAACCAGAAAAGTTGATATAAAACAATCACTAATCAGTTACAGTTACAGCAGAAAACATCTCAGATGAACTCAGTGTGACAAACAGCCACTATGTACAGTTTGTGCATTTTCCATGTATAAAAATAATAAAAAAAACCTGAGATAAGTTGTGGTTTTAACATGAATTTGCACAGATGTATCACAAATGACTCACGTTAAAACCACAGAAGAAGAAGAAGAACACGTAAACTCGTGCTTCATTGAATTTCTTCACTTTTCAGAGTTGTGGCAGAAACACACGATGTCAGCACCACGGACAGCTCCCGCCGGGGGTCCTCGCCATGCTTTATTTTAATGAAACCTTCAGATTCCCAGGTCGGCACCAGTTTTAAGGGAGCTGAAGCCAGCTTTTCCTGACATTATGTCAGTTAAACTTCGGTGGTACACGTGTGAAAAGTCTGATAGAGATATGTGGAACGGTCGTGGCGCCGTCACAAGATCAGGAGATACGTGGATCGCCAGCCAGCTGCAGCTTTGATTGGACGATGTGCAAATGTGTTCGGACGGTATCCCGGGGGTGTATGCAAACCCGACGGCCACTTGACCAAACCGTCTACGTTCATGCAGGTTTTTAAAATTATTTAAAGAAAAAAACCTGAAATCTTCAAGATTCTGCGGACGCGTCCCCATCACGCCGTGGCAGTTGTGTTACTGACTGGAGGACATTTGTGTTTCCATTCTACATTTTCCTTCATCTGATCCTCAGTTCTCAGAACTAGTTAACAGAAAAGTTGAAGTTGCGCGAGTGACTGGATATTTCCCCGTTTGACCTTTCCTGTGATCGATTTGCGATCGTAGACGGACTGAAGGTAATTATACAGTGTAAGTGAAATGTCACGGGCAGCTGCTGCTCCTCTGAACGCCGTCAGCCCCTCAGGTGTGTCTCACCTTTGTAGTTCTGCTAATGAAGGATTTTTTCCAGTCTTTAACCTTGGCTTCCTCAATGAGCTGATAAATGTTTATTCCGCATTAATCACCTCTCGTTTCTCGCTGCGGCGCCAGGATTCCTGATAATTGACATTCTGGGGGAGGCGGTTCTCCTGCTTATCATTAAGCTCTGTGAGGAGGAGCCGTGGCTCGCAGGGCGGAGTCGGGGGACTTGTTAGCGCCGGTCAGAGTGCATCAGTTAGAGGTTGTGTCTTTATTCAAGCAGCGACTCGCCTCGCTCTGTGGAGGCGTCGGCGGTGACGCGTCTGGAGGAAAACCGTGAAACTGTCTGATGATCAGCGGCTGGTTCCAGAAACCTTTACAGGTGTTCAGGAGACGAACATCGTCGTCTCAGTAACCCTGACAAGTCAGGATAGATGTAAGAGGATGAGCCGTTTCTATTCTATTCTAGTCTAGGGTGAGATCTGTTGGATTTATCTGAGACAACGGATTATTGGTTTGGAAATAATGAATAATTAATATTGTTTGATATGAAAACAGGAGAAGTCTTTGGGCGTTGACCGTACCAGTTCTGTGGGTTTTTGGGTTCTCCGGGTCTTTGAGGGGAGTCCTGATGTGTCCTACAGAACGGTTGACGTTCATATGGTCAGCTCCAGGGTCGTTTGATGAGTTTCAGTCAAGTTGCCACGAATACTCGATAAGTCGTTATATTATGATTATATTATGTAGTAAGGTTGAATTATAATGTTATAATGGAATTCTGATAGCTTTTTGGACTATTTTAGCATTTATTAAGGTTTTTTTAGTCTCTTTTAGGGTTTAGCTAGATGCTAGCTGTTTTGGCTAACTTAAGCCTTTTTCAGTTTTTTCAGCTATGTTGAAATGTGTCTAATATTTTAGCTGCATGCTAGCTGTTTTGGCTAATTTAGATTTTTTTCACAGTTTTTCAGCTAGTTTGGCATTTCACTAATAGTTTAGCTAGCTATCAGCTTCAGTGTTTTCAGCTATCATCTTCAGTGTTTTCAGCTATCATCTTCAGCGTTTTCAGCTATCAGCTTCAGCGTTTTCAGCTATCAGCTTCAGTGTTTTCAGCTATCATCTTCAGCGTTTTCAGCTATCATCTTCAGCGTTTTCAGCTATCAGCTTCAGCGTATTCAGCTATCAGCTTCAGTGTTTTCAGCTATCATCTTCAGCGTTTTCAGCTATCATCTTCAGCGTTTTCAGCTATCATCTTTAGCGTTTTCAGCTATCAGCTTCAGCGTTTTCAGCTATCAGCTTCAGCGTTTTCAGCTATCATCTTCAGCGTTTTCAGCTATCAGCTTCAGCGTTTTCAGCTATCAGCTTCAGTGTTTTCAGCTATCATCTTCAGCGTTTTCAGCTATCAGCTTCAGCGTTTTCAGCTATCATCTTCAGCGTTTTCAGCTATCAGCTTCAGTGTTTTCAGCTATCATCTTCAGCGTTTTCAGCTATCAGCTTCAGCGTTTTCAGCTATCAGCTTCAGCGTTTTCAGCTATCAGCTTCAGTGTTTTCAGCTATCAGCTTCAGTGTTTTCAGCTATCATCTTCAGCGTTTTCAGCTATCATCTTCAGCGTTTTCAGCTATCAGCTTCAGTGTTTTCAGCTATCAGCTTTAGCGTTTTCAGCCATCAGCTTCAGCGTTTTCAGCTATCATCTTTAGCGTTTTCAGCTATCAGCTTCAGCGTTTTCAGCTATCATCTTTAGCGTTTTCAGCTGTCATCTTTAGCGTTTTCAGCTATCATCTTCAGCGTTTTCAGCTATCAGCTTCAGCGTTTTCAGCTATCAGCTTCAGTGTTTTCAGCTATCAGCTTCAGCGTTTTCAGCTATCATCTTCAGCGTTTTCAGCTATCAGCTTCAGTGTTTTCAGCTATCAGCTTCAGCGTTTTCAGCTATCAGCTTCAGTGTTTTCAGCTATCAGCTTCAGCGTTTTCAGCTATCAGCTTCAGTGTTTTCAGCTATCAGCTTTAGCGTTTTCAGCTATCATCTTTAGCGTTTTCAGCTATCATCTTCAGCGTTTTTAGCTATCAGCTTCAGCATTTTCAGCTATCAGCTTTAGCGTTTTCAGCTATACTCTTCAGCATTTTCAGCTATCAGCTTCAGCGTTTTCAGCTATCAGCTTCAGTGTTTTCAGCTATCAGCTTTAGCGTTTTCAGCTATCATCTTCAGCGTTTTCAGCTATCATGTTCAGCGTTTTCAGCTATCAGCTTCAGCGTTTTCAGCTATCATCTTCAGCATTTTCAGCTATCAGCTTCAGCGTTTTCAGCTATCATCTTCAGCGTTTTCAGCTATCATCTTCAGCGTTTTCAGCTATCAGCTTCAGCGTTTTCAGCTATCATCTTCAGCGTTTTCAGCTATCATCTTCAGCGTTTTCAGCTATCAGCTTTAGCGTTTTCAGCTATCATCTTCAGCGTTTTCAGCTATCAGCTTCAGCGTTTTCAGCTATCATCTTCAGCGTTTTCAGCTATCAGCTTCAGCGTTTTCAGCTATCAGCTTCAGCGTTTTCAGCTATCATCTTCAGCGTTTTCAGCTATCATCTTCAGCGTTTTCAGCTATCAGCTTCAGCGTTTTCAGCTATCAGCTTCAGCGTTTTCAGCTATCATCTTCAGCGTTATCAGCTTCAGCGTTTTCAGCTATCATCTTCAGCGTTTTCAGCTATCAGCTTCAGCGTTTTCAGCTATCAGCTTCAGCGTTTTTAGCTATAAATTTGAGCATCTTCGTCTTTTAATCCATCACAGGTAATATATCTAGTTTTTAAAATGTTTCAGTATTATTTTTTTCTTTGAAGATTACAGAAATAATTATTTCAATCTTGGTTATGTGTGGCTTTCTGGAAAACCATTAAAGTTTTTTGGCGTACCACAGGGTTCTGTACTAGAGCCGATACTTTCTATATTTGACTCCACTTCAATCATTTATCTAACGTCCAGACATGGTCCGACAGTTCCATGTCTCCAAACAGAGATACCGCGGCGTCTGTGTTGTCAGCGGTGTCTCCCGTATCCATCAGTGTTCTGAAGGTCAGTCCAAACCTTCTGTGTTGCTAATAAGGAACATTCTGTCCTCTTTCGGCGTTTCTCCTTAACAATTCACATTTCTCAGCCCACAGGCCTCTGGAACTTAATTATGAAGATAATTATGATCCAGAGGGCTTCTAGTTCAAAAGCCCTCTGGATCATAATTATGATCCGGGGGGCTTTGCAACCCCCAAGGGGGCTGGATGTCTTTGTAGCTGCTTCAAAGATGTTCTAGACGTTTCTATTCATCTGTTGTTCTGGTTTCCCCAGGAGCATCTGGTGGAAAAAAAGGCAGAGCAGAGCCCGTTGTGCTGACTTCTTTCTCCTTAATAAAAGCCGTTCTGGTTGTTTTCAAACACGGCGGTAAAAACATCTGTGTGGTGGACCTCAAAGGGAAGACGTGAACATAAATGGATGTTCACGTCAGGCGCCTGCCCCATGATGACAAATGAAAGAGCTCGCTCTGCTAATCAGCCTGTTCATTAAGGCGATCCGTATCGCGCCGAGTGATCTTTGGCTCCGAAAGTTACCGAAACTTATTGGTTTCTAACGCATTGAAATGCAAATGCATGCAGAGAGCGGCACCAGCATCTCCCAAGATCATCTGCTGTGCTGGGAGAGCGAGAGACGCTTTGGGATTCCTGATGTTTGGAAACAGAGAGGAAGCATCTGGAGAGCACAGATAGTCTGCTCTGAGGAGAGTCTGGCCGTCCTCCTGTCTCCCTGCAGTCAAACCACGGCACCAGCAGAGCCTCTGATGCCGTCAGCCGCCGCCGCCGCCGCCGCCGCCGGTACCTCGTTGAAGTGCAGCAGCAAACACTGCTGTCACCATCAAACACCACTCAGGTTTCAGTTTGTTGGCTAAAAATAGACACTTAGAGGTGAGATATCAGGGAGGCTGGGAGTTTGTCAGGAGTCGTCCTCAAATCCCACAGAGATGGGAGGTTCCCGTTACTCTTCTAAACTCTTAACCTCCGTCGAAATTCTTCCTTATTTGAGAGTCGATGGGTAAACTGAGGAGGTCTGCACACAGTTCTGTGGGACGTCTTTAGATCTTGAAGCTGCTGTGTTTAGGAGTCAAACCAGATGAGACATTTCAGGGGGTCGATCATACTGAAAAAATAAAGTTTTTACTAAAATGGGTTAAAATATGGAGCAAATTAGAAGAAAAAATGAAACAAAAGAAATACAAATAAAAGGCCGGCCTACTGTCAAAATTCAATAATATGCAACTCCTACTTTTAAAGCGCTGCGTGTACGATTTCATACGAAATATTGCTGTAATCTTCAGAGTCTTCATGCCCAAACAAAAGTCACAGATTTCTTTGTTTCTGGGATCCAAATCACAACATTATGTATTTCAGAATAAAAAAAAAAACTATTTGTGTTGTTTTCCTTTCACATGATTTATATTTATAAAAATAATGAATAGATAACATTTCACATGAACCCAAATTTAACATAGATACAAGTTTTTTTTTCAGAATTTTCCTCAATTTTATGAACTGATCTTCAGATCAGAAACTCAAAGTAATTTATGTAAAAATCGTTGAGCTGAGAGAAGGCAGAACTTTATTTAGATGTTGATTAAACCTTCTGCATCTCTCTGATGAAAATCCTGTTTTTAGAGTTTTATCATGTCTGTGTGTCATTTTTCTTCTGGAAGAGAACAAATGTAATAAGAAATTATTTAAAGTATTTCTCCTTTAAATGAATCAAACAGTCTTGGACAGACTCTGTTTTTCATCAATCATCATCTTTATGCTGCACATGCACTAAACCCTCATCTGGTCCGGCTAGCATGTCTAGTTCAGCTTCTGGAGAAGAGAAGATGCTATCTTCACATTGACTGCAGTCAAATGAGCCGCCGTTCACATTTCTGTGGTCCAATCAGCATCACTGGATTTTTGCTGTGAGTTTCATCCAATACTTACGGTAGCAGTCCTGAGAACGCTGGAAAATCTCCAACAGACTCCACGGAGCTTCTTGATGTGACCACGGAAATGTGAACGGCGGCTCATTTGACTATCCCCGAAGCTGACGTCCAGCTCTAAACGAAACTGCTGGACGTTTCTGTGGAGCCGCCATAATCAGACAGGCGAGGGTCCGAGACGGAGCAGGCCACGCCCCCACAGAGGAATTTCCACAGACCGAAGCTTCAGATCAACATGAAAAATTACTTTTTGGTAAATTAACGGTGTGCGGTTTTGGTTAAAAACTTCATAATCAGAATAAAAATACCACAGAGAACATTTTTAAAAAATAAAAATAAAGTTGTCATGGGGGACTTTAAAGGCAAATATATTGGACTTAACTTCATAAATAAAGTTGATTTGATTTGAGGTATCGTACCGGCATAATTAAAAAATCTACTTTCACCCCTGGATAAGGTTACAGAGTTTCATGAAATCTTGACTCTTACTCTCTACAGATTAAACAAAAGCTGTCCAAACTCCTATATTTGGTTTTCTTTTTCTGTTTTGCCTACTTCATCTGTATGTTTTTATTTTATTCTATTTTTTAATGATCATTATTTATATTTGTACACATTATTCTCTTAATTATGCTGGGATTTGTGCTGTAAAAAGAGCAAAAGCCAATAATAAAAATGTTACAATCAAGTTCTTATTTTTTCCCATTTAAAATGTTAACAGTTTTATGAACATTATCCAGGACAGTCCTCAGCCTATAATAATGATCATTTCAGTGTTCTCATTCATGTGTGCTTCCAAAGGTGGAGAATGACACCAGAAGCTCCTGGTCTGGATGTGAACATGGAATCTTCAAACATCCATTTTCAGAGGAATCCTGAGACGAGATGCGTTCTGACAACTGCTTTGAATCGGCGTCACCGAAGGTCTTCAGATGGTGGGAAGTGATGCTAACAGCAGAGTTCCTTGCATCAGCAGAGCTGCAGACAGAAACCATTGAAGCTCCTCAACCTTTGATCAATGGAGGGCTTCTGGGAAATTAATTGTAGCAGCGCTTAAGACGTCCTGAGAGGAGCAGCAGAAAACCTTAATAAACCCTTGCTTACTATTTACCGCTCACAAACATTCAGAACTTGAGGAGAATCGGAGCGTCGATGCAAATGACGGATTCATAACTCGACCGCCACAATCAGAAGAAAACCTTTGAGAAACGAGTCTTTAAAACGGCTTTAGCTGATTGTAAAAGTCACTAAACTGAACCTGCTTCACAGGTTCTAACAGGTTTTCTTTTGCTGTCACGATTACTTCAGAGTTGACTCTGTTTGAGCTGCTATGTTTACCTTTATTCACAGGTAGGGGTTGACCCCAACGGGTTCTGCAGGTTTTGGGTTGTCTGGGTCCTTGGAAGGTCGTAGAGGAGCGACTTAATCTTAAGGGGAGTGCAGGAGTGTCTTTCAGTTCCCATGAGTCACATGACCAACTCAAGGGAGGCCATGAAAATGGAACGTACCATTGTCTTGTATCAAGTTGAACTATTCTATCGTACGGCGTTCATCATCTTGCCTGTTTTCCAGATCTCCAAACCCTACCAGATGATCAGATGTCTCCACATTCTGATTGGATGAACACACCTGGTCCAGGTAATCAACAGCAAGCAGTGCAGGGGGAGCTAGTGCAAACACATTCTCTTTCCACACTGGTCACATGTTGACGTTTGGATGTCCCCAACCTCCAGACTGCAAGCCGGAACTGGTCCAGTGCTGCGACGTCGAGCGCACCAGTACCCAAAACCAGTACCCAAACTTGGTACTGGACGTGGTATCATACGTGCAACTAGACGCGGTACCGGACACAAACTGTTACCGGGTTAAGGTACCGGTCTTGGGTTAGGGTACTGGTACTGGATGTGTCCCAAGGACCAGTCTAGGTCCCCTACCGCGTCCCGAGGGTTGCGGACCCTTGATTTTACTAACAGCCAGTATGTCAAAAAAACCACGGATCGGACGCACCCAAAACCTCAAGAAGTGTCGTGGAGGAGTCCTTAACCAAACAGGATGAGAACGTGTTGGATGCATCAGAGCCCGGAGCATCTCCACACATCCGTTCACACCGAACCACAAAGATCTGAGCATCAGGCGTCGGTCAAACACCAGCAGAGTTAGAGCGTTGCAGCACAATGTGGCCGTCGCGGCGTTATGAGAGTTAAAAAAAACCAGAAGAGAGTTTATTTTCCATCAACCAATCAAGAATTCAGCTTTGAACATGTGATGACTCAATGTGTAGGTGGAGATTCTGATCGTTCTCCTCCTGAACTTCACGATATTTTTCTTTTTTTCATTGACACAATTAAAAATATAGTTTCTCTAATTCTATTCCTATTTTCTTTTCCCTCTGACTAAAGCAGGATAACACGTCGTCAAGTGGGTCACAGAGAGACAGAAGTACCGCTGAAAGCGTCCGTCATCCAGATGCAGTGAGGAATCTTCATCTGTTGAGTTAGCTGCTGCCGAGTCCTAATGCCTCCACTTGGATTTTATGAAAAATAGTTTGATCGGTGTGCACATACGTGGACAGCTAGCCTATTAAAAGGCAAGTGCTTTCACAAGTGCTCGACAATGGACTTGACCTCATTTGCGGATTGATTCGAATCATTTGGGCTGAAAACGAAAGAACTTTTCTCAGAACTCTTTTATTTTGAAAGTCCGAAAAGAACACTCGCTAGTTGTGAGCATTTTCTCCTCTTTGGTGAGTAAAGTTTGAGAGTTATTTGCAGCATAACCAGTTAATGTTTGCTTCTAATTATTTATGTTTATTATCTCTCATTTACAACTGTTTTTAAATGGAATTGATCAGTTTAGGATCTATTTTATGTATGTTCTCTTTTGACACTAGAAAGCTTTTGCTTTAATTTTAAATTTTTAATTCTCAGTTTAGTTTTCAAATTATATTTATCTTTCTTAGTGATCTGAAAGATCAGTCGCATCATTTTCAGTTCATTTGTTACGTTGAAAGTTTGACAGGGAATAAATATTTGAGTTTTAACAACCGGCTGGTGATAACACTTTTCTTTTTAGCTCCAGAGCGTTCAAATTTGATGAACATAGTTATGTGATATATATTGCGATATATATTTTTATCGTCTGATATGGAGAAAATAAAACTGTATCATAATATATATTGTTGTTGCCTGGAAAAAAATAAACTGTATCGTGATATATATCTTTATCCCTAAAAAAAAAAAAAAAAACGCATATCATGATACATATTGTAATTGAAAGAAAAGAAAAAAAACTGTATCATGAGAAATATCGTTATCGCCTGAAAAAAAAAAACGAATTAATTCATTTTCTTAGCCGCATTGTCCCTTTCGGGGTTGCGGGGATGCCAGAGCGTAACCGGCTTCCGGCAGGGTTTACCCTGGACAGGTCGCCAGTCTGTCACAGGGCCACAACCCCGCACACAATCATACCTAGGGGCAATTTAGAGCAACCAACTAACCTATTTTTTCCTGGTGAAAGCCAGAACACCCGGTGAGAACCCACGCACGCACGGGGAGAACATGCAAGCTCCACACAAAAAGGTCCCCAGTTGGCATTTCTGATCCCTCAGTCGGGATTTGAACCGGGGCCTTCTTGCTGTGAGGCAAGAGTGCTAACCACTGCGCCACATTGCATAAAAGAAACCACTGTATTGTGATATATATCTTTATCCCGTAGTAGAAACGTATATCACGATATACATCGTAATCGCGTGAAAAAAAAAAAAAACACTGTATCTTAATATATTTCGTTATTGCCTGGAAAAAAAAAACCTGTATCGTGATATATATCTTTATCCCCTGAAAAAAAACATATGTGATATATATTGTAATCGCGTGAAAGAAAAAAAAAAAAAAACTTTATCATGAGAACTATCGTTATCGCCTGAAAAAAAATAACTGTATCGTGATATATATATCGTTATCCCCTGAAAAAAGACTTATATCACGATATATATTGTAATCGCGTGAAAGAAAAAAAATTGTTGTGATATGTATCGTTATCGCTTGAAAACAAACATACAAAAAAAACTATATCATAGATCGTTATTCCCTAAAAAAAAAAAAAAAATATTTGGGTATATAAAGTTATCGGCTGGAATAAGAAAAAACTGTATTGTGATATAAAAAATCCCACATTGCTCAGCACTACTCTGATATCCAGTGAACATCTTAATTTAACAAAGACGTCCCAAAATGATCTTTTGAGGGAAACAAGCTCCTAAATAAAAAGTTTTTAGACACATTTTCATATAAAAAGTGACTTTTTCAAACACTTTTCTCCACAAAAGTCTGATCTGTGACATTCGGATCTATAAAGACAGATTCTAACTGCGTTGCTTTGAGGCAGCCTCTGAATTACTTCCCAGCAGTCAATAAAAATATCTGAGGAGAAATGCGTTTTATTTCCACAGTTTGTGGCGTTAAAGATCGCCGCTGCTCCAGCTGCTGCTGCATCCCCACCAGCAGATCCACGGGAACGATGGAGCGCCTGAGCGGTTTGAGGTAAATTAGACTAAATAAATCAGGGAACTTTAAGGCTCGGCGAGGCTTGAGATCTGGTCAGCCTCATTAGACGGGACGTCGGGGGGGGAAAGGAGAGCCGTGACTTCATGTTAGGCGTCAGAGCTCAGGCCTGATGGCTTGTTAGGCTTCCAGCCAGCTGTCGGCGGGATCATAACAGGGCTGGTCTCTGTGGAGCTCAGATTTTACTGTTTTCATTTAACGACAGCTAAAGGCACAACAATAAAGTCCTCATGGAGAGAAGCAGCACAGGTGTTTGTTTTCCCTCCAAACAACTCCTCCAGCTCCGGGGAATTCAGGTTTGGATGACAGCACAGACGTCATGATTCAATAAATGATGTTTAGAAAAATCGCTTTTATCAAAACATCATGCCTTTTCCCAACTGCGTCATCTCATTTTCCCATAAATAATAAACTTCTTTTTTTTTTTCCAGTTAATGTAATTTAGCTCCGGAAATGAAGGAGTGCTTTAAAAGTTTCAAAATGTGACTCAGATGAACTCAAAAGCTGGATGAATCACCGCGAAAGGCTCCGGCTTTCACAACAACAAATCCCTTAAATGCAGTCTTAGTCGAAGCTCTTCGATCATGTGGGACGCATCGCCGCTAAGACACGGAAAACATCCAACAGCAGAGGGGTAGAAAGGTTAGGCAGAGGCCAGAGAGGCTGGAGGAGGAGTGGGGGCCTGGGTCGGGAGGGCGGAGCCTACCATCTGGAAACAATAGTTGGTAATGAGAATGGATGGATAGACGGAAGGACAGACGGACGGACGAATGTCCGTCCATCTGTCCTTCCGTCTATCCGTCCATGAACAAAAAAGTGAAATTTCAAAATTCAAATACTAAAAAAGTCTTTTACCTAAAGACTTTTTGTAGTTTATTAAGTTTTTTTTGTAGATCCAGTCACAAGAGCCCTCTTTAGAGCCTATAGATTCGAACGCACAGGTCGGACACTGTACCCCTAGACCACTGAGTTGGCTGTAAATGACTTTGGTGACGTAAAGATACATATAAACATAATCCAAGAGTCGGATGACAGCAGGACAGACGGTGACAGCCAGCTAAAACCCCTATTGTTAAGCACGAGGGTGGAAGCATTATGGTGTGGGGGTGGTTTCGTTAAACGGCTTCAGAGCAAAATCTGTAAAAATGTGGCATCAAAATAATTGATCCTAAAAAATGAGAATCTCTGCGCAGACTTTAACAAAAATAAAATAAACTTTTACGAGTGGATTCGGTCATTTTTCGCACAATCTTTTCTGAATCTCTTGGGATCATTGGGTTTCTGGAGCCTATCCCACACACAGATCACAGTACAGTAGAGCTGACACGATTGGTCGATTAGTCACGACTATATCGACTATTGAAACAGTCGATGGCTAATTTAATGGTCTTTAATCGTCTTTGTTTGTGTTTCTGTTTCGTCTTTGACGCACACGAGCAGTAGCGCTAATCCGGAACAGTAGTGATGTCACAGGAAGTTCTGGGAAGACTTGAGAGACAAAAGTATTCCAATCAATCTCTGGAAGGCAGAACTTGTGCATGGTGGCACAATAGCGATGCAAGAACACCTGAAGAGGAAGCGTGTTTGACTGAGAATGAGGAAGAGGGATCTACGTAAGCTAAGCTAACATTAGCGCAAACAGAGAGCTAACTTAATATTTTCTCCACTGGAGTGAAATGTCTCTAAAACGACACGTAGAAATGCTAACTCTCCATTCGAGTCAATGAGAGCAAAAGTTTGTCTTTAGTGAAAAATAGTTCACCGACCTCGTCTTGTTTTAACACCAGAAACAAATCAACTAAAGAAGCTTAAAGGTTTAATAAACTAGCGTCTTTATTTTTAGTTAGCATGTAGCTTAAACACTTCAAGATTAAAGCTAATGATGGTTAAGATGTCAGAATCTGTTTACCCAGAGGCCCCAAAACTTTTAGAAACCCTCCTGGACACAAACAGAATGAGGTCATATGAGGTAAGACAAGCGGGGGTTATCAGGATAACATGTATGAAAACATGTTGAAGGTACGGCTGGGCGATAAAACGATAATTATTAATATCGCGATAGAACATTTTTTCGATAGAAGAATGAGTCTATCGCGATAGACTTTTATTTTGAAGGGTCCGCAAATAACACTTGCTAGTGAACAGTTTCTCCTATTTGACGAGTAAAAGTTAGAGAGTTCGTCGCGAGTAAGTGTTTGTATCTAATTATTGAGTTTATTAGCTCTCATTTCGGTCATTTTTTGGACTCCACTCCGCGTCCTTCGTCTGCATGAAAGGTAAACAAACGCGCACGAGCCGCAACCCCCGCTGCAGCTGCGGACCTCGCACCCCGCGCGCTGTATTACAATCGTTGTCTGTCCACGCCGAATGCATTTGACGTCAAAATTCACCAGGAAAAACGCGGGTATGGCAGTGAGTCACCTGGACATGTGCTTTGGTTGATAATACTTATTTGACATATTTAAATGTTGCCACAGTTAGTTTCAATACAACAATTAATACAAAAAATAATGAAAGTTTAATTTCAAAATTGCAGTTTAATTTGGTGGGATAGCATATGAAGCATTCCTTTCTCTCTCCAGACATGTACATGTAATCAGAAAATACATGTTTTGTTTATGTTCAAAGTTGAAAATGTGTGAGTTAATGCTTTTAAGTACTTTTTTATAAACATATACTTTTAATTTTTAAAAAAAAGTAATTTTAGGCTTTTATCTTCTTTTTTTCTTGTTGTTTTTTTTACTTGTTACTGATCTGAAAAATGATCCGAGCCGTGTGTTTTGTGATCCGTTACACCCCTACTAAATACAACTAAAATAATTTGTAGTATATAAATACATTTTTATTATATGAACCCTGAAAACATTAGAATTTATTTGTAGACTTAATGCTTTGTTTTTTTAATGGAACTGAAGAAACAGTTTAGTAGTCTAATATAAAAAAAATAATATAATATAGTATAGTCAAATATAGTTATTTGGTTTATATCGTGACCAATATCGTTATCGCGCAATATGTAAAAAGGTATATCGTGATATAAAAAATCCCATATCGCCCAGCCCTAGTTGAAGGGTAAGTGTGTCACATTAAAATAATGGAAAAGAATAATTTGTTTAGAGAACTATCCTGGCTGTAGCTACAGCGGTGGCAGTATCATGATGTGGAGCAGCTTTTCCACAGATAAAACTGACGTCCTGAAATCGAAGAACAGAAGTGATGGGGATGTCTCCTCCAATCATCTTCTGATCTGCTTTCAAAGCATTCCCAGTACTTTTAAATCTTAAAAATTTCTGCAGAGCGGCAAGAGTTGTAGGCGGGACCACTCTCCTCCCTGTTACTTGTGGCCCCGCCCAGCGTGGTTTCTACATCACAAATAGACTCTTTTTCAAACTGGATTATTTGTTTGCTCCTGATTTATGATTTGAGCTTAATTATCTTCATGTATGTCCTCCGTCATGAGAAAAATGCCACAAGAACACGTTAAAAACACAGTTCAAGCTGGTTCAAGTTAACCTGCAGATCAGTCTAACGTTAAATCAACTCAAATGATTTTTGTTTATGTATTTATTGATCGTTCTGACAGCTGATTGGTTTGGCTGAATGTGATGTTTCATTTCCACACAGAGAGATTTCTTATCTCTCTACTAATGCTGCTCAATTCATTCCTCAAAAGGGTTGAAGACCCAAATACTCTCACATCTGTCTGTTAAACTAACATACATGATGAGAAAACTCTTGGCGCCCGAGGTCTGGGATCCTCCCTCCGCTGCTCGCTCTCATTTCAAACTTTTGCTCGACACGTTTTCTCGTTCCTGTTGCATTCAGACGCTGAACATCAGCCAGAGGCAACAATTTTCCAGAATACAGAAACTACACCCATGAACGAGAAAAAAAAAAAAAAAACAAACTCGAAAAATCTGCTGAGAAAATTGGTTTTGCAAATGATCCGAGACGGATGAAATCCCAGCACGTTTTCCCGCCTGTCGGGATCCTGCAGAGGTTTTAGTCCAAATTCCACGAATACAAAATGTGACTTTCTTTCTATAGTTGCAGGAAAAACTCTGCAGGGACGTTTGTGGTTGAGATGAGAGGCACAAACAGAACTGCTGGAGTCCATTTCCAACTTTGGAATTTGACGACTTTTTCTTGGTTTCTGAGTTAAGATATTTTTGCCAAACATGAACTTTTCCATGAATGAGTAAACAGAAATGAAAACTTTCTTTAGACTAAAGTTTCTCTCCTGCTGGCTTTAAGTTTGACTTTCTGCAGACCTTAAATCAGGGGCGTCAAAGTCAATCGTACAACGGGCCAAAATCCAAAACTCACCTGAACAGGATAAACATCTATTAAACCCTCTAAAACTACATTTTTAAAATGTTAAAACTGTAACTTTTTAATATAATTATGAACTAGATATATAGCATTAACTTTGATAATGCTAGTGTGAATGTTGTAAAATCCTGAAATTGATAACTAAAAATGCTAAGCTAACAGCTGAAAACACTGATCCTGATAGCAGCTAAAATGTTAGCTAAGTGCCAAATCAGCCAAAAAAAACTTAGGTTAGCTAAACTTCAAAATAGCTTAAAAACTGATAAAAGCCTAAATTAGTCTAAAACAGCTAGCGCGTAAATATTAGCCTAAGTCCAAAATAGCCAAACAAAAAAAAAAAAAATCAAACTTATATTAGCCAAAACAGCTAGCATGTAGCTAAAAAAAATAGCTAGACTTTAAAATATCCTAAAACACTGAATTAGTCAAAACAGCTAGCATGTAAGTATTAGCGTGACTCAAAAATGGCCTAAAAAAACAAAAAAAGAGAGCCCAAATTAGCCAAATTAGCTAGCATGTAGCTGAAATATAAGCTAAACTCCAAAATGACCCAAACAAAAACTTAATAAATGCCAAAATAATCCAAAAAGCTGCAGAATACCAATTTTTAAAACTTTAAAACTGTAACTTTTTAACGTAATTATGAATAATAAAAAAGCAGGAATATTATTCCAGAATAAACCAACTTAAACCTTAAATAACTTTTAATATTTTAGTCTCTATAAAAATATATTTTGTTAAAATTATACAAGTTAGAAATGAGCTCAACATGACATTAGGTCATTAAAAACAATAAAGTAAAATGATCTGGAGGGCCGGATAGAATTAGTCAGAGGGCTGGATTCGGCCCCCGGGCCTTAACTTTGACACACGAGCCCTAAACATTTACATGAACTTTAAAAACAACTTTTATCTCACAGTTCCGTCCCGTCACCCCACTGCTCCGTCCCGTCATCTAACAGCTCCGTCCCGTCATCTCACTGCTCCGTCCCGTCATCTAACAGCTCCGTCCCGTCATCTCACTGCTCCGTCCCGTCATCTCACTGCTCCGTCCCGTCATCTCACTGCTCCGTCCCGTCATCTATCAGCTCCGTCCCGTCATCTATCAGCTCCGTCCCGTCATCTAACAGCTCCGTCCCGTCATCTAACAGCTCCGTCCCGTCATCTATCAGCTCCGTCCCGTCATCTAACAGCTCTGTCCCGTCATCTAACAGCTCCGTCCCGTCATCTAACAGCTCCGTCCCGTCATCTAACAGCTCCGTCCCGTCATCTAACAGCTCCGTCCCGTCATCTCACTGCTCCCTCCCGTCATCTATCAACTCCGTCCCGTCATCTAACAGCTCCGTCCCGTCATCTAACAGCTCCGTCCCGTCATCTAACAGCTCCGTCCCGTCACCTCACTGCTCCGTCCCGTCATCTAACAGCTCCGTCCCGTCATCTAACAGCTCCGTCCCGTCATCTAACAGCTCCGTCCCGTCATCTAACAGCTCCGTCCCGTCATCTAACAGCTCCGTCCCGTCATCTCACCGCTCCGTCCCGTCATCTAACAGCTCCGTCCCGTCATCTCACTGCTCCGTCCCGTCATCTATCAGCTCCGTCCCGTCATCTCACCGCTCCGTCCCGTCATCTAACAGCTCCGTCCCGTCATCTCACTGCTCCGTCCCGTCATCTAACAGCTCCGTCCCGTCATCTCACTGCTCCGTCCCGTCATCTAACAGCTCCGTCCCGTCATCTAACAGCTCCGTCCCGTCATCTAACAGCTCCGTCCCGTCATCTCACTGCTCCGTCCCGTCATCTATCAGCTCCGTCCCGTCATCTAACAGCTCCGTCCCGTCACCTCACAGCTCCGTCCCGTCATCTAACAGCTCCGTCCCGTCATCTATCAGCTCCGTCCCGTCATCTATCAGCTCCGTCCCGTCACCTCACTGCTCCGTCCCGTCATCTATCAGCTCCGTCCCGTCATCTAACAGCTCCGTCCCGTCATCTATCAGCTCCGTCCCGTCATCTCACTGCTCCGTCCCGTCACCTCACTGCTCCGTCCCGTCACCTAACAACTCCGTCCCGTCACTTAACAACTCCGTCCCGTCATCTCACTGCTCCGTCCCGTCATCTAACAGCTCCGTCATCTTCCAGCTGATCTCCAGAATATCCCGTTCATCCGATGAGTTTGGGCAGAGAGCCAGGTCCCGACTGGAACTGATCTCATTTCTGATTTCACGCCGCTCTGAGCAGAGCGCCGAGACGCCGCGCTGACATATTGCCACCTCAGATGTAAACAAGCTGCAGCTGAAATACTTCTGCGCCGCTTGTGCTGTCAGGTGTTCTGCAGGTGAGAGCTCGCACCCTCCGAATGAAGATAATGCGTCTGCCATCACGGACTCTGACGGGACGGGATCGGTCTGGACCGATGGAGCAGAGGGATGAAACCTTAAACATGTGGAGAATGAGGTGAGGGAGGAGAAGAAGAGTCTCAACGGGACGAATCAAAGGCAGAAGATCCTCAAACCCGGGAGGGTCAAAGATTCATTTCCTTTCTACCGTTCCTGCTCTGGGATTTCAGGAATTCCCGGAGATGTGGAGAGAACGCAAATGTCGGATTAGGAATGAAGTGATAGAATAAATCTGATGTTAACGATTGAATCAATGATATTGATCATCCTCGTGTAATGATTTATTTTATTCTCCACAAATTCACTGATGCAGAACGTTCCGTTCATGTCTGTTTTCCCAGTGGGAAAGTCATTTTTCCGATCCTTCCAACAGCACATGAACACAACGTTTCTCTGAGGCTTTCCTCCCTGAAGAACATCAAGAACATCAAAAGTCAGTTTTTCAATAAATACTCCAAAAATGTTAAAACGATGTTTATTTATTTCAGATCAAGATGAAAGTGTGTTTGTATCCAGATTCATGTTCCTCTCTCTGATGGGATGGATCTCTAAAACACTTCACGCCTCTGCTGCTGGTCCGGTCCACAAACTGAGAACGTCTTCTCCTCTGTGATTGTTCTTCTCCTTTTCTCACCGCAGATTTGCTTCTCCGACATTTATTTGAAGGTCAAACTTGGACTGAAACTGAGCTGCAGAACAGTTGGAGAGAAAGAACCAAAGATTCAACTGAAAGAACGTTTGTCCTCTACTGTTTTTAAACAGCCACGGTCCGGTTTGACTCTCTCGGTTCTGGTCTTTCTATCTCGGTTCTGGTCTTTCTATCTCGGTTCTGGTCTTTCTATCTCGGTTCTGGTCTTTTTATCTCGGCTCTAGTCTTTCCCTTTCGGTTCTGGTCTCTCCTCAGGTTCTGGTCTTTCTCTCTCGGTTCTGGTCTTTCCTCTCAGTTCTGGTCTGTCCCTCTCGGTTCCGGTCTTTCCTCTGGTTCTGGTCTCTCCCTCTCGGTTCTGGTCTTTCCTCAGGTTCTGGTCTTTCCCTCTTGGTTCTGGTCTTTCCTCAGGTTCTGGTCTTTCCTCAGGTTCTGGTCTTTCCCTCTCGGTTCTGGTCTTTCCTCAGGTTCTGGTCTTTCCCTCTCGGTTCTGGTCTTTCTCTCTCGGTTCTGGTATTTCTCTCTCAGTTCTGGTCTTTCCCTCTCAGTTCTGGTCTTTCCTCTGGTTCTGGTCTTTCTATCTCGGTTCTTTCTGGTCTTTATCTATTTATCTCTCGGGTTTCTGGTTTTTCTTTTATCTTTCTCGGGGTCGGCTCTTGGTTTTCTTTCCCTTCCTCAGGTCTGGTCCTTTTCCCTTCTCCTCAGGTTCTGATCTTTCCTTCCTTCGGTTTGATCTTTCTCTCTGGTTCTGGTCTTTTTTTCCCTCGGTTCTGATCTTTCCTCAGGTTCTGGTCTTTCCTCAGGTTCTGGTCTTTCCTTCTCTCTCGGTTCTCAGTTTTTCTTTCTCTCGTTCTGGTCTTTCTCAGGTCTCGGTCTTTCCTCTGGTTCTGGTCTTTCCTCAGGTTCTGCTCTCTCCCTCTCGGTTCTGGTCTTTCCCTCTCGTTCTGATCTTTCTCCCTCGTTCCCTCTCAGGTTCTGGGTCTTTCTTTCTTCTTTTCTTTCCTTTTTTCTTTTTCTTCTTTTTTTTCCTTTTCTTTTCTTTCCTCTTTCTTTTGTTTTCCTCAGTTCGGTCTGGTCTTTTCTGGTCTTCCTCCCTTCTCTCTCCTCCCTCGTTTCTGGTCTTTCCCTAGGTCCTGTCTTCCCTCTCGTTCTGGTCTTTTTCCTCCTACTCCACCTGTCGAAGCGGTCTCAGAGTCTCGGCTCCTCGTCGGTTTCTGGATGGCGAGCAGCGACTCTGTGTTCCTTCAGACCTGGACTCTCTAAAGTGTGAAAGCTGTCAGATAGAAGAGCGGCGACCTTTTAAACTCTTCTTCTTCTTCTTCTTCTTTTTTCTTCTTTTTCGCCGCAGGTCAAAGTTTCTGAGGTGTGAACGCTCAGCAGCTGCGCGTCTGCGTTGATGGAAAACGGCGTTTAGAAACACCCAGCTGTGTTTGTGGGTGAAAAGGTGAGCGGATGAAGACGCGTCTCCATCTGTTAACCTCACACTGACCTCCATTAACAGAGACGGAGCCGAGCGCCGCTTCATTTGAGATTTCACTCTAAAGAGCGTTCTTACTCCAAATATTTCACTTTGAAGCTGAACTGAGAAGCTTTAAATCAGAAACGATAATGTTGTCGTTTGGTTAAAAGCTTTAAAATGAAGTTTCTGCTGCAACTAAAACGGTTTCTGGTTCGATTTGAGTCATTTCAAACTTTTCTGCCATAAAGGAGCTTACAGATGACTGGAGATCCCACCAGAGAAGCTCCAGCATCTACAGCTTTATGTAGCTCATTTTGTTTGGAGGAGTGAAATGTGGCTAAAAGCGTGCACGTGAGAACGCACGTTCAGGGAATGAAAACCCCTCTTCCCATCACCTGCTTTCCTGAGTTTCCTGTTCCTGAAGACGGACACGATGACCAGGAGGTTCCCGATAACATCCACCACGATGGTCGTGATGAGCACGCCGGCCAGCACCGTCACCACCCAGGGGAAGGGGTGCTGCTGCTGACCCGGGGCCCCCGCCGCCCCCGTCGGCGTGGAGTTGCGCGGCTCCAGAGTCGCGTCCACCGCGGTGGGCTCATGCTCCTCCAGGGGCATCAGTTGCGGGAGGTGCCTCGGGTCGACGAGTCGCATTGGGTCGTGGCCGCGGAGGGTCGGTCCGTTCAGCATGACGCGCGGGGGTCGGGGCGGGCGCGCCCCGCAGCTGTGCGCACGGCTGCGCGCAACGGTGCCGTGGCGGGCGCGTCGCGCGCCCGAGTCTTGGCGAAAGGCATGGCGGGACTCTGCGCGGGTTTGAGCTAATGGGTGTTTGCGTTCAACTGCTGCCAAATGAAGGACAGTCTGCGCATTTACGCGAATCAGAAAGGCGCGCGCGCGGATGAATATCTCCAGTCCGGTTGGACAGGCGCAGATGGACCGAACCTCCCGGTTCTCAGGCTGATGCCGCCGCTCTTCACTTCCCGCGCCGTTCTGAGGTCTGAAGGACGCTCGCGCGCCTCCAGCTCTCATCCGCGCGCTCTCTCTCCTTTTTCAATCCTCCCCTGCGCACGTGCCTCTCCGACTCCGGATTGGTCCAGCCCTGAGACGCGCGCGCTTCATCCCCTCCGGTCCCCGTTCCTCCATCCATCACCGCCGCTCCAGGCAGCGCGCCAGTCTCCGCTCATTTACTCTTTTCCCACTTTTCCATCTTTTTTCCCGTGAATTTTCCACGGTCGCTCTTCATCCCTCCTGCAGGATTTCCACGCCTCGCTCTGGATATTTTCCCTCCGGGCTGAACCTGCTGTCAGAAATAAACTGATTGAAACTTTTCCTCCAGAATGATCCCGCCAGCTTAAAAAACTGCATAAATACAGTAAAGACTATTCTGTGTTTTGGATGACAGCCAGAGAAATAAGATAAAAATATTCATTTCTTTTAATTGCTTTGATGTCAGGCTTTGATCTTTCATTCATTCTGTTTTAATAGTCCTGCAGGTTTATTGGCTTTTAGATGATGGAGTTTGGATTGTTCTCTTATTATATCTCAATTAAAACACTTTTCTTTTAAAAACAGATTCACAAATTGAGGGAAATCAATATTTTTGTGAAAAGATATTCAACAATTGTGTTTTTTTTTATTTTAGACAATAAATGATTGAATCTTTGGACGTTTTTTAGTCAGAAGTAGCAGAGAAGGAGCTTAAAAACCCCTTTAAAAACTGGTAAAACTCTCTGTTAGAGAGCCAGCTCCATGTGGGGGCAGCAGGAGACAATCAGACTGGATCCTGACATCTATTTTATTCTATGTATTCTATTCCTGACACGCGGGTCTGTCCGGCTTGTTTTATCACCCGATCCAGACGTGGGATTTCACCAGACTCACCGACGGACAAAACTATCAAGGACGGACGTGATGATTAATTCAAAATGTTTATTTAGTCACTGGTGGTTTCAGGAAAACAGCAAACATGGGATCAAACCTGCAAAAATTCAACTTTAAAAAATGATAAACTCATAACAATCTGAGCAGCTTTTTTACAAAAAATAAAAATTATGTAATAAAATATTAATTACACACATGAATCATGAAAGGATGAAGGTTCCCAATCGCCCTTCTTTATCCAGAGCTGAGCTGTAGCGGTTGACCTTCCTACGGTGGCCCTGAGGTACAAATCACATCAACAAAACAGACAAACAAACAACAACATTACATTTCGGAAATCTAAACATAATAAAAAAATATTGGAATGTTTTTGAGAACTAAAGTAACTTCCAGAAATAAAAATAAAGTTTTAAAAAATGATAAAAACAAGAAACCAGAAAAGGAAGGTATTATGGGATGTCACCGATCTTTCACCTTTTCGACAGGAAGTGATCTTCTGACAGAATCATAGTTTCTGCAGAGCGGGAGGAATTCGTTAGAAATTCACCTCTGGGTTGTGGGCGGGACTGTTGGTGCCGGACTGAACCACTGCTAGTTTCCCAAGCCCATAAGCCCTTTGATTACGTCATCTCCCGCTAGCTTACACCTAGCATTAGCGGTGCAACAACAGCGGCAGCGACATCCAGCCGTACAGTTTAGATCCAGATTCCAGCTCAGACCAGGAAAGCAAAGACCTTCATGGATCTATTTGTGGATGAATCAGAATGGGGCGGAGCCAGGGGCTTATGGCCCCGCCCATGTCAGCTTCTGAAACCTGAGTGTTTTTAAACTGCATTTTTTTAATCTAATTTTGGATCTGATACAATTTGAATAAAGACACTCAAACGTAGTTTTAAACTTAAATTATTTTACATGAATGTCTTCAAGCGTTTGGCCACGCCCACTGCAAATATTCAGTGATTGATCAATCAACTCTTTGCTAGAGTTCAGGTAAAACATTCTTCTGCTTCAAAACTCAAACGTCATCATCCAATCAGTGACATCCCATAATATTTACCATTTGGATTTTTGAAAATTACTTTTATTTTTCCAAATTCATTTGATTTTTTTGGTTGCTTTCATTGTGTTGAGGGATTTTCTGATGTGATTTGAACTTCAGGGCCACCGTACTTTCCTCATCCAGATCAGCAGGAAAACCTCCTCCAGGGGTTCCGTCCGGACCGGGATGTTCTCCTCCAAACCGCAGGAGAGGATAGAAACAGAGACTGACCAGCAGATCAAGAACACGCAGATGAATAAATGAAGAGGATGTTTAGTGGAGGAGAAACGAGAAATGATTCATTAAACAACATGAATGTTTGATGATGTTTATCTTCTGGATGAGTCAGAACTCTGGAGATCCTCAGAGTTTTCCTGATGAGTTTCTGAAACTTCAGGATTCAGATGTTTGTTCCTGTCTCTCAGTGATGTCATCAATGGTTATCCGACAGCGCCATCTCCTAATCGAGGAAAATAATTTGATTTATTGGTTAAAGAATCTGTTTACGTTTTAATTTGGACGTGTGGTCGAGAGAGACTGGTTCGTCCACAGTGAACGCCGCCACAACCGCCGCTGCTGCTGTTGTTGTTGTTTACTGTTGTCCTCTCAGTCCTGGAGAAGCTCAGACAACAGCAGACCTTCATGTTTCATTGGAAGAAGTTGTTTGGGGAAAAACATGTTCTGTAAACACAGGAGCCGTCCCAGAACGTGACTGAGAGTCAAACCTCAGTAACTGTCTTTAAGGACATGAAGTCAAAGTTTCTGTTGTTACAAAAAAAAAAGTTTTTTTCTAACGATTTCAATCGGTTTTTCAAACTTAAATAGTAAATTTTGATCGTCATTTGAGTTTTTAGTCATTTGAAAAAAGTCCGCCCACTTTCCTCTGATGTCATCATCGCCAATCTGCATATTTATTAAAATACTCGTTTTGCTTCTTATGAGTGTTTAATAAAATCTTTTCCAAACCAAAACATCTTTAAAATCTGCTCCTCAACCGGGTTTATGTCGTTTTCTGTTCTTCATTTCCAATCGATTTGTCACTTTCAGTTCTTATTTTATTGTTTAAATCTTGAAATGTGTCGTTTTGTTCAAGCCCACATTTAAATAAAGGGATTTTAAACTTTATTAATCCGTAAACTGCTTTTTGTTTGAAGTAATGAAGGATGAATTCAGTTCATATTTAGGTTCATTTACCTGCTATTCTAACATAATTTTTGTTTCATTTTTACAGAGATTTCATTTAAATGGTTCTAAACATGTTATTTGAGTGATTGGTTGTCGGATTTTGAGCAGAGTGAGGCGTCTTCCTTCTGTTTTCCTGTGAAGGTGATCCTCTGCCTCTCCTCTGTCCCTTCCCTTCTCCTCTTCCTCCCGTCTTCCTCTGGTCCTGTTCCGTCTGTCTGGGTGGAGGTTCTGGGGCAGCAGACGGCTTCGGACCGCTGCGGCGCCTCTCCAGAAGGGCGACCGGCCCGCTGCTGGCGGTCTCCTGTCTTCTGGGTTCAGAAAGTTTAGCCGCTGCGAGGGAAAAGCTGGACGGTCTTCAGCCTGGAGCTTCTCTCACAAGGATTCACTGGAACGGATCACATTCTGCTCCGGCTGTTTTTACAGTTTGAAAATAATATAATAAAGGGAACAAAATGCAGATTTATGCCCCCATTTTTACCTCCACATTCACACATTCTGATGTTTTCACGGTCAGTTCAAGTTAGAAGACTTTTATTTTGAAGGATACCTGTCTGGAACAACATTTATATTGTTACAAGCATAGTTTGTTAAGGAAAACATTCAAAAAAGGTTAAATTTACTCATACTAAATTACCCAGAATTCCTGGGTCAGGGGGATTAATGTGAAGTGTGGGAACTGTTTTTATTTATGTGAACTTTTTTAGTCAAACTTGATGTACAATAACATCATTGTTTGAATGTAACAAATCCAAACTATCTCTCGTCCTGATTGTATTGATCCACTTCTCCAGGCTCCTCACTCCTTACTGTCTGTCTGTTTGAATTTAGATAAAATATTTTCCAGAATATAAAATATCCAAATAAACTGATATAAAGCCGAATAGAGCCAAAACAGCTAACAGGAAGCTGAAATACTAGCTAAACAATAAAAAAAAAGCCTAAAAACTGAGATAAAGCTTAGGCCAAAATAGTCCAAAAAGCTAGAATTAGGCCAATATAAGAACTAAAAGGCCAAAAATGCTCAAAAAAACCAGGAAGTGCAAAAATAACCAGAAGAGCTCTGATATTAGCAGCTAAAATTTTGAATGAATCCTAAATTAGTTTAAAATAACCTTAAATTTACAGCACTCAGTGTGAAAAAACCTTCAACACACTTGAAACACCCTTGGACTGCTTTTGAGATGGTATGTTCCGGGGTCGTCATGGCAACAAGTACACAGAGAGAGACGCAGGTCTGCGTCCTGCTTTCTCATTGAAAATACATGGTCGGCACTTGGCCCGAACAAAAGCTCATATCTTTTGAACCGTTTTCCTCAGACTAAAA
Organism: Oryzias javanicus; assembly: GCA_003999625.1. Classification (NCBI taxonomy): domain Eukaryota; kingdom Metazoa; phylum Chordata; class Actinopteri; order Beloniformes; family Adrianichthyidae; genus Oryzias; species Oryzias javanicus. The sequence goes on from CM012446.1 coordinate 2,144,288, forward strand.
GTAAAAACACCGTCAGAATCCAGAGGTGTGGACTACATCTAGTGCGATTTTCATATTTTTATGTCCAAATATACAGAAGTACTCGCAAGTTAAAAAGAAAACAATCTCAAAAAATCTCTGACAAAATGCATTGGGCTCAATGGGGAAAATTGTCAAGTTTTGCTGATATTTGGAGCCGCTCTGAGAAAACTACATGGCTCAGGATTTTCAAAGTTGTATCGTCTGAAAGCCAGGAAAAATGCCTACGTTTTGATGTCCAAACGTTTTCTGTGAGGGACACAATGGCTGAGTTTGAGCATGTTGAACACACTTGATGTGTTTCCTTCCTCCCACTCTAACACAGTCTGCTCCACTCTGCCAGCAGGTTCCAACTGCCACTGATTCCCATTGAAAATGACTGAGAGATGACATGTCCATCAACCCGGACAAGGTCCACCATCACTGGAGAAGTGAGAAGGACAGACGGCAGAATCAGGGCAAATGGAAGTGGGTTTTTAGCTAGTTCAACATTTTTCTAGAGGATCTTTTGTTTTGGAGTCTGTATGTTAGTTTATTTATTGTTCATTTATTTAATTTTTATCTTTTTAAAGCTAACTACCATCCCATAATTTGATGAACCTAAAAAGCTGGACATGTGGACACAATATACTGTGATTTCATCACAGGGCTTTGAAGTCAAAGGCCTGCGATGACATCACCTCAAATCTCTTTGATGTGATGATGTCATCAAAATGGTGACATTGTGGGAGGGGCCAAAGTAGTGTGACGTCATCACTTCATGTCAGGTGACACTTTGATGACATCATGTGACATCATATCAATTTTTCCATAAATAGACCCTTGAATCCCATCAGATCAGTTCACTTTCTGAACCTCAAGCAGAGAACAAGCCAAGAAACTGAGATCCCAGCAAGAGCAAACACTTTCAAAATTAATCATTTTAAAGTTGTTTGTGTACCCAAGTCTCATCAAAAAACGAACTTTTCCTACAGTTAGTGTCAAGTTTGAACCACTTTTTCTGGAAAATAACACATAATATACAACACCATAAAAATGGTTCTGAAAAACTTTCTCAACATATTCAAGAACACCAGGAAATTCAAAGGCACCAAATTTAACAACGGACTAGAACATTTTAGCGGAGAACAGGAAATTGGAGAAGATCTCACCGAGGATAACATGGGACCGTCAAAAGGCACCGAATTCCCCGCTGAAGAATCCAGAAAAGAGGATTCTTTAGTTGAATGCTCTGAATCTCAGTGTAACAAACTGAGAAACATAGCACTCCGAGCAGAGCTACGCTCTCTTCAAAAGGATGAGTTTGACCTTCTGGAAGAACGTGACGGTCTTAGAAAATTGATCAGCTTATTAGGAGATCAAGAAGCTGAATATGAAAAAGCTCAAGCAAGCATACAGAATGATGAGGTGGTCAAGGAAACTGAAAAGCTTCAGGACAACCTTTCTACTTTGTCAAAGCAGAAAGACAACCTTGTCAATGTAAAAGCCGAACAAGGAGCTGACCAAAAGCCAAAACGTGGAGTAAGGAAGCCCCAGACTGCAGATAAAAAAGAAGCTAACCAACAAAGACTGACGAAACTTGAAAAAGGATGGAAATATTTTGGAAAGATTCACCGGAAATATGCTTTTCGCAAGCGTCAAGTTCCTTCAATTCGATTCCAAGGACTGAAATGGCCAAAACGTGGAGTCAGGAAGCCGATGACTGCAGCTGAAAAGATAGCTCACCAGCAGAGACTGAAGGAACTTGAAAGAGGATGGAAATATTTTGGAAAGATTCATCCAAAGTCTGCTTTTCGCAAGCGTCAAGTCCCTTCAGTGAGATTCCAAGGACTGAAATGGCCAAAACGTGGAGTGAGGAAACCCCTGACCGCAGCTGAAAAGATAGCTCACCAGCAGACACTGAAGAAGCTTGAACAGGGATGAAAAGATTCATCCGAAATCAAGCGCTTTCCTTCAGTGAGATTCCAAGGACTGAAAAGACCAAAACGTGGAGTGAGGAAACCCATAACTGCCGCTGAAAAGATAGTTCAACAGAAGAGCCTCAAGGAACTTGAAAGAGGATGGAGGTGTTTTGAAAAGATTCACCTGAAATCTACTTTTCGCAAGCGCCAAGTTCCTTCAGTTCGATTCATAGGACTGAAACGGCCAAAACGTGGAGTGAGGAAACCCCTGACCGCAGCTGAAAAGAAAGTTCAACAGAAGACACTGAAGAAGCTTGAACAGGGATGGAGGTGTTTCGGAAAGATTCATCCAAAACCTTCCTTTCGCAAGCGTCAAGTTCCTTCAGTGAGATTCCAAGGACTGAAACGGCCAAAACGTGGAGTGAGGAAGGTCCTAATCGCAGCTGAAAAGATAGCTCACCAGAAGAGACTGAAGGAACTTGAAAGAGGATGGAGGTGTTTTGAAAAGATTCACCTGAAATCTGCTTTTCGCAAGCGCCAAGTTCCTTCAGTTCGATTCATAGGACTGAAACGGCCAAGACGTGGAGTGAGGAAACCCCCGACCGCAGCTGAAAAGATAGCTCACCAGAAGACACTGAAGGAACTTGAACAGGGATGGAGGTGTTTTGGAAAGATTCATCCGAAATCTGCTTTTTTTAAACGTCAAGTTCCTTCAGTTCGATTCCAAGGACTGAAAAGGCCAAAATCTGGAGTCAGGAAGCCCCTGACTGCAGCTGAAAAGATAGCTATCCAAAAGACACTGAAAAAGCTTGAACACGGATGGAGGTGTTTCGGAAAGATTCATCCGAAATCCGCTTTTCGCAAGCGTCAAGTTCCTTCAGTGAGATTCCAAGGACTGAAACGGCCAAAACGTGGAGTGAGGATGCCGATGACCGCAGCTGAAAAGATAGCTCACCAGCAGACACTGAAGAAGCTTGAACAGGGATGGAGGTGTTTCGGAAAGATTCATCCAAAACCTTCCTTTCGCAAGCATCAAGTTCCTTCAGTGAGATTCCAAGGACTGAAACGGCCAAAACGTGGAGTCAGGAAGGTCCTGACCGCAGCTGAAAAGATAGTTCAACAGAAGAGTCTCGAGGAACTTGAAAGAGGATGGAGGTGTTTTGAAAAGATTCACCTGAAATCTGCTTTTCGCAAGCGCCAAGTTCCTTCAGTTCGATTCCTAGGACTGAAACGGCCGAAACGTGGAGTGAGGAAACCCTTGACCGCAGCTGAAAAGATAACTCACCAGAAGACACTGAAGAAGCTTGAACAGGGATGGAGGTGTTTTGGAAAGATTCATCCGAAATCTGCTTTTTTTAAACGTCAAGTTCCTTCAGTTCGATTCCAAGGACTGAAAAGGCCAAAACGTGGAGTGAGAAACCCTTGACTGCAGCTGAAAAGATAGCTCACCAGCAGACACTGAAGAAGCTTGAACAGGGATGGAGGCGTTTTGGAAAGATTCATCCAAAACCTGTTTTTCGGAAGCGTCAAGTTCCTTCAGAGAGATTCCAAGGACTGAAACGGCCAAAACGTGGAGTCAGGAAGCCCCTGACTGCAGCTGAAAAGATAGCTATCCAACAGAGACTCAAGGAACTCGAAAGAGGATGGAAGTCTTTCGGAAAGCTTCAGCCAGCGACACCTGCCGTTAGCAAACCAGTTCCTGCTGAAGGAAACCAAGAAATTGAACGGGCAAAACCTGTAGAGAAGAAGCCCCTGACTGCAGCTGAAAAGGAAGCTGAACAGAAAAACTTAAAGAACTTGAAAAGGGATGGAAGACTTCTGGAAAGATTCAACCAGCAAAACCTGCTGTTAGCAAACCAGCTCCTTCAGTTCGATTCCAAGGACTGAAACAGCCAAAACCTGCAGTGAGGAAACCCCTGACTGCAGCTGAAAAGGAAGCTGAACAGAAAAAACTTAAAGAACTTGAAAGGGGATGGAGGTGATCCCCACGTTCATAAGGGGTTATCATTGTTTTAGTATTTGCTGATTTCCTGACTCAGGTGTGTTCATGTTCTAATTGACTGAACACACTTGTTACAGGTCATCAACAAGCAGGGTGGTAGACCTCGAGGTCCAGGACTGAGCAGCCAAGTTCTACATTTTCTTTTAAATTAGGATTTGGTGAATTTTGTTGCTCTTAAAGCAAATAAAAAAGGACCTGCTCTTAATCAAGATTGAGTAAGAGGGCTGATCTAAATATATAGGCATTTGAAAAAAGAGGGAGGTGGGTTGGTTTGTTTGGTTAACTTTGTTTATTGATAGACCCGTGTCTGTCTTTGTTTCTTATGATTATTAGCTTGGTAGGATTTTAGATTATATGGGTTTAAAAAACAGATTATTAGTTTAGTAGGATTTTAGATTATCTGGGTTTAAAAAAACAGGACGGCACGTTGGTTTGTTGGGTAAACTCTATTACCTGACACACCTGCGTCTGTCTGGGTGTCCTAGGTTTATTAGCTTGGTAGGATTTTAGGGTATCTGGGTTTAAAGAAAAAGAGGGAAGCACGTTGGTTTATTGGGTCGACTTTATTACCCGATAGACCCGTGTCTGTGAGGGTTTCATAAGTTTATTAGCTTGGTAGGATTTTAGATTATCTGAGTTTAAAAAACAGGACGGCGCATTGATTTGTTGGGTCGACTCTAATACCTGACAGATCTGTGTCTATCTTTGTTTCTTATGATTATTAGCTTGGTAGGATTTTAGATTATTTGAGTTTAAAAAAACAGGACAGCACATTGGTTTGTTGGGTCGACTCTAATACCTGACAGATCTGTGTCTATCTTTGTTTCTTATGATTATTAGCTTGGTAGGATTTTAGATTATTTGAGTTTAAAAAAACAGGACAGCACATTGGTTTGTTGGGTTGAATTTATTACCCGACAGACCCGTGTCTGTGTGGGTTTTCTCCGAGAACTTCGGTTCCCCCCACTTAGGTTATAAGGGTTTTTAGGTTTCAAAAAAATGGGATGACACAATTTGTTGGGTTGGTTGGGTTATACAAAATTATTATTTAGAAATTAAAAAGGGTTGAGCAACCCTGTGGGTTTTCTCCGAGTACTTCGGTTTTCCCAGCCAAATTATTACTAATTGGCATAAAAAAAACATTTTTCCTCTCCGTGATTCGCCACCTTACCGTGGTGGAGAGGTTTGAGTGCCTGAATTTACCTCCAGGAGCAGTGTTGTCAAGGGCTTCTGCCCTGCCCCTGTTGGGGTCTTGACAAATATACTATCATGATAGTATCTCCTGGGGACAGGCAGGACTAAGAGCGATTCAACACACACTTTCTAGCTGAGCTAGCGTTGATCGGCAAAAGATTTTCATTTTATAGAACAATATACACATCTATCTTTGCAATAGTTTGAAAGTTGTTTGTTTTTGTGGGAAAAACGCTGCACAGGTCGGTTCTGGGAGGATCTCCGAGAGTTCACAAAATAACTAATATTTCCTAAATATTTAGACTTCAGTGTGCCAAAGGTCATAGTGATAAATGATCACATGGATGTAGTTCACTCTAAATAAAGTTCTTTAATGATGATCTGTAAGCTTTGACACGTCTGAGGACAGGAACTCTTCTGGTCTCCACACACAGCAAACATGAAGCTGCTGGTGTTTGGTGAAATAGGACGTTAACTACTTCTTTAAGAACGACTACTATTGTGCTTAAATAAACAAAAGTTAATTTTTGTTCAATTGTAGTTTTAATCAGAGAACATTTACAGAAATAAAGCTGTGTTTCGTCCTGCTAAAACCAGACTCTGACAAACCCTCAGGTTAAAATCCCATAACGGGATGTTCTCAGTTTGCTGGTGGACTCTGGTCTCTGTTCTGCCCCGCTTGCTGCACAGACCCGTCCTCTTCCCTGACACCTGAAGCGTTCCCAGACCTCCGGTCCATGCTGAACTCTGCTGTGACATGAAAGCGCCGTTTCTGCTCGCTGACCAAAACAGTGACGGATTAAGGGACCTACCAGGTTGGTTTAAAGTGACTTTTGTTCTGCTGTTGACTTAAAGGCAGATATAATAGATTATCCGCTTCACATCCCAGCTGGGTTCTGTCTTCATTCTCTCTACAGTCGAGAAACATCCGTCATTGGTTAATTGGTGTTTCTTAATTAGGCCTAAAGGTGTGACCCAGGAGAACCCCCCCCCCCCCCCCCCCCTTTCACACAGCTCCTCCTGTGTCTCCAACACATGAACAGAAATGAACTGTGTTGCTAAAACAGTTTGAAGGTTAATAAATGACCTTAATATATAAATGATCAGCTGGTAAAACGATGATGTGATATTCTGTATTTAATCAAATAAACTCATCTGTCATGAGGGTCTTCTCTTCAGAATCCTCTTCTGCCAGAGCAGATAGTGAGAAGATGATTTACTCCTCCGTGTTCTCTTTAATCCTGGCCCGGAGGTAAACTAGAACGTGGACTCCTCGGTTTCCTCCTCGATGATCAGAGTTCTGCGAGCGGCGGCTCTGCAGGCCTTTCTGTCCTCGTCTTCTCCTCAGAGATGACTGAACTTCTTTTCCTCGCCAAACTTCAAAATTAGCTTATCTCTGCGGCAGACAAACCAAAGGTACGTCAGACGGATTTCACGCCGCGTTCTGTCGACTTTACGTGGAACAGCAGACGGCGTTCCTTCAGATGTGGGCGGAGTCCAACGTCTCTGTCAACCACAACAGCTCGTTCCGTGGTTTTCTGATCCTGCATCCCGATCGTCCGGCATGAGCCGACATCCGGGGACGAGTCCCCCCCTTCCAGCTGCAGGATTATGTCACTTCTCTGAAGAAAAGTTGAATTTCTGTGCAAACATTATAAAAGTTCAGCCCTAAAATCCTTGAATTTCCTAAATATGGTGGAAGATTTTGCTTCAATTCCGTCTTTTCTTTATTTGATGTCACTTCAAACACAGAAAGAGGGGATTGTGAAAGGTGGAAGACTTAGAGGGAGATTTCAGGTGTGACGTGTGACCAAATAGTGTCAGGAAAAATAAAAGGGAAGAAGCTTTAGAGCAGCTTTAGAGATGAAGCTGTCGCTCTCTTCGGGAGTGACCAGGACGGATCAGGAAGGAATCCATCAGGATCAGACGGAGACCAAAGACGATTTAACTAAAAATGTGAGAAAAACATTCAAAGGACAAACACATTTTTACCAAATGAGAGCTTTCATCTTTTTAATTACAATCATGAAAACTGAAGCTTTCTGTCACTCAAGCATCAAATCTTAAAGAAAGAACAAAGAGACGAGCTCATCGTGGTTAAGAATGTATATAATTTCAACCTATAATGATAGAAATTGTCCTGAAAATGACACAGCTTAATAATCAGATGTAAAAGAGCAAATCAAAGTGGGACAGGATGAGTTTGTGGCGTTTCGGAGGCCCTCCGGCAGACTGAAGCATCAAAGGAGCTTTTGGCCGACAGATGAAATATCCGTTTTGGCAGATTTGAAAGATTTGTTTCTGTTGGATTTAATATCAGGACCAAAAAAATCCCCAAAGATTTTTCTGATGGAAAACCGTTCTCCAGATATTTGGCAGACGTTCTTTGACAGAAACACGATTTTGGTTCTTTGAGGTTTTGTTGAATCGTTTGTGAGGATCTTCATCGGATAATCCAGAGTCTGAAGAAACTTGAGCTTTATTAAATTAAAATAATGAATTAAATAATGAAATAAATAATTAAAATAAAACTTGAAAGTGTCAAAACTGTCATTAGTGATTCATGAATCAATGACATAATTCTCCAGTGACGTGTGCGGTGAACACGCAATATAAAAGTCATACATGTGTGATACATATGTGAAAAAGTCAATTACAGGCCATACATTTGCATTTTCATCCTGCAAAAATAACAAACAATTGCATAAGAATTATGTCATTATTGCCCATAAACTACTTAAAATAATTCACAACCGAACAGCTCAATTCCCGTAAAGAAGTGTCGGCCGAGAACCTGACAAATGCAAGAAACACGTGTGAATCACGCACATCACGCATACATCATGACTGACAATAATTACATATATTGCACAGATTGTGGCTGCAGAGTTTTAATGATGATTGTGAAGTTTTTAACTAAAATACTACAACCTAAATATCTTAAAAAAGTCCATTTCTGTTTATGTTTCCAAAATCTCCTCTGAGGGGGCGTGGCTTTTGGTGCTCCGCCCCTGATTCTCATAGCTCTGTTTCTCGTGAGTGAAAACGTCCATCTATCTGGGTCACGTCCAGCCGTCTGGTTCTGATCCGGATGTCTGCTCAGATCTTCATGGACCGAACTTCCTCCAAAATCCTGATTCTTTCTCTTTGGAGTTTTTTTTTGTGGTTTATCTGTAAAACTTTTACATGAAACTTTTCGCACTTTGTCCTCGTATGACCAATTTTCACGTAGCAGCAGTGGAACAAACACAAAAAAACCTCAGAATTTGTGATAAGTTTGCTTTGTTACTTCTGTTTTCTGGGATCAGTTTTAATGTTTTGCTTCCACTTGATAATTATCCACATCCGTCTTTAAGTGTCTGGTTTCCAGCTCGGACGTTTCTGACGTTTTATCTCTCCTTTGTTCCACAGATTGTTGGAGTTTTTATGTTCAGGCCCGTCTGCTGCATCAGTTCACCTTTACTGCAAACGTAGAACTTTGTAGTAACAAAATTTGATTAAAATCTTGAAAATTGCTACAAGAATCTTTAAAGAGCAGAAACTGAAACGTCCTGGATCCTTCAAACGAGGCTCCTCCAGTTCTCTAACCGCTTTTTGTCTTCCTCCTGACTGTAAATCTTTGATGTTAGGCGGCAGTAAAGCCTAAAACATTAACATTTTCTCTCCGTTTCTGAAGCAAAAGAGGCTGATCAAGACTGGAGCTAAAACAGAGGAAATCTTTTGTCTCTTTTTTTTTAAACTCTTCTTTCCTAAAGTCACAAAAAAAAGTGACAAAAATAGAACCTTAGCCAAAACACAAATAACTCAGAATTTGTGATTTCTATTAATAACAGCAGAAAAACTGGGGCATGTGTGGATTGAACACTGAGACAAAAGAGGAAGAAGAAGGTTGGATTTGGACGCGCGGATGGAGCGCGGAGAATCCGAATCATTCATTTCCACATCAAACGCGGCGTTCTGAAATCTCCGGCCGGGCTCATCTCACATGCACTTTGTTGGTCTTTGAATGCCTCCAGTCTCCTTTTTAGAATTATCGCTTTGACTATCTGTGAGTGTTTGAACGCAGCGAAAGGTTTAAAAGCCCAAAATGTAAAAACTAAACCCCAGTTTCAGCGGGACGTCAGAGGAGCAGAACAGAGAAACTCCTCTCGGGGTTTGTCTGCCGTTAGCTCGTCTGTCCGTGAAGAAATGAGTCTGCTCGAGAGCCGGCTCTCCTCTCGGCGTGTGACGAGTGGTTGGCTCAGACCCGGAGGCGCTCGCTCGAAGCGGCCACTATCGTTTGTTTTCATCACAGGCCTCCTCACGGGCGCCGCTCGCTGCAGGTCGGCGCCCCATCACTTCTCGCCGTTTGGAAATATTTGCTGCTTCTAACGACTTCCAGCATCGTTTATCAACCTTTTGTTGGGTTTTATGAAATAAAAATACTGTAGTGGAGTTCATCTGTTAGATGGAGCTATCACTTTATTATACCACAGTCTTAGTAAAAGCTCATTTCTGATTGGCTGCATTAAAAAGGGATAATTAACTCTTCATTTTAACGCAAGCTAAAGTCTTTCAGCAGCAGGTCACACAAAAAGAATAAACTCAACATTTTGACTTTGTCAGTATTTGTGTCATTGAGGAAGGAGTTTGCTAATGACAGGAACTCTGTTATCATTTCCATTCTTGTTGTTGTTATAAACAGATATGATCAATAATTTACAACATTCAAACAAAATGCTCAAAAGGCTAAGTTGTTAGCAAAAAATGCTAACATATGTACAAAAGTTTTGTCTCTTGTGCACAAAACAGTTAACCATACAAAAATTAACTGTGCTGCGTATCGTGCACATCAAACAGTGCAATTTATCCTACATTAAAACTTGTTGTGCTCTCATGCTAATGTAACGTGCCATGAAATATTAACCCATACAACACAATAATGCTACCTGTGTGGACAATGAAAGTTTATTGCTCTGCATAAGAACTGTGTGCATATCTAACTTGTGTTGGTCAAAATGAAACTGCTCTGTGCCAAATGCTAATTGCTCCAAAATTCTATTATGGGCACAAATGCTATCTTGTACACATTCTATCACTTGAACAAAACTGAAATGCGAAGCACTGTTGATTTAACTCTCTCACATTGGATTCACAACATTGTGTGTTTCTTTTGACATTATCAATGGTGTCATTGGAAGTGATTTGCTACTTAAAGTGCTTAAATGCTCTGATTTCCCTTTTCGGGTTAAATAATTGTATAATTTAAGGGTTGCAATATCTCAAAAAGGATAAGTTGTTGCACATCTCAACACAAAAAAGGCATATGTACAATAGCTTTCTTGTCCCAACCAACTGCTACATATGACAATTGCGTCTTTTCACAAAATTGTCTTTATGTTACAAGAATTTCTTTCACAAAATTGTGGTTTTTTGACACCAAAATGCTGTTTGACAAATGTAGCTAACTGACTCATAAGAATGCTAATTCTTACAAAACGCCACTTGTCTGCAGAATGCTTCTAGATTCTGTAAAGGTTGTGCAAAAAATTGGATTGTTTACAAATGTATGTGAGTTTAAAATACTAACTTGTGTCTGCAAAATGCTTCCTTGCACTGGTCACTAACTGATGTACAAAATGCTAACTGCACACATGGGATGCTTGTATGCCAGAACAAAAATGTAAGACTTGCAAAACATTTGACTTTATCATTTAATTCTATTCTTGGCATGATGTTGTTTAAAAAGTGGACCAGAAAGCAGTCACCAAAGAGAATACATGTTTGCATTTGTGTCTGGGTCTTAGTTGTGTATGAAGGAACTCGTTATCATTTCGAATTCTCGTTGTTGTTATAAACAGATATGATCAATAATTTACAACATTCAAACAAAATGCTCAAAAAGGATAAGTTATTAGCAAAAAATGCTAATTTGGTTATTGGAAACAGGTGCAAAAAAATTCTACAAGAATTTATACAATGTGTGACATTAAATCTTGTACAAAAGTGCTGTCTTGTGCACAAACAATGCAAATTTACACAAAAAAACCAACTTTTTTGCACAAAAATGCTACCTTGTGGACAGAAATGTTATCTTGTGCACATACATTGCAAACTTGTTTGCACAAAATGCTAATTTATGCATGCAAAATGCTAATTTGCTTACACAAAATGTTAACTTTTGAGGAAAATGCTAACGTTGTAGCCTACAAGAATTCTATCTTGTGTGCACATTAAAATAACTTGTTTGAGCAAACGTGTTGCATTAAATGCTTTGATCTTCTCGTGTGCCACTTAAAATACTAACTACGCATCCAATGCTGTTGTCTTCCACTCAGAATGCTAACTTGCGTGTACAAAATGCTAATTCTGTACACACAATTCTAACTAGGTGTAGTACAGAACTATATAAATGGATAAATAATTGACGCGCATAGGAAAATGCTAAAGCTAGTTATGTTGGGAAAGCTTTCGCTTTAGAAAAATGCTCTTGTCATAAAAGATCTACTTGGTGTAGCCTAAAAGAGAATGCTATCTTGTGCTCATGTAAAATAACTTGGAAAAAATGCTAACTTATGCATCCCAAAATGCTAACTTGATTGCACAAAAATGCTAACTTGTGAGGATAAAATACTAACTTGAGTATGAAAATTTTGTTCTTGTGGCACATAAAATAGCTAACTTATCACATCCAAATATGTTAACCTTGGCATACTCAAAATGCTAACTTATGTACAAGAAGTAATATCTTGTGCGCATAAAATGCTAACTTGTTTGGATAAAATATACTAATGAACAATGCAAACTATTCGCTAAACTTTGTTTGCTAAAAAATGCTAATTTATGGCATGCAAAATGCTAATTGTTGAATACACAAAAAGTTAACTTGTGAGTATAAAATGCTAACGTATGTAGCCTAACAAGATTCTATTCTTGTGCTCATGCAAAATAATCTAACTTGTGTATGAAGCAAAAAATGCTAATTATGAGGCATAAAAATGCTAACTTGTACATATAAATTTGTTGTCTATGTGTGCCTAAAATTACTAACTTACGGCATCCCAAAATGCTAACTTTCTAGCACAGAATGCTAACTTTTGCCGTGTACATAAAAATGCTTAAAATCTTTGCATACACACAATGCTAACTTATGTAGTACAAGACCATATCTTGTGCAGATAAAATACTAACTTTGTTTGGAGGAAATGCTAACTTATGCATCCAAAATGCTAACTTGTGTGCACAAAATGCTAACGGTATGTAGCCTACAAGAATGCTATCCGTGCTCATAAAATACTAACCTTGTTTGAGCAAATGCTAACTTTGAGCAAATAAATAAAGCTAACTTATGTAACATAAAATTGTCTTGTGCACAGTTAAAAATACTTATAAAATCCAAAATGCTAACTTTCTAGCACAGAATGCTAACTTGCGTGTACAAAATGCTAACTTGCATACACACAATGCTAACTTATGTAGTACAAGAACCATATCTTGTGCAGATAAAATACTAACTTGTTTGGAGGAAATGCTAACTTATGCATCCAAAGTGCTAACTTGTGTGCACAAAATGCTAACGTATGTAGCCTAAAAGAATGCTATATTGTGCTCATTAAATACTTGGAAAAAATGCTAACGTATGCATCCAAATGCTAACTTGTGAGGATAAAATACTAACTTGTGTATAAAAATGTTGTCTTGTGCACATAAAATACTAAATTATACATCCAAAATGTTAACTTGCATACTCAAAATGCTAACTTATGTACAAGAATAATATCTTGTGCGCATAAAATGCTAACTTGTTTAGATAGAATACTATGCATCCAAAATGCTAACTTGCTTGCAGAAAATGCTAACTTGTATACACACAATGCTAACTTATGTAGTACAAGAACCATATCTTGTGCAGATAAAATACTAACTTGTTTGGAGGAAATGCTAACTTATGCATCCAAAATGCTAACTTGTGTGCACAAAATGCTAACGTATGTAGCCTACGAGAATGCTATCTTGTGCTCATAAAATACTTGGAAAAAATGCTAACGTATGCATCCAAATGCTAACTTGATTGCACAAATGCTAACTTGTGAAGATAAAATACTAACTTGTGTATAAAAATTTTGTCTTGTGCACATAAAATACTAAATTATACATCCAAAATGTTAACTTGCATACTCAAAATGCTAACTTGCATACTCAAAATGTTAACTTGCATACTCAAAATGCTAACTTATGTACAAGAATAATATCTTGTGCACATAAAATGCTAACTTGTTTGGATAAAATACTATGCATCCAAAATCCTAACTTGTTTGCTAAAAAATGCTAATTTATGCATGCAAAATGCTAATTTGAATACACAAAAAGTTAACTTGTGAGTATAAAATGCTAACGTATGTAGCCTACAAGAATTCTATCTTGTGCTCATAAAACACTAACTTGTTTGAGCAAATGCTAACTTTGAGCATAAAATGCTAACTTGTACATAAAAATTTTGTATTGTGCACTTAAAATACTAACTTATGCATCCAAAATGCTAACTTTCTAGCACAAAATGCTAACTTGCGTGTACAAAATGCTAACTTATGTAGTACAAGAACCATATCTTGTGCAGATAAAATACTAACTTGTTTGGATGAAATGCTAACTTATTCATCCAAAATGCTAACTTGTGTGCACAAAGTGCTAACGTATGTAGCCTACAAGAATGCTATCTTGTGCTCATAAAATCCAAATGCTAACTTGATTGCACAAATGCTAACTTGTGAGGATAAAATACTAACTTGTGTATAAAAATTTTGTCTTGTGCACATAAAATACTAAATTATACATCCAAAATGTTAACTTGCATACTCAAAATGCTAACTTATGTACAAGAATAATATCTTGTGCGCATAAAATCCTAACTTGTTTGCAGAAAATGCTAACTTGTTTGTACAAAATGCTAACTTGTGCACAGTTTCAGCTTTTAGATTCTTATCAAAACATTGGATTCTTTACAATGATGTTGTGGACCAGTGAAGAAGTCATTTGAGGGACGTTTTTACCTACTTTCAGTCAGGATTTTTGAAATAAACAAGATGCCGTGTTATTGTTGGCCTGCGGCCTCCAAACTGCTCAGTCCACCGCTGAGAGGAGAACCTTTGTGGGGTTAAAAATTCCATCTCTCGATGGAAGAAAACCAAAGAAGTTTCTGTCAGGAAAATGACGCTTATCTGCAGGAGTGCAGTACTTTTTAAACAAACGTCTTGGTAACTCCTTGGCAGCATACGGGCACTTCAGAGCAGGAGCAGTGGATGTGTTTGCTCCTCTGGACCTGGTTCCACGTCCTTGAGGCTTAAGTTTCTCTCAGATAATAAGCCGGCAGCAGCAGCAGCAGCAGCAGCAGCAGCAGAGGCAACCCTGTGTGATGTTACACACTTAGCCTGAGGACATCTTCATGCATGAGTAACTGATTCCAGCTCTGTTATCAGTAAACACTTCATGGAAACTTTGAATCTCTTTCAGACTCTTTTCTCATTTTGTAAAATTATTTATAAGCCGTTTATTACGCAAACATGTCACAGATGCTGATGTTGGTCCTCAGTCTGCAGCCAATCCAGCAGCTCGAGTCACCAGAGTGGGCTGCAAAGATAACACGGCTGCCAGTTTAGTGTTGGCTGAAGGGTGAGGCGGCGCGTGTGTTTATCTTTAAACTGTCTACAATAGTCTTTCTATATATAAAATGTATTTCAGGGCAAATTTGCTGCAGCAAATCCCCAGCTGTTTCCATTGTGTGCAGCCCCACAGCAGCAGAACAATGAGGTGCATTTTTAGACATAAATTCCCAGAAATCCCTGCAACCCGGTACGGGTCACCTTTGACCCGTCTCCCTCTCCCCCCCTGGCTCTTTGCAGTCAGGAAATGCTGTGCTGTTTCTGATAAAGCGCCGCCTGATTGCATTAGTGCTCTTTCAGGTCGCACGTGGGACGTTATGCGAGCGTTTAAACGCACTCGAAGCAGGCGCCACGCTTTTACACGATCATTAAGATAAGCAAACCTTCATCTGCATATTCATGACCCCCACTTACACCATGAATCATTCATTATCTATTACCTGAATATAACAAGCTCAGTTTTGTCCACATTTACACACCGGGCACGTGTGGCGGAATCAGAAGGAAACAGGAGTGAATGAGCGCGGCGCCACGCCGACACATGCAGGGGTCTGCAACCTGAAGCTCCGGAGACGCCTGTGGGTCCTAAAGCCCTCCATCGTCTCTGGAGATAAAAAAATAAAAGGTTTTTCATTTTTAAAAGTAACTTATTTTTAAGTCTAGCTTTATTGAACACTGACTACATTACCCATGATGCTCCAATGATCCATCAAGCGATGCCGCATCACAGTCAATCACAGTTTTCCAAAATCCTAAAACATTTAGGCAGATTTTTGAGCATCTTTTACCAAAGAAAATTCATTTTAAGGTTATTAAATACAACCGGAATTTACAGTGGGGCAAAAAAGTATTCAGTCAGCCAGCAAATGTGCAAGTTCCCCCACTTAAAAAATATAATTATTATTAACTATGGGAGACAAAAACAAAAAAAAAAATCCAGAAAATCACATTGTCAGATTTTTAAAGAATTTATTTGTAAATTATAGTGGAAAATAAATATTTTGTCAATAACAAAAGTTAATCTCAATATTTTGTTATATACCCTTTGTTGGTAGTCAAATATTTGGTCCATTCCTCCATACAGATCTCCTGTAAAGCAGAGATGTTTGGTCCATTCCTCCATGCAGATCTCCTCTAGAGCAGAGATGTTTTTTTTGTGTTTTTCTTTCTTACTGAGGCAGACGAAAGACGCTTTTTCTTCTTTTCATTTTCTTTTGTATCCATTGGTTTGGAGTTTACAGCTCAAGTTTGTATTGCATGTTTTTCCTTTTGGTGGATAAAAATAGTAAAAAGAAAAAAAAATTCTCTGGATTCTGATTTTTACACAAAAGCTGTAGCTAACTGTAAAGGCCTCATGGGAGTTTTTGCTGCTTCTTCCTCTTGTGCTTCTATTTAAACTGCTTCCTAATTTTTAAGGACTGGAATGTAATTAGAAAAAAATGACTTAACTATAAATTTTTTTTAATTTCATGACTGTTTTGAGTTTGCTTTGAAGTCTGAAAGTCAGAGACATCAAAGAAGTGGTTTGGTCCTTTGTGATGCTCCGCCCCCTGCGGATGAAATGCGGTGAGTGACGCCGTCCGTGCTGTATCGTCCTTAAAAATGTCAAAATAATGACGGGTTTGTTGGTGATTTTACTGACAAAATGTGATAATTTCTCCAGAAGCTTCTGCATCTTCTCATCCCTGCTGAAGCTCTGAGCCTCTCTGGAACATCAGCATCCGTCCGTTCTCCAGAGCTGCATCCAAACGTGATGAATGTGAGTCTGTCCGTGAGCGTGGAGCCTTCTCCTGCTCATTCTTCTTCTTCTTTAGATATAGAATCCGACTGAAGGAGTCTGTCCTCTGAAGAATGACCATAAAGCAGAAAGGATGGGCGGAGCCAGTGTTTGACTACTGTCTTCCCTCACAACTGTAGGGCCACGAATCTCACACAGTTGTTTTCACATGTTCTCCTTTGGTCTTCAGGTCAAAAAGAGAGTTTTCCTAAATTCCACATTATTGATTTCTACTGAGCAACACAGACTGCTGGTAAAATTCTAACATATTTATGTCAGAAACAATGTTTTCACATGCCAAACATGACATAAACAGAAGCTTATAACTGGAGTTTGGATTACAACTTCAGCCACACTTCACCAGCGGTGATCTGCAGTTTACAACTCATCAGTTCTTCATTGTTATGCATCAATGACAGTTTGGTTTTTGCTTTTTTTGTTCTTAGATTTTGCAGTATATTTTAATTAATGAAATTTTTTGTCATCACTATGGATCCGGAATTCAAATATTTGGGGATGGACCTAAAAATAAAAAACCCTATGATTGTCCCTGATCTGACATTTATAAGTAAAAACACATTAACCATGTGATATTAATAAAGTATAATTCATTCCTTCATTAAACCAGCACTACATCTGCTTCTAGCTGGAAAGGTCCACATGAGCTCTCTGCATCGGATTTCACTCACTACTTCAGGGCAGGACTATCCAGTGTCCTGGAGTTTTGGACACATGCTGACTACATTCTTAAAATGCCAAATGTGACGTCACCCATTTGCTGAAGTTAAATTAAAATAAAATAAAACAAAATAAAATAAAATAAAATAAAATAAAATTAAATTAAATTAAATTAAATTAAATTAAATTAAATTAAATTAAATTAAATTAAATTAAATTAAATTAAATTAAATTAAATTAAATTAAATTAAATTAAAATTTACAAACACTATTCATGAATACACTTTGTCCTAATGATGAAATCTTGGATAATTACAAAAAAAAGCAGAATCTTTGATTATTTAAATAACAATTAATTAGTGCAATGCATTGTGGTCTGTATTTCCCAATCCAGTGAGCCTTAATGCACACTAGTTTTTCCATAGAGACTTCTGGGAAAATTTCAGAAGTGAATTATAGATTCAGACACCTGTAAAAAACACAAACTCTGTTTCATTTTGCACTAACCGGTTAGAGGATAATAGAATAAAATCATTCTTATTGTTAGCATGTGAACAAAAGATTAGACTTGTAGATAAATTAATAAGCTGGAATATGATAGAACTTCCTGTTTGTGACGTTATTTCCAATTATTTATTAATTAATTTATTAATTCCAATTATTTTAACTTTAAGTCAAGTGAAAGATAAATTAAAAAATATTTATTTTCTTCCTTTTAATAGATAAAGATAGAAAAATGTATTATTACACCGCATGAATACTTTCCAGAGCTGCTTTAGTGTTTTTTTTAGACTTTTTTAAAAACTGTTTTTGTCACAAAGTTGAATATTTATAACCTTTCAGAATAAGAGTTGATGTTCCACGGATGAGTTTCATGTTTTTTTGTTTTGGATGCTTGTTTGTCTTCTTTTTTTTTTTTTTGCTGACTTTGTTGTTTTTTTTTCATGTTGTTGGTTGGATGCTTTGCCTCCATCACCTCCTCCACCACCTCCTCCATCACCTCCTCCACCACCTCCTCCATCACCTCCTCCACCACCTCCTCCATCATCTCCTCCACCACCTCCTCCATCACCTCCTCCATCACCTCCTCCTTCCCATTTTCATTGGATGTTGATGGACTTTGTCTTTCTGCTGCTTGATCATTTTCAGTCTGTGCTGATGCATCTCTTGGATCCTTCATTGAAAGGCTGTTAAAGTGGATGTAATTACAGTAATTAGTCTGATTCAATGGACTTTTTTTTTTAAAAGAGTCAACTTTAATTCACCTGGATTAAAGGGGATCCTGGGGATTTGAATGAATATGGAAATGTCTTCCTGTGACACAAAAAGACGGAGAAAGTCTCCTGATTGGCTGAGGAGAACTCCTGATTCTGGAATCAAAGTGTGAAGTCTTTGATGGCGGATGATCCGCTGAAACAAGTTTCCTAATTTAATTGCCCTCTCCTCCGATTTTGTCTCTCTGGCGTGCCTGCACCCGACTGGATTGATTTACTCCTTTGATGGCGTGCTGCAGGTTCAAAGCGAGAGCTTTCAAATGTCATCACTGCTCTTACCATCACGCTCTGCTAATGTTTTCCTTTTAGAACTGGAGAGTTAATCATTCAATTACACTTCAGTGCTTAGAAAAGAGAGTTCTGTGCATGAAGACTTTACTTTCTCCTCTCGTTCTCATCATTTCCTACATTTTTCAGCCAGTTTGAGCTGGTTCTGTCATAACCTTCAGCAGTGTCATTGTTTTCAGAACTGCATGCATAGAAGATAAAGCATTCATGGTCTGGGCTCTCCTTGTTTGGGTTTTAGCGGGAAAGCTTGATAAAATTCCTCTCTGCCAATGCGCTCTGGAAGCCAGAATTCATTTAATTTGAACTTTTTTCCTTTTCTAACTGTAAACTTTAGGGTTTAATAGTATGAGGTTTAAATTTCTGATCTAAAATCTGTCAAAAAGGTGGAATACGTTTGGAATATTGTTGTTTACATCAATGCTTTTTCTTGAGTGTGGTCCATCGAACTTCATGATCCAAATTTAGATAGACAGAAGATAACTAACAATCTGTTAGTTAGCGAGTCATAAATAACCTGTTACCTACATGTTAATTATTTCAAATTCTACCTTATTAATTAATAATAGATCATGAATAAGCCGTTAGTAAACTACTTATCAAATGGGTTTTGTTCAGACTGATCAGTGTTACGGGTAATAGATTACAATGTAATGAATTACTGTAATTTAATTACTTTTGTCAGTAATGAAGGAATAAATTACAATTACTATAGAAACTCTTGTGACTTTGGCTCTGAAATTAAACGGAGATTAAATAAAAATCTGTCCCTGTTTAATATACAACATCCGCTGAGTTTTTTACTACAACCTTAAATTATCTGGAGCACACGTGTCAAAGTCAAGGCCCGGGGGCCGGATTCGGCCCTCTGGGTAATTATATCCGGCCCTCCAGATCATTTGATCTTATTGTCATTAATGGCCTGATGATATCTTGTGCGGATTTATAACTTGTATAATTTTGACAAAATATGTTTTTATGGAGGATAAAATATTGAAAGCTATTTAAGGTTTAGGTTGATTTATTTTGGAAAAATGTTCATGTCTTTTCATTATTCATAATTACGTTAAAAAGTTTTACGTTTTAAGTTATATATAAAGTTTTAAATTAAAAAAATATATATTTTGCTAGTTTTTTTGGACTATTTTGGCATTTCCAAAGATTTTTTTAGGCTATTTTGGAGTTAGGCTAATATATTTTAGCTTACATGCTAGCTGTTTTGGCTAATTTATGATTGTTTAAAAGCTCCTTAGGCTGTTTTGGAGAAAGGCTAATATTTACACGTTAGCTGTTTTGGTTAACTTAGGAATTTTTTTCAGCTTTGTAGGCTATCTTAAAATTTAACTATTTTTTCAGATATGTTTTTTTTAAATTACTTTTTAGGCTAATTTGGTATTTAGCTAATATTTCAGATGGCTATCAGCACTAGCATCTTCAGCAGCCAAATTCAGCTTACAGTATTCACACTAGCGTTATTGCAGGTAATGCTTTATATCTAGCTCATAATTATGTTAAAAAGTTACGTTTTTAAAGTTTTAAAATGTTAGCTTTAGCGTATTCAATAAATGTTTATTCTGTTCGGCCCCTGACCTAGGGTGTGTTTTAGATTTTGGCCCCTTGTGCGATTGAGTATGACGCCGCTGATCTGGAGTGTAGCGTCTCACATTTCAAATCTTTTAAAACATCTTTTCTTTTAGAAGGAATCGAGTGAACTGACGTTTTTTTGGTGAAGTTTCTAACCAGAGAAGTCTTCAGGCTCACCTGCAGCCAGAGATGTTCCTCCTAACTTTCAGGAATGGAGTTGTGTTGCTTTGTGAGCAGCTGCCACATTGTTAACTCCTGTGCGTCTCGCGCGCTCGCCGGCTAAAAGGGGGATAATGAGGACGACACCTGGGGTGCTGAAATAATTGAAGCTGTTTGATGTCTCATCAAATCTCACTCACACACGTGCGCACACACACACACGTGCACACTTTAACCTTTCCCTGCGAGTGACACGAACAGGACGCCACGGACGCGCACGGCTTCCTGCGTGAGAAAGACTTGTAACGCGTCTCGACAGGAGTGCTTATTATTGTGCACGTGTGTGGCGGTGATGGACCGCTGCTACTGTCGCAATTGTCATTTAAATCTCTCCCGGGTTCGAAATAATTACAGTTTACTGTTGAATGTGTTTATTTTTCCTCTCAGGCCGGAGCGAGTACACGATTTGTTTATTCTGCTTGATTGTTTGTTGTTGGCAGCTGTCTGAACACCTTACAGAGGGTCACGTTTCACTCAGAATGTCAGTTTCCACAAAAGATGACGGCCTCGATGCAAATGGACCATTTTTGTCCCATTTTTCTGCTGCACCAACCTCGACTTTGAAAAATATGAGGATTGGGACCATTAAGAAAGATGATATCCTCAGGATCTCACCGTGAAAAAAGTTTCAAACCGTTTCTCAAAACCTCGAAGACTGAAGGACACGTCTGCAGAGGAGACCGCTAAAAACTGCAAATCAAAGTTCTATCTGGATGTTGCACAGTTTCCATGGAAACGAGGATCACAGTTATTGTCTTGCTCATAATAATAATAATAAAAAAATAAATACATTTGCAAGTCACCATGCTTTCACAGCAGCTGGAATGAGTAATCATAAACGTTATCGATCCAACTCGGGACGGATAAATGAAGCGGCGAGTCTTCTAGTGATTTTCTAGTAGAAACTCTGATGTTTCTTCAGACGCGACCTCACGGATGACCATCACTCCGTGCAGACAAAAGCCAGTGTTGTCGGCTTGAAGGTTTTCTGGCTTTCAATAAAACTTCACCAACAATCGTTGAACCTCAAAGAGAAGGTTTTTGTTTTTTTATTTTTACAGAACAACAATAACTGAAATCTTTGTCTCCATGGAAACTGCAGTGATGGGGGAAAAAAAGAAGAAGTTGAAACTTGGTGAAGGTCAGAAGGGAAGATTTGTGGTTTCATTTAGAGAAGGAGAACCACAGATGAAACATCGACTTCGAGGATTTTCTGTGTGGACAAAGACAATAACAGGATCCAGAGAAAGGGAGAATAGAGTCAGAGAAGAACTTTGGAGGTGTTCGGGGCATGGATGAGAGCTGGAAGACGGTGGTGAGATGTTCTGCAGGAGCAACAACCTCTGCAGAGCCGACAAACAATATAATGTCAAAGTTACTCTACAAAAACCTCTTAAAGCTTCAAAATTCACCAAGCTTTATCTGGGGAAACCATGAAACGTCCATAAATAAGAATCCAGTGGAGAGACGCGAGCAGAGAGGGGTTGATGTTCATCTGCATCTTTGAAAAACAAATTGAATTTTCACTGAAATATCCAGGAACTCCTGCAGTAAACAGCACTCACTCCTCTTTAGTAGATGTTTGGGAGCAACTGATGTGAAGCTTTTTGCATGAAGGAGGCATTGATGAGGCATCGTTCATGACGTCATCCTAGAGCCGGACTCAACTGCACGTCTTCCTTTCACTCACAAAGACAGATGTGCAAATTGTGAAAACGTTTTTCCGATACACTGTTAGTGTGTGTGTGTTAGCCTGGGGGCGGGGCTGGCAGCGCAGACTCTTCCTGGAAGGGGCTGTTCTCACTTTGTGATGTCACAATATTAATACTCACTCATTTTCGCTGGTTGGGAGGGGCTGGTGTTGAGAAAGCAGGATTTTAGCAAGAGAAATTGGCTACAGAGAAAAAATGTAGCACCCCAAAATTAATTACTTAATTAAAGGGGCCTACCATGATTTTCTTAAGCCTATCAGAGTGAACTTTAGCCATGTATATGATCATATAGTACATTTGAACCACAGAAAAACAAATTATTTATGAGATATTAGTTATATTTTGTGAGATTGTTCATACCTGGAAGTGAAACGGCTGGTTGATTGAAGACAAACAACTGGAAGATATACAGTATTCTGCATCTAAAATGAAAGTGTTTTTTCGCTGATTATCACTGGTAAGGAGATAGATTGAGAGGTGTAGAAGCCGGGGGGCGGAGCTTGCAGCACAGACTCTTCCTGGAGGGAGCTGTTGGCATCGATCTTATGTCAGCATGTTTCCAACCGCTCGGGAGGGGCTGCTGCAGACAGTGCAGGTCCAGATCCAGATCCAGGTCCAGATCCAGATCCAGATCCAGATCCAGATCCAGGTCCAGATCCAGATCCAGGTCCAGGTCCAGGTCCAGATCCAGATCCAGATCCAGGTCCAGATCCAGATCCAGATCCAGGTCCAGGTCCAGATCCAGATCCAGATCCAGATCCAGATCCAGGTCCAGATCCAGATCCAGATCCAGATCCAGATCCAGGTCCAGGTCCAGATCCAGATCCAGGTCCAGGTCCAGGTCCAGATCCAGATCCAGGTCCAGATCCAGATCCAGATCCAGGTCCAGGTCCAGGTCCAGGTCCTGGTCCAGATCCAGATCCAGATCCAGGTCCAGGTCCAGATCCAGAACCAGATCCAGATCCAGATCCAGATCCAGGTCCAGGTCCAGATCCAGATCCGGGTCCAGGTCCAGATCCAGATCCAGATCCAGATCCAGATCCGGGTCCAGATCCAGATCCAGATCCAGATCCAGATCCATCGTTTGCAGCTCTGTTTCTCCTGGTCCTCCCGGCTCTGTCGGCTCTTCTTATGCACTTAGTGCTAAAACCGGTTTTGTGTTTCCTTTGTTTGTTACGGTTCAGAGCCAGTCAAAACATGCTGATAGTCTTGTAAAGTTTTTAAAAATATCCTTTTTGAAAGAGTTTCCAATAGTTTAGGAAATTGTCACTTACGCTAAAGTAATACAATTTCTGCTTCCAGCTAGAGATCGTTACTGACACCATCTACCATGTGACCAGAGGACCCTCGATTTAAGAAGAATGCTTAGAAATGTGTGAACGGATCAAAATATCGCTTTGGGGTTATTTGTAGAGGAATGATAACTATAATCCACTTAAAAGCTAAAAAAAAAAGTTTATTTCTGCTTGGCAAAGACCACATGTGTCAAAGTTAAGGCCCGGGGGCCGGATCCGGCCCTCTGGGTAAACTTATCCAGCCGTCCAGATCCTTTTATGTTATTGTTATTAATGGCCCGATGTCATCTTTCACTCACTTCTAACTTGAATACATTTTTATGGAGAGTAAAATATTGAAAGTTATTTAAGGTTTAATTTGATTTATTCAGGAATAATATTCCTGCCTTTTTATTATTCATAGTAATGTAAAAAAAAAGTTACAGTTTCAAAGTTTTAAAAATGTAGTTTTAGAGTGTTCAATAAATCCGGTTCGGCCCTCGACATCAGGTGTGTTTTGGATTTTCGCCCCTTGTGCCATTGAGTTTGACACCCCTGGTATAGACCCTGTGAATCCCAATTACCTGAAGTAAAAACCTAATAAATATAAACATTATGTTACCATTTATGAACCAACTGTGTTATGATGATGATGAAAACTCGGATGAAATACAATTTCTTCTCTTTTTTCACCTAATAAATACTTCAAACCCAATGCATTGTGGTCTACATTTGCCAATCTAGCGAGCATTGATGCACACTGGTTTATCCCAAAGACTTTTGGGAAATTTCAAGAGCACTGGATTATGGAACTGCAGATAGGAACGCCCTATCTAGTGCAGTAAATACTGTAATAGAGTGAAGGACTTTTTTTAACTGATTCAAACGACTCCACCTCCATGCTGTTGGAACTGCCTCATTTTCCAGACTTGGTTTCTTTCTCGAGTAATTTGTGAGTGAAAACAAATCAAACCAGATGAAGGTGTGAAAAGGATCAACACCCTTTGAGCCAGACAGAAGAACAATCATTGTGTGACAGAAGCCTCTCTAATTTGAAGGAAACACCATTTTTTTTAGAGGATACAGCCTCAGTGAGGCAGGTTTCCACAGATCCAGTTCTGTATTTCTGCATCTTTCTTCTGAAAGTTGAATTCCGAGTCTCAGAATCTGTTTTTGGATATGTCTGTCCCTTGGGTTACAAACCTGGTTATCTTAAACTCACCCTGGTTCTAGAGAGCAGGTTACTTTAGAGAGTGAGATGTAATTAAATCTGTTATGGTGGAATATTTACACCATTTCTGAATAAAAAGACCCAGTCGTGGATTTACAGTCCCCTCCAGTACTTTTTGCTGGTTTCTGTTGCAACAGATCCTACCTGGTCCCAGAAGAAGAACGCCTCCAACCTTCATAATGTATTTCCATCCTCATTGCGGTTAAATATTTCCAAAATAATGGATGCAGTGAAAAAGCTGTGGAGCCACACGGGAGACCTGAGTGAAAGGCAATAAAACTAACATGTACATTAAGCAGCTTATTCGGTATTTGCTGCATTTTGTCGTGTGTTTGCAGACAGAAAAAAAAAAAGGGCTCAGCTTTGTTTTCCCTGCGGCTCTCCAGGCAGCTTAATTCAGCAATGCTGAGAGCGGCGACGAGCCGTGAGAATTAAGAGAAGGTGACACATCAGTAATTGCAGTATGTCAACACTCAGCGTATATTGATGAGCACAAGTATCAAACGCTTCGTCTGTGCAGAAACCCTCCACCTCGTGTCTGTAACCTTTAAATTGCAGAATTACTTCATTCTTTGGCATTTGAGAATTGGCCGTCTGATGGAACAGCCCGGTTTTTGTCTCTGCGTTTGATTTAAATTAAGGTTGGGAAAGCTTTTATTATCCAGAGTAGCTCGTTTCAGACGTTTGAAAACATAATTATTATCAGTGCAAACAAACAAAAACATGAAATTACAGCTTTTTGATTTGAAAGGCAAACAGCTTCTCGGTCAAATGAAGTTGTTCAATGCTTTGGCCATTTATCTTCATTATCAATCCCTGTAAATGAAAGCGTGACTGGATTAGCATGGACTGATGCTCCGACAGCGGGCAATTCCGAAAGGTCACTCGGAGCTGTGGAGGAACATCTAACAACTCCTGCTGTCTGTGAGGGGAATCGATCCCATCGCTGGAATCAAGTCTGATCCTCAAGCTGTTAGAATCAAAGTGCAAGTGATCCGCTGTTGGTCCCAGATATTTGTGATGGGGAAAACTACTTTTAAAAAACAGAATCTGACACAAACC
The DNA here is from genome assembly GCA_003999625.1 of Oryzias javanicus. Lineage (NCBI taxonomy): Eukaryota > Metazoa > Chordata > Actinopteri > Beloniformes > Adrianichthyidae > Oryzias > Oryzias javanicus. The sequence goes on from CM012446.1 coordinate 2,170,137, forward strand.
ATTTGATTGATCCATATTTAAACATTAGATGTGATTTCTGGATGTGATCTACTAAGTGAAAGACTGTTTTAAGCATGAAAAGCAAATCTTCCTTTTAATTTAAATAACACAGGTTTGGGTATTAATGTAATATTTATTACAATAGTAATATCATTTTTAATGGTAAACGGCATGTACTAAAAAGATAATTTCTTCCTAAAAACGTACTCGTTTTAAAAGTAATTTTACTCTAAGGAAACTAAAGCACAAACTGAATCATTAGTTTCACCACAAATAAATAAATCATTACATACATTTAAAAAAAAAAGGGTTTAAAAAGTTTTTATCTTAAATAATATTTAGGAAATGCAGTTGATATAATGAAAAAAATAAAAGATAAAATAATTAAAAACAAGCATTTCAAGCATAAAACTGACAAAAAATAAAAACTAAAAGTTTTTTTTGTTAAAAAATATATTTATTTTAAAAAATATATCTAAAATACAAAAATAAAGTGAAATACATGCAAACTTTAGAAGAATCACGTTCTTTGCATAAATTACATCTGTATCTGAATAAATTACCAGCAACTTTCTTCCTTATTTTCTTTAGAGATCAGCCAATCGGAGCTCTTTTTGAAGTGAGCATGCGCAGTTGAGTTTAGCATGTTTCTGCTGCGTCATTAAAGAGTTAGCTGCTAATCTTTTTCTGAAAATCTAAACCAAAGTAACGCCTCCAAAGTAAGTGGACTAAAACGCGCAGCTTATATGTTTAAAAATCTAAAGGTTTTTGTCTTCTTTAAGTAAGTGTTTAAAAACGTTTATTTTTATTCCTTTTTTTTTTTTTTATTATTATCCTCGTAGTTGTTAGCACTGAAGCTAACCGGGTTATCAGGCGGTAAATGCGGCTACAGCTCAAAATATTCAGCTGACGGGGTTTAATATTTGATTTGGTTTTGGTTTGTATATTATTTTTATTTGGTTTGATATTTTTTTAATGCATTTTAGTGCCACCAGGTTCCGGTTTTGACCGGTTTGGCTGAGACGGCCATGAAGGTAGAAACCGCGTTTTGGTCAACACAGTACAGATAGATTAAAACTAACAGTGATGGAGACAAAATGTACATTTTAGTCAGATTGAATCAAATGTTTTGGTTTTAAAGAAGTATTACGTGTTCTTATTATTAAACTTTAATCAGCAGTCATTTGACTAATTAAAAAAAAAGAAAAAAAAAGTCTTTCTGCTTTGGTTTGATTTTCTGAAAACAAATCTGCTCCAAATTGAATCAATATTTTTTGCTGACTTATTTAAGCCTAAGTCTTTTTTTTATCTTTTCTTTAATTTATTTAAAATAAGATGAGTTAGTGGAATATATATATATATATATATATATATATAATATATATATATATATATATATATATATATATATATATATATATATATATGACTGTCTCATAAAGTTACCTCCCTTACCTTTTTTCTTTTCTTACAAAGTAATTAATTTAAATGTTTATATTTATCTTTTAAGATAGTAACTGAATCTCTATGAAGCCCTTTCATTGCCTTCAGGATGCAGAGGTGCTGTACAATAGATTGAGGGGGAAAAAAAAATACAAATTCAATTTTAAAGAAGTTAAGAAACAGTATGTAAAACAGCAGCACAACATCACGTGAAGTAGTAAAACACAACAAAACAGTGTATTGAATTTGAAATGTGGCCACGATGCAGAAAGCTGTATTGCTTGCATGTATTTTAACCCTTCAAATGTTTTCATCCTTTTTACCCCCTCTCTTCTCATTTTTGAAACATGTATAGAAACAAAATTTTTTTTTCATAAAGCTAAAGACCTTCTTTGTTTTATAATTCATTTTTTAGGGTTTCTGAGGATGAAGGTCGTGTGAGCACAGGGATGTTCTCCCGTTAAACTCTGAACGTCTGTGGCTTTGGACGCTTGGTAGGCTGGAACACAAGAACATCTTTGCAGGTACGTGATATACATGAGGTTTGATCCTAAAGTAGTACAAAAAAAATATTTTTTTAAATATAAAAAAAGTAAATTGAATAAACAAATACAAAACACAACTTATGTATTTAAATGCATATTTTTTTATTTATTTAACCCCATAAAAGTTATGGATTTATGTCTGTATGTATATAATCAATTCACTGCTTTTTAGTGGGGTCTTGATTTTAGGTAGAAAAAAAATAATTTCTAGTGCCTAACATGAATACTCAGATGCTACGCTGATAGATAAAATTTAAGCTTTTAGTTTTTCTGATTCCATTTTTTTCCTGCAAAACTGTGACAGTTTAATCTAAAGTTTAGTTTTCCATCAAATTCTTGATTTAAAAATGATCCAGAATCGCAAACTTTCTGTTTGATTTACAATTTCACTTGAATTGATTCAAATTTCCTCTCCAGTAGAAAAATATAGCACGTTATGGTTATCGATCAGTCAATATTATGACTTACTATAGAATTATTTTATGTCGTTGTAAATCTATGAACCTGCCTGTGTGCGTTTTTGAGATGACGTTAGGTTATGTTGACCTAATAGCTGAAACGTGTCAGGTAAATGTTTCAGTGTAATACTTGCAAATGCCACAAGAGGGCAGCACAAGCACTCAACATTACTGATGTGACGTTCTGTATCGAGGCTTCGAGGCACGTTTGGAGTAGTGGAGGGAGGAGCAAAGCGTGTACCGAGGCGCGCTTCGTCAAGGGGAGGAGCTAAAAATCATGACGTCTGAAGCCTCACTGCCTGGCTGAACCACGTGACTGATTCATGAAGCGGTGCAGGTAAGATGAGAGCAGCTTAATTCCTTCATTCAGTGAGACTTGTATGAGATTTAAGGGAAACTGTTGTTTTTATATAAAATAGACCAAAGTGACGCATAAATAGTCATCACAAGCCATACTTGAGTAAAAAAATTACCCTTAAGCCCACTTACAAATTTGAACTCCTACTGATTTAAGTTCATCATCTCTGACCCCCTGGTGAACTTTTTTGGGGGAAAAATGTTGGAGGTACATTTTTAACTGTGTTAATGTCCTGAACTTACAAAAGTTGTGTTCCCCTGTTATTTTTTACAATTTTTATTGAATTATTGTAAAAATGTGATTATTGGTTGACTTAAGCTGAACAAGATATTAACATACAATGCGACTATATTGAGAATGTGGGCGGGGTTAGCTAAAATAAAAAACAAAAGGAGATCCATCTATAAGTTTCCTTTTGCAGATTCTTCTAAAAATGACAAAAACCTGTTTGTCACACCCAGGTGAATAGAAGATAAAATAGTTAGATAAAATATATATAAAAGCTACAGGTGATGGTCGTGTGTAGCTGCCACTCCACCTGTGAGGGCGGGGCAAAGGAGGGCGGCGGGTGGTGCTTGTGGGCCGAACATCGACTTTAATTAGTTTAATGTTTTAATATGAGATAAAAGAAATAGTGCATTACTATCATACAGTCTTTACTAAGGGTAAATAATTAAATTTCAATGGGTCCAGTTATGAAAATATAATTTATATGAAGGTCCACTTGGGTTCATTTCAGTAATATTTATTTTTGCGTTCACATTAAGACACTTTTATAACAGCGACAACTTCAGGCATTACAGCAAACAGAAATAGTTTTCAATGACAATAATATTAATGAACATTTCATTAAACAACTTGTGTGGATGAGTGTGTGTGGTTGTGGTTGGCTTTGGACTGCCGGGTGAAAGAATGAATCCATAAAGATCTGTCCATTCATTTTTAAAAGTCTATCCTCCACATCCACTTTCCTTACCTTGGAGCATTCCACGTCCACTCGGCTTCAGTTTGGTTCTGTTGATGCTGCTACTTTTGGAGATAAACTCGTAATAACCGGGACGCACAGCTATGTTTTCATGTACTCAAAATCAACAGAGAATCAAGTTCAAGTTTCTTTCATGGTTGCTGGGCCACGCGTTCTGCTGTAACCTGCTGCTCAGATGCTCCGAACTGGATCATACGGTGCATAGAAATGACGACAACTGTCAGAATCACTGCTTTTGTTTTTGCGCCAGTCATAGCCTCCATCGTCTGACCGCTGATTTATTTATTTAGTTATTTTTTTTGCCACTTCTCTCGTTGGGGGTAGGGCTGGGCGATATGGCAAAAAAAGAAAATCACGATTTTTTCAATTTTATTTCACGATTTCGATTTTATCACGATTTTTTAAAATAAAATTCACATTGACAAAAAATGAATTATGATTTTAGTTGAAAGAAGTAAACACATTTTGAACAAATATTTAGATTTTTTCAAAATTTAATTTAAATCATTACAAGCATTGATATATATTTCTGGATTGGCCCTGCCTACATGCCTATAGACAGAGACGTGCACGCTCAGGCGCCATCATCATGAATTGATTCATGCAGCAGAACACAGCTGTTTCAATGGAGGAGGCAGACATCAACTGCTAAAATCGGGCTAGCTCCTTCATTTCTCAAAGATTTTTAAAAATGGCTCAAATTAAAGCTTAGAAAATATTGATCTTTGGTATATTTAAATATTTATTATTAAGATCAAGCTGTAAATAGAGCAAAAATTGTGCATTCTACTGCTAACAGAAAGGCATTGATGCCAAGAACAGCTTCTTAATACTCATGATTTTTTGGCCTCTGTGCTAAAATACATAAACAGATTGTAAATGCTTTTCACCCAAGACCAGAAATGAGGGACTGATGAAGTTTAATAGCATGAATGACTGATACAGTTTAGTAAAGTCCTTTCCCTGTTAAAAACATCTCAAAGTGGTTAATAATAATAATAGTAAAAACACCATTTACCACATTTTCAAATGAACTACAACTTTTATTATTTTTATTACATATATGGTAAAAATCTCAATTGCTTCAGATTTACTTCAATAGATGATTTCATTGTACTTTGAGAAAAGGCTCCAGCTAGCATCTTTAACTGATACAAAAACATTTTTTAAACTTTGATCATAACATCAAATACATCTACCAAACTGTTCAGATTCAAAACACAGTGATGATAGCAGTAAACTGTGTTTCAGGTTAGGGTTTACGGTCTCAGCTCCTTCCCTAACATCTGCTCTCTGCTGTTTATGTCACTGAGCAGAAAGCTAGCGTTAGCATTAGCATTAGCGCTGTATCTTCCGGCCGGGCTTTCTCTGGTCTGTTGACCAAGAAAAAGATCAATCGTGACGGCACGGATTAAAAAAATTATGTGCGAACTCACTTATACTTCTTACAAAGACAAAACAAAGTGCGACCGACAATAAGATTCCAGTAGCTAGCTATGAGCTAGCAAAACAATGCAGCAACGTTCATCTTGACCGCATATTTTACGTGTTTCCAACATGAATTTCCATCCGTTTTTGTGCAGGTTGAACGTAAATACGAGCGATTAACATCCGCCATGTTTTAAAACATGAAACATTAATAAAAAACATATGTCGAAGAACCAAGCTAACATGCTATCTGTGAGTTGCTAGCACCCACTTTAGCACAAAGTTCAGCCTAATTTATCTCTACTAAAATGTGATTGCTGTCATGTGATGATTCCTCTCCATCGGATTATTTTGTTTTCGAGGTTTTTGAAGTCGATTGCAAAACACCGTTGCCTTTTGTGCTTCTTTTCGTATTTTTTTTCGGACCTCCGCCATTTATTTACTCTAGAAGACTCAACGCAAACTGACGCCGGCGCCGCACGTCTGTCACGCCGTATGTCACGTGACTTACAAGAGAAAAACACCGGGGAGGAGGAGGAAGAGCTTGGATTTAAAGTAACAGGCAGTCAACAAGCTTTTGCCTTCTCGCTCTTGGAACTTTCGTAGAAGATCGCGATAAAACGATCTGTCAAAAATGACAGATCGTCAGCTTTGGAGATCATATCACGGTTTTATATCGTCATATCACCCACCCCTAGTTGGGGGTCACAGGGATGCTGGAGCCTATCCTGGCTACTGATGGGCTAAGGTACACCCCGGACAGGTCTCCAGTCTGTCGCAGGGCCCTTAACTTACTTAATTACAGAAGAGGACGGAATAATTAGAGTTTAAGGAAGCTCAGCTGTATAGTCCTTTATTTGTTGTTTCAGAGAAAGAAAGTGGAGCAGGTTACACACACCTCTACACACACACACCTCTACACACACACACCTGTCCGATAATGTCCGGATTTAGCAGAAAGTTGCTAACTGGGGCAGATCGGAGCTGCTGTGTTCTGATTAAAGCTTAAAAACAGGGACACCAGCGCCTCCATCTGTCACTTCCTCTGCCTCTTTTCCTCTCATCCAAACACACATTTTGTTAAGTCTGCACTCTAGAAGACTCACACATTCCACATCTTGAAGGCAGAGTTAATGTCATCCTGCCTTTATCTCGCTTTCCCTCTGCTGCACTTTGTCTGACACCCTCAGCTGCTCGCATCACTTCCTACATTTGTCAGTTTGTGTGTTTTTAAATCTGATAATTGACACTTTTTTTGTTGTTTCTGCTGCACTTGTGCACCAGAAGATAATTAAAGAGAAAACTCATTGAATTTGAGGAAATTCCGATCACTCTGGTCTCTACCTGTGAAGATCCAATAAGGAATTTGATCGAGTTCCATCCATAGGTGCACATCAAAAGCTCTTCTTGGCCACAAAGCTTTCACCTTTAACTTCAAAGTCTTCTCTTGTAAATGATGTCAGATCAAAAGCGAAGGCGTTCTTTTCACTCTTGTGCGTTTGTGAAGGCGTTCATGCACGTATAGGCTCCAGTCACTGAATCCCTGGAATCTACAGACGTGAGTTTGACAGACTGGCCAATCGTTTGCTTTTGTTTCTTACAATAAAGAGATGATTTATTCCTGCTGGGACCAAGAATCTTGTTTGTTTCTAAGCTCCGTCAAGAAAAAGATCTAAATGATGTTTGCTGGAAATGTGTCAGTAATTAAAAACAAAAAACTCTGCAGGATGTTCTAATCCCGACGCTTTGTTTTGATTGTTTTGGTGGATGTTTTTTCATTTTTGGTTATTGACTCGACATCCTAATGTACAAATGTTAAATTGGACAACATTCAGAAGGAGATGAGTTCGTTCTCAGAATACATAACGTGCTTTAACAGCATCGTAAATATGAAGGAATTTGATTATTACATGAGCTGCTCTCCTTCCTCTTTATTCATTTTTTATGTGTTTCAGTCTTTGTTACTTCATTATATTATTTGAAAGCTGGTGATGATGATAGTGAAGACAGAAAAAACAAAAGTCTCAGTTTTATGTGGAAAGTTTGTCATTTTTTTCTGTTAAATCTCCTGAAAATTAAGTTTTATTTTCTTTACTCATCAAGAACTCCACAGAATATTTTGTACTAATTTAGTTATTTTATTTTATTTCAAACAAATTTATTTTTTAGAGTTTTTATTTTAAGTTTTGACAATAGAATGAACAAAAAACCAATATCAGTTCTTAAACTACAGACAGAAACTCATATTCCAGCTGTTCAAAAGTTAGCAATAAATGTATCTACTATACATTTAATGAACAGCTTTACATTTTTGTAGTTTTTGCTTGTTAATTACTTACAACTTTGAGCCGGAAATTATTCAAAGTTGATTTTTTTACATTAGAATAAAAACAAATACATCTAAATATTACTGTAGTTTTTATTTTATTTTTAAAAAGGATCAAAATATTTTTTTTAAAGTTTAAGATTATTCAGAAAATGTTGACGAGTTTATCATTTAACAAACATTTAATTTTTCACCTAGAAAATACTAACAATTCATTTTAAAAATATTGTTGAAAACTAACTACCCATCCAAGGCAAAATTTATTAAAAAAAATGTTTTTCTGTCGCTTATTGGTTTCCGAGAGCAATACACATAATTAATGTTTTTAAAAAAGTTTCTAAATGTTCTCTATTGTTTGGTGTTGCAAACAGTTAAAGGGTTAAACATGAAAATGGTAAAAAATTTACCTTCAAAAACTTTACCTCCCGTGTTTTGAAGAATAGAGCTTAAAATCTCTAAAATTAAACATCGACATCCCCGTTTCTACCTTCTGTTCTGTTCTTTTTCTCTGATAATGTTCTCTGGGTTTTTTTTTCTTTTTGTACGTCAAACTGCAGTTCAGGCGTTTCATTTTCAGTTGTTCAGCACCTCGTTTTTCTCTCTGAAAGTCAGTTTTCCTGGAAAATCCTAAAGAGTTTCGGAGAGATCGTCCAGCGGAGTCAAACTCATCAATAAACTGCTCTCTTTGATGTTAACACATTAGAAACACTTTTCTGTCTGTACTATTGTGAAAATACTCTCTGTAGATGTCAGTATTGTTGGTGGGGATAAGTTCAGAGGAAAATACTTTTAAAAGTTTATCTTAAACTTTAAATTCCCTCACAGAAGGCTAAAGTACATCTGCCTCAGAGCAAAAGCTTCTTTGGTCCAGTTTTGTTTTGTAGAGCGGTCGACCTCCGTTCAGAAGGTTCATGTTTTTCAAGCCCATGTGTGGAAGTGTCCTTGGGTAAGACGCTGAACCTCGCATCACTCCTGGTGGTTTCTAACAGTCCGGCTGCATTTAAGGGATGACTCTTTCTGCAGTCCGGAGGATTTTTGTGGGAGATGGAAAAAAAAAAAGAAAAATTTGTCTTACACTAGAGGTGTAACGGGTCACAAAACAGTTCTGATTATTTGGATCAGTAAAAAGTACAAAAACCACAGGAAAAAATCATGAGATAAAAACCTAAAATTACTCCTTTGAAAATGGTGAAAACATAAATTTGATTAGAACACATATACAGTTCCTCTGAGAGTAAATATACCCTCACACGTATTACATCAAAACATTTACTCATAGAGGCCTTTTTAAAAAAAACAAAATATCTTTGAAGTTTTTACTCAAACAAACTAAAACATGTCATTTCTGATGACATTTACATGTTTTGAGACCAAATCTACAAAAACTGTGAGAAAAGTTTTGAAAATAACCCCAAAAAACCCACATTTTCTCTTGTCCCACCCCCCTAATGTGCAAATTAAATCCCAAATAAACCGTTACAATTCAACTTAAATTATTAATGTGGTACTAATTGATTTATTGAAACTGTGGGAACATTTCAATATTTAAAATAATAACTGTTATTGGTAGAACATGTCCAGGTGAGGCGCTGCCCTGCCCCCTCACCGTACTCCCCTCTCCTGTTATCGATGGAGCAGCGGTTTTGTCATGCCTGTCCTCCGCACTGAACGATTCTATGAACCCAAACACGGAGACGTGTACCGAGGCTTTTATTCGGTTCTTCAAAATAAATAAACCCAATCTCGAATCATCCTAGACAAGCCGAGAAACGCCTTTGATGGAAGCTCCTCCCACTCGAAATCGCTTTGAAGAACAAACTGCCACTTTAACGAAGACGATGGATGTGAATTTAATGCGGATTTCATTCGGTGTGTACGGACAATTGATTTGTGGTGGGGGGGTGATCTGTGGTCACTTTCTGAAGCTTAACTGCTGTCCAGTAAAAGTTGTCAATCAAAAACATCAAAATTTGACTTCAATAGAGGAGAAAGCGATCGTCTCAGACCTCTAAACTTCTGGATCTGCGTCTTTATGACTGCTGATGTTTTCGTCACACTCTCAGAAACGTCACTGCTCCCTTTGATGGTCGGATGTGGTCATGAGATGAAATACGACGGACGCCACGTTCCCTCATTTGAATCTGAGATATGCTGCAGTAATATTTAGAATAACTTTATTTATATTGTCTTTAGTTTTACAAACAGAACAGGAATCACAACTTTGGAATAAAATTGCTCACAGAGAAAACATGGATGGGTCTACACTGATACAAAAATAAACATATCTAACACACATTCAACAGTTACATGTTTGCACAGTACATCACAAAACCTGCATGATAACAAACCGGTGAGATTACACACAAACACACACATACACACACACAACCCGTTCTGGATTATTCCTCCTGTATTTCATCTTACTTTAAATTACTGGGAGTGAGGGCAGAGACTTGACTCGAGGTCAACCGGCTCTCTGAGGGTCCTATAGTGGGGGGTTATGAGCTCAGCATGCAAAAGCCTCAGATATGCAGAACAGGTCACTGCGTCGAACGAGGACGTCAAAAAGTCAAGTCGGTTTTATCAGAAGGGGATCTTTACTCTCATTAGTCCCATGAAACCTTTTTTTTTAAAAGCAATTTCTTTTAATTTCATGCTTTTCTGAAAAAAAAAAATTGTTTTTCTAATCCAGCACTTGAACATACAAACATCAAGAGCTCCTTTCTGTGAAGGAAGCGCATCAAACATTAGTGTTCCTTTAAAAGACGGGGCTTCAAGTTCTTTTTTATATTTTTGATTAAACAAACTCATTGATTTTGCATCAGACAGTCCAGTCATGCATTAAAAAAACAGGTTAGAGCGCGGAGGCTGGGGTTGTTCCTGGACGCTGTCTAGTTCCATACAAATTCCCCTTACTTTTTAATCATTCGTTTCACTCATTGCAACAACTGTTTTCCTTCAGTTCCTTTAAATAGAACAGTATAATCAAGTCATTCCTGTGGAAACTCTTATTAAGTCCAGAGCGGCAAGCACACTGGGTTTAGATTTATAAACAAAATCTGCAAGTCCTCACAGTGATGAATTAACTTAAAAAAAAGAAATACCACTTTTTTTATTTTCATTGTAAAATTAATCAGCTCTTGAGGAACATCATCAAAAATAGATTCAAAGGACGTGAATAAATTGTTGAAATCATTGATACATTTAAATCTAACCTTACAATCGTTTTTCATTTGCACATCTGGATTACTTCAGTGGTCCCCTCTCAGACAAGTGCAAACAATTGCTTTTTCTTCAGATGTATCTTTTCCTGTTGAGCGAATGTAATAGATATTCATCTTCAATAATAGTGTTTTGCATCGTAAAACCTTGAGAATTCGTTTAGAAAGTGTCAAGCAAAGAGTTGATTTCTCGGATCTGGGATGTAAGGTTTAGATGTCATGCTTCAGATCAATGTGATGGATGTTCTTTCATGCATAAAACCAAGTTCATCTTCAAATGAACTAAACATCACTGAAATGCTGCCCTTTTCGTCTTAATGCTTCCCATGCTTGAGCACACTGTGCAAATGCTGCCTCGCTTGTCTTGAAGCATGGGCATCCTGCCGAAGGGTCTTGACTTGTATGAGCCCAGCTGGGAGTAACGTGTTGACAGCTCCGGTGTCAGACCCGGAAACAACCTAAAAGCTCTTTGGTCTTTTGGTAACAATCTTCTTGATAAGAGAATAGAAGGGAATCCAGTAAAAATAGATAGTGTGCTTAGAGGTTGTTGCCCCTCAAGACAAAGAACATGCCTCCGATCAGACTTGTCGTAAAAAAACTGGGAAACCCTTTTCTGTCTTCTTAGTCCAGACACTGGCACAAAAAGAAAAACAAACATTTTGATCTGAGAGTTTCATTGGAAAAAGAAAGTCAAGATAAATCTGTATGAACCCTAGTCCAGAATGACGCCATTGTAGAAACTTCTTCTGAAACAATTTTGGTCCAACATTTGAACAACGTTGAATCATTAATTCGACTAAACCCTCGAAGTAATCACGAGCTTAATATGAAAAAATCAAAATACATGTTCTTGCAATTCAAAGCTTATTTGTAGACGAGATCCGATATCAAAATTACTGACCCCCCCTCACACACTTCAAACACATACTGCTTTAATGTGCTGCATTCAGCACAACTTGCTTTTGACCTAAACAAGCATTCCTTTTATCTGAGAAGCAGTATATTTGCACTATTAAAATCTGCTGCATCGACGTGTTTTCTGCTGTTCAAAGTACTCCTTATTAAGTCCAAGGCAGCGGCAATGCACACTGGGGGGGTTTAGAGGGGTTTATAGAACCAAAATCTGCAAGATCCATACAGTATTGATGAACGTACCACTGTAAAAAAAAAGAAAAGTACCACCTTTTTTTATAGTTTCTCATTTGTAAAAGAGGATCCAGCCCTCTTCTGAGCGACAGACATCAAAAATATAAATCACTAATCGGACGTTGAAATGTTTCTGCTGCATGAAATGTGATCCACCTCACTTCTAATACATTTAAATCTAAACCTTAAACATCTCACTGGTGCTTTTCATTCAGTGCAACACATCTGGATTTATTCTGTACTCAGTGGTCGCCCTCTCAGACAGACGGCGTGCAAACAGGTTTTCTTCTTCTTCTTCCACGTATTCAGCGTCATCTGAAGCGTGCACGGCGAAGTCAGTAATACTGTCCATGATTTCACAGCCATAATGAGTCAGCGAGCGCTCCCGGCAGTGTCTCTGAACTTCCCTGCTGAGGTAAACGGCGACCTTGAGTGACCTCGGTCGGCTCTCCGGCAGGGTGAGACTTTAAAAGTCGATCGGATCAAAGACGACTGACCCGCTCTCGGCCGTAGAGCCTTTATCTGGGAGAGGGAATGGATCAGATCACCTGATCAGATCCTCAAGCTGCCTTAAGGGGAGCAGTTGGGGTGGGGGGGGTTGCTCCAGTCAAGTTCACATTTCAAACTAAAATAAATAATCAGCTGAAATGGAGCATTTTCCTCTAAAACATGACCTCCTCACAGCTTCCATAGTCGCTCCCCACCATGCTGGAACCGTCGTAGCTGTGCAGGTTCTGCCTCGCGGGGCGGGTTTGAGGCTGGGCGGCGTTCGGTGGCGGCGGCGGGTCGGCCTGCTCCGCGTAAGACGGCATGGCCATGCTCAGACGCATGCTCAGCCTCTTGGAGCCTGCAGAGACGTTGTCCAGGCTGCGCGCGTGCGGGGCGGGGTAGTAGCTGACGGCGGTGTACTCGTTCGGGCACTGGTGGCGCGGCAGAGGGAGCCCGTCGGGTCCCAGAAAGTCATCCAGGTTCTGGTTGCTGTAGCACGGTGGCAGCGGAGCGCGGCGGTCACAGCGGTCCAGGGGGAAGGGGAAGCCCCCGAATCGAGAGTTTCTGCGAGAGTCCACAGTGGAGGTGGAGTAGGTGTCCTCTACGATGTCGAACTGTGGAAACTCCTGAACGCTGGGACGACCGTAGTAGTCTGGATCAGCTGGGTACACTGAAGACGACAGAAAGACACCACAATCAAACATTATTGGGGGTCAGAGGGAAAGCTGAGTAACAGTTTAGGACAAATCAAGTTGGACTAGAAGAAAAAATAATTGTGCACTGGATTGATATTGTATGAACACCTGAACTCCACAGAATGTACGTTAGTTTCAGATGTGGAACATTTCTAAGCTTTTGAGCAATTCTGAGGACCAATTTTTAATCTTCCATATCTATATGTAAACATTAAGATTTTTGTGACCGATTGATGGACTTCTACTCAAACCAACTCCATCACGTTAAACCAAATCAAGCAGTAGAAGTTTTTTAAATCACTGATCCACCATTATGAATTATGAAAGAACACAAAATACATGTCTAAGCAAATATGAAAAGAGAATTTTTATTTACTAGAAGATATCAAAGATATACAACTATTACAGTAGATGGCCTACATGCAAGTTTATATCTGAAAACCACATTTGTGGTTCAAGAAGTAACCTCTAAAATTTCTGGTTATCTACAAAAAACACAAATACTGATACAACTTCTAATACTCAGGTTTTTGCTATCTGCTCCAGAAAAAATGAATACGACTATGTGTGATGTTATCTGAGATCTTTATAGATATAATAAAATATAATTCAGGTAATAATAAAATATACTTCAGTACGTAAACTAAACAAACCAAATGTCATGGAAGTCTTCAAAAGAAAGTATTGGTGAAGGTTCTTATTTTCAAAGTAAAACCATCATTTTTTTCATGATCAATAGAATTAGTCAGAAGGTAAATTTACTGAAATAGATTCTGAAATAATTATTTTGTTTTAAATACAGTTGACAAATTAAATGGCAAAAGTTTCATGAATACGTCGAGTATGAATATGTCATATAACTGGAAAATAGACATACATAGAGCAACCACTCAAACATATCATCCTAAATAGAAAATACTGTGGTTCGCACTGTGAATTATTGATCTTCATTTATGGATATAATCTTATTGCAGGCTAAGTAACAATCCCTAAACTGTCAAACCCCACCTCCTCCTCTACCTGTCTGTTCTTTCTACCTGTCATAGCAGGTCTGGTTCTTTGCATTAGCCTTGCTAACACAGGAGCTAATATGTTTACAATACAGAAATCTGATTCCTGTTCTTGGTTTATTCTTTGCTGTTAAGAAACTGCAGCTGATTGGATGAAAAAAATACTACTCATTTAATTAAAAAAAAAAAAACTGTTTCCATTGCAGTTTGTCTCAAAAACCACCTCCTCCTATTGCAAGAACTTTTCAATAAATGTATTTTTTTTCTTTGTTTACAGGCAAATTTAGTATCTAAAATCTGATTCGTGTAATATTATAGTTAAAGGAAATGCATTTAGTGAAACATATCGGATGAAGACGAAACCCAAGAAAAAAAGCAGTTTATTTTATTTCCTTAAACTCTGATCCACATTTCATCACTTTGACCTTTTAAAAAGAAGATAAATGAATAGTAAGAGTAACTTTATCAATAAGTTTAGATTTTAGAAAGATTTTAAAAAATTTAGTTTCTGTGAATGTATTTTAAAGTTACAACAAAGTTTACATGTTTTCACACTTATTTTAATTAAAAAAAAGGTTTAGCTCTTTTCTTGTCTTTTTTCCTTTTCTTTTAATCAAATAACATAAAATCAAAATAAAGTAAATATTTGTATCAAATGACTTCAGAGTAAATTTTGTTTTTAAACTTATTCAAATACAAAATGTATTTCGGCTTTGTAACAATATCTGACTGCATGTTATTTTCACAGAACATAAAAAGATTTAAAACCATATAAAACGCCTTCTAATTACAGCAGTTTAACATCTTAATAAAATGTTTTGATAAATGAAATAAACTATATTTGTTAACTTCTATGGTGGAAAGTCAGGATGTTTGAATTTGATGCAGATTAATTTTTTTTTTAAACTTGAGTTTGTAGTATATGATCTTTAACTTTGACTGCTGACGATAAACTGATGCTGTCATTAAATAACTTTAATCACTTTCAGGAATAAAATAAGCTTTAATGAGGTTTTTATTTTTTGGTTTTCACCTGGAATATGCTGCTCATGCTTTGGTTTGCGAGAAAAATTCAAGGCTATGAAATTATGCAAATATTTGGAAGGTACGCTTTAAGGTCTTATGAATTTCTCAGACAGGCTGTGGGTGTTTGTAACCTTGGGGCTTTTCTCCTACAATAAAATAAATTAAACTGAATAAAAAAAGTATAATTGGTGTCAAAAATCTCTGTGGCGCCTGCAGCTGGGGATCCTCTGGTTAATACAGCTCAGAGAATGACATTTTCAGAAGGAAACAAAAACTCTGAAATTCCTTTACAGACACAGGAAACTTTTCCCAAGATGCATTGCAGCTAAATCTATTCAGGAAAACTTGATCTGCTTGTAAAAACTCACTGAAGATTTATCAAATTTTACATTTACGGTACAAAAACATCATGTTTATACATATATTATTGTTATTTTACCTTTTACATATGGATGAATTTATCCTGAACCTTAAAAGTTTGTAAAGATAATCTGTCATTAAACTTTAATCAGATGAATAAAATAAGAGAAAAAAAAATGACATTATCATATTGATGAACGATCACTGCCAAACAGAGCATCATTTAAGTTTTAGAGTGGTTTAAACTGAGCGGGTAATATTTTACTGTTGACAGAGTCGATGGCCATCAATCACTTCCTGATGGTTGGCAGGTTGACGTCGCCTTTTGATTGGATGCTTCATCATCCAATCAAAAGTAATGTTGATAGAAGATTCAGCCTCCATCTGCAGACTCTTATTATACAGTGAAGTAAGCCGGAGCTTTAGCTCATCCTGAGTCTGAACTAACTCTGGGGTGACTCACCATGTCCCCAGAAGACTAAAGTGACAAAGAAGTGTAAAAGAAGCAGAATCTGCTCGGATTAAATAGGGCTTGATAACAAGTGGAGTATCTCGGTGTCCTTCCTCCAGCCTGGAAAGGTCAAACAGATAAATGATTCTGCCCTGCCTGAGGAGCAGAGGAACGACCAGCGTCTGACCCTCCTCTCAATCTGACTCGATCAGAGGAGATCAGAGGATTTATGATTCCTGCCAGGGTTCTATTGATCTGTGTGGAAAAGGCTAAAGAGTCGTAATGTGGAACAGACCAATGGTGGAGGTTCAAACTCCAAACCAAAGTGGGTAATATCATGAAATCTGCTTCCACCCACTGGTCAAATAATTAAAAACGAGCAGCAACTCCTCATGACGCGTCCACAGATGGACAGTCGTCTCATCAGGAATTGTTCTGCAGATAGTATTCATGTTCTTCTGTGATAACAGTACAGATTGGTGTCTTCTGTCTGGTTTGACTTGTCAATTATATCCAGCGTTTAACCCCAAGGGAACTATCATTTTCTTTACTGTTGAGATTTTACTGCTGCAGTTCCTTCCTGTGGCCAGCAGGGCTGGGAATGGCAGGATATATTTACACGTTCAACATGACACGCTCAACTTTTGATGATCTGTGATGCTGTGGGACCTCTTGTGGTGCCTGTAGCTAAGCGTGGTATCCGGTTGTTGGTCACATGACTCACTATGAAGTTTGATACGACTAAAAAAACACCTCTTCCAAGCACTTTTTTTTTTATATATGCAAGTTTTTTGTAAATTTTTATGTTTCCAATCAGTTATTTTATTTTTTTAGCACAAATCATTTCACACAATGTCATAGTCTCTGGAAATGCAGCTAACATGAAACATAATTCCTTTTATAAAGCTGTTATCAGTCAGTAGCAGGCAAGCTGAATGTCAAACTCTTTACCTTAAATTGATTTCATAAACGGTAAACCAAAAACACCTTTATTTAGTTACTTTTCCTGATAACAAGTAACTTCTGATATAGAGTATTTCAGTTACCAAATAACTACACCCACAATAAGAACCAAATCAAGGCATGAACATCTAGAGATGTATGACAATGTTTGTCTACGATTGACCATTTAAAGTTTTTTTTTACCTTATTCATGTTTTTCATGTCTAATTTTAAAGATGTAGCTTAAAAAAAATCCTATTTGTTTAATTTATATTTATGTCCAAAAATAAATACATTTATAATCTTTATTTAAATAATTTAAGTAAGTTCTTTATGCTCTTAACTGTAACAGGAAAAGAGCAGATAACCTGATTAGATAAAGATTTCATACATTTGCTACTCTGGTTGTTTCTGAGCACCTTATCGTTACCCCACATTAGACGTTTTCCATCTTTTTGTGATTCATCTGTCACATTTATGTATTAGCTTGCTTTCACTATCGCCTGACTTTATTTCCAGCAATGAAGAAAAGATATTCACTCATGTTTTTGCTTCTAAGTAAATGCTACATGTAAGTAATTTTGTAGCTAATTTGGGCATGAAGGGGTTAAACGAGCAGCATTAACTCTTTGGTTCACTTCTGCTGATTTCTACATTCACCTGCAAGTGAACAGAAGCTTCTGCTTTTAAAGAGACCAGGAGTTGTTTGGAACTAGAGTGAAAGAGAACTTTCCAACCAAACCAAGAGGACTACCTGAGAAAACCTATTTCAGCAGATGTGAAAGCGTTCCTGAGTGTGGAAATGACGAGACTCTACAAAATCAAGAGGGATTAGATATGAACAAAAAGAAGATTGAAACCTAAGAATCAAGCTGTGGTTCTGATATCTCTACACGATCACCACAAACTGTTTTATCAACCCTCTGATTCAATTTTGGAAACTCAGAATTGGTTAAAAACAAATCAGCTGAAATGAATCTGGTTGATGCAAAGTTCCCAAAATCTACCTTCATAGTCCATGTCCCAGTGGCCTTTTCTGATGGAGTCGTTGTCGGAGCTGGACGGCGGTCTGGCGGGAAGGTTGGGAGCGACGCTGCACACAACGGGTCCATGCGTCTTTGGCGATCTGCCTCCAGACGAACTGATCTGGCTCCTGGGTCTTAGCGATCGGAACGGCGTGTGGTCCAGGTTGTTGGTGGAGCCCACTAGTGAGTTCATCTCCATGGGGTTGACTTCCTGTGAGGCTGCTTTGGCGTCCTTACTCAGACTGGATTGGAAGCAGCTGTAGAGATGGACCGGTTTAAAGGTAAATCATTTGACAGAGAAATGTAAATAGTTTATACTGTAAAAACAGACTAATGATGTCATGAAGTCAGTTTCTCACCCGTTGGAGTCCTGAACACACGCAGGCTTCTTCTTCTTATGCTGAACGTATCGTTTTCTTACGATGACAAAGATGACGACCAGCGACACGAGTCCGAGCACGCTCGCACAAATCTGGATGATTTCCACAAAGTCGATCCCTGGAGAAAACTGTCAAAGGGCAGTGATGCGTTTAGTGACCTGCTGAAAGCTGGGAGCTTGTCATGACTCGCCGCTCTGACTGACCTGTGGCAGTGTGCATCGGATATGATCGTCCAGAACCTCGCAGTCGAAGCCTCCAGAACAGGAACTGCTGGAGCAGTGACATCTAAGAGAGCAGAAGAAGAAGAACCATCGTTCAGATATACTAATAAATGTGAATCCACCGTTTGAAAAACTTTATTAGCAGCATCCTCGTAACAGTAGATGAATGAATTTATATATTATTACTATGGTCTGCAACCTGCGGCTCCACATTTACATGCGGCTCTTTTATTCTTTTATGTAGCTCTTCAGCTTTAATGAAAAATGCTAATGATTAAATACATATCAGATTAATTTGTTCATTTTCTTTTTAGATTTTTTACATGTCAAGCAACGAAGAAAAAACATTTACTGTCAGAAACGCTGTAAAAATATTTTTTAAATTTGTGTTTCTAATTTATAGTTAGTCAAATGAAATTTCTAAAAGTATTTTTTATTTTGGTAAATTACATTGAACTTTTGAACAAATGTAGGTAAAAGGATTTAGTTGTGTGTTTTCAATAAAAAAACTCAGGTTATTGTAAATAATTTACGTTTTTTTCCCCCAACTAAATAGATTCCACTAAATTGTTTATTTTTTAGATTAAATTAAAAAAATCACACCAAAATCTTAATGATAGAAACTGCATTTTGAATTGAAGTAAAGCTGCTGCAGGATGAGGACCATTTATCACACAGAGTGGGTTTTATTTTGAAAGGAACCAGTGTGCACGGCTGTCAAAAGTAAAAGAAGTTACTACTTTTATATATATTTTAAAAACTACATTTATAAATAAATGCTTATTTGTCAAAAAAGCATAAATATTGTGGATTTTTAAGCAATAAAGTAACATTTTAGCTTTAAACAGTGTGGGAATCTGTGGGAAAAACTGTTGTAATAAATTCATATTTGAACTAAAGACTCCAGTTTGTTGTCTGTTAAATGCAGCTTTGTCTTATTTTGAAGTTAAAGGCTCTTCTCCGGTTTCCTCTTTTCTGACTAAATAAACTTTGGATTTATGTTTGTTTTTCTCGTTTGGGGGTTTTAATTTAGTGCTTTATGAAAGTAGCGGATGGATTTTGTACTCGACTTGACGTTCGTCCTGAAAGAGTTGGATGTGGTGGAGAATCGGCTGAACTGAATAGCGTGCATCATTCTTAAATCGTAAACGAAGGCCAGAGCGCCTTACAGTCGCTGCTCCATTCTTCTTTTGTCCTAATATACGGTTTTATTTTCATGAAAAGTTATTGATTTTCCTTTTGTCAGTAGAAATGGATAAAATCTGAAATCAGCATTGTTTGCTCCTGATGTTGGTTTTTGCTTTTTGTGGCCATAACAACGATTCAAACTGCTGAAAAGGAGTTGTGTATTTAGGTGTGACCAGCAGAGCCGCAGCAGCGGAGCGGCCACTTCGGCTCAGCGCTGAAGGTTACTTTTGCTGCTGATGTGGCAAAGTTTTCTGCAACGCCGTCCTCCTCCCTTCCCAGATGTGAAGCAGAACCCTGAGGACCGGCAGAACTGTGATTGCTTCAGTGCCGGTGCTGCCATGCCCACAAAAAGCTTTTATGCAAAAGGAAACTCCACTATAAACCCATTAATGCAAATCACAGAAGTTCTCTTCCTGCTGCCTGTAGAAGAGGTTTATCCTGAGTCCTGACATCAGAGCAGAGTTCAGGAAGTTTCTTATTCAAGTGCGGATCATGGAAAACAATGAAAACACCGGGTTTGCATCCTAATTCAATCTCGCCGCTCAACAGGAGAAAACTCCTCCTTCCAATTATGCCTCACCAGCAGACATTTTTCATTTGACTCTGTAAATGAAAGCCTCCGCCGTGGCGTGGATGGATTGCCGTCAGGAGCGGCGAGGGCCACTCCACAAACACATTAAATGAAGGGGGAATATGCAAATGCTGCTGTAATTTTGTTTGACAGCTTTGCAGGTGTGAGTGGAATTCAGGCGGCTGACGAAACCCAAACGTTCTGTACGTCTGTGCGCTGTAGTTGAAGCACGCGTCACGTCATCCATATGCAAATACGGCTTTTTTAAAAATACAAGCATGTACTGCTGAGATGTTGTGTTTAATGAGGTTTGTACTGTTTTTCAATTTGTTTGTCCTTGCTGGAACCACAACACCACCTCCCAGCATGCAATTACAGTTCTGTGGGTGTGTGCTGAGTTTGACCACAATTCATTTGGGTTTATATGAAGTGGGGGCTGCATGTAATTAAGGAAAACATGTGACATTGTAGTGCATATTAAACTACTCGCAGTATGGATCAAAGGGCTCATGCTGTCGGCGCAGCTCAGTGGGTGGAGACCAACTTTTATTGCCTCCAGCGTCAAAAAGCCTCAGTTTGTTGTTTGATTCCAAAGAAACTGAGTAGAACTCTCAATATTTATCAAAAGATGCCCATAATGTATTCACAAGGTGTACAGTTATTTAAGAGGCAAAATTTGACACTAAATATGTACAGAACTGACCAAAGACTCCACCCCCAAAATGATGACATCACAGCTTCGCTCACAATGTTAGTTTTGACATCTCTAATCCACACAGCCATGATGGCTATTGATTTGTTCATGGATGGAACAAGATCAGACGATATTGGCATCGATTTCAACTCAGTGGACTAGTGGTAGAGTGTCTGCCCTGAGAATGGAAGGTTGAGGATTTAAACCTGTGGTCAAGTCGTATCAGAGACTAGAAATGGCGTCCTGGCTTTTGATGACTAGAATTAAGAGGTTGGATTAGAGTGAAGCAACAAAGTTTACAAACGCGGGTATGTTTGTCATCCGTAATCCCAGAATGCTTTGCTTCATGGGCTTGTTGGTGCTCTGTTTGCACTGTGGGGACATCATTTGGATTTTTAGATTGGTGAATGTCATATCTGAGTGTTGGGGGCTCTTGTGGGTTGTGTGATAGTGTGTGTTTATGCAGAGAAATGCAGAAGGGGTATGTTAAACCAACCTGAACAACTTTCACTTTTATTTCAGAGTTTTCTCTTTATTGCCCTCCGATGTTTCTGACCGTCTCCCTAAATCTTCCTCTTACTCCTCCTTTTGATCTCTAGTCCAGAACTTGAAATACATTTTAGCTTCTGTAATATTCCGGCCACTAGGTGTCACTGTGTTTTGTGAATATATCTACCAGAGATGTTGTGAAGTCTCGCGGGATTTTGTAAAGTCGTTGTGAGATTAAAGATGGCTGAAGTAAAGCAGTAAATCAGACAGTTTTCCAACCTGTTTGTGATTTCTTTGAATAATATAAAAGTTCTTTAAGAAAGAACTTTACAGCTTCAAAAAAAGTGGTTAATGGGATTGATCTTTGACCTGAATCTATGACGCTGAATTAAAACAACAAATAAAAGATCTATTTTTACCTGAAAGCACACAGACTGTCTAACAGGGACATTTGCATGACCTCTGACCCCGCATAGCTAAAAGTAATCTATTGAAGTGTACTAGAAGTTTACTTAGTCTGTACTAAATGTGAAGACTTGAAGTTAAAACTAAAACTGTAAACTTAAAATGTTTCAGGTTTTCAGTTAGTGTACTTCCTACACTACACTGCGGTCTAGAGTATATGTACTACACTTTTACTCGTCTTATACTTAATAAATTAAGGACTGAGTGTAATACTTTTTGTAAAGGGCTTGTTACATAACTGCCATCTTGTGAAATCGTGACAATAACCTCCCAGTGATTTTAGCTTCTTGTAAAGCAAATAACTTCTAACATATCGTGAATATTTGTTTCTTCACTTTCAAGGTTCGTTGATCCATGAAAACATTCTTTTTCTAAAACAAAATATTAGATTTTTTTTAAAGAATGTTGGTTTGCTTCAACAGAACTGATGTTACGGCTGCTGTATGACTGATTCATGTTCATAAAAATGCCTTTTCGAACACGTTCGACCCCCCGTTGGTCTTCAATCGCTAGTTTCATACCTGGCTTGAGGGTTTTCCTTTGAGCAGTTGCACTTGTACCCATCAGCCTGGGGCGTGCACGTGGAGCCGTGCGCACACGGCTGCGAGGCACACGGGTTCTTAGGCAGCTCGCAGTGGGCGCCGTGGAACGGGCCTTCACAGTTACACCGAGGCTCTGCAGAGAGTCAAGCGAGACGAGAGCGACTGAGTCTCTCAGAAGACGAAACGACCACAGCAGAGATCAGCCTGATCATTTAACAGGGAGGGGGAGAATCTGAAAGAGACAAATCCTCAAAGAAATGCGTTTAACTGCAACTTCTCAGGGTAAACAGTTGAACATTTTTACCAAAATAGTTAGAAAGTATAAAACATTTGAAATGCTTGAAACCAGTTGAGAACGTTTACTACAAAAACATCTACTTTTACTTGATGGACAATACGTTTAAAAATAAAGCATGTTTGCTGTTTGACAGCTGAGTAAATGTGATTTATCGTAATGATTAAAATTCTGAGCCTCGGTTTGTCATTTTTTATGTTTCTGATGGAGGAATTAAAGCTGATGCGGCTCGGTGACCTGAGAAGAAACATCAGGAGAAACATTTTCAGATACCAACTGCAGAAAATCTGCCTAAAAGAAATGACTTAAGAAATAATGAGGGACCAGTTCTGAAAATGTGCATAAATCCTCTTTGATAATCAAGGAAAACATAGAAACTTACAACACTTATGAGCAAATAATGAAAGAAAACAACTGGATTTACTTTCTTGCTTTGTATAACTTTTAATTTTTGATCCTAAACTCAAACCTAAAATAAGTTATTACACTTTGGGACAACTGGAGTCTGAAAATGTAAAAGATAAACATGTTTTATTTTGACTTAAAGGATTAAGGAAAACGAGCCGATAAAGATCTGAAGTGACAGATTCTTTAATCCTCACTAAGAATATATTATTTTGTAGCCTTGAACGTTCTTTTAAATATAATTGAGATTTGCGTTTGGAAATGAGCAAAACAACAAACTGAAGCTTTGGAAATTAATATTTAACTCTTGTAATATTAAAACTTTAACAGCAGAAATAAAAAGCAGAAGATTTTATGAAGCATAAAATTCCTTTTTAGCTTCATGTGTTTCATATGTTGAGACGTCATTGTTCAGCACTTTCTGATGTTTTTCAGGGAAAAGTGCAAAGTGAAAATAGTTTAACAACATAAAAGAACAAACAGTTAGTAAAAACAGTCACTGATGAGAATGTTAAAGGTAAAACACAACGATGCTCACCTCCAGCAGCATCCTCTTTGCAGATCCCTCCATTGTCGCATTTGTGGTGGCTGCAGCCGCCCGCCGCGCCGCAGCACCGGTACACCCCAAACACCCTCCTGCTCCCCGACCCCGCCCACTCCTGCGCATCACCCACTGCGATTGGCTCTTTGTTGAACCGCAGGCCCTCCAGGCAGCCAATGAAGTCCTGTTGTTGCCGGTGGATCTCCTCCGTGGCGCCCGGAGGCGCAGAGGCGAACAGCAGGGCGCCGTGGGAGCGCAGCAGCCGACACGGCTCCGTCAGGGAGACGGAGGCGGGGCGCTGCTTGTCCACGGTCAGTCTCAGAAAGGTGGAGCTGACCTCGAGCAGGACGCTGTGCCATTGGCCGTCCACCACTGGGTAGGAGTGGATCCGCAGCGTTCCGGAGGAGGCCTTTCCACATTCGTACCTGAGCTGCAGCTCACCTTCAGTCACCTGGAAGGGATTACAGGAAGCAGACGCTTAGACCAGAACTGAAGAGATGCATCTTAAAAATCAAAACGAGTTTTCTTTTTTCAAATCCTCAAAACATTTGATAAAATCTTCAACCATCAGTGTTTTTCTTTTAGGAAACAACTCTTTAAATCATCTGTCAGCGAGGTTTCTCAGTTCTATTTTTGGAAGTTAAAAGGTCAAAATCAATGAGTGTTTGGAGAAAGCAGCTGTTTTTCTGGTTCACTACAATCTGCTAAAAATGTTGAAAACCTTCAGGTTTTTGGTGGTTTCTCCATTTTTCATCAGATCATGATCCAAAAATAATATTCTCATCTACGGATGATGTCCTTGATGTTGAGAAGGATGTATTTTTCATGAATCTCAGAGTTGTTTGTTCTCTGTCCAACTGACGGAAATAACCAGAAGACAAAACTCTGAGATCCTCCTGGTGAACTTCTGCTCTTATCTCAGCTGATTTCCTGGCAGAGGAACAATTGTCTTCTATTTTGTGTCTCCTTGCGGGATACTTGAAGAGGCTGCAGAGTTTACAGCAGCGCGTCGAGTCCAAACTCCTCTGGGACGAACATCTCCACAGTCAGCGCTTCACCACTCCGTAAATCAAAGCACAAGCGCCGCGGCGAGCTCTAAAGCTGTCGGGTGAAGTTCAGGCGCCGATCGGCTGTCATGTTTTTAATCTGCACACCAGCGCAGGTTTTTATAGTGGAGTAAAAGCAGGAGGTGGTGCTGCTGCTGCTCCCCCGCTGCGATCAAAGCTTCAGGGATGTTCTGATGAACAGAAGGAGCAGCAGGGAGAGCGCGGTGGTAACCGGAGCTGGGAACCTGACAGACGCAAGTCACTTCTTCAGATCTGACCTGACGCTGTTACCTGCTCACACCTGATCTAAATCGAACCCCGCAGCGCCAAGTTCAGGTCAGGAGACGAGGAAATTCAAGGAGATAAATCTGTAGAACACAGCTGGTAAGAAAGAAGAACATGACTGTTCCACCTCTACATTCAAAGGGTCAGGATGGCCCCATCGTGAATGAAGAGGTGGGCTAAGGTGGAGAACAGTTTTCTTTCTTCCAATTATCTAGAAAGCCACAGTCTTTAGGTGAAACGGTTTTGGACTCCTGACAGTAGAACTGGTTCCAGAAGTCTACGGAGGCCGAAGCTTCATTAGATAACATCTGCTTCATCGAGAGGTTCTGCTGAGATAACGTTAGACGTGCATCCTTCCTGCTGATTGAAGAGCCTGATCTGACATTTGAGTCTGTCTTTGTGAGCCTGAAGATGGAGACCGAGGGCTCCACCCACTAACCGTCGGGACCCAAATCTCTCAGGAGGAAACCACGAAATCCTTCAACCATTTAAAGGAAGACTAAATATGACGGTCTTTTGTCTATTCCAGATAAAACCAAACTACTTTTCTGACTCAACAGAACTTCAAACAGTTGCTGATCATGATCTGTCGTCCTGTTTTCCTGGTCAGGTTTGGTCATGTGACTTCTGCTCCTTCACTCGGCATCAGCCGCCTCCATCTGTGCAGAACGTTTGAGTCTAACAAAAGTTCCTGTTGGAGAACAGCTGCTCACACGCGTGTGGATCCAGAGGTTGACAGGATTTCAGCGCGTACTTAACCACGTTCTCAAGAACATCTGAGATAGAATTCCACTTTTTCAGCATCGATTTGAGGAAGATTTCTTTAGGGAATTGCCTTCTGACGGATTTGTTTTGCTGTCAAACACTTAGATTTGGAGGTTTATGTCTTTGTTGGTGAGATTGATTCACAGCCACCAGAGCAGACTATAACGTGACTTTTCTAGTCCTTTCTTTATTGCATCGCCGAGTGAAGTACTCTGAAGGGATCGCGGTATGAGCTTGTTTGATAGTGAGACGGCGTACCGCTGAGAAAAAAGCTCCAACTCTTTTAGAATCAGAGTGTTCACTGGGCTCCAGCAGCGGCGTTCAAAAGATGACGTAAAGTCTTGCTCTTTTTCTGCATCTGTTGGAATGATGTCGATCATATAAATGATCGAAGAGTTACGGTAGTTCAAAGAGCGCGGATTTGCTCGGAGATATCTCGGGTGTGAAATGGTAAAAGAGCAACCACACTTTCATAACGAGGGCTGTGCTCTCTGCAGTGTTGCGTTCAGGCGTTCGGTTAATTCCATTGTAAAGTGCAGCTTTTCTCAACCATGTTGGAAGTTCTAGATCAGCGGTTTGTGATCTAGAACACTAAAGCCATTTGGTTTTATTTTCCTACAGACCAGAACCCAACGAGACACATAAAGTCTATTTATGATTATTTTACAATTAAACATTGAGTTATTAAGCTACTTAAATATTACAAGAATAAATGACAACAGTGTCTATATGTTTATATATATAACAGTTGTAGTTTCTTTTACTTTGGACACCAGGACTCACTAGTTCCTTTCAAAATAAAACCCACCCTGTGCAGCAGCTTTTCTTAAATTAAAAATGCAAGACAGTCAAACAGTTATCATTAGGATTTTGGTGTTTCACCATCATTTTTTCCCTTTTAACCTTAAATATAAACAAAATTTTCAAACTGCTTTTGTTCAAAACTTGAACCGCTTAGTGTAATTTACCAAAGTCAAACAACATTTGGAGTATTTTATTTGACTAACTGTAAATTAAAAGAACATTTCTACAGAATTTCTGACAGTAAATTAAACTATTTTTGCGTAGTTTTTTGACATGTTAAAAATCTAAGCAGAAATTACAATACTTAAATAACTAATCGTTTATGTATTCAACCGCTTGCATTTTTCATTAAAACTGAAGAACCACGATAAAGGGATGAAAGAGCCACAGGTTGCAGATCCTGTTCTAGATCCTGGAACCCTTTGGTGCTCTGGAGAGATGGAACTTTTTTAAAGAATTCCAGCCTCTTCATCCACCTGTTGTAGTTTGGAACCTGACATTCATTATGAACAGTGATGTCTGCAGCAACAAGTCACCTCTGCTGTTCAGACCGAGGAGCTTCTCGCTCCATCAATCACAGACTCCGTGTTAGCGCTGGAGACGCAGCGATCCCCGAACATGAAGCATCAGCATGTGGGTCCACGCTCCACCGATGAGGTGTTCTCTGAGTCATGGCAGCACGCCAGGCTGCGCTCACATGTTCAGAAATTCATTTTGAAGTGCGTTTTTACATGCCGTTACCCTGAACCCGGGTCCTTGGGAGAGACTGAGCGGCTCCGTTTAAGTTTCCCCGAGCTCGCAGATGATTGAATATTCAGCCCGAGAGGAGCGCCACAAGGGCAGCGCGTTTCTGCCTCAAATTTTTAATCTGTTTAGAAAACTGTTCATGCTTCTCACAGAACTCACATTTTTATTGTTCTATTATTCTCCTTCGGTTTTGTGTTTCAAACACAGAGCGAGCGACCAAAGAGGCTCGGAGGGAAAATCTAAATCATCTTTTTCACTGCTGTGAGATTTAACACTCCAAGGTCATTATTACCTATTATTAGGGTCTGTAATAATTAAAATATTTAAAAAGTTGGAGTTCAAACCATCCAACTGCATGATGGGTGATTGTAACTGCCCAGATGTTGTGGTGTTTTTGTCATCAAAGCCTAAAAAAGATGAGAAATGTGACGCTAATAGCAATCTGTGGGAGAAAACAAACCATAAAGGTGGTTAATCGCTTTATCAGCGCAGAATCCAAACAGATCAGGCATGGGGTGGAGTTAGGTTCATGTGGGCTTATCTGTTACATTTTCATCTCATTATTTGAGTCCTGGGATGTTTTTGATAGAGAGGAAGCCTGAGGAGCTACCAGACAAGAACCTAGAACCTACCAAGACCAGAACTCCCTTTAGTATTGAAACTGAGGATGATTTAGAAGAAATAAAAACAGGAGTTAATAAGAAATAGTTCCTGTTCTTATCCTGACCGGCTTCCTCTGTCGCAGTAACCAGCAGTGTAACGAAACGAAGACTGACACATTCACGTTGGTGAGCTCATCCACTGAACTCGCTCCAGCTGCAGGTGAACCACCGTCAGCTGGAGACGTTTGAAAGGCTTCAGCCGCTGTGGGCGTTCCCTCAGGAAAACTCTGATTCATTCAGCAGCTCCTGGATTTGATCTGCCGGGCTGTAAATCAGTGTAAACCAACAACATTATACAAACGGCACCCGACAACGCGGAGGAGATTAAATCTGTGCGCGGCAACAAAACCCTGAGAGCTAAATGATTACCGTCTGGATCAGAGAAAACACAGCGAGTGCTCACACCTCCTTCAGATGAACAGAAAGAAGGATTCTGCCGCTATAAATGCATCACTAGCTGCGCTGCAGTTCATTCTCATCTTGTTGTGACATTTCCAGACTCGAGCGCGTGGCTGTGAAAGCTTAAGGCAGAGCGGCAGCAGAAACGAAGCAGGTCGTGTGTCCGGGACACTTCCTTTAAACGTACCTGCAGATCTCCCCAGTCGCTGGCCCCGTGTGTGGACACGATGAGGCCCTGCGCTTGGACCGTCTTGAACCTCAACGACAGCTGGAACTCCCGGCTGTCCTCGTCCTGCCCGTGCAGGTACTTCAGGTAGGACCTGCTGTCGAACCTCACAGCCGACTCTGAAACACAAAGAGACGTTTGAGTCATCGTCAGACGTTCCTGTGTGGTCAAACTTTTCCTTAAATACCCACTCCAATAAAAATGCTGTTTTTATCATCTTCTTGTGGCATTTTTCTCATGATGGAGGACATATATATAGTATTTTTTTGTTCAAATCGTTGTAAATCAGGAGCAGACGAAAAAATGCATTTGAAAAAAGTTGTATGTGTGTCGTGGAAACCACCTCTCTGCACCTTTTTTCCTACTGTAAATTATGCACTTGTTGTTTGCACTTCTGGTTGATGCTAACTGCATTTCTTTGTTTTGTACTTCATGCACAACGTCAATAAAGTTAAATGTAATCTATTAAATACGCTGGTATTTGGCTCCGAGCTCTCATTATCGGAGGAGAAAAGGGCGGAGTTGCTCTGTGTCAACAGTCCTGCCCACAACTCAGAGAAGAATTTCTAATGAACTTCTGCTGCTCTGCAGACACTATGTCCTAGAAAACGACTCAGCTTTAGTTAAAAACAGCATCACCATGAGTAAAAGATCACTGGGAACGCTTTGAAAATAGATCAGGAGATGATCGGAGTATTAAACGACTCGCAATGTCAGAAATATCCGAAAGTTTGAAAACTAAAACAATGAATAAATCTTTGAAAAAAGCAATAATATTTAACAAAAATAATTATTTTATGAAATTGTTATAGAACTAGGCAAATATAACCCCGCCAGAGCGGTCTTGTTATGTCCAACGACTCTCATAGGCTAGAGAAGGCTGCGGTCCTGCTGCAGTCACAGGCTTCCTGCGACCTTGTCAGACTCGGAACTCACGAAGATTGACGCCATAACCACATTTTAAAAAGCAAAATATTGGATCAATTAACAGAAGTTATGTCATTTAAAATGTAAGAAATCACAGAACTTTGACAAATTGTTCCAACATTTCACTTTTTATAGTGCATTTATACAGGAAGTCCTAGTAAACTAACGTGATTTAGAACTTTTCAAACTACATAAAGACTCCGACTTCTGCACCGGAACCAGACCGGATGCAGTGTATGCCCGAGGTTAGTGCATCCATTTAATTAATGTTCCCTAAAAAAAAAAAAAAACTAAGCAGCTTTACAGTAGATCGTGTTCACATGAGACGATCTGTTCCTGCAGAAAATCAATAACCGTGGAGCAGCTCAATGCATCACTGCGCATCTGCATGAACCTCTTCTGCTAAAACGTATACGAGGCGGATCTTCATTATTTCCCAAACTTCTCTTTATTCTGTTTCAATTTGCTGATTTTTTTCTTTTGTGTGAGAATAAATCTCAGATTTTCCATTTCTTTTCTCACAGAAACCTTATTTTAGTTTTGAAAAGGCTTAAAAAGTAATTTTCAAAAGTTTCCTCAAAGTTTGCGGTTGAAACAACACTTAGGGATTTCACTGATCACACGTGTGTGTTCAATGAAACGCCGCCAGAAGCTTTTTAAAGAGCTTATCTCCAAATCTCCGCATTGTTTTTTAGTCAGAGGATGAACCGCAGTGTGAAGAAAATGTTTGATTCCTGATCTAACGAAGACGTTTCTGAAGAAAAGTCATAACATTTTCTTTATCCCTTTTGCCAAAAGCACAAAACGAAGAACACAAACAACAACAAAGAGAGTTATCGACAAGAAAAGATAAAGTCTGTGATTTCATGGAGATCAGAACACAAACAAAGTGGCTTTTATTTCCTTTTTTAGTGTCTTATATGAAGGTCTATTGATGCCAGGAGGGAGGGGGCGGCTCACCCTCCGGCTCATCCGGCATCTGAACTCAAACAGTCACCGTTTGAGAGAAGAACACAAACCCGTGAAGGTTTCTGCCTTAAAGGTCACTATTTTGAACAGCCGTGAAGAAAAACAATCTGCAGCTTCTGACAAACTTTTGAGAAGATTCAAAGAGAAAGTCAGACCTGAAAACATCCTGCAGGCCCTCGCCTAAAAGCTCTGCAGACACTTCAGTCGGCTAACTGCTCAGATATTCTTGTAAAGACAAACCAATGACCAGGAATCCCATCATCCCTTTCTCCCTCCTGGACTTCCGCTCTGCTTCAACTTCAGGATCTCTCATCTTGAGCGATAAAGTGGATTCCGCTTCACTTCCTCTCGCCGCCCTCCCGTTCTGGATGATTTATCCACTTTACGGCTGCAACAGTATCTGCTGTTTCACCAAAGAGCCTCCAACTTTGGGATGAATCTATTATCTAGATGATCTCCTCTCCCTCACAAAGGACGCGCCTTTGTTTCCTCTGAGATGACAGAGAAACCCTCAGACATCCTTTTCTTTGTGATCCGCTAAATGGGAACCTCAATCTCCACAAAAGAAGGCCTCTTCAGGTCGGCGATACGGGGACACGCCTCCGCCGTTTACAAAAACAAACCCTGAAAATGACTATTATGTGCCCGCGTTGAAA
The DNA here is from genome assembly GCA_003999625.1 of Oryzias javanicus. NCBI lineage: Eukaryota > Metazoa > Chordata > Actinopteri > Beloniformes > Adrianichthyidae > Oryzias > Oryzias javanicus. The sequence continues at coordinate 2,201,322 of CM012446.1, forward strand.
AGATTTTCCTCAGTTTCCTCCTTTCAGCTCCTCCGAACCTTTGAGACATTTGAGATGAAAGCAGAGGGACGTTGGGAGGCAGGAACAGTGGGATGTTTCAGAGGAAAACCGCTGCCGTCTTCCCGCATCACCCGCAGCTAACTTGGATTGTACGAGCTCGGCACTAATCCTCGCAGGAATGGAAATAAATCATTGAAGACGTTCGCCAAGCTGGCGCCTCCGCCGAGGGGGTCGAGACGTCTGCCAGCCGTAATCAAACTGATCTGAGGGCATATTTACAGATAAAAGTGTTGGGAGTGATTTATAGGAAAGACTGGATTTACATTTTCTCTTCACTCGGCAGAACAGAAACAATAATGCAAAAAACCGGAGCGTCGATCGGCTCCGCTCCGCTCCTGAACGTCTGCGTTTGAAGAAAACATTTTTATTCTTGAGAGTTCACGCATCACTGACAGAAATAACAGGGGATTCGTTCTCATGCGCTGCTCACGCCTCATTTCTCCTGCTAGAGAGGTGAGGACGCTGAAACAGAAAACCGCCAGCCAGCTTCAGCGTCCACATCGCCGCGGGGTTCTGCTGAGTCCAGACGAAGACGGCATGTTTCAGTGAAAGCGGTCGCTGCGGTCGTTAATGATCAAGACAGAAAAAAGCTAGAAAAGAGCGTAAATTCATGTTTTTAAAACTCTCATCCAAACATCTGAACTTGATAAATGAAGTGATTTTACCTCTACAGGATGATGGATACACAAAATAACAATATGTTTCTAAATTAAGGTGGAATTATTCAGATGTTTGTGTTTGTTGTGACAGTCGTGGTCTGGAAGCAGGAACTGGATTTCCTGGAGCTTGAAGTAAAACCTTCAGCAAGCTGAACTTCTACGGATATCTCAAACATTTTTACACATTTAGTCATTTGATGCTTTAAAAACAGAACACCTTTTACCTTAAGATGCCCACATCATGAGCTGCCCACCACTGTGCCTTGCAGCTGTCACAAGAGGTTACTTGAGGTTACATTAGGGGGAATTCTTAAAACCTTTTTTAATTAAATGTTTTGCTTTTAAGGTTTAAAATTTGACTTTTTGATGCTACTTTTAAGTTTACTGGAGTTCTGGATCAAAAATCTGATTTTTCTGGAGAATTTTAAATCCCTCAGCTCAGACCTTAAAGACGTTTGGCGACTCATCAAACCAGAGGATTTCTAAGCAACCTGTGCTTCTTTCTTTCTCTTCTCTTTTAGAAATAAACATTTATATTCCAACCTAAATGCATTAACTTCAGTGACAGACTGATGTGTTTTGTCTTTTTATGAACTTGTGAAGAAGCAGCTGCTTCTCTAAGGTTCAACATCAAGTTTTCCAATAAGAAAAAACAAAAAAGAAGAAATTTTTGTGTGGATGAGAATCAGCAGACAACAATGGGCTCCCGAAAATATTGATGACACTTTTTCAGCCAAAATTTTTGTGAAGTTTTAGTGTACACCTGCTCAGAGATCTCTGGTTACCATGAACCTCTGAAGCATCGGTTCGTTTCTGAACGTACCGTTACAGGGGCAGACGCTCTCCCAGCGGTGCTGTGGGGTGACGTAACTGGCTCTGTTGGTGGAGAAGAGGCCGAGGGTCTCCGCAGACAGCAGCACGGCGTTCCTGCAGTCGCGTGGGGGGCAGCCGCTGTCCAGACAGCCGTTGTGGCTGACCCTGAGAATGCTGAGGCCCAGAGAGTCCTCCATGTCCGAGACGATCCCTGCATCACAGAAGTCACCTTCACACATCGATGCGAAAGAAGTTTTACTGATGTAGCAGATGGGATGAAGGCTGACCTGCAATCCTGGTCGTAGGAAAGGACCGGGGAAGTCCGTCTTCAAGCTTCCAAACCAGCAGGACCTCCAGGACTTTGGCGTCGGACAGCTGCTGCATGCTGGCCAGGTGAAGCTGCTGTCGGGGCAGGCCCAGAGCCTGACCCAGGCTGCGCTGGAGGCCCCTCCAGTGGTCGCCCAGGAAGTCTTCTGCCGTCATTCCGGACAGTACCAGAGTCAGGCCAGAGTCCAGAACTCTCTGACTGGCTGCCCACACGTGAACTTTAACCCCAGTCCAGACGGTGAACTTCCCATCGCTGACGCTGACGTTCAGAGCGTACGAGCCGTCCTCCAGAGGCCCTTCAGCACAAAGCTTCCCGTTACTGGAGTCGATAGAAAACTTGTTTCCGTGATTCGGTGACACCAGTTTGTAGATCAACACGTCCTGTAGGTCCTGATCTGCTGCATGGACCCAGCCGATGACCCGGTTAGGGAACTGCCCTCCGGTGGTGGTGATGAAGACCTCCAGCGGCGTGACGGAGGGAGGATACTTGCTCTGCTCGGTGACGTTGATGTTGACCACGCAGATGGAGGACAGAGGAGGATGTCCACTGTCCGTCACCTGAAGTTTTAACCATGACAGGGATCAAACCGATTGACTGGACCGAAGGTTCTGCTCTGAGGTTCAGTCACAGACATTTATAGTTTCTGTTAAACGTCTGCACTCTCAAACTAAAGCTCACCTGGATCTTCAGCTGGTGGTGGGGTCGGATCTTCTTCCTCAGAGGAGCAGAGAGCGACAGCAGACCGCCCTGGTCCACGTGGAAACGCCGGTCCTCGTTGCCGCTGACGATGTGGAAGGAGAACGGCGGGCCGTTTTTGGGCGTGTCCCTATCAGTCACGACGAGCTGCAGGATGGTGCTACCGACCGCCTCGCCCTCCTGCAGGAGACAAACGCTCGTTCAGATTCTTCTACGACTGGTTAGTTTCAGTTGCGAGCAGAAAAACTGAGAGGTTGTAATCCGGTGAAACAACTTTTATTTCAGCTCTGATAACCAGAACCCCTTAGAAAGAAAGGTGTTATGTTATGAAGGTGCATCTTTTTCTGGGAATTTAAACTTCAAGTCATTTTCTTTCTGAGCCTAACTTTTGAGTGGTTGCCATGACAACATCTTTACACAAGCAGAGTTATTCTGTTTTAGTTTTAGTGAACATCCTGACATTCAAAACCTTTGGGTATCAATAAGAAACCGATGCACCAAAACAAGCTCTTATTGCTTTTTTAAGCCTTCACAACGCTCCACGACGTCCGAGTGAGACCGTCATTTATCTTATGGATTTCTTGTTAGAAACACCCTTTAGCGCTGGTTTACATCCATCACGTCAGAACTTCAGAACCAAACCCTAACCCCGGACCAAATTAATTAAAGCCGCTTGCTGTGATGAATTACCCTTCCCATCGCAGAGCCACTTTTAAGATGCAGTTCCTTCCAAAGTAAGCTATCAATCCAAACCGCGGTACACTGAAGGAGATGGATGTCAAGAAAGCAAAACAATATGGAGGTAATGGGATACAAGCGTGGCCCCTGATGCAAGGTCTTTGAAATTTCAATTACAGCACGCATCGCAGGACACGTGGGGGCTTTGTTAAAGAACCCTTCCATCAGCCTGAGGGACGTGAAGGCAGCATCATAGAGGTGCTGCTGATGAAGATCCAGCTCTCTGCACACAGGCGACCACATGTGGAAAACAAATGACGCTTGATAGAGATGAGCAAATTCGTTTTCCTGCAACTACATTCATTCTGTTGGGACTCAGACTGGGAAATGTGCCGGATCAGCAGACGTTTGACCCTTAGGTCTGTTTTTTGGTTCAAAAAGTGACTTCTATAAAACAAACAACTATCTTCCAAGATACATCTTTTTTTATGTGTTTGAAAGTTATTTTATTTAATGGAAAGGTAACATCCACTCTCAGGATCAGAATGGAGACGAGGATCTAACAAGAAGAAGTTGGAATATTCCACATCCAGCATAATGTGGTGCAGATAACCTGCAGTAAATAAACCTTTAGTGATGCTAAAGTTTCATCATGAACGGCATCTAAATGCATGATTGTTCTATTATAGATGGAAGCACTCTGCCATCACCTTTAAACCCTTTTGAAGATCCTCAGGAGTTGCTGGAGTTTTACCTGTAAAAGTCTCTGCAGTCATGCTGGGAAGCAGACCTGGTCTGTGGATTTCACTTCAGCTCACAAATACATCTTTTGCTTTGAAGACGATCTTCAGGCGTATTGACCTGCTGCTTTTACTCTTTCACTCCACTGAAATTCATGTCTGCTGATAACAGCTACTCTGAACAGGACATTACTGCAAAGGAAAGGAGAACGAAGGCTGGGTGACCTGCAGCATTCACCTGGAAAGGTGACAACCCCAGCAGTTTCCATCTATCTGCTCCGTGCTGACAGTGACTTCTGTCAGAGATGGATGTGCAGGAACGACCAGATGGAACAACCATCACACGGCTTTGTTGATCGGGAGGTTTCATCTAATGAACAAAATCTGGACTGGAAGGAATTTGTAGATGGTGGATCTAGAGCAGACACGGATACAGAAGCAGAACCATCCCAGCGTTGATCACACAAACGGAGGGAACTGAAGAGCCAAACATAACCATGTGAGTTTGTGAGGATCAGAATGAATCCCCTTCAGTTCCTTCAAACCTCATGAAGTTCAGGAACTGGCTGCAGTTTTTCCTGACTGAAGTTCTTAGAAGCTCAGCTGGAGGTCGGAGCCTTTCAGGAAGCTGCAGGTAGAACCATTTTGACCTATTTGGCTCCGTTCTCTCCTCGATTGTTTTTCCTCAAAGGTTTGTCCCTGTTCTCTCACAAAGACCTGAGGTGCTCATCGTTCCTCTGAACTGTGGAAGACCACACATGGAAGAGGCAGGCACAGACGCCTTCAGGGCCCCACAGGGCTTTTGTGAGGGTGATGAGCAGCAGATCCACTCCTGGGCTCTTCCTCCCCATCTGTTTCTACTTGAAACACTTTGTTAAGAATGTAAAGTGTTGGTTCTGTAAATGGGACTGTAATCTACTGCAGCAAATACAAAATATATGCACTTTTTTTCAACTGGAGGTGTCATATGTTTGGACCAAAAGTTCTCACAATCAGAAATATCATCTCAGATAGACGGTAAAACGTGTTCAACTACGGAATAATTTATTCTCACCTGAAACTGGATGTCAGTGTGAATACGAGTAATAATCAGCTGATCAAAAGGATTTGAAGAGTATCGAGGAAACATCATTGAATCATTTAAAGAGCCATAAGGTGAAAGTGGAGGTCATCCTCATACCTGCAGCAGAAGATGGTGTTTAACCTGAGAGAAGACCGGGGGGTTGTCGTTAACATCGCTGACGGTGATGGTGATGAGGACGGCGGACGACAGAGGGGGGCTGCCTTCGTCGGCCGCCTGCACCGTCAGAGAGTAGTGAGGGATCTGTGGACGGGGTTACACAAACCTCCATGATTATTTGGAACATGTTCTCCTCTGATTTATTTATGAGGCGCACACCGACCTGCTCCCTGTCCAGAGCGGTACGGACTGTAATTTCTCCGCTGCGATGGTCTATAGAGAACTGCTGCAGAAGGTCACCGCTCACTATGGAGTACCGCAGGAGGTTATTGATCGGACCGTCCCGATCAGTGGCTGTTACCTGTGGAGGCAGTATAAATCACGTTTCATTATTTAAAGGTAAAAAGAGAAGAGTGACATCAGAAAAGTTTATTCATAGTGAGTAACGTTTTGTCAGCGTGTTCATTATGAACCGAACCGAAGACTTCTGACGGTGATGTGAAAATAAAGTCTGAAGTAACAATTCCAGAAAAGCAGAGCAGAGTAAAAAACCTAAAATATGCAGAATTAAAACCCTAAAATGTTTCATTTGATAAAATGAATCCATCTCAGCTGTAGGTTATTATTTGTTTACACAAACATAATTTATATATTCATACATTTTTTAGAGTAATTTTGCATGATTGTTTTTTTTTCAGTACATAGTGTTCTGAGTCCTGAAAAATGTGTTTGGTAAATAATGCGTCTCGTATTCCAAATCTACATAAATCTTCTATCGCGATCAGAACTGTTTTGAAAGTTTGAAAGTTTAAACAAAAGTGTAAAAATGTTCATGTCTGTCTCAGAAAACTGTAAAGGATTTTAAATAAGAGTTTTACTGCCTCAAAACATCTAGAACTATTGTAAAAAATATAAAAAGTTATTTTTATGACAGAACATCTACAGTAAATAATCTTCAATGATATTAAATATTTAATTATTAGTTTGAGTCCATGTTGTAAGATGTTATAATCATATACTCTTCTTCATAAAACATCATCACACATTTACTGTATCCTTTAAATATATATGTCTAGAAAAATGAAGCAGATTTCTGTTTCTGTTGTTTCTTCAGCACAAATAGAAGCTGCTTTTCTACTTTTATACATCTAAATTTTAAGCCAGAATCTGCTGTAAATTGACTTTATCAGCTCTTTCCTCTTATTGTTTATACAGATTTCTTCTGTCTTGTTCTTATTTTAATGTTAAAGTAAGAAAAGTTTTGGTGTAAATGTTTTCTCTGGCGTTTACTAGTGAGTCGGATTGTTCACAATGTAGCATCTGAGCACAGAATTTCTTCATTTATGATTAGCTGTAAACAAGTATTTCAAGCGCCAAAGCATTTTTTTTTTTATAATGTCCACAGGTTAGTATTTTGGGTTCACTAGTTAGGCGTCAGACGGTCACGTATGATTACATCCTCCAGATGGCGTGTTGATGTCACCGCTAGGGTGAGATGACATCACTGCATCATTGGATACCTGTTGGGATTTTGAGCATCTAAGTTTTATTTTGTTTCCGCATGTTAGCGTTTTGGCTGCACAAATTATTCTCATCGAAGCGGCGTGATGACATCACTACGTCGTTTTTTTTTCTTCTTACCATTCTAAGGATTAAATTCAATAAATGTATTACAATTTTTATTCTTTATGGATGACTTTTTAACTTTCAAAGGTTGTATATTTGAATCTAATTTGATGTTGGAACTGTTATGAGCCTAAAGTTCAAACTTTGGTTCTTCGGTTGAAAGTGATTTATTATTAAAATAACTATTATTTTTATAGTTTTGGTTTCATGTAAAGTCTTTTTGCTTTGTTTTACTTCATTTTTCTTTCAAGGACAGTTTTGTTTGTTTCCCTGATAATTCTAAGACTTGCAGAAAAGAATACAGGTTTAGAAAAAAAGGCAACAAATTAGTGACATAAATCCCACTTTAAAATCATCTTTCTTCATCAGCATGACAACAAAACCCTTCTGCCGTCTCTAAGTGTCTCAGCATCTACAGGTAAAATGATGAGCAGCAGAGGTGGGAAGCAGATGGCGGCGCAGAGGAAAATGTCAGAGCAGAAGCGGTTTGATTCCAGACTCATCCAGCTGTGGAGCGAGCTGCTGAACTGTGATATTGCTGCGTTATCTGCTGCTGGTCCGACATGACAGCTGACACGCCGCCGACATGTGGCAAGCGTGTTCCTTCTGCTTTTTTTGGCTCCGATCGTCTCAGGCTGCTATGTCGTTACTCTGAGCGGTTATCAACACCCGCCCAACTGTGTCGACTGTATCTGCTACAGAAATGATCTGAGTCTGGAGCTCCGGCAGGAGATCAGTGGAACGTTCTGCAGGTGGGGTGGAACTCACCTTCATCACCAGACTTCCTGGCGTCAGGTCCTCAGATACGTCCACGCTACGCTCGCCCTGTCCGAAGACCGGCGCGTTGTCATTGACGTCGGTCACGTTGATGATGACGGTGGTGATGTCTTTGAGGGGGGATTTGCCCCGGCTCCCTTCCACAGACAGGAAGTGCTCCCGGGAAACTTCAAAGTCAAGCGGCGCCATGAGGGTCAGAAGGCCTGAAGAGAGAAAACTCAGTCTGACTGGACGTAGAAGTTTAGACGTTATTTAAACGAGAAAAATTTGAAATTGAGAGGAAAACAAAGAGGTTCATTCATCAGAATGGGGCGGAGCTTGGAGCTTGTGGCCCCACCCAGCATATTTTCTACATCACAAATTTTAAATATTTTTCTTTTGTCTGCTCCTGATTTACGACTTGAACAAAGAATTACTCAGAAATGTTATTTTAAGTGTTATTTTGTTTCCACAAGAACTCGTCAAAAACGTCATTTTCATCAGAGCGGGTCTTTGACCTCAAGGTCGCACGTCCCTCCTGGGGTTTTCCAGAGTGACATCTCTGCTGTGTCGGTCAGTCGTGCTCCGACTCATCCCTCAGCGCCTTAAGGAACCTCACAGCTGTGGATCCAGGGGCCAAATCACATAGATATACTTTTCTTTTTTAAGGGGAGGAAAAAGATTTATATCAAATATTTTTGCCTCTCGTACTTTAAAAGTTTAAATTCGATTCAGTTAAACGTTTCGACCAGTGAAGTTCAGATATTTGGTCATGGTATCCAAACCAGCTTCAAATCTTGGATGAAGAGCGTTACATTTAGGAGATGAATCTTGAAAACTGTCCTGTATCTTGAGAAGATGAAGACGTTTCTATCAAGTGTACGACGATGTGGCATAAATGTACAAAGAGTAGAACAAGTAAACTGACTGAAGAGCAGAGAATCTGTGGACTGACAGGCTGATGAGTGAAAACTGTGACCTTTGGTGGTTCTCTGAAGAACAAACACAGTTCCTCCTCCCATCATCGACCCCCCCTCCGCTAAGTAAACTGGCGCCTCGCTGCAGCTCACGTCAAAGAAGAACGCAGAGTCAATATAACGGAGAGTGACAGACTTTAACGGATGTTCAGGGAGGCGCTCTGGATGTTAACAGCGGCGGTAAGTGATGTGTGTGGGGTCATGTGACGTGCGCCATAAACCCTCGTTTTTGAGAGCTCAGTCGTTTGACCTTTCATGAACTGTAAATCTCCCAACGGCGGCCTGCGTGTGCTCGCCGTCATCCACGTGTGAAGTCTAACTTCAATTTATGAAAGCAGTAAAAGAGAGATCGTTCAGTCGCTCCATTCATCTGAGCTGTCATCTCCACCTCAGCGTACGCCTCTGCTCCTGCGACAGATCATCCACCTTCTTACTGCTGCTCTGATGGGCTTCATCTGCCTGTGTGTATTCATGTATGAATACTCTATGTGGACTTGTTTCAGTGTTTGTGTTTATTTCTGTGTGTTTGTGTTAGTATGTATGTTCATTTGCGTGTGTTCATGCCTGTTTGTGTGTTTTTATTTTGGGTTGTTATGTCTTCACGTGTTTATGCTTGAATTTGTGTGTATATGCTTGTTTACATGTGTTTTTCTCGTGTGTGTGTGTGTGTATTTGTGTGCGTTCGAGCTGCAATGCATGATGGTCCTCTCACCTGAGAGTGCCAAAAGGTTCACTAAATGAAACCTGATCAGGATTGAGCTGTGAGAACAGGAACTGCTTCTGTAGATGTGGTATGAACATCTCAATGACCCCATCACCTCCACATCAGCAGCTGAACCCTTCAGGGGTCTTCTCCAGGAACCTTCCAGAAACCAGACCGGCTCTAACTGGTGAGACAACATCCGACCCAGAAATCTCCTGAACGCAAGATCCAGGACTCTCATGGACAAAACTCTCAGGTTTTCTCAGATCTTTTAATCACCTCACTGCGTTCCCATCACTAACTCCAGCTGATGAACCTGATGTGACACTGGATCAAGAAACTGAAACTTTATTGAAATCAAGCAGGAGTTTTAGATTGAACGGATAGATCGCTGAAGATGAACCAACCGTCCATCACCCTAACAAATGATTTCTGATGATTTCTCCAGACTTTTGGTCCTCGGGTCTAACTGAGGTGACGACGGGGAGGGTGTGTTTGAGTATTTACCCCCCGCGCACGCACAGCCGGAGTGGATCTGCTGCTGGAGCTCCTCACCCCCAGCGGGGACTGAGTGTGGGGGGGCGCCTGGGCTGCCAGCCAGTCTGCTGAACCGCATTTCATTAAGAGGAGACGCAGCGGGATCCAACAAAAACAACCACCTCCGCTCAAACCTCCATCTCCAGGTTTCAACTCGTTGATGATCGCTGGCTGGCAGCGCAGAAATCACTGTATTGATTCTGTTTATTGATCATGGAGACTTTTGGTCGACCCAGAGTTACAGCAGATGCTTTATTTACTTATAATTCTAGTTTTCTATCGATTGTCTGCCGAGTAGCCCTCATCCTTGTTCGTTCCACGTCTCATTCTGTTTTCAGAGTTCAGATCAGTTCCTTGTTTTCCTCCTCGGTCACGTCGTGAGCAGCATCCATGTTTGTGTCATATTTGAATCAAAGCCAGCCCCACTTGGAACAACCTGCGCCCGGTTTGTACTTGAGGGGAACGCCGTCGGGTTCACCTGCGCGCTGTCTGTGGGAATACTCGGTCGACCGTCTCTGGATCTGTCATTAATGTTCTGGCTCTTTCAGCGCAAACTTTTTTTTTAAGAAATTCCCAGATTTGATGATTTATAAAAGCACTGGAGTTGTTGGTGATCCGTCTGTGTCAGTAATCCCACTAATGTGTCAGATTATTGTGGTAGCGAATGGTAAATCCTGCACGGAGCGTCTTTGATATCAACTCCCCGCTGCTCCCTCCTGCCAGGTTTCATTTCTGTGTTTTGCTGGAAGCGGCTGGAGCCGGTCCTGCACAGCGTGGAGCATCTTCCCACAGAGAAAAGCGGCGCGGTTGTTTGTCACCGAGCTCCTGGTTACCAACAGTCTCATTGTGATCACTGAAGGTCTGAGAAAGTCTGAGTGAAGCGTCGGGAGTGTGACTGCTGCAGAGACTCCATCCGCTTTCACAAAAAAAAAAAAACACCAAACCAAGAGGAACGAACATTATTTAGGATTTTTCTCTCTTAACCTGAAGACAGTTTAAGAACATTTCTGTCTAAATTATTACACTTTTAATTGATTTTTAGTAAACCTTTTATTGGGGAAAATGTGGGTTAGTTTTTAGTCTAATCTTGCTTGGTATGAAGTCACCTCCCAATTTACCTGAACCAGGTTTCAATCTGATCCAGGATAACTCTAATCTGGAATCATCCAAATCGGTGATTGATTAGGTGGTAGAGGTTACCAAGATCAAAACCATCACACGTTTTCCAGCTCTAATCTAAAAGATTAAAAATATATTTTTCCTTTTTTAATTGTATTTAAGATTCAAATCAGTCAGACAAATTATAGAATAAAAGATTTACGTGTCTGCAAGTGGAAACACGTTTTCATTCTAAATATCCAAATATAATAAAAAAATAGAAATAACCAAGACAGAAGTTGTTCTCACAGAAATGAGGATTTTCTGTAAAAGTAAACGTTTAGATTTCCTTAGCAAAGGAGCTTTTTGTTAGCCACGCCCACATTCTTGACTTGTTCATATCGTATTTTGTATTTTATTCTGGTTGAGCCAGAAGTTCATGTATTACATGTTCACAGTATTCAATCAAAAATTAAGCAAGTAATAGGGGAAGGCCACTTTTGCCATCCCATAATAATTTCAAAACTTCCATGGATCTTATTCGCATTTCCTCCCACATCAGAGATTGAAGCTATAAAAAACATTCAGGTCCTCCTTGATTCCATGAAGAGCAGAAACACAAAGCTGCTCTGTGGTTGATCTCCTTCATTGATGATGCCCTGACGGGGAAGCCCCGCCCATCTGACGTAATCAGTGAGATGAAACAGGCAGAGTGTGGAAAACATCCTAAGATTTCCTGTTCGCGGCCGTGTCCTTAAAGGCATCTTGGATGTGTTTGTGGTTGATGGACGATCCATAATTTATTTCTTTTCTGAGTCATTCTGAGCATCAAAAAGCAGGAACTCATAAATGATGCAGGGTGTTCTCAACATCACAGCGAGGGCGTCGGTCCAGAAGAAAACAACGAATCAGCTTTTTATTCAAACGCCAGAACTGATGCCGCTTATTAGGAACCTGAAGATGAAGAAGTTCTGAAGGAAAAGATTCATCTTTTCTTGGTTCTTGAGGGTGTTTCAACACCATAAAGGGGTCAGTCCAGGGATCTCTGGATCCTTGTTAAGGGCTGCTGTTCACCTGTGCGTCAGGTGTGAAAGCGTCTATGATTCCCCTGAAACAGGTTCTACATAAACAGCCTTAAAACAATCGCAGGACTGTCGGGCAGAAGAAGCAGAGCGAGGTCTTTAGGAACCGCTCAAACTGCGTTTTTTTCTGTGTCGCCCTTCAAAGCAGCGACTTTCTGCCGCGTTAGTGACTTTGAAGTGAAACAAAGAAGACCTCTTATCCTTGAAATGCAGGCGGGCTGCAGCGTTGGCTCATCGTGAGCTGATGCTTGGTCTCACGCTGACAGCATTGGCCTCCAGTCTGAACCAATGTTTGGATGGAGAGTAACATCAGTAACTTCTCTTCATTTTTTGGGTTTTTTTTATGAACAGCTTTATTTGTCTTGCTAACCCAAGTAAATACAAGCACAGATTGGCATAGGTTAGCCTGGGTTAGCGTAGGTTCTACCTTCTCACCTGAAGAGGGCATTTTTGGTCTATTTGTTGCATCCAGATTTTAAAGACCCACTTTAAAAATCTTTAGGTTTTGAGGTTTTTTTGTTGCATTTTCACTGATGAACGATATCACATTAAGCTTAAAATGTCATTTCTGAGTTTTTTGTTTATTCAAATTATTGTGAATCAGGAGCAAATAAAAAAAAATAAGTTTGGAAAAGATCGTATGTGTAATGGGCGGGGCTAGAAGCTCCACCCTATTCTGATGCATTCACTTTCAGACAAGTAGATCCATGAACTTCTTTGTTTTTTCTCGTCTGTGCTGGATAACTGATATTTATCGTCATTTTTGTTGCACCACTAATGTTGGTTGGGGTGTGGGGGGCTGTAAGCTAGTGGGAGAAACCGTAAAGAGTTCTCAATTAAGGGTAAAGGAAAGAGGGGGCGGAGATAGCTCTGCACCAATTTATGTCAAAAGGACACAGATTTTCTTTTGACTAAATTTATGATTCAAAGACGACTGGGAAGCTTTGAAAATAGATTAGAGGAAGAACAGAGTGCGACTTTAGCATTTCTTTCCTCTAAGTTTGTTTCATCTCCCCAGGAAAAAGCAAATTCTCAGAGGTAATTTCCCAAAATAAACTAGAAACGGAACAATTTAAACTGAACATGTTTTATAAAAAGCCAGTTTGTCAGGGTTTCATTAGCAGAGAAATTGCCTTTTTATAAGGATTTTCAGCTGGAACCAGCTTTAAGTTTGGACCCAGGAATCTCTGATTTGTGTTTTGCTTTGTGCCGATTTAGGAACTTAAGAAAAACGAATAATGGAAATCTTGTTTTAAAAGCTGTTTCAGATAACTTGTTTGTTAATAACATTTAAATTAAGGAGAAATGTTTAGATTCTTGGAAGTTTTGCACATTATTAATATTTTCATTGATTATTTTTCAATTGTTGAATTTGAAGCGTTGAAAATCCGTTCTGACCTGTGTGAGTGTCCAGCAGAAATCGCCCGTCCTCGTTCCCAGAAATGATGCGGTACACGACGGGGTCCGGCCCGCCGCCGCCGTCCGTGGTGAGATCCGACACGCTCAGGACCTCGGAGCCGGCCGGCAGAGACTCCAGCAGCTGCGCCGTGTACTCGGCGCTCAGGAAGACGGGCTGGTAGTCGTCCAGGGAGACCACGTCCACCGTCACCGTGGCGGTCGAGTAGAGCTGGCGAGGCAGGCCGCGGTCGGTGGCCTTCACCTTCAGCACAAAAGCGGGCGGGGTTTCGGGGGTCAGAGGTCGCTCCAGCCGCAGGACCCCCGAAAACTCATCCAAGGAGAAATAACCGGCATCGCCGGCGATGAGAGAGTACTTCACTTCCGAGTTTATACCTGAACACAAACAGAGAGTCGATCATTCATTTGAAACATAAATATGAAAAATGAAACTTTATGAACTCGACTTTCACTTTGATCGTTTCAGGAAAGCCTCAGTCCTCACCAGTGAGGGACGCTCGCGTTCAGCCCATGAGCACGAACCGCCTCTGGGGCGTCAGAGGGATGCAAATGATGGAACAAACTTACAGTGGGGGTGGAATTCTCCAGGAATCAAACGCTAAAAAGCTGAGTCAGCACAGCTGACAGGTTTGAGGGAACCAGGATCTGCTGCTGAGACTGACGGGATTAAACTCAGACGGAGATTAAAAGTCGTCTGACGGCGTTTCTACTGAATCTGAGCAGCCAGAGGACGTGGCAGCAGCTTAACTGCTGGATCTGGGAGGCTCAGTGGTTAAACTGTCCTTTGGTCACGTGTGCTGCTCTCTGATGAAATCCCAGCAGATGATCAGACGGCAGCAAACTGCTAACAGAGACCCGTCTGTGAGAAAAGTTCAGAGCGAGACGAGCTGCAGCAAGTACGAAGGAGTGGTTAGCGTGTTCTGCTCTTTGTACAGCAGCTGTTACACAGGCAGAAGCTGAATTTGTGGGTGTGCTTGTGTAAACTCTGAGCAGCATTTGAATCACACTTCAAAGCTCTGCTGCTCGTTCCAGTGAGAAAAAAAAAAAACAGCCCCCATTCCCGTCCCAATAACTGGAAACCAAAAGAGCATCAGAGGCTGCAAATGAACACAGAACCGCCTGCGGCGCCGAGGAGTTCGAACACACCAGCTACAAGAAAATGGGTCTGGAATTGCAAAATATCTGCTCAGCGAAAGCGTTTAGAGGAAGAACAAGAAGTGCACACAATCAGGAAAGAAACACATACACCACATGACTGTTTATCTGTAATTAAAGGAAAATGCAAAGCTCAATATTTTCTCACTTCATAAACTCTGCTTGCTAAAATAAAGGAGTTTGGATCCACGAGCTACAAGAAAAGACATTTACCGAGGAACGATGACCGATCCAGACTTTTTCCAGGAGCCAATAAGAAGAAAGGGTTTTTACCCTCATCTGCTTTTAGTTCAGTTCCTTACAGCACTTATTTTGAAAGGCTGAACCATCCCCTTCCCTTCATCCAGAAGAATTAAGTCCCTTTAAGCCAGATAAGAACCTGGTGCAGTTAAGCAGCAATAAGAAAAAGAAGTCTTCTTTCATAGTTTGTGTTACAAACTAACAGCTGTGGTTGATGTGAGCGAGGAGGACCCAGAGGATGGAATCAGATGACTTACTGAAGGAGAATTTTAAAAAACGACAAAGTATTGCTCCATCTATGATCTGAAAGATGTTCTCAACCATTGACTGTATATAAGTTCTGGATTGAGAGTTCCCTCCCTCATGGTATTCCAAACAGGAAGTGGCTCCAAGAAGCCAAAACCTTATAGACTTCTATAGAGAAATAAACAGGTTATTCTGTTGTTCAGAATACCCATTCTTAACGTCTTCGTAATAACCCTCACTTTTCACATTTTTCTGTAGTTCGTGTCATTCAAGAGATAAATTAATCAATCAGATGGTTCAATAATAGTAGGCAGAGCCTGCTGGCCCCAACGTTCAAAACGTTTGACAGATTTTGTGATCATCTTTAAGTGGTAAGGGTGCGGCCTTCCAACCAGCTCACTCCTGATTGGTGAGAGTGGTTGCTATAGAAACCCATACCGACCTGGACCAATCATTGCTCGTTGGGGACGTCTGGCTCCAACATGGCGGCATCCATAAGGTGAATACGCGGTGACTGAATTGACTTCTTTGGGTTGGACCCAGAATGAACCATTTTCTAAGGGCGATGTCCGACTGGCTCACTCCAGTTTTCAGTTACAGTCAATGTTCTTCAGAGAATAAAATCCCACTAAAACTTTTGGTAAATAATAAGTAAAATCCTGACACTTGATATCTGGGAATGCTCATGAGTTCAGATGAAATATCACATAATTTCGGGGAATCTAAAGCAAAACAAACGAACAGTCTAAAAAGGCTGAGCTCATGAAGAATGAAGCTGATTTATGTAACAAACTGGCCCCGACGCAGCTGGAGAGACGAGGAAAAGCAGCAGCTGAATGTTTGAAAACTCTCTGGATTAGTCCGGCTTTATGTTTGTGTTCAGTTCAAACACAAACACAAAGCAGGGCCTGCTGGGAGTTCTGTAAAGGACTGGTGCGACCGGGACAAAGGTTTTAACGGGACAAGTTGTGACCTGACGGGAACAATGAAACCTTCTCTGCAGTTTGAAAAGGCTCACGTCCTCACTGCGGCTCACCGGCGTCTGGGTCTTTGGCGTAGATGACGGCGATGGGTGTTCGCACCGTGGTGTTGTCGAACACCGTCACCTCGTAGTGGCTGGAGGAGAAGAGCGGCTGGTTGTCGTTCATGTCCTGGACCATGAGGCGGATGTCAGCCTGGCACGAGCGGCCCCCGCCGTCCGTCGCCTTGGCCACCAGGTTGAACTCGGTGTCCGTCTCCCGGTCCAGCACAGCGAGGGTTAAAAGATCACCTGAGGAGAGGCAGAATCTAACTTTAACAAACCTTTCATTTTAACTTTAAGAGCTTTGAATAAAGTTCAAGAGAGAAATATATTATCATACTAATAAAGTCTAATATTAGGATTGTTGCATTTATTATGAGATTCTTGTACCAAATTCATCATAATACTTATTTACTTTTATTTTACCAGGAAATCCCATTGAGATTAGATCTGACCTGATCGACTAGAAAGGAGACCTGTTCATCAAAGACACCTGAGGAGAAACTGGGTCAAAACAGACGGAAGCGTCTGACACCGAACGGCCATTGTTTCACCTGTCCGCTGCTCCAGGTGGAACTTGTCTGCATCTGGACCGTGGAGAGTGTAGGAGATCTCGCCGTTGGCTCCGACGTCCGGATCTGAGGCCGAGACTTTGAGCAGGAACACTCCAGGGCCGGAGTTCTCCATCACCGTTTCTGTGTAGAGCAGCTGGAACCAGAACATCCCAACAATCGTCAGGTGTGAGTGAGGCCAGCGGCTGCAGGAGCTCCACCAGGCTCCTGAGGCTACTGAAGTTATAACAAACTCTGACAGATCGAGAAAATGTTTTTGAATCATAAGTTGATAGAAAACCTACGAACAGACATCCATGACCTCACTAATCAGAACTTCAATATTCTATCATTTGACTTACTTCTGCAGATGCTGATAATCAAGAGGATGACAAGTCGGTCTAAATAACACACAATCATCGACATATCGTAACTCTTCGTTCAGTTACGCAATTAATGAGAGTCAGCTGATTTTGACGCAGAGAAATGCGAATGTTTCTATTGACTTTGTGCCGTTATGCAACACCTTACATTATTCTATTAAGTAAAGCTTTTTTTCTACGCTGGAATTAATAGTTAAAGAGTTAGAATAGTCAAATGGATGTAAACCATGGAACTAAAGCTCTTGGATCAAAGGGTTAACGCCACGTGTTAGCTTTAACTGTTAGCTTTGAAGTGCTAGCATTGTGTGCGTAACAACTGGATTTTAACAATTCGATCAGAAGCAAAACTTTGACTTTATTCTGGAATCACCTTTCAAATTAAAAGTAAAAGCTTCCTGTCAGTTTTCCAAAGAGACTCTAAGGCAGGGGTGGGCAAACTTTTTGATTTATGGGCCACAAAGGGTTCTAAAATTTGGCTTAAGGGCCGGACAAGGAGCAGATGGAAGGAGAGATTTGGTAATGAACCTTATAAACTAAAAAGATAATATGGAATTTAGATAAAAACATGCTTTAATTTGGATTAAAATTCATTTAAAAACAGAAAATTTGGGAATTTTAATTTCTAAATTTAGATTTTTGTTCTCTTTTTGGTGATCCAATAGGTTGATGTTCTTCAGAGGAAAATGCGAACTCAAAGAAATCTGAAAAATCACCTTCTGACTCAGAAAAAAACCACACGAACGCCAGAGACACAACACCATTCATGAGAAGAAACCAGAAATACAATGAAAATAAAACAATAATTAGGATTTTTGATTCAACGTATTTTAATTTGGAGGGCCAGATTAAGTAGCTTAAGGGGCCGCATGTGGCCCCCGGGCCGTAGTTTGCCCACCCCTGCTCTAAGGGGTGCTTTACTCACAATCTACAACTTAAAGTCTCTAAGAAATATAATCTGCTATTAAAAACTGTTTTTGTAATTGTTGCCAGATTAGAAGATCCTGATTACCAGAGAGAAAAAAAAGAAGTTGTCCAACATTTTTTGTTTAAATTAAACAAAAACTACGTTTCCCAGAGCTCCACTCCCTCTCATTTGCTGTCATTCTAAAGCTTCTGTAGGAACATAAATGAGTTCATTCAGAAAAATGCAGAGGTTGGGAACTTTTCTGGTTTAGAAATGTTCATGTTTGCATTTCTGGTAGTCAGGAGAATATTATATGTTTATCTATTTTATTTGACAAAACCAATTTCCTGGAGTTCTTTAACATTTTTATTCCATTTATTTATTTGTTGTTTTTGCCTTTGATTTAATCTTAGAATTAGCTAAACAAACTTCAAACAAACTCAGATTTGGACATTTTCTGTAAAGATAAATAGAGGAATCTCTGGTTGTGGTTCCCGCCTCACCTGCTCACAGGTGGGGTTGTTGTCGTTCAGGTCCAGCACGTGGACCTCCACCGTGACGGGGGCCTCGAACTTGCCGTCGGTGGCGGTCACTTTCAGGGTGAATCTGTCTTTGGTCTCTCGATCCAGACTGTCCTTCACTATCAGACCCCACTGGTTCTCATCCTCCTGGATGATGGCGAACTGGCCCAGAGGGTCTCCGTCTGCACGAGATGGTCTGTGGTCAGTTTTTGTGGAAAAAATGGTTCATTTTCATGTAGACTAATGAGAAATTAAACTATTAATAAAGCCTAATTAATAAATATCCTGTTAATCTCAGTTTTAGATTAGTTTAGAAAACATTCAGGGAAAGTTGGAGGCATCCAGATTGAAAGGATGAAATGTGTACATCACCTTTGGAAAAGAGAAGAACATGCAGGCATGTTTTCAAATATTAAGACATCATCAGAGTGAAACACAAAGAAGACACAACTTTTGCAGAATTAAATAATATATCCAAAATAAAGTTATAGAATTATGAAAAAAAGTTTCAATTTTATAAAAATAATGTTGAAAATGTATGGTTTGAAAAATAGTTTTTTGTATTTAAATACAGTTTACATACAGTTGTAATGTGTGTGAGACCCCATTTCTCTAAGCTGACTGCAACATAAACAGGTCGTGTTCAATCAGGTTTTGACACATTTTTGAAGCTTAAGGCTTTTTTCTTAAGTTACGTCTTTTCAAAGCACACATTTAAAACTTTGCTCTTGTAAATGTTTAAATTTGTTTTCATAATTATACAAGTGTTCTTGCACAATTATATATTTTTTTCTTAATTTCACGACTTATTTTTTAAAGTTTGATCAATAATTTTATGACTTCACATAAAGTTTAATCTTTTTTCTTATAAATTTACGAGTTTATTCTTGTAAAATTTAAATTATTTCTTACATTTTTACTACTTTATTTAAGTAAAATTCTAATTATTTTCTCTTAATTGTATGACTTCTTCATTGTTCACATTTTTTCTCCCAACTTTACAGCTTATTCTCATACAATTTCTATTTAATCATTTTACAACTTAATTCTCATAAGATTTCCAGTTTTCTCTTATAATTTAACAAGTTTGTTCCAGTTTTTTTCTAACTTTTTAAAAAAAAGTTTTAGTACAAAATTTTTTGTAAAATGTAAATTTTATTATCATAGAGTCATAGAGAATCATAGAGTTTGTTATGAATGATGTTCACATTTTTTCTTATAATTTTACCTTTTAATTTTAATAAAATTACAACTTTTTTCTCATAAATTAATGACTCTTCCTGTTAAACTTTAACTTATTTCTTTTATCACCTAATTTCTTTTTAATTTTGGCCTCTTAAATCTTGTAAAAATTCCACTTTTTCCAAAGTTCAATGATTTTATTCATGTAAAATTTTGATTTTATCTGATAATTTACAACTTTATGCTGATATATTTGATTTTTGTAAGACAACTATCCATCTGAAAACAAGCCATTTGATGTGACAATAGTTACATGAAGTGTTTCTTTAAAAGCTTTCAAAGGATCTCCTGCGATTTTAAAAACGGTCACATGACTTCAACATACATTAGTTACACTTTAGTGCAGCAACCAGCAGTTAATTTTTTTGTGTTAATTGTAGTATTGAAACTAACTGTGGGGAAAATTTAAATATTTTAAGTAATATTATACATATACACAATAATTAAACCATAACAGTTTTTTGTTTTCAATAGACTATATAACACTTTTGATTTATCTTAAACTAACATCAGCACTTTCAAGTTCTTTTCAAATTAAAATTCTGTATTATAAAACAACCTTCTAAAGCAGTAAATAAGTTGCTGTTATTTTTATATTTTTTTCTCATTTAAAAATGTTCCTTCCAAACAGAATTATAGGTTTACTGAAATGATTTGTCTGTTTTATCATTTTGTCATCATTAGGGGCCTCTTTGGGAGTCAGACGCCTTTCCCTCCCTTTTCGCTGGAGCTGCTTGTAAATTAGGTGGTGGCAGCCACCAAATTCTCTAGGCAGGAAAAACCCTGCAATATAAATAACCCAGATGGGCGGGGCTAACTCAGTAAAGAAATACTCAGAAAAGCGGTTTAAGCAGAATAGTTTTTTCAAATCTTTCCTCCATGATGACTGCAGTCAGTCTTTTGCACCAGAGCTCCCGCCAACAACTCTTAAACAACACCAATCTTTGACCGTTTACATAATCAACATGAATCAGCTGATCTTCATGTGAAGAAAATTGTTTTTTTATCAGTTATATTTTAGTGAAAAGCTGCTTTTCTTCACTTCAGAATCCACTAAAATTACATTAATTACTTAAACGGTTGAAGAGTTAACGGTAGTCAAAAGAATGCAAACATTAGAGCTAAAGCTTCAGTGTTGACGTTCTGAAGTCCAGCTCAGGTCTGATGAACGGCAGACGAATAAATCAAAGCTGAAAGCAAAGACAGGTTTCTGCGACAGCTCTGGGAGGATCCAGACCTTCAACCCGCTGAAAGCTCTAATGAATACGCTCCGCCGTGCTCTGAATGAGTAAAACTTCACGACGCGAAGGAGCGACTCAGCCGTCAGTGCTGCTTTGTGACAAAGCGGACTCGAACCCTTGCGGAGCAAACAGCCCTCCCACACAGGCTGACGTTATGTCAGGGAGCAGTTTAACTGTCTGGATTTGCATTCATTCAGGGCTTTGTTTGTGTTGTTTGCTGCAGGGCATCCAGTTGGTATTCTTGTCAGCGCCAGGCTTTTTGTGATTAATCTTTTGCTGAATGTCATGACTCAGTTGAAAGCGATTAACAAAGATTTGATTTCACCTCATTAATATCCTGAGAAATCCCAGCGAGCTTCTGGTTTTCAGTGAGCAGTAAACATGTTTTCATTTCTGGGTTTTTGGATAAAAAGTGAGTCAGGCGTGCCCGCACACACCTGTGATGTAGCACGTCACCAGGCGGTTCTGCAGAGCCACGTCGGCGTCCGAGGTCGTCATGGAGACGATGGGTTCAAAGGGCGTGATGTTCTCAACCACGGAGCCGCGGTACACCTCCTCGGAAAACACCGGCGGGTTGTCGTTGTCGTCCGTCACCATCACCTCCACCAGGACGCTGGACGACAGCTTCCCGTCGCCGCCGTGGTCGGTGGCGACCACGTTGAACTGGTAAATCCTCGTTTGCTCGCAATCCACCGCTCGCGAGGTGGTGTTCCAGCCGCTGTCTCCGTCGATGGAGAAGACCTCGGAGACATCCGGCTGCGCGTCGTCCGCCATCGGCTCCAGGCTGTAGGTCACCAGACCGTTGGTGTCCGTGTCGGGGTCGTTGGCCGTCACCTGAAGGACGTGGACGGATTCAGGGTTAAAAGAGTTTAACAGAAAGAGGATAATAAGTGATCGTGTTTAGGAAATGAGTTCTTCCTCTATAAATTCAGTTTGGACTCTCCTCTGCTCCGACCACACAGGACATTATCCTGTCAGGCGCCGACCCCCTCCCAGTCTTCACGTTCCCCCTCTGTCATTTTAAAAACACAGTTTTTCTGTTTCTGTGATTGTAGAGCAACAACCAGAGCTTTCAGCAGCTCCAAAAGGTGATGAATTTTCAAACATTTATTTGTTTTTATCTGTTTTTTAGAAGTTACTAACTGTTTGCCTTTGATTCAAACAACTGTGTCTATTTTATAGCGTTTTTATCAAAGAACCTTGGGAAAACTGGGGTTTACCTTTTAAAGCTTTAGGTCACACTATAGATTGAGATACATCATGTTGTTCAGATTCACCAGATTTTATGTCAGAATTCAACAAAGATCATTCCAGTAAACCCAGAAGTCTGACTCTGATCATTTTTTTAAATCTATTTTCAAAGCATTCCCAGTGTTATTTCTAATTATGATGATGCTGTTTCTAGTTAAAATTAAAAACCTGTGCCATTTCTAGGATCTAGTTTCTGCAGAGCGGCAGGAGTTGTTCAGGAATTCCATTGCTGAGAACTTCCAGCGTATTTAAGCTCTTATTTCAAATGCATTTTTATTTTATCTGCTCCTGATTTACAACGACTTGAATATAAAAATACTTATTGTTGCGCTCATTTCAAATTTGGCAAAATATATTTTTATTGAGATTAAAATAGAGATTAAAGTTATTTAAGGTTTAAGTTGATTTATTCTGGAATAATATTCCTACCTTTTTATTATTCATAGCTTTGTTAAAAAGTTATAGTTTTAAAGTTTTTTAAATTGGCATTCTGTTAGCTTTTTGGACTATTTTGGCATTTACTAAGATTTTTTAGGCTATTTAGGATTTTAGCTAATAATTCAGTTACATGCTAGCTGTTTTGGTTGATTTAGGCTTTAAAAAAAATTAAAAAATTTTAGGCTGTTTGGAGTTATGCTAATATTTCCGCCAGCCGTTCTGGCTAATTGAGTTTTTCTTGGTTTGTTTTTTTAAGCTATTTTGAAATTTAGCTATTTTTTCAGCTACATACTAACTGTTTTGGCTAACTTAAGTTTTTTTGGGCTAATTTGGCACTTAGCTAATATTTTAGCTGGCTATCAGCTTCAGTGTTTTTAGTTATCCATTTAAGCATCTTCAGCTACCAGCTTCAGCATCTTCAGCGGCCAAATTCAGCATACAGCATTCACATTAGCATTATCACAGGTAATGCTATATATGTAGTTCACAATTATGTTAAAAAGTTACAGTTTTAAAGTTTTAAAAATGTAATTTTAGAGTGTTCAATAAATGTTTATCCTGTTCGGCCCGCAACCTCAGGTCTGTTTTGGATTTTGGCCCCTCGTGTGATTGAGTTTGACACTCCTGATCCAAACATCTGAACCACAAAGATGTCACTCGTTTCTTGGACTCAATACAGACATCCTTGTCCTTCCCATGTCTCTTCTGTTTTTCTACTAGATGGACACATGTTCTAGAGCTGATTGGTGCAGTTGTTCACGGCATGGTGCCTTGGTCTCACCTGAATGACGGTGGTTCCAGCCGGCATGTTTTCTGCCAGGAAAGCTCTGTAAGGGCTGGCGTCAAACACCGGCTGGTTGTCGTTGACGTCCAGGACTTGGATGCTGACAGAGACCAGCGACGACACGTCTGTTCCATTGTGGTTCCCCTGAGCGATCACGTCTATCTGGTACCACTTTGTTTTCTCGTGATCGATGGGCTTCTGCAGCAGCAACGTTCCACTCTCCTCGTCCAAAGTGAAGACTTTGTCTTTATTGCTTTCGACCGTATTGCCGTTCACCAGGCTGTATATGAGAGGCACGTCGGACTCCGCCCTCACTGAGCCGAGCTCCTTCCCGATGGGATAGTCCTCTGTGAGGGAGAACGAGTAGAGAGGCTCTGAGAACTTCGGGAGGGGGACTTTTGGAGGAACCACCTTCATCTGAACGGGGACGGTGGAGTTGTAAAAGGGGAGGCTGCCATCACGCGCTTTAACTTTGAAGTTAAAGATCCTGTTCTCCATGCCTACCAGGCTCTCCTTCACGCTCACAACCCCGGTGAAGGGGTTGATCTCGATGATGTCCTCCGTGACCTCCTCAGCCTCGTCAACGGTGTAGGTGACGTCTGCGTTTTTGCCATCGTCGGCGTCATAAGCCACGACCTGGATGACGGGGGAGCCTTTATTTACGGTCGACTGGATAGAAACCTGATATTCAGAGGCTTTGAACTGAGGAACGTTGTCGTTCTCGTCTGTGAGAATGATTTTGACGGTGCAGAACGCCACTCTGCCACCCCCGTCTTTGGCCATCACTTTGATAGCGACCACCTTCTGGGTGGAGTTCTCCCTGTCCAGCGGTTGCGTGGTGATGATCTGTCCGTCTTTGAGGATGGCAAACTTCTCGTCAGCGAGCTTGTTGATGATGGTGTAGTCCACGCTGCCGTACGGCCCTTCGTCTGGGTCGATGGCGGCCAGTCGGATCACGCGAGTCCCTGCCTGGGCGTTTTCAGCCAGCTCTGCTTCATAGACGTTCTGTTTGAAGTACGGGCTGTGTCTGTTGCTGTTGATCATGTCGATGGTGACGGGGGCAGTTCTCTGAAACACCCCGTCGGACACAGCCACCGTCAGGTTGTAGAAAGGATCCAGATTTCTCTTGCAGACGTTAGCGAAGGAGATGACCCCCGAGGACTCGTTGATGTTGAAGTATCTGTCTCTGTTCCCAGACAGGATTTTGTATCTGAGGTTCTTGGTGTCATCGGAATCCGGATCTGAAGCTTGGATCTTCACCACTAAATGACCACAATTTGCCGTTTCATCTAATTTGGCTTTGAACTCAGAGGTGATGAAGTCTGGAGGGTTGTCGTTCACATCGGTGACGTTTATTGTCACGAAAGCTTCCCCGCTGAGAGGAACCGTGCCGTTATCCGTGGCTCTGACCTTCAGATTAAAATGCTTTCTTCCTTCATAGTCCAGCACTTTTCGTGTAACAATCAGACCAGTTTTATGATTAATCTCAAAGAAATCGGCCTCGTTGTCATCTGTTGTAACCATGGCATAACTCAGATCTTTGTTTCTGCCCGAGTCCTGGTCTGAAGCAGAAACTCGTATGACGGACGTGTTGACTGGAAGCCCTTCGGCGATGTTTGCGGCGTACGTTAGCGATGAAAAAACGGGAGCGTTGTCGTTCACGTCCTCCACCTCCACTTCAATGGAGGCCTCAGAGAAGGCCCCCGTTACAGCGTCGGTGGCTCGGACCGTCAGCGTGTGCGCCGTCTGACTCTCGTAGTCCAGAGGAGTGGTGACCGTCAGCACGCCGGTCTTGAAGTCCACGTGGAAATGTTTGGAGGCGTTTTCCTCCTGCAGGTTGTAGATGAGCCGGTAACCCTCGGGGTTCCTGGCCTGCACGTGCAGGATGGTGGTGAACGGAGGAACGTTTTCAGGGACTTTGAGTGGATAAAGGAGTGTTTGGAATACTGGGTTACTCTGATTCCTCACTTGAATACTAAGCTGGGAAGCGGTGCTGTGTCCGGGCACGCCTTCATCCGTGGCCAAAACTGTCAGCACGTATTTGTTTAGAGCTTCAAAATCAAGAGGCTTCTTGAGAGATATGTCGCCCACGTCAGGATCTATCCGGAAGAAGTCAAAGTCTTCCTCCAGGGAGTAAATGATGGAGCCGTTTTCCCCCTGATCTCTGTCGACGGCAGTAGCTTGATACAAAACATCTCCGGGTTCAGAGTCTTCAGAGATCATCATGGAGAACGGCAAGTTCAGGAACTGTGGAGAGTTGTCGTTGACGTCGTCTATGAAGACCTTGACCTGCGCGGTCGCCGTTCTGGGCGGGTCTCTCACGTCCTGCACTTTCACTGTGACGTCGTACACGTCCTGCTCCTCTCGGTCAAAAGCAACACCTGTGGTTTCCAGCACACCTGAACTCTGGGAAATCTTAAACTTTCCCATCGGATTGATGACAGAATACTGCAGAGGTTCGTTTAAAAAGCATCCTGAGACCTTGAGAGCAGCTAAGGGTTGGACCGTCTTTAGATTTTCTGAAACACTGGCGGAGTAGACCCCCTGCTGGAACTGCAGATCGCTCACGGTCAGGTTCGTGACGTTGACCTTGACAACAGCAGAGTCTTTATAGAGGCCGTCGGAGGCTCTGACCACCAGCTCATAAAACGGCTGGAAATCTGACACGTCGCTTACAGTAACGACTCCAGTATTGGGATGGATTGAGAAAGCTTTGTGAAGATTTCCCTCAGTGATGCTGTATGAGACTGCAGAGTCATCATCGTGGGCCGTGACTCGAACAACCTCTGTGCCTCTGACAGCCGGCCAGATGACGGATGACTGGAGGACTGGCGTGGCGAATTGCGGCGCGCAGTCGTTCAGGTCCAGGACGCGTACGGTGACCTTGGCAGGCTTTGCCGCTCGTAGTGACGGCTCCCCAGAGTCTTTCACCTGAACTGTGAAGTGATACTCAGCCTTGGCCTCAAAGTCGACAGCAGAAACTAAGGAGATGGTGCCCATGCTCGGGTCGATCTTGAAGACTTTCAACGCCTCCAGTTCCAGGATCTGATAGGTCAACAGAGAGTTAAAACCTTTGTCTGCGTCAGAGGCATGAATGACCAGCGGGGTGTTACTCTGCCCCATCACCATGCTGTTCACATGAGCAGCCTCGCTGATGTGTCCCTGATACTCGCTCTGTTGGAAAGTCGGAGCGTTATCGTTCTCATCGATCACATAGATGCTGACGGAGGTCTTGGCCAGCGCTCCTGCTGTGGTGGAGGCCGCAACTTCCAGCTTAAAGGACTCGTGGGCCTCAAAATCCAGGTGTTTTTGGGTTGAAATCAACCCGGTGAAGGGGTTGATGTAAAACGTCCCGTTCGTGTTGCCGCTCTCTATCCCATAATGCACTGCAGCAGGGCTGGAGGCCGACACCGTCACCACCTGGGTGCCCGGAGCGCTCAGCTCGCTGATCTCTGTCAGGTATTCATCCGATGAGAAGGTGGGGGGCGTCCGGTCGGAGAGGCGGGCGTGCAGGTGGACGGTGCAGAGATCCGAGCGCTGAGGAAAGCCCTGATCCGTGGCTTTCACTGACAGGTGAAAACGGTCCTGATGCTGGAGGCCCAGAGGCCGGGAGACACGGATGGAGCCCGACTCCGGATCAATGGAGAAGAGGTGGTCGGCGTTTCCTGCAGAGAAACAGGTGAAGAGTCAGACGTGGGGTTTAAAAGAACTTTGAAAGATTCTTTATGATTTACTTTATCTTTAGAAAACGAGTTCAAAGTTGTTTTTCAGTCAATCAAAATTGACTAATTTATCCCCAGCACCTTCATGGCTCCACACCTGTACAGGTGTGTGTGACTAAAACAGAGCAAACGTCTTCATCTCTGAGGCCTCCAGCTCCCAACAACGTGACCTTTAAAAATTTCCCTCAGATCAAAATTTGAAAACGCTGTCCGCTCCGAGGTGTGTTTGTGCATAAGCAGGTGAGGCAGACTGGAGGTGAAAGAGGCGCCAGCATCACGTGAAATGTAAAAATAGGCCGCTGCTCACCGGACTGAAGCGAGTAGCTGATGTCGGCGTTGCTTCCCATGTCCTTGTCGAGGGCCTTGACCCGGACGACCTCCGAGCCCGTGGGGGCCTGGTTAGAGATGCTGGCTTCATAGCGGGGGCTCAGGAAGGCCGGCGAGTGGTCGTTGCAGTCCTCCACGTGGATCACAACTTTCGCAAAGTTTCTCTTCATCGGGATCTCCTGGTCACGCACCTGAGGAGCAGCGGGAGAAGATCCCGGAGCTTTTAGAGTCACAACATCTGGAGTCTTTAGGAAAAATGACCCCAAAATAAAAAAAAAAACACTAGATTTTACTTTTATTCATCCAACTGTTTGAGATAATTCTATTTTATTGCTGCAATAATGTCAGTTTTGACTAAATATTTTAGAAAAAGGGGGCGGAGCCTACTCATTGATGAAGTCCTTCAAACAAAACATTTTTTTTATCTTCATCATGTGAATAAATGCATTTTTTTCACTAAGTTTAAAATAGTTTTAAAGTAATCCTTTCATAATCATCACCATGACGACGAGCGTGTGAACGGCGGTCCTCTCGAAGTCCAGCGTCTCGGTCATCACCAGCACGCCACTCTTCGGGTCCAGGTGGAAGAGCTTGGTGCTGTCGGGGGGAACGGCGCTGTGGATGGAGAACACCAGCTTGCTGTTGTAGTCCAGGTCCTGAGCGCTGATCTGCAGGATGTCCTTCCACGGAGACGTGTCCTCGGGAACGCTCACCTGAAAGAGGCGGATCACGAAGGTGAGACGGTCTGAAGATGGAGGTCACGCTGCTCCACCAACAGCCGACTCAGCAAAACACCTTCATCCAAACAGAGAACATAAATGACGTTGAACGACCTGATGAAACACTTCCTCTCCCTGCTTTCCCTGTTCTGGTGAACTAAAACAGATCATTGGATCTGATACCAGAGACACAAACTGAAACCTAAAGTACTGAAGCTTTGAACTTTTCTTTGGCAACCTAAAAAGCTAAAAAGAATAAAAAAAAATTAAAAAAAAATATGAATACAAAGGATATGCAATAAAAATACAATTACAAGACAATCACGAATAATGAAGCCGCTCTTTAAATCTGTCATCTATAAACTGTTTTAGGCCATGAACTGGTTAAATGTTAAATAATATTTTGTGAAACAATTTACTCAATTTTTTAAGTTCCAGTTTCTTAAAAATCAAATGTTCTAATTAAAAAGATCCTGTATTTATTGTAATAAAAAAAAAAATGAAAATAACTTTTTTTTAATGGATGATACGGATTAATAAAAAGTTGTTAATTTGTGGAAGAGATATCCGATTTATAAAAAAGATTAATGCAGGTAACATGATAGTTTTGTTTGGCAGAAAATGGTATTAAAACACAAATAATTCAATCCAAGCTCAGATGATCCTTCAGGTCAAAAATATTAATACATTTTAAATGTAATCTTTATTTATTGTGTATCATACTTTAACACAGACATAAAAGTTTCTTTACAGACGCCACATTTATCTTTGTTGTTGGACAATTCTTAAATATTCCTTTAACGAGTTTACTCAAATCAGAAACTTTATTTTATTTGCAGTTGGTTTAAACTTATATTTAGTGCAGGAACCGTTAATATGTGACGTTGATTTTCTCTCAAATGGATTCTAACAGCCAGACGCCAACTTTAGCCACGTCTGACTTTAACGATAAAAGCTACAAAATAAAAGAACCCAACTGTGATAATGTTAGCGTCAGCAGTGCGTCATAGATCAGGGATCGGAAACTCCAGAGCTCCAGGATCCTGCATGGTTTCCAGAAATCCTGAGTCGTACTGCTGGTTACCTGGATCAGGTGTGTTTAGTCAATATAAAGCTTCAATAGCAGGGTGGTTGGAAAACATGATGGACACCCCCGTCAGAGATAAATGTGGACAAAATCCAGTAGTTTTCTAGACCAATATGTCTTTAAATAAATCATAAAACTTGGGGTTTTTTTGTGTTTGAGGACCGGTACCAAGTGACCTACAGACCGGTACCGGGCAGTGGTCTCTGGGTTGGGGACCACTGCTTTAAGTTGCTGGTTTGTTACCGTAGCGATGCAGGCGGTACTCTAAAAAATCCACCAACGAGGCAACGAGTGATTGGCGCTTTTATAGTTTCACACACCCAAAGACACCCTTTGGAAAAGATAACTCTGGATTTTTAGGGTAGTAAAAATCACAGGAAACTGAACTAAATAAACTCTTCTGTGTCCAAAGAACTGGATACTGAACTATTTTCATTGCCAGTCAGAAGGGAAGAAAGAATTTGTTTTTTTTTCTGAAATCACAATTCAGATTAAAATAACTTTGCAAAAGTCTTTTAGAGGCTCCTCCTCCAATACGCTCTGTGTTTGTTCTGATTCCTGCTGATCAGTAGAACAATTTATCTTTCATGGTTTAGGATTTTTCCCGATTAACATTCACGGGAAAATCTGCAAGAAGCTCAGAGAAAACCGACCCTGGAAACACTTTTCCCTTCTCTGCTGCTGCTCGTTTGTTGGGAAAGCTTTAATCAGCTCAGCTTGTTCAGAAATCTGCTGGAGGACTTTTGATTATAGAGTGTTGACACTTCTCAGCTGCGGTCCACAGCTGCTTACACACACCCGCAATTACTAAAATAACGCCCTTTTTGTGTGAGTCTCTGCTGTCGGAGTTGTGTGTTTTCTCACCTCATACAGCGGCTTCAGGAAGGCGGGCCGATGCTCGTTGATGTCCAAAACGCGGATGTAGGCCTGAAGTTTGGAGACAAAAACAGTTTGTGGTTTCTGTGTCAGACTGCTGACTCATCTCTGAACTGTTTTGTCTTTTTGGTGTCATACAGACAGAAGTTTAAGTTCAGACTGCAGCTTTAGGAGGAAGTCACGGATCAAACGGTGAATTCAGAAGCGGTTAGCTTCACGCGCGGCTCAGAGATAAAACCCCAGCAGAGCCGGGTTTCCCTCAGATCTCCGAGCAGCGGCGCGTTTGTGGCTTCATACAAACGTTGGGGCCTGTGTTCTTGAGAGTGGAGCTGCCCCACATTTCTGCTCGTTTTGCTTTCAGACCTTCTCTTCATCCTTTGAAGCTGCCTCGAGCAGCAGTTCTGCAAACTTTCTGAAGTTTTTCAAAGTTCGCCTTCTTTTTGTCCATTCTGGTCTCTGACTCTTTAGGAGTCGGATTTTGTGGACACATTACCCAAATGTAGCTTTGGGGGGACTCACTTTTGGTGTAAAGCATCAAAAGGAAATAAATCTGGATGTAAAAGTAACACAAATCCCAGAAGACCCTCTGCGCTCCTGGTTTAAACGGGTCCGTCTGTGGGGCGTCTCGTGACCCTCAGTTAGTTTACGTTGTCTCTGCTTCTTCTGTGTCCCCCCTGGCTTTTGGAAAAGTGGTTTGACCTGCCTCCCCCATGACAAGTAGTCTTGGCTCATGGAGTCCCTGTAAAATGCATGTTTCATGTCGTAAATGATGTCATGAAATGAAACTTTTTTCGTCCAAACAGACAACGGTGTTGTGTACAGTTTTAGCGTCAGTTATCTGGTGAGTACAGCACCTTAGATATAAAAATATAGTGTTAAAAATCTTTATTTGGAAAGTAAAAGTAAAGTATTTATTTGGAAACCAGATCCTGTTTCTCATTTCTCCAGATTTTCGCCTCTAAACTGACGTGTCGATGAACTGGAAGCAGGACGTCTCCGTAACCCTCGCGTTGGTTTGCAGAGTAACAGACGTCAAGACAGACGATGTAAACGTTCTAACTGATTAATAAATGTTGTATTATTTTGTGGCACTCCACCAGAGATGTACCGCCGATGTGTCACAGACTGTAAATCCGGCTTCATTCTGTAGTCAACGCCGGCATCAAACCACAGTTAAGGGAGCAACTTTTCTTCTGTAGTATTTTGTTTTAATCTTCCTAGTTGTCTTCTTGCCGTTCCGCCTCTCACCTGCGTGGTGGCGCTGTGGTGCCCATCAGTGACCTGCACCGTCAGGTTGTAGTTGGAGTGGCGGGCCGCGTCCAGCTTCCGGGCGATGGTGATGGTGCCCGAGTTCTTCTGGATGTCAAAGTCTTTGTCTTCATCACCACCTGGAGATGAAGGAGAACAGTTTAGTTTTACGTCACGGTATTGAGAGTTGATGAACGACCTGTAGCACCCCCCCTCCAACACCCCCGCTCTATCACTTTTGACTGGTTTCTGATCATTTATGGAGGATGTTAAAAGGAGTCAACAATGAGATTTCTACTCTCAAAACACTCGTGTTAGTTTTTCAACCCAGTACTAGGGTTGTCCATGTTGGGATTTGTTTTGGTTTCTTTTTTTGAATTATAGTGGTTTCGTTTTAACCTAATGAGTCTGTTTTTCCTGAGCTACAATAATCCAGAAATAAGTTAGTCTGTTTAACCTTGGAGTTGGGTTAAAATGACCCAATTTGGGTTGTTTTGCATGACTGAAGTTTGTGAGAAACATCACTGATCACTGAGCTTTGGAGATGAGTTTTTACCAACCCTTTTCTGAAGTTTGAAAACTTTCAAGGATTAAATGAAGCTGCTGGAGCAGCTAAAGATGCGTCGGAGGCTCATGATGAACACGTATGACGCAGGAATTCCTGCTTGATGAGAGTTCACAGCTGAAGGGACACAAAAGCTCAGAAATGCTCATGCGGTTCCTAAAAACGTTGGGTTCACCAGTTATTTTGGTTTAGTTCCATCTGAGCTGGAGGATGCACTAAGTACAGATCTGATGATCTTTTCATGAAAATCATTTTTACATAACTGGCTTCATAAAGTAAATCTAAAACTTAAACTAAAAAAAGAACTCCTAACGGATGTTTTTGTTTGTTTAACAAACAGGAAACACAAATTTGCTGAAGTTTGTTTCTCGGCTCAGAATTCTTCGTTACAGTCGGAACGTTTTTATTTCAGATTTTCTCCTCTTTTGTCACCAATGACCTCATTCTGAAGCTCACTGCGCTTTAATCTGCTTTCTTCTGACTCACTCCGACCATATGCTTCATCTCCATCCCCACTTCATCCCTTCACTCCTCGTCCCGCCCCTCTCCTTTCCTGTTCTCAGCAGGTTCGCTCATGGGTTTGTGGGAAAGGTAGAGGGACTCCTGCTCAGCCAGATGGTGTTTATGAGCTTCCATTTGGAGACATTGGTTTAGGATGCTGCATTCATATGAGGCAGAGCGGATTAAAAGCTCCTCTTCCTCCTCCTTCCTAATGCAGAACATTTCTGGACTATGACGCTCAAACATTGCAGGTTTGAGGCAAAAAGACTCATTTCTTTTCACCAAAAAGGCAATTTTTCACCTCCTGCTGTAAATGATCCTCCTGCCACAGCCGGAGGATCTTTTTCTGAACCAGCCGGCCGGAGCGCTCCTCGAAGCAAAAGTGCTCCTTAGGAGGAGAGGGTGCGCAGCTGAGAGGACACCTTTCATTTCCATCCATCTATCCTCTGAATGTTTATCTGGGTCAGGGCCCTGGAGGCGACGCTGCGAGCAGGTCAAGCCTGAGACCATCCATCACCCGACAGGCCGGCCTCCGCTTCACCTCACGCTCACATTTCAGGAGAGACCACCGCCGTCGGAGTGAAGACAAACCGGCTCATTCTGTAGGGAGTTTTGCTTTAAATGAACTCTCAGATCTTCTAAATCTGAGTCCATCAAACACTTAAAAACCCCACAGATGACGTCTTCTGAAGAGAAACGTTTCCTCCTCGTGTTGTCCTGATCAACAGCTTTGAAAGAGTGGCAGCAAACAGAAAGACTGAGATTAACCAGAAAAAATCCAACAGTTTCAGAAGATATTTCTGTTCTGCAGCTTCCTGTAGAGAAACTAAAACTCTTTTCTGTTCAGGGATCAACTTGAAAGACTTAACTGAAAGATGACAAAAATTACAAATGAGTAAAAAAATATGACTAGAAAGATAAGACAGGAAACTCAGAAGGTGAAACTGGTCGTTCATAAGATGATCTCTGCAGGATCAGAGATGGGGGGTCGGGTCT
This sequence comes from Oryzias javanicus, assembly GCA_003999625.1. NCBI lineage: Eukaryota > Metazoa > Chordata > Actinopteri > Beloniformes > Adrianichthyidae > Oryzias > Oryzias javanicus. The sequence continues at coordinate 2,234,689 of CM012446.1, forward strand.
ATGAACTGGTCACCTGTTGGCTTCGGGGTCTGCTCCAGGTCTGCTGACCCGCCTGAACAGGTGGGTTGATAGTAAAGAACATCCGTTCCTCAGATCAGATGCACAGCTGCAGTACTGAGAGGTCCAGACTCTCTCCCAGCAGCACGTTATAGATTACATTAATCAGGGTCTTAAAAAGTCTTGAATTTTGATATTTGAGCTTTAAAAAGTGTGTTACTTGAAACTTCTCCATTTCACATTACATGTCAAAATGTTTATTTGCCAACCAAGATTACTTTGATCAAATAATGGAAATAAACTGCAGGAGAACCACAAACAACAACATAAGAAGAGACAGTTCTGATCATAAAAGAGGAAACAGACGGAGAAATTGGTCTTAATATTTGACATGCTGGCCTTAAAATGTCTTACAACTTGAAGAGACCTGTAGGGACCCTGATTGGTTTTAGGAAAGATGATGAAATAATTCTTCAATCGTTGCAGAATTCATGGTTAAAGTCCAGGGTATGATGATTAATAGAGTAATATCAGCTGCTGTTTTGAGGCACAAAACACATTATGGTCTGGGCTTTGGGCCGCTTCCGCGATGCTCTAAGCCTAAAAAACTTTCCGTCTGATGAGCTGGACACAACTTTAAAGCAAATTCTTCTTCTTTGACAGTAGATTTCTCCAAGAAGTCAACATCCGTTTGGGAGAAACCAAAACACCTGAACACACCTGCCCAGACCTTCACCCGCTGACGGCTGCAGAAACTCGACAGCGTCACAGATGCTCTCGAGTGTTCCATGTTTGGTTCATCGTAGGCTTTTCTTTTTCACCACAATGGAGTATTTTAATAAAAAAAAAAAACAAGGACTTCAGATTCAAAGTGAATTCAGAAACAACGCCGAGTTTCAGAGAAGAGCTTTGACTCGTCCTGAATTGAAAAACATCTTTTTCTCCAGAGTTTTTCTCCTCCGGCTCCTTCAGATGCTTCACATTCGAATCACAGCTTTTCTTCAAGGTTATGAAGACGCTCTGATCTGCGAGCGCTCCCAGCTGCTGGGACTCTTCAGACACTCGCTCTGCTGACTTTCTTAGTCTATAAAACCCAGCAGAGCTAGAACAATTAAAGTCATCAACTGAGATAAAAAAATAAAAAAGCTTTTGTTCGTAGGAATTGTTGTCTAGAAACTCATTCAACTTTCAGCTCCTGGAGGGCAGCCGACCTCTGACCCAGAAGAGTTGAAAACTTTTCAGCGCCTCCTTTCAAACCCTTTATTCTGACACTCTAAGGATTGGGTCTTCTATTGCATCTGATCAGTAAAAAGAGTCTCAGGTTGAATAGAAACCTGTTCCACTTCCAGAACAGTTCCTCCTCCAAGAGCAGTGTTTCAGGAGGACGGCTGCATCCTTTCTGGACTAAAAAGCCTAAATTTGTCCTTGAGTTACGGTGCGACTGAAAAGACGGATAAGCATCTGGACAAATAAAAACCGCCGATTGCATCGGCCTGCAGAGGAGGCCTCAGGAGATGAGGCTGAATGATAAATGACAGAGGAGTGATTGGAAAGAGAGAAATACAGCAAACAGCACAGCTGCTCCTGTCATAAGACCATGATGATGAAATGGTAAATTAGGGGGGAGGAGAGGAGCACGGTGGGGGGGTTGATCTGCTGGCTGACAGGCCATTAGTAATAATTAAACGCCTCAGATCTATAGCTGCTTTTAATCTTATCTGAGTCAAACACGGCGCCTGTCGTTTATCAACGTCTGCAGGCTGGCTTTGACAGGAAGTGACTTCCTACAGCTGTGACACGAGCAGGAAGAGACGTTTCCCACAGTTTGGAGACTCCTCCCCTGCAACGGAGCCGCAGTCACCCACAGGTGAACCGGAATCATCCACAGGTGAATCAGACACCCAATAGATGAACCAGAGTCCTACATAAGTGAGCGATGATCATCCACAGGTGAACTAGAACCATCCACAGGTGAACCGGAATCATCAACAAGTGAACCGGAATCATCCACAGGTGAACCGGAATCATCAATAAGTGAACTGGAATCATCAACAGGTGAACCGGAACCATCCACAGGTGAACTGGAATCATCCACAGGTGAACCGGAATCATCCACAGGTGAACCGGAACCATCCACAGGTGAACCGGAATCATCAACAGGTGAACCGGAATCATCCACAGGTGAACCGGAATCATCAACAAGTGAACCGGAACCATCCACAGGTGAACCGGAATCATCAATAAGTGAACCGGAATCATCCACAGGTGAACCGGAATCATCCACAGGTGAACCAGAATCATCAATAAGTGAACCGGAATCATCCACAGGTGAACCGGAACCATCCACAGGTGAACCGGAATAATCAACAAGTGAACCGGAATCATCCACAGGTGAACCAGATATCCACAGATAAACCATAATCACCAACAGGTGAACCAGAGTCATCCACAGATTAGCCCATCTCTGGTACTAATGGAGCATTTCACATCAATCCTGATGCACCACTTTCCACCACGGCGACACCTCCGGAGTCAACGAGCTTCTCTGTCCACTGCAGATTCAAGTGTTTTCACACCTTTCCAGGGAAGCTTGCTGTGACGGTTCTGGTAATGTTCCAGAGGATGAGAGGAGATGAGGAGGAGGAGGAAGGCCCCCCCAGCCCCCCACGGTCACCTGGCAGCTCATGAAAGCAAGAGAGCTGCAGATTTATCCTCACGGACAAAAACATCCTGCTGATAACAGACCTTTACTCTCCTTTTTCTTCTTCCAGATTTGGGAAATCCTTCAGATTTTACAGATTTCAGTCAGACCTTTTTACGGCCACCTCCTCTTAAGAATCGTTGATTTATTGAGTCGTTTCTTGTAGAAATCTTACTTTAAGTGGAGGTACTTTGATATCTCTGGTACATAACTGTGTTAAGTTTGGTGAAATGTTTGTATTTAAAGGCCAAAAGCTCCTCCTAGATGGTTGTGACCTCTAAACTCCAAGAAGCCGTTGTGTCCCCTAAATGCTATTGTGCAGTTGAATCGAACAAAGTCATGAGGGTGAGATGATCTGTCTGACCAAAAGGTCTGAAGCACCACAGAGGAGAAACCATCACACTGCTCTAATGGGATGTTCAGCAAGAATCAGAACCAAAAAACATCCAGATGTTCTATCAGACTCTAAAGAAGGCTTGATATTCATAGACACAAGATCACGAACTGACATCATTGTAGCCTGAATGAACAGATCTAAACAAAAGCTTTCTTTCCAAAGTGAAGAAACGTCGTCAGTTCTGATCTAAATAAAGACGTTAAGAAAGAAAATGATTTCCAAAGCTCTTCAGCAACTTTTGGACTCTTGAGAACCTCACAGAGAATCCACATCCACATCTGGAGAAAGCTATGAACAGGACTGAGGAACCAAAGAAGTCAAAAAACACAAGGAGGACTCCTCCAGGAGGTTATGAAAGAAGCAGAGGAAGATGGACAAACAACACATTCTCACTCCCAACTCGTCACATATTGATGTTTGGTTAACGACCCCTCAGAGTCAAGAATTGACAATTTGGGTGTCCTTAACTGGCGTGCTGGATGTCCATAAGATCAAGGGTCCACAAACCTCAGGACGCGGTGCCAGACGCAATACTAGATGTAGACTGGTCCTCAGGACGGTTACAGTACTGGTACCCAAACCTGGCAGTAGACGTGGTACTGGACCTGAACTGGTACCAGACACGGTACCATGCCCGGACGCGAACCAGTTCGCGATCCAGTGGTTGGGGATCCGTGAATTAATGGGAGCAGCCAGCAAGTCAAGGGACACCCGAAACACCAGACAGCAACATGTGACGAGGTGAGAGTGAGAGTGTGTTGGAAAAGAAGGTCAGAGGTCATGATCCAACAGTCAGAAAGAGACTTTTAGACAAACATGGATCCTTGGGAGAGTTGAAGGAGAAAGATACTTAGGAACATTTGGAAAATCCATAAAACTGATGTTCTAATGAGAAACATGAGGAACTTTCTGGAAGGAGAACGTCCACAAACATCTGGACAGAACGTGGAGGTTCAGGTGAAGCTGAAACTTGTGCAGGAGTTCTTGTATGAAAGTGAACCGTTTCCACAAGTACTTGATTACAACAGCCATTCTAACACGACTTCTCACATTTAGAAGAATACAGTACGTCAGGATACAGTACGACAGCATCACACGTATGTCATAAGTGTGTGGAACTTCTGTTAGCCTAATGAACACTTCACGATACACGTACCATTTTTTATGAGCCGTACAGGTGTATGGGACAAAGGATTTTACCAGCCAGTTTGTTCTCATTAGGATTGATGATGGTTGCAACATTTCTGCAGCATTTGGGTAAATCTTTGGAGATGCTGAACGTCAGAGACAGATTTCAGGAGGTTAACGTCAGTGGGAGGCGGCTCCGGTTTCTGCTCCATAACCAGATGCTTTTTCAGTTTCATCCTCGCCGTCCTGAATGTGCTGACATTAAGCTTTAATAGCATCTTTGTGTCGTTTGTCTTCCTTAAGATGCCATTACCCTCGTTTGTGGATGTTTTCTCCTCATCAGAGGCGGAGCTTTCTTCTAGTTGTTTCTGTTTTTACCCGCTGAGAACTCGTACTCACCGGTGATGTCGAACCACAGCCGCTGCCGCTGCGACTCCATCATGATGACGCCCACCATGCTGGTGACGGGCTCCGTTTCCATGACGGCAAAAGTAAAGTGGGGCTCCTCGAACGTGATGGGGTCTGTGGAGGGAGGTGGGATGGCCATCCACTCGATGTCCAGCCGGGTGGTGGAGGAGCGCGGCGGGCTGCCGCCGTCCGTGGCCTTAATCTGAGGGAGGAGAGAGGTTGGGATTATTAGAAGAGTAAGATGAAGGTTTGTTGTCAAAAGGAACATTTTTAAGACTTAATTTTGTCTTTTTGAGTCTGACATTTCAACTTAAACTCTAGAAACAATCCAGGATGAACACTTGAGAATTTCTAGAACTTCTCCGCCTGTTTCCTTTGGAGATGTTTCTGTTTTGGTGTCACATCTAAATCAAGACCCAAATGACTAAAACCATCATGAATTCAGAGAACAGGTGATAATTGTGATTCCAGATTTGTTTGAGATCAGAGAAGGAGGGTGGAGACCTGGAAAGGACAGGTCTTTAGTGACATAAATGGTCAGTTTGTGTTCCTCGGCTTCAGTCAGCAGCTGGTAAAGTCATCAGGACGTCCTGCTGCCGTCAGACTTTTGCAGCTGTCGGGACGTCACCTGTTCTGTCTTCTACGCCGAAAGACTTTTTCTCGTGAGAAAGTGTCATCTGAATAAATGAAAGTTTGTTCTGAAAATCATCGGAGGAATCGATTTAGATCAATCCTGTGTTTTTCCTGCGGAGCTTCACTTCACTGGATGACCATCAGTATGATGAAGAGATGAAGAGAAGTCATCGTCACTCACCGTGAGGATGCTGTAGTTCCCGGGCCAGAAGTCTCCGTGAGACGTCACCACCCCGGTCAGCGGGTCAATCTGAAGTCGCTCGTCGTTGTTGTCGTGAAGCTTGTAAGTCACGACGGCGTTCAAACCTTCGTCCTCGTCGCTGGCCACCACCCTGCAGACGTCCCGCTTCCCGGACTTCTGCCGGCGCTCCAGCAGCTGCACGTGGAAAAGCTTGTCCGTGAACTTGGGTTTGTTGTCATTGGAGTCCAGGACTTTGATCACGACGGTGGCGGTGGACCTCAGAGCGGGAGAGGCGTTATCTGACACGACCACCTGTGGGGGGTGGGGGGACACTGGTGCTCATCAGCTGTTAAGACAAACATTCATTCCTACAATATTTTCATCATCTTCTGGTCTATTTTCTAAGCAGTGATCTATTTTATTTAACATTTTTTCTTTCTCTGTTGTGTTTTTTTTTTTTTTTTTTTGGTGAGCTGGAGTTTTCTGTATCACTAATCAAAAGGTTCCAATTGAGAAGGCCTGTGATGGATTTCTGCTGAATTTCCCAGGATTCACCAGTGCCTTCAGTCTTTCTGCAGCGTGTTTTCTGCAGGTGTGTGCATCCCACACAGCCAGAGGCTCAACATGACACTGTGGTTTCTGCAGAACACGGCCAGCTATGGATTTATTGATGCTCCGAACCTCGGATGGATTACAGAGCGGACCGTGGTTTGTGTTTTTCCTGGTGAAAAAAGTTGTTTACAAGAGTCTGACCTCGATGCTGTGTTCAGGCTTCTCCTCCCGATCCAGAGCGGACAGAGTGCTGATTACACCTGCAGACAGACACAATCGATGCGGTTAGAACCCCGCTGGAAGTCCGAGAAGTGCGAGTGCTAATTACCCCGGAACAAAGCGACAGCTGCTGCTGCTGCTGTGTTTTTCTGCCCGGGGGCAGCAGCAGAGCCCGTCCCGCCTGAACAAACACACTTCCTTTTACAGTTGCTGTTTCTGCCGTGTGTTGCTGTCGGGACGTTTGAGCCGACGGGTCTCTGTGTGAGCTGTTTTTATGTTTGTGTTGATGCTGAGATTTGGAAACAACACAACAGACTAATGGAAAGAGCATTCTCCAATCAGATCAGTGGCCTAGCAGGGGAGTGTCTGCCTTGAAACTGGAAGGTCGGGGGTTCAAACCCATGGTGGAGCCCAGGGATGGGCAAACTTTTTGCCTCGAGGGCCACAAAGAGGTCTAAAAGTATCTAAGAGTATTTTGCTGATCAACCTCGTAAGAGAAAGAAAACTTTTTTGTTTTCATTTTAGTGTCCAACAACGGGTCGATTTCCAACAAAGAACAAACTGAGAAATGCTGCCTTTGTGTGCCTGTTCGGAAAAATAATTGCTCGACTCGGAAAACTCATGAACGTTACAACGACAAATCTTCCGAAAGTACTTTTGTTTTGTAGAGCCCAATCTGTGGGGAGATGCGGAATTAAAGGGAAATATATTGATTATCAACATAATTTATTACAGTTTGGAGGGCCAGATTTAATTGTTTACCAGGCCACCCCCACAGATTTCCTGATCTCATCCTACCAAAGAGGCTCCCTGCTTAGACTATGATCACATTTTCCAAAATCCCACAGTGCAGGGACCTAAATGCAAGTTTTTCAGTCGGTTTGGGAGGTTAGACGCGCTTCACACTGCAGAGGCTTTAAGAAAAAGTGAAAATTAAACCAGACAATTTGTCAGTGGCCGTCTGGGCACTGTAGTGATGTGCAATGAGGATGACACCGTTGTGAAACCAGGTGATCACAGGGCGGGTCGCTGGCCAGCAGCAGCTCTGCTGTCGAAAAATTAAAATCTGGAAATCTTGAAAATTCCGCTGATGCTTTCCGATCGCACGGTGCCAGTTGTATTTGTATTAACACTCAGCATTGAGAGATTGGATTATGGATGTTAAACCACCTAATGTTTCAGGAAATGTGTGTGACATCCGACAGGAGATACTATAAACCCTTTAAAGGAGTTTTAGTTTCTGCTGAAATCCGATTTTTTTAACCTTTAGACAAAGAATGAACTCAAACATTTCTAACATTTAGAGCTAAAACTGAAATCCTTCAGAAAACTTAATAAAAAAAAGCTCTAATGATGAAAGGAAAACGTATAAACAAACATCCCTGCTGTAGATGGCAGTCGAGCCTCGTTTCTACTAAGTAGTACGGTCCAGAATCTTGAGCCAGCCTGAACCGGACAGTTTTTAGACCTCTGTTGGTTGTAAATCAATACAAAAATAAAACGGAGTGTTGAAACCCGTTGATTGAAGGTCTTTACAACAAAATATTTCCCTCCAACAACATGAAATGCTTTGGAAATATAAAGAACCAAAAAAATGAGGTGCTGGACGACCTCTATGTTTTCTGCAAGCTAGTTCCACAAAGCTACGTGATCGTTCCACTCGCTGGACGTGCCCTGATGATCTAACGTTGAGTGGAAAGGCTCGCCTGAATTGCCTGACCCATTCTAAACCGGACCGGACCGCTCAGTAGAAAACTTTGGAGAACTTTGGCTAAAATTCTTCAAGCGTTTCCCCTCAGGATCAGATGTTTCCCTCATATCAGTGGAATCCCCTCACTCCTCTTTCCTCTTCTTCACATCCTGTCGTTGAACTTTCAAGAGCATCTTTCTCCTCCTCTCAAACACAAATAAATTAAGTGAAGTGGTTCACAGAAGCTGCGTGTTGACCTCAGCAGGAGAGCGGAGCAACGTTAACGGCGCTGGCACGAGAACCGGGTCAGGTGTCAAGTGTTTGATAGCATTCGTCCAAAAACAAGGACGCACGCATAAAATTCAACAGAGATGTTAATGAAGGCAGCAGGAAATGACACGTGTCGACCTTTCATAATAAGACTGAAGGGGACACAAACATTAAGTGCTGCTTTTATTAGAGGACGGAGAGAGCTGTCAGGGAGAAAGACGAAGAAGATGAAGAATCAATCTGTTCAGTCCAACTTTATACAAGAAAAAAAACAGTTTGATGAAGAGGCAGAACATACAGAACTACGGGAACAGTCCTTGAACTCAGCGGCTGAAGAAAAACACTGAAAAGCTTCATCCTTAATGGTTTCGAAGAGGAGACACTTGAGAGAGAAGAAAAAAAAGAATTATTGTGGCTGATACTGAATAAAAAATCACGAGTTTAATGTCACAAACGAATAACTTTGTCATTGAAGCCTTGATAGAAGAACAAGTTACTAGAAACCGAGTCCTCGACTGACGGTTATTGGTTGGTGACGTACCGAATCCCTCCATAAATCAGGGTATTTGAATCTGGTGGTACGATACGTATCTCGATACACGATACGATACAAATCGAAATATATCTCAAGTCAGTACCGGAACAAAAGTTTTCTTTTTTGTTTTAAGAGTAACTTAAAAAAAAAAAAACGAATTCCTATTTAGTAGTTCTTGTTTCATAACAACAGGAATCATAATTTAATAAAAGCTGGTTCTCTTTAGATCTTGTTGTTCTGGTTCGATGTGGAGCTGCTAAAAGTTATGCTGCGCTGCCAACTAGTGGTCAGGGGGTTTAGGTGGAAAACAAAAATAAGACGCTGAAGGACGCTCATAAATAATTAAATATTGTTTTATCAGCATTTTAAATCAATACAATATCGATATTGCGATAAATCACTGAATCGATTTTTCCCTACAGCCCTAGCTAGTATTCAGATTTTTGAGACATTTGGAACATGTATGTACGTATGTATGTATGTACGTACGGTTCTTGGTCTGAGCGGAATCGTTTGTTACACCCCATTGAACAGAATCGTGGGGAAAGGGAATCCTTCTACTGCATGCTAGTATTTTTTAAAAGTGTTAAACACGCGCTAATTTATTATATTTAGCAGTATTTTATTACATTAAAGCCACCTGAAACATTTTCTTTTTCTTGTTTATTAACAAACTAAAAAAAGGATTATACATTTTGAGTTTTTATTTTTTTAATTTTTGTAATATGCAAACTACATATCAAACTGAACCAAAACTGTAACCCGAAAACAAGTGAATCGATCCATTCCTAGTAATGGCAAATTCAAATTCGATGGGGAGGCAAAATTAAGTGCAAATTGTTCCACCTTGGTTTGGTTTTGTTTACCTTCATACTGCAATTTTTGGAGTAGACTAAACCAAGAAACGTCATGCAGGTACAACAGCTTCTCATTTTGGGGATGGTATGTTGTAAAAGAAGTTCTACACGGAAAGGCTCGGTGCGGCTCTGCTATGCCAACTTTACCAACAAAATATTATAAGAGTTTTATGATTCAAGCATTTTCATCCGTTTTTGATCCTGTTAGAAATAAACTTTGTGTTTCGCGGCGTTTGAGCCACCTCTTCCAATAAAAGGTTGATGTAAACGTGCACTTTGATTCAGATTTGATTCAGATTTTAGTATGGATGGTGTCCTTTTCAAAACAGGCAAACACCAACCGTTTGAAAATGGATCATGGGGGAAAAATGACTAAATATGATTTGTGTTTGACTGAAACTGTATGACACCAAGTCTTTCATATATCAGAATAGAGCTGTGAAAGATAAACTCTTGAGCAAGATTCAACCGGCTTGCTCCGCCTCAACATTTCGCATGTGTAAGCATCAGGTAGCAATCAAGCTCGCTGTGTACGTAGCACTAGATATTGGCAAATCTGGTATTTTGCAGAATCTAGAAAATACAAAACCATGTGACCGCCCCCGCCCCGCACCCCTGCCATCTGAGCCGTCCCCAGAAATACTACAGCTGTACTGAGGTGAAGGAGCTGTGGTGTGAACGCAGAGCCGGGGGTCATGAGTGGAGGGAAAGACCCCCCCGAGGGCGGTTCGGGGCTTTTACGATGTGCAAACAGCCCCCCCACAGAGAGAACAGCACTGGGACAGGTGGGCACACGGGAAACTGTTTCCTCCGTCAGAGTGAATGGTTTCTCAGCCGTGATGCAGAGCGGATGTCAAACCCAGATGAAGATAAACGCCTGACGTCTCAAAGCTCGCTCCGTTTGTCTGCTCGTCTTTCTGGATTCACAGCCGCGCTGCACGCCCAAGGACAACGGTTTCCCGCTTCCTTGCTTTTTAATGCCCTCGTTTCCTTCCCCTGTCAAAACCCTCTTTTCGATCTCAAAATTCTCTGCAGCGTTTCAGAACTGTCGGAGAGCGATTCACAAACAAGAAAAGCCATGAAAACGTCGTGAGATTACAGAAGGACCGCTTCAATCCAGCCGGGTGGGTTGAAAGACGCGCAAATTCTTTGTTGAGCCCAGAATATAGAAAGTCTTCAATAACAAATGTATGCAAATCCACTCATGCGGGTAAACAAACACACAAAAAAAGATGCCAACAAGCCACTTCATGGATGAGTGCAGGTGGAAGTGGTTTAAAGCTAATTCAGCTAAGCAGCTTAAAGAAACGCTTACAGCCAGACGGATGCAGGCCTCCGCCTCGTTGGCGAGATTTACCGCGCGGAGGTTGACAAATGATCAACCTGATGTCACAGACAGTCAGAGGCTTTACGCGACTCTGTTGTTCCACAGTTTGGGCTCCACTTCCATGTTCTGAACACAAAAACCTTTAGAAACTACCGATAGAAAGCAGATAAAGCCCCGTGTCTGTTTTCAGGACGAATGAGTCAGAACGTCTAAAAACTGTGAGTGCCAATAACAAAGGCTGATCAGGAGATTCATTTATGATGGATAATGAGCACATGCAAGGTTAATATCCAGCAGCTAATTAGGGTTTCAGGACAATCCAGCATCTCCATTCAGATCAGAGACGCAGGATTGGTGAGTTAGACTTCTAAAGGTTTAGAACGGATGTGTTCTTTGGGGTTTAATGAAAATTCTGAGAAAAGCCTTTAGAGTCTATAAAGGCTAACCCTCTTCTATCTGGACACGATTTTCCTGAATGAAATGTTTATTCAAACACAAAACTTTGATTTTTTTTTTTTCATCTCTGTCGCCAAAAGACAGCCTTACTTTAAAAAATACGTCAACGATAGATGTTTTTTTTTTTTAATTAAACAGGAAACTATTTACCAGCAGTGTTGTGTCCATGTTATTCAAGGTAACCCAAGGCTGACAAAATGCAAACAAGTCCCTGATAGACTAAACACAATACAGACATTTAAATTATTTTTATACATTTGTGAACTTCTGGTAACATGTCCTTCTGATCGAGATAGCTGGGTTATACTGACTGTTGATCTGATCCATGCTCGTGTAAATCGTCGTCTTTGGAGAGCGAACAGGACCGATCGGCTGTTCCCCCTCGACCGTTTCTCTGAGCCGATCAGCTGGACGCTCAGCTTTCAGGCGAGGGGTGCGTGTTACGGTGTGAGCTTCGGATTGCGGTCTTTGCCGCTCTGCGCGAGAGACCCGCCGAATACGGGAAAACCGTGTCTCTGAGCGGCTTCAGGACGGTATGAGCCGGCGGGGGCGGCAGAAATCCCGCTCCGTGCTCCAAACGGTCCTAAAAAAACTGTAAAAAATTCACGTGAATTCTTGTTCCCAATCATGTCCAAACAAAATAAAGGCTGATGTTATCCCACATAATGAAGTGCAGCCAGCATGCTCATTGTTGCACTGTCACTTTAAAATATTTTTAATAATAAGAAAAATACGTTTAGGGTATCATCTCACTCTACACAGCATCTTTGTTCGTTAGCATCTTTGTAGAACTCGTTATTTCTTCTTCTACGACTATTTCCGGACAGTTCTACTCATGTCAGAATGATTTATCCTAATCAAACGTGTGATACATGCAAACGTTTCTGTTCTAATCTGATCTTTGATCCGATCACAGCTACTGTTCCCTGGAAAAAGCTGCTTGGTTCATCAGTTACAGTTTAGGCTGAGAGATCTTCCTGATGTGACAGTAGTCTCTGAGACAAAAGGAAGATTTCTGGAGAACCGGCATCTTTCAGGGAAAAGATATGTTTAAAGCACCAGGAAGGTTTGGATTCTGAGGCAACTCAAGGCTTCAATAAAATCCAACTTGGCTTTATATTTTGGATCAAATTAGCAAATTTATTGGGGGAAATGATTTGTTTGATTGGCAGGTGGGTTGTCCAATGGGTGAACCCAACTGAGCTTCAAACTCGCCAATGTTTGTTGTCAGAGTTTATCTAGTGTTACCAATTTTCAGTTTTACTGCCAGAAAGCGACAAAATACAGCTTTTCCCGCCCTGTCGCCTGTAAGGCAATACTTTCTAGAAGGTAGAGCATAAACGAAAACTCAGATATCTGTGATCTGTTTTGGTACAAATATTTGTGATCTCTGAGATAGCTGGTTCTTTATTATTATTTTTTTTTATCTTTTTGAGCACAGTAGAGTGTAGTAAAACATATACTTCAGTTAATGTAGTAACTTTTTTTTTGTATATGAAAAAACTGAGACTGAAGTTCAGTTTACTGACAGAAGTTCTGATAAGAGAAACAATGTTGTTGAAATCTCTGTGTTACAAACAGGCAGACAGATGAATCGAGTGCTGCAGGTTTATTGGCCAGACGGGGTAACAGAGCAGGAGGCAGATGCAACTATAGGGCAGACAGAGGTCAATCACAAACATAGAAGTTTTAGGGATTAGACTTTGGGTGTAGTTCACGCGTGGGTCGGGGCCGTCAAACGGATTCGGAGCAGAAACAGAATGTCAGATCAGAATAATAACGCTCGGTATTGCTGGTGATACGGTACAAACAATACTTTGTACTGAGCGAGACTAAATGTGCTGCTTAAGTCTCAGGTGGTTGGTTGTCCATGGGTTTCATCTGGGGAGTTCATAAAACGGGGGAGGCTCCCGCCGCTGACCAGAGGCGGAGACAGAGTTCAGACTGCAGATTGTTGGTCTTTATTTATGAATCAAATCAGATTGGCGCCCAAAGATTCCCAGGCCTACATGATCTTTACAAACATCTTATCTTGTAACAAAGAGACTCATCAAGAATGACCAGAACTATTGATACTGAACATAGTGTGTCCTTCAGATATTCATGATTTATTAAAAGTAAAAGACAGAAGCTCTGCAAACATACTAAAACCCTGGACATGATTCATGGATCATTTTTTGCACAGATCTCAAACAAACGCTGCAGCTCTTAGTCAAAAAGCATAAAAGCGTGAGTCACTTTCTTCCTGTTGAGACATGAGAAGTTTCTACACCAGCAATTGTGCACATTAGTAATCTGTGGTTCATTTATGAAAATAAGACAAGGTGGGTCATGTTCTAAAGATCTGGTTTCAACAGCACGTTTTTGTTGTTCAGACGTGACACAACCTCACTGATACACACCATTTAGATCGGTCTTATCTCCAGGATCAGTTATGGGAATCGAAAGATGCTGCTGAGTGTTTCACTGCAACATTGAATGAGACTAGAATCGCCGTCAAAAGGAAATAACCAGTTTCTTTCCCACCGATTGATATTAGTGACCTGTGAGGTCAACAGATAGTCCCTCTGTAATTGAATAAATGTGATGGCAGGAACAGGATTCGCCAACATCTTCCTCAAGTGAAAGACGATCACTTATGTATCTATCCTTTAGTCTCCACCACCTTCAAAACATACTTTATTCTTGTTCAGGTCACAGATATCGAGGATCCTCCTCTTTTTTTCTTTCATACCTCAAATATACAAAACACAAATTAAGAAGGTTATTTCCGTTTTCGCCCCACTTAGACTCTAAGTGCGTTTCTTTTTAGTCATGCCGATGACCTTCCTTGTGTGATACGCTACCGTTTGGTTACTTTGCAAAACCTTCTTTCTCCACTTACTTTTGTGTTTGTTTAAAACAGAAAGTAAAAGATATATCTGTAGTTATCCATCCATTTATTTATCTGGACTTTGAGGTCTAAATATGGCAATAAGCGGCTAAATGAATGCATTCATAACTCCTTTTATGCTGGTATTTAGGGAAGTTAATTGCGTTTAAGTGCACCTGCAGTCTCCATCAGCTGAATGATGTCACACTACAACCGCATCATGAAGTTCTCACACGATACCTGCTTTCAGCTGAAAACTCCTTGTCCGCATTTCTGTGCAGGATTAAGGGATATCAGAAACACCTGCATTTACACAAAAACATCTTGTTTTAATTGGATGCTGCGGCCGTGTCGACACCTCCTTCCTGACCCGCCTTTGTGTGACGTCTGTCTCCAAACTGCTGGAAGCTCTCTCCCCATAATCCTTTCAGTAAATGGCCCTCGGGTGTGGACAAACACCCGGGGTATTAAGACAACAGGACGTGCACAGACATGCAGCGTCAGCTCCTGCGCTGTTCTCCTTCCCCGAACATCAAAGAATATCAGCTGCAACTCTCAGTGATCTCTGCACAGCGTCCTGAGGCGTTTAAGGACCTCTCCTTTAGTCTCAAACTTTTTCCGCTTTTCTTCTTGGGATCACGGAGGAGAATGAAACTGACCAACTTCCAGTAAAAAGTCTGGTTTTCAGCTCTGCTCTTTTGGCACGCCGGATTCAGCATCACTTGCTCCGACATGCACCAGGAGGATCTATCTTCAAAAGGCCCTTTTGTGCAGATTCACGATTGCACAAACAGTCCTTAGAGGAAACAAAAAATGAAAAGAGCTGCAAGAAAGACCGACTTCAAACTGTTGGTCTGAATGGCGATTGCACCAAAAATCCACCAAAAAGGAAGTCCCCGGATACCTGCAGCGTCAAGCTTTCTCCAACGGGCCTTTAGAGGTCCATCCATTGCTGAATTGTTATTGCCAAGTTGCAAAAATAAAATCACAAAAAATCCCTAGCGTTACTGTACTTCCAGGAAGTTCTGAAATGGAGAATATCAACACTTAAAGCCGCTTTTCTCCTCGTCAGAATCAGCTGATTCAGGTTGATAGATAAACGTCTGAAGAGTTACGCTGTTATTCAGGCGTCAACATCTCCACTTTTCTGTGAGAACCTGAAGTAATCCAGACCGCTCTGATCCGCTCTTTTCCTTCAGCAGACCGCCGACATGTTTACAGAAAACTTTTGGGAGTCATCCGTATCCCTCATGGATTCACAAACATGGCGAGTGTATGAACAGAACAATCCCTACGTTCATTTTGAGGATCCTGGGATGTAAAGTGTGGTTATATTTTGGCTTAGAAAGCTGTTGTGCTGCTACATTTTTCATGTTGTAGGAAGTGTTGTCACTCCCGGTAATTAATAACTTCTGATCAGCTTTAGATTGTTTGAAAGCGTGAAACATTAAAGTGATTTACAGAGCAGAGAGTGAAAGAGCTCCTGATTTCTTTTGTTCCAGATAAACTGGTTTCTGTGTCTCCATTACAGAAAAAAAAAAAAGGTTGTTGTTTATGAAAGTGATGGAGTGTTTGCGTTCTTACCTGTTTTGGGGTCGATGTCAAAAAAGGTGCGGTGAGACTCCAGCATGTGGAAGGAGAGCCGCCCGTCGGAGGAGGCGTCCACGTCTGAGGCCGACAGCTGGATGACCGACTTCACGTTGTCCACGTTCTCCGGAACCGACGCAAAGTAGATGGGCTGGGAAAGTTCCGGAGCGTTGTCGTTGACGTCCAGAACCTCCAGGAAGACGTGAGTCCAGGACACCAGAGGCTCAGTGCCCAGGTCGGTGGCAAACACAGAGAGCCAGTAGTGAGGGACGGCCTCACGGTCCAGCGGCTCCGACGTCCGGATCACACCTGAAACGCCACCAACGGACCATCAAACTTCACTTTACCTTCAGTGGTTTCAACTACCTTTTACAGTTCTCATTTGCAATTAAAAGCACCTGGATTGGAGCCAACAGGGGAGATAAGAGTTTAATGATGTATTTGCTTCATCAAAAGCTGCTCCAGCAGTGAACTGACATGTCCTCCGCAGAAGCTTAAAAATGGTTTCTCCCCCAGGGAGAAGTTAAAAACAAGACACCAGCCTCACACAGGTTCTGTTTCAGCACAGCTCCATCGTGATGGAGGACTCCGTTTTCCTGATTTTATCTGAACTTTACAGCAGGCCGATGGAATGCAGCGACATACGGTGGGGTCACAGGGTTTCCATGAGGAATATGTCTATGGAAAAGTACTTTTACTCATTACAAGCGTTCATTTCCACACGGAGCCAAAACTGATACAAATATCTGTCACATTTAAATCTGCGCTTAAAATAAACTGAATATGATTTAATGTTTGTATTTTAACTATAACGCAATCTAAGATGTTTTTAGAAACTCATTCTATAAAAGAACTTTCCTTTATTCCAAAAACAAACCACTTTATATTAATAATTATTTAATAATTTTTATAATTACATATGCCAAATTTGACTTTTTTTTTATTTTTCTGTCCTCTGAGAAATCAAGGTATTTTAGATTATTTTACAAAAATTCAGCAACAATATGAACATACAAAATTATCATCATTAACCCCGTAAATCCCACTGCATCAAAGAATTTAGAAAAAATGTTTTTTGGGAAATTTTGGGAATTTAAATGTTTTAAAACCTTTGATGAAATTCATCAAGCATGATTTCGTAATATTTTTGCTCACAACAATTTAGATTAAAATGTGAAAATATTTATGACAGTGTTCAGGAGAAAAAAACAAAACATTTTAACCACTGTTTCAAATGTAATCATCTAGATAGATCTGCATTATGTTAAGACCAAAAAAATAAATAATAGTAGATGAGTTATGTCCGACCGAGTATTAGGGCCACTGTGAAAATAAAAAAATATAAATAGAGTTTTTGAGAAAAAAAAGTGAATTTATATTGAAATGAAATGAGTTATGAGATTAAAGTCAAAATTTTTTTGATAATATAGTTGTGAAATCATGAATTTATGAGGAAGTTGTCCAGTTATGAGAAAGAAATTTAACTTGTAAGAAAAAAAAACATACCATTATAAGAAAAGTCTAGCTTTTAAATGAAAAAAGTCGCAAAATCATTAGAAAAAAAAGTTGAATTTTTTTTTGCAATAAATGTTTAAAAATTATGTGAAAAAAGTCAAACTTTTGGTACAATGAAGTCTCAAAATGTTGAGGAAAATGTTAAAATTTTAAGAGGAATTTGTACAAATATATATACAAAAAAAACCCTTTCATAAGAATAAAAGTTTAACTTTTACAAGAGTGAGGTTAAATATTTTTTTATAAAAAATATAACATTTTAAGAGAATAAAGTCATTGAATTTTGGATTTTTAAAAAAGTTAACATTTTAGAAGGAAGTCGTACAATTATAGAAAAAATAACAATGAACCAAAATGAAGGATGACATTTTTTTCCTTTCAAAAGTTTTATTTTTAAAGAACAAAGTCCTGCTTTTTCAAAAATAAAATCTTATATTTAGCTTTGAAAATGTTTGTGCATTCTGCTTTATTTGTTCACTTATTTTCAAATGTACAACTTTTTTTTAAATCACATTTTTATTTAAGTAAAAGCATCACTTTTTCTATATAAAATTACATTTTGAATAAATCAAATTCATGTTTTTTTTTTCTTTTAAAATTTTGTCTTGTCTCGCAATTGCACGAATGTTTTCTCATATATTTGCTTTTTTAATGTGGCCTTAATACTCTATTGTAATTTCTAAAATAAAGTTTTGAACATTTTTTGAATTTTTCCTGATAAAGTCATTATGAATTGACCATAATGGAGTGATAATCCCCAGCAGAGAAAAAAGAAAATTCTGGTCGTTCTAACAAAATAGTTGCTTCAGAGATGAATGTATTGAATATAATACTAAAGGTTATAGGATTACCTGATTCCTCGTCGATGGAGAAGACTCCAAGCCCAGAGCCATCGTGGATGTGGTATCTGACCACTCCGTCTCTGCCCAGATCTTTGTCTGAAGCGGTGAGCGTCACCACCGAGCTCCCCACTGCCGCATCCTCCATAACTGCAGCCTCGTACACAAACTCTGAGAACGTCGGCCTGTGGAGGTTCTCATTGACGTCCAGAACCTGGATCTCCACAAAGCAGGAGGACGAGAGGGAGCGCGGCAGGCCGTGGTCCACCGCGCGGACCGTGAGGTTGTACTTGGGCCGCCTCTCAAAGTCCAGCTCCCTCTCCAGAGTCAAGGCTCCCGTAGAGGGGTCGATGTTGAAGATGCCACTCTCAGTGCTCTTCAGGTTGTAGGTCACAAGGCCAGCACTGCCCAGATCCAAGTCCACGCTCTCCACCCACACTAGAATGGTTCCCACTGGAACGTCTTCTGCCACTTTTATGTGGTACCTTGGCGGCACAAACTTAGGTGGGTTGTCATTTATATCCTGCAAAATGACAATTAAGCTGATGGAGGAGAAGAGCTGAGGGCCGAGCTTGGCCTGGTCTCTTGCTTCGATCCACAGGTTATGACTGGCTGAGACTTCTCGATCCAGCAGACCCGTCACTATCACCTCTCCAGTCAGCTCATCCACTCTAAAGAGATCCGTGGACGTCCGGAGGAAGTACTGGACTTTCCCGCTCATGTCGGTGTCCGGATCTGCTGCCTGAGCCGTGAAAACGACCGAGCCCACCGCTGTGTTTTCTGGCACTCTTATCACATACCTGGGCTGGTCGAAGGCGGGAGGGTTGTCGTTCACATCCAGGATGTTGACAGCCATCAGTTTCCACACGGACCTCTGCGGCGTTCCCAAGTCGTACGCTGTGATGTTCAAAATGTAGAACTCCTTACTCTCTCTGTCAAGAGCACAAACTAACTGCAGTTCTCCTGAGAAAGTGTCGATGCGGAAACAGCCATCCTCGTTGCCACTTGACAGGGCGAACACCACCTTACTGTTGAACCCCGAATCCCCATCTGCTGCCTTGAACTGGAGAATGGCGGAGTTCAGAGGATGATTCTCAGCAACATCAATGGAACTAGGGACACTTTTCACAAACTTGGGAGTATGCCGGTTGGTGATGTGCTGGTCGGAGAAGGATTCTTCCTTCCTGTTGACTAAAACTGGTTTCATGGACTCTATCAGCTTGTCAGTTTGCTGTTTCTGAACGCCCGTCTCCAGGCAGTGCAGCGTTGGCTTGTCGCCTTTGTCTCTGACCGTCACCCTGACGACTGAAGCCTCTGAGTGATGTTTACCATCCGTGGCTACAACTCGAAAAGTGAATGAGCCCTCCTGTGGAGGAATTGGCTTTTTGAGGACGAGGGCTCCAGAGAACGTGTCGATTCCAAAGACTTGGAGCTCGTTCCCGGACTTGATGACGTACTGCAGCCGCTCGAGCTCGTCTGAGTCAAAGGCGGACAATTTAGCGACTTCACGACCCACCGGTAAATCGAGCGGTACTGTGATGTTGCAGCCCACCCTCTCAAACACGGGGATGTTATCGTTGATGTTGTTGAGGGTTATTGTGACGGGACACTCGCTGACCTGATTGAAAGGACTGCCGCTGTCTGAGGCCCAAACCCTCAGGTGATACAACCGGTTAGCTAGCTCGAAGTCCAAATGCTCTGAAGTCAGGATGACACCCGTGAAAGGGTCTATTGTGAATGGTAAGGGTTCTGAGTGTGCTATAGAATAAGTCACAAAACCATTGTGCCCCTTGTCGTTGTCCCAAGCTGTGACTTTCACGACACTGCTGCCAACAGGACTATTCTCATCCAAAGCGGCCTGGTAGGACGTCTGTGAGAACTGGGGGCTGTTGTCATTTTCATCAGTTATTTCAACCACAATGTGAGTCTCTGCCTCGCCGTGATTGGCCACAACATCAAACTCGTATCGATCTTTTTTCTCATAGTCAAATTTCGCAGCTGTCACAATGATCCCAGTTTTGGGGTTGATTTTGAAACCTGAGCTGTCGGAGTTGCTCTTAATGCTAAAGGTGACGTTATGAGGGACTGATGAGACGGAGACTTTAACGACATGAGTTTTAGGGGGGGAGAATTCACTTAGGGTGACGATGTAGGTGTCCTCCAAAAACGTCAAGGGGCTATAATGATCCGCCGGAATGTGGATTTCTTTTATTGCAGAGAGTAAACTTGGCGAACTTCTATCTTTAGCTTGCAGGGACAGATTAAGTCCAAACGGAGTTTGAGACCACATGATCCTCTTGGTGGAGATCACTTGGAAGTCGTTGCCTGACACCCCTGGAGGGATAATCTGGAAACAGTTGTGAGGATCCCCCCCCACGATGCTAAGGCTTTCCACAGGTTTAACTCCTGCTTCCACATGGACACGGATGTCAACTTCTCCATCTGCAGACACTGTTGGTTTTGGGGGAGGAGTTATATCTGGAAAGACCATGGACATCTTTTCTATGTAAACTGTGACTTGGGCGCTATTCCCAAACTTCTGAACACCAGATATCCTTTTAGTCCTGTCCTCAGCCAGGACAGTCAGCTCGAATTTCTGATTCTGGGTGTAGTTGAGCTTTTTGACGAGGTTCACTGTGCCGGTGAAGGGATCGACCGCAAACGGATGAGCTCTGCTGGTGAATGAGTAATAGAACTCCGCGTTGCTGCCATCGTCGGCGTCCGTGGCGCTGACTCGAACCACGCTGGACTTCAGCGGAGTGTCCTCTCTGATGGCCACGTTGTAAGAGGCCGGGTAGAACAGAGGTTTCAGGTCGTTGGTATCAAGCACCTGCACAAGGACTTTAGTCTTTTCTTTGAGATCAAAAATGCTTTCTGTGGCCTCCACGGTGAGGGTGTAAGTGTCTCGGACTTCCCTGTTCAACAGAGCTGAGTAGCTACTGCGCGTCTTCAGCCGGAGAAAGCAGAAATCTCCAACCGAGAGCGCTTCTGCTTGGAAAAGGCCATCGTCATCACCGACGACGATGGCGTACTTGATGTCCCAGAGAGAGTCCGTCACTTGTATTCCCATTTTCACTGGCGTCTCCACATACATGTGCGGCGGAGAGTTTTCGTTGATGGTGGCGTTGTATAGATGGTGAGTGAACCTGAGTGGAGAACCGTTCTTCCCTTTTGCCATCAGACCCCGGACCACGTGGAGCAGCAATGCAGCGAAAACGAAGCGCGTTGTTCTTGAGGTCGCCATCCTCAGCAGTTCCATCGTCGACCTCAGGCCTGCGAGAAGACGAGGAGGGAAACATGCGGGTTAGAAATGGAAGAAAAGAGAAAGGCGCACGAGGTCCTTCACATCTGTCTCAGCTTGTAAAGCTGCAGCAGAAACCACATAATAACACAACGGCCGCACAAACACGTCGTATATACAGTAAATAAGAGCACAACAGCAGATGGGACGCCCGCGGTCTTTTTCACTCGTCCAAACATGTCAGCCAAGGAAAAAAAATTGTAAAACAAGTAAAGCAACTGTTTTAAAACCAGAACGCTGCTTTCAAACTTTTCACATGAGCAGCAGCCAAAACTTCTTCTGATGATTAACCCTTAAGTCGAGGAAACTTTCTGACTCCATTCAAGTGTAACTTTGTCAACTTTTGATCTACTAGTATGAGAGATCTATTATTGTATAATCTATTCTTCTTTACTTTGACAATTTATCCTTTTACCTCTGAGTTTTGGCCCTTTATTCTGGTAGAACAATGTTTTCTTTGACATCAATCATTTAATGTTTGTTGTATTTTTCAGGCCGTATGATATCCGTCTCCAAATCAACTGTAATACAAACCAAAAGATAATCTTCTTTTATCTTTATTAAAACATGTTAACAGATAGATGTAACATTTTATTTTTGCAAAAGCATGATGTTTTTTCTTTGTGGAATTACTTTTCTCTCATACTTCACAACTTTATTTTCGTAGATTATTATTGTTTTTTTTCCAGAATTGTTTTCTTATTTGTTTCTAACAATTGTACAACTTTTTCTGGTAATATTCAACTTTTTCTTATAATTTCACAACTTTATTCTAATATTTGTGTGACTTTTATTCATATAATTGATGACCTTATTCTCATAATTTACTGACTTTGTTCTAATATTTTAACTACTGTCTGTCTTATAAGTTACGACTTTCGTCTAATAATTTCACGCTCGACTTTGTTTGACTTTATTCTGGTAAATTGTAGATTCTTTATTAAAATCTACAACTTTTTCTTATAATTTTACAATTTTATTCTAAATATTGTGTGACTGTTTTTTTTTATAATTTACGACTCTTCTCATAACTTTGTGACTTTACTCTTGTAAATTGTTTATTTTTTTTACAACTTTTAATTTATATTTGTTTTCTTGTAATTTTATGAATTTATCCTGATATATTTGTCCTTTGAGAAGTTCTAATGATTCCAGAGTATTTTCTCTTTAAAAGAGTTTGTTTTCTGTTCAGCACACAGTCCTCAAACCTTAAAAAAGACTGAAGAAGACGCACATTTGTTCAGTTCTTTAGGATCCATTCATATGCAAAGGATCTTGGCATTTCCTCCTCATTTCTCTGCCCCGACACGCAGCAACATCAAGTTGATTCTCCAGAACGAGTTTGCGGTGTGCTCTGGGTGTAAGTGAAGGTACTGCGCGTGTCTTTCTCCCGTGTCCTTTAGCATCCGAACACGTTGGGATGGTTGGAGCCTCCACTTTCCCCGGAGGCTGTCATTATTAGAACTCCAAAGAGTGCTGCAGAGGCCTGAGCCTCCATCTGCTGCAGGACCACACCGGCGCCGGCTAAAATGTCACCAGAACTGACAGCCAACAGCGCCGCGGGTTAGAGCCCTCGTCCTTCACGTCTGCTCCGACAGCTCCGCCAGAGCGAGGCGCAGTTAGGACGAGCAGGGCGGCGAGGGGTCGAGAAACGCCGTCAAGTTTCCCCCTTCACCCCCTTGGCGTCCTGACAGCAGTAACTGTCGATTTGACTCCGTCCATCCGGGTGTGTAAATGAATCCGGAGGTGTTTATGAATTCCAGTGTCAAACATAATCTCAACAGTTCCCCAAAACGGTGGAATGTGCTGAGCGGTGTGGGAGTCTCCAGGTCGACTGGCGCTGCCGTTGGGAAACGAGGGGGAACAGGTATGCTGGATTTTATCTTCATTTGCTCGGTGACAGCGCAGCGCGCAGATTGCAGCGGTCCGGGTCCCCCATGGGTTCACAGAATTTTAAGGAGTTTTGTAATCTTGCTGGCTGTTTCCTACAGGACAGCTTTGAAAGCTTTTCACGGAGAAGCCGGCGCGCTTCGCCGCTAATGCTCGAGATTAGACATCAAACGTCGGACTGATCTCACTCATGGATACGGATCTGAACGGGTTTCATAATAATACATGGAAATAATCCCCACTGCGATAATTACAGGTTTAACAGGGATTTTTGTTCTACGAATCAACTTAGATATTAATCTTAGTCGAGGTATCAAGTATTTGAGTGTTCTGCAGGACCGTCCCACTTCAGTGATGGTTCAATCTGAAGAGCAGCAGACCTGCATGTATGTGGGACTAAAGGAGAGGGAGCTGAAGGTCAGAACCAGACCAAAATAAACGTTAAGAGTGAAATAACGAACCTGTAGCTGTTTAAAATAAGGAATTAATCTGTTTTTAATTCTATTTTCTGACGTGTTTTAATTTTATGAAACGTCTTGGGTGTGTAACTTTCACCTCTGACCAGAACTCCCTTGAAAAGAGATCAGTGGATCTAGATGGGATTTTTTTTTCCTGGTAAGATAAATTAAATAAATGTGCACGCACCTGAATTTTTGAAATAATGAACAACCTCTCCTCAAAATAATGATGACATCACAGCGAGAAAGAAACCCTCAAAAAAAAAAAAACGAATGGAGCCAAAGTCTTTTATGGGCTTAAAAAAAATATCAAAATCATCAAACAAAACCAAAAATCGGGAAATCCAGAAACATTTTTGAAATTTCAATTTGCCATTTTATGGAAAAGTTTGCAGATTTTTAAACAAAAGAGTAAAAAAAACTTTAAAGTTTTAGCGTTGCAAACTTGGAAAAGTGAATATTGTGAAAATGTAATATGTGAATTGTCGGCTTAAACAGAACAAAACCTCATGACGTGTCTGTCATCTTGTGCTGGTTTTGTGTTATTTTTCTCTGTTTTTTCCTTTACTCCTGTGCAGGCTAATGTGACTCCGCCCTTTCTCCTGTGGATCCTGCTGATCAGTCACAGCTGCCTGCACTTCAGTTATTCGGTTTTTTATATTTAAGGTTCTCTGCTGGGTCGACTCGTTTCGTTTCCTGATCCTTGTGAATAAACCCTCTCGTCTCAGCCACCAGTGCGCTCATGACTCTTGCTGTGTCTGGCTTTTCCTATTGTTTTAAGTCTGTAAGGCCCTTGGTATAAATATTAAGCATTTTGTATAAGAAGGTCTTTATTAATAAAGTCAGATTCAATGAATAAAATACAACCTCAAATGCTAGAAAAGCCTCAGAAACCTTAAACTAAACTTTGTCAACAGATGACACATTTTAGAAGATTGTACAGAAAAACTTTCCACAAAAATCTTAAAGTTTGACTTATAAAACATCCAAGTCCTCACAGTCTGATACAAACTTTAGGGTTTTAATGAACCGACACGCACAACAATTTGTTCTGATTGTGGTGATCCAGATCAGCCATCAAACCTCTTTGCCAACATCATAAGTCACCGTAAAGGAACAAATATTTGCTAAAGTAATCCTGGAGGAAGGTAAATCCTGTAATGAGCATCCAGAGGAGGGTGGTTTGGGAGGGAGATGACGATGGATTTACTGTCTGACTGAAAACATCTTCGAATTATGAACGGCATTTGTCTGAAATGAATCAGGTATGAAGTGAATCCCTCAATCAGCCTGTTTGCTCTGTCAGGACATGTTAAAATCCTGTTTTCATCCCCAACGTGGCCCGGCGTGCGTTCTGCCGCCAGAGGAGCTCAACTCTTTTAATCAGTTTAAATCAGGGGTCCCAAACTACGGCCTGCGGGCCGGATCCGGCCCTCCTCCATATCTGGCCCGGCCCCCCAAACTGTTTTGACTAAATTAGACATTTTTCCAGTTTTTTTGGCTAATTTTGCATTTAGCTAATATTTCAACTACATGCTAGCTGTTTTGGCTAATTTATACATAGCATAATTTTTTTTAGGCTAGTTTTGCATTTAACCATTATTTCAGCTACATGCTAGCTGTATGGCTAATTTAGGCTTTTTTCATTTCTTAGGTTATTTTGTCGTTTAGCTAATGTTTCAGCTACATGCAAGCTTTTTTTTTTCTAATTTAGAATTTTTTTCTCCGCAAATTTCTGTGTTTTTAGCTATTAATTTAAGCATCTTCTGCTATTAGTTTATCGCAGGTAATGCCCCAAATCTAGTTTCTAAAATGATTAAGTAATTTTTCCAATGAAGATGACAGAAATTAATTATTTAAAATTTGGCTATGTGTGGGTTTCTGGAAAACCATAAATCTTTACATTTAGGCTGTACCTGTTACACTTTTTCTGTTAGCCTACAAAGTGACCCCGGTCCCACATCAGAGAAGAAAACAGTTATGAGGCCCCACAAGACAAAGTTTGGGGGTTTAAATGCTCCAGATGTGAAGAGGAACCGCCACGGTTTTTCATCCTGAAGCCACAAAGTTTGGTCCTGTGGCTCGGCAGTGACGGTCGAAGTGGGAAGTGATGCCGTCTGCAGACAAATGTTCCCATTTCAACGTGACCCCCCCCCCACTCTAACATTTATTTCAGAGATTTTTAGTTACAATCATGAAATGCTTCTTTAAATGTTTTAAAAATGTAAGTTAAAATAGTATTCCCTTACTATAACTCAGTAAAACAAATATCTATTTTCATACATCTTTTTCAAAATTCTAATTTTTATTTTTCGGTTGTTGTTATTTGTTGTAAACAAAAAAATAAAATCTTCAAATTAACTTGAAAAGCCCAGAGGTGAAATTATTTTGGTTTAAACTTTTTGTTTTGTCTTATTAAACTTTTGTTTCAGAAAATCCAGGATGTTTATGTGATTTAATATTTTCAGATGCTTTAGTATTGTTCTTTCCATCACATCCTTTTACCAGAAGAGTCTGTTTTTCTTTTCATTGCATTTATAAGGAGTCAATTTAGTCCACAAACACAGATTCTAGCTGAGATTAAAAAAGAAAATCCCTCAGAATAACATGTTAGTCAGATATGAATCCATCCTTAAACATAGTCATCGTGGTTACCTTAACCAAATCTGACATCAGTTATCTCGACAGATTGTGAGAATAATCGGTTGATAATAATCTTATATTTTGGATTGTTTTAATTTGTTATTTCAGTCGTTTCCAAAGAAGATCTTGTTTATGAACAAAAACAGATTCTAGAGATGAGAAATTGTTTTGTTGAAAAAGACTTCAAGCGTTTCTTCTTTTCAATCAGGATAAACATTTTTTAAAGCAAAATAAATCTTTCAAAGATAAAAAAAATATTTAAAAAAATCCTGTTATATTTGAGATAATTGAAGCTTTTGCTAAATTAAATCAAAC
The DNA here is from genome assembly GCA_003999625.1 of Oryzias javanicus. Lineage (NCBI taxonomy): Eukaryota > Metazoa > Chordata > Actinopteri > Beloniformes > Adrianichthyidae > Oryzias > Oryzias javanicus. Next base: position 2,261,460 of record CM012446.1, read on the forward strand.
TGTATTTATAAAGATTGCTCTTCAAGCTTTGAGCAGCCTGATGTCTTAAAGTCCACGTTTGGTGGGAACAGTAATTAGGTCAGAGACGTGAGGCCTGGAGGGGTTTCTCCTGCTTCTTATCTTGTCTTTACTGATGAACACACCTGACTGAGATGAATTATTTCAGGTAAGATGTTTGAAAAACCAGCATTTCACATTTCACAGGCCTCCATCAGACAAAGAGAACCCTCCGTCTCATGTTATTGTTTAGATGCAGGCTTGTGGAAAACATTTCAAATCAGGCTTTCCTTCTTTTTCTGTTAGTAGAGTTTAAGTCAAACAACAAAGAATGTGAAGGATGGAGCTGCAGAAACGCCGGAGACGGTTTTCACGCCTCATTAGAGCAGCGGGAAAACACAGAGACGTGTTCACACAAATCTTAGATCTGCTGCAGGTCCAAAAGATTATAAACTGAGAGTTTTTCCCTAAAAAAAAAAAGACATTTGGGGATTTTCTTTGGATAATTGACATTACAGCTGCTTGGCCTTACGCTGACGGGTGGTGGGGGAGAAAGTTTCAGCTAAATCTCTTTTTAGGGTTTAATAAATGTGTTTTTACGTCTCCTATTAAAAGACCATTTTTATCTAGAAAAACAGATTTTTTCGGAGGAATTAGATTGGCTGAAGAGAAATATGCAATCTATAGATTTGAGACAAAGTTTGCAGAAGTTTGAACATGCAAAATGTAACTTTTCCAGTAGAGTTGAGCTAAACTTTTACCTCGTTACCATGGTATCGTGTCGCGGACATTTCTCAGAACTTACAAGCAGCTTCATTAAGATTCAATGATTTTTACATTGAAGCACTAAGTGCATTAAATGTGGCAAAATAATGAAACAGCTGTGAAAATTTGGAGTTTTGACCCATGGTTCGGGGGGGGGGGGGGGGGGGCACGTGAGGGCAGCTGTCCTCTGCAACCATTTGGTGGTTCAACCCCTCAGTTCAATCCTTTCACCCTTTATCACGCGACAAACCGTAAATCACCGTGAATCAGCCGATTCCGACTTGGAGAAGAGCGGCTTTTCAAATCAGCTGGTTTACACCAGACGCAGAAGAGTTTGGGGGCGGAGTTTGTTTATATCTTCACATTTTCAATTGTCGTGTCTTATTGAGCGCAGTCTTGGAGCCACAAGATTTGTTTGTTTATTGCCGGAACGTTCTGATGGCAGCGTGTACAACATCTTACGTGGCGTGCAGCGATGGCTGAAGCTCTTCCATCTGCTTCAGCGAAACTTCCGATTCTCTCTCTGACAGAATCACCTGATTCATGGATTTGAACCCTCCTGTTCCAGGACGGACACTCCACCACGAGCCCACTGAGGTAGACACTTCACATTGTATGAAAGAGAACTCTGGTACATTTCTCTGATCTGGACTCTGGTGCGGTTCACTACAGTGTGAACACAAAGGAGATGGAAGCTCTGTGTGTTTGGAGGGAAACGTGTCCCGTCAAAGAGTTTTAAATCTCTGCTGGATGATCGTTGGAGGAAAAGCAAAAGTGTTTTTTTTCCACAAACATATTTCTCTTTTCCTGGCCTGGTCGAGCATTCGGTTTCCTCTCGTGACTAAAAGCAAACCAAAGGGTGAAGAGGACAAACATTTATCAGACATTCCTTCCCATTCCCGGGGAGTCCCATGGACCCCCCGTCCAAAAGCGGAGCGGCACGCCGGCGCGGCGGGTCTTTGTCCGTCTAAAGGCAGAGCGGACGCTGCACCACAGCAGAGCGGGGCCTCCCCTCAGAGGCCGCTACTGCAGCTCTTAGATTATCAGCCGCCATTGTTGCCGGCCTGCCTTTGTGCTCACCGCCGGACCGGAGCGCCAGAACCAGCAGAAATTCTCCACCTGTTATTAAAAGTGAGGGACGAATTATAAACGGATGAACAGAATCTTTGTGGCTAAAATGAGAGCTATTCTTCCTCCACCTGCTGGGATTGTGTTCATTTCATCAACCTGCTTCCTGGTTTCTGTCAGGTGATTACAGACCGACTGTAATCCAAGAACACAGGATTTCACTGCAGTTTAACATCACGATGAGACGCTGGACGACAACATTTACTGACAGCAAATAAAAACTCCTTCATACCAGAACAAACTTCTGGAAATATCTATTTCTACTATTTTAATTTTGTTGTTATTACTGATAATATAAATCTCATTCAGAGGTCAAGATGGCTCCAAACTATTGATCATATATGAGAACTGGACTGAGTGACTCCTCCCCCTGAAGTTCCAAACAGGAAGTGGCTCCAAGAACCGAAATCCCCTAAACTTCAACAGAGAAATAAACAGCTGTTTTCAGTCATTCTATTGGTCAGAACAAACATTCTTGCTCTGATACAATCGATACAAGTGGGCGGAGCCTGCTGATCCCCGCGTCCAGCACTCAAAACATTTGATTGACAGATTTTGTGTTGCTCACGTTCAAATGTTAGAGGTGTGGCCTTTCAACAACTCACTCCTGATTGGTTGTCATAGAATCGGACTCGGACCAATCAAACTCACTGACGATGATTCATTGCTTATACAGTCAAGAAATAGTAATTACTGCATCGAAGAAAGTTTTTTATGAGGATTTTCAACATTTATATTCTGAATTTTTGAGCTTTCCTTCAAACTGTAAAGAAGATCAAAAACAACAGATCTGACTAAAAAAAGAGGAATCGTGTGAAATAGCTGATGATTGGTGTATGGCAGAACTTCTATCAAACTTTTAAATGAACAATTTCATTTCTATTATTATTTTAATTAAAAATATATATATATATATATATTAAAATAAATACATTTAAAAAAAATTTGAAAAACAAATTTATATTTATAAATATAAATATATATATATATATATATACATGTAAAAAACTTTAAATAAAAATGATGAGACTTAAAAATGAAGTCTGTATTCCACAGGTTTGCTTTAGGCTCTCCATGAATAAACTCTTAACGTGTTCTTCTTGACATCTAAGCTTAAATCAGGAGCTAATCCACTCTTCTTCATTTCCTCCACATCATGTAATAACAGCTTCATGTGTCTTTGACTTGTTACCAGTTTGAACAGTTTTATCGTTACCCTGAAAAACAGCAGTATTCTAAAGTGAACATCTCCAACCAATCAGGAGGAAGAAACAATCGTTTTCTGCCGCATTACTTCACTTCCAGTCTCTCATTTGCATAATTACCAAGTTCAATTTCTTTCCATCTCATTACAAAAAAGTGAAAAATAAAAAAAAAAACAACCATCTGAGGCGGTAATGAGTGCGCTGCAGCATTAAGCCATGATGGATGGGAGGGCTTTTATTCACTGTCACTTTATTAAGTCTTCACTTTGATATTATGTTGAAAAAAAGAGTGAAAAGTCTGAGACAGTACACGACTGAAGCTGCTCTCCTCCAGCCTGAAGGGCAACAACCGCTTCAGGTGTGGATGAAAAGATGGAAACGTTGGTGGAACCGGGGATTCTCCGCTCACCGACAGCTCAAACATGAAGCTTTCAACCAAGAAAGAAAGAGTTCAAAAGTTGGTTCCTCTCACAACCCCAACCAGAAAATCCTCTGTAATCCTTTTCTGCGCCTCACACGCCGACAGCTCGCTGCGTTTTTGCCGACTGGGCATTTTTGAAGGACGATCGCTTCCCTCGACAGACATGCTGCCATGTCGTTTCTAGAAGAGTCTTCCTCCATCAGACCTGCAATATTTGGAATGACAGGTTGTAATGACCACAAATACAACCAGCTAATCATATACGAGTTATAGGGACCCCCGCCTCGTTTTTTATGTGAACCCAACTCGTTGTTTTCCTCTGTGCTGCCTTCTTTGGTGAAGTTTCACAGATTCTGACCTAATAATAACAGTAACAATTTTCATGGTCTTATCCCGTCAGGGGTCACCACAGCAAATCAGCTTTCACTAATAATTCTGTCAAATTCAGAGTTCAATTTAAACTTCTCCTCCTCACCTTCAAAGCGCTCCATAACCTGGCCCCGTGCTATCTATCTGAGCTCCTCCATATTTACACTCCCGTCCGGACACTCAGGTCTTCTTCCACCCTCCAACTCTCCGTACCCCCCATCCGTCTGGTCACCATGGGGAGCCGAGCCTTCAGCCACTCGGCCCCCACACTATGGAACTCCACTCCCACCTGATCTCCGGACCATTGATTCTTTACCCGTGTTTAAGTCCAAACTCAAAACATACATGTTTAAATCTGCCTTTTCTGTTTGATCTCACGACCATTTATCCTGTGGCTGATTTTATTGTTGTTTTTTAGATTTTATCGTGTTTCTGTTTTTAGGATGTATTTATTTGTCTTGATTTTATTCGTTCTCATTGTAATGTACAGTGTCCTTGAGTGACCAGAAAGGCGCTTTGAAATAAAATGTATTATTATTATTATTATTAATAATATTCAAAAATGTTTTTAAAAGTATTTTTCATTTTGACACTTTTGTTGTTACATAAAACTGAAGTTAAAGTGAAATTCTTTTCACGGTTGAAAACACAAATGAAGGAAACCATCCGACAGCTTCACCTGAGCGTCAGAAGTGTGTGGAACATCTGTAATCCTGACGAATACTTCTCGATTAGGGATGTGGTACCAACGCCAAAGAGAGAGAGAGAGAGAGGAGAGAGAGAGAGAGAGAGAGAGAGAGAGGGTGTGGCTTCTACAGTCCACGTCTCTCACACACATTTTCCTGAGGCTGACAAGTGACAACAAACAGACGCGTCCAAAGTGTATCTGGATTTTTTTAGTTGATCTAGATAGCGTGTGAGGTCTCAAATGTTCAGTAACCTGTTCAAACATCATCAATAATATAATAATACAACATATCAAAATATAGATTCTAGTAGAGAGGCGTGCAGCGTCTGGGACGTCCAGCGCTGCTTTTGTTTAGACATGTATAGCGGCGCATACGGAGAATTAGTAAGAGGAGAAGTATCGATAAAATCTTGACGAAACTCTTCCCTATTCACAATATATTTACAAATGATTCGTCCAATAGGCTTTTTGGAATCTCCTGTTATTCCATTTGCAAAGAAAGGTTCCGCATGCAACTTTTCTTGTGTTGCACGCCGCCAGACTGCTCTTAGCGCTCAAGCTAATTGGTTGTTGCAGGAAGAAATCCCAGGAAGACGTTTCAGAGTGACTCATCTGATCACAGACTCCTTATTATTCCGTCACAGGTTGTGTTTTTTACCTGCGTTTTTTTTCATGAGGGATTCTGATCGGATTATCGCTCTGAATGCTTTTCAATCCCTGCTTTGATTAAAAACAGACTCGGCATTAAGAACGCAGCTCCGTCTGTCTGACCTTGTTGCAAATGTTTGGATGGAGATCCTCTAAGCCTGATTTATTGAGATTCGCTCTCTGAAGTCTCTGCCAGCAGCGCCATAACTGTCAAAAGAAAGTCCTAAATTCTGTCCTGGGAAGGAGAAGGTGACCTTCAATCTGACCAGCAGATTTCTGCGACGTCCTCCATCTTTTAGGAGTTCTGCTCTCATCCTTTCTACTTTTATTTAGTCAAATATGATCACTTTACGGATAAGTAAAGTTGGGTTATGGGAAATTTTAAAAGGAACACAGACAAGTCGGACAAGTCGATGAAACCAACTGAAAAACAACCAAAGTTTGGATAGATCAGAGTTCAAGGTGAGGTTTCATTTAGAGAAGATCTGGGCTGAAAGAACCCACAGATGATAATCAGAACTGTGGGCCGGTCCCACATCAGAACTTCACCTCATGAACACAAAGCCGACAAAACAGGAAGAAATTCCCTCAGAAATTCAAACTTTCAAGAACATCAGATGAGATTAAAGCTGAAAAACCTACTAAATATTATGTTTATTCATTATTTTTGTTTGGTACCTCTTTAGTTCAAATAAAACAGAGTATTTTGATTCATTTCCATTTTAATAGAATTGCAGAAAAGTTTTTGAAAATTGAAAAGAAAAGCACCAAAAATGACCTTTAAGGGTTTTTAATCCTGTCAGATCTGTTTGGATTGATTTTGTTTTACTAGTTTTATTTAACTTTATCCATCTTAATTTGTTTAAATGTTATTATTCATTTAAAATAATTCAGTTGTGTTTGTTATTTAATTGTTGTGTTTTTCTTGAAAGGCGCCATATAAATAAATAAAATGTGTTTGTTATTATGATTTATTTGTTCTCTCTCAGGTTCTTTATAAATAAAGATTCTCACTAAACCCAGCTGAATCTGTCAGCGAGGCTTCAGGACGGGAGTTGAACAAAACTGTAAAAAGTTTCCCTCCTCTCTAATAGGCCTTTGTGGATGGTAATTAAAAGCGGGCTGGGGGGCTTGTGGGGGTCAGCGGTGGGTCTGAATGCGTCTGGACGAGTCTCTGCAACTGTCGTTAATGGGGAGTGTCCTCCGGCGCTCCGTCCGGCGTGATTGTTATCGGCGGCTCGGAGGCTCGCCGTCTCGGCCTGCGCTCATTATCTGCTGCCAGAAACGACCCGCCGCGTTCCCGCTCCTGCAGGACGGCGTCGCTTCAACTTTTCCCAGCGAAGAAGCGCAGATTTATTTGAGAGCTCCTGGATTAGGCCAGGGCGGGGTCACGGCGCTGTCTGAGGTTGGGAAGGGCGCGGCGTGAAATCCAGCCGCTCTCACACCCACCCAGAGCTGAGGAGAAGCTCATGGAGATGGAGCTGTGCTGCTGCGGTCTGCAGGGACTCGAACCAACGGAGCGTTTTCTGGGAGAAGATCCACTAAAACTGAACCAGAACTATTTAAGTTCAGAGTTTGGAAAAGGATCGCCTTCATGATGTCATCCAAAAACTGCCTCAGATCAGAACAAACGAGGAAAACATGAAGCATGAATCCACTTTTCCTCAAGAGAAGAGAGTTCTAAGAGTTCATGACATAAAAGCAGAACTTTATGAGCAAAGCCGAAGCCTGTAAAGTGTTTTATGAACCAATTAAACTTCCTAAAATAAACGTAGAAGCAAAATGAGGAGACGCAGCAGACGCCGTGAACGTTGATTCACTTTCCTTCTGGTCTCGGGTTTTGATCAGTCCTGCTCCTGCTGAGCTTCATCTCAAAACCAAAACCTGAGGAACACCAGAACCTGAATAATACCAGAACCAGAAGAACACCAGAACCTGAAGAAAACCAGAACCTGGAGAAAACCAGAACCTGAAGAAAACCAGAACCTGGAGAACACCAGAACCTGCAGAACACCAGGACCTGCAGAACACTAGAACAGTAGAACCTAAAGAACACCAGAACCTGGAGAACACCAGAACCTGGAGAACACCAGAACTTGCAGAACACTAGAACCTGCAGAACACTAGAACCTAAAGAACACCAGAACCTTAAGAACACCAGAACCTTAAGAACACCAGAACTTGCAGAACACTAGAACCTGCAGAACAGTAGAACCTAAAGAACACCAGAACCTGAAGAACACCAGAACCAGCAGAACACTAGAACCTGCAGAACAGTAGAACCTAAAGAACACCAGAACCTGAAGAACATCAGAACCTGAAGAACATCAGAACCTGAACAACACCAGAACCTGAAGAAAACCAGAAGAACAACAGAACCTGCAGAACATCAGAACCAGAAGAACAAAAGAACCAGCAGAACACCAGAACCTAAAGAACACCAGAACCTAAAGAACACCAGAACCTAAAGAACACCAGAACCTAAAGAAAACCAGAACCTGAAGAACACCAGAACCAGCAGAAAACAAGAACCTGAAGAACACCAGAAGGAAAACATCTTGGACAGAATGGCTGACGTGGAAAATGTTTGAATGAAAAGCTAAAATATGTGAACCCTCAATAATCTGAACAATCTGCATTTCTGTCCAGCAGATTTCTCAACTGTGTCTTCAAAGATGGAAAAAGAGCGGGAAGAGTTTAGAACAAACATGGCTGCCATCTTGTGTCCTTTAACTTTCATATTGTGTCAAAAAAGTGTAAGAGGGTCGATTCTGACCCACAAAACACAACATAAGTGTTAAAACACATGAGAGTAAACAAAAACAACAACAAACATCACTGTTGTTATTGGCTGCAAAAACAACTAACATTCATCCACACAGCGGAAACAAGTTTAATACATTTTTAAAGCTGCATCTTTTATGATCACCAGGAATAAAATCTGATCTTTACTTATAATGAAACTTTTATGCTGTTAATTAAAGTCAGAACATCAAAGTTTCCCGTTAGGATTGATTAAACATCAACAATAACAGAACAAAACCAGAAGACGCTTCATGTTCTCTCAGACAGCAGAGCTCATCAAAGATGAATGAAAGAAAACCATGTCATAAACCCGAAGACGAGGCCCATGTTGGAGTTCTTCTTCAGCCTAAAACGTTGGTGAGAGTGTTGTGGGGTAAACACCCGGGGGGTGTGGTCAACAATGAAAGCATGTTCTGCTCGGCGTGGTCTTTACTGCGTCAGCCATCGTTTATATCGTTCTGTTACCACGTCCTGAGCGGAACCGCTTTTGTGTCGGCACAGAATCAACAGGTTTATGAAGAAGACAGTAAAATGACCCAATCCAGGCTTTTCTATAGAGCTGCAGATACAAGTCATCAATAGATGTATATTGATCATTAAATACACATAATTGCCCACTAATCAATGCTATGAATGTATGATTTAAATTATTGTTATGATTGAATTCTCTGTTACTGTTTGCTTCGTATGCTGATGATGTAGTGCTTTATTAAATACCCGTTTGTACGAAAATGCTGTTTTAATACGTTCTTGAAGCATTTTCATCACAATGGGAGAACATTTATAAATAATTTATGCATTTCTTTATTAAAATCGTGATAGATCAGGAGCGAATAATTTGACAAAATCACTTAGATGTGATGCGGCAACTGAAATATTATATTATATTATATAAATTAACTTCCTTCCACTCCCTTTCAAGCGATCTACTTGTCATTCATTCTGTGATGTTATTTCATGTATTATGAGCTGATTGCTTAAAATAAACCATTTTATTCATTCATTCATTGAAATTTAGACTAAAGTCTCCATGCTCCGCTTCATTCTGATGCATCAACATGCAGACAAATAGATCCATGAACGTCTTTGTTTTCCTCGTCTGAGCTGGAATCTGGATCTAAACTCTACGGATGGATAGCTCCAAAATTTCTAATGTTAGCTTGGAGTTGAGATGGTCTGTAAGCTAGCAGGAAACAAACAGTGGTATGATGGGAGATCAGCTGAGGGTTACTTAGGTTAACCTCTAATGAACCTCTCTGCAGCTCTTTCTGTTTATCCAATAGAAAACATATATAGTTTGTTTTCATGCGTTCGAGATCAAGGACCCGTTTCAAGAAGCAGATTTAACTCATTTAGAGTTCAAAAGTCAGAGTTCTCTAACTCAAAATTCACAAACTCAGAGTTCAGATCAGAATAAAAGAGTAGATTCAATCAACTCTGAGTTGTTGGACTCAGAATCAGGTGCGAGCGTCGCGACCATAAAAAGCCCGATCAATGGAGCAAAGACAGCACGATTCACCATGGCAACGGCAACAACGAGTCCATTTTCCACCAAAAGAACAACACATCTGCAGCGGTAAAACAGAGAGAGAATATCTGCAGAGTTAAAGCGTACGTCTACATTTGAATCATTTTAATTCAGGAGAATTAAATCATGTCAGGATGTTCATTTTGTCACTTGTTAAGTACAGAATGGTTTCTGATCTTTATTAATGACCGTTTTGATCAAACAAACATCTGAGAACAACCAACCGAAGCAGCAACCAACTGAACCTGCAGAAATCTGCTGGTTCTAAACACAAGAACCCACTTTATGCTCATGCAGGTCCAATCTCAGAGACACCTGTAACCGAGCCTGCATGATGCCTCAATATGAAACAGGCAAACTTTTGAAAACTGTTTGTGAAGACAACAAAGCATCCAGGAGTGTGGCGGTCCCGTCCCGGCTGGGATGTTGACGGAGCGCTAATGTAAAAGTTAATGAGGTGGATCTGCAGCGCAGCAGCCAGATCTTATCTGCTTCTCCAAACACTCGTCCTGCTCTCTGTGACACAGGTGAAGAGCCTCAGACAGGTGCAACAGGAAGTCTCCAAAAACAACCCCAAAACTCTGAAGTGTCCACAGCTTTTCCTCTGATCGGAACATTGTTTACTGAACTGTCGGCTCCTCTAGTCCTCATTTTATGAAGTTGTAAAAAGTCAAAACCACATCAGTCAAATGTACCCCCCCCCCCCCCCCACCAGGATTGGCGCTCATAAAAACCGTCAGTTCCGTGGAATCTCCCCAACCGATGATCATGATGACACCTCCGCCTTACCCCCGTTAATGACAGCCTTGCTCAAGATCGGACCGCACACCCGGGGGGGGGTCTGCTCTTGGCAGCATGTGGGGGGGGGTCTGTCATGTCATTGCAGAGGTGAGAGGTCAAACCGGGGGGGTTAAGGGACTCTCTTTAGGTTAAACAGACTCTAAACACCCGCCAGAATCACAGAGGAGGGGGTTAAGAAATGGTTTTAAAATATGGTCAATTGTCAAGCCACTGGCTGTATATAGAACTGGACTGAGTGACCCCCCCCAATCCAAACAGGAAATCCTTCAACAGCTGTTGCTGTCATTCTATTGGTCAGAAAAGCCACAACATCTTCTTGTTAATCCTCTTTTTTTTCAAGATATTTTTTCTGAAGTTTAAGTTATTCAAGTTATAAATGGACCAATCAGATGCCTCAAGAAGAGCAGGTGGTCTTACATCGAACCTCCAAAGCATCTGATTGAGTGGTGGGGGTGTGGACTTCCAGCTAGCTCTCTCCTGATTGGTAAGAGGGGTTGCCATAGAAGCATGGACTCAGAACGGCTCCAACATGGCGGCATCAAAATCACAAATAAATAGCGACAATATTGACATAATTGGGTCGAAACTGGAAGTAAACTTCTGTTCATCGCATTAACTGAAGTTCTAAGAACCAGTCGATGGTTAAAATACTGAATCTTTATTCCATCGGACGACATTTTCTCCATGTTTTTAAGGAACAGATCGTCTTTATTGGCACGAGTTTAAATTTGTTCCCATGGCAACATGCAATGGGTTGTCCACAGTTCCTTATAACCATAAATAGTTTTGTGTTGATAATTAAGCAATTAGGGGTCACGTGTTGTGCAAAAATGATTCACGCATCGTCCCACCAATACCAGGATGTAAACATTTGATTAAAAATGGCAACTTCGGTTTCATTTTCTTTAAATTTCCTGGGTTTTTCCTGGGATTTTCTACTTTATTAATTAATTGACCAGACGTGTTGATAAACAGCTAAACAATCTGAAAAGTTTTCACAAAGTTCCAGTGTTCATTTGAAGTTTCTGCAGAATAAAAACAACTAAATAGGACGATTTTTAAAAAAATAAAATAATCAAATTATCATTTTGTTCATTTATTTTAAACTTATTAAAGATTTAGTATTGAAACATTTGATCAAAAACTGTTTAAATGGATTAAACTGAATCACATTTTCTTAAAGTATTTAACTGGGAATTCTTTTTCACAGCAGAAAACATTGAGCGTTGCTGAATTTTGCACAATTTCCTGCACAAAAATCAAGTTTAAATCAATTTTCATTTAAATTTAATGACCTACATTTTAGACTCCTTACAAAAACATTTTTGTAAAATGAGTAAAATGATCAGATCTTGGCATATATTGGGAAGTTTCTTGACAGACTTGAGGTGAACTTGTTCTTTCCTGCCTCCTCATGAATAATTGGCTTCTCTTCCACACAGCAGAGAGTCTGAACGTACCTGAGGTCCAGTTAGAAACTTTCCCAGGAAAACTTTCTCCTCAAACTTCACAGCTCCTCCGGTGGAGTGGAGACGGTCCACCTGCTCCGCAGAGGTTTTCCATGAAGTCCATGAGGATCCGGAACAGCAGCAGAAGGCATCGGTTTCGGCGGCCGGACGCCGAGGCCACTCTGAACCGAGCTGCACCAAAGTGCAGCAAGAAACACCTCCACACGCTCTCCAGTCACATCTCCACCCACTTCTCACACCCGCCCTCCTCCTTCCACCGACAGATTGTGGGCCGCCCCCTCCCCCTTTCCCCGCCTGCCTTTAGGCTACGGCCTTTGGTCCTCAGCCAAGGCAGCTCCTGGGCAGCGAGTGTTGATACTGTACATCCAGTCCCATCATGTTACTTCAGACGTTTACCTTCATTAAAACAAACATGAAAACAGAGCGTTAAACGTTTTGGAGAATGTTCTTCCACACGGATGTTTCCACAACATTCCTTTCAAGTCCGAACATGGAAAACTGTGAAGACTAAAAGATTAGGTTTTTCATTTTGGAGCAGGATGGTGGAGTGGTTGTCACGCTCACTTGAATCCCAGCTTTCTGAGTTCTGCAGGTTCTGCCGCAGTCAAAGGTCGACGGTTTGGTGACCCTGCCGTCCACGGGAGCCAGAACCCACGCCTGTTTGTGTGCTTTGTTTCAGCGGAGCCTGATGGACTGACAGCGTGTCCGGGCATGTCAGACCTGCAGTGGCTCGTGATTCACTTTTACTTCTGTGTCCCAACAGGATCCTGCAGAACGGCCCACATCAGGCTGATTTTATCACCGCTTCACCCACTTCAGTTCAGAGGAAATCTGTGCTACCTTTCAGGATATTACTTGAGAATCTACATATGACTATGCTGTAAGAAAATATGGATTCATTGAGTTATCACAATACGCAAAAATAATATTATCGCTAAGGCAATATTACTATTTTACTGTTGCAGAAAATGTACTAACATTCAGATGGTTCTTAAGTTATAACTTAAAAAAATAGAAACATATTGCCTATTACCGTCTTGGGGTATATTGGGATACGCATTGTACCATAACGGGTGATTCAATACGTATCGTATCGTGACATGTGTTTCGATACATTTTGTACCATGACATGTATTTCAATACATATTGTATCATGCTGTGTATTAGGATACATATGATATCATGATATGTGTATCATATCATGACATGAGTATTTTAATACGGATCATATCATGACATGTGTATTGTGATACGTATTGTATCATGACATGAGTATTTCAATATGTATCGTATCATGACGTGTATCGCAATATGTATCGTATCATGACATGTGTATTTCAATTCGTATCGTAACATGACATGAGTATTTAAATATGTATCATATCATGACATGTGTATTGCGATACGTATTGTATCATGACAGGTGTATCACAATGTGTATCATATCATGACATGAGTATTTAAATATGTATTGTATCATGACATGAGTATTTAAATATGTATCATATCATGACATGTGTATTGCGATACGTATTGTATCATGACAGGTGTATCACAATATGTATTGTATCATGACATGAGTATTTCAATATGTATCGTATCATGACATGTGTATTGTGATACGTATTGTATCATGACATAAGTATTTCAATATGTATTGTATCACGACATGAGTATTTAAATATGTATTGTATTGTAATACATGTGTATTGTGATACGTGTTGTATCATGACATGAGTATTTCAATTCGTATCGTATCATGACATGTGTATCCTCAGTTATTCTCTGATCAGGACCCTCTGATAGTCCTAAAAACTCTGTTTGCTGTGGCTTCAGGCTGGGTTTCCTCAGAGTGGAACACCTCGTCTCTTTTCTGATTTTACAGTTGAGAAGCAGACTGTTTTCACCTGTCATTTTATGTTTCAGCAGTTTTCGTGTTCTGTGAAGCATTTTTGTGAGTTATACTTAAGAAAGTTATTAATAATGCACCAAAATTTTAGAGATATATAACATATTTGCCAAAAAAAAAAAGTGTATTATCCCAGTTTGTTTTTCCTACAGCGTAATATCATTAACCCACTAGAGAACGGGACTTTCATTGGATGAAAGGCACAAAAGGTGCAAGCCTGATCGTGTTGTCGGATCTGTCATCCGTTATCAGGAGCCGTCATGGTTCCTGCATGATCGAGGGATCACTATGTAAACCTTTGTCAAGCTCACAGTTGCATTCCAAGATGGCATTTCTCACAAAAGCGTTGAACTTTAGTGGTGTGGAGCCACCTGGGATGGAGCAGCAGGAACACGGTGATGAACTGTGGAAGATCAGTTTTCATGTTTTCCTTTCTCTCCAAGACTAGAGAAGAAAAAATGTCATTTTTTTCAAGTTTAACAGTGAAAACTAAAAAAAAAAATAACAGATTATAATTGATTTTACCAAACATTCACTTACACTTTAACTGCTGCCGATGGCGACATCTGAGGCTGGATTCAGACTGGAAAGGTCCGTTGGTCTGGACCGAGTCCTGAACCTTGCGTTTGGTTTCATTTACGTAAGTCATTTTAAACTCACAGGACTCAGAAAACAAGCCAGGGAACAAAACAGGTCAACACCGAGGGCTGCAGCAGAGTTTCTTAGATAGATCCAAATCACTGAAGTGCAGGCAGCTGTGACTGCTCAGCAGGATCCTCAGGTGAATGGGCGGAGTCACAGCAGCCTGCACACAAGCAAAAGAAAAAAGTAACATAAGAAGCAGAACATGACACTACCGGAGATTTCTGCTTCAAACCAATGCTTGTAATCAAAACCATGTGACTAAAGATCCCCTCAGTCATTGGCCAGGAATTATGAGGGCGGGGCAAAACAAGAGAGAAAGAGTAATGGAAGTCTTGAGCTTTGCTAACCTTGTCAGGATGGTTCATTTATTCAAACTGTATATGAATAATTCTGAATGTCTGTATCAACATCAGGAAGGTACAATCGTACACACGTGCACTCACAATAAATAATTATGAAAAATAAAAAAAGAGACATTAACATTAAAAATGTATTTAAAGGTTGGGGACTCTCCAGTTCTGAAATCTATTTCTTTATTTGGATCATTCTTCATTGGGATATTTTTCTTTTTTTAAAAGGTAAACTTGATTTGTGTCTGACAGCCACTGAAAGACGTCCCAGCATCATAAAGCAGAGTTTTGCATTAAATTATAAATTATCTTTACTAAACAATAGTACACCGCATCAGGTTTTACTAAAACATCAAATATTTAGATTTAAAAATCAGTCTTTGCTACACTAATAACTGTGGGAGTGTCTCAGAGGCTCTGCTGGCTTTGATAATTAAAACAGCCTGAGTCTGATGGGGTGGGGGTGGGGGTGGGGGGCAATTAGCCATTAATCTGCAGTTGGTCCCCACACAGCCTCACCAGGCTTTGTGTGACTGTTGTGTAAATACAGCAAAAGGAGTCTGTAGATAGAGCTCTCTAACTGGAAGCTTTGGGCCATAACAATGGGGGGAGGGGTGGGGGGGGGGTCTACTATCTTCGGGACGGTGCTTTCTTGGAACAAGGCCAGTCTGTGTGGAAAAAAAGACTGAAAGAAAAGAATGTTTTTACACCTACGACGGCCGATCGGATGAATAAACGGCGAGAACGGGGAGACCATAACGTCTGGATATCGACCACAGTGTTCCCTCATCACGACTTTGACGGCATTAAGGTCACTCGCACCCGTGGGAGCAGGTTCTGTGGGGTTTTGGGTTGTCCGGTTCCATGGAGGGTCGTAGAGAGGAACGGTCACTTTTTAAGGGCAGGAGTTCCTAACAGAACTTTTCCTGGGTTTGTTGACCCCTTTGGGATGCCATAAACAGGCTCCTAGTCCAGTCTGCAGGGGGCAAGTTGAGAAATGAAATATCTGCACCTGTCGTGAATCAGTCCCGTCTCCCCCTCTGACCTTCACCAGGAACTATCCCCAAAGTTCTAGCACGTCCTTGTTCTCCAAATTTCCCCTCCCATCAGCCCCTGCTGTCACTCCCAGGACCTGACCTGATCTTCTGGTTCATCTGCCGCCTGCCCTGACCCTCACATGGACCCTGACCACTCCGATGGTTTCTCATATGTCATAATGCTCATGCTTGACCTCTGCCTGCCTGACCCAGATCGAGTTTTGTGGACTTTTAGCTGTTTTTAACTCCTGCCGTCCTGGTCCGTTTGGGACAGCGTCTCACCTTTACGTGTTGTAGAAGTGTTCACTACGACACCCGCAGCATACCCATAGACAAAAATGTGCATGAATATTTTCTGTCCACGGTTCACTTTGAGGTTTTGTGTGGATTCTATCCGTAAGTGCAGTTCTGTCCAGTCCCTTCTGATGTTTACACTCCACCACCACAGTAAATATTTATTTCTACAGTACCTTTCTCTGATAGAATCACAAAGTTCTTCACAATAGTAAACAAGAGATTGAACAAAACAAAAGACAGTTTAACATCAACAAAGTTCTGTGAACTTAACACCTCCCTTTATCATCTGTCGTAGCGATAAAGGGAGGGAATTCCACAGCCGAGAGGCCGCCGCCTGAAGGTCGGGTCTCCTCTGGTTTTATGGAGAGATTTAGGGAGAGTTCAGTGTCAGAGCCCGTCTCTGTCCCAGGACCGCACAACTTCCCCAACAGAACCAGGACGTCCAGATTGAGTCAAAGTGGAAGGTGGTGTTTTCTTAGAAAGTTTAGGAGCATCACAATGACAGGGAGGATATATCTCCACTCTCACCCAATCACTGACTGCCGCCCAACTTCCACACAACCCCTCCCTCCGGTCCGTCACTCCAGCACCTCTGCACATGTGCAGTAGTGTCTGCGGGGCTTGAAACCGATCCTCCAGGCCTTCCTCCAACGAGCCGGTTTACAGCTTCAGCTCCATGTGTCTTTCCATAATCATTGTTTTTAGAGTTCCTTTGTGTTTTCAGTGACGTAAACGAGCTGCAGAGCTTCTGCAGGAAAGGTGTCGAGGGAAACCAAAGAATCGAGACGGATTTTTGTGGTGAAAATCCCACAACAGTCCAACAGCTGCTTTTTAGATTTGCAGCAAAGTCCATTATTTTTTCATCTTAAGCAGTCCACACCTCACTTTTTCTCTGGTTCTTGTCAGATTTTGTTATTATTACGACTCAATATTCCCAAATTTAAACGTTTAGACTTTCACATTTAAGACTGAGGAAATATAAAACCGTTCGTCCATTCCTTCAGTTTTCTTCCTCTGTTCTCCCTCTTCCTCCTCTACATCAGCTCATCTCTAAATCCTGAACACGAAGCCTCGGGGAAGCTTCTGCTGCACCTTTCCAGAGACCAGGCGGGGAGTCCTGCAGCCCAGAGCGGAGAACGGTGTGTGCTACGATTACTAGCATCATTTTAACGGTTCAGCTACATGCAACTGAATCCAAATACTTTCAGTGTGACTGAACGCCACTGATGCCGCGGCGCTGCACGCTTCTGCAATCTTTTCCACACTGCTGTCATTTTTTTAACTCCAACTTTCACTTTTTCATTCTTAGAAGTTCCTCGAAGTTTCCGTGTTTCAGCTTGACGCTCTGCTTTCCCCTTTGACCCCAATAATGACCCCTTATTATTCTTCACGCTTTGACCTAATGGAACCTTAAAGAAGTTTTACGGTGCGCCGTCCCAAGTCTGGGTAACTGCAGATGGTTAACGACCGCCGTTGCATCATGAAGCATGGGGGTGGAAGCATCATGCTTTTCTACAAAAGTAGCAAGATGACTGCATGTGGAGGAAGCGATGAATGGTCCATACTGAGAGAAAATTGAGGATGAAAGGTGAACCTAATCACGTCACCATGGCAACATAAGAGCGGCCACCTGAAAAGCATAAAGTGTTGCATTTCAGTGCAAAGCTGCTTTAGAAACAGTTGGACTCTTTGGGCCCCCCTCCTCTAGACCAACTCATTCTCTATTAGGGTCACATCGTTGCTGGAGCCTATCTCTGTAAACAGACACTTTCTGTTGTTCTGTTTGGGGGAGTTTCCCTGTGACTGTAGAAATGCCCACGGAAAGGTGTTTTACTCACCTGTGGGTAGGGCTGGGCGATATGGGATTTTTAATATCACGATATAGCTTTTTACATATTGCGCAATAACAATATTGATCACGATATAAACCAAATAACTATATTTGAACACTTTGTGGCTCAAAAATGAAATGTAAATTCATCACCAGGTTGTTTACATTTAAATATTTATTTCCTATCACACTAAGCATAACAGATCCAATGGAAATTATGCAACTAGTTTTTTAATAACCAAGAATATAGATATATATAAATGAACAAAAGCAAAAGCTTTCAAGTTTCAAAAGTTTATGAAATAGGTACTAAACTGTTTCTTCAGTTCCATTAAAAAAACAAAGCATTAAGTCTACAAATAAATTCTAATGTTTTCAGGGTTCATATAATAAAAATGTATTAATATACTACAAATTATTTTTGTTGTATTTAGTAGGGGTGTAACGGATCACAAAACACACGACTCGGATCGTGTCACGGCTTTAAGGTCACAGTTTGGATCATTTTTCGGATCAGTAACAATCAAAAAAAAAAACCAAGAAAAAAGAAGATAAAAGCCTAAAATTTATTTTTTTTAAGAGTTAAAATATATGTTTGAAAAAAAAGTACTTAAAAGCATTAACTCACACATTTTGAACTTTGAACATAAACAAAACATGTATTTTCTGATTACATGTACATGTCTGGAGAGAGAAAGGAATGCTTCATATGCTATCCCACCAAATTAAACTGCAATTTTGACATTAAACTTTCATTATTTTTGGTATTAATTGTTGTATTGAAATTAACTGTGGCAACATTTAAATATGTCAAATAAGTATTATTAACCATAGCACATGTCCAGGTGACGCACTGCCATACCCGCGTTTTTGACCCTAACGGCTTGCCATAGCTCTCCCATGTTGGCTCTTGCCAGCTGGGTGCAGGAGCGCGACAGCGGCCGCTCCTCACTGGAAGGTCTCCTCAACTCCGTCACGGAGATGTGTACCGATGTTTTTATTCAGCTCTTCAACATAAATAAATCTCTCGGTATCCGCGTTCTTCACGGGAGTTCCAGAAAAGTTTTGACGGAAGCTTCTTCCACACTCAGCAACAGACTTTCTGATGACAGACGAGCATCAAATCTGATGCTTGTTAAAACTAATACAGTGTAAAGTAAATTAATTTGACCCCAAATGCATTCGCCGTGGACAGACAATGATTGTTATAAAGCGCGCGGGGCGCTCATCTCATTTACCTTTCATGCAGACGAAGGACGCGGAGTGGAGTCCAAAAAATGACCCAAATGAGAGCTAATAAACACAATCATTAGATACAAACACTTACTCGACCTGTGGAGACTAACTCTCTAACTTTTACTCGTGAAATAGGAGAAACTGTTCGCTAGCAAGTGTTATTTGCGGACCCTTCAAAATAAAAGTCTATCGCGATACTCATTCTTCTATTGAAAAAATGTTCTATTGCGATATCGATAATTATCGTTTTATCGCCCAGCCCTACCTGTGGGGTGAAAGGTCGACTGTCTTAATGAAGCACAGAAGAAAGCCGGATCAGTTTGATGCGTTTGGACATCCTGTGTCAGCGAAGATCAAAAATATGCTTTTCAGAAGATTACAGTTAAAGATCAGTTTTCTTCTTAAAGTTATTTAGACTTTATTTATGTTTGTTCATTTTGGGCAGAAGAAAGTACCAGCAAAAATAGTCAGAGTTAAACTCCTTAATTCCAAAACAGTAATTCTAAAGATCAGTTTGTTTAGTAATAAACCACAATATTTGAATTTGAATTATTTATCTGCACAATTCCTTTAGAGCATAAAATAATGTCTGGAGAAGTGAGAACTGTGGAGCAAAACATGGAAACTAAAAATAAAATATTTGGCTTCAGAAATAAATTTGAATATTATAAAAAAAAGGAGAAAAAAAAAGACATTTTTGAAAAATGTATTATTCAGTTTTAAAAAAAATGAAAGTACAGGAAAAAAAAACAAGAGGCAGTGATAACCATGAACACGAGGAACAAATGCTGATGAGGAGTGAGGAAGAAAAATGGATGGAAACTGATGTCAGACCATCAGAGGGGGAGGAGCCAATGAGCAGAGGGACGAAAGCTGAAACACAGCTGGGACAAACGTGCGCTTCAAGGTGGTCGGCGAGGTGATGAAGCCGCAGAAGGAGACGAATGAGGAGAGAGCAGAAAGGGCGGGAGGAGCCCCGCTCTAGAAATAAACCCCAACAGAAGGTGGGCGTGGAGCCACCAGCAGCAGGTGAACCTGGAGGAAATGAAAGCTCAAATCCTCCTTATGTAAGCGGCTGCTGCCGCGGCCTCCCGCCGGCCCGGTCGCCGTTTCTGCGGCTGCTGCTGCAGCTCTCACAGACTTACAGTGGAACGACATGTCACTAATGTCAGAATGTCAGGTTCTGGTTTTATGACCACAAACATCAACATTTATGGAGAGGAAAACCAGACAAAAATCTGTTTTTATTCATTTTATGTCCCATTAAGAACTGTTTTCTTTCCTTTTTACCCCAGATATAATGTTCTTTTTTTCTTTCATTGTTTTCTTAAACAAGCATTGGGAAACTGATCATTAAATGATCAATGATTAGAGCTCAAAAACATGGCCGACCCTGCAGATCCTGTCACAGAAGGACTTTGGACAAAAGTCATGCTGTGTGTAAGCTGGGTCGTACCAAAATGAAGTCTTTAGGGAGCATAATTATGAAATCATGTTGAACACTATTAAAATGATTTATTGTGTCTTAAAGAGGGGCGTGTTAAAGCTGATCTATTGATAAAAAGTCACAGTATTTGTTGAGTTCAGCAAAAAATGTCCTTGAAAACTCGTCTATGTAGCAAAAGAGTTTCATTATGACACAAAATATTTCTCGTTTCATAATTTTTACGTTTTCTAATAAAAGTTAATTAAGAATATTGATATTGCCTTGACTTAAAAGTGTATATTTTACATTTATAAATCAGGGAGAAAAGTTGAAGCTCAACGCAAAATGTGGTCATAAACTGGGAGGAGCTACTATTACAGCCTCATAGCTACACGGAAACGTTGACTGTATATCTAACTGACAACACATGGAAGATGTGGATAACTTTGAGAGATCAGGTTTGCTTATTTTCAAAATTCCACTAAATCTTTGGTAATCCTGTCTCCATGTCTGGGTTGATGAGATCCTTCAGAGACTCACCATGAGTGACGGATCTGCATCTGAATCTCTCTGAGATCAAGGAGGAAAAAAAAGAAAATACAGATAATATTGTCTGAATAAAACATCATAAAGTTCAGATCAATTCTCCTCCATCTTGGTTTTGACTCTTTTTGACTCCTTCTTCTTCTGCTTTCTGTCAGTAGCAGAAACTGATACGCACACGACAGCGCCCTCTAATGGTTGTTTTTATTAAGATGCAGATCTGGCCAAACTATGCAAAAAAAACTCCTTACATGCTATAAAAGCAGTAATATCAAAGACATTTTAATGTAATAATATCATTATTAATTTAAAAAATGCATTGATTCAAGTTGCATTCATAATCATTTTATAATTATAATCTTTTTCTACTGAATTGTTTTTAAAAGAATAAAATTATTACGAAAAAGTTGATTTTTTTAAATTAGAAAATTATACAATTAAAAAATTCAAACCTTTAATTTGAACAAAATACAGCTTTAAATTTATATTTTTAAAAAAGTAAAACTTTTGCAAGAATTTTTTAAAATTTTCAGGAAAAATGTCAACATTTTATGACAAATCTGTGCAAAAAAGACAAACTTTTATCAGAAAACAGTAGAACTTCTACAAGAGTAAGGTCAAATAATGACAAGAAAAAACAAAAAAATGTAAGTTGCAGAATTAAAATTTTCAAAAATGTTAGTCGTACAATTATATAAAAAAAAGAACTTTTAAAAGAATAGTTTAAAAATATAGAAAAAATGCAACAAAGTTAAAAAATAAAGTTTTAAATTAAATAAAACAAAAAAAAGTTAAAATTTTACATTTAAAATTCAAAATGAAATGTTACATTAACTTTAAAAAAACATCTAAACAAAAAAATAAATGTAGCTTGTTTTTTTGGAGACAATTCAGAGAAATTGGACTGACATCAAACTGTTCAAAAGTAAAGTTAATTTAAGGTTATGTTTTTTTAATAAAAGTAAATCTACTATTATTTCCTTTTGTAAAATAACTTTATTTTGTGAAATTGCTTCCTTTAAAATCAAATTCTTTTTTCTCACAATTTGACAAACACGAGTCATGATCTTTTCTTATGGTGACCATAATACTTCTTTGTAATTCCCACCGTGAAGCTCAGAACATCACGAGGTGCCTGAAGATTCCCACCACTGGTCTATAAATTGCAAAGTTTGACCCTAAATATTCAAATCTGTAAACTCTGGTTTCAGAAGAAGTAATGCAGAGAACATTTCTCACTTATTTTTCTGTTTTTCTTTTCAGTTTTAGTGAACAGACATGAAAAGAATGACAGAACCAACAGAAAGTCAACGTCTTCGGCTTCAACTTTCACTTTCCTAGAAAGCACAACCACTTAAAATTCACCTTTTTTCCCTTTTATTTATTTAAAGGTCGGAAAGACAAACAAGTCAATTGTTGGTCTGCATGGGTCATGTCTTCTGCAGAGAGGCCATCCCTGGACCATTCATCACGCCAAGCGAGCGGAGACGGGCGGCGGCGAGCTCCCCGCATGAGATCCAACCCTTCAAACTCCAGTAAGACGTGTACTGCAGCGCACGTTTGGGATTTAGTTCACCCAAACTGAGCGTTGAAGCCGCTGTAAGCTGATTAAAGAATGTAATCAATAACCGAGATTAAGTTGTGCATCTTTAGAAGGTATTTACAGGATGAAAGTGACTGAATTTAATCAGACATGCAGGTGAGTTTATATTTAAGGTGTTAGAAGTCCAATCTTTTAATCCAGTTGGTCTGAGGGAAAAAAAAGAAGATCTTTAATAAGGAAAGAAAACTTAATTTAATTTGAAAATAGGAACACTTCTGCTAAATTATTTGGTTTTCATTAAAAAACAAAGATTGTTGACTCCTTTGGTGTCATGAATTAAACATTTCAATTATTTCCTCATGAACTTAATGAGTTAAAATGTCAGTTTTTCTGTAAATAAGTTATTTTCTAAACTCACTTTGATTAAAAATGTGGTTTTACCCTTAAGGTAGCCCCGGGCAGTCAAGCTGAGTCGCCTTAAATTTCTAGTGATTATTCTCAGGTCGACGTGAGAGAAAAAGTTTCAAACTTGACTTTGACGACGCTACATGAACACTTGGAGCTTCATAACAGACATGCAGAGCTCCTCATCACAGCGTGGTCTTTCACCAGCTCATCACCCGAGCGTTTCTCTGGTCCCGTCCCGTCCCGTCCTGACGGCTGGTGACAGGAGGACTGTTGCTGCACGTCCACAGCAGTAATGGACTCTTCAAGCAGGCTCTGTTGACCTCCTGCAGACGTGTCAGGACGTCTGTCAGCAGGTTTTCATCTTCGCTCTTTTTCTTTTCTTGACACGGGGCATTAAGGAATTTGGGGTTGAAATGAGGCCAAGTGGAGTTGGGGGGTTTCCTCTTAATGAACGTTAACGCAGGAACTGCATTGACGCCGCGTGGATCAAAGTGACAGATCCGATCCATGTTAAGACGTATGGTTTCTGCTGAGAAAACCCCTGAGGTGGATTCATTCAAGCAGGAATGAACGTCTTCTCCTCCTGTTGATCGATTCCTAATATATCTAGATTCTGTGACAGATCAACTGATGCGAGTGCCATAAAAATGTGGAGGAAATAAGTATTTGATCGCACTTAAAAATAAATGAGGATGCCTGTCATCCTGCTGGGCTCATTTGAACATTTCTACTTATGAGCAATTACAGTTTTCTTCTTATAACTTTCATTTTTTTTTTTTTGTAATCAAGGAATTTCTTTAATTCTGAAATATTCAACTGATTATTTTCTTGTATTGTCTACAATTAATGTTTGAAAAAAAACAATAAATCAAATCAAAAGTGAGTGATTTCTGGCACAACTGTCCTAAAAATGTACATTTCTAATCAATCACATGACGGCAGATCAGTGCATGTAGTATGTAGACATTTGGGATGTAAAAAATACATTTTAGTGAATTATCACAATACTTCATTTCTGCTATACTTGTGTCAATTTAAAATATTGCCAATATTTTCAGTTCAGTCTTACTTTTCTTTTCCACTTAAAAACTTCCATGAATTTATTTTGGTAAATCAACTTCTTTATTCTTCTTTATTTTATTTTGCAATTTTGCTTTTGCAAAAAAAAAATGTATTAGTATTATAACAAATCTTAAGATATAATAAATAAATTAGTGAATTATCGTCTGGTACTGTATTGGGATACATATCGCATCATGACACGTGTATCACGATATGTATCGTATACATATCGTCCACTTGCATGCTCTAATCAGGAGTCCCCATCCCTCGGGACGTGGTCTGGTACCGGTACCCTGACCCTAACTCAGAACCAGTCGCAAAGGTTGAGAATCTGTGTTCTGATGGGAACAGCCAACACATCAAAAAACGACATGTTAGAGATACCCAAGACATAAACAAATCGGGGACGATGTGCATCGTGGGGGCCCTAAACCCTGTGTCTATATTTGACGAGTTGGGGGAGAGAATTCCTAGGACAGAAAGGTAATAGTAACTGGTTATAACCAAGGGGTACAGCACCAGACGACCACACCGGGTGTCACTCCTGTTAGCTGAGAACAGGAAACTGAGGCTACAGTTGATACAGAATCGTCAAAACTGGACAAATGTTGTCTGGACCCACGAGTCTCTACTTCTGCTGCAACATTCAGATGGAGCATGACCAACATGAAAACATGGATCCATCCTGCCTCGTCCCAATGGTTCAGGCTGCTGGTGCTGGTGGTGTTGATGATCATGGTTCCAACACCACCGTCTACCAGAGTAATGTTCAGTGTACCGTCTTCTAGCAGGAAGATCCACCATGAAGTCATCTCAGACTGGATTCTTGACTATGAGTTCTCTGGACTCTAATAGAGGCTATTCTTTATGGAGAAGCGTTGAGATGTGGTGAATGGGAGATCGGTATCATGAACGACAAATCTGCTGCAACTGTGTGATGCTTTCATGTCAACATGGACCAAACTCTGTGAGGAACGCCTCCAGTACCTTGTTGAACTCACCGCCGAGGACTAAAGTAATTCTGAAGGCTAAAAGAGGGTCAGAATAAAATGTGTATTAATTGATTTTTCTTTCTCTTACTGTTCAAATGAACCTAATATTAGGATAGGATATCTATAAGAGGAATTCACAGAATCTTAGCATCATTTTTTAAATCTTCTACTTTCTTTTTCCAACAAAATTCTGCATTAATCTCAGGATTTGTGATTTAATCTGCTGTTTATGGAGTAAGGAGGTGTTATAACTCCAACATTTTTCATTGAACTCCATCTCATCCATCACACGCAGACACCCCCCCCCCATTAAATGAGCTCTGATTCACCATGATTGCCTGATGAGGGTCATGCAGGCATGACTGAGATGTTTCTGTGGGGCTGACACGTGGAGGAGGCTCCGGGCGGCGTGCAGCCCCCGTCCCAGCGCCGCTGCTTTTAAAGGAGGCCTTCAACCGTGGCTTAAATTAAGAAAACGGACACTTTTCAGATCAAAGTGCTGCTGGTAGACAGGTCTTATGTAACTTGGACTAATGACTGCACATGCACGCCGCTCGCTCAGACAGGTCTGGTTCTGTCCGATTTCACAATTTTAGTCCACTTAACAAGCTGCTTCCCACCCCAGACTTCTGCTGGAAGTGTGTGTCAAAGGTTTTGGGACAGAATGTTCTGAGTTCACCAAACAGGACATTTCAGCCATGAAAAAAAGACATTGTTCCTGTGAATTAAGTAAAAAAAAAGCTGCACTTTGAAGCTCAAGGTTCCTCGTTTTCGTTTCCTTGGCAATCTGCCATAAGATTTCAATGGATGAGCTGATTACTTCACTGATAAAAAGAACTGTTTGGTTTCAGTTAAGGTGGAATGACAGGAAAATGAAACATCAATCAGGAAATCAGACGTATTCATCGTCGTTGTCAGCCATGGAGGTTCATGTTGTGCAAGAACCAAAGAGGTTTACGTGGAGCAAAGAGTATTAGTCAGTGATCGATTCTGCAGGTTGATCCACCTCAAAAGCTGAGTTTGATCTGTGATGATCATCAGTCCAGGAAAAGGATTTTGAATCATTTATTTGTAACGGAGAAGAAAAAAATGTATTTTTGAACTCCTGGTAATAATGCAACAGATTTATGGAAGTTTGATCTCAGATATTTTTAATTTAAATCAAACAAACAACATAAACTGCTTTTCCATTGACTATTAAATTACACAAATTGGATTTGCAATAATACATTAAAAAAAGAAAGATGCCCATATTTGGCTAAAACTGCAATAGAAACACTTTTTTCAAATTAAATGAGTCTCGTGACCAACAACCGGGCTGCACAGCGGACGCCACAAACGGTCCCACAGCTTCATGCAGCTCATCAGAAGCTGAGCGTGTCGTGCAGAATTGTTGGATCCACAACCATTTCCCAGGATCCCTACATCCGTAGCCACTCCCACGTAGCTCACCGCTCCATGGCCTGAATAAGACGCCGACGTCTCCTTTGATAGATGATGATGAGTGCGGTGGCAGAAATCTGAATCTATCTGCTGATAAATCAAAATTGTTTTCGCATCTATGTTTATTAGTTGGATTGTG
Source organism: Oryzias javanicus (assembly GCA_003999625.1). NCBI lineage: Eukaryota > Metazoa > Chordata > Actinopteri > Beloniformes > Adrianichthyidae > Oryzias > Oryzias javanicus. The sequence continues at coordinate 2,288,145 of CM012446.1, forward strand.
TTTCAATTTCATAATGGTGAAATTATTTTTTTTTTTACTTTTCTAGAATTTTGACAAAGTTTTGCGCATCTGACGTAAAAAGGCGTCCAGTCTCAAAGTTAAGTCGTGCAGTCTTATCTGAAATCCTGCGGCGTGATTTCAGTTTTTCAGCAGCTGTGTGTGTTTCTGGTGGTAAAGTGAAAACTTTCTTTTCATACATTTTGCAGCACGGCACAAGAGTTCAAACATCTGAGTTCTGTCACGTGAACCAATCAGGAACTCAGCTTTGGCATGTGATCAGTGGGTGGAGTCTAAAACCAACATGGAGGATAATCTGATCATTCTCCTGAATTTTAGGATATTTTTATTATTTGTGTGGAGACGATAATAAAAACAAACTTTTTATTGTTTATTTTTTCCTCCTTGGACTAATGCGAGTCGTCAAACTGGGTCACAGAGACAGAAGTACCGCTGAAAGCGTCCGTCATTCAGGTGCAGCTCCTGCAGTAGACGGTGAAACTCATCGTACCAGGAGAGTATCTGAATGATCTCATGAACCCAGATGTGGAGACGAGATGTTTTTTATCTATAAACATCGTCCGAGTCTTCCATCTAAAAACTTTTGACAGTAGCTCCTCCCACTTAAGTGTCAAATTTGACGTGGGTCAAAACAAAGGTGGCAGATAAGAATTTGGCATGTGAATACTACAGAATAATAATATCTAGTATCAAATATGAATCTATTTTAGAGCTTTGCAATAATGATAAGAGTTCATTTAAAAATAAATGGAAAACAGGAAGTTGGATGGGACTTAAAAACACACAAATGTCCCAAACTGATGTCATCAGCACAAAACACAGCACAAATATCAGTTTTTATCTTTACTTTATATATAGATGAAAAGTTTGATTTTTAAAAAAATAGAAGTTAAAGGAAATCCTTTTTTCTAAAACCTGCCTCTGATGGATATTTCTGCATAAATTCAAAAGTTTTACTTCGGAAAATGTTTCTTATTCTACAAAAAATGACTATCTTTATAATCATGTTAAGTTATTCTGAGCTGTGGATGTAGCAGATTGTACTTACTGCTGAGAAAACGTACTTTAAAGTAAAAAATAAAGTTTTACAACTTTTTTGAATCCTTTAAAAGAGTTTTAAATGAAACTTTTGAGGCATTTTTAAGCTTCTTATATTTACAGATTTAACTGTTTTTACAGCTAAACAAAATTAAGTAAAAAAAAAAGAATTTTTGTACTTTTACTACTGTTACTTTTCCTTTCTTGGTACACATTAAATCCCTCATCTCAGCTGTCCACCAGCAGAGACGTTTCTGTGTGAAATCGTGCGTCTCTGCGTGAATGTATGTTGAAAGTCGTGTCGACACCGCCGTTTTAAAAGTTTGGGCAAATATTGGCGCAACCACCGCAACCGAGGAATGACAGGAAGTCATTGTGGAACGGATTAGTTAGGAAAACGGAGCGGCAACGTGACGAGACAGAGTCCCGCAGAAGCTCCCGGCTTACACTCGTTCATTAATGGAGCTGCAGTGATTGGGTTCCTGCAGGTCTGAACAGGAACGTTTAAGACTTCCTGAGACTTTTTTAAGACCTTTTGGAAGCAAAAAATGTGTTTCAAAGTACAACAGGATAAAATGTACTCAGATATATATATCGTTTGTTTTTTACTCGAAGACATCTCTGCTAAAACCAAAATTCGAAAATTCCAATTTACTTTTTTTCCCAAAATTTGAACCTGGAGAACAACCAGCTTAATTAACAGCAGTGAAAATAATATCAAAAGAAGCCAAACACTGAAGAACCAGAGATACAAAAGTAATGTCAGAGTGTGTGAATACCAGCGAGCGTATCTGCATGTTCATGCTCATTACAGCTCCAGTCTCCTAAAGTGATCCCTGCTGCAGATCCACGTGGATTATCTGCCGCTCTGGGGAGATGCTTGTTAAACAAGATGATCAACAAGCTGGACGGAGGATTCTGTGAATATTTTCTACAAGAAGCAAAAACAACAAGATTAGCAGAAATCATCTGAAGGATTTGGGAAAATCTGAGAAAACCCTAAACGGTATTTAGTAACTTCTGATTCTGAATGAAAACAATGATTTTGGTCTGTGATGATAAAACCATTGCTCGGTTGTTTTGTTCATTAGCATCAGAAATGTCACAAACCTCAGCATTTCATCTTCTTCTCAGACAGAGAACGGTCGCTCTCTATCTGCCGTCTCCTCCCAGAATCCTCCCCGACACCATCAGACCAAAGCTTCTTTGTTGCAACTTTAAATCTGTGGCCTTGAGCTTCTCCTCAAGGCTTCAACACTGAAGCAGCGTTTCTCCTCTGTCAGTTGTGTCTGTAAAAACAGAATTCCCACCTAACGGTGTTTAGTGGTTTTACTGAGGCAAAGGTTTGTTCTTTATGACGGAGTATTAGGGCCACTTTGTAAAGAAAAAAATCTTTTCAAAATTCTGACTTTGAATCTCGTAAATTTACGAGTAAAAAGTCGTAACTGCTAAATTATGAGAATAAAGTCGTATGTTTATGACTTTAAAAGCCATAGGCTAAATTCACAACTTTTGAAGTCGTAAATTTACGAGAAAAAAATGTGTAAATATATGAGATTAAAAGTCGTAATTTAATGAGAAAAGAACCAAAGTTGTCTGTTTATCAGAGCCGTGATTGAAGATAAAAGAAGTGGAGAATCTGGTGTAGATTATGTCCAGATCGGTGTTAAAAGCAAAGAAATAATTAACCTTTCCGGCGATTCAAAATCAAATTATTTCGGGGTTCGGTAGTGCGGAGTTTCATATGTAAAATAAAGAGCTCAGAGATACATGTTCATCAGGATCGTCACTTTATTACATCTTTCATTTCCTTTCTCCACCTTACATCATGTCTCTGTCATGCTCAGAAACCAAAAGAGAATGTAAACAGAGCTCCGGACGCCTCCTTCTCCAAATGAAACGTCCCGTCTCGACACAAAACAACATTGAGAAATGACAACGTTAGCACAAGAACATTGAAAATTCCAAAAACTCGTCCTCTTCAGACGGAAGCATCACAGAGTTGGAGGAGATCTGGTCTGTAGAGGAAGAAATGACTGAAGTGGACAGCTGGAGGATATGGACCGCTTCATAAACGGGATCTGCAGAGATCCTGCAAGCAGCATCAACCAATAAAACATTATTACACTGTAAATCAAATAAAGGAACTTCCAAATATTTGAAATATTTTAAACATTCAGTTTATCTGATGAAATCCAAGACGCTTTTCACAGTTTGGTCGATCTGCTTCAGCTCACGGCATAAATTCTGGAATGTAGACTCGCCTCGACTTTAATACATTACGAGAAAAAAGTCATAAATCTACAAGATTAAAACTCATAAATTTACAAGATTTAAAGTCATAAATTTAGGAAAAGAAAACTCGTAATATTATTTTTTTTTTTTGGTGGCACTAATACTCGAGAGATGAGGAGTTAAATCTAATATTTGTGATGTTTACTTTGATCTTCTCCTTATAGCTTTCTTTTTTTAGCAGAAATTCTTGATAGATTTCCGTCAGCAAATGAACAAACAAACATCTATTATTAAAGCTTTTCTTTCCAAATGTGACACTGACAAATGTCTCAGTAAAAGAACCAGGAAAACAAAGACGTTCATGGATCTATTTGTCTGCAGGTAGATGCATCAGAATGGGGCGGAGCAGGGAGCTTGTGGCCCCGCCCAGAGTATTTTCTACATCACAAATACATGTTTTCATCTGCTCCTGATTCACAACAACTTGAATAAAGAAATTCTAAAGGATGGAGTTTTAAACTTCATTTTCATCATCAAGAACATCCTAAAAACACAATTTTCACTGGAGTCGGTCTTTGATGAAGTCATTTAGTGTGAATTGTGAAGTAAGGATACAGTTTTCGATCAAGATGTCCTGATTTGCAAACAAAATGTAAATTTGGAAAAATAAAACGGCATAATTTGAAAATTAAATATTTGCTTTTTTGCCTTTAAAGTGAAATTGAGATACAAGGCGACACATCTGAGAACATTTGTGTTACAAAAGGAAAAATTATTTTTGAAAGTAAATGTTCAATATTTACAAGGGCTGTGAAAGTTACGGCGTTAATGCACGGAATTAATGCATTAATATTTATTAACCCGTGGTCTAGCTGTGAGATCTGCATCATTGAACTCTGACAAAGTGAACTTAAACTTCTATTTCTATTCTGTGAATGAGATTTTATTGAATTAAAGAGATAATTTAGCATAAAGGAGGGGTCACATAGGTACGGTAATGCTGATAAAAATGATTCTAAATAAACAAGCAGGTCGTCTGGCAAAATTAAAATGCAGATCTTAATTAAAAAGTAGAAAGTTTTAGAGCCGAGATTCCACAAATAAAATGTAAAAAAACAAACATTCCAAATGTATAATTTTGCTTATGATTTCATATTGTGATTATTTGCAGACAATAAGTGGCTGGCAAATGCTGTAATAATTTTTTTTTTTAATTAATAAAGGTTAATCACGATTAATAAAAACTAATATCTAGATGAATCGCGATTAGTAAAAAATGTTTACTAAAATATCATATCATGAATAAGTATGATTAACTTAAAATATTTTTATCGTGAAAAGTTCAAATAATTTTGATATCTCGATTAATCGCGATCTGTGACCATTACTGTTAATCACAGATGGCTAAGAAAAAAATTGTTAATCTAGATCATGTTTTTCTAGATATTGATTAATTATTTTATTTTTTACATCAATTTCCAGCCATAATATTTACATTTGCAAATTACTACTATTTTATTATTGAAACCATAGATTTTGTTTGCAATTTAATAAAAAATCTTAATATCATGATTAATCACGATTAGTTTAAGAAAATTGTACTTTCGCGATTGACCACAATTAGCTAAAAAAAATATTGTGATTAAGCAGGATTAGTTAAAAAATTTTAGCGTCACAATTAATTGCGATTACCGGAAAATTTTACTATCGTGATAAATTAGTCAACAAATTTACAATTTTTCACAATTTACTTTTTTCCAGGGTTGCAAATAATTAGTTACATCTTTTAATTGATTCAAAGCCAAAAAAATTACATTTGCAAATTATTAAGCTTTATTAAGTTTTGATTTTGCAATTTGGTAAAAAAAATTGTGATCTCACGATTAATTGCGATTAGTTGAAAAAAAATCGCGATAGATCGCAATTTGCTAAAAAATTATCCCAATTGATCGCAATTAGGGTAAAAACATTTCGTAATGCAATTAATCACGATTAACAGAAAAATGTTGCTTTTACTATTAGTTAAAACACTTTTATTACCGCAATTAATTGCTATTAATTACAAAAAATAATCGCAATATATTTGTTCCAGGTTTGCAATTAATTAGTTTAATTATTTATTGGATTCTCAGCCATAATATTTTACATTTGAAAATCATGTAGTTTAATTATTAAAACTTTAGATTTCGTTTACAATTTAGTTAAAAAATTGAATATCACAATTAAATGATATAAGCTAATAATTTTACGATTGCGATTATTTGCATTTGTTTAAAACAATTTTAATATTGCAATTAATCGCGATTAATCAAAACTATTTTAATATGGCGATCAATCGCGATTTGTTAAAAAAATTTAATAGATTGCGGTTACATTTCTTTTTAAGTTTGCAATTGATTTGTAATTTTTTAATCGATTCCAAGACATAATAATATTTACATTTGCAAGTTATGAAGTTTTATTATTTCCACTTTTGTTTGAAATCTAGGAAATTGGGATTTAAAAACTGTGATTTTTGTCTACAATGTGGTGGAATAAAATTTACTCTGTTGTCTTTGAGTAAAATATATCAGAATCTTTTTCATTACAAATCATAAAAAGATCAAATTTAATTCAAGCTGAATTAAATTCCAGTTGGAGCTTCAGATTCACCATCAGATCAACACCAGAGACCAACAGATGGACTAAAGATCAGAGTGTCGTGTGGACCAGCATCGTTTGTTCATGGTTTCCTGAACCCTGCTGGGTCCACATACGTACGCACGCACGTGCACACGCACACGTGCACGGTGCCTCCTGCTTCAGCACCATCTGCTCCTTTGACCTATAAGCATCTCACGCTTCAGCAGCTTGTTTCAGACCCTCGACGATCAAACCTTCAGCTTCTTCAGGATCGTGTTTTTTTGGCAGATTCGTGTGAATTCTCCTGTTTTCCCTCCTGAAGGTGATTTGTGTCCCGGCCACTTTGGAGGGTGAATCCTGCGGTGATTTGTGCCGACTTCCTCTCCGAGCGCCTCCCTTTGTGACGGGCCTGCCTGAAGAGCTGGAGCTCTTCTCCTCTCCTATCAGACAACAGCAATTTCACACAAGCCTTTGACAATCTGAGCCTCCTGCTGACGCGTGAGGCCCGCTCCTGTTATCAGCCGCTCTCCAGAACACCTCCTCCAGCCTCTGACATTTCACTCCAGTCGAGCATGTCTTCAAATCAAGGTCAAAGGAGGTGGCGGTGTTCAAACGGGGACTCCTTCTCATCGTTTTAGGGTTTCTTTGATTAAGAAGAAGTGTAGAAACAGTGGAGGATCTGAGGCAAACACACCTGAGAGATTCATGAAGAAGCAGAGCCAGAACAGCTTTCACACCTGAGGCGTTGCCAGGGACGATTAAACACAAAATCTTGGAACTTTTCAATCGTTAACATGATAATTCCAGCAGATTGAATCTACAGGAATTATCGTGGAAAATCAAAGAATATAAAGTTAAAGGGTTAACATGTTCTTGGAGCATTTTTCTCATGATGAAGGACAAATATAAACAGAGTTAAGCTTAAAATTGCAAGACTAAAAAGTCTGGAGCAGTGACATAGGTGCTACAGTGGGCGGGGCCACTTACTCCCTGCTCCGCCCCGTTCTGAAACATCCACTTGAAGACAAGTAGATCCATGAACGTCTTTGTTTTTGGCTCCAAACTGATATTTTGTTTGTTGAGCCACTAATGTTAGCTCGGGGATGTGAGGGGCTGTAAGCTAGTGGGATAAATGAATGATGGGAAATGGAGGCAGGAGAACATATAATCAAAGGATTTGAATTGTTTTATTTCGGCATAAACCTTAAATCAGGAGTCTGCATCCTTCAACACTTAAAGAGACGTTCAAGTCGATTTCTAGTCCGACTTCATCCTTTAGGGAAAAAAAAACAATTTTTTTTTTGTTATTGTTATTATGATACATATAAATCAACTGTTTTTGCTTTTTTTTGGCATAAATTAAACACAAACTTGAAGAGAAAGAAAGCTTTTTGTGCACAATATGAAATAGTTCACTACTTTTTGTGAAACTAAACTTTTTGTTTAATTATTCTTTTATTTATTTGCCAATACATGTCAGATTACGTTAAAAGAAATAAAACGTTTTTTATTTTTTTTAAATACACTTTCTACATTAAAAATAGCACTGTTGCACACTTTGACCTTTCCAAGATGGCGGCGACAGCCCATTCTAGTTCCAGTTACAACTTCTGGTTCCTCAGAGAAAAGATAGTATTTTCTTTATTTTAAATCCCTCGTTTTAATGAATTTTATTTTGTGGGAAAGAATTATTACTCCGTGGGAATGAATTAGGATTTTTTTTTGCTCATGTCAGGTCAACTCTGTGAATCAAACTAATTAAAATGAAATCTAAACTAATTAAGTGACCCTTACCGTATTCTTCAAACCAGGGCTGCTCATTCCTGATCCTCCAGATCTTCTGGTGTCCTTTTATAGCGGGTGGAAAACGACCGATTGGTGCTTTACTGCCACCACCTGGTCTGGAGGGTGGATCAGGAAAACGAGCATGTATCATGATCTACATCATATTATGTCCTTCACCTAAATTCCATGCTCTAACTTGGATGTTCTCAAAAACAGAAGAAAACAATCATAATTACTCAAAATGCTTCTCAAATCCCAGAGAATCTTGATTCTTTGTAAATGGTCTGTTATAGTTAGCACACTGCATTAGCGTGTTTATAGTTCATCTCCACAAAAGTCACATTTTCCAATCAGAGCTGCTAGCTGAGAGATGTTTGACCCGATCTAAGTCTGGAGATGGTCCTGTCCTCCAGATCTTCCACCCTGACTGTTCTTCAGATCTCAGAGCCCTGTAAGCTGCTGATCAGAATAATCAGACGACTCCACATTCTGATTGAGTGAACACACCTGGTCCAGGTAAGCAGCAGCAAGCAGAGAAATGGCTGAAACCATAAGGAGAACTTAAAGCCAGAAACTTGTTGAATAATAGAAAAAACACCCTAGTTCTGGTTGTGTTTATTGACCTGAAGTTGATTTCTGTCAAACTTGTGATACGTATCGTCCTTTAACTGTTTGAGTTAGTTTACTGTTTTTTACTTAATAAAATAAAACGTGTTGTAAGGGCTTCCTATATAAGAAGTTAATGTGGCCATTTCCATAATTACCTCAACCTTAAGATAAATAAATGATCAAGCATTATTTAAAAGAAGAAAGAAAGGAAAATATGATTTTATAGAAATAAAATTATTTCTATAAGACTCAGACAAAATAATTTTTATAATAATGTTTATCTCACTTTTTATAAAAGTTACAAAAAGTGAATTCACGTGCAGAGATGGAGGCTTGAGTCATACCTGAAGTTTCACATGCAGAGGCTGCAGACTTAAGGTTTGGACAATGTTTGTTTGTTTGTTTGTTTATTTGTACTTCTCAGCTCAAGGACATCACCTTCACGTCTCTAAAGAAAAACTCTGCTAAACTACTTTCAGCTCCATCTCAAATAAAGGAAGTGAAATCACAAACTGTCGACCCAAAAGTCCAGCTTGCTGTAAAACGACTAAAGCGTTTCTCGGAATCTCACGAGAACAAAAACTATTCGTTGACTATTATAAAAAGAGTGTTGGACACGATCGCACTCGGAGGCGTTAGTGCTGCTTTTGTCATTCGGATCTCGTCCTCTCTGCCGTCTGTTTGTTCAGATTCCTGAGACTAACACGACCCCCACAACAGAGCCTTTGGTCTGCAGAAGAACCGCAGAAGGCGGTTCCACAAGACGAGCTAACGCCTGAAAGTACACGTGTGAGCACGTCCATTTGAGTCCCAGTAATCAAATGTAAATATTAATCTGCTTTACCTCGTATGAACACAATCACGTCTCTTTTCACACAAATGATGGTGTGAAAATGCAAACAACTCGTCTGCCTGAAATGAAGTATTTTTATGGAGCTGCAATGGTTGATCTTCATGATCTGGAATGTCAAGAAGCTGCTCTTCCATCAGATTGTTATGCAAACGCTGCACAAACAAACAGACAGAACCGAAGGCTCATCTAGTTTCCTCTGTCGCTGTTTTCCTCTTAGGTTCAGGTGTAATAAACTCCATAAACGTAGAAGGTACTATAGATGTTTGTGTGTAAACAAAGAAACTTATTTAAGGAACGTTATGTTGTTGTTGGAAAACTGATGAACCTTCACTCTTCTGTTTGTTCTAGACTTTCAGAATCAGCTTTACAGATGAAATAAAGTAATAAACCAAAACTTGTTGAGGATCTACGAAATGCTTATGGACAGTTTTAGTTACGACTTTGCAGACAAACATATTTTCTAATTATGCCAGTCTTAGGGGTTTTTTGGCTGTTATGAAGGTAATATTGTGTCAAAACGTCCAAGTGTAAATAATACACACACGAGCGAGAATCACACACACACAAGTTTAATTCACACACACACGTAAAACTGAATGTGAAGTTGCAGGAAAAAGAGGAACATGTGAGAGAAATGTGTACTTGTGGAATATAATGTGAGAACTTGCTTGACAATAACCTTAACTTGTGTGTAAAAATGTTACATGTGAAAAAAAATCACACACACACAAGATTTAACTTGAGGTTGTGAGGAAAAACACAACTTGTAAAACTGTGTTGAAAAAAATCTTTATTTGTAGCTTCAGTTTTCTTCTGTAGAAGAGTTTCACACAAATGCTTTTTGAGCTACAGAGTGTTTTTGACTTTTGACACAGCCCATGTGGAAGATATGTGTCAAAACTAATTTGCAGGGAGGAGGGGTGAGGCAGGAGGAGCTCTCATCGGAGATCAGCCAATCAGAGGACGGGGGTTCAGTGGGGGCTATTTTTCTTTCAGCAATGGCTCCAAGCTGGGGGAAGTCTCTTCAAAATACTACTGTTCGTTGCTTTTCTGTTGTAAATATACTCTTACCAACAACACCTTACCAGTACACATTTCTCTCACATGTTCCTCTTTTTCCTGCAACTTCACATTCAGTTTTACGTGTGTGTGTGAATTAAACTTGTGTGTGTGTGATTCTCGCTCGTGTGTGTATTATTTACACTTGGACGTTTTGACACAATATTACCTTCATAGCTGTTTTCTTCATCCACTTTCAATTGAAATAATTTTTCTTTTTTCTTGTTTAGTTTTAAAGAATGGTGCAGTACCACCAGTACCTGGTATGGAGTGTGACTTTATTATATCAAAAGATTAAACACGACATGGCTTCAATACTCAAGGCATTTACATTTTTAAAGAATTTAATCAAATGTAAATAACTGTGCTTGTGTCTCATAAATAGGATTTTCAGTTTTTCAACCTGTTTTTTATGTGCTTCTCTAAGGCAGAATCCGAATTCTTCCCCTACCCCTCCAATGATAGGGGCATTTGAAGGGGTAGGGGTGTCCAAAATAGTTTTTTTAACCTTCCGGCAGAGGGAACCAGAACCCTCTACCACGAGAGTTTCTCCCCTGCGTGACGCTCTTTTCTTCACTGCTCGTCTCAAAACCCTGACGGTAAACGGATTTTCCATTTGCGTGCTTATTGATTGTATAATGAGAATGTGTGTCCCAGTGATAATGTAGAAATGAACATCTGACCAGCTGTTATCTTCACGCTGTAAAACCACCTTCTCGTCTTTTCCCACCTCTCTCGTTGACGGTCATTCATTTTCAATTTACTAATTTCTCAGGATCTATGAGTAAATCTGAATTATTATTTGTGGTTGATAATTTAGCATTCTTATCCGCCACCTTGCTCCAAAAATGAACTGGTATCCATTAGATCAGGGGTGGGCAATTGTTTTGACTCGTGGGCCACAAAGGGTTCTAAAATTTGTCATAAGGGCCGGACAAGGAGCAGATGGAAGGAGAGATTGGGTAATCAACCTCATAAACTAAAAAAATAATATGGAATTTAGAGAAAAACATGCTTTAATTTGGATTCAAATTCACATATATTCATTTAAAAACAGAACATTTGGGAGTTTTAATTTCTAAATTTTGATTTTTGTTCTCTTTTGGGTGATCCAATGGGTTGATGTTCTTCAGAGGAAAATGTGAACTCAAAGAAATGCTGCATTTATGTGGTGTAGGAATAATCCGAAAACTCACCATCTGACTCAGAAAGGAACACACATGAACGTCAGAGAAACAACACCAGAAATACAATGAAAATAAAACAATAATTAGAATTTTTGATTCAATGTATTTTAATTTGGAGGGCCACATTAAGTAGCTTAAGGGGCCGCATGTGGCCCCCGGGCCGTAGTTTGCCCACCCCTGCATTAGAAAGACATTCTGATTCCCATTGATTGTAGTCAACGGAGAGTTTGTTTGCTTAAAAACTGTGTGTTGCCTTTGGATCACTTAACATGATTCAGAATATGAACCACTTTCCTTTCCTCCGCTGGTTCAACCTCAGACCAGCTGCAGAAGAGCCTGGTTGGTGCAGAATCTGTAGCTGACACATCACTGCGTTTTATATAGTGCACCTCTTGGGAAAAATGTTTTAAACATTTAGAAAACAAGATCAAAGTACTAATAATTCTTTTTATATTTATTTTTTGTTAAAAACTAGTATTAGTGGGTAGTACTCTTTAAGGTGTCCATTATCAGGAATGAATGGTGATAATGGACACTTCAAAGAGCATTATCACATCTAATAGCTTGTTATCAGTTTCTCTTTCATATTTTTTGGATTCTGATCATATTAATGAAATTCCAGTATAAGTAAAATCTACTGTCTTTATAGATCAATGATTGTGAATCACGAATTCTTGGATTCATTTTCACACATTGTTGTTAATATGTTGCTTTAATTATTGTTTTATTGAAGCCAAATATCAATAAAATCTGACATGTTGGCTGAGTTGTGATAATCTGCAAAAAACAAACAGAAAATAAACACTCCAGCAGCTGCAGATCTTTATAGTTTCTCCAAAAACTGTCAGTCCAGAAGCGAGCTTCAGCTTAAACATCACAGCTCATCATAATAATTGATGGTTTCGCTTTTGATTGGACTCAGACATTAAGAAGCTGGATTTTGTTTGCACTGGATCAGGAAAGCAAGTCCTAATTACAGCTTTCTGCAGCATGAAGACTCGGCTAATCTCAGTCAAACGAGTCCTCGTGTTTGTTGGTGCTCCGCAGAGACGAGCTTACGCGTCGACAAGTTGGTTCTGATCCCCAAAGCTCCCAGACAATATCTACTGTAAGTATTTTGGCAACACGGCCTCTTCAGGCATGACGAGGCTGTCCCGACCTGTTAGGGGGGCCGTCTGTTCGACTCCACGAAGGAAAGCCGAGCAGCACGTGTTCATCCTCCGACCCACGGGTCTGGATCCAGAACCGTCCTCTTCCTGTTTCCTTTGGATGACTCTTTCTAATCTTTGTGTTTACCATGGATTCACTCACTGATGATGTCATCAACATCATTAACCAGGAGAAGAACTGACACAAAATCCTTTTTTGATTTTATTTTTTAGGAATTAAGATGTTTCTTCTAATTCCTTTGTTAAAATTCTCCAAAAATCTGCAATGTCATTTTAATGAGACGTAGGGTAGTATCAGTTAGGATCCATGAAGTAATTTGGTTTTTGGTCACAACAACATTATCTTAAGATATTAAAATATTGACCTTATTCATCCACCATCTCCAATTTGATCCATGCAGTTTTAACATGGTGGAACTCCATTCATCCATCATCCATCCATCCATCATCCATCCATCATCCATCCATCATCCATCCATTCATCCATCCATCATCCATCCATCATCCATCCATCATCCATCCATCATCCATCCATCCATCCAACCATCCATCATCCATCCATTCATCCATCTATCATCCATCCATCTATCCATCATCCATCCATCATCCATCCATCCATCCATCCATCATCCATCCATCATCCATCCATCATCCATCATCCATCCATCATCCATCCATCATCATCATCATCCATCATCCATCCATCCATCCAACCATCCCATCATCCATCCATTCATCACCTCTATCATCTATCATCCATCTATCCATACATCCATCCATCATCCATCCATCCATCATCCATATCATCATCCATCCATCATCCATCATCATCCATCATCCTCATCCATCATCATCCATCATCCATCCATCCATCCTCCATCCATCCATTCATCCATCTATCATCCATCCATCTTCCATTCATCCATCCATCCATCATCCATCCATCCATCCATCATCCATCCATCATCCATCCATCCATCCATCATCCATCCATCATCCATCCATCATCCATCCATCATCCATCCATCATCCATCATCCATCCATCCATCCTCCATCCATCCATTCATCCATCTATCATCCATCCATCCATCCATCATCCATCCATCATCCATCCATCCATCATCCATCCATCCATCATCCATCATCCATCATCCATCCATCATCCATCCATCATCCATCCATCATCCATCATCCAGCCATCATCCATCCATCATCCATCATCCATCCATCATCCATCAATCCATCTATCATCCATCCATCCATCATCCATCATCCATCCATCATCCATCCATCCATCCATCCATCATCCATCATCCATCATCCATCCATCATCCATCCATCCATCATCCATCCATCATACATCCATCCATCCATCCATCATCCATCCATCATCCATCCATCAATCCATCTATCATCCATCCATCATCCATCCATCATCCATCCATCATCCATCATCCATCCATCATCCATCATCCATCCATCATCCATCCATCATCCATCAATCCATCCATCCATCATCCATCCATCATCCATCAATCCATCTATCATCCATCCATCATCCATCCATCATTCATCCATCCATCATCTGTCCATCCATCCATCATCCGTCAATCCATCCATTATCCATCCATCATCCATCCATCCATCCATCATCCATCCATCATCTGTCCGTCCGTCCATCCATCCGTCCATCCATCCGTCCATCATCCATCTATCTATCTATCTATCTATCTATCTATCTATCTATCTATCTATCTATCTATCTATCTATCTATCTATCTATCTATCTATCTATCTATCTATCTATCTATCTATCTATCTATCTATCTATCTATCCATCCATCCATCCATCTATCCACCCATCCATCATTCGTCCATCATCCGTCCATTCATTCATCCATCCATCCATCCAGCTCCTCTAAGGGGGACCTCGAGGCGTTCCCAGGCCTCCTTCCAGTGGGTTTACCCCCTTGTGCTAAAACACTGTGTTCATTACGGACGAACCATGATACGCATAGAAGACCAGCAACAAAACAGCTTTAGTTCAGGTCAGGGAGACCATTCTTACCAATCACGCTCCTCCAGGTACCACTGTTGTTGCCAATATGGGCATCAAAGTCCCCCCAGGAGGATATTTGAGTCCCCCATTGTAGCACCTTTCCAGTACCCCTCCGAGAGACACAAGAAGGCCAAGTACTCCAAACTGCTGCTTGGCCCATAACTTGAAACCAGAGACCTGTCCCCCACCTGAGGGCAAAGGGACATGATTGTCCAGCGGGATGAACTACACCACGTGTCGGCTGAGCGTGGGGCTCACAAGTAAGTGCACACTGGCCCTTTGCATCTCAAGAAACTCCAGAATTGGAGAGTCCAACCCTTCTTAATTTCAGAGCCCAGGCTGTGCTAGTTTGTACCTGACTAGCACAGCCTGGGTGATGTCCCATGTACCAAAAGCCAAGTTCCATCCCAGGAGTTTGGGACACAGAGGCACCCGCCTTCATTTTTAGTGATCACCACATTACATTAGCTTCTTGTGAGCTCTTGTACAGGTGGACGGCCCACAGGAGAGGGATTCCACATCCTATCTTCAGGATGAACCTGACTGGGGCTCATGGGAGGAGCCCTGGTTACCAGGCAAGCCCCAACCCCAGACCTGGCTCCAGAGTGGGGCCCGGTAAACCCAACTGGGGCGACACAATGGAGTGTTGTCTTCTCATAAAGGGGTTCTGAACTGCTCTTTGTCAGAAGACAAGGACATGTCTTCCAGGGGAGACCTACCAGGACCAAAAACTCTTCCACCACGTTAAGGTGGCAGTTCATGAAGGGGATGGTGGAACCGCATTAGAAAGAATTATTGAACAAAAGTTTTTGTAGTCTTTTAATAGTTTTGTTATTCTCATCAAAAAAGTTTAGAAAATGAACACTTTTCCCACTAAAAGTGTTTTGAAATTTCATGGAAGCTGCCAGAAAGAAAAGCACTTTTACTGCCCCTAGTGGACCAATGATGTACTACAAAAAACATGGACTGAGTTACATACAATGATCCTTATAGAACGGTGTGACCATGAGGAGACAGGGTTCTCAGAAACATTATACAAATGGTTACAGAGGGTTTAACTGAGGTTTTCTCTCTCAGATGAAGGACTGTTGATGAACGTAGATGTTTATGGAAGCTAAAAATTCACAAGCAAAGGAAAGTCCGTCCTATGAGGGTTCCGAGAGCTACAAATCTTTTACTAAACTATTTGAATTTTAGAAGGAAAAGTCAATATGAGTTTATCTCCCATCTACAATCTAAAGTTCTCTTTTATCACTTTAGTCAGATATCAAGATGTCAAAGAAGTCAGAAACAAATACAGATGTAAAACGAGATGTTTTCTGATATTTTACTCGCTACAATCGTGGAAGATTGCTGTCAGAAGAAGAGACGAGGTTTGATCAAATGAAAACAACGAATCCTAAACTGACACACTTTCAAAAAAAACATCCATTAAACAGTCAAATGCATCAATTCTTTGTGTTTTTCTGTCATTTTTCAGCCATGCACACATTAAAATTCAGAGCTTTTTTGACATATTTATGTTTTTGACTCTCCGACAGAACAAATAAACAACTGGCGGATCTGCCCCATTAGGAGGGCAGATAAACATGCAGTCTGGCAAACATGAGCAGACAGAGAGCTTCTGGTTTCTGACACTCACTGAAATCTTCCACAAAAGTAGCTCGTCTGGAAGCAACTCAATTAGTTCTCGCCAGCCAGAGAAGACCGCAAAGATGTGACCATGATGACAAGAACGCTGTTTACACGTTATCCAGCCCGCCGTTTCTATAGAACCAATTAATGCGGACAAACACCCCAACAACAAGTCAGTTAAAGAGGAGACACCAAGACCAGAGAGGAAGAAACAAGAAGGGAGATAATGACCCAAACAGACAGCTCCAGCCGCCTGTCAATCAGGGAGTTCGATCCCCGCCGTTGACGCTTCAATGACCACAGATAGTCAGACCCATTCTGATTCTCCTGGCAGATTAAGATCATTGTATTTAGATAGAAGGATTTCCAAATTTGACTTTTTTTTTTTCATTGAAGTCAAAATTTTAAAATAATTTCCTCATTAAAAACTTTTTTAAAAGAAAAGTTTTCAACTACAAAATGAATAAACTACAGATCATATAGTTAGTGTTTTGTTGAATTGACGTCATTAACTACCATCCATATAGCAAACTTAGCAAATGATAGTCTAAATGTGGTTATTGTTTCATTATTTACATGTGTGTCCTCTTCTTTTATTTGTTTAATTTTCCGTAATAATGTGCGAACAATAATCTTGTTTATGCCATGCTCCAGTTGAATACTCAATTCTGATTGGCTGCTGGGTGTAGATTAAAAAGTGATAATGCACACCTTGAAAAAAGAAGTTCTGGTCAAATAGTCTAAATGTTCTATCACTTCTTTAAGATAAACTTTTCTTTTATCATCTGGACAAAAACAAGCGGTAAGAGATAGACTTTCTCTCTGAACTGAAGCTTTATTGAACCTATTGTGACGATTAGCATATACTGCTTTCATTTGCAGTCGAGGTCAGTGTCGGTCGCCACAGGTAACACGTATCAAATAGTGAGATTTTAGTTAAAAAGTGATCTGAACCGAAACAATAACAAGAGTAGAGTCATAAAAATTGACTTAATGAGTATTTCTTTTGTAAGTGACCGTGGTATAAGTGGGATAATGCCCAACCAAATGTGCATTATCAGGAATTAATGTGTGTTAATTTCTGATAATGCACATTTCATCGGGCATTATCCCCTCAAACTTTATTTATTTGTATAGCACCTTTCATTCAAACGAAGTTTAAAACACTTATCATAAAATCAAATCAAATACCTTAAACCACATGTGTCAAAGTCAAGGCCCGGGGGCCGGATCCGGCCCTCCAGATCATTTTATTTTATTGTTATTAATGGCCCAATGTTATCTTGCGCTTATTTCTAACTTGTATAGTTTTGACAGAAGGAAAATATAGAAAGTTATTTAAGGTTTAAGTTGATTTATTCTGGAATAATATTCCTGCCTTTTTATTATTCATGGTTATGTTAAAAAGTTACGTTTTAAAGTTTTAAAAATTGACATTCCGCCACTTTTTTGGACTATTTTGGCATTTACTAAGATTTTTTGGCTGTTTTGGTGTTTAGCTAAAAATTCAGCTACATGCTAGCTGTTCTGGCTAATTTAGGCTTTTTTGTTTAAGTTTTTTTTGTCCATTTTGGTGTTTAGCTAATATTTTCTATATGTTCTGGGTAATTAAAGCTTTTTGAAATGTTTTTTTAGGCTGTTTTGGAGTTAGGCTAATATTTACACGCTAGCTGTTTTGGCTAAACTGTTTTTTGTTTTTTGTTTTTTTTTAGTTTTTTAGGCTAATTTGGCATTTAGCTGATATTTTAGCAGGCTATCAGCTTTAGTGTTTGTCGCTATCAATTTTAGCATCTTCAGCTATCAGCACTAACATTTTCAGCTGCCAAATTCAGCTTACGCATTCACACTAGCATTACTGCAGGCAATGCTATATATCTAGTTCATAATTATATTTAAAAGTTACGGTTTTAAAGTTTTAAAAAATGTAGTTTTAATATTCAATAAATGTTTATCCTGTTCGGCCCGCGAACTAAGGTGTGTTTTGGATTCTGGCCCCTTGTGCAATCGAGTTTGACACCCCTGCCTTAAACACTATTAAACACACAATTAAACAGTGTGTTAAAAAGCAAATACACAAAAGTACACAGAATGAGTACCCCTCCCTTCCCCTATCCCTCCCTCTCTCAATATCCCGTACATATGTGTGTATTTCTTTTGTTTGTCTTCTTTAGTTCATTTTGAAACAATTTTCTATCCCAATATTTTGTTAAAAATGAAAATATGTTTATTTGTGCTGAACTTTTTTGTGTTTGAATCTGTTTCTTTAGTCGTGTTTTCCAAGAACCAAACAAAGCAGATTTTTTTTCCTGCAGTTTTGTGTTGATTCACTGGAAGAACACAAAATTATACACAATAAAAAGAAGTTATGAAGACATTTTATACAATTATGTGCGTTTATGTGGAAAATGAACTTTTCTGCTGCTTGCATTTTAAAAAACATTTCAAATATTTAAGAACCTGCAGGTACTTCAGCAGTTGCACTTGCTTTGACAATATGAATAAAAATGAAGAGGATCTAATGCGCGGCGGTGCATGAAGCATCTTTGTCTGATGCGTCAGTCTCCTGTTTTCTTCTATGCATTCAGACGATGTTTTCTCTAAAAAAAAAAGCAATTCTTTTATTTTACAAAGAATAAAAGTGTCTGCCCTCAGAACAGATTTCACTGAGGTCTATTGACGTGAAACTGAAAACACTTTTCTTCATTCATTTGAGCTTTGTCCTTGAAAAACTAAAGCAAAGCTCCTCTGGCTCATCAGCTCGAGCTGGCGGAGTGCGGATCCCCCAACAATGAGCTCTTTGATTTGCTTCACGAGTTTCCTTTTGTGAGGAGCTCCAGACAACCTGCAACAAATGATTCATTAAGTGTAAATAAGCAGCTCCCCTCAGGTGGATCTCTGCATCTTATCCTTAATCTTCCCCCAGAATTGTGTGATTTGCCCTGGGAGGAGCTCGGCATGATTTTATGGCTTAGCCAGTTCTGCGGTTCTAATACAAGTGCAAACACATATGTGGGGGGTGGGGGGTGGACTGGTTTCTGTGAACAGTTGTAGCTCAGAAGAAAGGACTTACATTTGCACTGAGGTGTAGGTGCAGATGAGATCAAAGTAAAAATAGGAATTCTACACCTTAAAGAGCAAACTAACAAAGACTTTTTTAAAGATTTTAACTCCTGCTTGTTGTGATTAAGATGCAAAATCAAAGAAATTATGATTGTAGGGATCCTAATTATCGGGTTCAGACCCTGTAATAATGCACGGATCAACCCTGGAGGGTACTGAGGTGCCCGGCGGGCTGCATGTGTCAGTGATCCTGAAGTTCCTGAGGATCTGATGAACGTTCCTGTGGAGATCACAGGATCTCTGCAGTGAGCTGCGACTCATCAGACGACAGCTGTGCTTTAATCTATTAGATTATCTGTTCTACGTGATTGAGGAGGGGCTTTTGACTGACGCCGTGGCTGCTTTAAAAAAAAAAAAACAGTTAGCTTCTTATCACCAATAAAAATCATTATAAAGCTTTGTGTGTCTGTCAGTAGGGCTGCCACGATTAGTCGACTAATCGACGACTAATCGACTATTAAAATAGTCGACAACTAATTTAATAGTCGATTAGTCGTTACTTTATAATATATGGAGTTAGAGTGTCGTAAAGTTGAAAGTTATAATAAAAATATGCTAGCTTTTTAGACCATTTTGGCATTTATCAAGGTTTGTTTAAGCTATTTTGGAGTTTAGCTAATATTTCAGCTACAAGCAAGCTATTCTGGTTAATTTAAGCTTTTTTCAGTTTTTTTGGCTAATTTGGTGTTTAGCTAATATTTCAGCTAGATGCTAGCTGTTTTGGCTAACTTAAACTTAAAAAAAAAGTTTTTTATGGTGTTTTGGAATTTAATTAATATCCAAGCTACATGCTAGCTATTTTGGAAAAAATTTAGGATTTCTTTCAGTTTTTTAAGGCTATTTTGGAGTTAAGTTAACATGTCAGCTACATGCTAGCAGTTTTGGCCAGCTGAGGCTTTTAATTATTTTTTAGGCTAATTTGGCATTTAGCTAATATTTTAGTGGCTATCAGCTTTAGTGTTTTTAGCTATCAATTTCAGCATCTTCGCTGTCGTCACTCGCTTCAGCTTCAAAATTCAGCTTACAGCATTCACACAAGCATTTTCGCAGAAATCGCTTGTGTGAATATATTTAGTTTTTAGTTTGTTTAAAGCTAATAATGGTTAAGATGTGTGTTTTACATCCAGTTTGTGCATGACCCGATTAGTCGACTAATCGGAAAAAATAATCGGTGATTAGTCGACTATTAAAATAATCGTTTGTGGCAGCCCTATCTGTCAGTTATAAAAGTGTGAAGAAAAATCAAATGTACCATCAGTTTTTTGTTTTGGCAAAATCTCTCCCTCAAATGACACATGAAAACAACTTTAATCATAACAGATATGCTAGCAAGTAAACCAACATTACAGGATTCTGTTGGTTTATTCTGTCCCGAGGGGTTGACCCGTACTGGTTCTGAGGGTTTTTGGGTTGTTCGGGTCTTAGAGAAGCTGCATCGTAAGATATATATACACATATGTGTCTTGTAACTTAAGGCTCGTACATCCACTACAAGGGACGTCATGAGAATGGAACGTACCATTGTGAACAGGAGTCCAGCTAAAAGTCCACAAAACTAAATCAGGGTCAGGCAGGCAGGGGTCAAACCCGAGTATGAGGCCGTCAGAGAACCATCAGAGTGGTCAGAGTTCAGGTGAGGGTCGGGGCAGGCGGCAAACAATCAGAGTGGAAGACGAGTCAGAAGATCCGGTCAGGAAGAGAGAAGCACGAACAAGACTTCGCACTGAGTAGAGCGAAACAGATGGAAAACGGCTGTGGGGCTTCTGGGAGTGACAGCAGGGGCTGATGGGAAGTCTAGTGTGGAGGCCCAGGAAGTGCTGGTGCTCAGGTGAAGGATCCCGTAGATGACTATAGGGGGAGACAGAGGACAGATTCATGTGTGGTAGGAGTAGCGTGAAGCATTTGTAAGATGACCTCACTCCAGTCATTAAGGTGCGAGTACTGCCTCCCTACTGAGCTAATGCTGTAGGACAAACACAAACTACACTCTGACTGCAGCAAGGAGCGTGCACGTGTCACGTGAACATCACTGATAAGATCCTTGCTCAGTCTGCAGGATTTGGTTAAAAAACATGAAAAATCTGCACGGCACACCTGCGTTTCACCTACTTCCTCCTCGCGTCCCTACAACCTGTCGCCCGCAGCATGCCCATAGAAAAAAGGGCATGAACATTTTTTTCTTTACCTGTCATGGAGGATTCTACGACCGTAATATTTCCCGTGAACAGGTTTGACCATTTTTTGCCGTGAGGACAGCTAGAGCTGAGGCTTAAAACGCTGACGAGGATTAAAAGCTCCGGGGTGGACGGCCGTCCATCATCGTCTAAACCTGTTTTATCTCTCACGGAGCTGCCGGAGCCTAACCCAACTGCTGCTGGGTGAAGGCGGGAAACACCCTTGACAGGTCCCTGGTACCTGCTTCACTCACACACCCATTCACACTCACATTCACACCTAAAGACTGTTCAAGTAACCAATCAACCTATGAGGCGTGTTTTTGAGGCCCTGGAGAGAACCCAGGAGAACATGCAAACAACACAGAAATGTCCTCGCAGAGAGTTGAACCTTCGTGCAGTGAGGCTAACCACTGCACCACAGAGCAGACCAGCAGAAAATCTGCTGGAACTCATGTTTTTGATTTTTCTAAAAGACAGGTGAGTGGACTCAACAAAAGTCACTTTACTTTGTCCCAACAAACCCTCCTCTTGACGGGGTGGGCGGAGCAAACTCCGGTCGGCGTACCGTCTCCCTTCAGGACCCCTTGAGTTGGTTCAGTCCAATGAATCCGTGTGTCTGAACCAACAGAAGAGGTTCTAACAAACACTTTGATCTTTGAAATAAGCTCCGCCCCTTGGCCTCCTGTGCATTTTAGCTGGAGATGATTGTCTGCATCTGACTGATGAAGATTTCTCTGATCCTGGCGTGATCCATGACGTGTGTTCAAGAATAAATCAACACAAATAAAAATAAAACACTTGGTCTCAAAGATGAATTCCACTGAAAGCCAATCAGTTCCTCCTCACACCTCAGCGTGCTGGGGGGGGGGGGGCGCGATTGGTCCGCCTCCTCTTCAACCACTCCTTCTGATCTTGTTTACCCAGAATAATCTCCACGTAATCCGCGGTGTCATCCATCAACGGCACGTCCGACTCCAGAGATACCAATCAGGCCTCGTCGAGAGCCGAGACAGATCAGGTGAGGAGAAGAGGAGGATGAGCGGGAAACGGAAGGAATCCGGATGATGAGTGAGGCTCTGAACGGGAAAGAGAAAATAGATGAGATTTAAATTAAAAAAAGAGCAGAAAAAACAGTGACAGGTGATGAGAAAAAAGATTGGAGGATGGGAGTGAGGATGATCAGGAAAAAAGGGATGAATAATGAGGAGGCGGATAAAAAAGAAGATTAGAACAAGAGGTTGAAGATGAACGACGCTGCCGGGGAGGGCGGAAAATTAAAGGGAAAAAGTTGGAATTTTCTTAATAAGAAACAAACAGACGACAGAAAGCTTTGAGACGTCTGAACAACAAACAAGGAGGTTATTTATGGGCGTAAGAGACAAACAGAGGAACGACGACCACAGAGAATCTGGGAGGATAAAGACAGGAAGTGAAGATGTTCTTCATTCAATGTTAACATACGTGTAACCTGTGAGAAGGCTTCAGACCAAAAGACATGAAGGGAAGAAAGACCTGAGAACGGGAGCTCCATGAGAAGTTCATGTCAAAAAAATGAGGTTTAAGGCATCTTTATATAACTGGGTCGTATCTAGAGGAAACATTTCTGCGTCGGCAGAACTCATCAAGAACTGTTTTATCTGTGATAGAAGACGGACCGCAGCGAGACCGCCTCGGATCAGAACCGACTCAGCTCTGCTGCAGATCTGTCCCTAAACACCAAAACGTCGACTCATCACATTTTAGTGAAGGCGTCAGCTGACCAACACCTGAAAGATTTGATTATTGAACTCTAACTGAATCACAAAAGTCAGAACCAAAAATCACGTTTTTACAAACTTTCAATTTATTTTAAATGTCAGAAGTTAAACTGTTTTACCAGAGAAAGTGAGGGTTATCCATCCATCCATCCATCCATCCATCATCCATCCATCATCCATCCATCCATCCATCCATCATCCATCCATCCATCCATCTTCTTCCACTTGTTCAAACCCGAGGCGTTCCCAGGTCAGCTAAGAGACATAGTCTCTCCAGCGTGTCCTGCATCTTTCCCGGGGCCTCCACCCTGCGGGACATGTCCGGATCACCTCGTCCAGGGAGGCGTCCAGGAGGCCTCCGGCCCGATTCACCTCAACGGGCTCCTCTGGACGTGGAGGAGAAGCGGCTCTACTACGAGCTCCTCCTCCTATCTCTTAATGTGCATTCAGACTGAACGTTTCAATGTCAAGTTGATGAAACGGATGCGACATGAGGCGTATTGAAGTACCACGGCGCGGTTTGAACAACGGGCGTGGCGTGAAGGTTTGCCAGCAGCTCGATTTGAGCAACAAGGCGCGAATTGAAGTTCCACAGGTCGCTGTGTCGCATCAGCCAATCAGGAACTCAGCTTTGGACATGTGACGATTCCAGTGACTCAATCAGCAGAAAGAATATCATCACCAGCTTTCATTCCCACGGCGGCGCTCATTCGCTCGCCATGCCGGCAGACAGACAGAGAGCCGCTGTGAGGTGCAGAGGCTGCCGGCCCTCTCGGGTTAATACGAGACAGTGAGCCTTCAAGCTCAGACACAGAGACACAGAAACACAGCGGATGAGGCTGTCAAACAGACACAGTAAGTAAGATATCCAGAGACACTGATCCTTATAGCATCATCCTAAAAACATTAGCTGCTAGCTCCTCCCACATGCAGCTGTGGCTTCAAGCTCAGGAACACTTTTTGACAGGAGAGAATTTAGGAAAGTCCTGGAATGAAGATGGACAGCTCTGCTGTCTGGCTAATGCTGTGCTCGTCAATAAACCCAGACAGAAGAAGTGACAATCCAACAGTGTAGGAAGGATTCTGCTGCAGCAACTAAAGCCTGTTGCTCTGATTTCCTGGGCTCATCTCCAGCTGATCTGCTGACATTTCTTCCCATCTCAGCTCATCCTTTTAGGCCACATCCGCAGGCCTCAGAAATCCCTGCAGCGTCACGAGAAGGCTCTGAGAATCTGATCTCAGAGGAGATAGACTGAAGGGACAAAAAAAGACACTCCAGTGTAAACGTATCGCTGCATGTTTGGAGCTTTAATCTCAAAGATCAGATCAGATTTGACATGCTAACAGAAGAAATAAATAAAGCAGTTGTGTGTCAGTGACACGCCCATTACTCTCCTCTTCTGCTGAATGAGGGAAAAATCATCAAAAAAACAAACAACACCTTTCTATTGGCTTTATCTCCATAGCAACCATTTTATTTTTTGGTCGTCTGAGTGTGATAAATAGATCTATGTAATTTGTAGAAGAATTGACAAAAGTATTTTTTGGAATTTCCTTGGCAACGGAGGTTTTTTGTTAGCCACGCCCACATTTCTCACGTTTTTGATCAGCTTGAGTCAACGATTTATGTATTAAATTCTCACAATATTCTAGTAAAAAACATACAAAGAAACAGCAGTTATCTGAGCTCGCCATGCTAACGACGTTTAAAATCAAAGTTTATTTACCACATTTTCTGCTAAGAAGCTTCCCAATGATGTTTAGGGCGTCAGTAGTCGATAGATCAAAATATTAAGGATGGGACTAAAAGTGTTTTTTTTTAAGTCAAGATGGCAGCTTCTGCATGAGGTCAAAGGTCAACAAAACTTAAAGGTGTCCTCTATTGACAGCGTGTGAAGTTTTGTTTTCCCATATTGTGGGAAAAGGTAAAAAATCAACAAATTTGATACTTTGCTACAAAATGGCCACCGATTTGTGGGTCCTGTGGCCATCCCATTAAACTTCCTCTGGAGGTGTGTTTTTGGTGTTTTGATTTTTTTTGGGGCTCCTTTATTTTTTGCTGGTTTCTCTTGCTTCTCCGTGTCAAAATGCTCTTCCGCAGGTAGGGGGCGTGTCCACATTTTAGTGAATTCTTGAGTGTTTGGCATGGGTGAAATTTTACCAAAAAGACGCAGAAATAAAGATAAAATCTGGTCCTTCAGTCCAGGACGGCTGCAGGACAGAACCAAAACCCAGAGGACAGAACAGAGAAGGTTCTGGAAAGAAGGTCTAGCTGATATCCCAAATGTTCAGCTCACAGGTTCTGCTGCCTCTGAACCGGTTTGGCTCAGAACGCT
Source organism: Oryzias javanicus (assembly GCA_003999625.1). Taxonomy (NCBI): domain Eukaryota; kingdom Metazoa; phylum Chordata; class Actinopteri; order Beloniformes; family Adrianichthyidae; genus Oryzias; species Oryzias javanicus. The sequence goes on from CM012446.1 coordinate 2,313,805, forward strand.
GCATCATCTCCCGCTCTCGCTCCACAGCTGAGAGATCATGACTGATTTATGCTAAACTGCTTCTGAACCCACTTTGGGAAACCGCTCCCTGAATACCAGAGAGAGATGAAAGTGACCCACATGGGCGCAGGTTTGGAACTTCATGTTCCTGCACGGCGTGCGTGTGTGTGGGGGGGAGTGCTGTGGGTCGAGTTCGCTGGAACATGACCAGAAGGCGGCGGCGGCGGCAGATAACGCCGCCTGAGAGCGGATTACACGCGGCGGCCCGTCAGACTTTCTGATCGATTTTAGCAGAAGACGGCTGCAGAGATGATCCGGAGTGATTCCGGTTTGTCATCAGCTGGAAGTTTAATGATCCGTTTGTGGTTTTATGATCTGCAAAGACATGTTGGTCTGTTCATCGTGTCATTATAACGTCACTGAGTCATCCCACAACAATCCTGAACGGAGAAATCCTGACGGGAACTGCTGGACCCTGAGAGCTCTTCATGGCAGAAACCTTAACCCAAAAGGAAAAGAGACACTGATGGGACAATTAGGAGAAATGAAAACAGCTGTGGAAGATTATTATTAACATGAACCTGGAGCGACTCTTGATGAAACAGAACATGAGCCAAAAAATCACTGAAAAACCAAACTGAAGGTACAATCCTCACAACAATGAAGCCACAGTATTCTCTTTCTCTTTAGATAACTCATTTATTTCACAATTTTTCTGATGAAAAACGTGTTTTTAACGTGTAATTGTAGCATTTTCTGTTGATACACGTATAGTTTAAATAAAATTAAGCTCAACATTTAATTTCTGAGTGTTTGTGAATCAGGAGCGGACAGAAAAAAAAAATTCCAAACTCCAGTGTTGCTCGCCATTTTTGTAGCGTCGCTAACGTTAGCTTGGAGGGGTAGACAGAGAGCTCTCAGCAGCAGGAGGTTGAGGTTAGATTGCTGTGCAGAAACTATATCCCAGAAAATGAGTTTTTTAAATGTTGGCTAACAACAGCATAATTGAAAGAACACTGAAAATAAATCCAGATATGACTTTAAAGACAATCCCTGCTTGAGGTTCCTAAACGAGGACAGAAGACGTGAGGAAACACACATGAAGGATTTGAATTCTTAAATGTTTCTTTCTCGTGTCCATAAAGGGTCGGAGCATCACAGGGAGCAGACAGCAGGCCGGCGCCGTGTCCTTTTGATGTCCGGCGGTAAAACCATGTTTTAATGAACTGAGTTCAGATGACTGAACTTTATCCTAGATGCTCTGATAAATGTGAGGCTCACGTCGTCTTCATGTTGTGGGTGTGTTAGGTTAATATAGTTTATATAAATCAGAGAATATTTGTATCACTTATTCAAATTGAAGGTTAGAAACATGAGAGAAATGACAAAGTTTGTGTTATTTTCCCGTCACCAGAGCCGGATTGTGCAGATGTGTCGGATTTTTCATGCTCATAAATAGTTTTCACGGGCAGGTGGACGTTCACACGAGGGGCTAAAGGACCCAGACCCTTCTGGGGGCGGAGTCAGGAGTTTCATTGAACATCTGATTGGAGGCCTTTGAGGAAAAAGCGGAAGACTGACAGACTGACCCACTTTCAATTGTCAACTTCCAACAAGCTCCCTCCTGATTGGTGGGAGTAGTTGCTATAGAAACTCAGACTGACTCAGACCAATCACTGCTTGATAAGACTAAAAAAGATTATGAAACAAAGGTATCAGAGCCAGAATGGTTATTCTGACCAATGCATTTGGAGCAGTCCAATCACGTGTTGTCCCTCTTTCCCGCTTCCCTCCGGGGGAGCGAGAGAGATTCCAGATTCCAGGTGGGTCGGTTGAGCCCCCGTCGTTGGCCGTGGACCTCACCTCTGGCTCGTCTCATGTCTCCAGCTGTCCCCCAGTGAAAGTCCATCTGCTACACTATTTAAACATGTAGTTGTAGAGTTCGATAAGATGATTCTTCTTTAACAGTCCTGGTACATCTCCTGTCTGTCCTGGGATAGAATCCATCCTTCATGTGGACATCCTTGACGTTTTTCTTCTTTTTTCTTCCCCAGAATTTACTTTTTTATGAGTTTTTCCTCACCAAAAAGAAGGATCAAAGCCGGGATAACCAGTTTAGTTTAGTCTATTTATATTGATTTTAAGTTTTTGGGCGATAAACGACGTGAAGCCCAACCAGACAGCTGTACTGTGATACTGGTCTATATGAATAAAACTCAATAGAATGTTTATTTCTCTATGGGATTTTAGTATCTTGGAGCCACTTCCTGCTTGGAACGCCAAAGGGGAGGGGTCACTGTGTCCAGCCGTCAGTCATTGGTTATCTGAACCTCAGCAGAGGGAGGACGTGTGCAGCACTAGAGCCTCCCGCCGTGTTTTCTATTAAACCAGCAGAGATATTTACTATACATCAACATACAGGTAGTGCCGTTGTCATGTACACTTCCTTCAGTGTGTATAAATACTTTCTTCAAAAACACCTGCTCGAATGTGAGCAGCATGTTCCGGCTGACGTAGCCTGAAGATGTGGTCCATCTAAATCCTGTTTCAGGACAGCTTGACACCTGAAGGAAACGTCAGTGAGAGGCGGAGAGGCGTTTCCTCCTGAAAACGTACCTCTCAGGTGGACGTCTACAGCGTATGGCCACACGTTTCTCACTTGGAGAGCTTCTGAGTGCAGGACAACACCAAACCTTTTGAGGAAGAAGAAACGACCTCATAGTTCTCCAGAAAGAGAAGTTAAACGCCTTCTTTGACTCCCGCTTTCACCCCGTTAGCTCATTTGTTAGATTTATGAGGAGCTGACAACCACCAGGAGGCACCAGGAGACTAATTAAAACCAGTTCCTGAGTGACAAGTTTAGGAAGTCCGCCTGGAGATATGAGCAGACACAGCAGCATGACGAGTTCTGACAAAAGCACAGCGAACTACAAACCACATCATCAAAATGCAAACGCTAAAATAAAGCCGTGGAAACACGGAGCGTTTAACTTCAGAAAAATAAATATTATTTCCCTGAAACATTTGGCCTTCTGCCTGTCACCCTTTATAAAAAAAAAACAAGAAAAAAAATGAAAATCTGGAAGAAAACAAACCTGCAAGAGTTTCCTGTTTTATGCTCTCATCTGTTATCATCGTCTGACAGAAAAACTATTATTGATAATGGATTAGTGAAAGCTCATTATTGTGGATAAACAGGAAACTTTAAAGCGTTAAATAAAAAATTCGTTAAATTCATAAAATGATCTGAGTCAGAGTTTTGGCAGTTATTGTAAACATTAAGTCTGAAGTTCAGGAAACAATTACAACTGAAAGCCGCGAGCGAGTTCAATGAACCGCTATTTTCAAAATGGTGGCTTTTCCGTTAGTTTTATCTCCATAGCAACCATTTTGTTTTTCAGTCGTCTGTGGATGACGAACAGCTCCATGTAACTTTTAGATAAATTGGCAAAAGTAAATTTTTGGATTTCCCTAGCAACAAGAGGTTTTTGCTAACCAAGCCTACATTCCTGATACGTTCACATAGTGTGTCATATTGGTTTGTTTAGCTCGAACCGGGGATTCGTGTATTCAATTTTCATAATATTCTGGTAAAAATTGAGTGAGCAAGACGAGAACGCCACTTTCGTGACCATCTGAGCTTCAACATCCAACAGCTTCTCAATGAATCCAAACTGATCCCCGACATTTAGCCCACCAAACAGAGAGTTATGGAAAAACAGCCTTTTTAAATTTGGATGTCACCTCCACTCGATGACCTCATCAATAGTTGCCGGAAGGCCTGGGCGATATGGCAAAAAAATAAGAAAATCACGATTTTTTCCATTTTTATCACGATTTCGATTTTATCAAGATTTCCTTAAAATAAATACAAATTGAAAAAAGAGGAATTTTAATGATATAATGAAGCAAACAGATTTTGAACAAATATTTATATACATTTAAACGTAAACTTCAGAGCGCACCCACGAGAAGGAATTCGTTTCTCCTCCGCGGCACAGCACGGCGCGGTTCACCCCCACGGTGGAGAACTTTGCATCCCTCCTCGACGAGCGTTAGCCCTTTAAAGAACGTTTTGGGTCCCTCTTCCACCTCAATTGGAGGGGTCGGGAAAAGCCGTAGGGGTAGAGGAAAAACTTGCACACAAAGTGTTTTTTTTTTTTTGTTTGTTTGTATTTTGGAAAATTCAAGATGGCTGCCTCTTCTCAGGTTCAAAGTTCAGTGAAACTGAGGATGTAAACTGGTGATGTGTAAAATTTTGTGAAGAACGATAGAATAAAAGTTTATTTTCTCCTATTGAGCGAAAATGTAAAAAATTTGGCACAAAATGGCCACCAAATAGGTCCCGTGGCCATCCCATAATAATTTCACATTTTCTTTTGGATATCTCTGAAACGTCAAGTTTGGTTTTGGTAATTGGTTTTATATTTTTTTGTCCCCTTTTATCTTTTTTTGGTTGTTGCTCCCGCTGTGATGTCATCATTTTTATCAAAATCCATTTTTGGTTTTGTCATTTTGCCTTAAACTCTGCTTTGGTTTCATTCCAGGAGAATAAATCCTCCATGTTTTACCTTCAAACCTTTAGTTACTAATTTATTTGTCTGATTCAGATTATGAATCATTAAAACACTCCAGGAATGACAGAAATACAGATATAAAGGTTTTAGGAATAACTCTTTTTGGGTTTTAAAACTTTGATGACGTTTTTACCTTCATAAAAGTGATGAATACATTATTTTGTTTTCCAGAACTGTCCATTACTCCCCTGAATAGATCAATAGGTGGATAAATGATGAAAAACAACCCGGAGTTACCGCTCGCCGTCTGAGACGCTCCCCTCTGCTCCCGGACTGAAATGTCATCCAGGCCCAGGTGGGAGGTTTAAGCCGTCGACCCGAGGCTAAAGCCGGCTCTGTCAGTCAGGCTCGCAGTCAATCACAGCTTCCAGGCGTGGAGGAACCGCGGCGGTTTCCACTCCAGCCTTCATCTGTGTCACAAACAGAAGCAGGAGAGCGCCGGCACCAACAAACGGGGTTTGAAAAGGTCAACGACACCAGTCGTTTAGAGTGGTGAAGATTTCCATGGGTGGATGTCATCTGTGTAGAATTAAGACATATTTGGAATGTTGTTTATTTTTTGGCTTCTTAATAATACATTGAATAAACATTTATAACAAGTGAGAAATACCCCGTCTTCTTCTGAAGACTTTAATCAATGCAGCACCGCCACCTTGTGGTCAAAGAAAGAAAGTTCCTCAAAATGAGGTTGAAAGGGGTGACTGGACAGAAAATAGACTCACCCTGTTTGTGAGTATGTGTAAAGGGCAAACCGACCCCGATACAAAAGGGGATAATTACATAAAAATGGACACAATGTAAGAATGAAAGGACAGTTTATTAAATAAACAACATTTGTGTCCTGCAAAGAACAAAATGAAATCATTAGTGATAGTCCAAACAAAAAGGGAATTGAACAAACATAAAATGAATCAGAAAAAAAATGACCCAGCTGTGTCGACCGTCAGCAGCTCCCAGTTAAAAGAACCAAAACTACCTAAAGAAACCAAATAAACTAAGCTCGAAAACTAAAATAACAAAACCCAGCAGTCTAAGACTACTGAGGACAAAAAGGGGAAACAAGAATGAAACAAAACCTAAACCTCAAAGCCAGCTTCCTCCTGCCTGAGAAAGGCCTCCTCCATCTTAAATGGCCAGCAGGTCCCGATTGACGAGCGTTGGCCACACCTACCAGGTGAACAGAATGATGGGATGGAAAAGACAGTAGCAGCAGAGAGTAACAATATAACAGTGAATTTGAATTGAATTCTTGATTTGTAACTCACACAATACATTATGTGCAGTACAAAAATTAAAAAAATATATAAATTACAAACGCATAATTGAAACTAACTACATGTTTGGACAAATCCTTTGATACAAACACACAAAATCGCATTTACACACAAATCTGATATGAGACTCTATTCGGGTCTTTAAGGTTCATGTGGAAGTGATGCGTTTAAATGATGGGTCATCAGAGTTTTCTCATCGGCCATTTTGAGCTCAGATTGTGAATATTATCCGGTGAAACTGGACTTTTTCTCACTTACTTAAACCGATGTGAAAATCCCGCTTCACATCCACGGAGCGGGAGAGTTCCACGATGAAGGAAAGAAGCGATGAGAATAGAGAAACGTTTGTTTTAAGTGTTAAAAAAAAAGCACATTTAATTATATATTTTTTAGATTTACTTTAATATTAAGATTAATATTGTATATATGTATAATATTTAATAATATTTTTACAGCATATCTGTTTAAGAAAGTGAGAAAGTGTCAAACTTTCACCAGATATATTCACAATCTAGATTCAAAGCGGCTGAAAACTCTGATAACCCAGCATTCCAGCAGCATTTAAACACATCACTTACAGATAAATCTTGGAGACTCATTTCAGATTTATGCATAAATGTAGTTTGTTTCAAGTATTTTTAACTTGTGCCTGTGTAAATATTATTTTTTAGGAATTTCTGTTCTTTTACACAAAATGTATTGTATGAGTTACAAATCAAGAATTATGTCTAATCTGAGTGAGTCTATTTTCTCTCCGTAACTAGCTGTGTGTAGGACAGACGGGTTGGTGGTTTAATCCACAGATGCTTCATGCCAACTGTGTCCAAGGCCCAAGTCTGGGTTTCCTTGCGTCTGTCCGCAACCTGGAGAAAATGTGTGAGGAAGGGCTTCTGGTGTGAACATTTCTACCTAACCAAATTTAAAAAATGTGTGATTTGTTGCGGCGACCCCAAAAGGTGAACAACAAAGATTGGAATTCTTTAAAAGGAACTGGACCTGAAAGCGACGCCGTTTTCAGGCATTTTGCAGCTGTTAAGGTTAATTTGTTTATCAAAGTAATCGAGTTTCAAAAAAATTGATTTTTTTAAGACGGTTTATCACCTCCATAGGAACCAAAGTTTTACATTTAGGAATGTTTGGTTGATCTGTTTGTAAGATTGCAAAGTTTATTGACCTTATTTGCATTGCTCTTCTACATAAAATAAAAACTATTTTCACCAATTGAGCGATATATGAGTGGGTGGAGCTTGACCCTTTCATTACTGTTTACGTGGAACCTTTTAGGGACACAATCCTTAATTCTAACACACAGACAGTTACTTTAAATGAACTTCTGGATGAAGTCTCTGCTCCGCTCTCATCTGCATCCATGTGAGACGCTGATTTTACTGAACAACAGGCACAACTTCTCATGAAATCATAGACCAAAAGGTTCCAGGCTGCTGGTTGGCATCTTTATTCCATCTCTGAGATGATCAAACTTCAACACAAAACCAGACGACGCAACAGAAAACAAACTTTCAGCTTAGCTACAAAAGAACAGGAGACCGTCTTTGCAGAGATTTACCTCACATTTCATTTATGTCTGAAAGTCATCTGAGGCGGAGACGGATTTACAAAGATCTCCAGCGAAAAGATCACATTCGGTTTATTGAAGGAAGCAGAAATCTGACAAACCGATCGGACAGAAGGATTCAAACTGGAAACGAATGATGAGAAAATATTGAATGATTCTGTATTTGGGGTCATCTAGTTATTTAGTCAATGACAGACAGCAGAATAACACTTTCATAAATAATGCTCTACATTAAGATGAGTCAACTGAATGTGAATTTCTGAATCCTGATTGTTTCTGACATCATTTTAAGATACTTTTATGAGCTTTTGAGTGTAAGTTTCTTGAAAACAAATCAACTAAAGAAAATACGTCCAAAAAAATCTGCTGGAAGACGGATTCCAGAATGAGGGCGGAGTCATGACCCGGCGGGTGTAAATGAGCGATCGAATCCGACAGTGCTGCTCACTCACCACCTCCATGAACTTCTACGAATACTTGAGGAAACCGGATGGAAGAATTCATCATGGTTCACAGCCGCGGCACAGAAAAGCCTGGAAACACCCGACACACCAACCAGCAGATCCAAGAGTTTGTCGACAGCAACAGACAGAACAAAAACAGCATTCACGCGCGGCGCTCGCCTCCAGACCGCCGTCGGCTTCGCCCGCGCTGCAGTGCTTCCAGAGTCCAACATTTATACAATCGTCAGCAAAAGTTCACATTGAATGTGCTCGTGTGGGAAAGCAGTTCGTTCCACGCGGCTCCTCTGCTCAGTAGAACCTCTTGTTCCTCTCCTGCCTCTTCTGGAAAACCACGGCGCCCACCACGGCGCACACCACGATGCCCAGCAGGGCGCACAGCAGCAGCAGGAAGATCTTCCATCCGGTCAGCGGCGTGCCGCGGAAGTTCCCGGTCGGATCGTCGATGTTGTCTGAGGACGGAAGAAGGAGAAGAAAATCTGTCCAAAAATCTTCTCCCCAAAAAACCAGAGAAAAGTCTACATTTTTAAACCCATTAGAGCTCCGCCCCTCACGCCAAAACCTGGCAGTGAAGACGTTTAACTCCACCTTTAGGGGACTTGAGGAGGCTGACGCTCGGCTCGATCTTCGTCCAGTCCAGGCTCTCCTCCTCGGGCGTGTGTTCCACCATCAGCTGGTACAGCTTCATGGAGATGATGTCGTGGTTATCTGGAGCCAATCAGAGGACACCGTTTCACACATGGCCGCTGTGGGGCGTCGGCGGCGCTCTATTCCTCGCTTCTCTACCTGACAGGTCTCCCGTGGCCGCCGACGCCCCGAAGAAATACCCGGTGGGGAGGCGGACCCCCCCGATGTCGATGCACTCCTTCCACTCGTTCTTGTCGTCCACGTCGACCATAATCTGGAGGGGTTGGAGATCCGTTCATACGGTCCATAAACAAGAATCGATTCAGTTCAGAACGTTTCAGTCTTTTGATTTAATTTGATTCAAATCAATTTGCAGTTTACCCGTTTAGAAATATATAAATAATCTAAATGTTTATCGATCTGATGCAGTTCATACATTGTAAAACGTATCAGTGAAATAATAAAGAGATTGTTAATATCATGCTGTGTAACGGAGAATTGTTCTGCTTCTCCTGGAGGGCGTTTCAGTTCAGCCACTAGGTGGCGATCGCGCTGCAGCATTACACCTAATTCCAGAAGAAGAAGAAAGCATGAGCAGAAAACTCTTTTAGACAACAATTTACTATAAAGAATATTTCCTTAAAGATGTTCATTAAGTCAGTAATGTATGTTAATGTCAACAGAGCGTTAGCATTAGCCATCCAATGGGAAATCCCATTATACGTTAGCATACGTTAGCTTTATGTGCTAGATAGATCTCTACTTTTATGGATCAATTATGGATCTATTAAGCTTAGATTGATTCATATCTTTTTTTTTCAATCAGCCCCGCCCCATTTCCTGTCACCCGTACCTAGAGTTTAGAAAAACAAATCCACAAAGCAATAACATAGAAAATGAACAAAAGTATACTTTGATTTAGATTGAAAAGTAAAATATGTATTTAAAAAAAATTGAGGGAAATTTTTATTTCGAAACTGACTTTTATTCTAATTTTAATGCCAATTTCTCCAATGGGATGATGTCACTCAGGGAAAAATGAACCTTTAGAGAAATGCTGCATTCATGTTATGTTGTAATAAATAGAAAAATGAATGTTCGACTCTAAAAGACGCACATGAACGTCAGGAAAACAACAAAATCTTCAAATATCAAATATCTTTCTGCACCTAAACAAACTTAAACGTATTTTAGATGATTTTAATGACCTGTAGCTGTGTTTGTACGCTATGAATCTCTAATTAGAAGCTTTGAATCGGAAAATGATAATTGATGTAAAGACAAAGGTTAGGTCAAGCCGGAGTGGGATTATACAAGTTCCATTGGATGTTTAGTTATCTCACGTCTGACGTATCTTTGTACGGATGTAAGTCTCTGCTGATCGTGTTGCACATGCATTATTCTTGCTTTTGATTGCTTGAAATAAATCATTTAAATCAAAAATCAAATCAATAGTGCACCATCTATAGTTAGACACCAACATAACTGAAAAGAAACATTATTAAAGATTATGAATATAATGTATTCCAGGATAAATATCTTAATATCTGTAAAGTGAAGTTCCTGCGTCGCCTCACAGCGGAGGTTCAAACCCTCCATGTGGCGTTCTCGTGTTCAGACGCTAAACCCGGAGTAAACGTCGCTGCAGCCTTACGGTCAGCCGTCCTTTGGAGTAGCGGACGGCCAGGTAGGTGTCGTGCTCCCTGTTCCTGATCTCCGCCGAGCAGCCCCCCAGCTCCGACGAGCGGCCGTCTTTGCCGTGGTCGTACGTCACCGTGCCGTTGTTGACCATGGCCGAGATGTAAGGGAAGGAGCGCTGGAGGCGGAGCAGAGAGGAGAGATGAAGAGGAGCGAGATGCTGCGACGAACGTGCAGATGGAGGTCAAACTAGAACATCAGCTGAAGGACTGTTGGAGTCGATGGACATTTAATGTCAGCAGATGGAGAACGACTGGAACCAGGAACTTAAAAACAACAGAAATACCAGCAAACTTCAGGAAAAACATTCTGAGAATAAACTTTAAGGTCGAGACTTTAAATTAGAGGTCAACCGTTTGGGTTCACCGTCCTCCGCTGGTTTGAGCTCCTCCTGTTCTGACCTCCAGAGGATGCTGTTAAAGGTCGTGGTCAGGGATGGAATCAGAACTTTGTGCCAAATTAGTACAAAAATAGTCAAATAAGATAATAAAAAGAGTTTTCAACATTTTTTTTTACTCAATTCTAGCCAATCATGTGGGAAGGGTCAGAGGGATGGGCGTGGCCATGAGGGTGAGCGGAGCTTCAGTCAAAAAAGACAAAAGTCATGTTAAAAAGATCAGCAATACTCTGAAATTTAACATCGTCAACTTTCGACATATCAGAGACTCGTTGTCTTTAGAGGCGGCAAAGTCGTATTTCAATGCCATGATCATATCACACCTTTTATACTGTATTACATCATGGTCTCAGGCTAGCATAACAGTACTAAAGCCTCTAAGGTCTCTGCATAATCAAGCTCTGAAAATCCTTGACAAGAAATCCAGGCGATACCACCATTGCTTTATTTTGGAAAAACACAATATACTAAGTTTCGATAACCTGATCAGGTACTCTGACATTCGCTTAGTTCATAAAATTTTGCATGACACCGCCCCACCTCCTCTTAAGAACTTTATACAGCCATGCTCTGAGCTCAGGGGCAGAGTGTTAAGGTCGGTATCCAGAGGTGACTGCAGCATCCCTAAAAGAAAATCTGCTTTTTCTCAGTCTGCCTTTTCTTATAGGGCTGTAAAGGAATGGAATAGACTTCCAACAAACATAAAAAGCATGGCAGAGTTTTACAGTTTTTCACAAACTGCCAAGAAATGGATGCTGGAGCACCAATCTTGCACACATTAATAGATGGCTATCAGAGTATAAGACCATTGCTGTAATTGTTTTATCCTATTTTTAACTGGAAATATGTTTATTTTTATGTTGTTTTTATAAATTGGTGAATGTATTTTATATTGCAGTAGTTTTAGTTTTATAAAATATTTTAGATTTCATATTGTATTTTATATTGTGTTTGTTTTTTTTTTCCTTGATAACTTGTTTTACATTGGATTTCTTTTAAAATGTCTTAAAATGGTTAATATGTTTATAATGTTTAGATATGATGTATTTTGTAAAGGACTACAGATGGAAATTAGCTAGTAAGCTATAATCTGGTGCAAGCATCTTTGCTTTCTAAGCTCAATGTATTTGTACACTGTCCTGATAAATTAATAAACTAAACTAAACAAAAACTGTATTTCACAGTAAAAGATCCTAATTTGGTGACCTGATGGGTCAGAGTAACAAATGGGATGCTCAAAAATAAAGGCTGTCGTCATGGAAATGAGGCCTGAAAATAATTAAATAACAATTTTCATCCCTTCATGCCGTTTTGTCACAATTTCTGGAGAAATTTTGTTCATTTTTTCACTTTTTGAAGCACCATTAGACACTAGAAGTGTTTCATAGATGCAGTTCTGGCACTAGATAAACCCAAACGGGACCATCTCTGGTTATGGTTGTGTTCACTGATAACATCTGTTGTTTACAAGCTGCTGGATGACCAAGAAACTGGAAGTTTGATCCAAATGTCTAACAGGTGTTTGGCTTCCAGTCAAACAGAAACAAACAGAGATGTGGTGACACGTGGTCATGCTGCGTGCTCTGACGGCATGCTGAGGAGGAGAGCTGCAGCCGGAACTCACGTCTGCGGCATCATCGTTAGAGTAAGTATCTATGAAAACGGCCAGGCCGTGGAAGTGAGCATTGTTGGAGAACACCGGCCCTGCGGAGAAACCAGGCGGTCAAGAACAACCGGAGCCACGCGCGCCGCACACTTACATCCATCCCATGGAGGTCATTGCGGAACGTGTCCAAAAAAATAGCCAGGCCAAAAAACTGGTCCTGGCTTCCAAAGACGGGGCCTAGGATGGAGGCAGAGATGAGGAGAGGCGTGAGCAGAAAACCAGAGAGGCTTCAGCAGCCGGAGGGGAGCAGGCGTGAAGAACTGGAGCTTAACAGGCTGGAGCAGAGGCTTTCATGGAGCTCCAGTCCTGACTGATCAGGACATCATCACACAAACGCTTCCTCTAAGTCACATGTGTCAAAGTCAAGGCCCGGGGGCCAGATCAGGCCCTCCGGGTAATTCTATCCGGCCCTCCAGATCATTTTATTTCTTTGTTCTTAATGGCCTGATGCCCCACCATCTTGCATCATCAGAATGATGACCATCAGAATATATTTTTATGGAGAGTAAAATATTGAAGATTATTTAAGGTTTAAGTTGATTTATTCTGGAATAATATTCCTGTCTTTTTATTATTCAGATTTATGTTAAAAAGTCACGGTTTTAAAGTTTTAAAATATGGCATTCTTCTAGCTTTTTGGACTATTTTCTACGATCTTTTAGGCTATTTTGGAGTTTAGCTAATATTTCAGCTACATGCTAGCTGTTTTGACTAATTTTGACTTTAAAAAAAAAAAAATTTAGGCTGTTTAGAGTGAGAATAATATTACATGCAAGATATTTTGGCTGATTTAGGCTTTTTTCAGTTTTTTAGGCTATTTTTTAGGCTTTTGTTTTTTTAGTTAATTTGGCCTTTAGCTAAAATGTTACCTGGCTATCAAATTCAGTATTTTTCAGGTATCAATTTCAGCATCTTCAACTCTCAGAACTTAAGGTTTTAAAGTTTTATCCTGTTCGGCCCGCGACTTAAGGTGTGTTTTGGATTTTGGCCCCTTGTGCGATTGAGTTTGACACCCCTGCTCTAAGTTCTGCTGCATCCTATAACTAACCAAAATCCAAAACACACCTGAGGCTGTGGCCGAACAGGATAAACATTTACTGAACACTCTAAAACTACATTTTGAAAACTGTAAAACAGCAACCTTCTAACATAATTATGAACCAGATGTATAGGAGTACCTGTGATAATGCTAGTGTGAATGCTGGAAGCTGAAGATGAAAGCTGAAGTCACTGAAGCTGATAGCCAGCTAAAATATTAGCTAAATGCAAAATTAGCCAAAAAAAAAAAAAAAATCTAGGTTAGCCAAAACAGCTAGCATGTAGCTGAAATATTAGCTAAACTCCAAGATAGCTTAAAAAATCTTAGTCAATGCCAAAATAATTCAAAAAGCTAGTAGAATGCCAATTTTAAAAACTTTAAAACCGTAACTTTAACATAATTATGAATAATAAGAATATTATTCCAGAATAAATTAACTTAAACATTTAATAACTTTCAATATTTTACTCTCCATAAAAATATATTTTGTCAAAAATCATAAAAGGTAAAAATAAGTGCAGGATAACATCGGACCATTAATAACAATAAAATAAAATGATCTGGAGGGCCGGATAGAATTACCCGGAGGGCCAGATCCGGCCCCCGGGCCGTGACTTTGACACATGTGCTCTAAAACAATGAAAGAATACTAGAGAAGGATTAATTTATTTTGACATAAACCGTAATCATATAAACTAAATTGTTTTCAGCTGATTGAAATCGGTGAACTGACGTCTGTAGAGATGCTGCTTTATGCAGACAACTGTCTGCTGTTTGTAGAAGAAGCTAAAGCAGGGATAGGAAACTCCTGGCCTCGAGGGCCACATTACTGCCCGTTTGCCAACACACACCTGAACCAGGTAATTTCATGCAGATATGACAGTCATTAAGACCTGGAGTGTCTTATGCCTGAGCTGCTTACATTTATGGCAACAATAAAACAACCAAACTAAATGAAAGAGAATCAAAATCTTTTTGTTTGGTTTTGGGCAAAATTCACCTGAAACTTCAAAAAACATTAAAGTAAAATCAGTTTTAGTGCAGAGACGGGACATCATCTTTATAAACCACGGGGTGGAAGCCGCTGATTTCACCTGGATGCAGTCTGTCCTTGGTGTACCAGATAGCAATGCCGTCGCCATGGAGATTCTTCTTCCCGGACCCGTGAACTTTGAACTGAACGTGCATCTCCCAGTCCTTCAGGTGGCACGGCTGCACAGGAAACGGACAGCAGGAAATCAGCCAGTCAGGAAGAACTGTGGCCAAGACGAGAGTCAAGCCCCGCCCCCGTCCTCACCACGGTGTTCCAGATGGATCCCTCTTTGCTCCTCTCATCCGGAGTGAGGCGGACGTAGGAGCTGGTCACCAGCGTGCTTCCTGAGAAGTCCCACTGACTGGAAGGGCTGCTGCCGACCCCTGCAGCACAAACACAGCAGCAACCGTCAGGCAGACGGGCAGACGTTACGCCGCTCTCTGTAAACATCTCCACACCTTCACTGTCAGGCTTACATTACAGGGCAAATATTTACACCCTGCAAACAAGGACAGAAAATGTTTAGAGATCTCACTCTATCAGAATTTTGAAATGAAGCATGCTGGGAAAGAAATGATAGAACATTTGTTTGTGAAGTTCTTTTTTTTTAATGCTGAAAAACCTCCTCAGTGGTTACCATAGAAACACTGAACACAACAGACGTCCTCTCACAGCGACATGAGCTGCTGCGTCTTCATCTCAGACTCCTCATCCTCCTCGCAGGTCTCCAAATAAACACTTGAAGTTTGGATCTTTTATTCCTCCAGACGATTTTTAATCAGAAAGTAGGAACAGATTTTAAGATAACGCTGAATAAAACAACAACTAACAAAATAGTATTCATAAAAACTACCAACTAGAGCTGTGAGATAAATCAATTTTAGTAATAAACTCGAATTTGTTGTTTAAGATTCATTTTTGGGTAAATCTGGATTTTCTTGGGTTTCCGTCGTTCCCGCCAGTTTCTCGTCACAGAAAAACAGCAGCTAGAGAAGAAGAGCTCCTTTCAAAGACAGGAACAGTTCTAATTCAGTTACACAGCTCACTAAGCTCCTCCCACAATGTTTTACAAACATTTCTACAGCTTACTTGTACTTTATGTTCAGGTCAACCTCCAAGGGAGAAAACAAAATAAGAGTTTTTGTTAAATATATTCTGTCATTTGTCATTTTTGTGAAAGAAAATTAAAAGGAAAAAAAAAAAGATTAAAATCAGAAATTGAATTCGGTCTGAAAGAAATTGCAGACTTTATTTTTTGGCCAGCCAAATGTCCAACATTAATGTGTCATTATTAAAAGTTTTAACTAATTATTTAAATGATGAGATTCTTTTCCATGTTTTATACTGAAGCTCATGTTTAAGAGATGAATAGAGTTTTTGTTTTGCCCCATAATTTGATTCTTATATTGTGTATTTTGTGGTTAATTATTTAATGAGCCTTTATTTTTTCAATTTGTTAATGTGTCTTTAAAAAAAAGTTCAAAGACATTTAAGAAAACTGATGACATTTTCCAATAAACTGAAGTTTAAACAAGAGCTCCTTACTGATTGATATACATCCTTTTAGTAAATTCACTTTAACATACGTTTATATTTGTTCTAAACAATGAAAATGAAATCAGATCAGAATGTTATTAAGTTGCCAAAATAAATAAAAATATTTAACTGTTATATGGCAAAAATGTTTGATTGCTAGATAATTGTAGATTTTTTTTAACAGATCTTAAAAAAACAAAAACTTCAAATCTGGAAAAGAAAAAAATGAAAAGTCTCAATTTGAAAATCTTACTGGAGCTGCAGAGATAATCAGTTATGTCTAACATTTACAAATAGTCCCGAGCCAGCAACATATTATTATTGTGAAAAAAAAAAAATCCTGCTTTAAATTTAAAAATAAAGGGAAAAAACTGAGAATTTAAAAGTTAACCTGTCTCTGACCGGAACAGGTGACTGAAATACTAGGATTTTAACAAAAGTGAAACCTTGACGCAGTAGGAAAAATACATTTAAATGTTATGACAGTTTTGTATCATATAAATGCAAATAAATAAAAAAAATTTACTCAGAGTAAACTTTATCCTGACAGAAAATAAAACTGGCTGTATTTCAGATCAGGACTCTCAGAAGGTATTAAGTCATTTTATCTTCAGCCATCAATAAAACAGACACTAAAAGGGAAATATTTTAAAAAGTTAATAACTAAAAAAATAATATTTAAAAAGTTTTCTTAAAAAACAAAAAAACAAAAACAAAAACGTAAAATAGTTGCTGTTGAGTATTGCATCAGAACTGCACGGTGGGGTTTTTAAAACATGCAAAAAGAATGTGAAGAACGCAACAAAAGATGAAGGAAATGTTTTAGCAGCTAAAAAAAAAAAGAAAGGAGTTTGTGTTTGAAATAAAAAGAAAGAGGAACTTCGTGTTTTTAAAAAAGATATCTATATTTTAAGTTCATTATATAAAATGACAGATGTGGTCATCTTATCAGGAGGGTCAGCTTGACCCGTTTGGTGGTTCATGAAGGCTTTAACTTATTCAACTTTTGAAATTAAACATTATATTTCTGTTACATCTTTAGAAATGTGATGTGTCTCCTAACTCAGAGTTTGAAAGGAAAACTTTATTTAAACAGAAACTATTTCCATTTGACCACATGATTATTGGAAAACCAAGACTAATTTCATTATAGATTTTGCCAGTAAAATTTGAAAAAGTTAAATAAAAAAAATAAAAGTAAATAAGCCTCACTAATATATTTAGGAGTTGTGAATTTGCATATAGAATAATCTAGAGTGACCAGCTAGACAGACATGGACTTTATCAGTTCAACATCACTAAAAAATGTGCAACCTTAAATAATAAAATTACTGATCCAAGAAAAATCAGATTAATTAATATTTTTTGATGAAAAATTAAAGCTAGACTCCAAATCAAGCTAGCACTGCGGCAGCGGAGCTAACTTTCTTACCTTGGTAGGGTTTGATCAGAGAGTGTTCCCTCTTTAAATGTTCCGCGTTTCCGTCCGTTATGTCGCAGCGAACCACAAACACATTTACGAACAAAAAGACTAAAGCCGAGCGCAGAGTCGCCGTAAAACCGTCCATCTCGACCAGAGAAAACGGCCCAGGAGAAAAACTCACAACAGTATTTTCAAAACTCCGTAATTCGGTCGCGTCCTTCCGCTTTTGTCTTCCGGCGAGAAACAGCAGCGGCCCAAATATTTACCACAGACGCCTCAGATTTAAAGACAAGCGCTGCTATTTATAAAAACAAATATGCATTTCAAATTAAAATTATAACGTAAAACTAAATTAAAAAGTAATGTATTTACTTTAAATGATGAAAAGAAATCACATTTTTGTTTGATTCCTGTCGGAAGACCAAAGGAGACGGTGTGAATTCTACGGACCAATGAGCGATAAGCACATCGCAAATTAAGCCAATCAGAGAAGACTTGCTGTGAAAATGAATTTCAACACTAGATGGTGACAAAACACAAACATTAAACATTAGTTTCATGCCAGAGTAACTCACAGACTGAAGGAATGCAGACCAACACTAAAGTAATTTTACTTTGATTAAAATAACTGCTTCTCCTTCGTCTAGTTTGTCATCAACTTCTAATATATGTTAGTGTGGACTAAATCGTTTACTCATTAAAATAGAAAAATGTACAAACAAAAGGAAACAAAAAAGAAAATTTAACAAATATGCAAAAAAAAAAAAAAAAATGCAAATGAAAGCTACAGTTATGTGAAAAACTAATTCACTCATGAAAATAAAAAAAAATGCAAAAAATATATTTTATGCATAAATAAGAAAAATATTTGCAACCAAAAACATTTTTACCTGAAAAAAAAGTGGAAAAAAACGATTTTACTTGTGAAAATGAAAAAAATATGTAATAAAAAAAAACATCAGTCACAAAAATAAAAAAATATTTGCAAATAAAACAGTTTTACTAATGAAACTCAAACGTATGTGGGAATAATGCACTAATGTACATACAAATATATTCAAAAAACTATTGTAGTCATGAAAATTAGAATTTTTAAAATTTATATATATATATATATATATAGCCAAGTGAGGTAAAGACTTCAAACTAGTACCATTTTTTTCAGAAAAATAAAAATAAATCTAGATTAAATCCAAACGATGCCAGCTTCTGGGGAACGGTTTACATTTTTACCTTCTGTTTTCATGTTTTTGCAGAATTTCTGCTCCATTGCTTTGAGCGATGCATTCAAATGGAAAATAATAAAATGTAATGTTGATCACATCTCATGAAAATAAACAGGAAAAGTCAAACATCAGTTTTATTGATTCTTTTGAATGAAGGGAGAACAGGGTTTTTTTTTTTTACTTCTGAAAAGTTTCTTTAACTTCGTGTCTCCAGTTCAGTTGTGGTTTGAAGGTGAGGTTTAGACCAAAAGTACAGAAGAGAATCTTTATGATTGTATTGATCTGATTTCTAAGTGTTC
This sequence comes from Oryzias javanicus, assembly GCA_003999625.1. Lineage (NCBI taxonomy): Eukaryota > Metazoa > Chordata > Actinopteri > Beloniformes > Adrianichthyidae > Oryzias > Oryzias javanicus. Next base: position 2,332,637 of record CM012446.1, read on the forward strand.
TGGATCTTCAGATGAATTTCTGTGTTTCCCTCCGTCTGACGCAGCTCCTCTTCTCTCCATGGTGACTGATGTGAATCAGAAGCTAAATTATCTTTCCTGTTAAGTAAAAAAGCCTCCAATCCCGTGACCTCTGGCAGAGCAGACGTCATTTAAAGGAGATTTCTTCACGGTTGTTCCACCTGAGCCGTAAATGTCAGCGCTGCTGCACCTCGGCCTGCTGCATGACTCACCGCTTTGCAGGAAAAAAGCTGTTTAAAGGAGCAGCTTCACCGTTTTATTGAGACCATGGTGTTTCATTTGAATATTCCAGCTACAAATCACTACTGCCGTGCCGTGTCAATATGTTGATGTTACACAACACGAGTGGAAGGGCACCCCACGGAGCTGCAGCGGGAAAGTGGCTCCATGTGAGCACAGACGGCATTTAGCTTTGAATGTTTGCTTTCAGAAAAAAAAAAAAAAAACAGACATTTTTAATGTTCAGTTTCAAATGAAACATTCAGAGTGTCTGTAATTTGTTAGGAGGACGTCTGACGTCCAATTCCAAACATCTAATATTTTAGCTTTATAATAATAATCTTTATTTATAAAGCACCGTTTTAAGATAAAATTCACAAAGTGCTTCACAGTAAAACAAAGAGTAAAACACAGAGTATAAAAACAGAATTAAGAAAAGGAAATTTTAAAAAGATCTTTAGCTGCTTTTTAAAAGAAAACAAGACTATCTGGGGGGGTATTTGTCAGGAGCACAAACGAGGACCTCAGTTTATCATCATATAGTTGGAGAAAGTTGTCGTTCATCCGACTCTTGACCGAATCCAAACACCTGTGTAGAATCTGTATCTTAAAAACATCCTGAGGTTTAAAAGACACATAAAGCTGAATGTCATCAGCATAAAAGTGATAAGAAATGTCATTAAATATTTTTAAAATGTGCTGCAAAGACAGCAGATATTAAAACGAACAGTAAAAGTCCCTAAAACAGAGCCTTGTGGCACACCGGAAGAGAGAGATGCAGAGGAGGACTTGAACTCAGAGGATATCATAGAAAACGATCTACCAGATCTGCTAGCTGTTTTGGCTAATTTAGGCTTTTTCCAGATTTATAGGCTAATTTGTAGTTTAGCTAATATTTTAACTTCATGCTAGCTGATATTTTTCCAGTTTTTTAGGCTGATTTAGAGTTTATTTAATATTTTAGCTTTATGTTAGCTGTTTCGGCTAAATTAGAAATTTTTCCAGTTTTTTAGGCTAATTTGTCGTTTACTTAATATTTCAGCTTCATGCTTGCTGTTTTGGATAATTTAGAATTTTTTGAGTTTCTTTGGCTAATTTAGCACTTTGCTAATATTTTAGCTAGCTAACAGCTTCAGCGTTTTTAGCTAACAATTTAAGTATCTTCAGCTATTAACCAATTGCTGGCAATGCCATATATCTTGTTTTTAAAATGTTATTTTTCTGTGAAGATTACAGAAATTAATTATTGAAAAATGTGTCTTTGTGTGGCTTTCTGGAAAGCCGTAAATGTTTACGTTTTGGCTGTGATTGTTACTGTTTTTCTGTTAGCCTACAAACCGATCCCGGCCCCACATCAGAGAAGAAAATAGTTAAGTTTGGAGACCCCAGCATTAGAGTACAGAAGAGATGAAAATAACAGCTCAAGCTCTTCCTTAAGACTTTAATTGAGACGAGCTTCAAACATCAAGATTTGAGGAAAAAAGGATTCATTTTATGTGAAAAAATGCCCCAAAAGTCAGGGTGCAGTTGATTTAAGAATATTTAAAAATGTTGGAATGCCCAGAAAGCAAAAATAAATAAATAAAATAAATAATAATAATAATATGTCAACGTCCCAAAGACGATCAGTTATTTTCTCCTGACGGTCCATCATTCTGAGACGTGCTCCTTCTCTGCGATCAGCTCCTGTCTCTTAATCTCTGGAATCTCCTGGTTGACAGACCCCGACCCCAGATCCACTGTCAGACCAGTAAAGTGTGAAATTGGGAAGCTGATAGCCCCGTTTCTTCTCATTTCCTGATATCTCCGAGGTTTCCTTCTGTCTGTCCAGATCTGCAGGAGGAGGTGTCTAACGAGCCGGCCCCTTCACCTCCTTATCGGCTCCATGATTGCCTTATTGAATTAGAGGCAGGTGCTCCTCCTCCTCCTCCTCCTCCTCCTCCTCGTGGATGTTTGTGTTCGCTTTCTGCCAGGAGAAATGAGATTTGATGCGCCTCTCCTGCTTCTTAGAAAGAAAAACGTCGGGATTCTGTTTCTGATCCTCACAGATCTGATCAGCTGATCCGTGTTTGTGGGAAATCGCCAACGACACGCCCACTCAGCATTTTAGCTCACCTTTCATGGTTTTGCAGATTTTTTGTGCGCAGTTTAGCTGTTTATTTTATTTACAGTGCACTATGTTCTGCGTTCTGATTGGTTGTTTCCCTGTCAGTCAATCTCCTTCATGTACAAATGCATGCATGCAGCTCTCCAACCTATACAAATCTTGCATCAGATCTTTGTTTTGAGCTTATTTTTCTCTGAAGGTTTTAACTTTAAGAGTTTAGCAAGAAACCAAAGAGTGAAAATGTTCTCATCTGTCTGAGAAAATTGAGTTAAAATGTCTAGAATATTACTTTGTGGATTTCATTTACAGCAGATTATTTTTAGAACGTAACTCCTGCGATAAACAATGAAATTCTGTAATTTATGATGTTTTTTTTTCCAAAACTGATAATTATTCATATTTTAGTAGATATTCTGATCTTCTCCAGCATGTCTGCAAACTGTTAGAACATCTAGAACCAGCTTTTTCTTAGGCCAAGCTATTCTGGGTCCAATGACAGTACATGAGATCTGGACTGAGTGGCCCCTCCTCCCCGAGCGTTGCGAACAGGAAGTAGCTGCTGGCTCCAAGAAGCCAAACTCCCACAGACTTCTGTGATGACCTCAATCATTCCGTTGGTCAGAATATCCGTTCTTGCTCTGGTACCTTTTGAACATCTTCATTTTAAGTTATGCAAGTCACAAACTGACCAATCAGATGCCTCAATAAAAAAAGGTGGAGTCTCGTTCAAAAGGTTTGATCAGCCTAGCTTGTTTCAGACCAATCACTGCTTACTGATGACTTCTGGTTTCAACATGGCGGCGTCCGTGTTCGAGAAAAAATGACGCCTGACATTTCACTGTGTTTGCTAATTTTCTCACTCCAGTTCTCAGATACAGTCAACGGTGGATCCACCTGTTTTCAGGCCCCCAGATTGGAATCAAAGAACGCTGAAGCTGACTCTCTCTACACTTTTCATTTTCTTTTCCTTGTAATCTTACTCTGAAAAATAAACCGCTAAAATTGACAAAGTTTCCCAAACAATCTTCTGATTCTGCTGATGACTTCACGTTCTCGTTTCTGACCTGCAGCTCTGTCACAGAGCAGATCCGATCTTTTTCATCCTGCACCGTCCCAGCTCCAGTCTCCGCTGAAGTGGAGCTGAACGCTTTGAGCTGTGACCTTCGCGGTCACACAGCGTCGTCTGCAGGCCGCCGTGCCTCCCTGCTAAATGACCCTGACATGTTTGGGGTTTGCATGTGATCTGGACTCCTGCACGTCTGTGTACATGGCAGCAGATTCGGGCGTTCTGATGTGGAACAGATGGAGCCAGATGGTTCTGTGCCTCAGTGAGTTTGGATAACCACTCTGCCCTTGCACATACATGCAGCTCGGTAAACACTGAGCGGGAATCCACTCCGAACAGCAGGAATCGTTACAGGAAACAACTTTACATGTTGATGCGGCTTACAGTATCATGGAAGTTAAAACCAGAAAATAAAAGATTACTGGTCAAAATAGTAAATAAAACTGACTAAAGTGATAGTTGCAAAAGATGAACCAACAAGTGAAATTTAGTCACTCCGCCCAAACATAACAGAGTATAAAGATCGACAGAATAAAACAGAGACAAAATGAGGTCAAAACAAACCAGTGAGGCCAATTAAAATCATAAAAATTAAATAATTAATAAGAGGTTTTTTGCAAAAGTACAAAAAAATGTTGGACAATGTGAATTTTTGCAATGAATTACAAAATATCTTACGATTATTCTCGTGTGGACTTTTATTTTGAAGGCTCACTTTGCTAGAAAACATTTTAAGAACAATAAAATTCTTTTAAAATAAAATAAATACGTATTTTTAAAGTTTTGACTAATTTTTCTCTTCCTCATGATATAATTTTCGGACGAGGAAAACCTAAAAATGATCTGGTCGTCTTCGAGTGGATGCCCAGAATGGGGCGGAGCTGGGAGCTTGTGGCTCCGCCCACTTTATTTTCTACATCATAAATACGGTCTTTTTCAAATATTTTTTTTTCCATCTGCTCCTGATTTATTGCAATTAAGAAAATTAGAATTTTCTTTAAATCCCACGACATTATTTTCTGGAATTAAGTGTTTTTTTAAACCCATAGATAAAAAAAAAAATGATATAACTTCTTTATGAGATATAAATAGTATTGGATGTTGGGTGATTTGGTAAGTTTTTGTTAAAAAACATGTTAGTTTGAGATGAAAACATATCAACATGAGTAATTATAAAGCCCCTCATTTAACCACCGTCTCAGATTTGATCCACATATTTTTAAGATGTTGTAATTTTATGTTAAACAATTAATTATTAACTAAATTAGTATTCTTTCAATACAGCAAGTAGACATTTAAAACAAATTATAACATAGAAAATTTGCTAAGCTTTTTCCCGCCAACAGTCTCACGGAGGCAGCCATTTTGAAATGAGTCTTTCCACTGCCCCTAGTGGAATGACGATGAACTACAGGGGAAATAAAACTATAAGTTTGGATCATACCAATAAGATAGGAGTTTCATTAATGTGTGTATCAAATATGATACAACAGATTAAATACCACAAGAAGATGCTAAAAACCCTTTTATCATTGGAGTGAATCATTAAACTTTCAACTTGCTTTCTGTAACTCTTCAGATTTGTATCCGTTTAACTCTTGTTTGGATTTTTTAAAATTCATTTTTGGGATTTATGGACTCATCCTGGATTTGTGAACTGTGAGACTTCCTGCAGTAAAACTCTCCGCTGTGGAAAAACCATCTGCTGCTGCAGAGCCACAAACACCGTTTCTGTTTCTGCACAGATTCCTTCAATGAAGGTTATTTATCCATTCCGAGCTCCGCCTGCCGCTTTTCTGCTGAGAGCAGATCAGTCATCTGAGGTTTGATGACATCTGCTGATACAGACGTTCCTCCCTTTGATTATCTAAATACTCTGTCATCTTACTGTCAATCTGAGTTTATTCCAAATACCTGAACTGTTACCTGAGTTTTTTCGTCTCTCGCAGCATCCCAGAACTGGTGATTGGATTTCTTTGGCATCGCCGTCTTGATGGTCCCTTTCCTCTGAAGCAAACATTTCTGCCAGAACACATCTGGAATACTGATGTTGTCGCATTGCATCCCTGTGTAATGTTCCATCACAGGTGCTTTTGTGTCCAAAGAAATCAAGGCTGCTGCTGGCAGAAGTCGACACGAGGCTGTTTTTTGGGGGGCAATAAAATCTGGCGTTTGAGCCTGCAGAGGTCTGTCTTCACAGTGAAGCTTCTCCGTGTGTTTTTATCATTATGGGAGATGAACCGATTTAGAGCCACGCTGGAACTCTGAAGTGTCTTTATCTTATTGTTCAAATCTTTTTAAAATTGGTTCATTTCAAGCAATCGAAACAAAACAAAAAACTAAAGAAGAGCAAAAAGAAATATGCTTTACTCTCTGATAATGCACACTTCATCCAGCATTATCCTGCTCGATGCAAAACAAATTGTCATTTAATTGATTCATAATGCTTTTTCACAATAGGCGGACTATCTGACAGGTAATGCGGCCAGTCGTCATGGTAACACGGCAACGAATCGCTGAGCCTCGACCGCAGAGGAAAGCGATAATAAATCATGATCGGACGACAGGTTGAGGAGAGACAGTTCGCCTCGTACCGCTTGTGTTCATCCAGAATATGAACTTATTTTTTAGTCGTGCATCCACACCCAGCAGCCAATCAGAATCCAGGACACACCCGCACCATTTAAAGTACAGAAACACGATGTTTTTTTCTCATAGCTGTACGTTAACATCTTTGTTTTCTGTAAAACTGCAGACATAAAAATCTTCCAGTTGATGAGGTTTGCGCTCACAGATTACATTTCTGAGATTACAATTTATCAATCTAAACATTTCAGACATTAAATATGAAAAGAAACAGCCTATTTTTGTTCTAAATCTGGGTATTGTTAGATAAAATGTGAAACATTGTGATTAATCGCAATTAATCGTGATTAGTCAAACCCAAAAGTGCGATTAATCTGATTAATTCTTTGAGTCGATCGTTGCCACTAATCTATGCATAGATATAATTATTCAGGATGTAAAGTCATGCACTGATTGGAAACTCAATTTTTGAAACTTCATCGTCAGCTAGAGACTCAGATCCATCAGTCACACCTGAAGAGTTGTATCAGGATTTGTAGAAACGTTTTCATGCTGGAAAAGAACATTTTTCACAGACTGGCTTCTCTTAACTTCACAGATTCATTTCCCTGATTTTATGGACCACTAAAAGGTTCTTAATTACTCAGTCAATCAAGCAAAAACACATTTATGAATCTGAAACCTCCCTAAACTCCACTTTTGTTTCTCATTAATAAAATGGATGTGTATATCTTTGACAAATTCTTTTCTATCACAGCGTTCTTACATGATTCAGTTGTTCTGATTGAGCTTTTTACTGCACATTCTTTCCTCTTAAAGTTCAGTTTATGGTAAACTTTTCAACACAGACATCGACCGGTCACCTGACCAACCTCCACGTGAACACAGCAGGACGGCTGGAGGCTGGATTTTCCATTGGAAGCGTTCTGTGATCTGGATCAGGCCTGAACCTCCGTCAGAGCTTTACATTGAAGCTACTGGCGTGTTAGTCTTTGTTCTTTAACGTCCGGCTCGATGTACGACCCCCGTCTGCACGCCGACCATGGAGGTGGATCGATGCCTTCATGTCAGGGTATTCTCCCAGGGCTGAAGGTCTCCACAGAGCCATGGAAAGTCTCTTCAGGCCTAATCAATACTCTGACCTATTAGGGATACCTATTGATCGGGGCCCAGAGGATTAGAGACCGGTGTGATTTGTTGCAGCCGCAGGGAAGGTAATTCTCTCATTTGTCTTTAAGCATTTATTTCTTCTGTATCCCTGCAGCCATTAAGCTAACAGTCAAAGAGGTTTTAGTGACTCATAAAATCACAATTACAAACAACGGCGTAAACTCGTTAACTCAAAAGTATTGAGCAATTAGGTAATTGACCTCAGCCTACAGGGCGGGTTCAAGAAATCAATATTTGAACGTTATCCCTTCCCCTGGAGTATCGTTGGAGCCTCAACTTAACTCAGGTGGTCACTGCAGAGATGATTCCTGGATTTCTGATTCATAAAAAGAATATACTTCCAATAAAGGAAATCTGAATGTTTCTTTAGGTTGTTCCTGAGCGATTCTGTGTCAGTGAAGAGGAAAGGTTGGTAATAAAGTTCTAATCTAAATGTGAGCAAAACGGTTTTTATGAATCTGATGATTTAAAAACAAATGACACAGTAAGCCCCGCCTCCAGACGGCGTCCCAAAGATGTGCTGAAGATTTAGTGTCGAAATCTGCGTTAAAAAGTAACGAGACGATCCATTTCTGAGCAGAAACGGAGCCAAAAACATTGTGTGGCAAACATTTTATCTTTAAAAACTGTAGAATGACAGAATTACGTAACTCTTTCTGAATTGCATGTATGAAGTGTTTTATTTTTTTGAGCATTTTGTTGTTTTTATATGCAACAATCACCCAAAAAGTTTTTTTTTTCTGCTGCTTATTGCTTTATATGAACAAAGAGACATCAAAATAAAAAAAATAAAAAGTTGAAGTAAAAGTTTTTTTTTTCTAAAATACATAGGGTCTATGTAAAAAAAACGATTTCTGGTTAGTAACTGGATTATATCAGTTACTATCTGGTGCGTATCCATAACTATCCAGATTTTTTTCTTTTTTAACTTCAATTTAAGACAAAAAAAATCTGCTCTGGTCGGTTGCGCACCAGGTAGTAACTGGAAGAAATGTTTTCCTGAAAATTGAAGTTAAAAAAAATCTAGTTACTACGGTAACTGCTGCGCACCAGATCGTAACTGGTCCACACCAGTTACTGTCCAGAAATATTTTTAGAAAAAAAGAATGTTCTGGTTAGTAGCTGCTGCACATCAGATAGTAGCTAAAAAAAGAAAAAAATGTTTAAAAAATTACCAACTGGTTTGCACCGGTTACTGCCTGTTGCTCATCAGTCAGTAACTAGATTTTTTGTTTTTTACTTCAATTTTTAGGAAATTTCTTTTTTTCTTTCACTCAAGCTTTTTGTCCCTTTTGATGCTCCGTACCTTGGGGAGTAATATATGCAATCTGTATTTTTAAAAACATATTTTCCAAATGTTCTCAGCTATTTGGTTGAGCAGGCAGTTAAAGGGTTAATCCCTTCCATTTTCTGATAAATTGACGTTGTGTCTGTACAATACAGTACTTGGATGATAGAACAGACAGATAAATCTACTGCAGAGTCTTCTCTGCTACTGCAAGAAAAACAAAAGAGAGATCGGTTTGAAATACTTGCAACGAGAAACGGACTCTCTTCCCGGTTGTGAAGCTCTCTGTCCAGGTTTTGTCTTCTTCTTCTGTTGGAGGCGTTCCCTAGTTACATTTAGATCCGTAGCTCTGAAGGTCAGGGTAAAGGACAGCTGCAGAATGCTTTTTACTATCACTAATGTCATCCTGTTTGTGTCTCCAAGTATCTGCGTCACGTCGGCTCCTCACGGCCTTCAGCTGGGGCTCGGCTCCAGTTTCTCGATACCGAGCTGAACGCGAAGAATTAAAGAAAGAGAAGTTCAAATCACTCAAAACAAATATTTGATACATGTGTGCACAACCCATGCATGTACGAGGAGAACATACACCTCCATTGCGGACAAGTACAGCTCAGTAAAAAGTAGGCGGAGCCTGCTAGTCCCCAAAGAGAAGCTGACGTCTGACGGTTCCAACATGGCAGCATCTGTACGACCACTCAAATGACTTGATTTGGTTGGAGCCAGAAGGAAGTAAATAATTTTCTATGGATGACACAACACAGAGTGTAAAACCTTTGATTTTAATGCATGTTTGAAATGTTTTCAGCAGCACTTTGCAAATAAAATGTTCATTTCCCGTCTTCATGCCTGTCCAACGCCTCCAAGAGGAGACGAGAAACTGTCTCTGCTTCACGAGATCCTCAGAGCATCTAAACTTCAGCTCCGACATGTGCAAAGGTCGTTAGTAATGAATCTGTCACGAGGGCGGGACCACAGCTGGGAAACAAATCTGGAGTCCCTCCATAAAAGGTTCATCTTTAATTGGGGATGTGGCATTTTTATCCAAAACTGGGTCTTCATATGGACTGTCCATCAGAAGACTCAAATCCTCTTTAATATCTTTAAATGTCAAAGTTCTGCAGTAAAAATCCTAAACTTTAGTCAGAATAAGTTGAGCAGCAGCCAATTAAAGGGCCATTTTAAAGAAGGGATGCATCAAAAACCTTCAGCACTTTCACTTCTTTTCGTCCAGCTCCAGAACATCCACCTGCTTGAAAGATTCTGTATTTGAAGGAGAAAACGTTTGAGAAACCTGGCTGCAAACCGGAATCGTCTTCAAAGTTCCGCTCTTGTTCTGATCTGTTTTCAAAGCAGTTGTCATTCTGCTCTGATGACGCCGTTTTTAGATAATATCAAAGAAGTCTGTCATCTTCTAGGACAAAGTTTCTGCAGAGCTCCAGGAGGTCATTAGAAATTCAGCTTTGAGTTGGGGGCGGGACTATTGACACTGCAGCCACACCCCTCCTTCCTGTCACCTAGTGAAGAAATAATCAGAAACGCAATTTTTAAGCTTAATTTTCTTCATATATGACAACCTTCATCAGAAAAATGCTACAAAACTTGTTAAAAATAACAATTTTCACTTTAGCGAGTCTTTAAAAGACATTTTTAGTCAAGGTTTGGAGATATTACCACTTTTTTTGCAGAGAAAAGTTTTTAGTTCATATTAAGACACCTTTACTCTTCATGTTTAATGGTGGAAAAAGAATTTAGTCAACAACTGGTGGTGCAGGTTCTCCCACTTTAAAAGATGAGAGAGGATGTACATTTCCTTCAGAAATCAGATTTTCTGGATTTTTTTTCTCGTTTTATCTCTCATAGTTGAGGTATATCTGATAGAAACTACAGGTTTCTCTCTTCTGTTTCTATGGAGAGATATTTGTGCCACTATATTGCAAGCAAGAGTCATGGTTTTGAGATAAAAAATGCTCTAAATTGCAAAAAAAAATGTAGCGTTCAGAATAAAAATTCATTATTTACAAATAAAAATATATAATTTCTTTCAAAACTTTTTTTGCTATCAAACATTTTTTTATTTAAAAATCTTCTTTTTCTTTTAAAATATAACATTGCGTTTAAAAACTTTTTTTACAAGAAATATTTTTGCGTTTGTAAACTTATTTTGTTTTAAAAACTATTTTTGCATTTGTAAACGTTTTTGCTTTCAAGTAATATTTTTGTTTTTGTAAACGTGTTTTGCTTTTAAAATATTTTTTGTGATTGCAAACTTTTTTAGCTTTCAAGAAATAGGAAAAAAAATTGCAAATGCAAAAATATTTTTTGAAAGCAAGAAAAATGAGTTTAAAATAAAATATTAAATATTTACTTTGCAAGTTACTGATTTTCATTCTCAACACTGAATTGAATCTTAAAACTGTGACATTTTCTTGCAGTTTGGTGCCACAAATATCCCTCCATAGAGAACTTGCACAATTGGCGGTTGATTAAATACATTTTTGCTCCACTGTACATCAAAGACACTTTACTGAAGCTGTAAACCGCTGAAGCTCACACTAACAGGAGGATGATTTCTAAGATAACTCTGTTATCCAGATCTGATGCTGTCGAGCTCCTCTCAGAGTGCTTCAGATGCACTGCCTGATTGCAAAGTAAATTTGTAATCATAATGAAAGCAATGGATCTTAAATTAGGCTGATGGTCTAATTTCACCCGAGGCAAACCCGCTGGGATGAAGAGCCGTCAGAGACCGAGCTGAGGAAAGATATTAAAGTCAGATTTAATTAAAGAACGAGGAGCTGCCATTTCACACAAAAATGAGATTGATCGCTTGAAAATCCGGACGGTGGAGATATTTGTGGGTGTATGTTGATTCCTAATCCTAATTCTGTCTTGATTCTGTTCGTGCTCCCAGCCTCACCTGCGTTCATCTGTGAGGCGTCGATAACCGTTGTTTCTTGGGCTGAATGGAATCATTTACTCCCAGTGACCTCCGAACGGCAGAATTTGGAGCCAAAAATCACCGCCGGGCCTCTGCGGCGGTAAGATACGGCTCACGGCGTTGGACCGACGACAGCGTACGCGGAGGCTGGAGCACAAAGAAGAAAAGGTCAAAGGCAGAGCGCGCTGGCAGACAGCGGGTGAATCCAAATGATCGTCACTCATGACTGAAAGCGACCGCGTGGCGTGCTGGCGGCTCAGTAAACACCAGGATAACCGTGTTATGGGGTCGGGGTCATGAGGAGGACCTGGACGGGAGGCGGTTTCACCATGAGGCCAAATCTCACAGGTGTGCTTATCAGATGAGAGGGAGACAGGTGAAGGATGACTTCAAGACTAAAGACTGTGAGACGAGTCGCAAGAATCTTGCAGGATTAGTAACTGTTCATTGTAATCTCCTGATGACGAATAAAGTTTTTTTTTTTTGTGTTTTTAACCTGGTCTTGTGGAATTTTCAGTACTAGATTGTTTCGAAAACTCACCAAACTTTGCACACGGCAAGTACGCGGTGAAAATAAATTTGGGGGACAACCCCCCCTCCCCAGATGATGACATCACAGCAAGAAAAATAAATGAAATGAACGCGCTAACAATTGCTAATGGAGCAGAAAACATTTTTTCCAAGTACAATGATGGAACCAAAACACGTGTTGGTGATTTTCCAAAGGTGTTTTAAAATTATTATGGGATGGGGACATGACCCATGTGTGTCCATTTTGTGTCAAAGTGTGAGATTTGGCAGTTTTCCTGTTGTTACGTCCTGCTGCTCCCGCTGGGCCCTTTCATCTGCTCACCTGACAGGTGTGGTCAGTGTCTCTTCACTGGCACCTGCTGACTATTTAAGGTAGAGGAGACCTCACCGGGGCAGACGGGAAGCAGAGCAGGGGGCTGAGGGGGCTGGTTTGTTTTGGTCTCTTTTCCCCTCAGCAGTCTTATACTGCCGAGTTTTGTTATTTTAGTTTGGGGTTGGACCTTGTTAGTCTTCATTATTACTTCTTTATTTGTTGTCTTGTCCAGACTTGAGCCAGGTCTGCCCTTTGGGGCTGAAACTTATGGAAAAGAGTTTTTTGTTTAAGAATTTTCCTGAAATTTCACCCATATTCTGCCAGCCTGAGTATACAACCACCACAGAAGTTTTGTTGACCTTTGACTTTGGGAGAGGCAGCCATCTTGAATTTGAAGAAGCAAAAGCCCTTCTATACCAGTTACAAACAAAAACTCCTTTTAAATTTTGAGCAGCGCGTGCGTGCGTGGCGAGCTTGTTGTGATCTCAGCCAGCTCGCACATTTTTAATCAGAATATGGTGAAAATCCAGAACATGATTCCCGGGCTCAAAGTGAACGAAACAACATCACATCCGACATGACTCTATCAGGAGCGAGGCCGTGAGAAGCAAAAAAGTAGCTGTAAAATCTGCTGACTCAGCTATAAATTAGATTTGACCCTCACAACATGCTGGAAAACTCACCAAAATGTAAACAAACCTCAAACAGGGAGAGCTTGAATTTTGAGGCAAAGTTAACAGCCACACCCCCGAATGATGACATCATGGCGAGCGAAACCGTATGCAATATGAATGGGGCAAAAGTTAGTTAAAGTCTAGAAAATGTTTTTTTAGAATTCACTAACGAAACTAAAACACATTTGCTGAAGATATTCAAGGAAAGTTCTTACATTACTATGGGATGGCCACACAACCTACGGTTTGGCGGCCATTTTGCTGCATGAAGGTTGGTGATTTTCACGTTTATCCACAGCTTGTTCCGTAGACCTTTCAGCTCACAAAGTGGCCGCCATCTTGAATTAAAAAAACAACACCTTTAGTACCAGCTATGAATGAAAACTCGTACTACAGGATTTTATCAATCGTTCCTAAATTCCCAGGCAACATCAGGAAGCAATTGAGGGAAAAATGTTTCAACAAAGTTGTGCATTTTGAATGGCGTGCGTGAGGCGAACTAGAAAAAGTGGCGTTCTCCTATTGGCCGCACATTTTATAACAGATTATTGTCAAATTTGAATGCATGAACCCCAGGCTACAGCCGAATGAAATGATAAAATGTAGGATATGAATATTTTAGGAATGTGGGCATGATTGGTAAACAACCTCCGTTGCTAAGGAAATCCAAAAGTTTACTTTTTCCGTTTCAACTGAAACTCACATCGATCTGTTCGGCATCCCCAGGCGACCAAAACATTAAATGGTTGCTATGGAGATAAAACCAATAGAAACCCGGTTTTAACATCAAATTGTCACATGTAGGCAGCACCTGTGGGCCATACACACTTTAAAGTTAAGCTTACAATTGGATGTCCCAATCAGGTTTTTTTGGGCCCGGTCTGATTCCGAGTCATTGGATTTTGTGGATTTGCCGATACCGAGTCCCGATCCGATCCTTTTGTAACATATTTAAAACATTAACAAATTGAATAAACAAATTTGTCTTGTCCCTTATTTATATTTCATTAACATTATTTTATCATTAGAAACTTAAATAAAACACTTCAGTGAAGTCGCTTTAATAAACAAGTAAAAATAGAGCAAATATAAACTAGAAAAAAAATCATATTTCTTGTTCTATAAGTAATTATTCATGTGAGAAAGTTTAGTGACTTTAGCTTTAATATATTTAGTTATTGAACATTTTTGACCAAATGTGATTCCTAATTTAGAATTCTTAAAAATAAATTATGACTGTTTTAGCATGAATTTGATGAGTGTTTATGACTAGCTCAGATCATTATAAATTTTAATTTATTCGTTTTTTTTGTTTTTTTTTTTTTAAATTATCTGCTTCTTTTTAAGTTCTTAAGACATCACATTTTCGGTTTTATTATCAGAGGAGTTAATTTTCTTAACTTTTATTCCTCTTTCAGATAAATAAAACAGGCATATCAAAGGACACCTCGGGTCCTAAGGAGTATCACGGCGCTAGCATGTAGCAGTTAGCAGCTGCCGGTTAGCCATTTGTCTATCTGGAGCAGGAAGAACTTAACATTAAAAAGAAACAAAACTAAATGCCTTTAGAGGTTGTTGTTTAGAGACACTAGCTGTCAGTTTAAAGCGTTTTCAAAAGAGTTATTGATCCCGGAAGTCTGAATCTGTGATCGGCTAGCTAGCTAGCTGTTTACATCAGTCTTCTGCTTGAACTGTTGTCGTTTTCCAGGAATAACATTTTGTGATCCGTTCATGACATGCAGACTTCTAGTGGAGGATTTAACCGAAATAATAAGCTTGAAATATAAAGCTCTGATCATAAGAAGAATAAATGAAATATCCGATCCTGATCGGACAACGGAGCCCGATTCCGATCGAGTCTTCAAACACGTGATCGGGCCAGATTTCCGATCACGTGATCGGATCGGGACATCCCTACTTACAATTATATTTCTGATTATTTCTTCAATCAAATTGTTGTGAATCGAGAGCACGCTTAAAAAGTGATGATTGGAAAAAGGTTGCAGCTGCTCCGCTCTATTCCGATGCTTCCACTTGTAGACAAATAGATCCATGGATGTCGTCGTTCCTAACCAGCGTTTTGGAGGCAAACTGGATCCCAGAGACCAAACTGTCACAGATCTATTTACACCATTTCGAGCATCGGAGGAGATAGTTATCTTTCAAATTGATCCAAAAGACGTGAAGAGAGGAGCTGCGGTCTAAAATGACGGTGATTACACAGACGCCCACTGGGCGGGACAAACGCCCACAAATCCATCTGTCAATCTTCTGTGTCTAAAAGGGAAAGTGATGAAAGATAAGTGTAGGGTTTGGCAACAAAAGACTTTATTTTGAGTGCAGTTTCCACTAATATATGTCGTCTGTGTGCTGAAGTGTACTTTTTTAAGAAGCTATGGTAGCTGTTTACCAGCGTTTGAACTGGTGAGCTTCTGATGATTGCATGTTTGACCCAGAAAAGCCAGACGACGGCGGGACCTCTGCACCGTTCCGACGGGATTTCAGCGAGATGTGTTTATCTCATCCTCAGATTTCAAATTACTCCCCACGCACCGACTCCCCTTTCTCCTCGCCTCCGTTTTAAGAGTAGGACAAACCTCAGCAGGGAAAGGAAGGGGTAATGAGGCGTAGCGGAGTTCATTTCGTGAAACGGGAAAGCAGCGTGAAACTTCAAACTCTTCATGAGGTTTTTTTAGACGCCGCACAAGTCGAGGGCGAAGAAGAGAGATTTTCCGCGCCTGATTTTATTGATCCTGGCCTGAGGCAGCCCCCCCGTCCCATTTGAACCAACTGAGAGGTCACTGTCAGGATATGAAGAAGCAGCAAAGGCTTTTTAACGAGGAGTTTTAAAACATTCATGGATGATTCTAATGAAAAAGTCAGACTTTGGATTCACTAGAAACTGGTTTCTGTCCCAAAAAGTCTTTGAGTGAAGGCTTCAGGAGACACACGGGAATATAAAGTGAGTAAAATGTTAAAAAACAGACAACAGAAGACCTGAATCTACCCGACAACGCAGATGTTTGCAGATGTTTTCTCTGGAGAATTTGGTGCTTTTATTCTTTGGATCGTAGCTCCAATAATTACAGAAAGATAAAATACATTTCTGTAAATCCATTTACCTCAAACCTCAGTGTTTACTGTCATGTTTTTTCATTAGTAAGTTAATGTCCCTTCACGATAATAATCATAGCATTAATTAATGAAAGAAGCAGATTTTTACTCAGTGAAGTGCATGGAAAATCATGTACATTAAACGAGGTGTCCATTATCAGAAAAGAATGGACGAGGCAGAGAAGTGAACCGCTTCCATTCATTTATGATAATGGAAACCTCAGAGAGTGTTGTCTGTTTATACCATAGCCATTTATGAGAGAAATAAAAATAAATCAATTATTAGTGCTTTAATCTTCTCAAAGGATCATTTCAGAGAGAAACTTCGAGTCTTATTGCTTTCTTTTGTCCTGATGATGAATCAAAAGTTTGTTTCAAAGCAGCAAAGGTCACAAACAAACAATTTATCTCCTTAAATAATGCTAAAAGGATTTATAAATACAGATAGTGTCACAGAAAGCTGGTTCCATGTGCAGCAGGTTTCTTTTGTTTTAGTTCAAATATAAGAAGACAGGGAAAAAATCCACAAAGCTAAATCAGAGTCCGACAGGCAGAGGTCAATCACGAGCATGGGAGCATCCTAGAAGAGAGTGGAGATGTCAGAGTCTAGGCGAGGGTCAGGGCAGGCGGCAATCAGAGAAGAAGCAGGGTCAGAAAACAGAAGATAAGGTCCAGACAGGAGGGTGATCAGGCATCCAAGAACTGTGGAGATGTAGAACTTCTTAATGGACATCCTGGAGCCAATCTGAATCCAGTATTCCAGTATAAATTAATTAACCAGAACTTACCTATTCATCCTTGATATTAAGCTAGTATATTTGATATATTTTGTTTTTAAGTGTGCAGCAAGTGTCTTTAATCCTGTTTTCTGCTCAGGTCTCCAGCACCGGTTACCTGTCTCCAGGTGAGTGCTAGAAGCTACACGACATGCCTGCTTCAGTAGAAACACCTCAGCTGCTGTTTTAAGGCAGAAAACTCTTTCCTTATCTTTAAATATCTTTTGGAGTGGTTGTCATGGTAACTCGTGGATCAGAACCCGTAAGAAACGAGCCAATGACAAACCCTCCGCACATCGATAAATGTTTGCAGACCCCACAAGGGCATCGTGGTCGTTCCAACCACAGAACCACAGTCGTGTCATGAGAGAAACACGGCTGCATGCCCCCCCCCCAGCTGAAATGATGCGTGTCGTCTGTGAGCTGCAGCTTTTAGAGGTGACTTGTCGTAGCCTGAAGCGCGGCTGATAAGAACTAATCATCTGTCAGAGTTGATGGTGACGCCTGCCTGTTTTCTGCGCTGACACACGCGTGATGCGAGCTGACACCAAAACAAACTTTACTGCCATTTATTTACTGCACCGCCTTAGAACCACAAACGTTAAGAATGAAGACGGTCTTTATTCCTGCTGTGAAAGGCTGCTTCTCATTCAAATAGAAGGTTAGCTTGTTCTCACAGGAGCAGCAGGAAGTTTCACATGAAGAGCCAGAACAACGGCAGGTGCAGCTCCAGCTATCAGAACACGGGGAGCTGTGGAGGTCTTCTTCTCTCCTCTGTTTCAGTCAAAGGTCACAACATTGAAATAGTTGGAAAATAGGAAATATCTCAACAAATTGATTCACAAAGACTTAAAACGTTTGGACAGAAAATGTTAAAGTGGTTTTTAAGAGTTTCGTCCTCTATCATTGATTCTGACTGTGGTCACACAAAATCATTTATCTCTACAAATTTCATGTGAAGGTAATTCAAAGCACCAATTCTTTTCATTTAATCACATTTTTTTAAAGTCTTGTTTTAGGTCATCCAAACATGAAATAACAAGTTTCCAAATCATTTTTGAGATGTCTGATTGTTACTAAACCTTTTCACCTAAATTTCAGTCACAATCGGGTTAATTTTAAGTAGTTTCCTTGTGTTAGAAAGTGTAAAAAAGTTTCAAATCTCCATATGAGAGGCTGTTACTAAAGTCTCAGTCCCAACTGCTCTTACAGGGATTGTTTAAGGAAGCTGGACGGAGCACAAAGGTGATTTTAATGGTGAATCGAGGTGCTAGAACGCTCAGTACAGAGAAAATGTTCGTGCACATTTTTTCCATTTAGAATTTTTGTACAAATTTTTCATTTTACTGACAGATCCAAACTCTAAGGACTGAGTAAGGAGCCTGTTAGAGCTGCTCATGTGATGAATGGGGCGTAAAGACACCGCTGCAGTTTTGGCTGTTCCCATAAAGTCTCCAACCTCCGGGCTGCAATCCGGAACCGGTCCAGTACCGCTTGGCAGTACCCTACCCTTTGCTACTCTACCCTACCAGTTCTGGGTAGCGGACAGAATCTGGTAGAGCGTCTAGTGCCGGGTTTGGCTTCGGCCACCCTGACCCTAACCTGGACCCTACTCTACCTTCAGCAGAGCACCGGTGCCAGTCCGGTACCCTATGTAACAGATGAGATCTTCCTATTTTAATTACACAAAATATTGACTGTTTCTAAGTTCATTTCTCTGTTCTGTTCTCTTTGGGGCGGCTGGGGTCCAGCTCGGTAGAGCCGGTCCTGCGCTGCCCCGTGCTGGGCGGGCGCAGCGGCGATGCCCCCTGTGGTCAGGCGTGTTCTTGAATAAGGGGATCCTCGTAATATCGTTTCTACACAGTCGTACCAAGCCAGATCGTTTCCTTACATCTGCAGTTTTTATAGCTTTGTTCAGTTTCCTTGACAAGGGTCTTATTGAGGGGGGGGGGGGGGGGGGGGACTGGGGGAGAGAGGGACGTTTATTTTGTGTCTTTGTGTACGTTTGTTTTTAAACACTGTGTTTTTTGTGTTTTTAATATGTATTTTATTTGCTTTTGTGTTAAGCGCCTTGTGTTTCGTCCGAAGGAAAGGCGCTATATAAATAAATAAAGTTTAAGTTTAAGTTTAAGTTTAAGTTCTTCCTGAATTCCGTGTTAGGCTTGTGGCCCCTCCCTAGTTTGTTCTTTTTATATGTTGGGCGCTCGCTTTCCCTCTCCCCCACTTCCTGTTTTACTGTCCGGTGGGAGAGGTGGGTGTCCTGTAACGTTAACAATATGAATCCTCGTTTTATCTTAGTTATCCCCATAATCCTGATATTATTTGAATTTATTTATTTGAATTTGAATTTATTTATTCGAATGTATTTATTTATTTGAATTTATTTATTTGAATTTATTTATTTGAATTTATTTATTTATTTGAATTTATTTATTTGAATTTATTTATTTATTTGAATTTATTTATTTGAATTTATTTATTTATTTGAATTTATTTATTTATTTGAATGTATTTATTTGAATGTATTTATTTATTTGAATGTATTTATTTGAATTTGAATTTATTTATTTGAATTTGAATTTATTTATTAGAATTTGAGTTTATTTATTTGAATTTGAATTTATTTATTTGAATTTGAATTTATTTATTAGAATTTGAGTTTATTTATTTGAATTTGAATGTATTTATTTGAATTTGAATTTATTTATTTGAATTTGAATTTATTTATTAGAATTTGAGTTTATTTATTTGAATTTGAGTTTATTTATTTGAATTTGAATTTATTTATTTGAATTTGAATTTATTTATTAGAATTTGAGTTTATTTATTTGAATTTGAATGTATTTATTTGAATTTGAATTTATTTATTAGAATTTGAGTTTATTTATTTGAATTTGAATTTATTTATTTGAATTTGAATTTATTTATTTAGCAAAGCAGCAGTCCCATGTCCATATCATCATGCTTGTAGCGGGAGCTCATTTGCAGCATTTGTCCCCAGATGGGCTTTTTATTCAATAAAATAATGATGATAAGATATAAAATCAAACAGCTGATTATTAAATGACATAAAAATTATAAAATTGAATCCTGTTACTGAAAAATACAAAACCTTGAAAGACTTTGATGTTTTATTTCGATGTTAGGATTAGCTGATCTCATGTAGGAGCTAATACAGACAGCTAACACTGTGATTTCTTTCCTTTCTGATAAAATTGCGTCAATATTTAACATACAAATGATGTCTGACATTTCAATTTTTTTCATTTCTTTAAGAATCAAAGTCGTTTGTTCAGATGTCTATTTGTGGGAAGATTTTCTTTGAAACTTTTCCTCTTTTTAAACTTTGAATTTGTGCTGATTCAGCACGAATCTGGTTTAATGTACTAGTGTCTGATGCTGAAACAGTAAAATCCTTTTTTTGTCTTAGTTTTTGGGAACAGCTCTTGCCCACAAAGCCTTCAGGGAGCTGGAGTCTGAAGTAGATGTTCAATAAAAGCGTATTTTACAGCAGCGAGGCCGTTTCGTGGGATTGCTAAAACTGCTAAATGAAGTGTGACAACAGAGCATCTGTCCGCCTTCGCTCCTGTGGGCGCTTGATCCTCATTGACCTGTGCTCTAAGCATCCACCTTGCATAATAGAGCACTGATTAAACCATACATCTTGCTGCAGAGAGAAACACCTGGTTTCCCTCCACCAGAGGAAAAAACATTTCAACTGACAGGAGGAGCTCAGGGGAACTCTTGGTCTGTGGGAGATTTTGAAGATCCACCCTGATGAAAATGATGGTTTTGATGTTTTTAAAATGTTCGATTTTTCCTCATGATGGAGAATAAATATAAAGAAAATTATTATTATTATTCAAATTTCTATGAATCAGGAGCAGACAAACAATACCATCTAAAAAAGATCATATTTGTGACGTATTTTGGACAGACCAGCGCTCTACTCCAAGGTCTAGGGGAAGAGGAGATATGGAGCTAAATCAGGGTCAATATTATTTGAAACCGAAATAAAATATTTGGAAAAAATATTATTGTTTGGACGAAAAAATGTAAAATGTCCAAAAATGTTTGCTATTCTAAAATAAAGTTTCAAATCTTTTTTTTTTTTTTTTTTACTTTCAACTTTTTTATTTTGTTTTCGTATCTGTAAATTTCAGTTT
This sequence comes from Oryzias javanicus, assembly GCA_003999625.1. Taxonomy (NCBI): domain Eukaryota; kingdom Metazoa; phylum Chordata; class Actinopteri; order Beloniformes; family Adrianichthyidae; genus Oryzias; species Oryzias javanicus. The sequence continues at coordinate 2,353,603 of CM012446.1, forward strand.
CAAAACTTTTGGCCCTGTTGTGGCGCGTTGGGCGGGGCTAACACGAAGGACCAATCAAAATCCATGAGGGTGGTCTCGCTGCGTTCACTGACTCATAGAACTGTAATGAATGGGATCAGGAAATGACTTTGTTCAATAAAACTCTGCTTTTTACACTCGTCTTGGGACAACTTTAGACTATGATAGACAGTCATGTTCTGACTCAGAATAGCAAAAAGTTTTGGATGTTTTACATTTTTTTTCAGCCAAACACTAATAGTTTTATTTCAGTTTCAAATAATATTGACCCTGATTCAGCTCCATAAGGAGATGGGGTTACTCCATTCTAGTGATTGGCAATATCACACTTTTAAGATTTGATATGATACTGATGACTTTTTGCATTAAGTATATGAAGTATTTGAATACTTACTACATACTGATCATTTTTAATATCCGTGTTCAAAGCTCTTGTTCACGCTTTTATTTCTACACAAGTTTTTTGGCTCTATTTATTAAGGATGTGTATTAACAAGAGTCTGATGATAAGATATGTATCGCGATACATTACATATCACAATATATTCAAAGACTTTATCAGAACATAAAACATAGAAAATAACTAAGTTATACGAAGTAGTACACGTCTCATATCCACAAAAACTGTGAGGCAGAATGAACCAGTGAGACTATTTAACACTAGTTAGTGTTTAGTAGAAACCAAAAGTGTGTTCGACCATCCATCTCCGCCTCCAACCACCAGAGGGAGCTCTTGCCAGAGCACCGACAGTCCCTGCCTCTACTACATCTCCCATGATCCATCGCTCTATGGTGCTAGCCGTCTGTCATCATCAACCACATCATCATATTTCATTCTCCGACCTCTGCCCTGTGCGGAGTCTTGTTTAGTTTGCTGACAGGCTGAGCGTTCCTCCTTTTGTCTGAGTCTCCTTCCCGCCTCGCTTCTTGTGTTTGACCCTTGCCTGGTTATTTGACATCGCTCAGCCTTCGCCCTGTCCCATTAAATTACAGATGTAATAATTAAATTACGCCTCAGCCTCTTTGTCACAAAGACGCTCGTAAATAATTAATTAAATATTGTCTTGTCAGCATTTTAAATCAAAAGTATCATCAAATGGATTATCTTGATATATCGTCACAATGATTTTTCCCTACACCCCTACTATTTGCAAAATGCATGGTCATTGACCCCACATTGAAAGTTAAACCAGCTTAACGTCTGACCAATCAGGGATTGGGAATTTGGTAATTCCCGGCTGGAATCCTATGGCATTAGTTTTCCATTTATCGGAACAGAGCTGGGAAGGAAAAATCTTGAAACAAGATTTACACCATTTTGACGTTTTGGACCAAACTTCTTCCACCTGTAGGTGGAAGAAGTGAGATAGTAAACAGTAGAAGAAGAAAAAGAGAGGAAGCCCTTCTTCCTCATGATTTGACCGTAGCTTTAGCAACAAGCTAACATCTAAACATACATGAGATTCTCCTCCCTGAGACCAGAGGTTACTCTCCTCAAATCCTTCTCCCAGGATCAAATGTTGGGATGGAAACAGACCAACAAACGCACGGAGAATTTGAACGGCTTGAATCCATCAGAGGTTTCTTCTGCTGAAAGGTGATTTATGAAACTGTCTTCTGTCAAAAAGTGATGGATGCTCTTGAGGTGATAAAATCCACTAAAGTTATCTTTAGATCCCTTCAAACTCCGCTCGTCATCACTTTACCTTCTGCTGTGCATTCTAATGTCTGTCTGTCAGGCTCTTCATCACTCCTCACAATTCATTAAGAAAGCTGTCAACCTCGAACCCCCACCCCCCATCAGGGAGCAGCCCAGCTTTCCACAGACGGCCTCAGCCAGCAAGGTTTTTCATTTCTGACTATTCATTTTTATGCTTTTCTTAATTTTACGTTCACCTGATTTTTACATTTTGTCCCAGCCCACCAGACTGAAGTTTTCAACCACTTTGGTTAAATACTTCCAAATAATTGGAATGTTGTGTCTTCTTGTCTCAGCTGCTGTTCATTTCATATCTATATTTAGCTCATGTTCATATTTTAATCGTATTCAGGTTTATTCTGGGTTGTTTCCACAATTCTCTTTCTTCCAGTACTTTTGAGCAACTCGAAAACTCACCAAAACAACACTAGTACCCCGTGAATGAATTCTGGGCAAAGTGAAACAATGACAAATGATGACATCACAGTGGAGGAAACCATCAAAAATCAGATTAAATTATTATGGGATGGCCACAGAATCCACAGTGGCTAAAGAGGGAAATTTGAAGATTTTAACATTTTTGCAAATTATAGGAAAGTAAATTTCCGTTCGAGACATCTGAGGAAATTTTACAAAAATCTAAATTACAACTAAAGTTTCACTGACCTTTGACATCAGGAAGAGACCGCCATCTTGAATTTAAAAAAACCTTATGTATTTTCTACAAATATGAAATCCTCTCAGGGGTTTCGATCTACTGCCTCTTAAATCTTTAAGCATCGAAGCTACGAGGTTAAAAAAATGTTGATAATAAAGTTTGTGGATTTTGAAAGACGTTAGTGTGAATTTCTCGCAAAAGTGGGATTTTTCTCACATTTTTAACTAAAATATAGTGAAATTCAAAGACATGAATTGTTGACTCAAACTCATTGAAGCAATGTGACAAAAATGTGGATATTTTTCCCAAAAAACCTCTGTTGCCAAGGAAAAACAAAAATGTACTTTTGCTGATTCTTCTAAAAGTTACACAAACTTGTTCGTCACCCCTCGGCAACCCAAAAATTCAATGGTTGCTATGGAGATAAGTCTACAGAAAAGTCGCCATTTTGAAAAAAGAGAGCTGAATTTGTCTCATTCAGCTCTGACCGGGGAAGTGGGGGCATTGAGGGGAGGAAGGGGAGCACCGACGGACAATAAAACAACACTTGTGGTTTTAATTTGAGTTTGTTTTGTCCAAGTGATGTTTCCTCAACATTTTTCTATGACGATCAAAGCAGGAAATAGAAATAAATGAAGGGAAGCAATTATGAGTGATGGAGAAATGATGGATCGATCCACAGAAACATCAAGATAAAGTCTGTAAGATTTATATTTAAAGACTGAATGAATGTTGGTAAAGACACCTGCCATTAATGGCGCCTTGTTTAGAGTAATTCGCAGAAATGAGACGTGTTCAATCAAAACAAGTCTGTGAAGTCACATTTATCCTCATCAAATTGCTTCAGCCGCCCGCTGAGAAATACAGAGGCGTCTAATCAAATCTGGATGAATGTAAATGTTGTTTTGCTAGCGCCACATCGCCTCCTTCACTTTGCCAGACCTTATTAGACGTGGAGACAAGTGTCAGAGGAAAGTCTCCCTAATGAAGACGGAAACGGGTGCCAGCAGGAGCAGACATCACCGTCGAGAGGCCTGGACCTGTCGCTGCGTTCCCGAAAGCTCCTTCACTTCCCTAAAGATGAATTTAACCTTAATTTACCCTCAGAAGAGCAAAAACACGATCGGATCATTGATTGTTGTCGTTTGAGATCAGAAGCTGCTGGTCTGATCCGAAGAACATTGAAAACTAAAATAAATGGACCCCATCAGTCCAGGGGTCCCTCGTTACAGCAGAAGTTACCCTCTAAAAATAACCCAGAATGATTCAATCCACTAAGTTGTCGTCTTTATTATTTACAATAATTATAATCATTTCAAGTGTGCGAAACGAGATTTATTGACAATAGTAAATCAGCCAATCAGGAAGCAGAACTCAATGTAAAACCAAAACCCAAAAAGCTGCTTTAATCTGTTTTCTACAAACACTATAACTTAATTGGTCTGTAGAGAAATAAACAAACTTAAAGACTGTATTTTTGACATCTGTACCCCACGTTTTTATTTCATCTAAAGCTTTAATTCTAGCCTTGGTTTGAAAAATAAATACTTGATTTTTTTAGAGCTTTTACATGACACAAACAGTATTTTTTTTTCCTTGTTTTTCATTTTAATAACTTACAATTAAAACAATCTAGTTCCTCCTGATGTCACTCTTCTCTTTCTTTTTACTGTTTTCTTTCCACTCGCTGTCTTCCTAATTGTATTTGTCAGTGACTTTCACTTGGAGTGGAGTTTGAGAGGCTAAGTGCTCCTCTTTGCACCACAACATTCTCGACTTTTGTCTGTCATCCCTAAAAGGAATCCAAAGAAAAATGAGGCGCGCTCCGATTGGCTGGAGCAGGAAGGATGCTTTTATGGAGCTGAGCAGCAGTCACGGAGGTCGCCCTGGATTCAAGACCTTTTCCCGAGTGGACTCTCTGCTTCCTGGGACTTCAGAATTCCTCTTGGAGTCTCGACGATCCCCCGGGTCCAGCGTCTGCACACCAGATGGCCCGCAAACAGGAAAAGGGTCAGGTGGTCACCGACGAAGTGCAGCGCCGCCTTTTTCAGGGGATTCCAAGACACAAATGATGCAGAAAGCAGCCAGGTTCTAGTTTGGATTTGGGACAAACAAAGCAGCACAAGCCCTTAAACCCCGACATCCCTGAAGAAAAACAGACAGGATCTCACCGTTTCCAGTTTTTATTTTTAATATCACTCTCGATACAGGAGGGAAATAACTCACTAGCAACTTTTCAGTCAAATACAGACGTGTCTTAAGACAGTAAATCCTGAAGATCTTTGGCCGTTTTCACACCGGAATGTGTCAAATTTCCTGCCGCTGAGCAACCTGGACTTCATTGGGTGGAAAACATGGATGATGTTGAGCGAGCATTTTGGGTTCATAAGTTCTGGAGTCTGGTGTATTTTTCTACCCTTTGATCGAGTCCCTGATTGGTTGATGCAGTCAGATCAGATCAGATCAGATCACGTCTATGCATTGACTTAAAACTGAAACTACAACAGTCTGTCCAGGCTGCTCTTCTTCTTCTGCTCTGGTTCAACTGTTTTCATTCAGTTAATTGTCTCACAGATATTTCGGGAGCCCTCATGTCATCAGAGTCGGGGGTATTTCTACTGCTTGTGTCATGTAAACATGTGATGAAACATACACACTGTCCTGCTTTTGGGTTTTTTGTTTGTCGTCACAGAAACTCAGCGTCTCTGTATCCGTAATGCAGCATTAGTGAGTCACTTGTTCTAATCTTTTAATTTAAAATTATATTACTTTACATGATATTCCAAACATTTTAATTTACTTTACAGATTTTTTTGTTGTTTTTTTATCTATTTGCATTTTACCTTTAAGGCTGTTCTTTTTTAGATTTTTGAGCTGTTTTCTACTTTACAAAGATTTTATCCTATTTTTTAATAGGTCTTTCTTAGGCTTGTTTTACTGTTTTAGTATTTTCAGTTTTGTGTTTTTATTTTATTTTATTTATTTATTTTTTTTACTTTACATACTATTTTTTTTGTTTTTGTAGTCATTCAAATACTTTGTTTTACTTAACCTAGTAGTTTAATTTATTTATTTATTTTCTGCATATTATTACTTTAGGTTTTTTTTACTATACAAAGTTTTTTTAAAGTTTCTTTTTTCCATAGTGTTTATGAGTTGTTGATTTTTTTCTTTTACAGAGTATTTCTTTTTTACTCTTTTTTCAACCTTTATAACGTTTTTTTCTCATTGTTATTTTTAATTTTATTTTTAATTAGTTCATTGGTTTATCTCATTGGCAGATCACAATCTGTTTAATTTTTTTTTGGAATGCTGTCATATATATATATATATATATATATATATATATATTATATATATATATATGTAAAACTTTTTGTTGTTTTCTTAAGTTTTTGTTTGTTTGCTTTACTTTGCATAATATATCTTTTTTAACTTATGTAATTTTACTTCACTTATTAATTTTTTTACTTCTTTTATTTTATTTGAGATTTGAGATAGTTCGATCATTGTAGCTCTTAAAACAGGATATTTAGGGTTGGAGTGCAGTATATATAGAAATACAGAGTACTCTACTTTAATATGTCTGTTTATACTCAAGACTTAATCTGGTCTCAGAAGGCTGAAATATCTTAACTTATTCGAAAAGATCTTACCAAGACAAAGTCTGCTGGTTCAGACATTTTCACTTAAAACAAGAGAAAAACGTTATATTTATTCTCAGTTTTTGAGCCAGTTTTCATGATCTTAATATGCAGATTTAGATCAGAATTCTTCCTTAAACTTCTCTTTCTTGGAAGAATCTTTAAAAGTTCTTCTGAAGCTTAAAAAGTTCAGAGAATCCTCATTCTTTCTCCTTTTATCCATTGCAGACGTCTCCTTTGAAACAAGAATCCTCTTTTTCAAAGGCAGCGGGCCGCATGTTGAACACGTACTGACCTGAAAGGCTTTTGGGGGGGTGTTTGAGTCAATCCTGGGATCAGTTCAGCCGTTTTCCAGCCGTGGCTGAAGGCTGCGCCGGGTCAGGCCCGCTAATACCGGCTCATTACATCGTTTGCAGTTAATGAACCGAGTCCAGCTCAGTCCACAGGCACAGCGGGCCACACATCACTCTGCGGCGCTGGATTCCAGTCAGCACCACCAATTAGTAACGTAAACGGGGCTGCAGTCTCCAGATTTAGTGAGTTGGAAGCGTTTGGAGTCCTGCTGTGTGCAGTTGGTGCACGAGCAGCTGGTAGACGTTGGAGTTTTATGTGGCGGATCTGCTTCAGTGGAGCCTAATCCTTCAGTGCGTGCACGGCAGGAAGGTCACATGCTAATCTCCCATCTTGTTTTTGTGCACACCGGTCTTCTGCTTGGATTTGAATTTCCTCAGCTCACAGATTTCCAGGGAAAGCTCCGTCCAGAGGCTAGCGGCGCGTGATCCTCCGCCGCGCCGCCTCAGACGCTCAGATATACGGATCCTGAGCATCTCTACTGGAACTCTCAATGTAGTAGAAGTTCAGATTAATGTGATTTAAATGAAAAACAAAACTTTAATTAATTTTTTTATTTTTGTATTTTTTTACTGTGTGAAACAAATTAAACTTTGACAGGTGAGTTAATGCTAAAGGATTCAAACTGGTTACATAAAAACATTTTAAATTAACTTTTTAATTCAAAATGATTGTAAAAAATATCTGGGATTCCTAAAGACTGAAGAACAATAAACATTTAAGAGGCAAAAACTACAGTCAGATTCCAGGATCTATTAGAACAGGGGTGGGCAAACTAAGGCCCGGGGGCCGTAGTTTGCCATACTTAATGTGGCCCTCCAAAATTCCTAATTATTGTTTTATTTTCATTGTATTTCTGGTTCCTTCTCATGAATGGTGTTGTTTCTCTGACGTTCGTGTGTGTTCCTTTCTGAGTCAGAAGGGGATTTTTCGGATTTCTTTTGCATTTCGTTTCGTTTGCATTTTCCTCTGAAGAACATCAACCCATTGGATCACCAAAAAGAGAACAAAAATCAAAATTTAGAAATTAAAACTCCCAAATTTTCTGTTTTTAAATGAATATATGTAAATCTTAATCCAAATTAAAGCATGTTTTTCTCTAAATTCCATATTATCTTTATAGTTTATGAGGTTCATTACCAAATCTCTCCTTCCATCTGCTCCTTGTCCGGCCCTTATGCCAAATTTTAGAACCCTTTGTGGCCCACAAATCAAAAAGTTTGCCCACCCCTGTTTTAGAAGATGTTGAAGTAAAAGTAGGCAAAAGTAGGGGTAAAGTAGAGGTAAAAGTAGTCTAAAGCAGCTTAATCCCATTTGTGGTCTCTGGGATGCTGGAGCCTATCCCAGACGTGACACACTCAGTTTTATGTTTGTTAATCTTATCTGATTTGAGGTCACCATCATTAAATTAACAGTTGCTTTTCTGGATCTTTCAGAGTTTACGCACATTTTTATCTATGGGCGTGCTGCGGGTGACAGGCGAACACTTACACGACAGCATCACCCGTACGTCACAGGTGTGTAACTTCCATTAGCCTTATAAATACTCCATGATACCACACGCTCAACCGTTTTCATGGCGTCCTTCGATAAGCTGTACTCTCTTTAAGGTGCAGCCGCTCCTCTCTGTGACCGGACGACCCAAAAACCAGTACAGGTCCACGTCACAAAGTCTTAAATGTGGACTGGACTGGTGACAGATCCAGATTTCTCTCAGCCAGGATGAATTTCAGTAACAAAACATGGTTCGAGTTCATTCTGAAATTATGATCCACTCGAGCTGAATGTGATTCAGTGGTTTGTTGTTTCTCCAGTACTTTTGCATGACAGCAGTTTGTTGTGTTGGAGTTTTTTGGAGTCACCGAAGCGTCGGGGATTGGACGAACCGGCGGTTCTTCTGGAGTCTGGAACCGACTCGGCGGTTTGGTATTTTCAGCTCCTCCACATAATGAGGTCTTTCTAATGAAGCAAATCGACTGAAGCTATTCTGACCGTCCAAATCAAGCATGTTGCTACACGACACACGACACCCGCTTAATTATGGTGGTGCACTTAAGCTGTCAGAGCTCTGTTCTTTCTCCGTCTGCATGCTTGAGCATTCTCCATGCAGCATTCCCAGCATTCTCCTCCGTTCGTGCTGGAACTCTTTGCATCCTAATAAGTTTAAGGTTGATTACATGCAGTCCTGCATTTTTTTTGAAAAGAAACCTACAGTAAAAACAAATTTTACCTTAAATGTGAAACTCATCTTGAAGTTCCTGCATGTTTTTTCCTTCTGGGAAAGCTGCGGCTCGCTGTGAACGATCCCCAATCGGCTGTAATTGACTGAAAAATGAAACGCGGCAGAACGGATTGTGATTCATCTGTTATCATGTTTCTCTTAATCACACAATTCAGCCAAATGAACAGAAAAACCGTCACCGCGCCAATCCGGTTAACAAGCTTTCCTTTGTGTTCCTAACAATTTCTGTGGTTAGAAGTGATTTTATATCATTTTTCCTAATTTTTCGAACCCAATCCCAACTGCAGGCAGAGTTCAGGAAAACAAGAAGATTCCCGTTGCCGTTCCAGAGTTGGATCGACGGAGAAGGGATGTGTGCGCATCCCAAACATCGTCTTCCCTGCAGAGAGGAAACAAAGATGTTTGTTGTTTACTTTTCTTTAATGCAGCAACAAAAACAAAAAGGCAATAAAGGTCATCAGGAGTAAAGAAAGTAATAAAGAACCACGTTTGGCAATAAAGAAGGAGCTGAAAACAGTTTTATGTGTCCATGTGGCTAATTAAAAAACCTACATTAATAAAATTAGCGTTTTTGTTGTTTTAACATGTTGTTGACGACATAAACTAAAAACAATTAAGCTAAAAATTGTATTTCTGAGTGTTTCTTTATTCAAATCAAACCAAAAAAATCCCATTTAATCATCTTTTTGAAGTAGAAACTAAACTGGGCGGGGCCACAAGCTCCCAGCTCCGCCCCATTCTGATGCACTCACCTACAGACAAACAGATCCATGAACGTCTTTGTTTTCCTGGTCTGAGCTGGAATCTGATGTAAACTGTATGGCTAGATTTGCACTTGCTAATTTTGGGTTGGAGGTGTGAGAATTGAGCTGTAGACGGAGATCTCTCAGCAATGGAGAGGGCCAAAAGCCCCACCCACTACTCAGTTTCTATTGAATATAACCATTAAAGACCACTGATCCTTAATGGATCAAAAGATGATCTTGAAGATTAGGTTTATTTAAAGTTTGTGTCACATTTCCTCCTCTGTTCTTTATCATTTATTTTTCATTTTGTTCCTCATGTTTGGTGCAGTGCGATTCATGTGTTGTTCCTCTGTTCGTGGAAGAGATTCCGGATTCCAGGTGGATCGTCTGTGCTTCTGTCCTTAGCCGAGGACCTCGCCTCTGGCTCGTCTCGCACCCCCAATTCCATCTGGATGAAGCCCACCTGCTTCACTGTTCAATCATGTAGTTGTAGAGTCAGAGAAGATGAATCTTCTTTAAGGATCCTGTTAAATCTCCCGTCCGTCCTGGGATAGGATCTCTCTAACATGTAGACATCCCTGAGGTTTCTTATTTTTCATCTGGAATCCGTTTTATTTCAGAGTTATAGGAGGTCCCAGTTTAGTTTAGTCTGCGCAGTTCTGCTAGTTTATGAGCTGTTTCATGTTTTTGGACGGTTTCCGGACATCCGTTTTGTGATATCGGCCTATCTGCGTCACAGAGTCCTTTAGAACCGCAGCAGAAAGAGTTAACCGGCCTCATCCTCGACTCATCAGGTCTTCACCTTCCTGAGCTTAAAGCTTTCAGGATCTTTGGAGAAATCTCTTTCCAAACAGAACCTACAGTTAAATTATGATGTCAGATTCACTATGAACAGAATACAGGAGGCACACAGAGAGAGAGACGGGATTTTACTGCAGCAGCAGCAGCCGGCTGGAGAAAGTGATGAGTGGCAGCCAAAAGACCTTGGAAAGACGAGTACACAAACAGACAAAGTGCAGCTCTGATTTAGGGAGAGTTATACCTCAATCTTTTTATGGGCTTTTAGTGAAAAAAAAGGGAACTGACAGTCAAGAAATTGCCTCCCTTCGGAGGCTTTTCTGTCTGCTTTTGTTCATTTTTGAGAATTGTCTCCATAAATGCTCTTCAGTCAGAATAACCTGAATAGCTGCTGACATGTTAGCAGGTGTGTGTTCAGAATCCGGTTAGATTGTTGTTGTTGCTCACAGACGCTCAGCTGCTTCACCTCGCCTGAGGAAAGGTTTAAAAATATCTGTCTCTGTGTAGCCCTGTGATGGACCACCCGGGGGGGGGGGGACCTCCGGCCAACAGTGGCTGGGAGAGGCTCCAGCAACCACCTGACTCCATTAGGTGGTCAAGACTCACTCCAATCAAAATGGTGTTCTTGTGGCATTTTTCTGATGATGACGGACAAATATAAAGAAAATATGTTCACCTCAGTAAAGTCTGATGAAGAGTGAAGGTGTCTGGATGTTCACTTTAGAGCATTTAGAGGATTTTTTACTGAAAAAACTGAGAATCCATGCAAAACCTGACAATAAAAAGTGACTTAAAATAGTAAAGAAAAGCATAAAAATACATTTCAAAATGAAAAAGGTGTTTTTATTATGTAATTGTGGCATTTTTTTCATAATGAGAACATACATTTTTTTAAAAAATGAAGGTTAAAATTGATTTCTAAATATTTCTTTAATCAAATCGTAAATCTAGAGCAGACAAAGAAATGCAGCTTGCAGAAGATCGTATCCAAGCTCTACAGGTGATGGGAAGGGGCGGTGGGGTTGCTCTGCAGCAGTCCTGCCAAGAACTCAGGGGTAAATTTCTAATGAACTCTTGCCTAGAAAACGACACAGGATGGATGGATGATGGATGGATGGATGGATGGATGGATGGAGGGATGATGGATGGATGGATGGATGGATGGATGGATGGATGGATGGATGGATGGATGGAGGGATGGAAGGATGGAGGGATGGATGGATGGATGGATGGATGGATGGAGGGATGGATGGATGGATGGATGATGGATGGATGGATGGAGGGATGGAGGGATGGAGGGATGGAGGGATGGATGGATGGATGGATGGATGGATGGAGGGATGGAGGGATGGATGGATGGATGGATGGGATGGATGGATGGATGGATGGATGGATGGATGATGGATGAATGGATGGATGGATGGATGATGGATGGAGGGATGGAGGGATGGAGGATGGATGGATGGAGGATGGATGGATGATGGAGGGATGATGGATGGATGGATGGATGGAGGGATGGAGGGATGGAGGGATGGATGGATGGATGATGATGGATGGATGGATGGATGGATGGATGGATGGATGATGGATGAATGGATGGATGGATGGATGATGGATGGAGGGATGGAGGGATGGAGGGATGGATGGATGGAGGGATGGATGGATGGATGGATGGATGATGGATGAATGGATGGATGGATGGATGGATGGATGGATGGATGGATGGATGGATGGATGGATGGATGATGGATGGATGATGGATGGATGGATGGATGGATGGATGGATGGATGGATGGATGGATGGATGATGGATGGATGATGGATGGATGGATGGATGGATCAACACTCAGCTCTCCGTTCCATCTCAGGAGTCAAACCTGAATCCGAGCATCAGTGATGATCTTTTTTCCGGATCCTTTCATTTCCTTTTCCTTCAACATTACAGACTGGGAGAGAAGTCGGTCTCTTTCTGGGAGTCACAAACAGGACAAATGGCATTTAGATTTTATTTCTCTCTCCCACTAGAGCTTGATGATTCAGACGCTGTAATAAAACTCCATGTATTTATAGTGCTGACATTCATAACGATAATAAACCTTATAGACGTCCTTCGTTGTTCCGCCGGTTCTTCCCGGCCTTGAAGGCGGAGATTTCATCCCGTCGGGATGAAGATTTCAGTGGGCAGAGGTCTTCCTCTGGTTTGAGAGCCAGAAGCTCTTCTCCAGTTCTCTATTATACAGCACATTTCCTCTGCTTCCCTCCGAGCCAGCAGACAGAGCCAGGAGGGGAGGATTGATGTCCCGCAGATCCCATCCCACCTGCGCGGGGAGGTGAAGTCTGGACAGTCGGTTTGGCAGGCGGCTCGTGTTGTTTTAGCAGGAGGAGGACCGAGGTTTGTGGGTAATTTCCTCCTCAGTGTGAGAGATCGGTGTTTATAAAGGAGCTCAGCTGATGAAGATGGAGTTTCTGGTTCTGGTCCGTATTAGTGGAATCGGAGATTTATGGACCTCTACTGTTTACTTTTAGTTGTTTTTGGGTTTCAGTTTAATTTCAGTTTTCATTTTGATCGTCTGGACTTTTTTTTATGTTTCTGAGGGAATGTTTTTTGTAGAGAAGAATGTGTGTGTTTGCTGTCATGATGAAGTCGTGTTACATAAAACAGACACAAAGTCAGTTTGGCTCCAGAAAGCAGCTGCTCGGCTGAAAAAAGACGAGGACAAAACAACCTAAAATAATCTTTATGCCAAGAGTTACAAAACTTACATATAAATCATAATAATTCGTTTTTACTTGCATCAAGATTTACTTTAAAAAGTAAAAATAAACATAGAATTGTTAGATTAAAATGTCTTTGACTTAAATAAATATTTAGAATAATTCAGTAATATTATAGAATTATCTTTTTGAAAGACGAGTAATGCTGCGTTTACGCCAAAAATGTGTTCATAGACTTACTGCCGGATGTGGGAGGAGCTACGTCAAACTTTTTTGCCTCATTGCTGCATTATTGGATGATATTTAGAGATCGGGTTTATTTATTTCAAAGATCTCCACGACAACCTTGGTAATCCCGTCTCCACGTCTGGGTCCATGAGATCATTCAGAGACTCTCCTGGTACAGTGAGCTTCACCATCTACTGAATGATGGCGCTTTCAGCGGTACTTCTGTCTCTCTGTGACACAGTACACGCGTGACTGTACATTGACCTAACATTGAAACTGGACACGTTAATCACCTTGTGTGTGAACGCAGCTTCAAGAAATAAACTGAACTGAACTTTTGAACTGAACAGGTTTTGAATTCTAAAATGACCTCCATGGATCTCCAGCTGAAAATATCTCCATGATGGACTCATCAGGTCATTTTAACAGTAAATGAGGTCTGCTTGAATTCAATTAATACCTTTGAATTGAGCAATATCATCAGTTTCAAGGCTAAAAGAACAAAAATAAAACACAAGTTTGTTAATTTTTAATAAGTTTACAGGTATATTTCACTCTTTTAAGACTATGAAGATGAACTTCAGCTAAAAATGTTCATTTATTGAGCAGATTGTTGTAAATCCAGCTTCATACTTTTATTTTACATCATGGATATATGGAATTTAATAAACTGCATCCACTGCTGCCTGGTAGGAGTATTGATTGTGAATCAGAAATGACTGTCCTGGACCAGTTCAGCATCTTTATGAATCCAGGATATTATAGTTTTCCAACATTTGACGCACTCGTGAATTTCAGCGTGAATGTCCGCTGCCCTCTATGGCCTCAAAGGATTTTAGCAGTTTTATCATCATCGTTTTAGAATGAAGAAAAACTGTAATTTAAACTGGGGGGTGTGTGTGAGGGGGGCTGAGTTTGACGTTTATGCTCATTGTAGATGCAGATAGAAAAGCGTCACAGCCATATTTTTAGCTGAAAATGGTGATAATTCCTCTAAGATCCGACAAAGTCCTCGAGTGGCGTTCATTTAAGTCGACAATCATGGAAGAGTTTTCATTGATTGCGGCTGGGATTGGTGTTTGACCTCAAAACGGTCTCGTTGTGAACACTACAAGCCCTCAAACTGCCTTTGTCCTCTGAGCTGGAGCCTGATGGGCATCGTGTTTGTGAGCGGGGATGTTTGGCCTGAATTCACTTCAGATAAATGTCACAGCTGGGATTTGCTGATTGAAGAACGGCTCTCTGCCTCTTGAACCGGAGACTGTGTCTGCGCTCGGCGTGTCGGAGCGCTTTGCTTTACGTCCATGAGATACCAACCGAACACACTGAAACAGAGTCATCTCCATCCCAAAAAAACCACATCACACACTTTCAGGTACTTTTCAGTCAACGTATAGATTTTTTCTGTGTTTCCTGATGTTCATATTTGTGGTTTCTGCTCTCAGGAAGAGATCTGCTGATAAGGTTGAGAATATAGACATCATTTCAGGTAAAGTTTCTATCACAATAGAAGCATTTATATAAAAACCAATCAGGAACATGACATTTTTCAGTGACTTTTCTTAACCCACTGGGGCTGTGGGGATGCTAGGGACTGTCCCGATTACTGATGGGCGAAGGCGGGATGCACCCCCATGGAGCTGGAACGGTCGCGCACGCTACGATAGCTAGCCGCCCAGTGGAAAGCTTAGTGACTGAGTGAGCGCCGGTGGCCAGGGGCTAACACAGCTAGCATCGTCGTTCTGTGTCATAAGTGTGTGGAACTTTCATTATCTTTACGAATACTTCATCACACACTTGTCACACACACAACAATGGTACGTTCCGTTTTCATGACGTCCTTTGAGGTGACCGTATGAGCCTCAAAGGAACTTAAAGACATACCGCTCTCATTAAAACAGGGGTCCCCAAACTTTTTCTTGTGAGGGTCACATAACTGTTTTCTTTAGTGATGTGGGGTTTGTTTGTAGACTGACAGAAAAAGTGTTTTCTGATAGCAGTTCTGTCTCTGATCGACACATGTTTTCCGTTAGCAGTTTTGTCTGCGATCATAGACATAATATATGATCTGCAATTGATGCTAACTGCGTTTTCTGTTAGCATTTCTGTCTGCAATGGATGCTAACAGTGTTTTCTGTTAGCATTTCTGTCTGCAATTGAAGCTAATAGTGTTTTCTGTTAGCATTTCTTTCTGCAATTGATGCTAACAGTGTTTTCTGTTAGCATTTCTGTTTGCAATTGATGCTAACAGCGTTTTCTGTTAGCATTTCTGTCTGCAGTTGATGCCAACAGGATTTTGTGTTAGCATTTCTGTCTGCAATTGAAGCTAACAGCGTTTTCTGTTAGCATTTCTGTCTGCAATTGAAGCTAACAGTGTTGTCTGTTAGCATTTCTGTCTGCAATTGATGCTAACAGCGTTTTCTGTTAGCATTTCTGTCTGCAATTGAAGCTAACAGCGTTTTCTGTTAGCAGTTCTGTCTGCAATTGAAGCTAACAGCGTTTTCTGTTAGCATTTCTGTCTGCAATTGATGCTAACAGTGCTTTCTGTTAGCATTTGTGTCTGCAATTGAAGCTAACAGTGTTTTCTGTTAGCATTTCTGTCTGCAATTGATGCTAACAGTGCTTTCTGTTAGCATTTGTGTCTGCAATTGAAGCTAACAGTGTTTTCTGTTAGCATTTCTGTCTGCAATTGATGCTAACAGTGTTTTCTGTTAGCATTTCTGTCTGCAATTGATGCTAACAGTGCTTTCTGTTAGCATTTGTGTCTGCAATTGAAGCTAAAAGTGTTTTCTGTTAGCATTTCTGTCTGCAATTGAAGCTAACAGTGTTTTCTGTTAGCATTTCTGTCTGTAATTTAAGCTAACAGCGTTTTCTGTTAGCATTTCTGTCTGCAATTGAAGCTAACAGCGTTTTCTATTAGCATTTCTGTCTTCAATTGAAGCTAACAGCGTTTTCTGTTAGCATTTCTGTCTGCGATTGATGCTAACAGCGTTTTCTGTTAGCATTTCTGTCTGCGATTGGTGCTAACAGTGTTTTCTGTTAGCATTTCTGTCTGTTATTGATGCTATTTTGCTAGCAGTGATAGCAAACAATCTCAAAGCCAGATTGGGGGAAAAAATTAACATGCGTCTCTCATCCCGTTTTGGGGGGCCGGGGCGAATTTGGAGGTGGGCCGGATCCAGCCCGCAGGCCGTAATTCAGGGACCTCTGCTTTAAGGTGCAGCAGCTCATCTCTTTGACCCTCCGGTTCCCGGAAAACCCAAAAAAAACCACAGAACTTTTGTGAGTCGACCCCCGTAGGGATTCAAGTGACCAAATATTTGTGCTGCAGTTTCTGCTTCTGCTGCAAAACCCTCATCCTGAACTTTTCTGCTCTGCAGTAACACAGTAGACAGGATATTTACTGCTGCTCCATAATATGTTGGTCGCTAATAGCAACAAGGTCCAATAATGACATATTTTCAAAGTATGTGCCGCATTGGTAGATAACAAATGTACTTTTCTGAACAATTAAATGTCTGTGCGGAGCGGCTGAGTCATCTGGAGCTTCCGCCGCCGTCTGGCGGGATTGTTTTCCTCTCAATTGTTTTTGAGCTTTGAGGAACAGAAGAAGAATAAACTGTTTGATTACAGATCTCATTATTTAAGAAATGTTCTGCAACACCGACTGTTTATTTGAGGCTTTCTATCTTCCATAATAAATCCTTGTTTGTTTCCAGAGTAAAAAAAAAATAATAGAAGCATTCATAAATGTTTTTATGGTTGTTATTCGTCAAAAAAACATTTAATTTAGGTTTTCATCAGTTGAGTTGATGTACCTATGGAGCAGTGACTCTTCGCAGGTTCGATTCCCAGTGACGGCTGTGATTTTGGATGAAGTTCTTGTTAAGAGTACATCTCCTGACTTATTTTTTTTTATAAAAACGGTTTTAATAATCAAGCATGAAGTATACTTGTGTCAAAATTATGTCACAAAAACTTCAATTAACAACAAAAACAATCAATTATCTGGATATTTAAGTCAAAAATAATTGTGATTCCAATGATTTGTACTTTGGTTTCGTTAAACTTCACCTCAATTCTGTCTCGTTATAAAATAATTTTTTTCTTGGCTGGTAAATAAATAAAATAGAAAACATTTTTTCTGCATTTACGAGAGCATCTTTAAAGAAAAACAGAATTTTTTGCATTTAAAGGTTAGAATCAGCTGATATTTTTTTTCATGCAGTTTTTTCAACCTGTTTTAAGCAAAAGTGATAAAGAAATCTAATTTTTTTCTCAAATTTTGGAAGTTTTTCTTTAATAATTTTCACAGTCAATTTAAAATAAGAAAAAAATTAACATTTGTGACAGAAAAAGACAAGTATTCAGCTTTGCAAATCAAATAGTTCACCTCAAAGAGGAAAAAAATGAGTCAACTCTGAAGCGATGATGCCCCCGGGTTACAGGACACACCCTCCAGTCTCCGGAGGAAATCGGGACCAAACAGGGAGGCGTTTCTCCTGGTGAATATGTTGGAGAAGTCCATCCAGAAGAGATGCAGAATCAAAGATGATGTCAGGAGAGGAGGAGATGACTGGAAGCCCTGGGCTGTTATTTACCCAGACACTGGAGTTATGAGAAGTCAGCTCTGCTTTGAAGAGCAGACAATAAGTCCTGTCCCAGCGGGCCGCGAGCGAGAACGGATTTTCAACCCTGACATTTAGCTGTATTAGCACATCATATTAAACAGGCCTCACACAGACCGCCGTTTCATATCAGCTCCGACCGGCGCGGCATTTCCACAGAAAACTGAGAGTTTTTGTTCAAATCAAGCTGAATTTCATCGTAGCAGATTAGTACACGGTGGGATGGTGGGTGGAGCATCATCCCCTCAAAGATCTAGAGAATCGTTGTGATGTCAATGCGGCAAAATGTAAACAAAATGTACATCAGGAAGCTCGTTCCGTCACGTTATTCCACTAAAGACCAGACCAATCGCCAGGGCTGAGGCCAGAGGTCGATCTCAGCGCCAAATCTAAGACCCGGTTCTGGAGGAGTCCAGAAACTGAAACGTGAAGGCGGTTTAGTGACATTTAGTGTTTCTGAAAACAGCTTTAAGTGATTTAAACAGTAAATATACAGATTTTTATTCAAATAAAATGAAGAAATTTGGCATTTACAGGAAACCCCATCTGTGGATTTGCTGAATCAGCATCAATTTGAGTTTTTCGCATCCAGCCACAGTTATTTGTGGCAAACATTTTTTTAAAAATATCTCAAACTTCTCACTGGCAGAGCCCCCCATGTTTCCTGGACCATGTGATGTTCTCAAACAAATGGTGAAAAATATTAAACTGGAGTCTTTAGGTTTTTGCATCAAACCGCTTTTGCTGCATTGTTTTCTTCCTGCCTGAAAATGTGCTTTGACAGTGAAAAATGACGGGTTTTGGACAGCTCGACAGCCGTGCAGAAGCTGCTGACGTGGGCAGAAAAAAGTGGACGTTTTCTTGCTGGTGACGAAGCCGACAGTCAGAACAGTGTGTGTCCTCACAGATAATGCTCAGTGTGCCACACTAGACTAATGTAGGTCAAACTCCATCTCAAATTGAGTCACTGCGAGGCCTCCGGCTGTAAGGAGGCTCACCGCACCGGCAAAGGTTTCACCCTTTAACAAGCCCTTTGAGTCCAGAGAGTCTGTTTCTGTTTCTCTACTAACACTGATTACCCAGAGCTGGAGCAGAACTGCAGCAAAACACTAAGTTTACTTAGAGGAAAAGCTTCATGAAGGTTTATTCTGTTGACTTCGAACATAAAAAACAGCCTTAAAGGTGGAAAAAGAATTGGATGGCACGCAGGTGGACCCACCACCACCTTGCCACCCACCCCTACCCTTACCACACCCCTCTTCCCACCCCCCACCCACATTTGACCCAAGCTAGTCAAAGCTAAATGTGACAAATTGAGTTAAAATCCAACTTTTTTTCAAAATGGCGGCTTTTCCTTTGGTGTTATCTCCATAGCAACCATTTTATGTTTTGGTCGTCTGGGGATACCGAACAGATAGACGTGTGTTTCAGAAGAATCCGCAAAACTAAACTTTTGGATTTCCTTAGCAACGGAGGTTATTTGCAAACCACGCCTACATTCCCAGAATTTTCATATCCTATATTATCATTTTGTTCAGCTCCAGCCTGAAATCCATGCATTCAGTTTTCTCAAATGTCTTTTAAATAATGTGTGTGACAGGAAAACGCCACTTTTGCGAGCTCGCCACACGCACGCCATTCAAATCTACAACTTTCAATTACAACATTTTTCCCCAATTGCTTCCCATTTGATGCCCTAGAAGTTTAAAGATGGTTGATAAAACATTCTGGAAGCTTTCATTTGTATCTGGTACTAAAATTGTTTTTATTTTTTTTATTTTTAAACAGGAAACAAATGTGTTCAATTTTGTGGCGATCGCGCGAACAAAAGTTTAATTTTCCCGCATTACGGAAAACGTGAAAATTGCCAAATCTTAGATTTTTTTTCCACTAAATGACCATGAAGTTGTGGCCATCCCATAATAATTTTGAAACTTTATTTGGATAATGGTTTTGTTAGTGGATCCTGACTTTTTTTTTTTTTTTTTTTGGCTCCTTAAGCGATTTTTGGCCTCTTCAGTTTTTTTTCCATTTTGTTCATTATACCAATCATTCATTTCCGCCGGGCGTACTCGGTGTTTGCAAATTTTGGTGAGTTTATACGCATCGTGGGGTTCAAAGGTCGCCGAAAAGGGACATTAAGTGTCACAACTTTAAGCCCAAACTCCACAGATTTCTGCAAGACAAGCGCATCAGCTAAACGAGTTTCTAAAGGTACGAGACGTTTGGTTTCTGATGACACTGAAGCGCTAATAATAGCCTCCGCCCCGAGCCCCATAATCCTTTGCTGTAAGTGTGCGGAGCCAGAGTGTGACTGTATGTTGTGACAGCGTCGTCCTGACTCATCCGCTGCTTCAGGCTCTGTCACCCGGCCTTATGTTATTCTTAATTTTGACCCAGAGGGATTCCCGTATTTAGAGCTTTGAAGCAAAAACCTGATTATTCCACATATTTGATCACTTTCTGTGACGAGTTTGAAGGATCCGGTCTGAATGTTCGACTGCTTTCTTCTACTTTTTTTTAAATACACTGTTAGTAAAAGAAACAAAGTCTTAAAGCAAAAACTTGAGGATGAGTTGTGCTTTAAATCTATGATGAAACTTTAAAAAACTTATTTTTATTTTATGCAATTTTTTGATCTAAACATGACGTCTTGAATTTTGAAAATTGACCAATTTTAAAAACTTATTATTGTCCAAAAACAACAAACCTGCAAACATTTTATACAGCAGCAATAATATAAAATGCAACGTTAAGAAAACTGGAACAGTTTTTTACTTAAAAAGGCAAAAACAATAAAAAAAAAAAAGGATTTGAAAGCAGCGTTGACTGAGATCCACGGTATTTCTACAACATTTATAAATTTCTCCTGTTAAATTACTGTTGATATGGTCGTTAATGAAGACTTTTTCTGTCTGTATTTTATTTTATTCAAAAACTTGACGATTTAGTTTCTTGAAAAATTTCTACCGTTTTTTTTTTTCTTTACAACAGATTAAGTCATTAGAATTCCAGTCTAATATTAGGGTCAAGATAAAAGAATATAAATGAACAAATATAGGAAAAAAGCCATAAAATTATGACCAAATAATGCAGATTTACAAGAAAGAAAATTTAATTTAAAAGGTTATAATTTTGCAAGATCAAAATGTCAAAACTAAATGTTACATTTAGTGTTTAAAAAGGATCACACTCATCAAGGATCATGATATGATAAATCCCTACCACTTTATTAAAGAAAATTACATAAAATATTTTTTAAAAATTTACCATTTTATTGCTTTTTTTCTCATTGTTTTGTGTTTTTTCCCCCTTGTATTCCTTTTCTTTTACGTTTCGGTGGCTCCACATCACGACATTTCTGGGGGTTTTATCATGAAGTGCAAACATTTAAATTCTGGATTATTCCATTGATTTTGACTAAAAAAATACACAAAGAATTTATGATTATTATCTTGAAACAACATTTAAAAAATTAAAATATATAATATTACAGTTTTTTAGGCTAATTTCTATCTTTAGTCCATTTAGAACAGGTTGATGTCTTAAAGTAAAAAGAAAAGTTAAATAAATACAGAAAAGAAAACAGAAGAAGTCAGCTGACAGAAGCAACCCAACAGAATGAATCTCTTCTTATGGGAACAAAAAGACTTTATTTTATGGTTTGGTTTGTTAACTGACCTGCAGAAAAAAAGAAACGCTGAGAAAATTATATTTTAATATTTAAAGCAGGGCTGCTCATTCCTGGTCCTCAAGATCTACCAACCTGCCTGTTTTCCAGCTCTCCATGTACTGCTTGCTGCTGATTACCTGGACCAGGTGTGTTCTTTCAATCAGATTGTGGAGACATCTGACTGAGCCAATCAACAGCTGGCAGGGCTTGGAGATCTGGAAAACAGTCAGGGTGGTAGATCTCGAGGACCAGGAATGAGCAGCCCTGATTTAAAGGATCCAGTTTCATGTGTAAAAGTGAAATATATCAATTTATGATTGAGACTTTCGGTAAAACATTTGCATGAGGATGAATATGTACTGTATATGTGTGGATTTCAGTACTTTCTTGTACTTTTTAGATATTTTTTGTCTTCTTTAACTCATGTTTTGGTTTGATTGCTTCTAAATAACCGATTCTGATTAGAATTGAAGAGTTGATAACACTAAAACTCAGAAAACATATTTAAAACCTTCAAGTTTTCCGTTTCCCGCTCATTCCGATCCCCTCTCCTTTACCGTCTGTAGTTGTGTTTTTTATCCCGTCTCGGCAGGAAGTCCAGACTTCCAATTACAGAGTTGTCTGCGAGCGTACCTGACAGAAACTTTTCTCTGATGAGAAGAGACGAAGCTTTCCTCTAATGGAGATAAAGTTCGGGGAAACGTGGCCTTTAATAAGCTCCATTATTCTGGCTGAAGCCGAGCCAGGAGTCATAAATCTCTGGTTCGGGCCGGAGTGGATCCTCCAGACAGAGACGGATTGTCTCGGATTTGATTCGGATCTTTTTTCCGGACAAATAAAAAAGGAAGTTCTTCTGTTCTTTTTCAACCGGAGAGCTTCGGCTTTCAGGATTTTAGAGGAATAACAAAAGAAATATAATGATTTTAGATGAATCCATGTTTCTCCATTTCTGCTGAGAAACCTTTAATTTACTGTAGAACACAAAGAAGAACTTCACCACCTGCATGCAGATGTTCTGAATGTACCTGTTGGATTTCATCAAACACAATACTGATGAGTAGGCTTACTTTTTAATAAAGACAGATGGGTTAAAAAAAAGTAATTTTCTGCTTTTTCCATGAGTTTGATTAAACATCAAACCAGAATGAAACCTTCCTCCAGATTTAAATTCACCTCAACATTTTTTAAAAGTAAAACTTGTTCATAAATGAGACAGAAAATGTTTGAACCCGTTTCTGTTGGAGAAAAGCTTTTGACGCTTTTCTTTCTCACTTTCAATTTTACTTTTTTTTGTCTTTGCTCTTCAAAATAAAAGTCAGAAAATTTAAAACCTGAAAAAATGTTTCATTTTGAATATTTTAACTCAAAAAGCTGCTTAGAAAAATTAAACTGGGTTTTATAATTCTCAGTTTGTTTCATTTAAACATGAAACTTTCGTTCTGCTCAGGTGGTTTCCTTTTTCAGACACTTGAAGCTGAAAGGCGTAACATCCGTGCAGATCCAGTGTGAATTCGGAGCGGCGCCGTTCGCCTGCGCTCCTCTCGCTCGCTCGCTCGCTGTAAAGAAGACCAGACTGCAGACATCCACGTCCAGAACAAGAAGTCCTGGAAGAAATCCCATCTCGCCCAAAAATCACTTCATCTTAAGTTACAATTTTTCCTGTTTTAAGCTTTAATCGAAAGTTTTTCCACAATTCTGATCACTTGTTTTTTGTAGATTTCAATTTTTTTTATTAAACCCTTAAGGATTTTCAGAATTTTTTTTTTTTTTTTTTTTGTAGATTTTGGTTTAATGGGAATGAAATGTGTTAGCTTGAATGGAAATATGACCAGTTTTTTGACATGTGACTGTCACAAACAGGCAGACAGCTGGTTCAGAGTGCAGCAGGTTTACTATCAGAGCTTAAAGTCTATAAAACTAAGCAGGGTCAGCAGAGACAGACGATCCGGTCCAGGTGGAAACGCTCGGAACCGCAGGTAGGATGGCGCAAACAATACTTCGCACTGAGTGACAGTGAGGCGCCAGACTATAACCTGAGGAGGTGATGAGATGATGGGAAAAGGCTGAAGATGTTGAGTCCAGGTGAAGGCAGGTGGTGAGGTCAGAACTCAGGTGAGTGCTCCCTCTGGTGGTTGGAGAGGGTAGCAGCAGGTTGATCCATGACAGGATCAACCTGACAGCATGAATCAAGTACATTCTAGACAAAATTCAGAGACTCAAAAGGGACAGCCTCAAAAGTCATTTTTGGATAAAGCCTGAAGACTCAAATTAACTCAAGTTAACTTAAACCTTTAACTACCTAAAAAAGAAAAACACACACAAAAAAAGTTTTTTCCGGATGCTTGTTGCCTTGGTACAGAGCCCCTAAAGGGACATCAAGGTAAAAAAAAAAAAACTGAAGTAAAAAAAGTTTTCCTAAAAATACTTGAAAAATTGAAGTTTACAAAAATAAAAATGTATGTAAGACAATGGGCTCCGTTAAAATAATTAAAGTTTACAAAAAAATTCTAAAAACTCTTCCGTTAAAAAATTGAAGTAAAAAGAAAAAATTGACGATGACAAGTTTTCTAAAAATATTTAAGTGTTCAATAAAAAAAAAAGAATTTTACAAAAAAACATTTTTTTTCTAAAGACACACAGGGGCTCTGTAAAAAAAAAATGGAACCAGAACTTTTTTTCTAGAAATAAAAGCAAAAACATTTTGGTTAGTAACGGATTCGCACCAAATATCCATAATTTTTTTAAACAACTTTAATCTTTACCAACATATAGTTCAGGTTAGTAAATGTTGCTCATAGTAACTGTTTTTCTTTTCTTTTTTTTTTAATTAAAGAAAACAAATGTTCTGGTTACTAATTGATGTGCAGCAGTTACTATCTGGTTACTAACTAGAGTTCTTTTTTTTTTTGTTTGGAAAAAAATAAATTTTTTTAACTTCAAATTTTTTTCTTCAAATTCCCTTCAGAGGCTCCGTACCCTGGAGATGAATACACACAATCAATATTTTTCAAAACACGTTTTCTAAATGTTTGAGCAGGCGGTTAAAGGGTTAATGCAATTAAAACTAAAGTTGGTCAGTGCCGACCTTAAAGGTTCAGAGCTTAAAACAGGAA
This sequence comes from Oryzias javanicus, assembly GCA_003999625.1. NCBI lineage: Eukaryota > Metazoa > Chordata > Actinopteri > Beloniformes > Adrianichthyidae > Oryzias > Oryzias javanicus. The sequence goes on from CM012446.1 coordinate 2,378,116, forward strand.
AACAAAAAAAACGTAACTGTTAAAATTACCACTGGTGGTTAGCTACCAGCTAGATTGTAAACATGCTAACGCGTCTATCACGTTGTGGTGTTTGATGGACGGTTGGGAGACACTATAACAACTTATGAATGACAGCAAAAGGGAATTTTGTTCTTCCTCACTAAAATAAAAGTATTCTCGTGACAGAAGATGAAGAAAGCTGAAGACGCAGAAGACAGAGGAGCAAACTGTGAAGCAGTCTGAGTGAATCAGCTCAGGAGTCTGAGGCGGCGTCACGCTGAGACCTGCAGCTTCCAGCGTGGAGCTCTGCTTCATCAGAAGTACAATCATCTCCCTCGGCTTGAAAAACGGGAAAGTTTCAACGGAACAATTCATCTCTCAGACGTTTGCCACCTACACGGCTCAGATGGTGTTTGTGAGGACATTCAGAGGAAAAAAAACTCTCTGAAAACCTGCAGAACTTTGGAAAAAGGGGTTCGGAGAGCGGAGGTCTTCCAGAGGATTTTCCCCACATCATGTGTGAGAGCGATCCCTGCAGGAATGAAAACACTGAGGGAGGGAGAGGAAACTGGAGGTGCTTTGAGAGGGCGGTCAGACGGCGAAATGACTCCCAGCAAAAGTACAGAAAGTGCTGCTGAAGAAAAGGAGAGCGCCTCTGCAGAAAGTGGAGGAGTAATGGAGGTGTCCTTCAGCGGAGCTTTAACCCCAAATCACTTAGAGCTGAGAGTCTGCTTTTCCTCTGAACATGTGATCCCACTGAGTTCTGAAGCAGGAGGACGCTCTAATTGAATCTGGTCCGATCAGCGGATGAATATGAAGTCACGCATGTTTCCATGATGTCACGCAGCTCCGTTCATCTCCAACTTCTTTCCAAAATCGTTTCGAGACATACAGAGTTCTGGACGGGTTCTGGTCTCTGGACAGAACTCCAAACATGTCACGTCGTGTAACGTTCGCCACAGCTCAGGTTTGGTCCATTTCACACTCGAGCTAATGACACGTTTAGCATCGATGGAGCTGAGCCACAGAGATTAGACCTGAACGTGTCTCTTATCATAATCATCCTGATGCAATTCATCAGCAAGACTGAACTCAGTTTGTGCAACGACTTCTGGTGACAATCAGTGACACAATCTGGAAGAAGTGAAACGCAATCATCTGATATGTGGGGAGAAATAATGAAAAGAGGGCTGATGATGACAGAGGTCATGAAAAAGGGAAGAAAATTCTCATTAAAGGATAAAAATAAGAAGAAAACGTAAATCTGCAGAACAGTCTGCAGTTTGTCCATCATAACTCTGGTTTGTTGGTAAATTCTTGACAAAGACCGGCATGAAACAATGATTATTTTTATTCATCTAGATAAACATACATATTTTCATTAGCAATCATTATAACAGAATGTTCTCATCACCTGAAGGTATTAAGTTGTTTCCTGCTCATATCAAATCACAGATACAACCTGGACGTCTGATGGAGAAACTCTACAATATCACGAAAGCAAACACTTTTTTCAAAATGGCGGCTTCTCTGATTGTTTTATCTCCATGGCAACCATAACATTTTTAAAACCCTGGTGATGATGAACAGCTTTATGACATTTTTAAATGAATCTGGAAAAGTAATTTTTTGGATTTTCTTAGCAACAGAAGTTTTTTGGTAACCACGGCCACATTCTTAATATGTTTATATTGTATGTGATTTTGTTTTGTTCAGCTTGAGCCAACGATTCATGAATTAAAATTTCACGATATTCCGATCAAAAATGTGAGGTAACGCCACTTTTGTGAGCTCGCTAAGCTAACGGTGGACACCTGTAAATGTCACACTCCAATCTTCCATCACTTGTAAACAAGACCTCAAGATATTTAAACTCCTCGATCGGAGGCAGGATCACTCCAGCCACCCAGAGAAGGCAAAAAACCTCTACTGAGAGGTCAAATCTAAGATTTTACTACAGCGCCCGGATTGAGCCAGCCCTGAGGCTCCTCCCACAGGCCCCGGTCGAGTCAAGCCCGAAGGAGAGACGTAGAATCGCTCTCCGGTGGGACCACTACCTGGACAGCTCAGACAGGGCTGATGACGCGTTAGAATCTATTTATGAATGAGTTTACAAAACAGATTAAGGGCAAGACATGAACGGTGTCAAAACACGGAGAATCAAACAAGAAAAAAAAAAGAATCAAACAAGGAAAACTGCTCAGACTGACGGGTAAATACAATCAAGACTTCGCACTGAAGTTGATGAAGTTGAAGCGGTGGCTGATGGGAGTAGTAGTGAGGAAGGTGCTGAAGATGGATAATTCTCAGGAGAGGGGTCCCTCTGGTGGTCGGAGGAGGACATGGCTGAGTGAGTCCTGACGGGGCGGCTGGAATGTGGTTAGTGGTCGTCGAAGGCGAGAGCCTCCACACCCAAAATACTCCAATTTAGGTGATTTTAAAAAAAAAAATTGTTTTGATATGGGTAAAATTCAGGATGGCGGTCTCTTCCAGAGATTAATGTCCAACAAACCTTTGGTTCTAGCTAGTTTTTATTTCACTAAATGGTTGGAAAATGTGAAAATTGTCAAGTTTGGTGATGTGGCCATCCCATAATAATTTCAAAACTTCCTTTGGATATCCTCAACACGTGTTTTGGTTTGTGGATTTTGACCAAATTCATCGTTTTGATGGTTTCTTCTGCTTCTGCAGGTACTAGGCGTGTAAAATATGGTGAGTTTTTCAGTTTTAAGAATCAATACTTTGTAACATTTCTCCTGTAAAGCAGGACTCGAGTCTTTAAACTTAAACTTTAATCATCTCCAGCAGAGCAGCAAATACCACGGCTGCTGTTGGAGGCCGTGAGGTTTTCTCCCGGGTTCGTGGTGAAGCTCAGGAGGCTCCTGCAGAGCCACTGAAGTGAGGCCTGCTCCTTCCAGAATCTTCGTCTGGGTACTTCAGCGGTCTGATCCTGGATCTATGCAGAAAAATGGAGCCGAAGAGCGTTGGTCTTCAGTGGGATGAGCATCTCCTCCTCGCCGTTCTCCTGATTGTTAGAGGCTGAATGAGATGTCTCACACCAGATGCATACAAACAGCCACAAATAACCAGATCACATCGTGTTCTCTGAACTCATCAGGCTGATTCATGGGAGTTCTTACTTTAATGCAGAGTGCGGTCGCAGTGTTCCCACCTTCTTCTTCTGACAGGAACTTTTCTTTTTTTCTTCGTCAAACTCCTGCTGCTGTCTCATTTGAGGATTCACAGCTAATGTGCTGAAGCAGAGCGCAGAACGCCATCAGACACGCCGGTCACCCCCCGGTCGGTCGGTCTGCTGCCTTCAGAGCGAGGACCAAAAGACTCCTCAACCGTTTCTAACAAATCAATATTCTAAACATTTATACACATATTTACAACTGTGCACTGATGGATTATTCTAAAAATTATTTATATTTGTTATCTTTTATTCTGGTTTTAACAATTCCTTATTACTGTCAGGTGTAAATGTTAATCTAAAAGGGGCGGGGCCTCTCCAAAGACACACTGAAATGTAAAAAACATACCTGTTGGCTCCAAATATCTTCATACACAAACATGTCAGCATGTAAACAATAAAACTAAGGCTTTTCATTTAGTAACGCATAATATTCGTGCAAAGGTGAGCTTACACCTGTACACAGGTGAGGGTTTATGTATGGGGTAACATAACTTTTAAAAGGAAACTTATTCACTAAGAATATTTTGTATTCATAAATACAGTTGTGCCTACTTTGCAAAAAAAATATAATTACAACATTTACGTTTAACATTTCTCTTTTTAAAAATTGAAAATGAAAATCTCCTGTTCACAAACTGTCAAACATACGTACAAATATTTCCAAAATGTTTTATTTACAGGAGAAAATCCATTAAACCAACAAATGCAATTAAAGCATTTCGCATTATACCTTTCATTCTTAACCTGTAATATTAACAGACACTATTTATAGAAACAATCATTAGTATTAAAATCATTAGTTATTATTTTCTCAATTCACTGGAGTCGTTTGAAAATAGGAATGATGAAGGTTTCTATGGAGCTGAATCAGGGCCAATATCATCTGAAATAATTTTTTGCTTTCCTAAAATAAACTTAATTATTTTCAACATCAAATGTTCCATTTTTTAGGTTTCAAAATTTCAAATTCACTTTAAACTCCTTCTTTTAAATTTTCTTAAATGAAAATTTCAGTTTTCAGATATGCGTTGTGGTGCATTTGGGCGGGGCTTGCACAAAGGACCAATCAAAATCGATGAGCGTGGTAACTTCAGTCCCGATGCGTTCACTGATTCCAAAAACTGTGATAATTACGGTCAGAAAATGGCTGTTTAGACTCTACTATCATAGTCTGAAGTTGTCCTGAGACGGGTGGAAAAAGATGTTTTTACAGAGTTTTATCGCGTCCAAAACGCTGTTCTAGCTCGTTCAAAGCTTATTGTGTTAAAATAACGTCCTTTTGTGTGTATAAAATGACAAAAACACAGCAGAAGCTTCTGTGATCTAATTTCTAGTTTTGAAATGGAAATTTGAGAATATTTGAAGCTGAAAATAATTGTCTATTTTAGAATAGCATGAAGTTTTGGACATTTTACACTTTTTTCTGCCAAACACAAATATTTTTTTCAACTTTTTTTATTTGGGTTTTAAATGAATTTTATGGGGAAAGTAAAATCAATCATCAGAAATCTTCCACTATTATTTTTCATTTGCAATAAACTCTCCTTATAAAATGGTTTGATTTTCCTAATCTATTATTTTTTTTTATGTTGTTGTGATCTTTAATACGTTTATTAAGACTGAGTTATTCGTTGATGTGATTTGTTCTTCAGGGCCACCGTAGTTTTGCAGAGAAATCGATATCATAATGTAGATGTTATGTCATAAGTGCCGATGTTTCTTTATTAACAAATAAAAATCCACATTTTTTCAGTTCGGGTTGTAAGAAAACATTGATTCACTAAAATATCGCGATACTTCATTTGGCGATACTTGTATCGATTTAAATCACTGTCAGGACGATCCTTACTTATGAGCAAACATGTTGTTCAGCGTCTTATTTTTGTGTTTCACTAAAGCCAAAACAGCAAATCAAACAATAAGGAAATGATCTTGTTTTAGATGTTCTCTCATTATTAGCCTTTTAGACTATTACAACTTTTTTTAACTTAGGATGAGTATCAAAACTCAAATGTTTTTTTTCCAAGTCATACTCTTTACAAAGCAGTAAAATATCGTCTCTGGTTCTGTCTTGGAAGATATCGTGATATATATTGTATTGCATCGTATCGCCGGACTCTTGCCAGTACACAGCCCCAGTTTCCATCCTGCTCGCTGGATTCCGCCGTGCAGAAATGGTGGTAACACGTCTCTGCACGTTGATCCAAATGACTTCTAACGTTTGTTTTTCAGAGCCAGAGGCTCCCCGTTGAAACCCGGCCTGTTTTCCACTGTGTCATCATTAAGCAGCAGTCAGAGACGTTCCCTCACTTTGGAATATTTACAGCTTCTAAACATCCAGCAGCTTCTGAGCGGACTAATTGGAAACACGAGAACGTTCTGCAGTCTGTCTCTTCTCAGAGCTGATTCTGTCGTAAGCAGCAGTTCAATGGAGTCTGAGTAGGGAACGAACAGACCCATCACACCCGGAACCACAGAACTAATACTGGACCGACAGAGGAGCACACTGATGCAATGATTCTCCTCTAATATAGAGATTTAGCTCATATTTACAGCGTGATGCAATCCAGTATTTTTAGTACAAAAGGTCTCAAAGACCAAATATTGATCTGACTACAGAACATGGAAGCAGGGAGTTTAGTGGTCAAACTGCAGGTGTTCATCCATCAATCCTGATGCTTTAAAGATTGAAAGAATCTCTGATAAACACCAAACAGCTGATCGTTCTAAGGTTGTTTGAACTGCTGCAGTCGAGAATTACTCATAAACGTTGTAAAATACAAAAACAACAGTGTGTAATATCTTTCAGAAATAGAAAACGGTTTAGACTTGTTAAACAAACTGATGGGTGAGCGCTGTTGCATTCAGCTTAAATCAGTGTTTCTCAATTATTTTCTCTCACGCCCCCCCATGAAGAGCTTATTCTTTCGCGCCCCCCCCACAATAACTTTCTGCTGCAAATATCATTGGTATCATTAGTTAATTTGATCAAGTTAAGCAGATATTTCTTCAAAATATTGTAAAGAATAATAAAAAAATAACTTTTAAATAATCCGTTTTATTAACTGTTCACTTTCTTTTTTTAGAATACTTCCAAAACTTCCAGACAGAGTAAAAACAATCTTTCCTTGTTTCCCTCCACAGTATTGATGGAATTCTGGCTTTTCTCAGAGATTCAGTTCTTTTGCATTGGTTCACTGAAAACAGCAGCTCTTTCAGCTACCAAATGTCTTTTAAGGTTTTTTTTTTTTCCTTCATTTAATTTATTATCAACTACTATGTAGGATTATGCACAAAATCCATAACTAATGTAAACATGTTTTATTTATATGCTGTTATTTATCTCTCCCAGATAAAATGTACAAAAATGATAAAGGAATAGTTATTAACTATTCAGTTTTTAACTCTTTATATTTTAAGCTTTTTTTTCTTTCATTTTAAATATATTTGAAGTGAAAAACACTAAACTCTGCAACCACAATCCAAAATACAAAAGTGTGCAAAACCAACAAATAAAGACTTTTATCAAAATAACATTAATAAAGACAAAAGTTTCTCAGCTTTGAGGATGTAATCTGGTTTCTTAGAAGATTCTGCAGAGGCTGGTTGTGGAGCCATAAATATCTATTGAATATATCTATAAATATAGAATTATTTCATGCAGATTCTCTTCCTTCATACTGTCAATAAAAGTCAAATGGTTCCAGTTTTTTTCTTCTTTTCTAAAGATCTCATCTTCTTTAAGTTTTGTGTTTATGTTGTTTCTCTCTCTTTCTCTCCTTTTCCTCTCATCTCTGTTAAACATTTTTCCATCGCAATTCTTGAAGTTTTTCTAAATATTTCTCCTCTCTGTGTGTGGATATCACTATCACTGACGCTGTCATCCGATCTTAGTAATTAACAAAAATTGTATGATCCACTGGGTTGTCTCGCGCCCCCCCTGCCATCGCCCCACCATTTGAGAAACACTGGCTTAAAGGGTTAGAGATTGGTCATAAATGAATACATGTGAGATAGATCTTTATGTGACATTTCCACAGATGTATCACAAATGAACCACATTAGAACCACAGAGGACTACAGAAAGGACACGTAGACCCGCACGTCATTGAATTTCTTTACTTTCACGTGCAGGAATCAGATCAGCACCACGGACAGCACCCGGGCGACGTTTCGTTTTAATGAAACGGTCTGCAGAGGTTCTGCTGGAAGGGGGAAAGGTTGTATCATTCATACGCCCGACACACAATACAGAAGTCATACATGAAAGTCATTAGTGATATGTGCATACATTTTGTAATTTTAACATGACGTGTGCGCCGTATATGTGATATAAAAGTTAGGAGATATAACGGTTGTAGAAAGCCTCAGATTGGAGGAAATTTTCACACTTTTAAGCGTATAAAGTACCTAAAATACACATAAACTGAGTAATTCTCAACCGACCATAAATTTTGACAATTTAAGAAGTACAGACCTGTCGGCCATCATGCATGAATCACAAAAAACCAGCATTACATGCATGCATTAACGCTCCAGCTGGATTGTTGGGAAACATTTCTGGTTCTAACTGCAAACTCTAAATCTTCTGTTCATTCCAGGTTCATCTGTGCAGCGAGTCAACGTTATCCCACTTCCATGAAAACAGACGACCCTTTCGCTCCGAGTGCTTGCTCATCAAACGGCGCCCTCTCGGCGTCGGTGGGTGCGTTTTGCAGCCGACTTGATGCCAATGCATTGTTTCTTTTTGTTCGGCTGCAGCCTGCAGGCGGCCGTTTCTGCAGCTTTTAATAAAACCCCGTTCCCTTTGGCCACAGAACGCTGCGTTTGATCCATTATTGATCCCAAAGTCTCGTTTAAATATTTCACAGAGCCAAACAATGACTGCACTCAAATGTGCCATTTTAGCTGCTAAAGGAATTTATCATTTAAAAAAAAAATCTGTCCTGATAAACTTTATTAAAAAAGGATGCAGACTGGTTGATTTCCTAAAATAAAAAACACATAAATATGTGGATTCTCTCCTCAGAGTTTGGTTAAAAAAATGGTTGATATTTACGAGAGTGTCTTCTGCTTTGTGTGTTTTTGTTGCAGAAAATGCTCCTCCTGAGGAGGAAAAGAGCCGCTGGTGGAAATCACCGGGATTTTCTGCTCAAAAACGCTTCTGCTCGGTTGAAAGTGAAACATTCTGCGATGACTCATGACCTCTCAGGTTTAATCTGTTGGTGAACGCGGCGCTGCGGCGGCGGCGGCGGCGGCGGCTCCGATGTTTCTGCTGCTGCTGCTGCTTTTTGTATTCAAATTCTATTTTCTGTCACTTGAAAATGCAGCCAAACAGCTATTAAATATGAGAACTACTATTTGGTTAAAAAAAAAAAAATTCAACTAGATCTGAAATGAATGATTCAATATATATTGAAAAGAATCAGAAAAAGTGACAGTAAATACAAATTATTTGAACAATAAGCTCTCTGGATTGTGGATTTCTTTTCTTAGTTTTACACCAATAATCTTTATTAATATATGTGAAAAGTACATCTGCTTTTACATTTTTAATTTGAGTTAGTGTCTTTAAAATAACATCAAAAAGTTGCCAAATGTTCTGTTTTTTATATTGAAATAATGTTGCTGTAAATTGGACGAATGTGACAAAAATAGTTAAAAAAAGAAAAAGTGTTAAAGCAGTCGTCTTAATAATCCTGAGTGTTGGTTTGGGTGTTTGAACACTTCAGGTTGTGATTTTATTAAGACTTTTTAACAGAAAATAATAAACTTCAGATACTATTCAAGCAAAAACATAATCATATTGGAATGTTTAAAACTTTGCTCTAATTTATGTTTAAAAACAGCTTTTTGTGGCAAATCTTGAAACTCATCTTTTTTAGCTGCAATTTTTTAGTTTATGATAAAATAATTCCACATTAAACGACATATTTATCTATTCTTTATAATAAATGTTATTCGTCAAACGGTTTTCATATTAAATCGTAAAAAAACAAACAAACATATAGAGACAGAAGAAAATGTATTAAATCAAGAAAAGCGAAAATTAATTAAAAACAACAACAGGTGAACCTGTATATTATATGTAACATTTCAAAGATTTATTCCAAACCAAATCTACTCAATTTAAATAAAAAAATTCCACTTTTTTCAAACTTTTATGTTAAATTTTGGATCAAAACTATATTTTTGTTGTAAACAGTCGATGTGACAAATCCACCAATGAATTCAGAGAAGAATCTCTGAAAACATGATAAGGAGCTGCTTTGATGACCCCCGTGTGATTATTCAGTCCGTCTTCTTTAGAATATCTAGTGAAAAATGGAAGTTTCCCTCCCTGATCGTTCATTTTTATCTCCAGAAGAGGAGGAGAGCGTTTCCAGAGGAGGAAACGGATCACTCACAGAAAACTTGAGGAGATAAATCTTCCCTCTGGTTTAAAGCGTGCAGAAGAACATTATGGGATGTTTACTGTAAAGCAGCGATCTGCAAACAGGTGGACCGTTGAAAAAATCAACACAACCAACATTTTTTCTGTTTGATTTGTAATCCAATCATGAAGGAAGTTTTATTTTGAAAAACTACAGGTGCTCCGACTGCTACATTAGTTGCAAAGTTGGCAAAAAACTGACATTTGGAAAGTTTGTCTTGGCAGAACAAAGGAAACAATAGAAGAGCCCTTTCAAAATAAAAGAGATCTTCATTTATCAAACAAAAAACAACGGTCTTTCGTTGCTCCCACAGACCATAATAATAATGTATAATATTCTGTAACTTGTTCAGTTGCTAATAAAGTTTCACATACTGCATTTATACTATTATAATTAGAAAATCCCAGTTTTAGTAACTTTTTTTCTATCTTTAAAGTTATCTGAAGTTGGCATTTGAATTTTTAGCGTTCACTTTGACATTTCTGGGTTAAAGGAAAATCTAGATCCCATTTTAATGATTTCTATTTCAATCTAATGAACAAATGACATTTAAACTTGTAGCTGGAGATATTTGACAGAAAATGAGGATCAACTTTATCCTCAAAACTTAAGAGAAACTTGAAGAAATTGAAAAAAAAAAAAGAGTTCCTGTTGAAAACATGACTTTAAACTGGTCTGAGAACTTCCATAAAACTGTTGTCCTCTCCACACAGAAGACAAAGAGTTATGATGGAAGCAAAGCTAAAACTGCAATCAACCATCTAATTCTAATTGTAGCTCCAGGTTCCTGAGCGTTCCACCTCCCTCCAAACGTTTGTCAGTGTTTTTGTTTTCTGCATGAGGTGAAAGAGGTTGGTTCCTGTTCTCCAGACGGTCTCTGCAGGTTGGAAATCTTCTCGTCTGGGATTCATCCCGCAGTGGAGCTGCTGTGTTCTTGGATAGTTGGATGAATGATGTTATGGTGGTTTTCCGAGGATCATCTCAGTCCACCCTGAAAAGAGTCCGATACCCATTTGTCTCTTGAGTAGACAGAAGTAATTTTAGGATCAAATTACTTAAACACAACAAATGTTGAATTTTAAGAAAGAAAATATGAACTTATTTCCAGCTTTTCTTTCCACAAAGTCAAGGAGTTTGAAGCAGATCCGGGTTTCCCGTCAAGGTGAATCTCATCACAGGAACTCTTGGATCATTCGTTTGTTGGTTCCTCCGTGTAACAGCCACGTTACCATGGAAACTAATGGCATTATCCCCCTCGTTGTTTCTGCTCCAGAATGAAGGAGAATAACCTCGGCTGCTGCTCCGGTTTCTGGATTCAGCTCCCGGCCCTCCGGACGAGCCGGCGAGCCCACCCGGACGGACGAGTCTTCATCATTCACGACTCAAAGGTGTCGTTGGTGCAAATATCCTATTTAGAGAAAGACGGCTGGGAAGCATCGGACCGGACTTCTGGGAGGACAAAGTGACCCAGTTTGATGCAGATCCAGTTTCTGCTTCTGATAAAGGTTATTTTAGAATCTTAAGGACAAATTATAAATTAATCCAGCTAAATATTTTATTGAGGGGAAATCCAGGAAGACTCAAAGCAGGAGTTCTTCTTTTAAATCTATATTTTTAGCAGTTATTTAAATAAAAAAGTACTTTATGTATATTAAATTATGGCTTATTTAATCTGAATCTTGGAGAAAAGATGGTAAATTGGACAAATACAGATTTTTCTTGTGCACAGATTGATCATTGATGCTGGTTTTGTTTTTAAAAAATATGATTTTAGTCTCCATGATGAATACATTGGCTGCTAAAAATGTTGAAATAGAAGTGAAAGAATGTTCATTTCGGTTAAATATTTTAATGCATAAAAGAGTTTTAAAGGAGATTTCTGCCACACAGCAGCGAAAATAAAGTATCATGATATGGGCTGTTTCATTAAATGATACGATGACGTGATTTTATTTTCCTTTTAAACTCTTATTGCTCAGTAGTTACAGAGAAAAAGTTTCTGGTTTCACATTTCAGTGAGCTTTATTTTGAAACTCCATCTTGTTGAACTTCACTTCCTGTCAGTGAATCTTCTGATTGTTCCACCTGTTACTCCTCATCGTTTCCTGTTTTTCTGGCCTTAACTCTCTAAAGATGTTACTTCTGTTTGATCCCAGATGTTTTTATTTTTATTGTAAATGGATTTAATTCATATTTTCATTATTTCTGCTTTTAAAAAAGGCTGTGGATGTTTTTTTTGTTGGCGTGTTGTGACTTCCTCTCCGTGTTTTCCGGGTGGATCTTCTTCCTCCAGCGTCTTTCCTAAAGGTGAGTCAATGTTTTTCTGCTGTGGTGCTTTTATTCTGAAAAGCCACATCCGCATTCAGAGCTGCTGTTTTTACCACATTCAAATGTGTCCGTTTTAAATAATTCAGATAAATTATTTAAAATAAAATCATAAATTATCTCGTTTTCATTGTTTATTTTTTCAGCCAATTTTAAAAAATATTTGGAGACATTTTTTTTCTTACTTAAATTTCTCTGCTTTTCCAGTCTTATTGAAGGTTTGAATGTTTTTAAGTGATATTTATAACATTGAAATGTATTTTATTTTCTATAATTAAAGCCAAATTAAAGCTTTTTCCACATTTAATTTTTTTATCACAATTACAAAACAATCGAACATATTTATACAGAAATAATATATTTTTCAAAACAGTGATCTAGTATTTATGTGGTCATTTTTGGGTCTAATAATAAATATACAAAAGTGAAAACATCTGCAAAGATTGATTCCTTTAGTGTAAACATGTTTTTCTGCGTACAGGAAGGAGAGGTCAGCTGTATGACCTTAAGAGTCTCACGATAACCATCAATGAAAGCAAACAAACAGGAGGGATGAAAATTATGGGATGTAAAAGTACACAGTGGTGGTGGTGGGGGGGGGAGTATCAGGAAAACCCTTTTCTGCAAAAAAAAAAAAAAAATTCTCACAGTATTTTACCGTCAAAAACAGGAACGCGTTCCTCCTCTGCTAAAAATAAGAGGATGAAAATATCTGATGATGAGGCCTGGGAACCGCCGCCGCGTGGGGGGGGGTGCACGGTCTGACCCTAAACGTGCACGCTCTGGCTGATCCAGAGCCTGAATCCCCAGTTTTCCAGAGGGGATCCGGCTGCATCCGTCGTGACCTTCAGGCGGGAGGCTGGTTGCAGATCAGCTGTTGGTTTGAGAGAGCAGCTTCTGAAGGAATCTTTATATACTCTCAGAAATACATCATTCTAAAACAATACACACTTAATTCACGTTCTAATGGAATGGAGAGCAGGAGTTTCTGTCTGAATGGATCATCTGCTGAACTGGGAAACATGGATTAACTTAAAACGGAGAAAATAAAGTTTCTAAGTCTTAAAATGTTGAGACAAAAAGTTGTAATACTGCAAAGACATAATTGAGTTTAAACATAAAGTTGGTGGCTTGATTCTCCGTTCCATCAAATGCACCAATGCAGACGTTTCTGGTGATGCCATGACGCTTCGGTTTATCACAGACTGCGTCGGCGGCGCCCGCCAGAAATCCCCTCCGTGAGGGTCGAGAATCTGCATCTGAAGTGACCCGGTCTCTCCTAAATCTAAACTTTCATTTCCTTCTAAAACAACGTTAAGTCACGTTTCCAACCGTCTGAAACATCCAATTGTTTTGTTTAATTGCTTCTTAATTATTTTTCTTAATTAATCAGTCTTATGTATCAAGAAATGATAAAATAAATCTAAAAAATTCTCTATAATTTATTAACTTTTAAACATTAATGATTTTTTTTATTTTAAAATCATAATTTTGTTAATCTATTCTTGTAATTTTTTTAAGTGTTTTTATATATTTTTAAACTTGATTCTCATAAAATTAATGCTTTTTCTCATAATTTTGCTTTTATTTTGGTAATTTTTAATCATATATTTGACTCTATTTTCATAAGATTCCTATTTATACTGTATTCTCGAAGAATTTGTACTTAATTGTAAAATTATAAATCTTTTCCTCATAATTTTAGAAATGCATCATCACAAATGTTTGACGATTTTTCCTTAAAATTTGACTTTATTCTTGGGAATTTTTTACTTTTCTACTCAAAGTTATGATTTTAATCTCATAAAATAACAACTATATTCTAATAATTCAATGATCTCATTTTAGTACTTTTTTTTCAACTTTTTTCTCAAATTTATGAATTTATTCTCATGAATTTTTGACTTTTTTCTCATAATTTTATCATTTTAATTTAGTACACGTCACAGCTTTATTCACATACATTTTACGGCTTGATTTTTATCATTTTTGTACTTTTGAATTGTTTTTATGGAGATCCTAAGTTGTATTGTGAAAAACTGCATTTTCCTGCATTTTAAGAGTAAACAGTTTATGATTAAGCCCCACCCCCTATAGTTCAGCTGCAGGCACAGTGCATCATGGGAGTTGGAGTGAAGGTCAGGATGATGCTTTTGTTTTTGTTGTTACTGTCACTTTATTTAAAGGAACTTATTTGTTTGCTTTAGGTGTTTATGTATGTATATATATATAAACTCAAGTTTTAGATGTTTAAATGAGATTTCTGTAGAATCTAGGATGGAACCAGGACTGGTTTGGGATCTGGTCGATTCTTCCTGTTGCTTTAAAACTTTTGTCTCACATCATCATCATCTGTGAAGCCTTGAAACTGCAGGGATTCATCCCGACGCCTCAGAGCTCAGCGTTTGGAGTAAACATGTCTGTCTGCGTGGGGGGAGTTCAGGTCTTCTGCTACCTTCAGCAGCTCAGGGCGCCGCGCCACCTCGCCACCTCGCCGCGCCGCAGCTGCGTTCCTCTAAAACGTCTGTGGGATTTCTCCGATCATGAACTGGTTGTTGTGTCAAACGCCTTCCAGACTTTAAAGAGTTGAAACTCAATTTTCATCTCTTTAGGACTCAAAAGCAGCTCGATGTGCGTTTGTCGTCTGATTCACTGTTTAGTTCTTTGGGCAGAAAAATCTCACATTTTCTCTCTAAAACAAATGAATTTCAATGTTTTTGACTCCAAAACCTCTAAACATTCTCCAGTGTTTCGTATGAATTTGTTTGCAGCATCTCTTTAATGGTTTCTTGTTGAGTTTCATTTTTTTAAAATTATCTTTTCATTTGTGGAAATTATTTTAAATTTACAAAACATTTTATTTTGTTTGATTTAATTTCTATTTTCTTGAAAGACGGAGTATTAGGGTCACCGAAAAAAAAAAAAAAAGTAATATTACAAGTTTTTTTCTCGGAGATATACGACTTTAAATCTCGTAAATTTACGAGAAAAAAGTCGTAACTGCTAAATTATGAGAATAAAGTCGTATATTTATGACTTCAAAAGTCATAGGTTAAATTTACAACTTTTTTAAGTCGTAAATTTATGAGAAAAAAACGTGTAAATCTACGGGATTTAAAGTCATAAATCTACGAGATTAAAAGTCGTAATTTAATGAGAAAAGAACCAAAGTTGTCTGTTTATCAGAGCCGTGCTTGAAGATGAAAGACGTGGAGAATCTGGTGTAGATTATGTCCAGATCGGTGTTAAAAGCAAAGAAATTCTGAACCTTTTGGCGATTCAAAATCAAATTATTTCCGGGTTCGGTAGTGCGTGTGTTGTCTTGCGTATCTTCAAGTAAGCAAAAGAGGCGCTATTATTGTGTTAAACAGACTTTTTATTAACAGTCTCTTCATACTGCTGCACTGTGCATGACTAGCGCTCATCTGCTGCTTACTACTTGCCGTGCACCGAACATGTGACCAGTCGCTTGGCCTTCTGGGTAATGCAGTTCTTAAACAGCTAACTTCAATACACAACAGTGCGGAGTTTCATATGTAAAATAAAGAGCTCAGAGATACACGTTCATCAGGATCGTCACTTTATTACATCTTTCATTTCCTTTCTCCACCTTACATCATGTCTCTGTCATGATCAGAAACCAAAAGAGAACGTAAACAGAGCTCCGGACGCCTCCTTCCCCAAATGAAACGTCCCGTCTCGACACAAAACAACATTGAGAAATGACAACGTTAGCACAAGAACATTGAAAATTCCAAAAACTCGTCCTCTTCAGACGGAAGCATCACAGAGTTGGAGGAGATCTGGTCTGTCAGAGGAAGAAATGACTGAAGTGGACAGCTGGAGGATATGGACCGCTTCATAAACGGGATCTGCAGAGATCCTGCAAGCAGCATCAACCAATAAAACATTAATACACTGTAAATCAAATAAAGGAACTTCCAAATATTTGAAATATTTTAAACATTCAGTTTACCTGATGAAATCCCAGACGCTTTTTACAGTTTGGTCGGTCTGCTTCAGTTCACGGCATAAATTCGCTGGAATGTAGACTCCCCTCGACTTTAATAAAGTTATGAGAAAAAAGTCGTAAATCTACGAGATTAAAACTCATACATTTACGAGATTTAAAGTCGTATATCTACGAGAAAAAAACTTGTAATATTACTTTTTTTTTTTTTTTCCGGTGACCCTAATACTCCGTCGTAAAAATGTAATGTTGCTTTTTCTATTTTACATGCTGCTGTGATGTTTCATTTGTTAAGTGAAAATACTTTCAAGTTTTATTAGTTTTGTTATTATTTTGAAATTTAAAACCGGATCAGTTTGACCCAGATCTTAAAACTTGATTTAATAAATTGATTCCCTCGTTAAAGAATCTCAGCTTTTCCCTTTGAGAAACAAACAAAAACAGAAACAAACTTCTGAACAACGTGTCATGAAACCAACATTACATGTTAATTTCATTAATAAAGATGCAGAAAAAGGAGAAAACATTTCGGTACACAAAAGTCTCTAAACACTTCCTGAACACATTGATGATGCGTTCACTTAAAGACCTTTAGTGTTTTAATATTATAGAAATATTTTTTAAAACTTATATTAAATACATCTATCATTAAATTCAGTAAAATGTTATCATAAATAATTCATTTGAATAAAATTGTTGTTTTCTGAGGTAAATCTTGTGTAGATTCCTTAAAGCAGATGTGACTCCACATCATGACGTCTCCATTTGATTGAATCATTAAATTAATTCGACCAGAAATGATGGTAACTCTCTGATGCTTTTTAAGATGCTCTTTAATGGACAATTAGGATTATTAAAATGAGATAAACAGAAATAATTTACTGTCTGACCTGGAATAGAAGAGCAGAGAAATCTTATTATGGTCTGAACTTCTTCATAGATGCAATGAAAATGAATCTCCATCACTGCAGCTTTCTGCTCTGAAGATCTTTAGTTTAGGAAATGAATCTGCAGGAAAGGATGCTTCTGTCTTTTCCATCAAAGTCAGATTTTATTTGAAATTCAGAGTTAAGATGTCCAGAAAAATCCTATTTGATCTCTGAATACAAGCAAACGTTCAACAGAGTGATGGTTTCTACTCCTGAGGGTTGATAATGAGGCTCCATAAGAAACGTGAAGAGATTTGTCTTTACGTTGTGCAAGAATAAAGAACTCAAATTTAACAGATTAACTGTGAAAAAAAAAGTCCAAAATTTACTAGAATAAATTCATTAAATATGAGAAAAAATGTTAAATATATTTATATATATATATTTATAAGAATAAATCTGTAAAGATGCGAAAAAAGTTTTTAAAAATTACTGGAATAAAGTAAAAAATTCATAGGAAACAAGATGTTATTTTTGTTTATTTTTCATTTAAAGTTTGTATTTTAAGAGAACAATGTTTTAACATGATGAGAGATAAGGCATATGTCTTAAATCTATTTTTACAAGAATAAAATGACAAAGGAAAAAACTAATTTGTAAAAATATGAGAAAAAAAGATTTAATTTTATGAGAATAAAGTAAATTGTACGACAAAAACTTACAAAATAAAGTTGCAAAATTAAAAGAAAAAAGTGAAAAATGTATGAAAATGAAGTCAAAACTTTGAGAGACCACAGATGTTAAATTAGGAGAAAAAATAATAATTTTATGGGGATAATAGTCTCTAAATAAATAAATGGGGACAAAATATTTAGAATTTTATCTAAGAACTAATTTGTAAAAATAAAAAATAAAATTTTTTGAGTATAAAGTCAATTATTTTACAAAAATTTACTCCCAAAAATGACGTCTCAAAATAAAAAAAGTGAAAATCTTACATGAGTAAAGTTTTCAAAATCCTGAAATAAAAAGTTTTACATAAATCATTCCCAAAGAGTTACACCATTATGAGAATCAAATCATAACATTATCATACTAAAGTTATAAATTTATAAATTAATTCATAATGTAAATTAATGAAGGATCTGGTGGAATCCAGAAATGATTCCACTGCTGGAAAGTTGTAAAGATGGAATCAGGAGAGACTTGATGAACAAACTGGAGACGGACGAGAGGATGGATTGAAGGTCAAAGGTCAACCTCTGCAGAAGATGACTGCGGTGGAAGACGCGGACCCGACAAGATTCAAGGAAACGTTTGACAATCGAGTGATCCTGGGAACTGTTCCTGTCTGTTAGAAGAAGAGTTTGTCCCGGTCACGGTGACGTTTGGGTTCAGAATATAGAAAACAAGTTATTGGAGTGATCTCCTCTAACGTCTGAAGCAGATCTGTCTCAGATCTGCGCAATTTTCCGTTACCACATTTCTGCATCCGCCTCCAGAAAAAGGAGGAGATCCTTGAGATCCTATCACTTCGGATAGTTTTGAGCAGGTTAGAAGCTGCTCTGGTGTTCAGGATCTGAGACTAAAGCAGAACAATCGTTTCAGATCAACAATAGAATGAAGGAGTTTGGAACCATGAAGCCAAACAGGAAACTTTGCTGCATTCGTTTGGTGAAAATGAATCGAAAAAGCTTCAAGCAACAGAATTAATTTAAGATTTTTTAACGTTTTTCCCTTAAGATTGAAGACTTGAGCCATACCATGAGCCTCTGGGTATTCTGTTACAACCAAAAGTAATCTATTCCTTTGGTAAAGAGCTTCTCCCTCCCCGTCTCACCTGTATAAACAGCTCCGTTTCTCCTTTGGTAAATATCTCCGTTTTGAGCTTCATGTGACTGAGAGGAAGAAAACAGCATCCTGCTGCTGGTGTCGGAGCTGAGTTGTGCTGTTTTCATTCGTCTGAGATTTCTCTAAATATGGGCAGTTGTCAAGTTGCTTCTATATTTGGATTTCATTATTTCCAAGCCTGAAAGAGCTGATTTGCACATGTCTGTGTGGCAGAAGTGCTTTCAGTCATCCTGCACATTTTCTTACGTAAATGTACTTTTTCTTTTTTTTTCTGCCCTGCAGTCTGGAAATGTTCATTTCCTGCGATGGATCTGAGATGAATTCATCACTTCAAGCTGATTGTCTCCTTATTTGTCTGTCTGTCATCTATTTTAAGAGCAAAGCTTCCCCCTCGTGTGTTTGAGTTTCTGATGCAGGCGGACGCCTAGGATCTTAACTCTCAGGTAATCGGTCACTTGAATGAATCCTTCAGAAAGGTTTACCTTCTCTGCTGTGACTCCGCCCTCTGATGGTTTAACTGGCCAGGAATCTGAAGAAAAAATAGTTCATGTGAGTATGAATCCATGGCGGCCATCTTTGACCCGCCCCCTCTTACTGTTCCCTTTTGGTCAGAGCTGCACGGGACCAATTGATAAAAACAAACTTTCCTAAATGGTGGCTCTCTGTTGCTTTTATCTCCATAGCAACCATTTGATTTTGTGTTCGTCTGGGAGTGACGACCAGGTCGATGTCATTTTTAGAAGAATCGGCAAAAGTAAACTTTTGGATTTCCTTGGCAACTGAGGTTTTTTGTTAACCACGCCCACATTTCTAACTTGTTGTATGTTATGTTTAGCTTGAGCCAATGATACATGCTACCATTTTTCTTAAAATTCTTTAAAAAATGTGCGAGAATCAGAGGAACGCCACTTTAGCTTACTTGCTATGCTAATGCTAATGATGAGGGATGACGTCTTTCAATTATAAAAGTCAACAAAGATTTGGTTGTAGTCGTAGATTTACCCTGGTGGTGTGAAAATTGCTCAAAGAAAATCCTTTGAAACCAAAAATGTTCAATTGCAATGCATTGTGGTCCATATTCTCAAGTCTATTGAGCATTGAAGCCGACAGGTTTTTTTGCTGAGAATTCTGGGAAATTTCTAGGACATTTAATTTATGAATTGTAGATTCGGAGATCACTACAAAATGACAGAAGCGCTATATAGTACGTAGTGAAGGAATTGGACGTAGCCCAGATTTCACATTGGCTGGTTCCACCTGCAGCAGGAACTCACCACAGCTAAAAGCCCACAAAGCTAAATCAGGGTCAGACAGGCAGAAGTCAATCATGAGCATCGGAGCATCCGGGAAGTCCAGGCGAGGGTCGGGGCAGGCGGCGGCCAATCAGAGACGGAAACGCTCGGTATGCAGGCTGAGTGGTACAAACAATACTTCGCACTGAGTCAGGCTCTATGGATGATCAGCAAATGAGAGACAGCTGAGGGGCATCTGTGTGCTGGGGCTGCTGGGAGACGTAGTGAGTTTAGTATTCTGGAGACGGCTCCCGTCGTTGACCAGAGAAAAAGCTCTGACTTCTGACAGGTCTTGTGTTTTGCTTTTGTTGAAATGTTTTTTTTTTTTGGCCCCTTTTCGTTTCTCCTGTTGAGTTTCCTTTCTTTAGCATTCTCATTTTCTCCAGGTGGTGCAATTTTGGAGAGTTTTATAGAATGCGACGGGGATGAATGTTTGCTCAAATTTCAGTTTGAGGCATGAGTTTGTTTTTCTCAACACCATTCTGCTTTTACTAAAGATTTGTTGCAGAAACGATGAAAGAATTTGACAGAATCCGACAGTAACGTGGAGACGTCTGAGAACGTCCAGATGCTTTTTGTTGGGGATGCCAATAAATTCTCTTTTTCTGTGGTGAACTTGATCCTTTTAGTTATGGATTTAGAGCTGGTTACCTCTTCTAATCATTCAGTAATAACTTTTAAACCGAGTTTCCATAAAATCTCGTTCTGAAAAAAAAGGATCAACTTGTGTTTGAAGCGGGAAGAACAGTGTGTTCTATCGATTTCATGATTTCTAAATAAAGATACGGAACAATCTCCGTAGAAATGATTAAACATCTAAAGATAGTCGTCTCTCTCTGCATGTGAGCACAGAAAAACAACTTGTTTTTTCCTCTATTTCTCATGTCATCGTATCAAAACTCTGCTCTTTATTTTTGGGCCAGTTTGACATCTCAGCCGGTGACTCAGCCTGAGAGGAGGTATGAAGCCCCCCCCGCCCCCCGCCGGTTCCCGATGGGTCTGGTCAGCTTTTGGGATGAGCGCGTCGTGGGCGGGACAGTGGATCCATCCATCAGCTCCACACAGCACTGATGGAATCTCCAGTGTTCACCTTAAAACGACCGTTTGTGACACATTTTCAGAGTTTGTCACCTGAGAAAAGGAAAGTGTGTTTCTAAGCCACCGCCTGTCCTGTCGGGATGGCAGCAGGCTTATTTATCGGCTATTTTATGGGAAAACCCAATCGCGGTTCTGGTTAAAATAATAGATGGTCATACCGTGTTCTTATTAAAGAAATGCAAAAACTAGGACAGGAAATAAACTTTAATATCAAGATATTATTCTCAATCTGATCTAATACGACTGAATTTGAAGTTTGTATCAGTAGAAGCTGTTTTGAGCTCAAATATAGACATGCAAAAATGTATTGTATGAGTTACAGTTTTGCTCAGTTTGGAAGAAATGATGAATTCTGGTCTATTTTACACAGATCGTTAGTGGTCAAATGAAGCCATTTATAGCTAACATGAACTTCCCTCGTTGTTCAAAAGTTGACGTCCCACAGTTCTTAACACCTGGTACCGCCTCCTTCTGCGTCAGTAACAGCCCTTGTGGATGAAATTCTTTATTTATCTAATATAAAACAGCCTCGTCCTCTTTACAGAGGTAGCAGCTAAAAGGTTCAGTCACTACAATAAGTAGCATAAAAATGTTAAAGACCAACGTGGTGTTTTCCTCCAGGATCTTCTGAAAAGTGATGCATCCATGAAGTTTTCTGGGTCTTTGGAGCTCACACATCCCAAACCATAAGCAAGCCGCCTCCATGCTCCACGTTCTTTCCATTGTTGACTCTTCTCCAAATGCAGCGTTTATGATGTTGGACAAAAATGTTCAAACTTGGTTCCATAACTCCAAATGTTCTAGAAGTTTGGAGGCGTGTCTCTGTATGCTAGACATTTGGTTTGGTTTTGAAGCTCGGCGATGACGATTTGACGCCGAGTCAGTGTCTTTTAATCTGGTTTACAGAAAAAGATGTCACAAGTTTCCCTCCATGTTTCCCTCTTAGCCGCGTGGTGAGTTCAGGAACCCTCAGACAAACTAACGTTCAAATGGAGAAATGTTTACAAAACAACTGAATCTGGTGGATCTAGAAACATCCACACCACCGTTCTTCAGAGTCCTGGATCAAATATGAACTCCTTCCCTCCTTTGTACAGTTCAGTTACCTTTTCCCATAGATTTTTTGACAGCTCTGTAGGTTTCCCCTCCAATTAGGATCCAGAGGGTTTGTTGAGAGCCCAGAAACTCCAATTTGTTGCAGGTAAACTCGCCACAGGTGAGGATGGTTACCTTTAGCTGTCATTCAAACCCTTTTGTATCAGCTTGGCGGCCATTTTCTTTTTTTTGACAAAATGTTATATTTGGTGATTTTCACGTTTTCACACAAAATGGAAAGAGAACATTTTTGTTTGTGCTATTTGCACAAAACTTCCCACACGTACCACCAGTTTAAACCCATAACCACAACAGAAGTTTCATTGACCTTTGACCTTGGAGAGAGGCCGCCATTTTGAATTTTAAAAAAGCACCTTTGGTACCAGCCACAAACTCCATTGATCATCTTGTAAATTCCGGAACATCATCGGGAAGCTACTGGGAACAAAATGTTGGAATTAGAAGTTGAATTCACAGCTGGTTTGTTCGCAAATGTTTGATCAGAATATTAACATATAATATGACAATCTCAAAATTTTGGGCGGGGAAAACAAAAAAAAAAAAAAAAGCAAAATATCCGTTGACTCAGCAAAAAAACTAAATGGAAAGGAAAAGTTGGAATTCACTAACGAAACCATTACACACGTTTCAGGGTATATCCAGAGGAAGTTTATGGTTTGGCGGCCATTTTGTGATAAAATCTGAAAATTTGCGATCTTAATTTTTTTGAAAACGAGCCTCTAGTTTGCCAGAGTTTAACAAAATTTTAGGGCGGCGCTAGTGTAATGAGGGCAAGAGGGCACGGGGGCAAGGGCAGTTATCATTAATCATGATTTTAAAAGGGGAAAACAAAATTGTTTGGAAATAAATGGCTTCACCTAAACACTAAAAAAAGTAAGCAGGCGGACACAGGTAACAAATCCACTATTAAACACACAGAAAGTCTTTTTTTCTCTCCATAAAACCAGTTGAAATGTGTTTTTAAAGCACCTGCAGCTGCTGCCACATCTCTTTCTGTCTGCACTCAGATTCAAACGATGACAAATGTTTCTCTTTTTGCTCCTGCTGAGCTCAAACCGTAAACTCCGCCGTTGATGCCGTTGGCGGCTCCCCTCCGCGCTGCACGCTCAGTCGGCTTCAGCCGTAAAACACGACCCCTCCAGCAGGGATTCCAGACGAGTCGCATCACCGTTTGTCAGGGGGGCGGCCGTCATCTCGGCTCCGATTTCCACAGGGAACATTTTGCTTTTTGGGGTTCACTTCATCACCTGTCGACCTGCCGACCGGAGGTCAGCGGGAGTCTGGACCTGCACAGGTGCTGCAGAAGACTTTCTAACCCTGTGCAGAAACCAAAAGTTCAGGTGTATTAAGGTTGAACTCAGTAAGCCACTTTTTTATTGAGTAAATAAAGCCTAAAGCTCTTTTATGAGAAAAACTCTTCATTTTGCTCTTCTGACACTCAAATTGTTGTAAATTTTTCCCCTCAGCCGTTTCATTTGTTCTTTAAATCATTTTTTTCTTTCAACAAACCTAAACAACAGAAATAAAAGTATACAAACAGGAGATTTAAAACATCTCGAGTTTGGAAATTAATCTGCATATTTTGCCTTTATTTGGGTTTTTCCTGTTTATTTATTACATAATTAGTTATTTTTATGTGTTAAATTTTAAAGAACGCCTCAATGTTTGCATCATATTCACATTAGTCAATACAGAGAACTTGATCTGCTGAAAGTCAGACGGTGTTCCAGTTTAAACTGAAGAATTCAGAAGATGTAAGGATTCATTTGATCGTTTCAGATGCAGATTTGATTTTGATTTGGATCATTTTGATCGATCAGATTCACTGACCAACAATAGATCCAGAACTGAAATACTGAAGAGTGCATGAAGATTTCCAGATTCCTTGTATTTCTTTGAGATAATCAATTAAATATGTGAATAAACAAACAAATAAACAAGAATGAATGTCAAATATTCACATTTTAGCTTGATATAGTTCAGCCCACTGTTGTTCTGTCCAGAATAATCCGGTTCAAATATTGATTCGTTTCTATTTGAAATGTTTTTATGAG
Source organism: Oryzias javanicus (assembly GCA_003999625.1). Lineage (NCBI taxonomy): Eukaryota > Metazoa > Chordata > Actinopteri > Beloniformes > Adrianichthyidae > Oryzias > Oryzias javanicus. The sequence goes on from CM012446.1 coordinate 2,402,321, forward strand.
TCAATTCGATTCAGGACTTGCCTCAGACGGACAGATCTGGTTGGAATAGGAATCGATTCACTGATTAATCATTGCACCACGTGTACTTCCTCTACACATATATAGTGTAGTATACTATAATACTCAAGTATTCTTCTAGTATAACCCACTACTTTTAGGTCATTTGGATAACATTTAAATATGGAACAAAAGTTGTTTTATTGCCTCAAGAATCTGAGATTTTCACTGTTTGATGTTAACTAAGCTAAACATGTGAGATTATTTTTTTGTTTGTTTTTTTAACATCTCTGCATGTTTAAATCAAGCTTACAGCTTCAGCATTATTATTATTAATATTTTTAAGCTTGAAAATATCTAAAACTTTGCTGCATTTTCATTGTGTTCTCAATAAACTTCCAAAATGATCCTGAACTTGAACATGTTCAAGAGAAAAATCTTTATGGGGATTATATTTAAAAAAAATTAAGAATCAAATCAGGAGATTTGTGTTTTTTTAATAATGAGAAAAATGTCAGAAGCTCGCCGCGCGCGCGTTAGCGGTAAATCCATCTCTGTCTCTCTCTCTCTTCTGGGTCTGCTGCACGTGCGCAGGTCCTGTCCTGTCACTTGTCCGCGCACGCGCGCAGGGCCAGCCAGCCCGTGCCCCCGTGCTTCAGTGACGGTGAGCGCGCGTGAGCGGCAGAGGGCTCCTGCACCTTTGGGCGGAGGAACCGGCGCGCAGACTGCACAGCGGACCGCGCGCAGAGCGGAGCGCACGGATCACCTGCGGGCTCCTTCAGGCTCCCCACGAGGTTCGAGTCCCCCCTTCCTCCTCCTCCTCCACCCCCCCTCCGAAGTGTGGCATCCCCCCGTGTCCGCGTGGCGCCGCGCTCCCCGCTGCCTTTGCGCAGCCGCTCTCCGGAGCGCCAGCCTCCACCTCGGGCTCCGGGCTGCTTTCGCTTTGGCTCAGACCGAAGATCGGTTCGGATTGGATCGGATCGGATCGGCTCATGGGGATTTAGTGTCGTGATATGCTTTCGGGATCCGGATTCTCCGGGGAGGAATGGTGAGTAAATTCTCCGTCGCTGCGCGCGCGCGGCGGGAGGACGCGGGTTACCGGGTGACCTCTGCAGATCAGAGTCAGAATTCCAGATCTGTGGACTCAGATCTGCTGCAGGATGACACGAATCTTCTCACTTTCTCTCTGAAACATAAATATCCGAGTTTTTCCTCCAAACTCTGGAGAAACTTTGCCGCTCCTCTCTCTCTCTCTCTCTCTCTCTCTCTGGCGGGTTTTCTGTCATGTTTAAACGCACAGAATCAGCTGTCACATGCTGTGCGCGCGCGGACGGACGCTGCGGGCTTTGGAGAGTCCAGTCTCTGCTCTATTGGAATGAATGTTTTGGGACTTTTGCGCCACATCGATCTTACGTGCGCCAGTGGATTCCTGCAGTCTGCGCGTCTCCGTTTATGAACTGTCCGTCTTTTCTAAACTTCTGATAAGTTGTCTCCTTCTACCGCAGTTGCTCAACTCTTAGTGATAACCCTTATGTAATATTTATGGAGCCGTCACGCAGGGAATCAGCGCGCCATTGACCAAAGGTTCAGGTGTAATCTGCGCTCATCCGCAGCTCTGATTGGAGGACGGAGGCTGTATAGTTTACGGTGCGGCGGCTGCAGCTCCGCAGTTATTTCAGGTGTGCAGGAGAATACCTGCAGGTGTGACTGACGGACAATCACTCCTCCCGCTCAGACTGGCGCTCATGGAGACGAGGAGAGCGGATGCGCTCTCTCTGGATGTGCAGCTTCTGTGGTCGATAGAAAAGTCCAGGTGACTTTGTCTTTGGAGATATCTCATCAGCTGGTGCGCGTGATGGAATGAGTCACAAACATTTACCTTTTAGGAATCCAGATTGATGTGATCGGATTACATTCACAGTTTCATGAGACATTGGATCTGATTAAAAGCATGAAAACAGGATCTTTTTCTCCACTAGAGGGCAGACTTCTGATCACGCGGCACAAAATTACCCATAAGCTCCATGACCTGCAGATCCAGCAGAAAGAACCTTAAAGCTTCAGTGAATTTTTATTCTGTGATCCTGACTGGAGAAGCTACGTTTACACCAGGCACGTGACACATTCAGAGGATGGTGTTCACACTGCACCAGCAGGGAGGGGCTTCTCTTTCTTCTTCTCTTTCTATTGTTTACTAGCTTAAGTTCACCAGACAGAATCTGAATTTCACCCCCACCCCTCTAATTGTTGGGGCATTTTAAGGAGTCGTTTTCTGAAGTTCTGACCCTCATGGCGTAGAAATATAGAACTAGATTCTGTCTTCCTTGTCAAGCACTTTGGGGGTTTTATCTGGGAAAGGAGCTATAGAAATCAATATTTACTTAATTACACATAAGTTTACATTTAACTGTAAGTAATGTTTTTGTTTTTCTCATGGAAGGTTTGCAGCCTTTCACAATAAGAGCCCGTTTCTGACTGACTGAAACTCAGAGAGAGCGTCACTGTTTATAAAAAAATATATGTTTTATTTCTGGCCATTAAACAAAGATATTAGATGTTTACAATAATTAAATTATACAAGTGTTGTATTTATCTGTGCAAAACAAGATACAACACACACAAGTTCCTTTCAAAATAAAACAATTTTAAAGACAAAGCTGCTGCATCAGATTTACTAAAAAATTTAGAAGATAAACTCCAACATGGTCTTTTCTATCTCTATAACTTTGCTCTCATACTTTTCTACTATCAAATTCAAATATCTCAACATTGTTGTGCAACTAGAAGAACTTTTCTTCTGAAAAGCAGCTGGACTGTTGCTCTGCAGAAGATGAGTTCATAGATTGTTCTAAGAGTCTCAACAGTTGGATAACGTATCTACATGAGGATCCTGCTGGCAAACCCATATCATAATACTGCTCCTGCATGCACTCTTCTCATGACCTCCACGTTCTTTAAACTGCAAAAACTGACATTAAATGATGAAAAAGGCATTTTTTTTTTAACATTCTACAAATAAAGCTACAAACATTTAGAGAATGTGTCAAACATTATCTTTTAATGCATTGTTGGTAACCCCCACCCCCCCGATTCTATCAGCTGGCCCCTCATGGGATGCAGATCCGTCACTTCCCCTCTGAGGCATCTTGGGGGGGGGTTGGAGGAGGCGGAGCTGAGCGCTAACGTGTCAGATACGTTACCTCAGCTATTAATCACCCCGCTGCTCTTCAACAGGAGGCTTTTGCCCCTGCAGAGATGCACCCAGGTGCTGATGGAGGAGCTCTGACGGGCTGGAGTCTGCGTGGGGGTGGGACGGGATTAGGAGAAATGCGTTCTCCAGAGCTGACCTGCAGTTTCTCTGGATAATGTACGCTTATCTCAACACTAGTGCTGCTGCAAACGATTATTTTAATAGTCGACTAATCATCGATTAATTTTTCCGATTAGTCGACTAATCGGATCATGGACAAAGTGGATGTAAAGAAAATCTGAAATATGATTAGCTTTAAAACAAAAAAATCCTAAATAAGCTAAAATCGCTAGCATATAGCTGAAATATTAGCTAAACTCCAAATTAGCCTAAAAAACTGTAAAAAAAAAATCCCAAATTAGCTTAAATAGCTAGCATGTAGCTGAAATATTAGCTAAACTCCAAATTAGCCCTAAAAAACTGTAAAAATTCCAAATTAGCCAAAATAGGTAGCATGTAGCTGGAATAATAGAAAAACTCCAAATTAGCCTAAAAAACTGTAAACATTTAGAATTAGCTAGCTAACATGTAAATGAAATATTAGCTAAACTCCAAATTTGCCTACAAAACTGAAAAAATCCTAAATTAGCCAAAAGAGCTAATATGTAGCTGAAATATTATCTTAATTCCAAATTAGCCTAAAAAACTGAAAAAGCCTAAATTAGCCAAAATAGCTAGCATGAAGCTAAAATATTAGCTAAACTCCAAAATAGCCTGAAAACCCTTAATAAATGCCAAAATAATCCAAAAAGCTAGCAGAATGTCATTATAACTTTCAACTTTACTACAGTCTGACTCCATATATTATAAAGTAACGATTAATCGACTATTAAATTAGTTGTCGACTATTTTAATAGTCGATTAGTCATCGATTAGTCGACTAATCGTGGCAGCCCTACTCAACACAGAACAGACGTTCTTCTGAAGATTTGCTGCAATCTGTGGATCTAAAGACGAGAATGAGGAAACGCTGAGGAGGCTGGAGCGTGCGGGGCAGATCTTTGGGTTGGGGAGAGATCTGATGCAGGAATTCCTGTTATATTCCTTTCAGGTTGACCGGTTCATTTCTGATAATGCACATTTGGTCGAGCATTATCCCTTACTTTGTTTTCATCCACAATCTTATAATATTTTATACATTTTTACATATTAAACACATAATTATTCATATTTATTTATTTCTAAAATCTTCAGTTTTTGAAACTTTGCAGCATTTTTACTCGCTTTAACACTCTCCTCCATGCTGTTTTCATTGTGTGGAAGTGGTTTTTGGTTTGGCGTGACTCCAGATTTCCCACAATGCCCCCCGGCGTGCAGGCAGAGGAGAGCTGTGAGGTTTTCCTCTGTTTTCACACGTTTGCACCTCCAGCTGCGTCGCGCAGAGAACTCTGGAGTCCAGGACCGGTTTTTGTTCTCTAAATTCAAAGGTTTTGGCTCATAACTTCAGACTTTAGCAGCAGCAGTTTAGTGAAACCATCCAAACCAAACGTGTTCGGCTCAAACTCTGCTTGTGATGCGACTCGTGCAGCAGAGCTGGAAGCGTGGCGCTCGGCGGCGCTCGGCGGCTCGCTGACCTTTATCACCTCTACCTTCAGCGGCGAGGCCGTTTCCTCTGGCACAAAAGTCTCGCTGGGGAGGGAAGAGGCTGCAGAGATGCACCGCCTTGAGGAGGGAGGGGGGGGTCGGTCTGTCAGAGGGAAGCGTGTTGGCGTGTTGCGCTCTCCGCCCCGCCGCCATAAGGTGAGAGGCTCCTAAACGCCGCTCTGCAGGTCTGTGACTGTTGGTTTGTGCAAACGTCCAGATGTGAAGCGGCCGGTGCAGCAGAAGCAGAACTTCCTCACGTGCACGCTCCGCCACACGTGCACGCTCCGCCACACGCTGTCATGAAATCAAAGAGGAATCGGATTGAAATGATGATGGTCGATGTTTCCATCAGGCGGCGGTGATGCTGCAGGATCCGTGCGCTTCACCATCGCTGGTTTCTGATCCAGATCACGTCATCAATGACATGATCATCATGTCCACCAGTCAGAAGACTGCAAGCATCATGGGGGGGGTTACCCAGAATACACCAAAACAACCTGTTTGTTCAAAAGTTTTCAACCTAAAGAAAGTAGAAAACATAATGAACGGAAATCTGACCAGAATTTGAAACGTTTTTGCTCCAAAAACTTAATCGCAACAACTCCACCAGATTATTTTAGCTTCATAGCAGCGAAGAGAAAGAGTCCCAAACTATTCAATTTAACTTTTAGGGAAAATACGATTAAAAAAAAAAATGTTTTAATTGTTTAAAAATCCTAAAAATCACAAAAATGTGAACAAAAATCCACTTTGATTGTTAAGACTTTTATTTTTTTAAGTGTTTAATGCGGAGGTCTGTACCCCTTCACAATAAAAGAGCCATCAGCGTTTTGAAAAAAACTCCCCATTTTAAGCCATTTATTAATAACAAAATATAGCTATTAACTTTTTACAATAATTGAATAACATTTAAGTTATTTTACTTTTGAAAGTAGTATATACAAGTTCTTATCAAAATAAAAGTACAGGCTGTGTCTCCAATAAAAGATCCACAAAAAAAAAGAAAACATTTCAAGCTTTTCAAGTTAATTTGATCTTTTTTTAAATAAATATATAAAATTTGTCAAATTTCACCACGTGTTCTTCCATGTTAAATTAAAGAAGCTTTTAATTAAAATAAAGTTATTTAACGTTATATCAACCTTAACATGAATAAACTGTTCAGCTTTTGTGTGTAAATCAAGTTAGAATGAAAATGATGATTCTAGTTTCTTAAGAGGTCTTGATAAATTCTGCAGCTGCACACTTGTGACGTGCGGATGAGCTGCTTCAAGGTGTCTGCCGCTCCACCGTGGGGTCCCTCAGAGCCCGGACAGAAGGTCGCCGCAGAGGTCATTTTGGGTCCACTCTGCCAAAAACTGCAGTAGAGACACGTGCACGCTCCAGATCCAGTCAGAAATCTGTGAGCAGCGTTTTGCTGCACGGTGGAGGAACCTTCAGTGTCTGGGCTCTCTGCTGCAGATCATTTCCTGTCCCTGGATTGTGTTTTTGGAGTCGCACGTTTGTATGTTCTCCTCCAGGCACCTTGGTGTCCAAAAACAGGCTTCACAGGTTAACCGGCGCCTCTAGATCGTCCCGTGAGGATGTTGCCCTTCAACAGGCTGCCGACCTGCCGGGGTGTTCCAACCTTCCCCCGGTAGTGTCTAATATAGGCTCCAGCAACTCTGTGACACTCAATGGATGGATAAAAGTTTCAATTTTAGGTACTTTTTAAATGTATTTATGGACACATAATTTTCATTGTTGGCTTAAATACTGAGGAATACCTTTAAGATACTTTCCATTGACTGAGCTGTGACTGTTAGGAAAAATCAGAATTTTTAAAAATAATAATCTTCTGGAACAAAAGTATGGAGTCTCGAAAGAGCCAAAATTAAATAAATATATACACCATTGAATAAATAAATAAATGTGGCATTAAATAAATAAATGTTGAAATAAATAAATAAATGTTGAAATAAATGTGGCATTAAAATATTAAAATAGCCATTAAAAAGCCATTTTTAACATTTCATAATATATTTATTTATTTCATGATTGAGGCCAGATCCACAGAGCAGAGACATGAGAGTTAGGCCCCGCCCACTGAGTTTGACGAGAGAATCTGACAGATTGCAATTTCATGGTGTGTCCACTTCCTGTTTCATGAAATGTATAATGAAATCATGAAATAAATAAATATATTATGAAATGTTAAAAATGGCTTTTTAATTGCTATTTTAATATTTTAATGCCACATTTATTTCAACATTTATTTATTTATTGCAACATTTATTTATTTAATGCCACATTTATTTATTTATTTAATGGTGTATATATATGTATTTAATTTTGGCTCCTTCGAGACTCCATACAAAAGGTGTTGGGGCAGTTTTCCCTCTTTTCTGGCTCAGGATCCGTAGATATTTCAGGATAATCTTTTATCATAAAATACATTTGGATTTTTTTGTTGACAATATTCACATTTAGGAAACATTTAAGGCTTTTCTGACCATTCTGTGGTTTGTTGTTAGTAGAAGAAACTCCAGTGTTAAATCCTGCAGTCAGATAAAACCTGTACCATGGAAGAGAATGTCGCCAAAGCAGCGTTATATAAGAAGAACATCCACCTATAAATGTCAGACGTTAAAGCTGCAAAATCCAGGAATGTGTGAAATTGAAAGGAAAAGACTCACTCAGGTGTTTCTGCAGAGACGATCCAATCAGAAAGCTTCTTCAGTTTTCAATAAAGTTCCAGCTTTCACTTTATAATGACACAAATAAATAACAAAGATGTAGAAAAACTGAATAACAATATTAATTAAAAGCAGGTGGATTTCTATTCATGCACCTGCAGAAAAGAAGAAGCTTCATTTGTTTGGGAAGTTCCTGGACGGTTCAGGACGGCGCTCTCCTTCTGCAGTCTTCTCTAAACGCAGCCAGAGGTTCCCAAAATGCTAGAAAATAAATATAGTTCCTCATTATTTATGCATACGGGCTGCAGGCCGCCTTTCACCTCCGCTAAGACTCAGACGCTCACTTCAAGCTGAAACACACAGGAATGTTCCGGAGGAGTCTGTGGTCTGCTGGGATTCTACGACTGATCCAGAGGATCAGATTCTCGGGTTTCTGAAGTTTGGATCCATGTGTCCACTTTAGATTGAGTGTTTGACAAAACCCCACCTATGAATTATTCCAAAAACCAATCGGATTTATGAGATTTAGCTTCATAACGGTGGTTTTTTAAATTATTCAACTTATAAAAAATTAATATTTCAGGGGAAATAATAATAAACTGTTTAAATAAATGACAAAACAATCACAAATGTGAACAAAATCCCTCTTTGATCATTTAAATTTCTGTTTGAATTGCTTTTTTTTATTTTAACATAAGTCTCCAACGCAGGGGTGTTCACCCTTTCAGAATAAAAGAGCTGCTTTCACACTAAAAGACTTCAGAGTTTACAAAAATATTCCTTATTTTAAGCAATTTATTTTAAAAATATAGCTATTAAATAATTAAAATGATTGAATTTTAAAATGCAAAAGTTATTTTACTTTTGATGAGAAGCTCTTTTCAAAATAAAATCAGATTTGCGTCAAATAAGGTCCTACGGATCCCAAAAACATTTTTTAAACTTGACTTACTCCCAACAACTGACCCGTCAGTCATATTTAGGTTTATGAACCATCAAATAAACTTTATTTTAACACTAAATATGAACTTTTATATGTTTTCGCTGCAAATATAACTTTTATAAAACTAAAAGTTTTTCTCCATCATCGCATTAATGGACGACTTTCTCACAGCGACGATGATTCTTCCAAAGCTGAATAATTGTTTTTAGTAAAATGTTGAATTTAGTGCAAATAACTGCATTAACTTTTGAAGTTAATTTGACAATTTCATTTGTTAAATTTAACCCTTTGGGGTTAATAGAGGACATTCATCCAAATAAAACCTGACATTTTTCATTATTTTGACTGTATTTGCAGCTGCAGGAGAGAATTTGTGAACCTTTTTGGATTTATGCATAAAGCGGACACACAATAAAAACATGAAAACATAAATTGGTGTGATTTAAGGAGGCAATGTTTGTCTCCATCACTGTGATCTAGATTGAGATGTGGAGATACTAAAGGATTCACATAATTCTTATTTCAGCTGCATTTTCTCTGTTTACTATCAAATATAAACGAGTTATGATGTTTAATCTGCACTAAAATTAACGTTCTACTACATAAAATGACATCTTTCGGATTTAAATGAAGCTTTTTTGGGTTAAACAGCTGCTTCATCGACGGACACTCCCGCTAACCAGCCGGCCGACCTTTTCTACCTCGTCTTAGAACCTCACTGGCCCACATTTTAGCCCCTTTGGATTCCTCAAAGCGTTCGGGCTCCGCTCCAAGTCTCTTCCAGCTGGAGTGGAGCGGGGCAGCGTGGCGGTTCTGGAAAGGTCAAGCGGCGTCCCGTCCCGCTGTGAAGCAGAGTGGAAGTTCTCCCGGGAGACGACAAGCAGCCGTCTGAGGATGAACGGTGGAGGGAGAACACGCAGAGGAACCTGAGAGTCACTCCAGCTCGACTCCCACCTGCTGCTCTGATTCATGGAGATACAAATGATGACAGAACGCTGATGCCTCCAGGTGTAAACAGCTGAAGAAGTTTTTTATTCAGATTTCTTTTGCTTTTAATCTTCAAAGAATAAAAAATTAGATTGAAAAGCTTTATGTTCGTACGAGCTCAACAACTCCATGAAAAAAAGGAATCAAGATACATAAAAAAGTACAAATACAAAAATTTCTTTACATAAAAAATGTCATTTGAAAAAGATCACAAGAAAATCTGCTGGGCGGAGCTACAAGCTCCCAGCTCCGCCCCATTCTGATGCGTCCACCTGCAGACGTAGATCCGTGAACGTCTTTGTTTTCCTCGTCTGAGCTGGAATGTGGATCAGAACCTGTTAGCTCTGGTTTTCCTCGTCTTTTTGTTGCTCGGGTAATGTTAGGTTGGCGGTGAGCTGGTGGGAGAGGGTGTAAACAAAGAGCTCTCAGCAACAGAAACAGAAACTGTCCTAGAAAACTGCATTTTTGTGTAAAAACAGCATAATCATATCTTAACCCTTTAACTCCTTAAAGGGAAACCAAACCAAGAAGTTTGAAGCTGACTCCGCCCACAGCTGAAATTTGAAAATCCAGTGAGAGGGGCGGGGCTTGGGGGCTAGAATGTTATCATTACTGGAGCTGCAGATCATGACGTCAGACTTCTGAAACTTACATGATTTGACCAATCACAAAATTCAACTGTAATACCTCATTTTAACCTGAAGGGGGCAGCACACAGACGGGGTTTGACTAGATTTTGAAGAATTAAGAAGTTTTATTTCAATTTGTCAAAAATTTGACTACGACCAACAGACAGAACTTTTAAAGCTCCATTTATAGATGCCAACAGACAAAATAAGTCCTTTTAGGGTTTGGTTACCCTTTAAACATTTTCAACCGCTTTCAAAATCTACTGGAATTATTGCATTAAGAACTGAAAAATAATAGTAACACTGGAGCTACGCAGTTAAACATCAATGTAAATGCTTTGAAGTTGGATCGGAAGATGATCACGGTGGGATTTTAAATTTATTTTTGCTGGAAAACTATCCAAAGATGACGAAACAGGATCGTCTTTGACTGGAAGCTTCATTTTGGGGGTTTGATCTGATCCAATGTCGACCAGAATTCACAGATTTGTGATTTGGGCCGTGAGTGTTCGGTGAAAATATTCCGAACTTGGTTTGGATTCGAATCAGGCTTTTATTCTGAAAGGCAGAGCCACTCTTCACCCTTTTAGAAAGCAGGTGAAGGGTGAAGAAGGCCAGAGTCATTTGAGGGTTTGGAGACCACGGCGGTGTTGTTCTGTGAAGCTCTTCTGGGCATATTTGGTCTGCACCGGGCCCATTGTTTACCCAGATGCTTGGAAGAGGCCAGGAGTCAAGCGTTGAGCTCTGCCCTATTTATTTTTCATAAATGTCAAAGCTGTGTAGATAAAACACGGTGAGAATATGTGGCAAAATAAAAGCGCTCCACGCAGCGTCTGAATTTTCTGTTTTTCCTCAGTAAGTCAAGTCTGTCTGCAAAGCAGGCGGGAACGTTCCTCCAGATACTTCATCCCCTCTGCAGGAAGCTCCTGGAAGGAAGGAACAAAAATCACTTTTTTAGGGTTTTTTTGACTGAACATGCAAGCTGGAGGCTTCTAAACAAAAATAAAAAACTTGCTCAAAGTTGGAGAAAACGTAAACAAGTTTTACCCAGCAGAATTCATTTGGGATGTTGTCCTCAAAGGTCCAGATGGAGGAAAACCGTTTTCCGCGTCACAACGATCATAACCGAACGAGGTCAGAACATGGTGGAACAATCAGATGTCCAGATGCTTAAATAGGAATTGATTTGCTTTAGTTGATCTTTATGTAACGCTTGTTTTTGCCTCCAGCTGATTAGACTTTATAATTAGTTTTCCAACCTTTAGCACCCCGTTCTCAACTAACTTTTTTTACAGTTTGAATATCGACTTCCTGTTCAAAGTAAAACTTTTTTCACTCGTTCAGACTTTTGTCCTAAACATTAAACAGTCATTTTAAATGAGACAGCATTATTTTTAAATTTGATTATTGTGTATTTTGTTGAAAAATCAGTAGAAGTTGAAGGTCCCAGAAGACTTTAGGAGAAAAAACCACATTTCCTCCCTTCATAGTGAAAAATAAGAAAAACTGTCACATCATCACTGAATATAAAACAAAGTGTTGCTGCGTCACAGCAGATGATCGTGAAGCTGTGAATGCAGCTCAGACGCAACAGAGAAGAGGCAAATCTTTTATTTATCTTTAAAAAATGATGTTTTTATTTTTTATAAAGGTTTCTAAAACCTCACGCATAAGCAGAAGTTTTTTTCATCCGGTTAAACTTCTTTCATCAAAGTCAAAGCAGATCTGGTTGTTTTCTATTGGGCCCACCCACCTATCAGACGAAGACACGCCCCCAAAAAGATGCTAAACAGTGGAAGCTCCTCCTAAACACAAAGAGTTGTCATAAATAAAAAAAGAAGCATCAAACCGATCATTTTTTTTAAATTAAAAACATGAATTTTCAGCATGACGCGCTCTCTTCTCCCTCTAGAGGCATTTGGAGGAACTGCAGAATTACATTACATTATGTGAAATCCAGAGAAAATGAGTTTCATTTAATTTAATTCTTCTAATCTATCATGACAGTTCAAAGTGACTGTATATGGGAACTGGACTGAGAGGCGTTTGAAACAGAAAGTTTGAAATCCCATAGACTTCTATGGAGAAATAAACACCTGTAAAGGTGAATTCAGGTGAATCGAAGCCCTGCGGCGCCATAGACGAGACTGACTGATATGCAGAGTCTGCCAGCAACACACTTTGGGCGGCGCGGCCAAAATGTAAAGACCTGAAGTTCGACTGGTCACCTTTTGCCGCCTTTCGCTCCCGCGGCGGAGCTCGCTCGTTAGATATGGCGGCAGACAGCGAGACGCTGCGGCGGCTGCCAGCTCAGGTTTCATCGAGAAACAAAAAGAAAAAGGAAAAAAGTTTCCTAATTTTATTTCCCTCTCCTAATATGAGACAGAGAATCTTCAAGCTCAGCCGCAGAGACACAGAAACTCAGGGGGAGCGGCTGTCATACAGACACAGCCGCCTGTACTGAGAAAATCTTTGAATAATAATCATATAAACCCAAACATGGAGACAAGATTACAGATGTTTTTGTAGAACTCTTCACAAATAATCGAACTTATTCCTTGACATCGAATGTGTCTTTCATTCATTTCTAAGACACAGCTGGTAGCTCCTCCCACATGTGCCCATGGCATCAGGAACACATTTTTTTTGACAGGCGGTGAGCAGCGAAAGGGGGCGGGGCACAGGAATTGTGTGTCCGTGCATGTCTCAGTCTCTTTTTTAGTCAGAATAACATCCGTGATCTGATACATTTTATTAACATGTTCTTGACAAATCTACTTTTTCAATTTGTGTGTTTTAGCTGTAAACGGACCAATCAGATGCCTCAATAAAAGTGGGCGGGGCCAGCTGCCTCCCAACATCTAACGTCAAAAATGTTTGACAGACTTTGTGTACAGTTAAGTGGTAGGGGTGTGGCCTTCCAACAAACTCACTCCTGATTGGGGGAGAGGTTGCTATAGAAACCAATCACTGCTCATATATGTTGTCTGGCTCCAACGTGGCGCCGTCGTTGTTTCATTGGAACCAGAAGTAACCCATCAGCTGTGGGTGATGTCACACTTACTCGGTCCAGTTCTCCGATACAGTCAAAGGTCTTCAACCCTGCTTTGCTCCAGTTGGTTCTACTCCATCTTTGGTTGGAATCAGCAGGAAGTGGTTCTTCTCTGGTTAGGTGGAGTTATTATCTGTTAGTGGTCCGTTTTTGGATCTCAGGTGGTAAAAAGACAAAGCTTTGGTGCTGATTCAGGATCTGGCTGTGAATGAGAGATGGAACAATGTTTTTTGTGGCGTTCTGAAGACGTCCCTCTGACACGGCGGCTTCATGCTGAACACAGGAAGCAGGAAAAGGACAGACAGGGTTTCTGCGGTGAGACGCCGGCAGATGTTCAGGTGGAGCGTCTGGATCCACCTCCTTCGCTCTTTGTCGTTCTGATGTTCATCGGGTCCTGAAGGCTCTCTGGATGTGATGACACGGCGGGTCATGTGATCCCCCTCCTGCTGTCAGAGCGGCTGTCAGAGGACGGAGCAAAGTCGCTCTGACTGTTTCCTGTTCCCTCTCGCGTCTTTGTCCGCATGCATCACGTTCACAGAGCTCTCGGGCCGCCGCCGCTGCCGCCGCCGCCGCCTGCTCGTTCACCAGCATTTGGGCCGCTTGTGTTTTGTATCATTTGAGCCTTTTTAGAAAGTCAACAGTCTCTCCTCTGAGCATTTTTCAAAGCAGCAGCTCAAAATAAACCCTTGACTTTTCAAACGGCTCCACTTGTGCTCAGAGTCAAAGAGCGGCGGCGGCGGCTGGAGTGTGATGGAGAGGACCGCCTCCACGGCGTCCTCTGCATCCAGCTGGAATTCACACGATTGATGTGAGACGGCGTGTGATTGACAGCCATGCAGGAAATGCAGTTTGTTTAGTAAAGCATCAGCAAAAATCCTAATCATGTCAAGAAATAAACACATAGACAACACTAATAGATTCTCTCTTTAAATTTATTCAAAATTTGCTCAATTATTTGATCTTTTTTAAAAAAAAACCCTACTTCTCTTTTTGATTTAGATCAAAATTGTTAATATAAACCTCTCTCAGTTAATATTTGACAGTGGAAAAATGACTTTAGTGAACCTGACATTCTGCAATCCACAGAAACCTGTTGGCAAATCCGACTTCTGGCTTGAAAGCAGCAAATCAAAGCCGATGGAGTGATTTTTTTTCTCTCTCTCTCTCTCTCTCTCTTACTTTCTGCAGTTTGTTGGACTGACAGCAAAATTAATTCCACAAAAGTCTTTGAATTCGATCAAAGCAGAAGCTAACCTGAGGAGAAGACAGTCCTGCTAATCTGTCTTGTTGAGTGCTTTACCTCCTGATGGCCTCAGAGTTAGACAGAGCGAGCAGCCGGCAGACACGGCGGCACGCCACAGAAACACGCTGTAATACGCCTGATTTATGCCGCAATTTTGCTTTTTTTTAACTTTTGGATTGTATTTCTGTCTCTTTTTTTTGTCAGAGTGGGAGGTCTTCTGTCTCTGTTTTCTTCTCCCATCTTTGCAGATTTTTCTTAATTGTCCAGATCTCTTGATTGGTTGATTCTGATTATCTTCTATTGGCAGCAGCAGAGCTGACATCATTTCCGGCCGATAACGATATATGACATTTTCCTTAAAACTGTCACACGGTTTGGTACCGCGGAGGAATCCTGCATGACGGTTTCTGGAGGCGCTACAGGTCCACACGCTAAAGACATGTCTGTAGAATCAATGTGGATCACGTTAGAAGTTGTTTTATTGAGCATGAATTCATCCGACCACATCTAGGTGCATAAAAACACAGGAGATGTGGGGGTGTGAGGCTAGTGCCGTGATCCGGAGGGGTTTTAAATATATTGCACTTGCAAAAAAAACGCATTTAAAACCTCAAAAAGTAAGTTTTTTTTTATGGTAAAGCTATGCTGAAACCATAGCTAACAGTTTTGAGCTTTTAGCCCAATACCTAGCGGTCCACTAGCTTTGTTACAGCCATAGCTAGTTATCCGAGCTTTTAGGCTAATAGCTATCTATGTTAAAGTCATAGTTGTATTAAAAACCTAGCTTGCAGTCCAAACTTTTAGCTAACTTTATATCTACGGTTTTAACATAGCTAGCGGTCCACTAGCTTAAAACCATATCTAGCAGTCCGAGCTTCAACCCCAATAGCTAGTGGTCTGCTAGCTATGTTAAAACCAAAGCCATGTAAAAGCGTAGCTAGTGGTCCGAATGTTTAGCCCAGTAGCTAGCGGTCCACTAGCTTTGTTACAGCCAAAGCTATGTTAAGCTAGTTATCTGAGCTTTTAGGCTAATAGCTATCTATGTTAAAGCCATAGTTGTATTAAAAACCTAGCTTGCAGTCCAAACTTTTAGCTAACTTTATATCTACTGTTTTAACATAGCTAGCGGTCCACTAGCTTAAAACCACATCTAGCAGTCCGAGCTTTAACCCCAATAGCTAGTGATCTGCTAGCTATGTTAAAACCAAAGCCATGTAAAAGCGTAGCTAGTGGTCCGAATGTTTAGCCCAGTAGCTAGCGGTACGCCAGCTCTGTTTTGAAAAGGTGGCTTCTCGGGCCTCTAGCTATCGTAGCTAATTTAAGTCTTTTGATCTATTTTCCTGCTCAGATTTGAGCCAAAATCTAAACAATCTGTGTCAACATAGTTTCTGCAAAGCGGCAGGAAGTCATTAGTCATTGTGGGCAGGACTCTTGCCGTTGAGTAACTCCTCCCCCTTTCCCTCTACATTGGTGAGAGTTTGGAGCATCACAAATACAATCTTTTTCAAACCAAATTTAATTTCACAACAATTTAAATACATAAATGATCGTTTCCTCGTCCTCCGTCTTTGGATAAAAACATTCTAAAAACTCAATTTTCTCCAGACGTTTCGTTTCTTCTCCTTTTCCAACCCCTTCATCTGACATCTCAGCAGCACACAGCTCAGTTTGTGTTTGCAAAGACCCAGCAGCTCCCGCCATGTGACCTGAGGGGGGGGGGCGTTTCTCGCAGCTCCTGTGGGTCGGCTCCAGCTGAAACTCAGGAGAACCGAGCGAATGAATGAGGGAGAGAGAGAATGAAGGATGGAAAAAAAAGAGGCAGCTGGAACCCAAGTGTGATGAAGTGACGAGAGGAAAGCGGTTCACAGCTTCACGGCGGGCGGCGGCATTCCTCGAGCCGCCGCATCAGTCCACAAACGCCCGTCTGCAAACTCTATTTACCCCGGGTTGAGAGGGAGGAGGAGGAGGAGGAGGAGGAGGCAGTAACTCGGCTGCAGAGTCCGGAAATGCATTTGTGGAGCATGCACACTGCAGGGATGCATGCAAACGGCTCCAAAGCCTTTAAGATGAAAAATGTAACGAGGAAAAGGAAGGTTTGTCTTTAACCCTTTGACACAAAATCTTAAACAATCGGTAACTTTTCAACCGTTTAAAGTTACAGCTCTGCTGTTAAAGTGTTTCAAATGAAAAAAACTTTGACAAAAATGTTGTTCTAACATCTTCTTGTGACACATATGAAGAAAACTAACCTTAAAAATACATTTATGAGTATTTATTTATTCAAAACCGTTTCAAAAGATCGCATTTGTACTTTTCAGCAAAAGGGGAGGGAAAGAGGGCGTGGTTTCCCTATGTCAACAGTCCCGCCCACAACTGAAAATCGCAGAAACTACGACCCAATCCGAATGCTTCCCTCCTCCCTTCTCTTTCATGTAGCCGTCCAAACTGAGAGTTATAGAATAATAGTGTCTCATACTTTGGTCATCTCTTTCGTTCGATGACATCATCAATAATCGCCGGTCCGCTAGCTTTAGCGCAGAGCTTCTAATGGTTGAAGATGCACAACAACAGAGGTTTTAGAACTTTGATGCTACAGCAAAAATGACTTACGTTGAAATGTAAACGTCTGCGCTTCAGAGCGCGCCCACGTGAAGACGCGGTTTAGCTTCACGATGAAGGACTTCCGCTCGGAGGGAGATATTTAAAAAATAAATGTTTGCACTTAAACTGCCCCTTCAAATGGAGGGGAAGAATTCGGATTAGGCCTTTGTCCTAGAAAGGGACACAGTTTTAAAAATGTGTCTAAAACAACCTTATCTTAATTAAAAAGCCACTTTGAAAACAGGTAAAAAAATGATCAAAGTGGGACTATAAAGCGTAACCAAACACTAAATCCACTTTTTATGTCTGTTGATTTCTATAAATAAGGCTTTAAAAGTACTATCTGTTGGTTTTTGACCAATTAAAATAAATTTCAATCTTGAGAATTCATGAAAATTGCTGCCCCCTGCAGGTTGAAACGAGGTATTACAGTTGAATTTTGGGATTGGTCAACTGGTGTAAATCCCAGAAAGTTGATGTCATTAATGCACCAGTATAAAAGCCCCGCCCATCTTTGATTCTGTAGCAGTCGGTTGTTAGCGTGTTAGCTTTAGCATGGTTTGTAGGTGTATAACTAAAAATCTACTGGTTTACACAACTTTCCAGAGGTTGAGTGTAATTGGAATTACAGCTACCCTGTTTGGTTTCCCTTTAAGATGCCAGATTTGTCAGAAACTTTTAAACATTCTAACGTTTTAGCAGGTTAATTAAAGTGTCTTTTCATGCAGGAATGTGTCACTTCCTGTTCTCTTTGTGTTATTTTTATCTCCCTTTTGTTGCTTTTAGTAATTTGGTTTCTCTTAATTGTTAATTTTCTCTTTTATTCTGAAGCACTTTGGCGTTTTATCTAAAGATCATTCAATCGCAAGCATTTTTTTTTTTTTTTTTTGGTTAAAAGCATGAATCTGTTTTAGAACAAATAATTTGTTATTCGCCCTGTTAAAGTCTGTTATTTCTGGTATGATGATGTGAGTCAGAGCGCAGAGGGGAACCGAGATGCGGCTCCATGTTGGCTAAATGGATTTGGATCAATAAAAATAGATTTTTGCAAACTGATTCAGAAAAAAAGAGAAGGGTTTAAATGCATTTTGTAAAATAAAAAAAGGCTCACAGCACTTTCATCTGCAGACGGATTTATATTTCCCTTGTTTTGTCCCAATTAAGAAGTTTGTATTTAAGTCTTAATTCTAACATAAATGTGGAGTAAAAACATTTTTGAAAATGATTTCTTGAAGCTTTTTTTTGTGTTAGTAGATTTGGTAACCTTGGTAACAAAGAAAGGTTGAAAAGCCTTTAAAAGCGTTGATAAGACCCAAACCTGCTCTGCTGATGGAGGCTCCCGCGCCTCCTGACCCCGACCTGCTGCTGCATGTTTCTGCAGCTCCTTCCACAGCGTGTAAACCAGGAGGATGGGCTTCCTGACAATTATTTTTTTTTTTAGCCGTGCTGCAGAGAGAAAAGCGTTCTCATTAGTGCTCCCTGAGAACCGTAATGGGAAAAAGCGGTCCTTGACTTGAACATTTCTGCGGTGAAACTCCTCTGGAGACATCAGGAATGTGAAATATAGTCTATTTCTCTTCCAGAATTAGAGTTTTAAATGTTTTCTGTGAGGGAATCTGATAGGAAGAAGGGTTTATGAGGAAAACTCATCAGGAAAAATATCGTGAAATAGATTAAAAAAAAAGGATTTGCCAGGTTCATCCTGACGGTTTTGCATTTTTGCAGCATAAACTACTTTATTCTTTGTATTAAATAAACAGAATAATTTGAATCCGGTGGTTTTTTTAATGTGTTTTAATCTGTTAATGCGATTAAACGCGATTAACGTGAATCAGCTGACTCGGATGCAAAGGAAAGTGGCTTTTCTTAGCGACTTTGCACAATAATTGATTGAAAGTTTGACATAACAGCACAACAGTTTCTGTCTCTCCCTTTAGAATCTGCTGGAGTTGAAGGTTTAGTCTGGAAGCACTGGAACTGAAGCGGTTTGAAAGGGTTAAAGCATTTGGAGTTGTGAAAATTAGAAAATGTTCTGTTTAGTTGCAGAATAGTTTATGTCTCAGTCCGATCACGTGATCAGAAATCGGCTCAAATCTGTTGTTTTGTCCTCATCTGGAATCAGATTTATTTAATTCTCACGATCAACAGTTTATATTTCAATCCTTTAATTACAGATAAAAACCCTCATAAAAGTCTGAACGGATCAGGATAAAGAGGAGCAGAACGGGAGCATAAAAACACATCTGCTGTGTGCAAATAGTTTATAAAACTGCGTAACAGCAAACTGCATCACATTCAGTGTTTCAAGAGGATTTGAGGACAAAGCTGCGTTCAATGCAACAAACCTCATTACGCATCTCAAAAACTGCAGAATCGAACGACTCCGCTGCACCGATGAGAAGGAACAGCATCAACTCAGACGACGTGTTGTTTTACTACATTTTATTCTTTAAGACAGAAAATAAAACAATAAAATAAAAAACCCCAAAGTGGTATTTTGATCCGTTTCTGACTAATCCCTTAAAAACCAGCCCCTCCCAACCCTTGAAAACGAGTGGGTCCTGGCGCGCTGATGTCACAAAGTGAGAACCGCCCCTTCCAGGAGGAGTCTGCTCTGCCAGCACCGTCCCCAGTCTAACACAAACACAGACTTTCTCTAGCGACTTCAGGGATCGAGTCGTTTTACTCCCAGGTAGAAAAAAAAAATCCTATTTCATAATTTGTTCTTTAGGTAATATATGATCATATTTATAGATATAGTTTAGTCTTAAAGGATGAAGAAAATCCCTTTGACCCTTTAAGGTCACCATGTTTTTACTTAATGACTCTGTTACTCTTTATTTACTGACTTGTTTACATCTCTGCTCAGTATTTTGGGTCGAGTTGCTCTCTGTATTTCATTTAAACTTTTATCAGTTCACTTTTTTTGCTTTTACCTCTAAAGAGAGAAACACTGTTTTAGTTTAAATGATAAAATAATTCTTGAGGTGGAGTCAGAGTGACGTCATCAGCGGATGAAGACTGAAGATGATGCAAGAAGTTTTTATGACTCAACTGAAGACGACGTCACCTGGCTGAAGGAGAACCTGATAACATGATGAAATAATGTTCATGAGATAAGAATTGGGGACAAAATAAATGTTTGTTTTGCCAAATCATGCCTACATCTGGATTGGAAGTTTGAAACAGAACATAGTTTTTATTTCAAAACGGAGGTTTTTGTTCCAATTTAAAGGCATTTTCATGCAATTCCAGTTTGGCGGGCCGCATATGGCCCCCGGGCCGTAATTTGCCCACGCCGTATATTTGCGGCAGTCGCGTTTTTCCATGCCGAGCGTCGTTTGCACCCATCGATTTTCCTCTAAAGTTGACATTCATCAGAGGAGGTCGTTGTGAGTTCTGACTGGATGATGCGTACGAATCTGTGGATGGCGGCCGTCCAGATCAAGAAATGCGAGCCGCCCGGTCGCACGCCTGACGCCCGACGACCACATTGGAGATCCTGCCGATGCCTCCCCATGGCGCGGTGGCGGTCGGATCTGTGGTTGTAGCGTAGGACGGTTCAGAACGTCTGTGGATGAATGGGCCACATGGAGGCGGTCCTCTCCAGTTTTGGGTTCTTCTGTGTCCGTCTTTGAGGAATCCGGCGGTCCATCAGAGGAAACAGACGTCTCTGGTTTCATGGCACTTCTCTTCATCTGGTTGATGTTGAAGCTTCTCACCTCCAGGAAGCATAAAACCAACATGAGACGGTGCCTGCAGCTGCAGCGTGAGCTGAAACATCCTGACATTCTGGCGGGAGAAGCTCGCCGGCGCTGCTGGCGGGACGGGCCGATGCGGCTCTCTGCTGCGCAGGAGCTGCAGACTGATGCTGGGGTCTGCGCGGCGGCGGCGGCTGGCGTGTTTGTGTTGTGGCTCGCTGAACGGTGTCTCATTACTGACCTGCTCTCAGGAATGAGTCGGCCGGACCCCGTCACCCAACAGCTGATGCAACGCCGACTATTTTTAGCTGAGACTCGCTCAACTGGTGGGTTTAGGAGGCCGAGCGCTGATGGGACAAGAAATGTTGAGATTTGATGCGTTAAACTTCTCTGATTTTGATTGAATTTACTCAATAATATTCGAAAAAATGACGTTTAAGTTTCATTTTTCCATTTGCTTCACGCGATCATAAAGACGGAGAAAAAGTTGCACCTTGTTGGCGCGGCGTTGGGCTGTGGATCGTTACTTATCATCGATCCTATGGGTGCTAAATTAGGCCATAAAGGTACGAAACTGCATGTATGCACATAAATCAAGTTTTGTCATACCACAAAATAAAGATGAACCCAAAAACGTAGGTTTTAACTGTCTGCCTGCCTGAAAAAGATTTGCTTTTGCGAAATATTTTCAGGTTTTTTTTTTTGGCAAATGTGAATTTTTTTCAAGCTTTATTGACAAAGAACATAATAAAGAAAAACAAAAAATACAAACGTATATAATAGATGGGAAAAAAGGAACATCAATCCAATAACATTCAGGCAGCAAACTTAAACTTGACATTTTCAAAAATCAAATTAGTTCAAATCGCTTTTCTGTTTAGAAGTTGTTTGATAATGTTACAGTACGATTTGATTTAACTCAAAAAATGTTTGAATCCTGGTTTAGATTTGGACCATTTGGATACATGAACATGGAATTTTATCAATAATTAAAACAACTTTGTGATAAAAATAAAACATTTGTAAGATAATTCAGAATCATTTCTTTATCTAAAATTTTGACAGTTTCTTTTCCTCGTCTTCATGATTGGTCGGCCACAAATCAAACGGTCCAATCAAAGAGCAGGTGGCTTCCACCGGTCCACAATAAAAGCCTTTTCTTCGTCCAAATCCCTCAGAGTTGAACTTAAACGTTCAGGTTTAGAGGAAAACAATCATTTCAACTTTAATTGACCTGAAATGTTGGTTTGTCCTCTCAGTGAGTTCATTAACAGCAGAAGACTTTAACCCTTTAGTAATGTGGGGCTTTTGATCATTTATAATTTAAATTTAATCTGTAATACGTATTTTCTTTGTGCAAACTTAACTTCTTTTTTACAAATAGTTTTCATTGTCGTTTGCAATAAACCTGAAACTGTTTTCATGTTTTATAACAAACATAAAAAGTGTATTTGCAAAATAAAATTCAATAAATCCAAGAAAAAAGTCAAATTAATAAAAAGAACATCCTTCTCACTAAATATTTTTCATGAATTCTTTGTTTTTTTCACTTTCCGTCCTGTCGACTCATCTATAGATGCTCCGTCATAAACTCAGAAGAGCGACTCATCAATCGTTCTGACTGATGCCGCTATAGCGATTAATCGAAATCTATCGGTTCATTATTTACAACTTCAGCACCACAATCGTGGACATCCGGTTCTTTAGCGGCTCGTGAAGTGAAACTCGATGCAGACACACTTTCTGACATTTACAATTATGTGTCATGACTCTAGTTAAGTTTGAAAGCTGGATGGACGTCTGCTGCGGGTTGAGTGGATGAAGATGCTGCAGCTCCAGAACTCTGGAACCATCTTCCTCCTATAGACAGTCTTCCTCACTAGTTTCAGTAAAGTGGCTTTTCTTTCTTTGATTTGATTGCATTTTAAATCGTTCTACTGAAAACAAATCCGCTCCAACAATTTGATTTTCTCATGATGGTCGACATTTATAAACAAAATTAAACCAAAAAACTTCATTTCTGTGTATTTATATTTTCAATTGTTGTAAATTAGCTGTAGCTTGGAACAAATTTGTAGTTTTATATCATATAAACGTCAATCGTGAGGTTAGAAGCTCCTGCAGACAAATAGATCCATGAACGTCTTTGTTTTCCTCGTCTGAGCTGGAACAGAAGGTTTAGATTTCTGCTTTTGTGCAGAAATGATCGTTTCATGAGAAGCTTTTCCGATTCTCTGATGTAAACAATCGTCTCCGTGGTTCCAGTGAAGACTCGCCTTCTTTAAAGAGGAAGTTTCCGTTTTCTTCTCAGTTTGGTGTCAGGTCGTCTCGTCCTATTGTTAGATTCTCTCACTTCAGCTCCAGGCCTTCCCTCCTCCACTGTTGACGGCTTTACAGCAGAAGAAAAGAGGCTGAACTGTTTTATGTGTTTATGGCTCCAAGTTTCCAGCTCTTTGCGGAGTAATCTGGCTGATAAGACGCCGCGGCTTTGTCCATGGATGTTTTGTAAAGCATGCAGCCGTGGACTCTGAGGTCAAGTTAGTCATCAGCTTGGAAGCTCCATGCCAGGAAATGTGAGCCTGAGACCGGGATTATAGTTTGGGGGTAAAATAAAACACGAAGCAAGCAGCGAAACTGCTAAAGCAGAGAGAATTACATCTCATAAGGAATGCTTTTAGACAAAACTGAAATGTTACGTTCTGCTGAAAGTACTAAAGAAAAGATTGTTTTTGTACTGCAAGAAAAGAATCTTATCAAGAAATGTTTATCAATAATTTAGCAATTTTTTTCTATTTAAAAAATGTGCCAACAGGGTAAAGATTTTGACTTTTGCGCCGTTGTTTCAGTGGGTCAGAGGGACGAACATTCAGAAAACCAGATTGTTTTGTGAAGAGGAACTCAGGCGTTTTAAAGACGTCTAGCTTAACTCCAAATGTTTGATCGAAAAATCTCATTTTTATAAAATCATTCTGTCCATCTTTGTTTGGTTTTTAGAGATGCCCCGCCCATGTTGCAGCCAAGTCTTCTCTGATTGGTTTTCTTTCATCACCTTGCTGTTAAAAAAAGGGATCCGGCTCTTTTATTCTGTCAATTTACAGTTGTTAATGAATTTTATTTGTTCAAACTTTTATTTTCTACAACCGATTATTGGGACCACCAAAAAAAAGTAATATTAAAAGATTTAAGGTCGTGCGTTTTTATTTATTTATTCATTTTTTAACTTGTCCTGTCTAACAGATGCGAGCTGAGAGCCTCTTGTGTTGGACAGATTTTACTGTTAAAGTCGTACATTTGTGAAAGATTTTTCTCATAAATGTACAACTGTAAAACACATACATGGAAAAGAAGAAACGTTTAGCCAAAGATTCTTTGAGTCATGAATGAACGAATTTCTTCTCATAATTTGAAAGTTGGAACTTTTTTCTCATAAGACATTAAAATAAAATAAAAAATGTTGTAAACTGGCCTTAATACTCCATCTTTATTTTTGGACAAATTAAAAAAAACTTTTTTTTTTTGAGAGAGATTTGTTTTTTTTTTTTACTTTTATTATTTTACATAATTATCTTGATTGTTTGTTTGTTTGTTGTTTTTTTTTTTAGATTAAGTCACTTTCAATCATTTAAAGCATAAAATAATATTATTAAAAAAAAGATTGAAATGAAGTCATTTTAAACTATTCAAGAATGGAGAAAAAATTTACCGGTTTGATTTGTGACTTTTATTTTGAAACTCCTAGCTGACACACACTTCCTGAAATGGGCAGGGCCAAAGTCTCTCTTCTCCGCTATGCGCGCACCGTTCTGCTGCATTTCTCTGCACCAAAAGTCCCGCCCACAACTCAGAATTGTCTTTCTACTGCAGCTGGTCATAAAATACGTCCTAAAAATGGACAAAAATTTCCTGATGTTGACTAAAAACTGCACAGTCAGAATTTAATGTCCTGAAAATGGAACGTACCATTATTAGTGTGAAGGATTCGTAAGAAGTTACCTACACTTACGATGTCTGGGTGATGCTGTGGTACAGTGTCCTCACCTTCTTAACAACCCGTCGCCCGCAGAACGCCCAAACTTTTATAAGAGATCTTAAAAAAATCCCATCCATGAAGGAACCAAGAATGGATGGAGCCATGCCTTACATGGTTTCTGTTTAATCACAGCAGATTCTCCTCATGATCCCGGAGCTGGATGGGCGGCTTTAGGCATATTACTGGCGGTTCCAAACTTCCTCCCATTAGTTTTCCAATTACCGAGGTCACAGGGGTCCTGAGAACACTAAAGCCTTCAGAAATGGGGTTATTGGAGCCGAGGGCCACAGGGTGGGCTTTACAGGACGCACGCTTGCCTTCAGAACGCCGGTTCAGTACATGTCAGAGGTTTCTAAAGGGTTTGCAACTTTTTACTCTGCTGCCAGACAATGAAATTAAAGTATCGAAAAGTAACACTAGATCTGCAAGTTTAGGTCAAAGTTAGACTTTAAACAGAAGCTTTGAATCAGGAGCTTTGAATGAATTATAGTCTGCATGTTTTGATTAAAGAATGCAGAACTATGGGGGTTTTGTCAGCCTTCTACACGTATGTTCCATCACATACAGATACTGAACAGCTGATTCCACAATGTTTACACTGTTTCCATCTAATAAAGTCAGAAGAACTTTAAGAAAAACAACCTACAATTCCACTTTGAGGTAGAGCTGCCACAAACGATTATTTAACAGTCGACTAATCATCGATAATTTTTTCAGATTAGTCAACTAATCGGGATGTAAAGAAAATCTTACACATGATTAGCTTTAAAACTAAAAATTCCTAAATTAACAGAAATAGCTAGCATATAGCTGAAATAATAGCTAAACTCCAAATTAGCCTAAAAAAATGTAAAAATTCCAAATTAGCCAAAATAACTAGCATGTAGCTGAAATATTAGCTAAATTCCAAATTAGCCTAAAAAACTGTAAACATTTCGAATTAGCTAGCTAACATGTGGCTGAAATATTAGCTAAACTCGAAATTAGCCTAAAAAACTGTAAACATTTCGAATTAGCTAGCTAAAATGAGGCTGAAATATTAGCTAAACTCGAAATTAGCCTAAAAAACTGAAAAAAATCCTAAATTAGACAAAATAGCTAATATGTTGCTGAAATATTATATTAATTTCAAATTAGCCTAAAAAACTGAAAAAGCCTAAATTAGCCAAAATAGCTAGCATAAAGCTAAAATATTAGCTAAACTCCAAAATAGCCTGAAAACCCTTAATAAATGCCCAAATAGTCTAAAAAGCTAGCAGAATGTCATTATAACTTTCAACTTTAGTACAGTCTGACTCCATATAATATAAAGTAACGACTATTTTAATAGTCGATTAGTCGTCGATTAGTCGACTAATCGTGGCAGCTCTACTTTGAGGTTTACCAAATTAAAATGAGCTCAAAGCCAAACAAGAAGGAGGTTCAGCTTCCATTAAACTAAATAGAATTCATGGTGGAATAAGAAGCTGAAGTTTTTCTTTTGACTAATAATTCAACTCTTCCTCAAACTTCTGGAAGATTCAGAATCTTTGACCTGTTCTTGAGGCTCTGGTCCATTTTTAGTTCAGGCGGTTTTAAACTTTAAAAGACAGAAATCTGAGTTTTTGCTAGAATATTCAATGTGCTGCGTGGTTGTAATGGTTCCCATCAGGTTTTTTTGTGCTCAGGTTAAAAAAAAGCAAACCTGTTTTTTTTTACTTTTTCTTTCATTTTTATATTAGAGTTGAATTGAACCTGCATTTAACCTGCTGTAGCAGCTGTTAATGGTTTTAGTTGATATTTTATTCATATTAAAAAAAAAAATCTGGAGACAAAAGTTGTATTTTCTGACAAATTAAAAGCAAAAAATCTATTACATAAATATCTATTGTACATACATATCTAGATTAGATGGCATCCAAATGTTTTAAGCGATGTCACTTTTAATGTTTAAAGTATAAATAATTTTTTTTGAAAAAATAAATTTTATATTGTTCAAAACTGTGAAAAAAGAAACTGTTTAATAAGTGACTTTTATTTTGAAACTCATAGCAGACACTAGTGAGTACAATGAAAATATCAATTCTGTGAAATATCGCAATACTTTATGAGGACATAGTTGCATTGATTTAAAATACTGCCAAGGAGATAATTGATTTTTTAAAAGAAAAAATGTAGTTCAGTAATAATGTTGTTTTCCACTCAAATGTTTCCTAAATTACCAAAATAAAAGCACCATGAGGTTGCTTGGACAAAAACATGCATTTTACTGTTTTACTTTGGTAAAAATATATAATTTTTCAGATCATTCTTAAGTCATAACAAGAAAAAAGTAAACAATTGGCTGATAGTGTCTTCAGAAATATTGGGATTGCATCATGACGCATGTATCGCGATACGTATCGTATTGCCAGACTCTTGTTAATACTACTAGTGAGCACTATTAAAAAAAAAGCACAATAAGGTATATATAATGGATAGTTTTGGATAATTTATGATGTTGTAAGTAGGGAACACATTGTCAAACAACGACCTCACAAAATAATCATAATTTTCCCACCTTTCCGTAATTACTTTTGCCTCTTATTCATGCTTAAGAAGTTCTCCTCGCACCAGATCTAAAGCTTCCATTATGATTTCTTTACTTTCTATCTTTATTTCTGACCAGCTTTAACTCTTTCTCGTCGCACCATCACCAATAAAATAAATGTTACAGACGAATCTCTAAAGCAGCATTTAGTGTCTAAATATATCAACTGGATGCAGTGATCTCACCTTTTAAAGGCTGTAAAGTCAGATTTCTGCATCAGAAAGAAACTGGTTTGATTTGAACTTTGCTCCAAACATGTTTAATGAGAAGAGTTGTTAATAATCACTTCATAACACAAGATACGGCTTTATCTGTGGGGCAGAAAAACTTTCAGTTATGGTAGAAGCAGTGTTAAAGGAAGTTAAAGTATTCAAACTCACACATTATGATATTTGATTTTACAAATGAGTTCAACTGATAATTCTGTATTTTTTTCCTGTTTTGTCATTTTTAAAATGATTTTATGGTCAATAATCTTCCTATTGGTGGAGATCTGCAGACTTGAGGGTTGGTTTAGTCTGAGTTTACCTGGTGATCAGAGCTTCTCAAGAAAAGCAGCAGAGGTTTCCTCATGTTCTTGAAGCGTGGAGGTCATGTCCAACAAACACAGATATCCTGAAAGATTCCTGCTCTCTCATTGATCATAAACCACAGAGATGATGTGACAGAATCTGTCAGTGGATTTGGATGAAACCTGTCCGAGCCCGCTCCAGGTCACGTTTCTGTGGTACGGATGCTTCCTGGACAACCAGATCAAGTGTCAGATAATGGAGCCGATCTAACCCACTGTTTCTCATGTACTGTTTCTGGTGTCAAAACCACAATGAAAACATTCAACTCTGAACAAGCAACAGCAGCAATCCACTTTATGAAGGTTTTTTAGTCTTTTTTCAATGATGAGCTGGAAAAGCTTCATGAAGTCTTTATAGACTTTAATGCAGGGGTCCCCAAACTTTTTCCTGTGGGGGCCAGATAACTGTTTTTCTTCTCTGATGTGGGGCGAGGTTGGTTTGTAAAATAACAGAAAAAGTGAAACGATCACAGTCTAAACATTAAGATTTACGGTTTTCCAGAAAGCCACACATAGCCAAATTTTAAATAATTCATTTCTGTAATATTTACAGAAAAAAAATACAAAATGTTAAAAACTAGACATATAATATAGCATTACCCGCTATAGATTAATAGCTGAAAATGTTTACATTTATAGCTAAAAACACTGAAGCTGAAAACGCTGAAGCTAAAAGCTAGCTTAAATATTAGCTAGATGCCGTATTAGCCTTAAAAAAGGGTGAAAATGTCTAATTTAGCCAAAAAAAGCTTGCATAGAACTAAAATATTAGCTTAACTCCACATTAGCTTCCAAAGTCTAAATTAACCCAAACAGCTAGCACATTGCGGAAATATTAGCTAAATATCAATTTAGCCTAGAAAACTAGTTAAAAAAGCCTACATTAGCCCAAACAGCTAGCATGTAGCTGAAATATTAGCTAAATGCAAAATTACCCCTAAAAAATAAAAAAATATAATCTAATTTAGCAAAAATGGCTAGCATAAAGCTAAAAGCTAGCTTAAATATTAGCTAAATGCCGTATTAGCCTTAAAAAAGGGTGAAAATGTCTAATTTAGCCAAAAAAAAGCTTGCATAGAACTAAAATATTAGCTTAACTCCACATTAGCTTCCAAAGGCTAAATTAACCCAAACAGCTAGCACATTGCGGAAATATTAGCTAAATATCAAATTACCCTAAAAAACTAGTTAAAAAAGCCTACATTAGCCCCAACAGCTAGCATGTAGCTGATATTAGCTAAATGCAAAATTTCCCCTAAAAAATAAAAAATATAATCTAATTTAGCAAAAATGGCTAGCATAAAGCTAAAATATTAGCTAAACTCTAAATTAGCCTAAAAAACTGAAAAAACCTTAAATTAACCCAAACAGCTAGCATGTAGCTGAAATATTAGCTAAATGCCAAGTTAGCCTTAAAAAACTGGAAAAATTCCTGACTTAGCCAAATCAGTTTGGGGGCCGGGCCAGATGTGGAGGAGGGCCAGATCCGGCCCGCGGGCCATAGTTTGGGGACCCTTGCTTTAACGTCATGTGACGTCTTTTTACCACCAACCAGCAGCTTAAAGGAGCTACGAACGACATGAGAAAAACCCCTCAAAAGTTGGAGCCGCCAGGCTGACATCCAGGACAGTGGCCCTGTGCTAGAGTGTCCAGCCTGTAACAGAGTCGTCGGTTTGAATCCAGTCCCACCAAAAAATACAAAATGACACTTTCTATGGGCGACACTCAGGTTTGGATCTTAAAGCACCAGATGTTTCTGGGGGGGGGGGTACATCTATGGAGGTTGGACAACCAATAAGACAGCATTTACAGTTTTAATGGACCGGTCTGAGTTTGAGGTCAAACATGAATATTTTTTTCAATTTGTTTTATTTGGGTTTCAAATATTATTGGCCTCAGTTTATCTCCATACAGTGATGTTTGGTATGTGTGGTTGAGAAAATAAAACGCTTTGTGTCCAACACTGCTGAATGGAGCTGAAACGATAGTTTTAAAACGGTTCAGGTGTTTTCCAGAAACATTTCATGATGGAATAATAAGACTTTCTTTATTTATTCACTCATATGTAGTTAATAAATATCTATTCAAGTATAGTCCGGAATCATAACTGAGCCGGAATCGTCCTCTTCCCAGATGTTTACACAAACACTTTGAGCCATAAAGTTTATCTCAACAGTTTCTTCTACAGATTAAAGAGATTTTAAGAAAAGCGGATCCCAAATGTGTCGGAATGATTCACAACCCCATCGCCGGGGGTTCGATTCCTCTGAAAGCGCCGCTTGAATACTTTTCCGTGAGGAGGTGAATCAGTAAACAGTGTAATCAGTTTTATCTGCTGCAGCGATAGCAGGAACAGATAAGGCAGTTTTCAGGATTTTGAAGGGTTCGTTGCGTAAACAACGACTTGTGGCTCCGTCGTTACGCGGTGAAACTCAGACGGGGGTGGCGGTAACGTCATCGTAACGTTTGCCCGCCCTCTTTCAGGCTCGACTTTCCTGTCGCCGCGTGAATGTCCAGAGTGTCTCTGGCTTTGGTTTATCGCTCTGTGAATCTCCACATGTGCACTTTGGATGTTCAGCGGGTTTTTATTGCAGCCGAAGTCTCCACTGAGTCACCCCGCGGCATCCCAACGTCCTGCAGGCACAGACCGACAGAGAGGACAGGAAGTCGGCGTAAAAGGTCATTCCTAATGACTGCTCGCCCCGCACTCTTTGGATAATTATTGAGCGTTCTGACAAACAAATATTTGATGAAATTAGCAGCTGACATTTCTCTGCTCGTTTTCCTCCGTCCTCCTGATTAACCGGAACATTTCTCTTCAATTTGTGTAAATTACAGGATCTCGTTGGTGTTTATAGGATTTTTTTTACACAAGAAAACGCCTAAAGTTGCAGCATTTTTCTTGAAAAATAAGTCTGTGGGACTTTAAAAAAAGCATTTGTTGTTTTTCCTAGTTTAATAAAGTGTTAATTTATGTAACTTGCAAGAAATAAACAGAATCATGTTTTCAGGAGAGGACGCTTATATAAGTGCAACATGTTTAATAATTATTTTTTATATAAATTGATTATTTTTTGGTAATTTTGCCTTAATTCTGTTTCTTTAATTACTTTTTAATCTTCCATTTTTTAGGTGTTTTAAGTCTTATTTACACTTTAATAGTCGACTAATTGCAGATTATTTTCCAGATTAGTCGACTAATCGGATCTTTCTTAAACTGAATGTAAAAGAAACATTTCATTCA
The DNA here is from genome assembly GCA_003999625.1 of Oryzias javanicus. Classification (NCBI taxonomy): domain Eukaryota; kingdom Metazoa; phylum Chordata; class Actinopteri; order Beloniformes; family Adrianichthyidae; genus Oryzias; species Oryzias javanicus. Next base: position 2,433,397 of record CM012446.1, read on the forward strand.
TCATAAGCTTTAAACTTGGAGTCTTTGCTTTATGCTAACAAAAAATAAAATCCATTAAAACTTTAAAGAATCCTGCAGCTTTTCTCCTTCATTTATTTATATCATTAGAATAAGACTTAAATTCAATGAGGTCAGCAGTCTGAGCCACTTAAATAAAAGCCTGGAAATATATATATTTTTTAAAGATTTGAAATATATATTAAATAAAACATGTGGTATTTTAAAAACATATAAACACAGTCAAAGAGAAACAAAAAGACTTTTCTTTCCTACAAGAAAAAAATTGTTTTTCATCAGCAAAATAATCAAAATGTAAAAAATCACATCTTGGTGACTTTTTCTCACTTATTTTTATTTTTTAATGAATAATTTAATCCAAATTCTAAGACTTTTTTATTCGTTTTTTTGGGCCTTTTTTGAACTTTACAAATTTGTATCTTTCATTTTTTAAGGTGTTAAAAGTCTGACATAAAGTCATAAGGATAGACCAGAGCTCCTATAAACAATTAGTTTTATAGTCTAACAATCAAAGATTATTTAATCATTTCTAAACTGGATGCAAAACATTAATCTTTCTTAAAAACATAAGTGTTTAAGTTCTATGCTAACTAAAAATAAAAACGATTGTTTATTAAATAAATAAAGCAAAAACAATTTTTTTAGCTTCAAAACATACATTTAATAAAACATATGCATAGTATTAAAAAAAAAAACATATAAACACACTCAAATAATTAAAAAAATACGTTTTTCATAGTAAAATAATCTGCATAAACAAGCAAATTTTGATGACTTTAAATATTTTCTCAAAAATCCCTAATAACATTTTTTCCTTACCTCATTTGTAAATTTTTAATTTTTTAAATGTAATAAATTTTTGTTTTTTTTTTTCTTTAATTTTTTTTTTTTTTCTTTTTAACATTTCTGGAATTTTGCATATTTGGATAAATGTCACATTGTTTTTTCTATATTTTAATAATCAGATTATTTATTAAATCACTTTAAAATTCTTGTGTTTATTCTACCTGAAAGCTTCATTTATCCCTGATATCCTGAACTTCTGCTTCATTTTGACTCATTTGTGTTAAAGTTTGAGTGTCAGTAAAGGACGGACGGAGATGCTCCGTTTTCTCCTCCTCCTATTGATGTTTTCTAGCAGTCGTTGCTTGTTTGTGTAAAACTGAACGCTTGTATCGATCTGTAGGATTGGGTTTTATCAGAGGAAGAGGGCTGATCAAGCTGCCAACAACAGGAAAGCATCTTTATTTTTCTGTCTCATCTTCTGCTGAATGTTCTGTTTTTATCGTCTTCAGTTGACATTTAGCGAGGCAGCTCCACGTGAAATACCATCCAGCGTGAAGTTATAGGGATCGATGACGTGAAGAGACTCGGACGGACTGCTTTCTTCCTCCTCTCGATACTTCTGCTTCTTTTCCAGATTTCCTCTGATTTTCGGTCATTTCCTCCTTGTTTACTCTTTCGAGACGCATGAATGATTCACAGGATCCTCCATCGATACTTGAACACAACAGTTAATGGAAATTGCTTAACAGACTTGATGGATTTCATCAGCGTCGGGTAAATAGACTATCTCCGCTGCACAGCGGCGCCGCGTGTGTACCCAGAGACCGCAGGATGCTCGTCATTATCCGGAGCGCCGGGCCGCCGAGGCCTCGCCGCGCCACGCCGCGCCCGAGAATCCCCACAATGAACGGGAGCTGAATGCAACACGACTGAAAGCGAGGAGCCCCAAGACCGCCATCAGAGGATAATTAGCATTTAAATGAAATTGGAAAATTCATTAAGAGTTGCTGCGCCGAACGCCACGTGTGCACGTGAGCGTGCACGTCACCAGAGTGGAACTCTGAGGAAATATGGAGCGTCTGGATGTGGAGTCTGTCCACTTGTCTTCAGATATGGACACACCAGAACACGAGAAACGAGCGTTCTGGCTTTTTAGCTCACAGTGTTCACACTGGACTAGCAGGGAGGGGCTTCTTCTTCTTCTCCTTCTTCATCCACCTCCCACAGTTGGTAGAGGATGGTAAAAAAAAAATCTAGTGAATCTTGTTCCACACCGTTTCTTTCACAGTTCTGTTCCGATATTTGAAAAATTTGGTAAAACTGCAGTTATAATTTCTCCTCTTTGATCAAATTTCAAGTGGTTGGTTTGGTACCTCCATGGATTAAAAGTAATCATCTGACGTATAGAAACGGGGCGGAGGGGTCAAACTTTTTCCCTGCTTGCAGGATTATTTTAAACTCCAAAAAACTTCACAAAAACATAGAAAACTGAGAAAAGGGTTTTATCTGTGGAGTTTTAGTGATTTATTGAATAAAGTCACTTTTTCAAGGCCTGTTTTCTCACTCTGTTAGAAATCTTTAAAAGTGTTTTGAATAAAAGACAGTTCAGGAGGTTGAATGGGTTAAAGGAGAGCTTTAACTGCATTCAGGGTTGAAGTTGTGACATGAACACAAAGAGGAGAAAAAGTAGAAAGCATTCAAGATAATAAAGAACTGAAATCCACGAGAACTCAGATCCATTTTCTCATCAATCGAGCTCAAACTCAAAAACTGTAAAAGTTTAAGATCTGATGAAGTTTTAGAGAAATCTGATCCTGCTGAAAAAAAACTTTAGACTCTTCTAACGGGATTTTTATTTTACTTTGATCCATCTGATATTTTCAAATGTGGCCAAATTGAAGATTATTTTTAAAAAATGCAAACCTTTTAGAATACAGAGTTTTCTCGAGTTTTATTGTGGAAAAAAGTATTTATTTTTTTTACAGATATTTTAAGTAATCTATAACTAAAAACTTCCTATAGTTTTCTCAGACAAACATGAAGATTTTCACACTTTTCTCTCTTATTTTAACTCTAAAACGCGTAACCTTCATTGAAAATGAAGATCTGATCTGAGATCGTCATTTTAGCAAACATGAGAAAATGAGACTTTGAAAAGTTAACCATGATATTCAACCACTGTGCATCACTTTTAAACAGTAGAAACAATTCTGTTCTTTAATAGAAACGCCAGAGCTTTAGCTTTAGCTTTAGCTTTAGCTTTAGCTTAAGCGTGTTGATGTTGTTTAAATGAGCGTAACTTATCCTTCGTTTCTGCTTTTGCGTAAATGGTCAATAAAAATACAGAAATTTAAAGAATGTTTGCAACATTTCCTCAATAATCATTAAAAAACAAACCTGACATTTTTTTATTAAAAGTCTACTTGGCTTCTAACTACACCAAATCTCATGTTATTTAGTCTTATCTGGTTCAAACCCCGCCCAGCCTTTTAACGAACCAAGGATCCACTAAATGAAAAATTAGGAATATTTCTTTAATTTAGCAAAGTTTCTGATGTGATTTTCTTCTGCATAAAGACAGAAAACTGAAGCTTCTCTATTCTAGGTTTCATAAAGTAAACAGTGCAGGATGCTAAAAATAGACGCAGAGAAAGCGAAGCACGTCTATAAATATCATTTGACCTGCATCATTAATACAGGTGTTGCGCAGGAAAGCGGCGCAGCTGTGCAGCTTCCTGTCGCGCTGCTCGGTCCGCACACCTCGGATGATGTCTGTACGATGTGGGTAGCTATTTTAAAGAGATTTTAGGAACTAATTCTAAGATATACAGTCATTTTAACCCTGTTAAAATCTGAAGAAAAGCCTAAAGAGCGTTAAAGTCATTTCAAAATAAAATACACGGTGCTCGTTCAGTCAAGATGCAGATCTAGTCCCACATATTTCACTTTTTTCATATTTAGTTTAAATATTTGTAATTTTTAATCAACCCTATAACAGCCGAGGTGTCGCCGGTGACGGTTAAACGCAAAATCTTTAACATATATTGTAACTTTGATCATTTCAGTAGATTGTGAAGGAGAAAAGCGGCTCGTCGAGCTTCAGAATCTGCTGGAATTATCGTGTTGAAAAGTTACAGAAGAACATAAACGCTGGAAGGAGAACAACAATATTAAAAGTTAAGCCTTTTTTTTTAGCTTCTGCGTGATATAGATCTCCGTCCTCTAGATCAGCCTCGTTTTAGATCTTGTACCGGACTATATTTTCATGGACCAGTCTGAACGGGCCGAAGCTGGCATCAGTTTTTTCAAATAAAAATGAACACAATATGTATGCATAAACATTCAAAGCTACAGGAAGACGTTGAAAAGGATTGAAGGCAACTTTAGTAAGAAAATCATAATTACAAGGTGACTACAGTAAAGTAAAGCAGCAGAGGAGACGATGACATATTTCAAACCAAGGAAAATAAATGTAGGAACAAAACGGCATTCTTTTTTAGTTTTGGCTGGTTTTTAATAGATAAATAAAGCAAAATAAAATGACCAAACCGGCTTAAATCTGGTATTTTATCAATATTATTTTAAACAGGATTCTACTCTGAATGTAATTTTATTCTAATCCTGTATGGAATAAATCATTATTATGAGGAAATGACTCACTTTCCAAATACGTTTGTTTTTTATTAACTTTTTATTTTGGTGGGGGGAGAAGCAAATGGATATTTTCCTTATACGAGATCGAGGCGAACCACTTGATAAACGATAGATTTCCAAAATAAAACTTCCTTTAGAATCAGGAAATGATCAAAAGGGAATTCATTCGGAGTTGTACGTCCGGTATGCGGTCGGTACTTCAGATCCTCTGAAGGTTTTTCTTGTGATTCTCCAAATGCAACTTTCAACCCGCAGACAGCCGGATGGTTCAGTCCGAGGTGCAGATTAATCTTTAGGTCTGTCACTCTGCTGTTAGAGAGAAAAACAGCGTTTGGATCTCTGTGGTGGTGGGGTGCCTCAGGGCTCTGTCCACATTTCACCATTTATCTACTACACTACACAATAAGTTCAGCTGTCAGTTTAATGTGTTGCATGGATGACACCCCCCCCCCCCCCATAACCACAGCTTCATGGTTTGTCCTGAAAAGCGTCTTTCTCTTTCTATCTATCTAGCTTCATTAATCTGATTTTCCTGCATCAAATCTCTTTAACTTGCTTTCATTTTGTCATTTTTTTTAAATTAGGAAGTCATATTTTATTATTTGTATTATTATTATTAGGATTGGTGATTTTTTTTTTTTTGTCTGAATTTGTGCCTCTTTTCTGCTGGGATGCAATATTATTAAAACAAAAAAGGTCCTTTTTTTTGTAGTGAATCAAGGAATAAATGAAGTTTTTATTGTTACAAATTCAAGTATATTAACAAGATTTAAACATTTTTTTTAGTTTTGGAAGGTATTTCAACAAATATTTGGCACATAAATCTTTAAATTGCTGGAAAACAGAGGGAAAGCTGACTTTGATCTTTAAATCTTTTGTTTTTTTTCTTTAACGCTTTAAATTATAGAGAACAGAAACTTTTTCACGCCTTTGGACTTTAGATTTTAACCCTGTAAAAATCTGAGATGTCCCGATGTAATCACGGGATTAAAAAAATATCCTTCTGGATGATATACCTACTATTTAAAAAAATGATCTATTTTATTTTTTATTTAAAAAAGACAGAATTAATGATAAACATCTAATTGACATGATGCTAACAGGCGTCTGCTGAGCAATCCTACAACCTCTTAACGAGTTCTACCTCGTTACGGTTTCATTTCTTTCAGCTGCTAAACTTCAAATGAAAACGGAACGAATGTTTGAGTCCCTGCAGAGTAACGCGTTCGTTCAGACGTCCCGCAGGGCGGCGGGACGTTCACGGACCTCCGTGAACGCTACGCGCTGGAACCGCGTCAAGTCCCGATAAACATAATTGCTGGTGATTAATACACACTTGTGTGAGGCAGCAGAGCGAGATTGCTAATGAGAGAGGAGAGTCGCTTTTCCGTGCAACAATGACAAAGTGATTGGTGCTTCGAAATCATCCTACAAAAAGAGCCGTGAAAGACAAAGACTCGCTCGACTAGAAAATCAACCATTCAGAGACGTTTTTTTTCTGTGGGTCATTCAAAGGCCTGATTTTTGAATCTGAAAATAACCTTTCCTGGTTATTAATTTATTTCTGAATCTCTGGAATTCTTGTAAGATTAGTTTAATCCTGGAGCATCTCCAGATCCGTCATCCGAGTTCATAAAGGGACCGCGTCGCTCCATGAAGAACTCGGACCTTCAGGACAGCAGCGAGACACGGCGGTGGGAGTGTGATGGACCGTCCTGTGAGGCACGCTGCTCGCATGCTTGAGCTTCAGATTCAGGCTTTATTGCCTCCGCTTGGCCCCGCCGCTGAATCTGCGGCGCACAACAGTGTCGTTTCGATAATTACCCCGTCTTTACTGGAAGCCTTTGGCTGAACTCACCCTGTCCTGAATTCACGCCACAACAAAGTTTAACAAAACAGAGATGAACTCTCCACCCCGTCAGAGCTCCACCAGTCAGGTTTTCACTGATCAATCTGTACGAGGCTGAAGGGGCGCTTCCAGTGTCCCTTAACTTTTGAGGGTAACGTTTATTTTTATCCTTAGATTTCATGTAAACCGAAACTGCTAAACATTCTGAGACTTTTAGGATGTGATAAATGCAAAAAAAACAATGAAAGGGTTTTTAAAATATAAAAATATAATATGATATAAAAAAATGATGAATATTCTGCTTTATTATTATGTGAACAACCGTCACAATGAATCTACATTTGGAGGAAACACTCATGGTGTCTTTTATTTTGAAGTTCTTCTGTTTCCTCTTTTCTGCCAAAATAAACTTCCCAAATATGTTTGATTTCTGTTACCTCTGCTAGCTTTGGGGTTTGAATTTGACGGTCGGTGCAGCAGCTGTGAGAAAGTCACAACCGAAAAACTGGATGTGTTGGGAAATCCAACAGTTTTCCAAAATTAAATTGCCTCCCGAATCAGATAATTATATATAAAAAAAAAAAAAATTAGATAAATGTAATTTTGAATTTTAAATACATTAAAAAAAAAACCCAAAACAAAACAAACAATTTTAATCATTATTTCTGTGTGGCTTGGTGGAGCTAAATTGGGGGCAATATTATTTGAAACCCAATTAAAACATATAAAAAAAAAAATTGGTGTTTGGCCAAAAAAAATGTGAAATGTTCAAAACTTTTTGCTATTTTAAAATAAACTTTTGGGCCCGTTGTGGTGCATTGGGGCGGGGCTCCCATGAAGGACCTTTCAAAATCGATGAGGGTGATAACCTCAGTCCTGGTGCATTCACTGACTCTGAGAACTGTGATAATTACAGTCAGAAAATGGGTGTTTAGTCTGTACTATCATAGTCTGAACTGGTGTAAAAATCAGAGTTTTATCGTGTACAAACTGCACGCCCAAAATGGTGTTTCAGCCATTTAAAGTGGCATCTTGTAGTATTACACACAGGCATCAAAAATGTCCTTATTTAAGAATTGTTTTAGTTTTTTTTAACTAAGGCTGTCATGATTTAGTGCTTATGTTTTGTCAGTTTCTGTTTTCTGTCAGTCTCACCACTTTCAGGTTAACCATCCACAGCTGTCTTCATTTAGTTAATCATCCTCAGTGTATTTAAATGTCTGGTTTTCAGTTTCTCATTGTCAGGTCATCTGCTCTTTTACGTTCTGTCACGTCACTGGTTTGGTCTCCTGTTTTTGTCATGTTTAAGTTATTTTAGTAAACGTTTATGTTTCTGCCACCAAGTCTGGTCTCCTGCATTTGGATCCTCCACCACCATCCCTGACAGTGGCAGATTTTTAATGATCTTTTTTTTTTCCTTAAATGAAGATTTTTTTTTTTTTTGCAGTAAAGGTTTTTTTCCTTTTAGATCCACATCTACACAAATTAGTTAAAGACTTACAAATAAAAAAATGTGTTCTCCAAATATATTGGGGGATTTTTTTTTCTGCATGGTTTTAGGGCTGCCACAATTAGTCGACTAGTCGACTATTACAATAGTCGACTAGTCGACTATTACAATAGTCAACGACTAATTTAATAGTCGATTAATTGTTGATTTATATTTTATGGAATCAGAGTGTAGTAAAGTGGAAAGTTATAATGATATTCTGTTAGATTTTTGGACTGTTTTGCAGTTTAGCTAATATTTCAGCTACATCCTAGTTGTTTTGGCTAATTTAATTTTTTTTTCTTTAGGCTGTTTTGAAATCTAGCTAATATTTCAGCTACACCCTCGCTGTTTTGGCTAATTTACGCTTTTTTTTTTCATTTTTCAAGGCTAATTTGCAGTTTAGCTAATATTTCAGCTACATGCTAGCTGTTTTGGCTAATTTATATATTTTTTTTCAGTTTTTTAAGCTATTTTGGAGTTCAGTTAAACATTTCATCTACATGCTAGCTGTTTTGGCTAGCGTAGGATTTTGTGGGTCTTTTTTGTGGGCGAGTCTTCTGTGGCTCCTCCTTGCTGCCCCGCCCACTTCCTGCTGGAGGAGTTCACAGCTGCACCCTATCAGTTCATTTAGTTGTTTGCCTTTTGAAGTTCTCTTGGTTCATCTCTGTGTTGGAGCGTTTTGTGAAGTTTAGGTTTTCTTTGTCATGTTATTCTGTAGTTTTTCTTCTTTAACCAGATTTCCCCTTTATTTCTCCATCAACAATGGGAATTTATTTGTTAAAAAAAAGGACATTAAATGAGTCTGATTTATCCTTATTCCAAGCCTGCTCTGCATTTGGGTTCTTGAACTTTAGCCGTAACAATTAGTCGACATGTTGCAGCCCTACATGGTTCTATCCAGGAGAAGCCATTGTACAAAGGAGTCGTGGATACATTTTCTCTCATTAGCGATGCCGCCCAGCAGGTCGGGCGCGGCGAGGTTCAGGCGGTCCCAGGACGAGCAGCAAACAGCAGCGCGGCAACAATGTGGCACGACTCCATTAAGACTCCAGCACGGAGGGCAGCTGCTGGATGCTCTCTAAATATTTGATACGGTTCAGTCTGGGGACTGTTGGAGCACGTTTCATAACGGCGGAGCGCTCAGGAAACACCATTTCGTTTTCTTTACAAGTTAAAAGAACAACAGGATTCAGTGGGTTCTGTGTTTACATTTATGTGAAACTGTGACTTTCTAATCTGGTTCTGATCCACTTCATCATAACCTCCGTTTAGTTCATTTTGGTACAACGTTATTAAATACACTTTACACATTAAAACTGCAGGTGAATTTTAATGAGAACTTGTTTTATTTTCTAATTGTGACTTTATTTTTTACAATATTTAATCACTGAACTCCTAAAAGATGATCCTCCTGATCTTGATCAGTTTCTGAGTAAAGGAGCCCAGGATTCCTGGAGGTTTACTTCAGCTCGAATCAGCAGAAAACTTCTATTATTTGAGTGTTTTTTGTGTTTTTTTTCTCCTGCTGAGCTTTGCTGAGTTTGTGAACCACCAGTAGATCTGACAGTGTTTGGGTTCCTCACCATTAAAGGATTTGAAAGGATTTAGCTGCAGGACTTCAAAGCTGATGCTATAAGTAGCTCGTAACCAGTGAAAGGAGCAGCAGTGATGGGATTTGGTTCTGGTTCTGGTTAAGACTGACATGAGCTGCAGCTTCATACGTTGACAGAAGATTGTTACAGTCGGAGGAGAAGTCATGAATCTGGTTTGGACATGAGATTCCTGATCTTCTGGCTTTTGATCTAGTTAAAAAAAAACTGATTTATCACTGATCTGAGTCCGGATTATTGACTGCATATGAGAACTGGACTGAGTGAGTGTAACATCACTCATAGAAAACTGTCGTCTTCTGTCTATTAAGCTGCCATTTTTTTAGGGAAATTAATCAATTCAAATCAATCAACATTTCTATGGCGACCATGCTCACCAATCAGGAGTGAGCTTGTTAGAAAGGCCACACCCCCTACCACTTGGAAATGGGCTACCAATCCAACTTTAAAACGTTTGATTCTTGTTGAGGCATCTGAAAACTGATAATTTGACCAATAGAATGACTGAATAACAGCTGTTTATTTCCCTATTGAAGTTTATGGGATTTTGTATTTCCTGTTTGGAAGAGGAGGGGCCTTCTCATATCCAGTCAGTGGATCAGAGTCTGCTCTAAAATGAGCTCTTTAGTTATCTTTTTCGTCTTGTTTTCAGAAACTTCTGTTTTATCATCGTTATTCTGTTTATTATCGTTCCGGTGACAAAGTGACAAACAGCAGAGTGTCATCTGCATGTGACTTTAACCAATATACATCTGGATGATCTGAGCCAGAGGGAGAACGGCAAAAGTTTGATTCAGAGTATCAAAGCCTGCAGTCAGGTCAGACACTGACTGATGTTTTCCTGGACACGGAAGTCGTTTAGTTCGTTAAAAAGGGGCGTGTCAATGCTTTCATTTTGTCTGAAGCCTGACTAACAGCAGGTTTTTTTTTGAGTGATAGTGGGAAAACTCCTGACTGGAAAGAGCTGTTTGTCATAATGTAGTCAGCTGAAGAGTTAATGAGTTTATTGGTGAAACTTTGTTCTAAATGATTTGGCTTGTCTGGCCTTTTTAAACTCTCTCTTTACTTTTCATTATCAGAGAAATGATTATATTTATAGTATTTTCAGCTTTTATCTTAATGGGCAGCCAGAGTTTTCCTCTGTAAATCCAACTTTTTCAGGTGTAATCAGGTCAATAAACATTCTAAATCAACAGTCTGTTACTCATAACTCAAAGGTTGGGCTGTACCATGCTACTGCCGGTGGGGGGGATTGCTAGCTCTTTATATCTTTTCACTGTAACACGCAAGATGATACAGTTCGTTTACTTCTGTGGGTTCCCATAAGTCGCCGCAGCTGCCATTTGTCACAAAAAACCAAAAACATTTGTTTATGGTCGACCGATGGAAGTTGTTTGCTTCCAGTTGTATCAGAAAAATGGGACCTCCAGTCCTCCTTTATCTGTCACGATCTACGTTTGGTTATCAGTTAATCTGCGTCCCCGATTGTTGACGTTCTTTGTTGTTTTTAAAAGGAAAAATAGAGAGTGAAAATCAACTTGCTAACCATGATGCTAACATTAGCACGAGTCTGAAAGTGGTAGCGAGAGCCCCGTCTCTCTGCTTCTACGGTTTGATCAGGTTTCAGATAAAAAGTCACATTTATCGACCATTGATTACAAATGACTTCTACTGGAATTAAATCAAGCTAGATCTGAGGATTTTTTTTAGATTCTGGTCTTGTTTCACTGAATGACGCCGTTTCTTTATGACATACAATTTCTGGAAAAACTCCTCTCAGTCTGATGACGATGTTTGTGGAACGATGGCGGCACAAACATCGAGAAGAAAATACCATTTTTATTCATTTAACCAGCAGTTTTTCCAGGTTTTGAAGTTGTCAGCATCAGAAGAAGTTCCTTCCAGGTTTTCTTTGAAAGGACCTCCCTCTGCGCGGCGTGACGGGATGTGAGCTGACAGACGCCGCCGCGCCCCCTGAGCCGCCTCGACCATTAGCTCCGTCATGCGTTCAGCTCGCCTCAGACGCTCCTCTGCCTCTTTGGCGGCGTTGCCGACAGGCCTGGAACGACCTGAAGAGGAGGCGTGTCGGCGTGTTCGAGCTGATAGAAAATCACACTTTTAATAATTGACTTTAATCTAACGCAGGTCAGAGGTCACTAGAAAAAATGTATTTTCTGTCTTTAAAGAAAAATAATCTTAAAAAGAAAGTTTTTAGTTTGAGAAAACGTGTTAGATTTTTTAAAAGAAAATTTTCTAACGGAGTAAAAATTTTTAGACTTATTTCTAAGGGGCCGGTTATGTATCCTCTGCATGTTTACATTCAAAATCCTGCACTGAACTATTTTTTTTCAAGGATTTTTTTATCTTCACTATGAGAGGAATCACACATCACAAGAATCACAAGAACATATTATTCGTTCATTGTTTTGCATGATTAAGAAGTTCTGTCATGCAAAAATAAATAAATAAAAAATTATAAATAAATGTAAAATCAAAAGTAAAAATAAATAGATAAAATAAAAAATAAAAAGAAATAAAAAAAATATAGAAAAATCGAAATAAAAAAATAAAAAAAATTTAAAATGACTAAATAAAAAAAATAAATAAATAATACATTTGAAATGAATACATAAATAATAATAAAACAAGATCAATTCAATTCATTTTTTTTTGCCTCATCGGGCTTCATGCAGGTAATTTGAAAAATAATAAAATATGAACAATAGCTAAAAACTAAGACTAAATAAACTGGTTGTCCTGCTCTTAGACCCTCCCTCCTGGTAAGGAAAAACTCCTAAAAAACCTGAGTCAGGAAAAAAGAAGAAACCTTTTAGGGATTCCCACATGAGGGAGAGATCCCATCCCAGGACGAACAGGAGATACCAGAACTGGTAAAGAAGAATGAGCTTCTAAAACTAGGTATTTGAATAGAGTTCATTCAGATAGAGCTGCAGATAGAGCTGAGGGACGAGTGGAGATGAAGTCCTCAGTCAGACCAAGCAGAAGTAATAAATACATAAGAATATTTTAAAAAGTACAGAATTAAAAAGTAGAAAAACGAAATTAAAAAATATATATGCAAAAGAAATAAAAGTTAATAGATACAAAAGTTAAAAAATAGAAAAATAAAATAACTAATTAAAAGATAAAGATTCAAATAAAAAGTCCATGTAAATAAACATTTTCTTCTATGTTGAAAACTTCATTCATCGTTATAGAAGTATTTATGTCTATTTTCAGGCTCTACATACAAATTGAGCCGCTTTTGAACACGCGTTCAAAACTTCGACCAATCAGGGAGTCAGATTATGTAGTGATGTATGGATGGCGTCTTTTTCCATTCACGTCAGAGCCAACAGTTTGAGAACCAATCATGAAAAATAAATGAATAATTACTGTTTGTGCCCTCCTGGAAGTCATTTACATTTACTCGTTTTCACATTTTGCACCGATATGAATCATATCAATCACCGTCATTTTTGTCCATATTGTCAACAAAAGTCAAAGTTTGAGATCAAAATGTCCTAAATTGCAAACAAAATGTAAAGTTTGAAGTGTAGTGGCGCTTGTATTACGCTGAACTGAAACTGAGGAGCATAAAATCAAATCTAGGCAGAAAAGGAGACGAGAGCCAGCAAGCGGTCCGCTCCAGGAACCTGATTATCCGCTCATTTCTCTCTCGCCATCACGTCTGAGTCTGGCGTTTGGATTCTCTCTGTTGGTTGACGGGTGAACTGGCGGAGCGCGGCCGACAGCTCCTTTAACCTCGTCTGACGGTAAATAAAGAGCTTCTTTAATGACAACAGCCTGTGTTGACTTTGGCTCCTTCTCAGCCTCCCCAAAAGCTTCCAGCACAACTCCTTAACTTGAATTTCTAAGTCAGTCTGTCCTATTCATCATTTAGAGCGGAGCGATCTCTGCCGCGTGGGTCTGAGGACGGTTTCTCATAAAGACGTCTTTGATGTCTGCTCCATTACTCCTCCTCCTCTTGTGTTGGATGTTATCAGGGATGTCCAGGTATTAGGAGCAGGAATTTCATTTCCTGCGACTCAGGAGAGATTTGGGTTCAAATGCAGCAGATTTAAAACGCCTCGCTGTGATTTGCGGGTCGGTCCCGTCCAAACGGGTCACACAGACGACGGAGAAAAGAAAACATAAACGCTCTGTGTACATTCACGGATCTTTCCGTGATTCAGAACATTTCCACAAAACTTCTTTGGTACCTTGAAAAAGCCAATCTGTCTTAAACGAGCATTAATATTTCATTTATGGGATTTAAAGTTTTCTGGTTGGATTTTGAGTTTGAGGTGAGTATTCTAAGGTGCAGCTATTTTAATTAACTTGATATTTCTCTTAAAATTTCTCATTTTACTGTTTTTTGATGTCTTAATCTTGTAAATATGTGTTGTTTATTTCATTAATAACAAAAAAAAGTTGTCTTTGAGTGACGGAACTTTGGAAATGCTGTTTCCTGTTTTTAACAATAAAAGGTTTTTCTAAGCTTTTTTAGGGGATTTAAAACAATTTTGAAACACTTGAAACAACTTTATTTCTTCTAATGTTCACACAGTTTCAGTCATTCCAACCGATTGTGAAGCTGAGAAAAGCAGCTTTGCTCTGATATGAAACACTGTTGGAAAATGTTTAAACCAAAAACAGCTTCTGAATTTGTCATCATAAATGGTTGAAGATTATTATTAAACGAGCTTATCTAATTAGAGAGAACATTTAATGTCAGAAATGTTTAAGCGTATTTAGATAGATAAATATTTGCCTATTTAGAGTTTAGTGCTGCCACAAACGGTTAGTTCAATCGTCGACTAATCTCTGATTATTTTTTCCAATTAAAATGGATGTAAATCACACATCTTAACCATCATTAGCTTTAAACTAACTAATAGCTAGATATATAGCATGACCTGTGATAATGCTAGTGAGAATGCTGTAAGATGAATTTGGCTGAGAGCTGAGGATGCTGAAATTAATAGCCAAAAGGAAAGCCTAAATTAGCCAAAACAGCTGGTTTGGAGCTGAAATATTAGCTAGATTCCAAACAGCCTAAAAAACAAACAAAAAAAATTAGACAAAATAGCCAGAATGTCACTGAAATATTAGCTAAATTCCAAAATAGCCTAAAAATCTAGCATGAGACCATTATAACTTTGAACTTTACAACACTCTGACTCTAGATAATAAAAGTAACTACTGATCGTGGAGCTGAAATTTGAGCTAAACTCTAAAACAGCCTTAAGAACCTTAATAAATGCTAAAATAGTCCAAAAGTTAGCATAAAGCCATTTTAACTTTCTATTTTACCAAACTTTGATTCCATATAACATAAAGTAACGACTAATTGACTATTTTAATAGTTCGACTAATAATGGCAGTCCTGTTAGAGTTAGACGCTGGAGTCAGCTGACACCCAAACATGAAACTGCAGGAGTCCAGTTTCATTTCAACATTTACACTTTTTTTTTGTTTTCAAATTTAAATTTTTTATGTCAATTTCTTACAAAATGCAGACGGCATGAGATCAGAAGGGATCATGTTCATGATCATGAAATTGGGGTCGACTCTAAAAATTGAGAAGAGGAATTGAAATGAAAATTTAAAAAAAAAACAAAAAAAAAAAAAAAGATAAACAAAACATTGAAAATATCAAACATCAAAAATTTTTTTTGTAACAGTTTTAGGTTTAGTTTTTAGTATTTCCTTAAATGTAATTGTTTTTAATCAAATATTCAATATTTATTTTAAGTTTACAATGGGTCGCTCCGGGTCGCTCTGAATATAATGATTATATTAATTATATTTGGACTGGACCAAATCAGCCACCGTAGCCGGTCGTCACATGTTGTCAACAGAATATGAATGAAGAATCTGCTGGTTTCAAATGTTTTGTATGACATCACAGAAACGTAGCATTTGATAAGTTTTTATTTTGGAATGATCTGAAAGGGGGAGGAGCTTCATCGGGCTTGTTTTGTCATTGAAGATCCCAGAGTTCTGCAGTGTTAGCTGTGATGAAGCGACTCTGACAGCTGCCCATATGGTTGAAGTCTAATGAGTTTTCTTATTCAGGAGATGAATGAGGTCGGGACACCCCCCCCCCCCCTCCCCCGCTGTGAGCTCCCCCCGTTAGATCGACCTTTAATCTGCGTTCCAACACATAAACTCTGATTCAGTTTTGGAATATTTGTCGGGCTTTTTAAAGATAAAATGTCATATTTTCAGTGCTTAAAGAGAGAATCGAGGAAACTGTAGATGATTAACATAATGAAACGTCATTTGCTTTTAGATAATTCAGAGTATTTCAGCATATTTACATCCAAATATAAAGGTATAAAAAATAAGAATTAATAAATGCATAAAACTGATGAACATTTCTTATTCCACAGTTTGTTAATGATAATGTAGCATGCTAATGCTAACTATGCTACATAAATGTTGCTAATATGCAATTTAAGCTTGAAATTAGAAAATTCATTTGAGAATTTAGGAATCAAAATGAATAAAAAATCTAATTCAATATGATGTTTTTGTCTATTTAAGAATAAAATAAGGAAACATTAAAGATTTCGGTTCAATGATTGATTGATTGATTGAATGATTGATTGACACAGATTTTTCAAGATCATTAGAGAAATAAGGAAATTCATCAATTAAAAAATAAACAAGACAAAATCTGATTAATTAAATATAATAATATATTAACTAAAGTCAAGTAGAGCTTGATTGATTGATTGATTAATTGATTGATTGATTGATTGCTCAGAAAAGTTCCTTCATTTTAGAGTTTTGCACAGTTTTTGTAATGACATAACTCATATGTTAATACATTTTAAATAGTCAAAATGAAATTTGACTATTGATTGATAATTTAACATCAGATTGGTGGAGTCTCTTTGCTGTTTTAATTGACCAATCAAAAGGCAGAGGAGGCGGGACTGATGGAAAACTGACAGAATTCTCAGATTGAATTTGTGGGAAGAGTTTATCATGATGAAAGTGAAGATGCATCCCACCAACAGGGGGATGTTTTTGGAATTTCTTTGACGTTTTGACTCAAAAATGTAAAATACAATTTAAAGAATTTTATCTAAAACAGAAAAAACTGAAATGTTGTTTAGTTAATGATGAATGTTTAATAGAATATGTGTTCTAACTTCTCTATTCAGTTTTATTTGTTCCATTCACTGATTCTTCATTTCTTAACTTGTAAAAAATGAATTTATTTATTTTCAAAGAAACTCTTTTTAATTTATCTTATTTTGTTGAGGAATTTTCTTCTTTTGGAAAAATTGTATCACCTTGACTTCTGTAACTGTTAAAGCTGCAGATTTTTGATGCCCTATTTTTAATCATTTTGAGCATCATGCACTGTTTACACTATAGATAAATATTATTTCAAGTATATGAGTTCATGTAATTGACAGCTGACTAAAAAAAGTCTGAAGAGTTTGATTTGCATATTTCCGTCGTGCTTTAATAAGTTTATGTTAATGCAATCTGCCGAGCTCCACTTGTTTTATGGCTGTAATTTGAAGTCGGCCCCCTTTTTATTAACGGGACGATTATGTTAATGCGCCGCTTCCCTCTGTCTGCAGGGACTCTCTGCATTTATGGTCACATGAATGTCAGCGCTGCAGGCCAGATGCTGGTGATGGAGGAGCTTGTCAGTGAGAGGTGAGATTCATCAACTTTTATGTTTTCAAGTGACTGTTTGTTATCCACCCCCCACCCCACCCCCAATATTACCAAACACAAGGAAAGTCACTTTCAACACCAGTTTGAAACTTTATTGTTCAAAACACGAATGACGTGAAGCTGGAAACATGGCAGACTTTTTTATTTTTTTGTATTTTTTGACAAATTGGCTTTATTTATGTTTACTAGAAATTATTTTTTAAGTTGCCAAAAAACAGATTTCTTGCTTTTTTTGTCTCATTTCCTAATTTTTTTTTTTTTTTTTTTGCATCTTCGTTGCGTTTTTGTAATAAATTTGTGCTTTCTGGAGACATTTAGACTTAAGTTTTTAAAACTAAACTGCAGTGGTTCTGTTTTTTAAGCAGAATTGACAGACTTAGCTGCTTTGTATTGAAGCAAATAGTGTTTTTTTTTATTATTTACTTCCTATCTGATCATAAATATATATTTTTATTTTCATGGCTGTCCTGAGAATGTGTGGAGCTCAGCTGGATATTTCTGCAGACGACGTTTGCTGCTCTCTGAGAAAAACATTCCTCCGCAGCATAAAATTCCCATGATTGTCATGTGACCACTCAGTGACCCGTGTTGGGATGAATTCATGCCGTTCTCCATGCATGCGTAAACACAGGTCCTATGGAGAGATCTCACTGCTCTTTGGTTGAAGTGTCTGTTTACATGTTTTCTGTTCGGTTCAATGCAGAACACATGGAAACAGAAGCATCAATTTGCAATTTCTTTGTGTTTTTATCTCAAACTTGTAAATACACGACTGCATTTTTAACTGAGTAAGACCAATTTGTTGATTGTATATTTTTTAATTCAGACCAGTTTGTGTATTTGAGTCAATAATAAATATTAGGAGATCATTTCTTACACATGTGGATGTAGATTTGCTACGTTTACATTTCTTATTTTTGGGGAATTTTGTGACACATAAAAAAATTCTTCTTTATTTTTCATGTCTGTGTGTTGAACTCAGATCTCTTAAGAAGAAATTCCAGTTTAAATATGACGACATTTTTTGAGAGTAAAAAAATAAACTAAAACACTTTTTACTTCCTTATTGTCAAAAACAAAGGTTAAAGAGGATTTATTAAATACAACGTTAAAGTAAAAGCCATTCACTTCAGTGAAACGTTATCTAATTTTACAACCAAAATGAACTCATTTAAACTTTTTTAAGGCTATTTATCTAAAAATGTTTTACGTCCATTCAAACGGTTTTGTTGGTGAATTTAGTAAAAACGTGTGATTTTTTTTTTTTTTTTTTGATTGAAAGGAATTTATATAAAATCTGTAGATGTTACACACATGCGTCAACACTCATTTTTCTACCCATAAAAGGCTAGTTTTTAATACTAAATGCCGTGTCACAGTACCGCTATGTGCATTTAGCGGACATTGCATGGATGAAAATTGGTCATACGTGAACATATGTGAAAAAAGTTTGAAAAGTTGTAGTTTTCAATCAAAATTTACAGATTAAAACCGTGGAAGGATTACAGATAAACCACACAAAGAACACGTCAACCTGCGCTTCATTGAATTTCTTTACTTTGACATTCAGAGCTCTGGGCAGAAATCATATCGTGTCAGAACCACGGACAGCACCGATCATCAAACAAAACCCGAAACAGAACCGTATCGACGCAAAATCAAAGATAAGGTGAAAGTGAGATTAGACATCTCTAAAAACATTTGTGCTGCAATCAGTTTTCAAATATTTTTATTTTAAAATTATGAATTTTTATTCTTAACGCTTCACATTTTGTTTGCAATTTTGAAAATTTTGATCCAAAAGCTGAGGGCCCCCCGTCTCAGTGAGAGTCCCTCGGCCCCCTGAAGCAGAGATGGGGGTCCTCTAG
This sequence comes from Oryzias javanicus, assembly GCA_003999625.1. NCBI lineage: Eukaryota > Metazoa > Chordata > Actinopteri > Beloniformes > Adrianichthyidae > Oryzias > Oryzias javanicus. The sequence goes on from CM012446.1 coordinate 2,452,381, forward strand.
TGGGGAGATCTGGGGAAAGGGTCCAGAGTTGGATCCGCGCCCTCTGTACTCAGCCCCTTCTCACCACACTGGCCAGACAACCCCCCCATGAGAGACCTGACCCCCACCCGGGCGAGCTAGATGGGGGATCATAATTTTATACATCAGTGGTTCATTAGTAAAAATTCTAATAGACATATGAGGAACAGCCACAATTTAAAGTATGGATCTGGTAAAATCCTAAAAAAATGTCCATAACAATTCCATAAAAATTACTTAAAATACCATAAATTTGAACACCTCAAAACTGAATTTCCGCCAAAACTCTCAATGGACATCTGCGACATCGACAAATGATGAACGCAAGAAACACATGAATTACCGTATTTTCTGGAGAATAAGTCACAGTTTTTTTTTTTGTAGTTTAGCCAGGAGTGCGACTTTTCTTACACACATTAAAAGTTTAGTATTTTTGTATTTATTTTTTTATTTTAGCGACGCTGGACTCGGCAGATTTGATGTGAAACGTCAGACTTTTTCTACAACTCATAATCCAGAGAGACTGATTCTTCTTGATTAGATGTTTTTTCTCTTAAAAGTGCGACTTATACTTGAGAAAATATGGTATATATATCATGCAAATAGTACATAGCACCTAAAACTCAGTTAAATAGACCCGAACCCTAATTTGGTCGTTTAATAATTAGTTTAATGTCTTTACAAATGCTTCTCCTGATAAAACAAAGCAGCATTTTTAAATTGAAACTAAAGCAGATCCATCGTCTTCCATTTGTCTTAATTTAGCCGTGACAGCTGCTTCTCAGGGAGTGACTTCAGCTGAAACGAGCTGTCATGTCAAACTTTAAGTAACGTGTTCCAACAACAAAAGAAAAGACGTGAATGTAGAATAGAGAACGTGATCGAGTCACAAGCAAAACTCGTCTTCTATCTCTACCTTCCAGATCGTTCCATGAGTTTGAGTTCATACATGATGAAGTGTTGAAGCAGCGTGTAGAGGTCATGTGACAGCTCTTAGAATGATGATGCTGGTGAAGCCTCGACTGTTTCTTATTCTGATCGGCGTCGATCCGTGCAGATAATCCTCGTCACGTATGGATCTGTGTTCCTGATTGATGACAGTAAACGCAGAAAATGAAACGCGCATCTTTGAAAGTCGAGTGCAGCTGGAAGTCTCTTCAGAACCCACCGAGCTGAAACCACGGGTTCACTCTGACAGCTGCCTTCTCTTATCAGACTTTAGTGCTGCAGTAAAACCAGATCCCAGTTCTCACCTGTGCTGTGATCTTTGAGAGCTTGATCTTCGTAAGCTTCAACTTTTTAAAAAAATCTTTCAAAAGTTTAATTTTAAACATTTCTAAGTCATTATAGAGCTGTCGCAGTTGCCTTACATTTCCCTTGCTACATCACTGTTGTCTTAAATGTTCCCAGGTGAAGAGCTGTCACAGTTATTTTTGTCTTTTTTCTAAGTTTTGTTTGTTATAGCGCTGTAAGATTTGTCTTAGTCTCCTTAGTAACAAAGCTGTCACAGTTGTTTAAATGTTCTCTATGATAGAGCTGTCACAGTGGTCTTAGATCTTTTTAATTAAAGAGCTGTCAAGATTGTTTTAGTTATCTTTAGTTACATCCCTGTCACAGTTGTCTTAAATTCTCTTTGTTACAGAGCTGTCGTGGTTGTCTCATGATTTCCTTGTTGCAGAGCTGTCGCAGTTGTCTTACATTTTCTTTGACACACAGCTGTCGCAGTTGTCTTAAATTTCCCTAGCTAACGAGCTGTAGAAGTTGGTTTAAACTTTGTTACAGAGCTGTCACATGGGTCTTTGGTCTTCTTAGTAACAGCTGTCACAGTTTTTTCAATTTTTTTTAATCAAAGAGCTGTCACAATTGTTTTAGTCATCTCTAGTTACGGTTGTCTTAAAATGTTTTTGTTACAGTACAATCGCAGTTGTGTCAAATTGTCTTTTTTACTGAGCTGTCACAAATATTTCAAAAGATCTTTATTACTCTTTGTTACAGAGCTGTCGCAGTCGCCCTAAATTTTCCTAGTTACAGTACGATTTCAATTGTTGTAAAATGTGTTTGTTCCAGAGCTGTCACACTTGTCCGAAATTGTCTTAATCTAAGAGCTTTAACGATTGTTTTAGTTACCTTTAATTACAGGCATGTCACATTTGTCGTAAATTTTATCGCTACAGAGCTGTCACTTCAGTCTTAAATGCTCATAGCTAAAGAGCTGTCGCAATTGTTTAAAATTTTGTTAGTCATAGAGTTGTCTTAAATGTTCTTAATTATGCAGCTGCAATAATTGTTTTAGTTATTTTTAGTCACAGAGCTGTCGCAAATGTCTCAGTTTCTTTTACTCTTTATGACAGAGCTGTCACAGTTGTCTTAAATGTTCCTAGTTACAGAGCTATCTTAATCGTTGTAAAGTTTTTTGTTACAGAGCTGTCAGATTTGTCTTAAATTGTTTTAATTACAGAGCTGTCACAACTGTTTTAGTTATTTTTAGTTACAGAGCTGTCACAGTTGTCCTAAATCTGTTACAGAGCTGTCACGGTTGCCTCAAATTTTCTTAATTACAGAGCTGTCACAGTTGTCTTAAATGTTCCTAGTTACAGAGCTGTCTTAATTGTTGTAAAGTTTTTTAATTACAGAGCTGTCACAGTTGTCCTAAATTTGTTACAGAGCTGTCACGGTTGTCTAAAATTTTAATTGTTACAGAGCTTTCATATTAATTGTTTTATTTTTTAGGTCATTGTCTTTATACTTTTTCAACTTTGTGGTGATGCAGATGAAGAGCAGAAGTGATTGTTAGAAAACAACAGTCTCAAATCTGCATGTTTCAGTTCCGAGGTCGTGTTTGGAGGATGTTTTGGCGTATTGTGGTCGTATCATTGAGACTGAAGCTCCGTCATAGATGAGCAGAGGTGCTGATAAAGATTTACTTTGATATCAAAATGAAACCACATTCAAATTTCAAACCCGTTGATTGGCTGCTGTGCTCAGAGAAAGTCCCGACAGACACGCTGCTGTGAAATGAACTGTTTTCCTCGGAACGCCGACACTCGGAGCTGCGATCAAACACTCCCGTGTTTGTTTAATCTGATCTGGGCTTCGGCCTCTCGCGGTCCGACAGCGATTTAAGGATCTTTTGGCAAATCCCAGACAATGTTCTGTTCCTCCGAGGGCACGCTGGAGCCCGTCCAGCACTTTTGACGGTGCCTTTGCTTTGGGGAGTGGATGCAGCTCCACAAAGCAGATAAAGGCTTAACGTCTCAGCTCTGAGTCCAGAAAGAGGCTCTGTCTGCGGCGAGGGAAGAAACCAAGAGAAAACCACACAAACAAACAAACAAACAAACAAACAAACTGTGTCTTTAACGCTCAGATGAACGCCTAAAACCTGGTGTTTTATTTCACTCTCTGCTGCATTTGTGATGGTAACTGCTGCTGCTGCAGGGGTTTCACATAAGCTACCAGCTCCAGAATCACAACTTTGACCATTTTAAACTAAAAACATTATTATGGGATGGCTTGAAATGCTTTTACGATCTATGATTCCTGCAGCGTTTTTGTTTATGTTTTTAACTGAAACTTGTCCCGGCAGCCAATGAGCTCAAAGCCCCGCCCCCTTGTTAAATTTAAAACAGAGAAGTTTCTATCGTATAATTCCAGATAAATACTCCACTACATGATCACAAAATGTTTAAACCGGAGGCTAACGTAAACAAATCAGTCAAGCTAGCGAGGTGTTCACAGATTCAGACTTCTGGGATCAAGAACGCTTTTAAAAACGCTTTAAACTGACAGACGTGTCTCTATTGGTTTGTTTTGACGTAAACAACAACCTGTAAAGACATTTTAACAGAAGAGTTTTTGTTTCTTTTTAATGTTCATCGCTTTTTTCTGCCGACAGACAGACGGCTGCAGAGCAGCTGCTAACTGTGCTAAGCTAAGTGCTAGCTCCGTGATTTAACTCCTTAGGACCCGAGCTGTCCTTTGATCTGCCTGTTTTATTTATCTGACAGAAATAAAAGTTACGAAAATTAACTACTGTGGTAATAAAACTGAAAATGTGATTTCTTAAGAACTTAAAAAATCTAAAAAAAAAAGTTTCTAAAAGTTTCTGTTTCTAATGATATGAGCTCGTTATGAACACTCATCATCACATTCATGTTTAAGAATTTTAAATGAGAACAGGAATCACGTTTGGTTAAAAATGTTCAATAGCTTTAAAGATATTAAAGCTAAAGTCATTAAACTTTTTCATGTGACTAATTATCACTTATAGAACAAGAAAATGGTTATTTTTTTCTAGTTTATATTTGCTCTATTTGTACTTCTTTATTAAAGCTACTTCACAGAAGAGTTCTATTTAATTTTTTAATGATAAAAGAAGGTTAATGAAATATAAATAAAGGACAACACAAATCTGTTTATTCAATTTGTTCGTGTTTTAAATATGTTACAAAAGTATCGGATCGGGACTCAGTATCAGCAAATCCACAAAATCCAATGACTCGGAATCGGATCGGGCCCAAAAAAACCTGATCGGGACATTCCTCGTGTGTGTGTATATATATATATATTTTTTTTTTATTTATTTATTTTTTCTTCTTCTTCTTCTTCTTCAAGATTCAGATGTACATTATTTTTCAGATTTTCAATAGTTTTTTCCAAGTTCTTTTTTATAATCTTCAATTTTATTTCTGTTCAGATTTTTAATAATTCCTACAAATTTTCAACATCTGTTTTTGAGTTTAAAACTGCTTTAAAATTTTCAAGTTTTTTTTTCAGATTTTCAATCTATGTTTTTCACATTTCAATCCTTTTTTTGGTTGATCCTGATTTTCAATCTCAAAGCTGTGAGAGTTCAAGTCTATGTTGGATCGTACCAAAGTCCCATAAAAATGGGGTCCGCGTAGCTCCTTCCCTGTCATTCATTCTTAAATGTAGAAGAGTTTTGTTTCTACAATGCTGTCGTATTTCTGTCAGTGATCCTTGTGACTTTCTGCCTGATTAAAACGGTGACAGAGTATATTGGACCCTCCAGAACCATGGTCCAAAATCCAGCCGTTTCTCATGACTAAAAGCTGGATTTGCAGTTTTTAATCTTAAATTTCGCACATTTAAAAGCAATTAAAAGTCTAAATATAGGAATACTCAGTAGATATGTTTCAAGGGAAACTCTCAGGTGAAGATTGTCTGAAAGTTTTACTGTATGATGTTCAATAAAAGCACTTTTCTCTTAAATGTTGGATTAAAACATAAAACAGCGTTTTGTTTTGTTTTTTTTTTTTTCTTAAATTTGAGTTGACATTCAGAATTGATTTAAAACAAAAACTTAATGAGTGAATAATAATCATTAATGAGCAAACTCCTCACGAGTTGGTTTGGTTCGCTCCGTCTGGGAGGCATCTTTTGGTGCTTCCTAAAGACGTTGATGGAACTCTGCGTGAAAACGTCCTCAGGAGAGCTGAAGGTTCTGGCAGAAGACACTGTGAGCAGCAAATGTGTCTGAAGTCAAACAAGACGGCGAGTCTTTGTGAGGAACCGCAGATTCATCAGCTGTTATCTTCAGGGGGAAGATGCTGCTTCTGCTCTGAGGAAGTCAATTCTCATCTTTCCTATCTCGGCTGAGGAAGTGGTGATGCATTGTGGGAGTTCTGCAGTCTGACCTGGTTTGATTAAAAAGCTTATCCAGTTGAGAATGTTAAGGAGGGGGGGTTGTGCTTATTCTGGCCTTAAAAGGAAACATTTTTAAGTATTTGGTTATTGAGAAATGAGTCATAAGAATCTGTTTTGATTCCTAAACTTAAAAATGGAAAAAAAAAAAAAAAAATCATGACTAAATCACTTTTTGTTTTTATTCATGATTGATTCTCAGATTTGAATCCATTAGATTCTGATCCTGTAGGTCACTGAAGTCTAATGTTAAGTTTGATGTTCAGCTTCCATTTGACCTCTCTGACCCTGAAGGACGGATCCGTCCTCAGGTACCAGCATGTTCCCGCCTCCTTCAGGTACGAGAAGATCCTCCAGAAAACATCTCCTGCACCTCAACGCTCCAGAAGAAGAAGATGAAGTCTAAAAGCAAGGAGATGTTTCGGTTATGGGATCCATACATTATTGATGAGCGTCTCCGGCAGGCTCTATAGAAACCCACCGAGGTGTGATTTATGGCAACTTCTCGCCCGGGCCCACACAGAACCCGACCCACATACGTCCTGGTGTCACCGGCGTGCTGACTCACGCTCGTTTCAGCTGATTGACGTCTAAATCAAGGTCGAGCAGAAAAGTGGAAATACATTTTAAACAATCTGCTGGTGTGTCCGGAGGAGATTAAAGTTTGATGGAAATGTTCTACCGGCTGAAACGTTCAAAATAAATCGGTTTTCCCTGGAAAATTCCTGTCTAAATAGGGACGTGTTGGAAGTTTTCTTGTTGGGTTGAAATCCGTCTGATGGACGGAGCACAGGGTCACGTAAATCGTGCTCGCTTTGATGAACGGCCTCAGTTTGAATGTTCTGTCTGAATGTGTTCATCTGAAGCCGGAGTGTTCGGTGAAGCCGGTCGGGTTTCTCTGGGATTCGGATCCTGAAGTCGCAACGAAAACTAACGAAAAACAAAAAAACAACTTTTATTTAATGTTTGAAAACTAAAAAACATTTATTTAACAGTTGAAGACGTGATAGGTGCATCGAAGAATGAAAGTTTCCTCACAAATGACGTTTGTTCTCAACATTAAAGGGTAACCAAACCCTAAATCAGGGGTCTGCAACCTGCGGCTCCAGAGCCACATCTGGCTCTTTTACTCCTCTATTGTGACTCTCTAATTGAAGAAAAGTACAAAGTTTTCAGTTCAAAGAAGTCACTGTAAAGTAAAGTAATAAAAAAAACTAAAATAATTTACCACTCTGCGAGGCTCCAAAGCACAGTAGCCATAGTAGTTTGATAATTGAGAACTAAACATTTTGACAGCATTTTAATTGTGTCTCATGATTCAAAAAATACTCTATTTTATTTATAGATAGTTTGATTTATGAATTTCTGGATAAGAAGAACCACAAAGTCTTAAAACATTTTTTTTCCTCATTGCTGACATCACACTACTTACCACTAGATTTGCTCCACCGAGATGTGACAAAGGAAGTATTTTATTTTGAAAGGAAGTGAACCTCTGTTAAAAGTTATTAACTTTTTCATTTTTGGGGAAAAAAAATACCTTAAAGTTGGTTTTATTTATGCCAAAAAATAATCATTTATTTATATTTATCATGAAATAACAATAACATAAATTGAAAGTCTTATTCTCCTAAAGGATGTGTGGCTCTTACTGGGTTGAGGTCGGTAAAAAATCATCCTAAATGGCTCTTTAAGTATTAAAGGTTGCCGACCCCTGCCCTAAATTAACTTTTTTTGGCTGTTGACATCATTAAATGGGACTTTAAAAGTGCTGTCTGTTTGTCAAATTTTTGACAAATTGAAATAAAACTGCTTAATTCTTCAAAACAGTCAAAAACCGTCTGTTTGCTGCCCCCTGCAGGTTAAAATAAGGTATTACAGTTGAATCTTGTGATTGGTCAAACCAAGTTTCAGAAGTCTGACGTCGTGATCTGCAGCTCCAGCAATGATAACAGCCCTGCCTCCAAGCCCCGCCCCTCTGACTGGGTGGTTGGAGTCAGTCTCCAACTTCCTGGTTTGGTTACCCTTTAAAAACGTTATTATTTCTCTTAAGAATCCTCTGATATTTTATAAAATGACTAATTAGCTGCAAATTAGAGTTTTTGAGTTTACCACGTTTAGGTCAATGATTGATCCAGAAGCACAAAACCAATAAAGTTAAAGTCTCATTTGAGAAATGTGTTGATCTATCCCGTGGGGGAGGGGTGTACTGCAGACACAGTCGGTTTAACCCTCCCACCAATCCAACCCCTTAATGCTGAGTGTCAAGCAGGGCGGAGCTAGGTGCTGATTTTAGAGTCTTCTGGTCTGACTCGACAGGGATTGAACTCACAACCTTCTAGTCTCACTATTGTCCACGAGTCCTCTGAGCAAGTCTTTCATTTACACTTTCATTTTCTAAAAGATAATATTGTGGACTGAAGTTGCGTTTTGGTCTCTCAGGACTTAATTAAAAACTTGACCTAAAAGACTTGGACTTTGACGTGAATTATGATTTCAGTGACTAGAATCTTGACCTGATACTTGACTTGAAGTTGGTCTTAAAACTTGACCTGAATGACTTTGACTGGAAAGTTGATCTCAACGACTATTAGTTTGACTTAAATGACTAGAAACTTGATTCCAAACTCGACCTCAGTGACTCGATGATGAAATGATTCGAGTTCATTCCAGTCGACAGATCAAACCCAGTTCAGCTTCAGTGAGTGGAAACATCCGAAGCTCCTTTATTGTTCAGAATTGGACTTTTTCATGTTTATGTTGACACAAACCGATAACCAGGACTTGTGAAGCTCAGCACCGACTCTCAAACTAAACCGCACTCGGGGAGGCGTCGATACCAATTAGCAGAGGCGAGGATGAAAGAGAATCTTCCGTTTTAAGAGATCAGTGCGAGTCTCCTGCTGATGTTTGAAATGATGTTTGTTCTCGCCGTCGGCCGCTGCGGCGTCTGCGGTTTTAGACTTCAACCAGCAAAAATACTCTAAAATGAGACGAGAAATGATCAAGCAAAACATGAATTCCTCACTTAACTAGAGATGAGATGTTTACTCTAAACATCATAGAAATAGCACTGATGCACCTGTAATCTTCTTTTGTCGCTGACTCAGCAGTTCTCCTGCTGACTCGGCGGAAACTGCAGAGCTCTTCTCTGCAGCAGGTCGTCTTCCTCTGCCTCATGCTTCATGGTTATAGTCTTCATTTAAATGCACCAGAGAGAGTTACATTCTCGTTATGGTCTGTCTCAACCGGATGGGCTCGGTAAGAGCTCAAATCATGTTGAAACGGTAAAAATATCCAGATTTTCTCAGTTTGAATCCTCTATGTGTGCCGTCCTCTGCAGACAGGAAGGAATTTAGCAGCAGCTTACAGCTCCATTCATGAAAACAGAGATCCAGCACGGCGTCATCAGCAGAAGCTCGCTGGTGCAGCTGTCACATTTCAGTGTTTCTAAGCCGCCGCGGCGTCCGTTTCCTCCGCAGGAGAGCGCTGCTTTTTCCATTCACGCTGATTTCTCCCACCTGTTAGTGCCGGAGCTTCCTGGTTCCCGCCGCTCGCCGCTCGGAGGGGAAAACAGAAATACCTTTTGTCAGCATATTTACTCGCACGCCTCCTCTGTTGGCGTTCCAGAGCGGGCGCCTTCACGGGGCGGGAAACAGTCACGCGACCTCGGGTTTCAGCGCCACAGAAGAGGTTTATTCAACTGTTCAGGAGGATTTTCATATCATTTACAGGATCTTGTCTTATATTAAACTTTATTTTCTATTACGTTTGCATTTAAAAAACACATAAAGTCATTTTTTATTCTATTATCAGATAAAACAAGTTTTCAAACGTTGCCTTTATGTTGAATATTTCTAATTATGAGGCCAAAACTTAAGGATCTTATTTGTTATTGTTCTGAACATATTGAGTTTGATTCATTTAGAAAAAGGGAAAAAAATAAATGAATAAAAACTTAACCTTAATAACTTGAGTTTTGATTAGAAACTCGACCTTATTGACTAGAAACTTGACTTGAAACTCGACCTTAATGACCTGAACTTTGATTTGAAACTCGACCTTAATGATTTGATCTTTGACTGGAAATTTAATCTCAATGACTTGAATTTTGACACAAAACTTGACCTTAATAACTTAAACTTTGACTTGAAAATTGACCTCATTGACTAAAATCTTGACTTGTAACTTGACTTTAATGAATTAAACTTTGATTTAATAACTTGAACTTTGACTTGAATTTGACTTCATTGACTAGAATCTTGATTTCAACCAAGCAGATGGGATGCAGTTGGTTTATTCAACTATTCAGGAGGATATTCATCTGTTTTTCTGTCTTAGTTTATCATTTACAGGATATTATCTTCTATTAGATTTTATTTTCTATTAAATTAATCTATGAAAATCCCATTAAGTTATATTGAAAACAAGTTTCTACTTTATATTTTCTCGTCGTATTTGTTGTTGTTCTGAACGTACGGTCTCTGATTCATTTTATTTGAACTTTTCGATCTTTTATCAAACAATAAAGGAAAATAAAAATGTTAGAAAACACATTTAAAAGCCTTAAACCAAGAAGGGAAAGCGGCGTGCGTGGGAGTTTCCTCGCTCTGCGCTCCTTTTGATCAGGAGCTCGGCTCGGATGAAGGGAGAATCCGATCCGCTGGACCCTCCTGATGAGGTCTTTCCAGCATCATAAAGTCTTTGACAGAATCACTAAAAACACAGATTTTAAGGTAAACTTTCACATTTATATCATTCACTTAAAAACCTGCTGCAGTTCAATAAAGTTTTTCTTCTACAGAAGTGATGGTTGGACACAATCCTTCTAGATATCTATTATTTTGCTGACAACATTTAAGTTTGCCACACATTCGATTAAAAAAAAAAAAAATCTTATTTATTTATGTAAAATTTAAATTTTTTTGATTGCAAAAAAATCTTTAAAAAATGTCTATCCATCCAATTAACTTGTTTTCTGTCAATCTATTTACATTTTTTCCTTTTTAACCCTTTAAAACCAAAGAAAATAACACAAAATCTTTAACATGCTGTAACTTTTCAACCGTTAACATGATAATTCCAGTAGAATTGAGCTCGTCGAGACGCTTTTCTCCTTCACGATCTACTTGAAAGGTTTATTAAAGAACATAAACGCTGGAGCGCTGGCATTAAAGCATCACTTTATTCTCTCATTAATATATTTTCATCCATTTACTCTTCTATTCCTGCATCCGTTCGTGACTTTTTCTCCACATTCGTCACAGAGAAGAGAGGTCATTAAAGGCAGGAAGAGGCTTTATCTCAGCAGGTGTGTTTTTAAAGGTTCCCATTGGAGCGCTGCAGTAATCCAACACCTGATCAGGAAAATGGGAGTTTTAACACCTGTTTATGGGGTGCCGTTTGTAAATCAGAGATGTCAAATTTTTACATCAATGTTTTCAGATATTTAGCGTGTTTTAGGAGAAAAAAAAACAGGTTTTGTTTTTCAACTGCATATTCTCACCCTTTACATTAATATATTTAAAAATGTTACATTTAATAACTAAATATTTAGTTAACCAACTAAATATTTAATTTTAAGCTAAATATTTAGCCTACAAACTAAATATTTAAGTTTGCTCATTAAATATTTAAATCTAACCTAAATATTTATTTTTTCAAACTAAATATATAAGTTTTGCAGCTAAACATATAGTTAGAATTTATATATTTAGATTTGAGCTAAATATATAGTTAGGATTTAAATATTTAGATTTGAGTTAAATATATAGTTAAGATTTATATATTTAGATTTGAGTTAAATATATAGTTAAGATTTATATATTGAGATTTGAGTTAAATATATAGTTAAGATTTATATATTTAGATTTGAGCTAAATATATAGTTAAGATTTATATATTTAGATTTGAGTTAAATATATAGTTAAGATTTATATATTTAAATTTGAGTTCAATATATAGTTAGGATTTATATATTTAGATTTGAGCTAAATATATAGTTAAGATTTATATATTGAGATTTGAGTTAAATATATAGTTAAGATTTATATATTTAGATTTGAGCTAAATATATAGTTAAGATTTATATATTGAGATTTGAGTTAAATATATAGTTAAGATTTATATATTTAAATTTGAGTTCAATATATAGTTAGGATTTATATATTTAGATTTGAGCTAAATATATAGTTAAGATTTATATATTTAGATTTGAGTTAAATATATAGTTAAGATTTATATATTGAGATTTGAGTTAAATATATAGTCAGGATTTATATATTTAAATTTGAGTTCAATATATAGTTAGGATTTATATATTGAGATTTGAGTTAAATATATAGTCAGGATTTATATATTTAAATTTGAGTTAAATATATAGTTAGGATTTATATATTGAGATTTGAGTTAAATATATAGTCAGGATTTCCTGTTCCTGTTCCTTTGGAATTTTACTTTTATAATCTGTTTGGACGTAACTTTTCCTTTTATCTCATTCTGAAACATAAAGAAGGATACCGTATTTTCCGCACTATAAGTCGCATTTTTGAGAGAAAAGTCCAACATTTAGGAACAAATCTGACCTAATGATCGAACGCGGTTCATGCGTCATATTCTGGTCCGCCTCCTCGTTTGATTTGCGTCAAATAATTCTCAATGTTTGTCCAAAAATGTGTTCATAAACTAGAGGAGCTAACATGTAGCCTCATCGCTACATGATGGAGCCTTTGACTGTATATCTCGTTTAAACCGTACAGAAGATACGGATGATGTTGAGAAGTTATTCATTTTAAGGAGCTCCACAAAAGCATCTATAATCCCGTCTCCATTCTGGGTTTTTCCCGTCCAGCCTGCAGGAGCTGCGTCTGAATGACTGTTTTTAGCTGCTCGTCTGTTGGTTTGTAATCCAGTTTGATGGCTTGGAGAGAAAAAGAAAAGCAATAAAAATAAGAACGTTCTTGAGGAGAACGATCAGATCCTCAGCCATGTTTGTGTTTGGACGGCATGTTTTCTTCTTCTGCGTTTCTGTCAGCAGCAAATACTGATGTAAAAAACTACAGCGCCCTCTAGTGGTTGTTAGTGGGAAACAACCGCTGAAAGGCAGCCGGTGGTTAGAGGAGAAAATAACAAATATATGAGCCTATTTATGTGAGAAAAAAAAAATCACAAATAAGTTGCTCTTGAGTATAAGTCGCACCCCTGGCCGATTTATTAAAAAAAAAAAAAAAATCTGTCCAGAAAATATAATAATAATAATAATAATAATACATTTTATTTATATAGCGCTTTTAAAAGATACTCAAAGACGCTTACAGACAAGTTACATTAAAAACAGTAGTAAGAAGAATAAAAATAATACAAATAATAATAGCAATAACAATAATCGTAACTAAATAAATAAAGTACAAAGTAAGCAGTAAAATTAAAGATTAAAAGCAGTTTTAAAAAGCAGAGTTTTAAGAGATTTTTTAAATGAAGAAAGTTCGGTGCAGTCGCGGACGTGTTGAGGTAGTTTGTTCCATAGGGTGGGTGCAGCGATGGAAAAGGCTCTGTCTCCCCAGGTTTGGAGCTTGGTCCTACACGGTAAGGACAAGAGGTTAGAGTCGGAGGAGCGAAGAGAACGAGACGGGGTGTGTCGATGGAGCAGATCAGTAAGGTAGGATGGGGCCAGGTTATGGAGGGCTTTGAAAGTGATAAGGAGAACTTTGAAGTGAATGCGCTGAGTGATTGGGAGCCAGTGGAGTTTCTGGAGAACTGGTGTGATGTGCTCACGGGAGCGGGTGTGTGTGAGGAGACGCGCAGCAGAATTCTGAATATACTGAAGTTTATTGAGTGTTTTGCAGGGTGCACCGTATAAAATGCTATTGCAGTAATCTAAACGGGATGTAATGAAGGCATGAATGAGTGTTTCAGCAGCTGAGAAAGACAGGGATGAACGAATACGAGCAATGTTTTTGAGGTGGAAGAAAGCAGACCGGGTTATTTGATTTACTTGCTGTTCAAATGTAAAATTGGTATCGAACAAAACTCCAAGATTACGGATGACGGGTGACGGAGAGAGTGTAGTGTTATCAAATTTAAACTGGAAATTTGGGATGGTTTTAGTTATGTTTTTAGGACCTATTAAGAGTATGTCTGTTTTGTCACAGTTAAGTTTAAGAAAGTTTTGTTGCAGCCATATTTTGATTTCTGTCAGACAGTGAGTGAGTGTGGAATGAGTTGAGGAGTGATCGATTTGGTAGAGATATATAGTTGTATGTCATCAGCGTAGCAGTGGTAATTTAGTCCATGTTGACGGATAATGTGACCAAGGGGATGAGATAAAGGATAATAAGAGTGGACCAAGCACCGAACCTTGGGGAACACCTTGCAGCAAAGGAGCAGAACCGGATGAGCAGTTGTTTCCCATGATGAACTGTTGACGGTCTGTGAGGTATGACTGAAGCCAGGACAGAGCAGAGCGGTGATGTTGAGACAGTTTTTAAGACGGGAGAGGAGGATGGAGTGGCTGATGGTGTCAAATGCTGCTGTTAGATCCAGGAGAATGAGGATGGAGATCTGACCAGAGTCCGAGGAGAGAAGAATGTCATTGGTGACCTTGAGCAGAGCGGTTTCAGTGCTGTGTTGTTGGCGAAAACCAGATTGAAAAGGTTCAAACAGATTATTGGAGTCTATATGAGATTTGAGCTGGGAGGCTACCACTCGTTCGAGGATTTTAGAAAGGAATGGCAGGTTGGAGATGGGACGAAAATTGGCAATGTTTTCAGGTCGAGACCAGGTTTTTTAAGCACAGGGGTTATGCCAGCTTGAGAGACTGAGGTATGGAACCGGAAGAAAGGGACGTGTTGACTATTGTTGTAACTAGTGGGGAAATAATGGGAAAGCAATCTTTGATGAGTGAAGTGGGGATTGGATCAAGAGTGCAGGTGGAGGCTTTGGTTCCTGCCATAAGTTTTTTAAGTTCAACAGGGGAAACCGGGGAAAATTGGGATAGTTGTTGAGTAGGAGAAAAGACCAACGACTCAAACAGAGGCTCAACTGAGGGGGGGGAACTGTAGATTGTGTCAATTTTTGATTGAAAACTTGATAGGAAAGACTTGCACTTGGCCTCAGTGAATAATGATGAAGAGTTATTTTTGGGCTTTAGGAGTTTTTTTATGGTGGAAAACAGAGTTTGAGGATTGTGAGAGTTAGTATAAATGATCTTGGAAAGGTAGTTTGACCTGGCTGTGTGGAGGGCATTCTTGTATTGTTGAAGGAAGTCCATGTACATTTGAAAATGTACAGTTAAACCAGTTTTACGATGGAGTCTTTCAAGTTGGCGTTTGCGAGCTTTCATGGTTCGGAGTTCAGAGGTGAACCATGGTGCTGTATGGGTGAAGGAGACAGTTTTAGTTTTGGTAGGAGCCAGTTGATCGAGACAGGAGGACAGTGTACTATTGTAGTAGTTAACAAGTTCAGTGGGATTATTTAGGAGAAAGGGACAGTTTGGAGGCAAGAGAGGCTGAGAGTGCTGCAGGAGAGATGGATTTGAGGTTTCGGAAAGTTATTGTGCGTTTGACTTTGGTTATAGGAAGAGGGCAATTTATGTCCAAGATTATGGCAAGGTGATCAGATATATAAGTAACTATTGCTTTTTCGTCTCTGGTGGAAACGTTTCCTTCTGTCTGTCCTCTGCTTTACTTACAACTCTAAAAAAAGAACATGCTTGAATATTTAAGAAGGAATGGTGTAGTGGTCCGCACTCTGGCCTCAAAGCGAGAGAGTTCCGGTTCAATCCCCAGCAGGGACCTTTCTGTGAATGCATCTCTAGAAATGTTAGCCGCCTCCCACACTCCAGCATCGGGTTTCATCTGCTTTACCTTTTCCCATAGATCTGCACGCGTGGTTCTGTCTGTGATGAACAAATGTCACATACTGCAGATTAAGAAGTTCTCTTGTCTATATAAAAGTTCAGATTCAGTCTTCACCCACCTGTCACCTGCACAGATGTTCTGTTGTTCTCTAGAACCTCCGTTCTCCTCTTTTGCTTCCCTCCTCTGAATCCTGCTGATAATTCACAGCCTTTCTCCAGTTTCTCACCGTCTCCGACGTTCATAATCTCATCTGTAAATCCAAACGCTCCGCCTGTCAGTTGGAAACCCTCCCGACATCTTTCGGTTAAGCCCTGGTTTCCTCCCTGCTCCCTTTCATCGTGGCGATGATTCACTCCTCCTTCGCCGCCGGAGTTGCTCCTTTACTCCCTAAAGCTGCAGCTTTTACACCGATTTATAATCAGTTTAACTCCAAATGAAGTTTCCAATTGACCGCTTATTTGGAAAGTTCTTGAAAAAGTATCATGTTACCATTCCGTGAACCTTCCCGGTCCGGGTCCGCGGCCATCGTAGCGCTGGAATGGATCTTCTACCAATGATTTATGACCTCCTCATGACAGCAGGTTCATCATCCTCCTCTTTACTCTCACACCTCCTTAAACAGGTTTAAAGTTTTTACCTTTGGGGACCAAACTAGCTGACCAATAAGGCGTCTCTGTAAAAGTAGGTGGAACCGTCAGGGGTGTGGCTTCCAACAAGCTGTTTATTGGTAAGATTTGTTGTCATAGGAACTGAAACTAACTGGAACCAATCCGTGCTGACTGATATGGGCGAATATTTGCAAAAGTTTGGCGATACGATACGAATCGCAATACACGATATGTATCGCGATATGTCCAAGACTGTTCCAGAACCAATTTTCACAATGTTCTTTAAAGAGTATCACTTTGAAAAACTCTACCTGAACATAAATGCACCTTTGATATTAGTAAAAATGGTAAAAATTAATTGTATTTATTGGTCACAATGCTAGGCACGGCTTTTACCCAAACAAATTCTAGCTTTTTTATGGGAAAGTAAAGAAATATCTATTTGTTTTTTAAAGAAACAGTCAATATTGTCTGATTTACACAACAAAAATGTTTCAATTTAAGAAAAAAATAAACATAGAATGAATGTGTTTTAATCAATGAGGTTCTTAAAGTATAAATGAGGAAATAAAGTTTTGCAGTCGAGGCTTTGAGTAGAAAACAGAAGTTAGACGCTGAACTACGTTTGCTCATAAATAATTAATTAAATATTCTCTTGGCAACATTTTAAATCGATACACGCATCGCCAAATTAAATATCACGATATATTGCAGAATCGATTTTTCCCATTTTTCCCAGAGTTTGATGTATTCTGCTCAAATCTTTTATTTTGAAACATCCTCTTTTATTGTTTTTAGCAATTATCTCCAATATTTTTAATCACTGATGTGTCACCTGAAAAAGTTGATAAAATAAACTGTATTTATGTCATTTATTTAATATTTGTATCAATACAAGAACACAGATATTCAATAATAATATTATAATATATATATATATAAAAAATATATAATATTAATTATCAAATATATACATATTATATTTATCAAATGTTTTTAGTTTTAAGAAAACGACCCAGGGAAATCCTGTTTAATCTGGTCAAACTTTCAGAGTAAAAGCACCATGATTTTGGTTTCCTGCTGTTTTTTCCTCCATTGATTCACTTTATTTCCTTTCTGCACATCCATTAACCATAAAAACATGTTTTTTTTTTGCTCTGAACGGGTTTCTCACCTCTAGCTGCTTTTTAAGCATCCGTCTAATTTTATCTGAGTTTTAAAGGCTACAATGAGAGACCTTTTAACGAAGCAGCAGAGTGTTTACTGAACTTCCTTCTCACCTTTTAACGGTCCTGAAACTTTTCTCTTTCAAAGCAAGTAAAGAGTGAAACATCCTGCTTTGACATCCATCTTTCCTGCAAGGCCCTCATAACTTATTCATGTTTCGGTGGTAATTTTGGTCCCTGTGACTGAAAGCACTTTGCAGCAGGGCGTGTCTGGTTCAGAGGAGGGAAATCTGAAATGCAAATACAATCCGGTTTATTTATAAAGTGCCGGTTCACAACTGAGGTTGCAACAAAAGGCAGAAAGCTTGACTTTATTCATTGAGATTTTAATGATCAAATTCAGGAAAAAAGAAACTTTTTTTTTATTTAATGTGGCAAAACATCTGATAAAACATTTAACTCAGTTCAGAGAGAAAGGAAAGATTTATTTTGAACAAGTCCAAACTTCCTTTTTGGTCGTGCATCTACACCCAGCAGCCAATCAGAATCGAGTATTCTCATTTAAAGTGCAGAAAGACGTCTGTTCCTCATATTTCAGCATCTCTGCGTTCTTGGAGTAAAACTGCAGACATAAAAGTCTTCAGAGTTCTGCTTATCTGACTTTTAATGGGGTTTGTGCACAGATTACACTTTTGAGTTAAGATTTGATAAATTTTAACATTTCAGATGATAAAAATAAAGAAAAAACATTTTCTCTCTGGCCTGTTTTAATACAAAAATCTGCATTTTATTGTTTAAAACTTAACTCATAAAACATTGTGATTAATTGTTACTAATCACAATTAAAACAGCTCTTGGTTTTCAAAATAAAACGTTTTAAAAGGATTTTATTTTGAAAAGGATGTGCCCACAAACATTAACAGATAATACCGTGGATTTTAATTTTCAAAGTGTTTTAAAGGACAGACCACTCCTCCAGGAGGGAGCGGGATGGAGTCGTCCTCTTCCACACCTTCATGATCTTTCATAAGCTGACTCCTCCCACCTCCCTCTGGCTCCTCCTCTATTCCCCCCAACAGTGAGAGTCAAACAGTTTCCTGTCATATTTTGTTGTTGATCTTTGGGGATAAATTCAGATAAAATTACTTTACAATCGTATTTGCTTTACTTTATGATGTTAAATTTGGAAATAACACTTTGTTTCAATGAGATAATTAATTTGGTTATTGCTCATGCATGAAGCGAACGGCTGCAAAATGCTCATTAGGGTCTGGCGTGGAAGCGGGCCTGGTCAGATAATGAGAGGGACCCACATATAAAACCACAAAACAACTCACGCTTCATCTTTGTGTGGCTGTGTCTGCATTACTCACAGATGAAATGCTGTTTTTCTTCATCTCTGCTCATTATAATCAAACATGTCAGCTCTAAATCGGATTTTCGCCTCCACGATGCTCGTCCAGGCTTCCAGGTTTGCTCCTGGCCGCCTGCTGCTTACCGGCTGGACGGGGGTGAGGGGGGGGCGGGGTTCGGACCAGACTCAGCAGGTGTGAGGAAGCAATGCATCTCTAAGCTGCCTAATTTTAAAATATGGTTCGAAAAATCATCTTAAACTGGTTGATCCTAAAAAAAAGGAGGTTAAAGTGTTCCCTCGGTTATCTAGAGATTTGATCTTCATCTGTATTTTTCACATTTGTTTCAGCTTCTGTTTAAACTCTCAAAGTTCAAACCTTCAGAGAAAACAAAGATCTGATCAGGATGATGGTTTATGTAGCAAACTGAACTCATCCTGTAGAGGAGATTGATCGACGAGGTCTACAGCCAATCAGGATGCAGAAAACTATCACTGTTTAAAAAGAGAGAAGGTAGAAAAAAAGAAAACAAAATCTGCAAAACAATCAATAATAGCTAATATTTGCAGTATTGCAATATTTGCAATATTTGTATTTTGTGGAATATTTGTTTACTTGATGTTAAATGTGTCTCAGTGAATTGTATTGATTTTGTTGATCAATTACAAAGTAACAAATTTCTGTCATTTAGTGACATTTATCAGTAATGTATCAAATGACAGTTCACATTTTGGTAATTAAATTACTAGAATATAGAAACCTTCACGACTTCATGACTCCTATCTTAGTGCAAGTAGTGCAGGGCAGTACTAATACTCAGTTACTGACTCAAGTATGCACATATGCACCCTATAGAAAGCTGGAAATGGGTCAAAGTGCGATGAAGAGGGAGGAAATATGGACAAACTTGATTATTTCTAATCTGTTTAAAACAAAAGCAAAAACATTTCAGTTTAGTCCAAGTTATGACCTGGAGATAAACTGCTTTTATCAATAAACACACTACTTAGACTACCATGCAATTAACATTTTCTCATAGTTATGTGGTGAAACGAATGAAGTGGTGCTAGAAATCCTGATTCACCCTCGTTTAGCTTCTACGTCTTTATTTTGAGGGGATCTTGTTTGTGCTGGCTTTATTTCTGTGAGAATTTGATGTTTTGAGTAGAAAAAAATAAAGTAACGAGCAGTGAATTATTTTTCAAGTAAGGAAAGTAATTTAATTTCATCCAGTAACCAAAGTAAATGAATGAATTAAAATAATTTACCCAGCACTGGTTCTGATGATGCTTCACACACATCCTTTTAGTCAGAGACACACTTGGATCAAAATGATGTTTTTCTAATGATAGACGACATTTATAAAGAAAATTAGGATTCTAGTTGTTGTGAGTATTAGGGCCACTTTATAAAGAAAACTGTATTTTTAAAATTACGACTTTAAATCTTATGAATTTCCTAGAAAAAAGTCAAAACTGCTGAATTAGAGAATAAAGTCGTATATTTATGACTTTAAAAGTATTAGGCCAAATTTATGACTATATTCATACATTTATGAAATTTAAAGTCATAAATTTACGAAATAAAAAATCATAAATTACTGAGAGAAGAACCAAAGTTGTCTTTTTATCAGAGCCGTGCTCGAAGATGAGAGACGTGGAGAATCATTTATAGATTTATTTCCAGATCGATGTTAAAAACAAAGAAATTCTGAACATTTCAGCGATTCAAGTCAAGTAATCAGTGAAGCTGACTTCCTGAGTTCAGTATCGTTGATGCAGAGTTTTTATATAAAATAAAGAGATCAGAGACGCACATCTACCTCTTTATTTTGCCCTTTATCCACATACCCAGAAGCCCTTTCACCACCTTATGTCATGTGAGGTGGCGAAAGAAACCAAAGGAGAACGTAAACAGATCTCCGAACACCTCCTCTTCCAAATGAGATGTCTCGTTTCAACGAGAAATGACAACAGTCTGTTACGTTAGCACAAGAACATTTCTGAAACTCGTCCTCTTCAGACGGAAACATCACAGAGTTGGAGGAGATCGCGTCTGTCGTAGAGGAAGAAATGACCAACGGGATCTGCAGAGATCCTGCAAGCAGCATCAACGAATACAACATTAATAAAGTGTAAATCAAATAAAGAAACTTCCAAACATCTGGAAAGTTTTAGAGATTCAGTTACCTGTTGAAATCTAAGACGCTTTTGACAGTTTAGTCAGTCGGCTTCAGCTCACGCCGTTCTTTCGCTGGACGGGTGGCTACCTTCCTTTTTAATACGTTTACAAGATTTAAAGTCGTCATTTTACAAGAAAACAACTAATAATTTTACTCTTCTTTTTCTTTTGGTGGCTCTAATACCTAATAAATCAGCAGCAGATGAACAAAAAATCCTTCTGAAAAAGACGCTATTTGTGTCGTAGGTACGGCCTCAATGCCCCTCCTCCAGGAAGGGGGCGGGGTCGTTCTGTCCCAATGGTACCGCCCACAAGAGACAATTTTTTTTTGTTTTTATGGACTATTTCCTAGAAAGCAACCCAGATTTTTAGATTTTGTCTAAAAACTGTGATAATAATGAAAAGACGACTTTTACCTTCTGAAGTGAGCCGCTTCCTGTCGTTGTGAGCGCACATCTACGGCGCCGTGCATGAACGTGCTCTTCTTGCTTCTGTGGGTTTGCATGTGAAAAAGCTTTGTTTATTTATGCCAGCGTGGAAGTTTAACGAAGCGCAGCTAAGCGTCTGTCTGAATGCGGTCCCAATCAGCGAGCTGGTTCCTAGAAACCCGTCTGTCGCTGCGAGTTCTTTCGCAGGTGACCCGGCCCGCTCCTGTCGGTTCTGATCCACAGACGTCACTAGAAACGCTCTGTTTACTGCAGTTCTTCTGGATTAACCTGTGAGAATTAACAGGTTCTTCTGTTTCTGCTGAGAAATGAAAACAACTTTTCTCATTTGTATCAGGTAAAAATAAAGAACTTCCTTTAGGTTTGAATAGAAAACATCCATGTTTGTTTATATTTTTGTCTAAAAAAAAGTGTAAAAATATATAATATAAGATATTTCCTTGATATAAATGACTAAATCTGCTAATGGAAGTAGGTTTTATTAACATAAATTGTTAAATTCTGATGTTTTAGGACACATTTTGATCTTGAAATTTGCTTTAAACACTTAAATTTAACTCTGGTACTATTTTTAAAAAATATCTCTTTTTGCTTCATACCAAAAAAAATAATCCTATTCTAGGCGCTGCAACATTACAATTATCTTTATTTCCAGACCAATTAGAATAAAACTAGATTTACATATTTTAAGATAAAGTTGTCAGAATTGTATGTAAATTATGAGAAATAAAGAAGTGTTTCATTTGAAATTTTTGATTTTTTTGAAAGATAGAAATGACTTGATGTGAAATTCAAAATGTATTGTGTTATAAAAGTCTTAACATATAATTATTAATTACATTTAGTTCAGTTTTCACTTATTACAAATGTAAATGTATCTTTAAACTAGAAGCTAGACGAGGTTACAGGTGATAGTTTTAAATGAAATCTTGTATTTGATCTCATCAGTCGGCACTCAGACTCTCACCAGGTGATCCGGGTTTGTTAACCCGAGTTCTGGGCTTTTAGAGGTTGGTCCAGCTGGGTTCTGGTGGTTCTGGTGAGGTCTGGATCTTCATTTTGATGCATCATTTTGTTTTGTTTTTTTTATCAATGACATTCTGACTTACTGACAGTTTTTAATGGGATGGAGCTCAACTCTTCAGCTTGTTTTCCACACAGATCTAATAAAAAACAAATAATTTTTATTATAATTTTAGAGGAAAATGATCAGATGTTTATGTCAACAAGATAGAAATGAAGAGAAAAGATGCTAAATGACATTATTGATAGATAGAGAATTGTCCAGCAGCTTTTCGTCCTCTTCAGCTCACCCAGTGCATGTTGGGAGATTGTCTCTTCATGCAGCAACAACGCGGTTCCACATGGTTAATCGTGGTCTCCTTTGACACTGGGGGGCCCGGTTCTGTTGGAACCAAAGCCTCGGGATGCAACTATCGCTCTGAGTTCAGTATATCTATAGAAACAGATTCTTTGTCTTCTGATGTCAGACTTAGAGTTTAGAAAAATGCTAAAGTTTCCAGCTGCTCTGGATGGGGGGGTTGTGTAGAGAATGGATGACCAAAGTACGAGATGCAGAAGAGAAAAAAGTTTCAGCCGAAAATTAATAGAAAAAAAATTATTTTTTCTCAGATTCTGGAAGAAAATGAGACAAATCCACGATATTGAAAGAAAAAAAAAAACTGTTTAGTGACACCTTATAGAAAATGGTGCAAATTAATTGTGTTTTGGTGTCTTCAGCATCACTTGGCACAGGTCTGGTCACCATGGCAACAGGCTGCTCTGACCGCTGTGAATGAAGGAGAAGCTTTGTTAAGGAGAAACTGAACCGTCGGACTGAGAAGATCCAAAGACGTTTTTCCTGCTTTGTTTATTCCTGCAGGAAACAAAAAACTATAGATCCTTTGGACGTACAGGAGCCAAAACTATGGGGTGCCGTTTGTAAATCAGAGATGTAAAATTTTTCCATCAATGTTTTCAGATATTTAGCATGTTTAAGGAGAAAAAAAAACAGGTTTTGTTTTTCAAATGCATATTCTCACCCTTTAAATTAATATATTTATAAATGTTACATTTAATAACTAAATATTTAGTTAACCAACTAAATATTGAATTTTAAGCTAAATATTTAACCTACAAACTAAATATTTAAGTTTTGCAATTAAATATTTAGCTTGCTTATTAAATATTTAAATCTAACCTAAATATTTATTTATTCAAACTAAATATATAAGTTTTGCAGCTAAATATATAGTTAGAATTTAAATATTTAGATTTGAGCTAAATATATACTTAGGATTTAAATATTTAGATTCGAGTTAAATATATAGTTTAGATTTATATATTTATATAACTCAAATCTAAATATATGAATCTTAACTATATATTTAACTTAAATCTAAATATTTAAATCCTAACTATATATTTAACTCAAATCTAAATATATGAATCTTAACTATATATTTAACTTAAATCTAAATATTTAAATCCTAACTATATATTTAACTCAAATCTAAATATATGAATCTTAACTATATATTTAACTTAAATCTAAATATTTAAATCTCAACTATATATTTAACTCAAATCTAAATATTTAAATCTTAACTATATATTTAGCTGCAAAACTTATATATTTAGTTTAAAAAAATAAATATTTAGATTAGATTTAAATATTTAATGAGCAAACTAAATATTTAATTGCAAAACTTAAATATTTAGTTTGTAGGCTAAATATTTAGCTTAAAATTAAATATTTAGTTGGTTAACTAAATATTTAGTTATTAAATGTAACATTTATAAATATATTAATTTAAAGGGTGAGAATATGCATTTGAAAAACAAAACTTGCTTTTTTTCTCCTAAAATACGCTAAATATCTGAAAACATTGATGTAAAAATTTGACATCTCTGATTTACAAACGGCACCCCATACAAAACATCTGAGGATTATTCCAGTCCAGATGTTTTCAAACAGATAATCGGGCAGATATTTCTGAGAATTGTCAGAAACTTTAGAGGCTGTTAATGTTCACGAAGCATCATCTACAGTTGATTCAACACTTTCATTTCCTTGTTTTATGATGCACTTGGAGGTGAACATGTTGGTGTTCTTCCTCTTTGAACTCTCTTTAATCCAGATCTGGAACACTAAACTTGAAACAGCAAAGATTTGCATTTGTGATTAAAAAGCAAAAACAAATCAAAGACTCTTTTTCCTTAAAGCTGTAAAGCAGCCCCACACCACTACACTCCCACCACCGTGTTTGACTGTTGCTCAGATGTTCCGTGGTAGTTTGGAACATCAGTCCTGTCTTCCTCCTTCAACTCTTCATGTTTGTCTCTTTCTGCCTGCTGGATCGTGACCTCTGACCTCAGCTAAGTCCAGTGAGGTCAGACCTTCTCTCCATGCTCTTCTGCTTCCTGGACTCTGTAGTTTGGTCACTCTCTGCTCTTTTCACGCTTTGGAGGATGGATCTCATCAGCTTCGTTTCTATTAACCATCAAATCGTGCATAAATATACCCGATGGAAATTTCCAAACAAATTAAAATTAAAATAAAAAAGTTAATCAGAATTTCTCAAAATCTCTTCATCCTGTAGCCATTTACACGTAGCTCGCCGCTTCACGGTCTGAGTAAGACGCCGACGTCTCCTTTGATAGACGATGATGTGACAGAACTGGAGTTCTGGACACCAAAGTTAACGAATGACTTGAATTAGTTTGTTTATTCGTATAATTAGGATTTATTGGAAACTGTAGTTAAAAAATTGTGGAATTTTTCTGGACTTTTCTAGAATTTCAGTAAAGTTTTGCGTGATGGAGCTACTAAAGTTCATTCACAGAAATGTTTTTAAGCTCTTTCAGACTGAAATACATCACAAACTGGGATGTTTTTTAATTCAACGGTAGAATCATGTTTGAGGTTCTTCTGGCCTGAATTTTTTTGGTTTTGTTAGGATCCGATGTTACGTTCACACCGGGCGTGTGGTGTGAACGTAATGTGTTAGACACACTCTCAACATTTGATGTTCACACTGAACAAACATGGAGTTTTCCTGTCTCACATCACCTCCAGCTGGAGGAGGTTTGCTGTGAATCTCTCTCCAGACTTTTTCTTTCACAGCTCTATTCTGATTTAGGAAAATTCTCCTTCATGATCAATTTTCAGACTCCATCCATACGTTACAACCAAGTCCGAGTCCCTGATTGGTCTTCATTACTTGTGAAACAACGGGAGAATTTTTGACACAGACGCCAAAATGTGTAGTTTTGTGTGTTTACGTAGACTTTTCCTTTGAACAGCAGAGGAGAAACCTCGTCTTGTTCTGTATTTCTATGATTTTCAGAAGTCAGTTTTCTCGATTATTCTTCTGCTGTGGTCTGACGGACTAAACCATAGAAAATGAAAAGAATCACGTCTAATTGTGTGAATGCATTCAACGCATTCACACAATTGTTTTTCACCTATTTACGTTTTCTTCCGTACGTTTTTGACACGTAAAAACTCAAGCACACTTTATGCAATTTCAGCAATCTTGGTATCAAAACGTTCAGCTCGTTAAGGACATTACTGCGTGTATTTTTGGTTTTCGCAAATTTTACAGTTTTTGCGATTTTGCGCAATTTATGTTAATTTTTAGCCCTATCTTAAGTCAATGGGAACATTTTTCAAAGCGTTATAAAACTTTCTGCACTTCTGCTTTTTCAGCTAATTTGGCACCTTTTGAGGTTTTTTTGGGCTAATTTGGAGGTAAGCTAACATATTAGCAACGTGTTAGCATTTTTAGCTAATTTGGCAACTTTTGAGGTTTTTTGGTGCTAATTCAGGGTTAAGCTAACATATTAGCAACGTGTTAGCATTTTTAGCTAATTTGGCAACTTTTTAGGTTTTTTGGTGCTAATTTAGGGTTAAGGTAACATATTAGCAACGTGTTAGCTTTTTTGGCTAATTTGGCAACTTTTTTAGGTTTTTTGGTGCTAATTCAGGGTTAAGCTAACATATTAGCAACGTGTTAGCATTTTTAGCTAATTTGGCAACTTTTTAGGTTTTTTGGTGCTAATTTAGGGTTAAGGTAACATATTAGCAACGTGTTAGCTTTTTTGGCTAATTTGGCAACTTTTTAGGTTTTTTGGTGCTAATTCAGGGTTAAGCTAACATATTAGCAACGTGTTAGCTTTTTTGGCTAATTTGGCAACTTTTCAGGTTTTTTTGGGCTAATTTGCAGTCAAGCTAACACATTAGCAACGTGTTAGCTTTTTTGGCAAAATTGGCAACTTTTGAGGGGTTTTTTGGGCTAATTCTGAGTTAAGCTAACATATTAGCAATGTGTTAGCTTTTTTGGCTAATTTGGCAACTTTTTAGGTTTTTTGTGCTGATTTTAAGCAAAAATCTTCAGCATTTTCAGCAATCACATTCCGCAAAATGCATTCACACATGCATTATCGGAGGTAATGCACTTTTCTAGTTCCTGGAGTCTTCTCTCAGGACAACAATGAGGGACAGGTTTGATCTCAGGTAGCTTCCACAGCTGATTGGCTCCTCCTCCTTTAACTCCACTAACTTTCCTGATCCGGCTCCGTGATGTTTCTGACCAAACATGGTCGTTCCCTCCGAACACGTCACCAGAGCTATGATTACAGGCTCCCCAGCGGTACGTTTGTTCCGTCCTGGTGAGCAGATTTGGCTTTCGGGAGTCGGCCCCCCGCGGCCGCTCCGGGAGGGGGCGTGAAGTCTGCACTCGGCCCCCGAGGCGCAGCAGCAGCAGCGGGGGTGCGAGGTCTCTGCAGGAGGTGCAGCAGCTTTCATTGATCGCTGCGACCAAACTCAGAGGACGCGCGTCCACGTCTGATGTCTCAGAGACGCCGCGGCGCCCGTGAAGGAAGCCGCGGCGTGTCGATGCTGCCGTGAAGGGAAGAAGAAAAACCTTCAGTCTGAATAAATGGGAACGAGTCGGTGACAAAAGTGTAGAGAGCCAGGAAGAAAAATGAGTCGGTGTGAAGAACCGAGCCGAGTCCAGGGGGCCAATTAGTTCAGCGTGGCGTCGAGATGTGAGGAGTGTGGGCGGAGCTCCATCAGGAATGCTGACGCATTTCTTAGTTTCCTTTGCAAACGTGCAAAACTGTGAAGTTTTGGAGCAGATTGGACAAAGTTCTCTCTATAAAGAATGAGAATGCAGAAAATCTCAGAGACGCAGAAATCTTAATGTATCGTCTGGAAACGTCCGGTTGCTCAGGGCGCCGCCCTTTTTTCATTCCCGGTACTTAAAGCAGAACTCCTGCTGCTCCTGTTGGAGCCAAACGGGGGCGTGAATGATGACCTGCAGACGGGCCAGAGGAGGCGGGGCTTGTTGGTATGCAGGAATGTGTTATGATGAAAAAGCTGATTTGTGGAAACTTTTTTTTTTTTTTTTTTTACACATAGCAGCTACATGAACTCAGCCAATCTCCAAATCTGTTACTGAGTTTTACTGTCATCCAGTATATATTTTTATTTTGTAATCCCACTGGGGTTTTTAATGATATGATCCACATCCCAATACGATACGTATCACAATACCCGGCTCACGATACAATATGTATCACGTAGGGTTATAGTCTGGCGATATGATACACAACCCGATATGTTTTCATGATACGATAAATATCACAATATAGACTGTAACAAAACAATTTTTCACTTTTTTTTAAGAGTATGAATTAGAAAAAAAAACTAAATATAAAAACATTTTTAGTTGTAATAAAATGGTAAAATCCATTTATTTAAAGGATAACCAAAAAATTAAATAGAACTAAAGTTCTGTCTGTTGGCTATTACCACATTTTTGACCATTCAAAATAAACGTGTCTAATTCCTGAAATTATGGTCAAAACCGTCTGTGTGCTGCCCCCTCCAGGTCCAAATGAGGTATTACAGCTGAATTTTCTGAGTTTCACGTCATCATGCTCTGAGCTCTAGTGTAAAAGCCCCGCCCATCTTTGAACGGTCAACACGCTCGAGAGTTGAAGCTCATCACGCGATCATTTGAGCTAAACCGGCGATCGGACGGCTGGCTGACCGGCAGACAAAGAGCAGCTGTGGGATGGGGAGGCAGCCTGCACGGGCCTCCTGAGCTGTATGATTTGCCCTGTTTGGTGACCCTTTAAAGATCACAACATTAAACAGTGACACTGTCTCTCATATTCGAATTGGTTTTACCCAATCAAATTCACGGTCCTTTTATTTTGGTAAATTAAGAAATATTTGTTCATAAAAGGATTTCTGCAGTAAAAAAATAATTATTAAAAAAAAGGTGGAAAACAAAAATAAGACATTAAAGGTGACCCAGAAATAAATCAAATGTCATCATGTCTGCATTTATAATAGATGCATTTATCACCAAATAAGTATCGCAACGCGTCGATCAATTGATTTTTTTTCCTACTCCCCTAATGTTAATTAACAATAGTAGAGACCATTGAACAAAATTTACTTTTACATTTTTAGTGCAGAATATTTGACAACCAGTCAAAAAACAAAACTTTAAAAAGAGAATTTCACTTCTATTGTTAAAAAAATGAAGTTCTTGTTCAACTGTTGCTTCTGTAGAAGGTGAAGGTTTTATGTGTCATTAAAGGCGACGTCCTTTAGGACATGAACCTCCACGTTATTAAGGTCAGGAAACTGTAGCGTTTGAGTTAAACGATGTTGCTGAAACACAGACAGGAAGTCTGAGAGCACCGATCCTGGAGGAGTTTCAAAATAAAATGTCACACAAGCACTAGTGAAACCACTGGTTTGTGACAGAGATAATTCAGAGTTTAGGATTTTTTGTGTGTGTGACATGACTGATGTTATGTCTCTCTAGAGCAGGGGTGGGCAAACTTTTTGATTTGTGGGCCACAAAGGGTTCTAAAATTTGGCATATGGGCCGGACAAGGAGCAGATGGAAGGAGAGATTTGGTAATGAACCTCATAAACTATAAAGATAATATGGAATTTGGAGGAAAACATGCTTTAATTTGGATTTAAGATTTACATATATTCATTTAAAAACTGAAAATTTGGGAATTTTAATTTCTAAATTTTGATTTTTGTTCTCTTTTTGGTGATCCAAAGAAATCCGAAAAATCACCTTCTGACTCAGAAAACACACACGAACGCCAGAGAAACAACACCACTCATGAGAAGAAACCAGAAATACAATGAAAATAAAACAATAATTAGGATTTTTGATTCAATGTAATGTATGTAATTTGGAGGGCCAGATTAAGTAGCCTAAGGGGCCGCATGTGGCCCCCGGGCCGTAGTTTGCCCACCCCTGATCTAGATGGATTTATTGGTCGATTTTTCACGTTTGTCTTTTCTAAATCTCTAATTTATCATCCTGCTTTTTGCGTGTTTGTTGCAATACTAAAGATTTAATCAAGTTAAGATACCAAACAAACAAAAATAAATACTACATGTACATAGAAGATTTACTATTCGACACTTCTGTCTTTTCTTCAGAATAAAACTTGTTTTTTTCCAGGAACAGTGACTTTAGGTCAATTTTATTGTCCCAACAAAAGTGTTGATCAGCTCTAACCTCATTTTTATAAATCTGAGATATAAACAAAGACCCATCATCTATGAATACTTGTGTACTGGCTGTTTTTGTTGTTTTCCTGACGGTAAACAGGAAGTTGTAAAAGTTTCTTCATCTCCACATTCATTTATTTTTATAGATTTGCTGCGTGTTAAAGAAGCGCGTCTCTCCGCCGCTGCAGAACCATGGCAGGATGAAGGTCACTGTGAGGATAGAACGGAATAGATAAAAGAAAGAGTTCTGTTGGAGGTGTAAAGGTTATTAATAAGCAATTTTAGGAGAGGCTCTCTTCGCTTTGACCCTTTTTCTCCTCCGCTGAAGGCCAGACCGAGCCCACCGATGGAAAGAGAATGATGAATTGTGGGTCAGTCACACAATGCAGCAACACAAAGTTTGCAGATGAGCCCCCCCCCCCATCCTTTTTCTGGTCTATTTCCTTTTCCCTCTTCTGAACTTCCATTTCCACTTCTGCCTTATAAATCTTGCAGGTGAGTCTTTCACGTGAACGTGCTTCCTTCTGTGAATTTGCTGAATCCAGAGCAGGAATCCCTTCAGCGTTATGTGCACTCACCGTGGCACTTCTGTGAGGCGCTGAGAGCTTCAGCAGACGTCCCTCCCCAGGCAGGAGACTCCATTCAGACACACGGAAACCTCGGAGAAGAGGGAAAAAGAAAACCCTCTTCTGACTGTTCGGTTCCTCTGAAATCCTCTGAAG
Source organism: Oryzias javanicus (assembly GCA_003999625.1). Classification (NCBI taxonomy): domain Eukaryota; kingdom Metazoa; phylum Chordata; class Actinopteri; order Beloniformes; family Adrianichthyidae; genus Oryzias; species Oryzias javanicus. The sequence goes on from CM012446.1 coordinate 2,482,952, forward strand.
GAGAAGAAGAAGAAGAAGAAGAGGGGAACTCTTCACCAGATGGATAAGATCGCTTCTATAACTTAATTAGGATCAGATTAAACTAAATAAAAAAGAAAAATGTTTCAAATTCTAAAATACAAGCTGTAAAGTTAAAAGAAATAGTCAAAATTTTAAAAATAAATATTACCAAATAATTGATTCCTCTTCGTTTTCGGACCTAATTTGACATTTTTAATTACGATTTTCTGTGTTTTAGTGGACCATAATTGTCTGTGGGGGCGGAGCTTTGACCCCATTGGCTACTGGGACATGATTGATTACACGTGTCATCCTCTCATAAACCAAAGAGGGAAAAGGAGGAATACGATGAAATAATTTATTAGTTATTTTACTTTTGTGTGTTTCTCTTTTTATTCTTATAAAATTAAACTGGCCCAAATACTCCGTCCTGGAGCAAAAAAAAAAAAAAACTGTCCAAAAGTAAATAACTGAAAATACTACAGCAGCTACTATAAAAGTAATAGTACAGATAATTTGATACATTTTTTAGGTTCATTTTCTTTTTAGTATTTCTTTAAATATGTTGTATTTTGTTAGCTGCATTTCCATTACATATATACAAAACTTTATTGAAATTCTAAAAATGTAAAAAAAAAAAAACACAATTTTTCAAACACACGTTTTCCATTAAATCCTAATTTAGCACATAAACTCAAACCAGATGAGGCAATAAGTCGTTCAGAAACACAGATGTGAACAAAACGTTGATTTACAGCAGATTTCAGCTTTTATTTTGATTGATTAATTCATTTCAAGCAAAAAAATAAAAACTTTTTAAGAAATTAATTTAGAAAAAAAGATAAAGAACATTATTTTTGGTCTTATCATTAATTGTATGAATCCAGAAACACAACAGTCACATTGAATTCTTTAATTATGATAATTATTAAATCATTTGATACATTGTATGAATTCTTATTGATTATCATGTCTTATAGAAATCGTTTTATGTCACAAAAGTGAATTTATCTCTAAATTTTGCTGTAGAGGTTTTGAGCCAAAACAGATTTTTCACTTTGACTGTAAAACTGAAAGCGGGTCAAATCCTGCTGAGGGTTTGTTTTCCTAAACTTCTCTGACCTCCGTCACCGCAGTGAGAATAAAAGCTCTAATTGAGAATCGGCGTGGAGAAGGTCAGAGACGTGTTACGGCTTCATTATTTCACGTCTCGCATTCTTCGGTTCACGATGACCGTGGGCTCTGACAGACTCCACTCTGCGGGACTTTAAACGCTGGACTTCTCCGTCTCAGGCTCGCCATCATTTACGCTCAGTTACCAGCTGTTGCCTGGCAACTAAAACTAGCAGCTTCTAGTAACAACTTCCTAAAACAGAAACTGGTTATAAATGTTTCATTTGGAGGAGAAAACTATTACTGAAACTGGATCTTCTTTGGTTGATCCTCACCTGGATCTGGTGCTGAAGCCTTGTTAGGAGTTAATGAATGGACTGAAGGTGTCCGCTCTCCCATTCTGGGGATCGGCTCGTAACAAACCCACAGAGAAACGTTTGGGACTCGGGAGTTATGGAGGCAATTATCCCGAAAACCCCAGAAACTCTCAGTGTCCAGAAGAAGGATTGTCCTGTTGGAGGATGGACTTCTGTTTGTAAAGAAATCTTATAAAGTTTGTGATTTTAAATTTGGTTACAATAAAGAGTTATGAGAGGACGGTGGTGGTCACTCTGGTGGTCAAAGGCTCCTGCAGGAATAATTGTTGTATTTTTTAACATTTTCTTTGTTTGTTTTTTTCATATATATTTACTGGAGAATCTTTCTGAACACAGATAAGCTTCTGAAGAAACTCTCTTGTGTTTTTGCTGTCATGTAGAGGCTAAATTAAAGTCATTATTGAGCCAAAGTTGTTTAAATGAGCATCGACAGGCAGATGTGTAGTGCTGAAGTGTTGGTCTCATGCTCCAGTACCAGAACTCGTACAGGTTCTGTTGGTCGTCATAGAGGAGTTTGGTTGTTTTTAAAAACAATGGCGAAGTCGTGGATTATTTTAGCGCTTTTTATTCACGTCTCAGGATGAAAAAATGTGTAACATTTGCTAAGAATGAAACTAAAAGTAAAATATTTGACTTTAAGCTTCAGTTGTGCTTTGAAATTATAATTATAATGTTTCTTGTAATATAATAGATTTTCTGTCAAATACTTTCATCTCAGTTTGAGTTTATATGATTTTATTTAATATTTATATATATATATATATATAAATATTAAATAAAATCATATATATATATATATATATATATATATATTTTAATAAGACTTTGTAAATATCCATTTAAATAATTCTAAAAACTTGAATAAATAAAACTGTATGCTCTAAACTGTTTGGATGTTTGGAAATGATGTCACCTTGATCTTTGTTACCTGATGAGTCATGTCCCAGTAGCCAATGAGCTTAAAGCCACACCCCCTACTTAATCAAATAAAGATAAAGATAATCAAATGAAATTTAATTCGTTTTTTTTTTTATTCAAATATCATCTTTTTATTTTTTCAGATTTCCAAAGTGTTTTCAATTTTTTTTTTAATTTCATTTAGTTTTAATGTTTTAAAAACTTTATTTTTTCAAACAAATAATCTAATTTTTGCTCTTTTTAACCCCTGAGCTCCTGACCAACCAAAACATTTCACTAACATTATTGATTGTTTGTATTATTAACCCAAAGCAATAAGCAACAGAAAACTTTTCTTCTTTTAACTTGTATTATAGTTAAAGGGTTAAAATGGTTTGACCTTATTCCTTCGTTCCAGATTTAAAATCAAAATCAAAAACAGAACCACTAGGATGAAAATGTGTTTTAACATGTTCTCGTAGCATTTTTCTGATGATGAAATTCATCTTAAATGAACATTTCTGAGTATATTTTTTGTTCTAGTTGTTGTTGAATCAGGAGCAGTCAATATTCATATTTGTGACATAGGCTCCGCCCCATTCTACCAGACAAATAGATCCATGAACGTTTTTGCTGTCGTCGTCTGAGCTGGATCTAATCTATGGATAGAAACGAGATTGACCATTAGCGGGGGGGGGGGGGGGGGGGGGGGGGGCTGTAAGCTAGGGGGAGAAAATGAAAACAGAGAGCTCTCATTAGAATTCAGTGGTGAATTTCTAATGAAGTCCTGCCATTCTGCAGAATTATATCCAGAAACTGACAGATTTTTGTTTAAATTTGGGCTAAATTCAGCAAATCTTAATTAAAAGAAAATAGATGAGAAGATGACAGGATATATGGGTAAATAACTTTCACATTCAGTCATTTATTTGGAGGTTTGAACTCTCGATGTGTGATGTAACCCCAGAGTTGACCAAAAGTCCAAATGAGCGTCAGCAGGCTCGGATCTGCTGTTTCTGCTTCATCAGGACGTCTCACCGACAGCAGGAGGCGTTTTTGATGACAAGACGTAAATAAACAGGAGCAGCTGATTTCTGCTGGTCATTTGTGAGATCTTGTGACTTCAGGATCTTAAAACAATCGCAGTCAAATCTGGTTTATGAGGCTCAATTGGACTGCTGAAGATCCTACTGCTGATAATTGAAAAAGCTGAAATTGATAACAGAAAACGATGAAGCTGATAGCCAGCTAAAATATTTACTAAAATGATTTATTGGTTTATTTCAAGCATAGATTGAAAAATACAGGAAAAAACACACAAATATTTCAAACTCATTACAGAAACAATGAAATTCTTTGACAAACAAAAACAAAATACACTCATGTCACATTTGGTTCATTCATTTTTTGTGATTATTAACTAAAGTCAGTAGAGTTTGATTTACTGCTTGAAAAAGAGCGGGAAGAAGCGAAATTATATAATCCCACCCCTACTTAGTTACGTCATTTCACTGTTTTGCATAATCATGTAATCCGGTTTTGATCAAATGCAAGTTTTTTGTTTTTTTTTTGTTTTTTTAATTAGCCTTAAACACTAAACACTAAACTTAGTTTATCCATAATGGCTAGCATGTAGCTGAAAAATAGCTAGTCTTCAAAATAGCCTAAAAAACTGGAAAAAAAAAAAACAAAATTAGCCAAAAAAAAAAAAGTTAGCTTGTAAATATTAGCCTAACTCCAAAACAGCCTGAAAAACTAAAAAAAAAACTAAATTAGCCAAAACAGCTAGCATGTAGCTGATATGTTAACTAAACACCAAAATAGTCCAAAAAGTTGCAGAATTCTAATTTTTTAAAACTTTCAAAGCGTTTCAACATATTTATGAAAAAATACAGGAATATTATTCCAGAATAAATAACTTAAACCTTAAATAACTTTCAGTATTTTACTCTCCATAAAAAATATATATTGTCAAAATTATACAAGTTAGAAATGAGCTCAAGATAACATCGGGTCATTAATAACAATAGAATAAAATAATCTGGAGGGAAGGACAGAATTACCCGGAGGGCCGGATGCGGCCCCTGGGCCTTGACTTTGACACACGTGTCTCATGTAATGGGTTTGTAATGATTTGTTCTACATTAGCGTCAGAAACACAGAGGTTTGGTCAATTCCTTCTGAACTTAAATGTAATACTATATATATACTTCTGGATTCAGAATGTTTATTTACATTCATCAACTGAAATGTTCATCAGTGACTTGATGAATGTAAATATCCTTCCGTTTTAAAAGTATTTAGTTTAAAAAGTGGATCAGCCATTTCTCAGGTGAACTCACAGCGCTCCACCTCAATCCTTCAAACCATGAAACTCCCACCACCGTTTTGAAACGTACTTTGACCAATAAGTAACAGTTAGACATCACGAAAAAACATAACAAGTTGAGTTGGAAGGAAAAATGGATGACTAAATGCATGGATTACAATTCATAAATTTTAAATAGTTGAAAAATGTATTTGATTTTAAGGAAAAGTAACTAAATGTGGAGTATTCTCTGCAGAGAGTTTGTTTGTGCTGCAGGGACACCGTGACAGCTCAGTGCATGTGGATCAGCTTCTGTTTCTACACAGAAACCTGGACAGAGCCAGAGTGTTGCACTTTAGTTCATTGTTTTCTTATAACTAATAATCAATTAAAAAGTGTTTTTGTTATTTGATGTTAAACACTTGAAGGTCATAAATAGTTTTTTATTTCTGAAAAAAACACTTTATTTGTTTGTTTACCAAACCTTTCGTGTTCTGAAATGTGTTTTTTAATTTTGTTTGCCGTGAGTTTAAGAGTTTCTCATTAAATCGAGAAATTATTTGATGTTGTTGAATGACACATCAGTAGAACGACAGACTCCTCCCACTTCCACACGTTTGAGGCCAGATCGCTGTTTTGTCTCTTTAAATTTGTTGTCGTTTCTCCGGACGGAAGCGATTTTCCGTCTCTCCCGTCAGCCGGAGCGAGGCGTAACTCGGGGTTAAGTGTTTTGCCTGAAAAAACGTGGAGGAGGCGGGAACCAGAGCGCTTCATCATCTCAAACTGGGATTTTCCCATCTGTGCCGTCATGCCGTCGGCGAGGAGAAGCGTCCGTCCTTCGGCGTCTGCGCCGACGCTCACCCGTCACTGTCGGCCTCTCCTGCCTTCGGGAAAATGTGCGAATCCCAACGAACGGGGGGAATGGAGAACTCAATGAATGAATCCGTCAAGATTGGATGTGAAGTCAGAGGCATCGCTGCAGTTGCCATGGTTACCAGCGGGGCTTTGGAGGACGAGCCCGCTGAGAGTTTAGGTGATATTTAACAGACACCTTGGAGCCAATCAGCCAAAAGTGGCGCGTCCGTCTCGGCGTCTCGGCGACGAGAGCTCTTGTCAGGCGTCTGTCGGTTGATTAAAAGTCGGTCCAATCACCGCAGATGTAAGTTTGATGCACGAGCGTCCTGACCTCGCCACGGCGCCGTCTAACCAGGACAAAATGAGCCAGCTGGGATTTGCATTCAGGGAAGCGGCGTTAAAAACTGATCTGTGGTTGGTGCAGACGAGAAGAAATGCAGGAACTAGAATCTGACCTCAAGGAAATATGTGTTCAAATGAAAATGAAGTTTGTCTTCATTATAAGAACATTTTAAACGGTGAAAAAAAAGAGTTTTAAGTGTTTAAATGTTTCAGATTAAATTATTGCTGTCATTCAATTCTGTTTTTTGTCTAATTAATTACAGGTTAATATAAATTAATTGATCTATTTTAATCCCAAATATTTTAACCTTATAAATGCTGCAAAAAGCCAAATTTTGAGGTATTTTCATTTAATTTGTGAGTTTGTGTGACAGTAAAGATCAAAATACAACATAAAATGTTGGTTTATAAATATGTTTTTGTTATAACAGACTTCCAACTTTACTTTTACATCGCCAAGGGGGATTTTATTCTACGGAGCCCTTCAAAGTGATATTGGAGTAAAAAAAAAAAATGTTTTCTTTAAATGCAATTTTTACTCCTTTTAAAAATTATTTTCCCCCATTTTTTTTCTTGGTAGAAAAAAAAATATTTTTTGGATATTTGTTTTTTTTTTTATAATTTTTTTCTTCTGATTATTTTTTCTAAAAGTCGCAGACCTCAACACGTCCGCGACTGCACCGAACTTTCTTCATTTAAGAAATCTCTTAAAACTCTGCTTTTTAAAACTGCTTTTAATCTTTAATTTGACTGCTTACTTTGTATTTTATTTATTTATATACTATTATTGTTATTATTATTTGTATTATTTTTTATTCTTCTTACTACTGTTTTTAATGTAACTTGTTTGTCTTTGAGTATCTTTTAAAAGCGCTATATAAATAAAATGTATTATTATTATTAGGGACTCCGTGTTTTTGTTAAAAACAAATAAATAAATAGATAAATAATTTTAAATAACAATATGGAGCCCAACCCCCCTTCCCATCACCCATAACTGTCTGTTTATCCCGTTGTAGTTTAGATTTAAATGCCAGCTTAAAACAAAGAAGTTCATGGATTTATGTGTCCACCAAAATGGGGCGGAGCTTGTTGCCCCTCCCACAAAAAAGCGATCTTTTTCAAACTGCAATCTCCGATTCACAAAAAATTAAATAAAGAAATTCTCAGAAACAAAACTTAAAGCTTATTTTTCTTCTTCTATGTCCTCCATCCTCAGAAAAAGGGGTCTCCAGATTTTCAGAAGGGAAGGGTCCCATCTTGAAGGATCATGTGACGGGCGATCCTCTTTCCCCATTGGAGACATTCTTCCTGTTTTATCCTTTAGCTGTAATCCAGACCTTTCAAGTGTAATTATTGTCTCTTTTGGCCTCGGCTTTCACACCATTGTGGTACTGAGCAGCAGGAAGCACATTTCTGACACAACCCCCCCTCAGCCCCCCCTTTTGTGTTGACGATAAACAGCGTTTGATACCCGTCTGGGCTGTACCCATGGCCTCTGGTGGCCGTCTGCATAATGGTGCACTTGTCCATGCCTGCTGAGAGGAAATGCCACTGTGCAGACAGTTGTTGTTTGTAATTAGGGATCCCCGCTGAGGCCTTCAGAATCACCCAGAATGCTTTGTGTTTGTTAGCAAAACTGTAAAGTGGCTAAAAATGTCCAGAGCAGTCACTTTACCTTTTGGAAGCAGAATGAGCCGGAAAAGTGAAATGAAGATTAGAGAGCTTTTAGAAAAGCAACTGGAGGCGATGGCGTTGGGTAACAAGAAGATACGAGGAACCCGAAATACTGACGGAGATTAGGCACGGCTGGTGGAACCACCACAGAAGCTGTTGCGTAACAGCATGAATATGTCATTGTGGGTTCAGGAGGGGACACAAATGCAGACCGGGGTCAGCGGCAGGGCGCGCAAACAAAAGTACGATTATTAAAAAAAAAAAAACCTCACAAAGGCGGGTGTGAGGAAACGAGCGGAGGGCGGCCGCGCGGACCGGGCAGGATCGAGACCAACTCGGGTCCAAATACTGGAAAAGAACTATGCCAGCAACACTTCTGAGAAAGAGGAAAATCAAAGTCAAAAGCAGGCGAAGAGAGAACGCCGGAATAACAAAGAGGGACGGGAGGAGGGGGACGCGGGAGCTCGGGGGGTCTGCTTTTCCGGTTGGACGCTCAGGTAGGGGTTCACGTCTTTTCCTGACTCCAGCCACGCCGTTTACATCCCTTTATTTCCACGTGAGATAAAAAATGTTTTCTGCTTTTGTTTTGGAATCTTAATAATTGTTTCACGAATAAACCAACACTGTTCTGAAAACTATTAAATGAATGAACCTGATCTGTTCCTGCACAAATACTCTCAATGATGTCATCAAAAAACAAACTGCATCCACTGCTGTCTGGTCTCAGCAGCACAGCAGGCGCACTTACACGTATCCCTCCAGTCTCCGCTCTACTGCCCCCCTGTGGTCACAGTCTGACATTTCCTGACATCAGAGTCTCACTTTCGGGGGAAGATTCGACAAATTGCCCCAAAATTAGACTCGGAAACATAGATGTTGACTTTGAAACTGCGGTTACTATAAATAATGAGCATTGTAGAAAGATATTTAGCTGTTTCCTTTAAGCTAAACTGTCTGACCAAATTATTAAAAGGATAAATCATTAACTCAACTCTTTGTTTTTGTGGTTTTGATGCTATGACTCTGGTGGAAAATAGTTTCTAATTAAGGTTTAAACAGTCGCTGAAGTTGATCTTTGTTCCCTTTATTTTCCTAAATTTAAATTAAAAATAAGCTGTATTTAATATACACAACATTAAATATTATAGTTTTTACAATTATTTTTATTTGAATAATACTTGTTATTAAAAATATTATTTATATGCAAAATTGTTTAATACAAGTAACAACATAGCTAAAATATTTAGTTTTGAAACATTTTTTTCTTAGTTCCGATTAAAACTTGTTTGAGTTTGCAGATGTTTTCTGGCATCTTCTTCATATATTTTAGGATATATTATTTTTCAAAATACTGTAAATATGTTCTGATAAAGTCTTTTTTTATGCTTTTGTAAATTAAAAATGTTCAAAAACTACATGGTGGGCTGGGGTGCCTCCTTTTAGCCCCGGGCCTCAAAAATCTTTTTATCCCCCCTGTTCATAGACGTTTCCTTTAGTTATATCATATATATACAGAGAAATACTTTGTCCTTTTTGTAACAGAGCTGAAAGTTATTTACTTTTTAACATTTTTAGTTTTAAATTAATTTTCTGTGAATTTTGCAACTGATTAAATATTTCCTGAGATTGCTGGGTTTCTGATCAATTTTAAACTGAGATAAAAATTTAAACATGAATTTAAAATATTCCTGTTTATTAAGTTAAATAATTTAAACTTTCCCCTTTGTCTTTGTTGAAAGTGTTTTAATTTTTATTTTTTCGTTTCTAAAAGCAACATTTGCTCTTTCAGACTCTGTCTGGTTTTTTTTTCTGTTTTGTTTTGTTTTATTGTTTTCTCAGTGGTTTTGACAGACTCAGACGGACTCAGAACTTCAGGTTCAGTTGTCAGAATGAAGTCAAACTTCCACCAATGTTCCCTTGTTGAGCGTTTTGTCTTTCCCGCTCTCGTCAGCGCTCGGTTGCGGCTGCTGATTGAAGCTCAGCTTCGGGTCAGAGTTCAGGTACAAATGGTGTCAACACAATTACAACTTCAGCATCAAATCCCTCCCAAAAGCACATTTGCACCCCTGCATCGCCACGTGATGAGAACAGCAGATGACATGTGGAACAAACCGAGAAAAAACACATTTACACTAAAACTCAGTCATTTTCATTTAAATCTGAAGAAATTAGACCGAATTTTATTAGACTTATTTACTAATATGATAAAGAGAAAGTGAGAAAGCTGCTGATTTCTACTCGTTTTAACTCCTTCATTGAGTCTAAAAAAGTAAACAGCTTTTATTGAGGTTTGGTTTATGCAGAGATAAATTTGTCTGAATTTGTCAAAAAAAAACATAGTTTCTGTTCATCTTAATGTCTGACTTTATTAGATTTAAAAAAGGAAATATGTTAGAACAAAAATTGCAAGAACAAAAAAATCATAAAATAAATTTAACAAGAGAAAGAATGAAAATGTTCACAGTTTATGGCATCCCATAATAATCTAAATGATAATAAATCAACTGGAAATCTAAGAGATTTTTAAGAATGTCATATTTATAGCTTTTACATCAGCATGAGGGACGGCCCCTTACCAAGTAAACGCATAACAAATCAAATATTAGTTCTTATTTCTTGTTTTTAGTACATTTAAAGGCAGAGTGATGCATCGTCATGGTAACAGCTACAGAGCTCTGCTGCTGGATGAGGACAGCCAGAACAAAGTGAGTTTGGGATTACTTGGATTCCTGCATGAATGTGTCATAAAACATCACATGAGAAACACGACCTGCGTAAATGAACTTGGTTGGAGTTAAGTGATAAAGATCATATTTTATGACAATCCAAGTAATCCCAGAGGATCCACATACTTTTACTATGAACTGTATGTGTCATGTTAACGGTCTAAATCATCATTTCAGAGGGAAACTTAACCTCTTACCGCTTGTTTTTTTTCTAGATCGCTTTGATTGAACAAATATCAATCATTAACTCAGATTATTAAATCTGGATTGAAAAAACAAACAAATTCAGTCTAAAATCAATACTTTGAGATCTTTTCTACTGTCTTCATGCTGTAATAAACTGTTGAATAATGTCTGTCCACCAACGGTCCAAGTTCCTGAGGATCCCGTAACAAACTGGTGTTTGTAGAATCATTTTCTAAATAAAATAAAAACTCTTTTTTTTAAATAAAAAAAATAAAAATAAAAATAAAAAAAATATATAAAAAAATAAAAATAAAAAATAAAAAAAAATTAAATTAAATTAAATAATAACTCTTTTTTTAATAAAAAAAAATATATATATATATATATATATAAAACAATAAAATAAAATAATAACTCTTTTTTTTAAATAAAAAAAATAAAAATAAAAATAAATATAGAAAATAATAAAATAAAATAATAAAAAAAATAAATAAAATAAAATAAGAACTCTAATAATTGACAGTTTTCCGTGCTCGAGTCCAAACCCCTTTTTTTGGATCTCTGTATGTTTTAGAAATAACTCATTTTTTTCTGAACCACGACATGAAAGAGTTTGATAACTGGAGTTAAATCTTCCTGTAAAAGGTTTTAAGTTCTCCGATCGATGCCGCTCCCCCGTCCTCCGACGGCTCTGCCTCAGCGTGTCAAAGGCAGACGTCGGCGCCCACAAAAGCCTCCAGTCACCTGGAAAAGGTGGAAGCTCCTCATATCAAAGCTGGATTTTCAGTAAAAGGTCAGACGGCGTAACCAACAAATCCAAGATCAAAGAGGTTTTTTCCAGGCCTTTTGGTAGCTTTTTAGTAATGATACCTCTGTTGAGGAGCTGTCAGGGTTCCCATTTGATCTGATTAGTGCACTGGCATCAGTGATCAAAGAAAAGCCTCATTTGCACACTATCACTGCAGCTTTGAACCTCAGATGCTGGGAGTAAAATCATTTGGCAGACAGGGACGCTGGCTGCTCCTCGAGCTGAGAGACTTTTATTCACATATTACAGTAAACAGTGACGGGACACGATGGAGAGGGTTTTTTTTTTTTTTTTTTGTCCTTCCAGTTTAAAAGAGTGCAGCATCAGGAGGATTTCTTCAATACATCATCCTAATCGAGACGTTTTACACTCTGACGCTGTGCTGCTCCCTCTGATCAGCTTGATTCATAACCTTGTCAGATACTTTACTGCACCTTTTCTGAAGCCATGAAGGGAAAAAAAAAAAACAAAAAATGCAACGACTGCAGTTTTAGGTCGTCCATTTATCATCTTTCCTTTGAGGAATCATAAAAAATCAGCATTTTTAAAGTTTGTAGTTCACTTAAAATAAATCAGAAATATCCTAAAAACTCCAATATTTACTTTTAGCTAAATATGACATTATCTGATAGTTAGGGCGCTGTAATACATAAATAAACTCAATCCGCCTTTTATTAAATTACATTTTTCAAATTTAAATGATTTCGATTCACTAGTTTCTTTTAAAAAGAAAAATTAGCTATTTTAAATCCCACACCATCACACTTCTACCGCCGTGCTTCAACAGTAATTGAGCTTTCCATTATTGTTATAATGTTTATTTTAATCATATTTTATTTGTATTTAATTGTTTTAACTGTATTTATGTTCTTGTAATGATGCCTTTCGGTTCAGGTATCTAACTTGAAAAATAAATATAATCTCAATGAGATTTTCTGGTAAAATAAAGATTAAATAAATATAATGTGCTGGAAACTCTTTATTAAAGCTGTAATGAGTATCAAAGTATTTTGATATTTGTCTCCAAAAATTCAAGATATTATAGAATTTATTAAAACTACTCTTCAGGTAATGTAATAATTGCTCTAAAATGTTTAATAATATTGAGTTTTATGTATATAAACTAGACAAACTGAATGCGCGACTGTCACAGGAAGTAAATAGAGTAAAGTATGGGTGTGCCAAAATATCACAATATTGAGTCTTGCGATTGATTCTCAATGCGTTCTGATCAAGTATTGATCTTTTATGAGGCTGTAAATCGATATATTCATCATCCTTTGGTGAAACGTTTCTTGAATTCCTTCAATACGTCTGATACTTGAATTATTTCATTTTTGTTTGGTTGTTTATTTATAATTTTGCACTAAGCTGTGGCATTGCTGTTCATTTCACTACTGAATAGTACAGATAACTCAAATTCATTTGATGTCTGTGTTTGTCAAAGACATAGTGTTAATAATTTCAGCAAAAGTGTCTATTATTTGTTGCACAAAATTAGACTCAAGTTGTTTAATATGATTGTGTTCAAGCTATAAAATAAATGGGATTTATTTCCCTAAAAATATATTTTTTCTGTTTAATCTGAAGTTCTTAAAGGTGATTTTTTTTACCAGTTATCGCCGTATCCTGATATCATCGATATCGTGAGACTTTCGTCGTATCGTGATTCCCAGCCTTAAAGTAAAGGAGGTTCTCATTTTCAAAATTAAACTATTAAATGTTTTCTGTGCATGAAAAGAGACTAAAGTTCAGTTCGGTTTTAAATATAGGCACATAAGAATGAAAAGAAGTTGAAAATATTCAATATTCTCGTGACCGTCTGCTAGCATGATGGAGAAGTCGTTCTGAAGGAAAGTTCATCTAAAGTTTGGGGAATTTTCCTGGTTTTTCCACTAAATCGGGGTTTCAAACTCAATCACACAAGGGGCCATGATCCAGAATGAGCAGAACTGTGAGGATGGAAAACAGTTTTAGGATTTATTGTTAAACGATCCAAAAAAAAGCAGAAAATTTTTAATTTTGTTAAATTCCAATCATTTCTTTCTAAATCTTTGTGTTTTTGCTTGTTCTGTTTCTGTTCTCTTACTCTAAATAAAGAAATATGATTAAATGTGTGTTTTTATTTTCAGTAAAATAAAACATTCAACCATTCAAACATAGTATGTTAAATAGTAAAAATCATAGTCTAATTTAAAAAAGGTTGTGGAAAGGTTCTCCTCTATGATGGATTTCCTCAGTCTCCAGTGTTAATGTGACTCAGGACTTCATGGTAACATCATCTCAACTTGTCGTTAAGTGAATTCATGGATTTCTGTTTTAAAGACATGCACCTGCTCACAAACGACACGTTTCTCCTGAGTTGAATCATTTTCTCATGTTTTCGAGTCGTTTTTCTCTAATGTTTGGTCCCGTTTGAGTTCAGTTTTTTCTGCTCCTCAACCAAGTGAAAAATCCCTGAAAAGTCTTTAGAAGGACATGTTTGGGAAAGCTGAAATCAAGGGGCGTGGCTAAAGGTTTCCCTCCATGTTCTGTAGATGACATTTAATCCAGATGATTGTGGATTTGCTAATGCCGCTCCGCACATTCCTCCACATTCCAGCTTCAGCTCTGGAGATCTGAAACTCTGGTGTCTTTCTGACTTTCCGCAGCGACAGCATGCCGAAGCGGATGGCCCTGATCTGCTTCCTGTCTCTGGTCATGCTGATGAGCGTCCTGGGAAACCTGCTGGTCATGGTTGCAGTCTGCAAGGACAGACAACTCAGGTACCTGAACGCTACAAAAACCACTTTTAGAAACATGAAAACTGTTTATAAAAAAAAAAAAAAAAAAAACAGCTGATCGGAGTTTGTGAAGAGAGACAGTGATGATCTGCATGCAGAATCCAGAACTAATGAACGTAGAAGCAGAAGAACTCATTTAAAACGAGTTCTGTTTGAGACTCCCAAATGTTTGTTAAGCAACTGAAACATCATAATAAATTGTATGCCTAGAATTAATAAAAATCTGCCATTGAAAATGAGTATTTATTAGGGGTGCAGGGAAAAAATTGATCAGACGATATATCGCGATATTTCATTTGTATCGATTTAAAACGCTGACAAGACGATATTTCATACATTTTCTACTTTTGTTTTCCACTTAAACCCCGACAGCTGGTTGTTCTACACCACGACCAAAACAACAACAACATCTCACGAGGTTCAGCTTGTTTAAATATTCGTTCAGCCTCGCGGTTTTTGTTACTATGTTGTCATACTCTAAAAAAAAACAAGTAAAAAACTGTTCTGGTACCATCTTAGAACAAATCGTGATGCATATAATACATAAATATTTTTTTTTTTCCAAGTAAAAACAAAAAAGAAAAAATGTTCTGGTACGATCTTGGAATATATCACGTTGCGTATCGGATCTTAAGACACATATACACAAAAAAAATGAATTTTTCCATTTTATTGCAATAAAAGATTTTTTCGAAGTCATTCTTTTAAAAAGCAAGTAAACAATTGTCCTGGTACAACCTCGGGATGTATTAGGATAAATATCGCATAGTTCAGGGGTCTGCAACCTGCAGCTCCAGAGCCACATGTGGCACTTTTATCTCTCCATGGTGGCTCTCTGGTTGAAAGGAAATAAAATAGTAATTTTTTAAAGAACGGATTACTTGATTAGCATTATTTATAATCACACATCAGCAATTTCAGCAATCCTTGTATCAAAATGTTCAGCTTGTTCAGGACATCACTGTTTGTGTTTTTGGGATTTATACTTTTTGAAATATTAAGCAAAATACACCCCAAAGGAAATTAATGAGAAAATGTCTAAATTTAGTAGATTAGTAACAAGTCTATAAATATTATATGATATTTTAGCAACACCCTAACGATTTTGGCAAACATGTTAAATACTGGGATTTTTAGGCCAATTTAGAGTTTAGCTTCTATTTTAGCAACATGCTAACATTTTTGACTAATTTAGTTTACTGAGAACATTTAGGCTATTTTGGAGTTTAGCTAGTAATCAAGCAACAAGCTAGCTTTTTGGCTAATTTTGCATCTACTAAGGTAAAAACATTTTAGGAAAATCACATTTAAAGAGATGCTAGTTTCTTTCTATATTTTTGCTTATGTTCGTGCAAAAAAATAGACAATTCATATTTATTAAAAAAATAAAAAAAATAAAAAAGGAAGGTAACTGATGAATATCCACATTTCTTAAAGGCTAAAGTAAATTGGCTCCTTCTAGGTTTTGATCATTAGAAAACGATCCCAAATGGCTCTTTTACTGTTAAAGGTTGCCGACCCCTGTATTAGATAAATAAAATACATTTGACCATTTTTATTACAACGAAAGACATATTCATTTTCAGGTAGATTTTTTTCTAAGTCATTCTCTTAAAAATTGTTTTAAATTGTTCTGATACGATCTTGGGATATATCGCGATAAGTATTGCATCGTGAGACACGTATCGCGATACGTATTGAATCGCCAATACACACCTCTTTTATTTATAACTATTTAATTTGCAGCTGAATAAAAAGTTAATCTTTATTTTTTTTAAATATGTACATATACAGTCAACAATTGTGTTAAAATTGTTAACAAAGTAAATTGAAATAAATGAACCTAAAAAGCATCACATTTTACAATCTACTGCAGGTTTGATTTGAAATGTTTTTTAGCTGAAATAATTCACCTTAATTCCCTTTTTAGAGGTTTATCAACAGACATTTGTGAGTCAAGGTAACTGAAAAACAGATTCCAAATGTCACTTTACAAGAGTTCAATGTTAAATATGAAAATGAAAAGGAAAATAAATGCTCTGCATCCTGATTGGCTGTTGACTTCTCAGTGGATTTGGTCTCTTTTTAGAACTCTGCGATAAACGAAAGAACGCTGAATAAAACTTGATCCACAATCTCTATCCACACAGCTGAGTTTGAATCTTCCGGATGACTTCCTTTAAAGAAAGGATGCAGATGGAGGATGGGGGGGGGGGGGGGGGGGGGGGTGTCTGCGGGTCATCGAGCTCTGTTATGATGGAGACTCACATGAGGAACATGCAGTAAAATCCTGCACAGGTTAGATTCCGTCCGTGTTGGGGACACACACACGCTTGTCTTGTTTCGAAGGAGTGTTTGTTTTTCTACAAACACTAGAACATTTGTCCGAAAGCTCGGCTCTTCTGAGTGTCAGGAAGCTGCAGAGAGAAGGGTTCACAGCCGGGTCATCCTCATGATGGCGGATCCGGGATCCGGTTCTGCTGCTTCTACTCCACCTGGAATGGAAAAGGGAATTATTGGTGTTAATTACAGCCACATCGAGAGATCTGCCCCGACATGTCTGGGCTTTTTTACATCTTCAAATGACTAAATATAAACCTGAGCATGACTCAGTTTCTATGAATGTTTCCCAAACATCAGGATGGACTTTACTGTCCACGAGGAGCTATCTATCTCTTCTTCTTCTTCTTCTCGTTCCTCTGGTTCCCGTCCTCCTCCAGATCCGTGTTTGGACGCTTCCATGCAGGACTCAGACTCCACCAATCAGGAGTGTTTGTAAAGTCCCCGCTGTGCGTCTGCCTCCCCCGAGGAGGCGAGTCCGTTTCCTCTCGGGGACTCGAACCGTCACGCCGATCTCAGGTGTGGAAACACAGACGCTCGCACGCGGGATTCCCTCGGGGGAGCGTTCACGTCCAAAAATAAAACTCCAAGAAAACGGTTACTTATGTGAGACGAAGACTGTTTACAGAAAATCTTTCAACGAGTCTGGTGTTAAGATGCACCATTCCTTCAGGATGGAGATCTTCTGGATCTTCATTATTTATTAATCTACCAGCTGTTTTTCTGTTTTTAATCGTTCAACATTGTGGTTTATTTACTTAGAATGTTTTAAATTCACTTTCATACTTTTTATTAAGTTTTTATTTTAGCAATTTATTTCCCATTTAATTGAAAACATTGTCCTAATTCTTTATCAACTAATTTTAAAAAAGGGAAACTTGCAAAAAAAAAAAAAAAAACATTGAACGGTGAATAAAAACATTTGAGATTTTAAGGTTCATGTCACATCCAGCAGATTTAAATATTGATGCTGGTATCGATTGACCGGTATCGGTTCAGTATCGGATCGATACCCAAATACTCAGTATCGCCCAGACCTTCTCCGATCTGTTCTTCCTTTTTCTCACTCTTGATTGATTTTATATTTAAGGCAGCGACAGTATATATTAATAAAAGATTTTAGGCTAATTTCCATCTTTAGTCCCCGTAGAAAATGTTGATGGTCTCTAAATAAAAAGACAATTTAAATTAACAAAGAAAGTATAACAGAAGTCAGACAACAAACAATAACAACACATGTCAATAGAAAAACACAACAAATTCATAAAACATAGAAGCAACAATTAAGAATAAAGTAGAAGAAAAAGGCAAATAAATTAGAATAGGTAAACAGATGTCAGGAATACAAAAAAACTATAAAAAATAAACAAATAAAAAACAATAATTTATACAGAGTTGTGCTGGCAGTCTTGACTTGAGTTGCTTTTTCCTGTTTTTCTTTTTTTTTTCTACATCTGATTAGAAAACTGAGCTTTATCTGTGTGTGTTTGCTGTTGCTGGAACAGTCCATTGCTTCAGAGGGACGGGGGTGGATGAAACACTCCCACATGTGCAGTCATGGGCCATTTCAGTGGTTTTTATGACAGATTAAAATAACATTGGGTGCGGAAATTACTTTAGATTTGGCCCAATGGTAAGTCCGCCCCTCTTCCCACGCCATAAAGCAGATGCAGGCAGCAGATGATTTCAGTCCTGCAGAAATGGAGTCTAGAGAGTATTTTAGAGTTAATTAAGCGTCTAAAGCTTCTGCCTGCAGTTCTCTGGATCTTTAAACTTCAGCTTCATCAGGCTTCAGCTCCAGCGTCACATGAGTGAAGCCAACATGAGTGAAGACGCGTCTCCTGCGAGCTGATAGCAGCAGGATGTTCTTCAGGGTGTCGGAGCGCTCATCAATAACCCGCACACAAACACGTCCTCGCGCTCCCTCGGTGCAACACGCTCTCGCACAGACACATGCTGCCACACAGCCGCTCAGTGTTTATGCCCGACACAGAGCAGATCTGGAAACAGTCACTCTGTCATCGAGTCGGGACCGTCCTCATGATCCTCCTCTGAGTTATTTCCACCGCTCGCCCGTTCTGCTCAGAAGAGGTTCAGTTTAGTCCATCCACCTCAATATTTATTATAAAAATGAAACCATAATTCATTTTTTGTAAGTGTATTTCAAATTTGGAGTGAAAATTATATTTTTTTGTTAAATTATAAAACTACTTAACCCTTTAACTACCCAAAATGTTTTAAAAAATAATTTAAAAACGTTTTTTTTTTTTTTTTTGCTGCTTATTGCTTTTGTACGGAGCCCCTAAAGAGACATTGAAGTAAAAATAAAATAAGGAAAAAGAGAATCAAAAAACATATAAATATTTTTCTAAAAATATATAGGAGCTCCATTAAAAATTAAAGTTAAAAAAATTCTGGTTAGTAACTTGTACTCACCAGTTACTATATGGTAGGTACAAGTTACTAACCAGAATTTTCTTTTTTACTTCAATTTTTGGACACGTGAAAATTTCTGGTTGGTGTCCAACAGTTACTAACCAGAATTTTTGTTAACTTCAATATTTAGAAAAGTAAAAAGTTCTTATTAGTAACTAGTGCGCACCTGATAGTAACGGAAAAAAAAAATTATATATCTGGTGCGCACAGGTACCATCCAGAATTTCTTTTTTTTACTTCAATTTTTAGAAAAATAAAATGTCCTTGTTAATTCCTGGTGCGCATCAGTTTGTAACTGACAACATTTTTTAAAAATTAAAGTAAAATAAAATTCTAGTCATTATCTGAAGCCCACCACTCTCTATCCAAATTTTTTTTAACTTAAATTTTTAGAAAAATTACATTTTCTGTTCGGTACAGATCATTACCATCCAGAATTCATTTTTTTTACTTCAATTTTTAGAAAAATAAAATGTCCTTGTTAGTTCCTGGT
Source organism: Oryzias javanicus (assembly GCA_003999625.1). Classification (NCBI taxonomy): domain Eukaryota; kingdom Metazoa; phylum Chordata; class Actinopteri; order Beloniformes; family Adrianichthyidae; genus Oryzias; species Oryzias javanicus. The sequence goes on from CM012446.1 coordinate 2,502,293, forward strand.
GCTCATCAGTTTGTAACTGACAACATTTTCTAAAAATTAAAGTAAAAGAAAATTCTAGTCATTATCTGATGCCCACCACTCTCTATCCAAATTTTTTTTAACTTCAATTTTTAGAAAAATTACATATTCTGTTCAGTACAGATCATTACCATCCAGAATTCATTTTTTTTACTTCAATTTTTAGAAAATCATAAAAAATGTTATGGTTAGTAAAAAAAATTCTACTTAGTAACTGACACCAGTTACTAAATAGAATTTTTTTCCTTCAATTTTTGTAAATTTTTTTTTGCTTCAGTGTTTTCCTTATTGCCTCTTTAGGGGCTCCGTACCTCGGGCAGTAACACACATAATCATTTCTAAAAAACAAATGTGCCCCACCGTTCGGTTGAGCATGGAACTGAAGGGTTAATGGAGGGCCTGCGGCCAATCAGAACGGAGGATAGTTTTTAATGAGCCCCCCCCCGTCCTCCAAAACTCCAAGGCAGACACACATCTGCGTGTTTTCGACTCACACACAGTTGTCGTCTCTAAACGCAGCTCGTGTTTGTCGTGTTGCAGACAAATTAAAAGCTCCAGGCTCTGGAAAAACCAAAAACGTTCCTCTCATTAGAGCTGTGGTGTCGCTGCTCATTTACCTGTTTACCTGCCAGAGCAGCACAACACACCTGAACGGTTGTGTGGAAGGTGGCGGCGGGGTCACTCAGCTGGAAGACTCGAGGCTGACTTTGGAACGCCGCCTGCATCCGTGATCACGCGCTCCTCGCCGTAACTAATAAAGTTTGTTTATTCGCAGCGCTTCAACCTAAACACAATATGTCAGCGCGGGCGGAGCCGTCCGGAGTTAGTAAACACGAGAAGATGTGATCCCATGTGCTTCACATGTGCAGGATTTACCGCCGCCTGCTTCCATTCTGCCTCTGTGTTTGGGTTAGAAAGCAGCAGAAAGGAACGCCGCGGCGAGGCTATTTATAGACGACCCCGAGCGGCGAGAGCAGCCGGCGTCTGGACTGTCTTCTGCTGCCAGAAGAGCAGCAAACGTGAGTTCCTGGTGAGGACGCGCCGCCCGAGGGTCACGCTGACGCTCTTCAGGACGCTCCTCGCCGAGCGGCTTCCTGTCACTGTGTGTCAGCGCGCCTGCTCTTCATCAGGCTTTAAGCCCCACAGGAACCTGTGGGGGGGGGGGGCAGCGTGTGGCTGTAGGCTCCTCCCCCTATCATCCTTTGATCTATTTTATAAAGTGATCTTTTAATCATATTTATGCCGTTTTAAGCCCAAATTTAAAAACAAAGTCATTTTCAAGGACATAGTTTCTGCAGCAGGTCATCAATGAGTTGTGGGTGGGGCCGTTGGTGTGGAACAGCTCCGCCCCCCTTCCCTTCCCCATTGCTGAGAGCTGGGAGCTCGTCACAAATACAATATTTTTCCATCTGCTCCTAATTTAAAACAATTAGAATAAAAACAAATACTCAGTGTTACGTCCTGCTGGACCTTTTATTATCCAGTCCTGCTGCTCACCTGGCAGGTGTGGCCAATGGGCCTTAATTTAAGAGAGAGGAGGCACACCAAGACAGGCTGGGGAGCATGCTTGTTTTTTTTCTCTTTTGTCCTCAGCAGTCTTGTTTTGTAGGTTTTGTTATTTTAGTTTGGGTTTGGATCTTGGTAGTCTTAGTTTTCTGGCTTTGTTTATTTGTTTTCTTTTGGTAGTTTTGGTTCTTTAGCAGGGACCTGCTGACTCCAGCAGTCTCCATGACTTATTTTCCAATCCCTTTTGTTTTGTCTCTTTTTTGTAACCAGCACTTCACACACGATTGTTTTTTTCTTTTTGCTTTTCAGGACACGTTTTCTTTGTGTCCCTTATTTAACCCCGTAAAGCCATCTGCAGTAAATAATTGTTTTTTTAATTGATGTATATTTTTAAACCCTGTGATGAAATCCACACAAAAAAATCTGAAATATCTGTTTTTGTATGAAATGTTGGGGGATTTTTTTGTACGTTTTTGCTCAAAACAGGAAACAAAAGCGCCCTATTTACCTGTTGTCTCAAGTTTGATCCACATTTTTAACATGATATAGCTCTATTCTAAAGAATTAATTATTAACAAATGTAGCATTCTGTCAACATACTAGGAAGTAATGTGAAAAATAAACAATAAATGTGTTTTTCTCACCAGCAAGTTAGGAAAATTAGCAACATTTTTTATACCCAAAAGACTTCTTGGAAGCAGCCATTTTGAAATGGGCAGGAAAAGTCCTTCTACTGCCCCTAGTGGAGCGATAATGAACTACAGGGTAGAAAACATGGAACAAGTTTGGGTTTTTGGGGAAAGTTTGGATCATGTTTATAGTTTAGGGGTCTCAGAAACACATGGATCAAATATGATACAAACGATTATTTAGGGTTAATAAACTGTGTTCCAGAGAACGTTAAAAGCACCATCTTTATTTTAAAAATGGCAGCAGGGTGCTGGTAGGCGACCTTTTTAAGTTCAGGGAGATGACACATTTGGAAAATTTGACATCTTTGGTCTTTTTTTCACCAATCATATCTAATCGTACAGAATCCGCTGTGGGAGATAGAAACTATTTCTCTGACAATCCCAGACACGATGAATGAGAACAAAGATCCATCCGGCTCATAACGGAGAGATGAGCTGAAATTGAAAGAGCGTGGGGGGTTTAGTTACACTTTTGGGGTTCAGGGCAGGGGAGAGCCCCTCCCCTCAGAGAGGGGAACAGATGTGAACTTTGAACACATCTCAGTCATCCCTCATCATGATGCTTCCAGGAGCATGCGCTCCAGCACCGAGCGCTGTTCATCTGGAAGAACCTATCGGGTTAAACCTGAAGATTACCGGCGGTTTTACTGTCCTCCAATTATTTGACTTGTCTGCAGATGTTTGGTGGTGAGAAGGTTGAACCACAGACTTTGGTTGCTCTTTTCTGCTGCTGGTAAAGGAAAAAGGGGCGTGGCCTGTGTCAATGCTTTTACTGACTGCTTCTTATTTATGACCAAATGCTGTGAAAGCGGCAGAAAATGTTTTAGTTGAAGAACATTCTTGATTTAACTATTTACATTTTCTCTGCATGTGATTCTGAACTGTAAACGGATTTTATAACAAATATAAATATTCTTCATTCTGATGTTGATTGGAGTTTTATTGCAGTTAGAAATCAGCCTAATAAATCCTCATATTTTTATCACAACGAAGCTGAAGCTAAAGGGGGAATTTTAAGTTTGATCAAATTGAACTAAACAGCCCCACATTACCACACTGCCACCACCGTGCTTCACCATCACTAACAGTCTCATTCTGACTCCAGAGGCAACACAAAAGCTAAAACTTTCAACGTTTGTTTCTGAATTTTACAGAATTCTTTTTTAAAAGACGTTAGCAACAAAAGATTAAAACTTTTTTCCTCCTTTAGTCTGTTCATGCATGAGCGAGGAGGAGCTGCAGCTCTCCACCACCACTGTTCCTCCTATACAGTCATCTCACGCCGCACTTCTTCTTTGCTCCAATCTTCCATCAAACAGGAACCTCACGGGGAGATTCCTCCTCGTTTTAAAGTCTGTGTCTCTGCAGGAGGAGCGTTATCTGGCAGGAAGTGACTCTGAGGACGATCTGCTTAATCTTCCTGGTTTTTCCAACTCTTCTCCTTCTAGTTAAAGTGAAGGATGGAGGTTTTTCCTTTTGCTCATATGAGTAACAGAATAAAAATGTTTTTTTTCTGGAGGAACAAAAACATTCACTTTGACCTTCAACCCGCTCGCCTCCTTTTCTCTTTTAGCCTTTTAGCTTTAACGTTTTTACTCTGAAATGTTCGGTCAGAACTGACTGCCGGCTGCAGAACTAAACCTCTGCCACGCCTCAGGATTACAAAAAAAAGGAGAAAATGAAGCAGATAAACGTAAACAAGCAGAATTTTGAAACTAATATTTTCATTAACTAGAAATGCAACGATTCAATTTCCTCCCCATTTTTGCATCACAGTTTTGGTTTTGATAAATCATTCGTAGAGCTGTGAGCGTTAACGCGTTAACACACGATTAATCAAAAAGAATTAACCTGTTAATATGTCAATCACCTCTCATGAAAGGTTCTTCGCTTGACCTCGGCGGTTCAGGCTTCCACGGCGTGCGTTAAACGGTCACTTACAAAAGAAATCGAACTTTAGTACTTTAATATTTTTATTTTTCGGCTTTGACTGTTTGATCCACAGTAACACGCCGACGCGTCGCTGAGCCTCGACTGCAGCGGGAAAAGAAAGTGATACAAAAGCTGATCGTCGTGATAGGTTCAATAAATCATCAGTTCTGAGTGAAAGTTCACCTCTTAATGTTTGTTTCTGTCCAGAAGATGAAGAAGTTTGATTTTTAAGCAGCCTGTTCATTGTCGTTTTGTTTCTCCAGCGTCTGTGTTTTCCTGGAGTAATACTTCAGACATAAAAGTCTTTTAAAGTTCTGCTTATCTCACTGTTTAAGTGTTTTCTTTACACAATTTACACTTAAACTCTATAAATGTAAACACTTCAGACGTTAATGAAGGAAACAGTTTCTCTCTGGCCTGTTTTTGTTCATAATCTGCATGTTGTCATGTAAAATGTACCTATAAAACATTGTGATTCATCACAATACAAAAGTGTGATTGATCTGATTTATGTTTTATTGATCAATTAAAAATAAATGTTAAATGTGGGGTGTGATTTCATATTGTGATTATAGCTGGTAGGCAAAAACTAGCAAAAAAATTGATATTAATTAGTTAAATTATTTTAATCGATTCCTAATTATTTGTGTATTTCAAGAAAACAACAAAAAAATTAAGAAATAAAAAAATTTGACTTTATCTGCTATTAAACAAGTAATGAAAACTTTCATTTGGTTCATTGTTAGCCTGGTGTAATGTCATAAAAAATCAAACATCTTTCTTAAATTTAGCACAATTGTTTCAACGTAAACTTACCAGAATGTAGCATAAATTCATTCTAGATTGAGTTTAACGGTGTGACATAAAGTTTAGTTTTGTATACATTTAGTTTTTGATTCAGGTTTGTATCATCACTAATAAATACTTGAGGTCTTTACAGAAAAACACATATTAACCCCTAAATCACTAATAAGCAACTCACCAATAACTCCAGTTCAACATCTTTTTTATTTATATTTTTTGAAAAGTTTGATTACATTTAAATTTACAATTGTTCATAGTTTAAGCTTTTTCATGCATATCGTTGCCAAAAGAAAAAATACTGACATTTTATTTTGATATTCCACCATTAAGGGTTTAAAGGTGAGCAAACATAGTAAATCATTTATATTTATACAGTTTTACAAGTAGTAATTTAGATCAATATCAATAAGAAAACATCTCTAAAGATGAAGCCACGCCCACTTTCTTCCTTCACAAACATGTCACTAATTACTGTTGAAAACATAATGGAACCACAAACAGAACCACACACCAGATGTTAAAAACATTCATGAGGATGCGTCTCTTTTTTTATCTAAAAGTTACACAGAATGTCTTGTTTTTTAAAATATTTTACTTTTCACATGTTTTTATCATGTTTGATATTTTTTATTCCCTCATTTACTCCAAAAACAAATGTTTGTGTTCATGCAAATGAAACAAAATATATTCAATTATTTTAATAAAATCAACATTTTTGTGTTATTTATTGTTATGATTTTTTAAATTCAGATTTATTTTTCAGTGGAAAAGGCAAACGTTTTTAAAACTTTTAGGTATTTTTGATTTTAATTTTAACTTTATTTAATACTTTTAAAAATGTATCCAAAGCTTCTTATGATTTCAGACTTTTTTCCAAAAAATAAATAAATAAATAAAAAGGACGGCATCAAAGAAATGTGTGTTTATCTTTTATTTGAATTATAAGTAACTTTGAAAAAAAGGAGGAAATGTGATAATCAAACACTGTTTAACAGATATTTAATGTGAGAAACTGCAGGAATAATTACCATGCTGCATTTCCCATGATCCCACGGTGCTCGCCTGTCCAGCAAAGCTGTATTTATTTATTTAAAACTTGTCATATTGATTATTTCTCTCACAATAACTCTTACAAACGAGAATGTGGGAGAAAAAAAAGGTTTGTTTAGTGTTTTGTTGTGATTGCAGACGGATCTTTTGTTGTTTTTTCTATAATTGCCATCAGTGGCCGTCCTCCAAACCCTGACGGCGAGTCTGTGTTGGCCACAATGAGGCTCGCTGAGGCCGCCGCCGCCGCTCAGCGGACGAGTTATTCCTGTCCAAGTCTGCCAGAGTCACTGCCTTTTATCTACGATTCAACCTTTATTTAAAAAACCGTTGTTTTGTCCGTAACTTATCGTCTTTTTCTCTGGGTCCTCCAGGAAAATCAAGACCAACTATTTCATCGTGTCTCTGGCGTTCGCTGACCTGCTGGTGTCGGTGTTGGTGATGCCGTTCGGCGCCATCGAGCTGGTCCACCAGCACTGGATCTACGGAGAGACCTTCTGCTTGGTGAGGACGTCGCTGGACGTCCTGCTGACCACTGCCTCCATCCTTCACCTGTGCTGCATCGCTCTGGACAGGTGAGGCCGCGTTCCATCCCGCCCATGCTGCGCCGCGCCGCCAATCCAAGTCTTTCAGGTTAAACAAACAATGTTCTGGCTGCAGATAAAATACTCCTTTTTTCAACATTCTCTGACTTTTAAAGTTCTGACCTCAAACTTTGTCGCTGGACTCAACACGACTTAACCATTCATCAGATTCAGGATTCGTGGCCACCGGCCAGACTGGAGCTCCGCCTCCACCACCATCTCTTTTCTGGAGCGTCAGCAGTTTGAGGGCAGAGCGCTCCAGGCTGATTTACATTTCATTACTTTAGAGGGAGAATGGAAACATATTAGAGAAAAAGCTCTTGAAACTCCACAGAAATACGTCGACTGAAACTCTGGCTGGAGGAGAGGCGGAGCTTCTTTTATTGTTTTACTACTGATCGTCTCGCATGTGAAGTGCAGGTAACGCACCTTGATCTGTGACCTGAGCGAGCCGTAAAGTGGAAACTCTGGAACTCAGGAAGAGAAGCTCCTCCTTCCAAACGTCTGAGGACGCTTGACTCGTCCTCAGATTAAATCAAGGATGAGTTAGACTTTATCTCTGGGTTCAGAGGCTAAAAAATGACGATTTTGTGAAACTTTAAGCTGTTAACTCTAAATAAAACAAAAATATTTCAAACTCTACAAGTCGACCAATCAGAGCTGAATCAGATTAACACTCAAAATCTCGTTCATTTAATTGATCAGTTTCAAACAAAAGTTGCATTTTGGGAAAACAAATCCACGCAATCAATAAAAATTTATTTTGTATTTAATGTTTTTCTTTTGGCCTGAAACTTCTGACAAAACACATATCGACCAATCACAGAAATGCACAGTTTGGGCTCTTTATTCATACCAGAAAAGTAAAAACACAATTAACTGTTAGCACTGTGTAGCATCCAACGTTCAACAGTAGTTAGAGCAACCAATAAATATCCTGGATTATTTGTTAAAATAAAAAAAAAAAAACCCTTTCTATTTATGTAAATATGTGTGATTGTGGTGCACCAAATTAATTGACAGTTTTGTCATATTTAGTCAAACTTTTCTAAAAAAAAATTAAATGAATAACAAATGAAAGAATAAAGAAATAGGAAAAAAAGTGTAATTCCAGTTGCTAAAGTAATTTGAATGATGAATATTAACGTATTATCATAGATGAAAGTTAAAGACGATTACTAAAAATGTTTTTCAATGTTACATTTTAATCTATAACTTACCTATAAAAATATTAGACTTCTTATTTAAGTTAAATATGAGATTTGAACACTGATGTCAAAGCAATTAATAATGTTTAGTCGAGATGTTTAATCTAAAAGTTCAATTCAAATCTAAACGCTAAGAAAATGTGCTAAATTGGCCACGCCCATCAAATGAGCCACGCCCACAGAGCTGTAACAAAAAACCATTAGTCGTTTATCTGAGCTTAAGATGACACGGACAGTACGCAGTTACTGTATTCAAGAATGACTTTATGTTACTCCAACAGAAGCCCCGCCTCTCGGGTTTAAGTATCATGTGATCCGTGTATGATGGACGACTGACGGCTGCGGCGTCCGTTTTTACGCAGTGTTCTGATCTGATGATTCTTTTGGAAAAGTTTGACTCAACCTTCACCCAAACAGAAAAACTAGAACCATAAATAGTTTAGCAGCTTTGTCTGAAGATATTTTAATTTGACTAAAATTAATTATCTTTATTATGTTTTTTTGGATTTATTTTATTTTTATTTTTATTTTTATTTTTATTTTTTGTTTTTATTATTTTCTGATTTTCTTAAGCCATTCAGAGTGAACTATATCTATATCTAAGGTCATATATTACCTTTGGACCACTAAGAAATGAGTTATTTATAAAATATTAGTTATATTTCGTGAGTGTTTTCATACCCAGAAGTAAAACGGCTCGATTCCTGAAACTCCGCCTCCTGCTACGTGTTCATGACGTCATCCTAGAGTCTGTGGCACCATGTCTCTGTTTCCCCCACGAAAATAATCCAAATTTCTTCAAAGATGGATGCACATGCGATATTTCTGCCTTTAGTGGGCCCGGCCGAAACACACGGCTCCTTTACGCGTTGTGTTCATCTGGGGGCGGAGCTTGCAGCACAGACTCCTCCTGGAGGTTTGCATTGTGCTGACGTCAGCATGTTTCCAACCGCTCGTTTTTGTGGTTCTTTATAGTGAGGAATGAACAGTAAGTCGCATTTAAAGCCTCAAAAAGTAGAATTAAAAAATATATATATATGAAGAATTTAAATTGGTTTTATTCCCTCTGAGCAGCACAACGGCCACATTTACGAGTTTCACCTGGCGAATATTTAACCTTTACTGCCGTCCTCCCTCCATGTTCTGCTTTATTCATTACATTTCTCCAACAAATTTGTCAAAGTCCAGCGGCTGTAACGTCATGATCAGGATGAAACTCATCATCTGATTGACTGAATCCGATCAGATTTTTAACAAGCTGCATATTTAACAAAACTGAAAGGGCAAATTCCGTTTTTTTTATTAACTTGCTGACCCATGAAAGAAACTGTCAGCCAGAAACACATTGATCGACTGCAGCAGCCAAATTTGCCGTGAATGAATAAATAAAGCAGAACTGGATCTTGCTGAAGCCGTCGTTCTTTGCTGCTGTGTCTCGTTTAGGTGATGGATTTAGAAACGCGGTCAACACTTTGTTAAATATGTGAAATATCTGCGTGAATTTCCTGCTGCCGCAGCATTCACATCCTGCCTCTTTTTTGTCTGGATTCACGAGCGCCGACTTGAGTGACGCGTCATTAACTGCTGGTCTAATCCTGCAGTTTTACGTAAGCACTCACTGTCAGACTCTGTCCGCCTGTCCGTCCGTCACAAAGGAGGCAGACATGATAGCTCGCCGGAAAATCCGACACCAGTAATTAAAGGCGCCAGAAAACTCCAGGAACGCACGGCAGAGTCTTTACATTTGTCTCTGGAAGAGAGACAAAAGTTGTTCAGGTTTGAGGTGTTAACATGTAATTTTGTTATTTTAAAGGAACGAAACACCTGAGAGAAGAACAATGAGGATGCAGCAACAGAAATGGCAGGTGCAGGGCCGATGCTGTGTCAGGCAGCAGAAGAATGAAGCTTAATGAAAACTCCGTTTCCTCATTGCTGCTGCTGCTGCACTTTTCATCCTCACCTCCACTAAACGGAAGCCTCGTTTGTTTTTTTCCTGTAATAGAAATGCATGACGTGTCAAAGTGACGCTTTACTGCGGAATGTTTGATGGCGCTTTCGGCGTGGCGCCATCGACCTGCATTTGGATGAAATGCAGTTTGCATCCAGTCTTTGCAAAGCAGGTTTTTCACCAACTGCAGTTTCAAATTAAACGTTACAGACTCGAGTCAGGAAGGTCTGTCATCGCCTTATTCTTCTACTGGTTGAGGTTCAGAGCTGCAGTCATTGCCAGGACACACAGAGAACCCCCAAACAAACAAACAAACAAAAATGACTCCAAATCTCTGAGTAGAATACTAAAGGTTTGAGTCAAAACTTCTTCTTGTTCTTAGTTACAGACACAATGACTTCAAAGGTGACAAACGTATGAGAAAGGATGACTTTTCAGTCTGTATTTCTTCAGTAACATTAATTTATCGTGTTTTAATTTTATTTTGCGTCCAATCTGAGGGCAATCTGAGGGTAATCTGAGACCAGTCGGAGGGTAATCTGTGGCCCGTCTGAGGGCAATTTGTGGCCCGTCTGAGGGTACTCTGTGGCCAGTCTGAGGGTAATCTGAGACCAGTCTGAGGGCAATCTCACATGAGTTTGTCGCCAGTCTGGGGGTGGTCTGAGGGAATTCTGAGGGGCAACCTGAGGAGAATCTTCAGCCAGCCTGAGAGCATTCTTCAGTTAGTCTGAGGGCAATATGTGGCCAGTCTGAGGGAGATCTGTGTCCAGTCTGAGGGCAATTTGTCATCTTCTGTGTTGGACCCCACACTCATCTGTTCTCTGAGACGTTCTGGTTTGGAAATACTCACATGATCGATTTAAATCAGTACATTTTGAACAGCAATATTGTGGCGAGATCATGTTTGTTTTTTGTAAATAAAACTTTACTTACTTAGGAAAACACTTAAAAAAACTGGAAGAAAAAAAAAAAAAACATTGCTGCCTGTCAAATCAGGGTGTCCTAAACGGCTGCCATGCAGATGTAGCTGCGCAGATGCAGCCATGCATAAGCAGCCTTGCAATTTTGCACCTCTGCAGATGCAACAGTGCATATGCATCAAAGCATGTATGCATGTATGCAACTTTGCAGCTGTAGCCATACTTATGCAGCCTTGCAGCTCTACCCTTCCAGAAGCAGCTGCGCAGATGCAGCTGCGCAGATGCAGCTGCGCAGATGGAGGCATGCAGCTCCAGGATATCTTACACATGCTGCAAGAAAACTGTTCAAAGCTGGCAAGTCCAGTCATTCAGGATGAACTGAACTCAAATTTAACAAGAGAAGCTTTGACTTTTTCACCGAAAAACTGTATATACTCAAATATAAATATATTTTTAATATACTGTAGAGCTTCATTTTTTATTGTTTTTGTGTTTATGCAATATTTTTTATTACTTTTTAGCCTCATGCATTAAAATAATACCATTCCTGTTGATGTTTAAATAACAACTTTTTGTTTTCATTTCATAAACGTGGAGATAAAAGAACACCGTCTTTAAAATTAGTTTATCAACATATTGTTATCCGAAAATAAAAAAGTGAAAATGCTCTGAGACAAAAACAATATTATTTTCTTTATAAAAATAAGAAAGGCAATAAAATAAAAGTATAAAATTAAACTTAAAGGGGCCGTACCATGATTCTCTTCAGACTTTCAGAGTAAACTATAACAATATAAAAAACAAATTATTTATGAAATATGAGTCATTTTTGTGTCTCGTTTCAATACCCGGAAATAAAACAACTCGATTTCAGAGGCTCCGCCTTTTGCTCCTTGTCGGTCCCGCCCATTTTTCGATGTCATCCTTAAACCCGCCTCCTCTGCGTGAACAAAATTTGTTAACAAAATCACATAACTAAAGATGGATTCAAAATCTTGTCTGGATTTTTCCCTTTTTCAAATTTTGTATTTTGCTGATGGATTTTAAGCGTCTGTATGAAGGTCAGATTCAACACGGTTTGGTACCGCGGAGGAATCCTGCATGACTGGAGATACAGGTCCACACGCTAAAGACACGTCTGTAGAATCAATGTGGATCACGTTAGAAGTTGTTTTATTGAGCATGAATTCATCCGACCTCATTTAATGAGTTGTTGTGGTTTTATGGTTTGTTTTTAAGAGAATTCTGTTAAAATGGCGCGTGCCGCGTAGGACATTCAGAAAAGAGAGTTCTACGTTTTAATGGTGTTAAACAAGTAAACGGAACAATTATTTCCTTTTGGATAACATGACAGTTAATGCTCTACATTTGTCTCACCGATCACCTCATTTCTACCATGTTTACACGTTTTGGTGCAGTTGTTCCGCTCTCGGTTCATATTCAGACTGAGGAATCTCAGGGCGAACAGAAGTCCAGTCCGACTGGAAACGAAGCAAGACTACATTTAAAAATGGGTCAGAGAGCGGTTCTGGTACAGGAATCTCCTGCCACAGCTCCACGGAGAAGATGGGTGTGGTTTCTTTGTAGTCTGGGGCGGAGCTTGCAGCACAGACTCTTCCTGGAGGGAGCTGGTGGCATCGATCTTACATCAGCACGTTTCCAACCGCTCGTTTTCTTGGGTATGGGAGGGGCTGCTACAGACTGTGCAGGTTTTTAGAGGATTACTCTTAAATGCATGAACGGATCAAAATACTGTTTTGGGGTTCTTTATAGTGAGGAATGGACAGTAAAATGCATTTAAAACCTGAAAAAGCTGAATTTTCATGGTCAGGCCCTTTAAGTTTCAGTAAGAGAAGTTGGCTTCAATCCAATGACGTTTAATTAGGGCTGTGGATCGTTGCTTAGGTGGCGATCCGATCTGATTCACGAATCAAGCTCAACGATTCACGAGTTGAACCACGATTCTTACTTTTTAATATAATGTTTATTGCTATGAGAATATTTACTAGATGGAGGAAATTGAAATTATTTTTATTAATCACCAACATTTATACATTTAATTACAGCAATAGATCAGAATCAACAAAATTGATTTAAAAAAACCCCAAAAGATTCAGATAGAAAGAAATTTTGTCATTTTAAACTTTTTTTTTGTCAGCCTTCTGGTTAAGTTCAGCAGTAACATAAACAACATAAAGAGGATAAAAATTACTGCTGTTTTGGATCATTTAACAACAAAACTTAAAAATGTTCCCCACATTTTTTTTATCCTCAAAGTTCTTCAATATTTTTCGGTGCAGAGCCCGTGTGAAAAAAGTATTTTTTCCCTCCGCAGCAGAATCATCTGATTCACGTTGATTTACATCTGCCTTTCAGCAGCACGAGGCTGCGTTTCTTCAGAATAAGATGGAGTTTCGTTAATTGCTTCAACTGTTAAAGAGTTATCATAACCAAAAGAATTTAAACACCGAGATAAAGCTCAGATGTTAAAGCTAATTCATTTTTTCAGAAGTTATGTCACTGAACAGAACTTCAGTCTCAGTTTTTGAACGGAAAAAAACTCTCGCTAGTTTTACTTTGAAAACCGGAAGTTCCTCTACAACTAAGATTTGTTTACTTTCAGTTACTACCGCGGCTTTTTCGGCTTTGTTTTAGTTCGTAAACTTAAAATAATACAATAATCTGAATTCCAGAAGAAAAATACATCATTACCAGATAATATTCTGATCATATTTTACTACAATTTACTATATTTATAAAGATCGCAAATCAGCGATCTTGGACGTCACGAATATTCATACTCGGATTTTCGGGAGCAGATCGCGAATACCCGAGCACCCGGGTACTCGTTACAGCCCTACGTTTAATGGAGGGGACAGAGGAGTTTATCGCCTGTCCTGCTGCCGTTTGGGATGAAAATGAAAAAGTTTTCAGATTCTTTCTTCTTTTGGTGTTTCAAAACTATTTGTTGATCATCTACACATTAAAGGAGGTTCTGATCCTTTAGAATCTATAAAACTGAAGAAACCGTCTGTAGAACGTTTCTGTTTGTTTCATGCCGCTCCTAAAGCTCTTCTTCTTAGCTTTGCACACGCTCAGAGCAAACCCGTCAGTCATCTCCTCACTTGAGCGTCTGCGGTTCAGAGATCTCGTCTCTTGACGGCTTTGGCCGTTTTTCATTTGGTCTGTCAGCGAGCTCCACTTCAGCCGAGAGAAACGGCCTTTAACCGACGGCCCGACCTCCGCTGCTGTTTGGCTGCAGCAGGAGGAGAGCGGCACATGTGGGCGAACAAACAGTCTGCCATCGGCACGCCGAGCCGTTTCCGCACAGATGCGTGCAGCATGTGTTTACAGTCTGTTTGCCATCTGCTGCTGGGTTTGTCTGCAGATCATTTCACGTCTGCGTCTTCATTTTTGCTCGAGAGCTTCCGCTCTCTTACAGCTCTGACGAGCGTCGCCTCTTTTGTCAAAATCCATGCACTAAAACCAAATATCTAAAGAGATGCCGTTCATGCTTAAAAATAGTTTTTGAAAAGTCAGTCATGTGAATAACCGTCGTAAATAAATTTGTTTTTTATTCTTTTCCCCTATTATTGCATAAAAGCCTCACATTTCTAAAAACGAAGATTCCAAACTTGAGTTTTGATTGTTTACATGTGATGAAGTGGGATCCCGCTGTTCCTGAATCTAAAAGAATGCAAGAGGATTCCAGACAACACGATTGGCTGGAACCAGAAGTTTGTTTGTAAGACCCAAACAGTCATAGTTTTTTTTTTTCACTTTTGAAGCTTTAATGAAACCTTTTTAAATTCTAAGCAGTCTCTTTAGCTTATCTTGTTTGCTGAAACGTTTTTGTACTGGCAGCTGTGACTCTTACCATTCACATTTTACCTTAAAAGGGTTATTTTTTTTTTTTACTGTTTTTCCTCCCATTTAGGTTTTATTAACCCTTTAACACTGGAGATGTTTCCATCAACACCTAAATAACACAAATTCTTTGATAAAATGTAACCTTCTGATTGTTTACGTTTTTTTAGTTTAGTTTAGTTTATCAATTTATCAGGACAGTGTACAAATACATTGAGCTTAGAAAGCAAAGATGCTTGCACCAGATTGTAGCCTACTAGCTAATTTCCATTTGTAGTCCTAGTACAAAATACATAATATCTAAACATTATAAACATATTAACCATTTTAAGACATTTTAAAAGAAATCCAATGTAAAACAAGTTATCAAGGATAAAAAAAAAAACACAATATAAAATACAATATGAAATCTAAAATATTTTATAAAACTAAAACTACTGCAATATAAAATACATACACCAATTTATAAAAACAACATAAAAATAAACATACATGATCAGCTGATTCTGACTGTGGTGGGACGTAATATCAATATCGCAAAATATCTTAATATTTCATGTCCCCAACGATCCCTTAATGTGTTTTTAAAATAATACCATAGACGTCCACCAGGGGGCGCTTCTCACTGGAATGACAGTGACATGTAGGAATGTTTGGTTCCGGTCCCATGTTTACTGGACCAATATGTTTGAGAGAAAATAGACTAATTAAAAAAAAAATACAAAATAGAATTTACACGTGCACAAATTAAAATTACAGCAGCGTGAAACTAATTAAACACAAAAACGGTCAAAGTAATAAAACAATAAGAAGCTGGCTCTCCAGATCTGCTCACTGGAGTTAAAAGGCTAAATAAAAAGACGAGTTTTAAAAGTGACTTAAAATCTGAAGGGAACTGGAACAGTAAAGAACATTCCAGAGTTTAGGTCTCCTGACAATCATAATAGGTTGTGTAGTTCACAGGTGGAGCGCTGGCTAAAGTGTTGATCATTGAAGATAAATGCATGAACTATAAATATAGAGGAGAGGGAAAATAAACATGGCTACCGACACAATAGAAAACAATGATCGAGATATTAACAGGATGAAAGTTCATGTTGTTCCTCATTAGTGGTAAATTACCAAACATAACATTTACAATAATTAATTTTTATTCCCACAATTATTAAAGTGAGGAGAGCATTTTAGATTAACTGGTGCTTTATTTATTTTTAACCTTAAAGTTTATGTTATTATTACAAACACGTTATTGATAATTGTATTTTACTCTTGCAAATAACATTAAATTAATATATTGTGTTCTAAAAATAAGGTTTCAGGCAAAACAAAAATAAATATTGTTTATAAAATAGTAACATATCATAGATTATAATGATACTATACAGTTGAAGGTTTTGGTACGGTCATCTCTATTAAACGTCTACAATTGTTTTTTTAGTTTACAATACTTTTATGACGTTGTTTTTATTGGTTTTTGTCCTGATATTTTTTAATTTATTTATATTTTTAAGTCTTTTATCAGTTGTGTCTCTTGTGGACCTGGAGTGTGTAATAAAGTATCTATATCGGTATCGTGTATCGTGAATCACATCATGAGTTACCCTGAGATTCTGACATAAAGAAAAGCGCAGATATGCATAAATCCACTTTTCTCCGCGTCAGAGTCGTCTGATTCACGTTGATTGCATAAACACCTCACTACTGTCAGGTGTTGCATATCGGCGCAAATCCGCAGCATCAGAATCCGTCCAGCAGTAGCGGTTTTAGCCCGGGGCAGCAGTTCATAGGGGGCGGCATCTCGGCCTGAACAAAAACTGGACTTCTAAGGTGTTTATTATCTGTGTGGTGTTTGGAACGGCCTGAAACAAGCGAGTTAGCGCCCCCAGGTGGTGCAAGCGCCCCTGTTAGAAAGGTGTGTGATGAAGAAGGGGAGGGGTGAGGAAATCCTCTTCGATCGCAGATCCCATCCGTTCTCAGCGACATGCAAACTTTTGAGAATGCCACATCATGCGACCGTCACGGGATGTGCGCGTGGAAGAAATGCTAACATATAGAGGGGTTGTATATATGTATATATTGCAGCACCACAGCAAACCGGTCCATTTCCGAAATAATAGTTTTACTTCTGACAATGCCTTGATGACAAAACAAGAGTGTAGTCATCTACAAAAGAAAGAAAGAAAAAAAAAAAAGATCAAAATAAAAAGTAGTTTTAAGCTTTATATTCTTGTCTTTTCCTGTTTTTTTTCTGGTTAGTCATTACTTTAATCTTAATATTTTCAATTTCTGTAACCAGTTAACTGGAGATTTTAACTGTTAAAGTGGATTAGTTGTGAGCCTGTGTGCATTAAGTTTATTATTTTGTTTCATCATGTTGGGTTCTATGTTTAGGCAATAGTATATTCATAAATCTGTTGGTTGCTTTCAAGATTAATATCAACCATAAACAACTACTCGATGGTGACAAAACATAATGTAACCAGTCTAAAAACGTGCCGGGGAGTCATTCAGTGTAGAACCGCCCCTGCCGTCCAGAGTTCTGTTCGTTGCATAAACGGTTGAGGAGTTACAATAATGGAAAGAATGGAGCTAAAGCTCTTTTGCTAAAGGGTGAACGACCTCCGTGACCTCCGTGAGTCCCCAGCGTCTCCGCCTGGAAGTGAGCAACTTCTGCTCTCGTTTCTAACGGATGTCGGGCGCCATCTTGTCTGCAGCCAGATCCATCCGAAGATGTTCCAGATGCAGTTCTGGAGCAGCAGGAGGTTCCAAGGTTTTATTTTCATTCAGATGAATCGTCATCTTTAAGATAATTCAACCTTTTTCTTGCTGAGTCATTTCTCATTCAACGAGCTGTCAAAGCGCCCCAGCGTTCAGGTGACAGATCAGAGATGAAGGGGGAGGACGGCGTCTGCGACACTTTAATCCTTCTGAAGAAATCAGACGTCTGTGGCCTCCAACATCCAGAATGAAGCAGATTTATGGGAAGAGAGCCAGTCAGGAAAAACACAGAGCAAGAGGGAAAACAACATATCTCCGTAGTATATAATAAATCTTTGATGGGAAGCATCTGCTGGCTGCATCACCCAAAGAGAAAGTATAAACAGAGACAGAGCAGCAACACGAAGAAACTTCTCACTTTAAGAACCTTTTTTTAAAATTATAAATCTGATTCTTCAATTCAAACGATCACTTCTTTTGAAGATCCTTCAAAGCAGCCTTCAGACTCAGAGCTGTCGCACGAGCAGAGCTTCCCGGCCGCAGCAGTCTTCCCGACTCAGATCAAACTTTCGGTTCTGCTGGAGCCCGTCGTGACGCTGTCAGGAAAATATGTGCAGGAGCAGAAAACGGTCCGTTTGGACGCTTCCCGTTTGTGCACAGACCTGTGAAGAGCCTTTTATCTCGCTTTGCTGGAGAACTTCCCGTCTGGCGTCCTCAGAGCCGCTCCTCCGCTCATGCGGGTTAACGTGCAGAGCTGTGGGGGCCGGCCTCCCCGGCGTGTTCGATGAATACGTTTGTCATTTTTACAGCAGAACTCTTACGCTGCCGTTTTTGTTTAAAACTTTTAAAAAGTCATTCAAGAAATCAAATAGAAAAGAACATTTTGGAAAAAAAGTTTTATCCAAAATACTGAATATTTTTAATTTTTATTATAGATAGTACTGTCATGCAATATTTTTTCTTTTTTTTAGCGATTAATTGATCGTGACCTGTATTAATGAATCTATTTTAATCACATTTACTTTTAACTTAATAATTGTTTCATTTTGAGATATTTTCATTTAACATCATGACATTGTGTTGCAACAAAAGATCAAATTACAACTGAACAAAGTTACTATGAAGTTGTCTTAACTTCCATTTTCTTTTACACTAACAAGAATGTATTTTTTTCAGTCCGTTTTTTTTTTTTTTTAATTCATGATGGTGTTATTTTCCTGGGGTCAAAGGTCAGAGAAACTTTCGTTGTGGCGGCTTGTGAGTAAAATTTCCTGAGAATCAATCTTTTTTTTTCCCATTTTTGCTAAAAAAGAGAAAATCTGCAAATTTCAAACTTTGCTACTTAATGGCGACCAAGCTGGAGCCATCCCATAATACTTTTTAAATTTCAAATGATATCCCCCAAATGTGTGTTTGGATTTTTTTTAGTGGGTTTTAAATTATTTTTGTGAGATTTTCCCCTAAAAAGAGTTTTTGTTGAGAGGGATATTTTCCCTCAGAGATGCAATAAGAAAGAAGATTGTTGTCCAGGACAGAATAATAACAGAAAAAAAAAAAAAAACTGCTGAAAAAGTCATTAAAATGGTCCTAGAAAGGATTGAGATCTTCAGTTTGATAAGAAGAAATAAGTGTGAAATAACCAGATTACAAAGAAAACTGTTTTGGTAGAAATTCTCCAAATTGGAGCAAAACTGCTTCAGACTGAAAGCAGAAAAAGACAAAATAAAAATGTACGTTTCACTGCACTGAAAACACAAAGAAAAGCAGAATATCTAGAAAAAAGAGATTTAAAGACAAGTCAAAAAGGAGCATGAAGCCGACGTGAATTGAAAGTGACAGAAAAAGCATCTGTTGCCTCTGGTGTGTTCCCGAGGAGAAAGGGGGGCCGGCCTGAAAGAAAGAGGAGGAAACGGCAAAGCAATCCGAACGCGGACAACAAGTGAGCAGCTGCGAGATGAACGTCTTATTCATCTCGTGTGTGCAGAAGAAACTGAAAAGGGCTGAATGGCGATGAATTGGAGTTAAAAATAGCTGAATCGCCATGAGCAGGATGCTCCTGCATCAACGCAGGCAGTGACACGGCTAACTCGCATCCATGAGAGGAAAGAGCTGCCTCCAGAGGAGCAGAATTAGCATTTTACTCTCTTTTATTTGTTGTTTCTGTTTTTTTACAATCGTTTAGAAAGTAACAAAAAGCTGTTTAACTTTTGACAGTCAGCTGTTTTTTTTCCTCATATTTGTCAAGTTTGTCACGTTTGTCCTTTGAGATTGAACGCAGCGTGACATTTCTGTCCAACAGAACTTTGTTAGCAGATGTTATCAATTCAAGTGGAAGTATATTCAAATGAAGCTCAAGAGGAAAAAGGACATGCTGCTCGGTCCAAGGACAAAGAGTGAGGTTCCACTCAAGACAAAATCCTTAAAAAAGCAGAAGATGGTAGAGATGGTCTGTAGGGTTCTGAATGTGGACTTATGCTTCTCTTTAATGGTCCGACTCCTTAACTTGGTCCAGAAATAATCATTTAACTGTTAATTGCTGTGAAAAAATAATTCATTTGATGAACAAACTAAAAAAGATGGACGTTAAGACTCTTTGGAAATTGTTTGTGTTTGTTTTTAAAGTTTGTTCTGGTTATTCGGAGTCTGTACAAACAGAACAAGCGCTTGAATTTCCCACAATGTCAGAATTATTTTCTATAAATTGTTTTATTGAACAGCGAGGGAATACAAAGGTGTTATTTTGAAGGTCTCCACATTTGCAGATGATGTGGTTCTTTTGACGAATGTGACCTTTAACCTCCACTGAAGCCGTGTTCGGTTGAATTTGAAACAACAAGAAGATGGAACTTTTTTATTTTTAAAGCGGTTGTTACGCCCCTCTCTGCATCTCGCGGGATCCGCATTAAAGTCCATTCTTCTCCAAACTTCAAATAAACAAAAACACCAAAAGAATGTCTCCGTATAAAAAGATACCTTTTATTTACAAGAAAATGATAAACAACAATAAGTAAAAGAAGTTAACCAAAAGGAACAAACAAGACTCCAAATAGATCAAATTCCATTCCTGATGGATCCCGGACGAGCCCCCAATTTATGTGACTCCCCTGTCTAGGGGCTTATAAAAGGATATAACATACAGGTAGAAAAATAACTAAAGTGATCTCGAAATATACCAACGACTTAAAAATTCTCACAAATAAACCCAGGATGAAATAAGATGGGAATCTATTAACAGAAAAACAATATCCAACATAAAATAACCAAAATATAAGGACAAAAGTCTCAGACAAAGTAAATGCTCTGCTGCTGGTTGATGATGCGGTTCTTTTGATGTCTTTGACCTTTAATCTTCCCTCAAGCAGTTCTCTGTTGAATGTGAATCAACAAGAAGATAGAACTTTTTTTCTTTTTCTTGTAGTTGTTTTGCCCCTTTTTGAGTCTAGCGGGATCTGGAGGAGCATAACATGAAAGCGCATTCTTGTCCTAACTTTAAATTGACAAAAACATCCAAAGAATGTCTCAGTCGGAGAAAGAAACCAACCTTTATCTACAAGTGATAAACAGCAAAAAAGAACAATAAATGACAGAGAAAACTGAATATAACAGACAAAAGCCCAAAACAGATCAAATACCAACCACAACCCGGACAAGCCCCCAATTGACTTTACTCCCCTGTAGGGGCTTGAAAAATAAAAAAAAATAAATAAACATACAAACAACTTTAAAACTCCCACAAACAAACCCAGCCCAAAAAATAAGTTGGGAATTTATTTACAGAAAAACTTAAAACTATTTATAAAAAAAATGCAAGGACCAAAGTATTTGAATGCTGAGCTGGAGGTCCTTGTCCAATCAGGTGCTCCGGACAATTTGGTCACCAATCTGCGAACAAAGATAGGAAACAAGGAAAGACAGAAAGAAACCTCCACAGCAGCAGGATAGAAAACAACAGAACAAAACTCAAAAAAAGTTTTCATTTCCAAAATTCAAGTCAGTTTTCACAATTCATTTGTAATAAATTAAAATATTGCTGACCACTACAAACGTGCTACTTTGCCGTTGATTCGGAACCAGAAGTCCCACTTTTTATATGATTGGCTCCTCCCCCCTGAAGTTCCAAACAGGAAGTGGCTCCATTTCTCTAGAGAAATAACCAGCTGTTGTTGGTCAGAATAACCATTCTTAACGTCTTCTTGATAATATTCTTTTTTAAGTGAGTCATAAGCTGACCAATCAGACGCCTTAATATAAGTAGGCGGAGCCTGCTGGCCACTACATCCAAATGTTTGACAGAATTTGTGAAGCCTGCTTTCGAACCTTGAACCCTGACAGGAATCAGAGCGAAGAGCAAAAGCAGCAACACGATCCAAACAACCGAACAAAACAAGCAAACATGAGTGGAGAGACAGAGGGAAACAAACCGCGGCGCTCAGGACTCGTCCTGTGTGGATGTTTGGAGTGGAGCTGCAGCCATCTGCCCGTCCCGCAGCAGCATGGGAACGCCGTTCTGCCGGGCTCAGATACCAGCTCTCAAATAAATATTGTCAGCATAAAAATGCCAGAAATAAACAGAAAGCGATGGTTTGCAGATCAAAGACGCAGCGGGGGCATTTGAACGCTTTGTGGTGGGGGCACGCCGCCACTCGCCCAGGCCGCTTCTGCTTCCAATCTGCGGGACGCCCCGGTTCCAGCGGGCTGCAGCGGGGCCGAGCCGAGGCTGGGGAGTCGTGGTCGTGATGGGAAGGGGGGGGTGGGTGTCACTCACATTTGTAACAGTTCAACACAGCTGCTTCAGGAATTCAAATAGAAAAAGAGGCTCTCCACCTTTTTTTATTTAATGCCAAAGCACATGGCGACCACACACAGTTCCACGCCCACTCCAGATTAACCGGGAAGGGGGGGAATACGTTCAGATTTCATTCACATGAAAAAAAGGAGAAGTTTCTGCACCAGAAACAGGAAGCAAACATCCTGACGAGCGTCATTTGGGGTTAATAAAGCATTTTTAATTCTAGCTGGAGTCTCACTCTGAAGGTGAAAGTCATTCTGGGATTAATCAGGGTTATTATGATGAAATAATCACATCTGACTCAGAAATGAACTTAGAATTCACTCCATTTACATCCAAATAAAAGCCTGATTTAGAAATGTGTTGATTTTTTATTTTAGCTTTTTTGTTTCTACATCAAATTGTGTGCATAAATTTGACACGTCCAAGCATTGAGAAGGTGGTTTTAAAGCATCCGTCCACCTGAGAGAGGCTAGAATCATGTGGCGAGGGTGACAGTTTTACTTAAAGATGCAGTAAGAACAAAGAATTACATAAAAACATATGATTCTGCGGTCCAAGACAGAATAATAATAATAGAATAAAAATATAGAAACTGCCACAGCTGAAGAAAACTGCAGGAAAAGATCCATAGAAAGCATTGAAATAACATTTGGTATGTTACCAAGAAAAATGTTTAGCAGAAATGTTATGAATTGGAGCAAAACTGCTGCAGTAAAACACTGTGAAATCCGAACCGTTCTTGATTTAATGACTGAAAGCAAAATGTTTAATTTTCCTGCTGCAAATGAGTCAATAAAAATGCACATTTAACTCCACTGAAAGACAAAGAAAAGCTGAATATCTATTTTCTCTATATTTTTCCAATTTTATTTATTCCAAAAAAATAACAGTTTCTCAATATTTATCATAAAAGTACCAACGACATAAAAACAAATGAGTGTTTTATTATTTTTCTAAAGACTCCAAACGGGTTGTGGTTGGAGAGAAATGAACCCGATTGGCTCTTTAGGGGTTAAAGGTTGCAGACCCCTGATCCATGTTCCTGTGGGGAGGATCCTCCTCAGGAAACACTGGAGTTAAAGGAAAATTATGAAGAGTAAAATACTGAAAGATTAAAAATTAAATACGGAGAATTAAAATAATCGTAAATAGTCTCAAACTTGAAGAGAATATTTATAGAAGAAGATATAATATTTATATGAAACTATATTAAATAAAAATGATCCAAATGATGGGATGGAAGCACCTGTTGGTGTTTGGACTTCTCAGATGACTTCTACTGTGTTTTCTGCACACCAGCATCATTCCGGGCTCAGTCCCATGAAACTGAAATTGTCCCATCCCTCTTCCCCTCTTTCATCTCTCCGTTCATTCACAGTATTTCCTCTTCAACTTTCGGTCTCCAGGATATCGCGGCGTGACAGCGGGCCGGGTGTCCCCGCTGTCACGCCGCGATATCGGCTCTCTGCACACGAGCTGGTGACTAATCGCATCCCAGCTGATGTTTATGTGCAGACCTGAAACGGAGTTCCACTTTGTCTCACATAAAGTTGATCCTTTTTTAAAGGTTTGAGTTGAAAGAAGTCCAGATTTTGTCGTCTTAAAGAAAACGTCGATTCAGAAATCAAAAGACAGTCAAATATTATATTTGAAAATATATTTTCAGTCCAATTATTGACGTTTTTTTTTTTTAGAAAAGGGGCCGAATAAACATTTATTCAACAATCTAAAACTACGTTTTTAAAACTTTAAAAGCCTAACTCTTTAATAATTATGAACTAGAAATATAGCATTACCTGTGATAATGCTAGTGTGAATGCTGCTGAATTTGTCTGCTGAAGATGCTAGTGCTGAAAGCTGAATATGTAGAAATTGATAGCTAAATATACAGAAGTTAATAGCTGAAAACGCTGAAGCTGATAGCTGAAATCAATCAAGGTGATTGCTGAAAATGATTAAGCTAATAGCAAGAAATGCTGAAGCTAATAGTGCAAAGTGCTGAAGCAGATAGCTAGCTGAAATATTAGCTAAATGCCAAATTAACCTAAAAATATGTACTTAGGTTAGCCAAAACAGCTAGCATGTAGCTGAAAAATAGCTAAACTTCAAAATAGCTTAAAAACCAGAAAAAGCCTAAATTAGCCAAAGTAGCTAGCAGGAAAATATTAGCCTAACTCCAAAACAGTTTAAAAAATGTTTTTTTTAAAGTCTAAATTAGCCAAAACTGCTATCATGTAGCTGAAATATTAGATAAACTCCAGAAAAGCCTAAAAAATCTTAGTAAATGCGAAAATAGTCCAAAAAGCTGCAGAATGTCAATTTTTAAAACTTTTAAACTGTAACTTTTTAACATAATTATGCAGAAATATTATTATTCCAGATTAAATCAATTTAAACCTTAAATAATTTTCAATATTTTACTGTCTATAAAAATATATTTTATCAAAATTATACAAGTTAGAAATGAGCACAAGATAACATCAGCTCATTAATGACAATAAAATGGAATGATCTGGAGGGCCGGATAGAATTACAAGGAGGGCCGGATCCGGCCCCCGGGCCTCGACTTTGACACGTGATCAAAAGGATTGTAAATAATCTTCGTAGAGTTCTTTTTCTCTCTTGTCTGTCATCAGAAGGCTGGAGTTGAGTCGTAATGACGAGTCGTGATCTGGCTCCTCCCCCTGATGTCTGCTGGCGGCCTCTGGCGCCGTCGACTCCCCTCGACCACACGCTCACCTTCACGATGATCTCTCTGCAGGTACTACGCTATCTGCTGCCAGCCTCTGGTCTACCGGAACAAAATGACGCCGATGCGAGTGGCTCTGATGATCGGTGGCTGCTGGGTCATTCCCACGTTCATCTCCTTCCTGCCCATCATGCAGGGCTGGAACAGCATCGGCATCGACCACGTGGTGAGCGCCGCCGCTCCGGGAACGAGGCGCGGTGACGGTCTGGAGGGGACTCGGGTTTGTGTCGCTCAAACAGAGCTTTGCTGCAGAAAAACAAAACTTAATGTGCTGCAGTGTGGAGGAGCTTTGTTTACAGCAGGGAGGAAAAGCCTCCTGTGTTGCCACGGAAACAACATCAACATGTTAAACACAAAGACAGAAGGACAAAACAAACTACAACCACAGGAAATCACACAGATAGAAGAGAATAGAATAGAATAGAATAGAATAAAATAAAATAAAATAAAATAAAATAAAATAAAATAAAATAAAATAAAATAAAATAAAATAAAATAAAATAAAATGGAATGGAATGGAATGGAATGGAATGGAATAAAATAAAATAAAATAAAATAAAATAAAATAAAATAGAATAGAATAGAATAGAATAGAATAGAATAGAATAGAATAAAATAAAAAAATAAAATAAAATAAAATAAAATAAAATAAAATAGAATAGAATAGAATAGAATAGAATAGAATAGAATAGAATAGAATAGAATAGAATAAAATAAAATAAAATAAAATAAAATAAAATAAAAAAAATAAAATAAAATAAAATAAAATAAAATAAAATAAAATAGAATAGAATAGAATAGAATAGAATAGAATAGAATAGACTAGACTAGACTAGACTAGACTAGACTAGACTAGACTAGACTAGACTAGACTAGACTAGACTAAAATAGAATAGAATAGAATAGAAAAAATAGAATAGAATAAAATAAAATAGAATAGAATAAAATAAAATAAAATAAAATAGAATAGAATAGATGTCATGCTTGGTGAGGGTGGAGTCAGTTGGTTGTGGTTTTGTGGGATCCATATTTCTTAAATTTCAGTATTACTCAAAACCCCGTTTTCACTAAGTGGTACGATCTGGTCTAGTCCAAGATTTAGGACCAGTCTACCAAATTACGACTTTAAATCTAGTAAAATTACGAGGAAAAAGTTGTAGCTGTTAAATTACAAAAATAATAAGTTAGTAAATTTACGACTTTTAAACTCGTGAATTCACAGGATTAAAATTCATAAATTTATGAGAAAAAAAAATGTGAATTTATGATATTTAAAGTCGTACATTTATGACAAAAAACTGGTAATATTGATTATTTTTTTTCTTTGTTTTTTTTTGCTCTAATACTCCATCATACAAAAATCTTTATTCTGTGTTCATGCATGTTTCTGTTGCTCTCAAGTTTTTAATTTAATTTAATCCAAATATGGAGGAAACTTAAAACAGGAGTGACTGAACGAGTCCAGGAGGACTCAACCAGGAGAAGAAGGTCGGAGGTCACTGGACTCAGTCCAGGTCAGAGGTCACGATCCAACAGTCAACTTAAGGACAAACATGGATCCATGGGAGAGTTGAAGGAGAAAGACATCTGGAGGATCCATAGATGTTCTGGTGAATCTGGAATCAAACCAACACAGAAAACAAACAAACAGTCAGACACGGCGGTGGTAGGGTAATGATATGTAACCATAGATTCTGTCGTCTACGACTGAAGAAGACTGGTTACACAGGAAAGCAGTGATGCGTTTGTTTGGGGGGTTCCATCAGTCAGATTCTGTCTCTTTGATTTTCTATTCTATTTATTTGAGTTTTTGTTTGGCTGTGAGGAGGAGGCGTGGCCTTTTGCCTGAGCTTCCTGTCATCAGGGTCATTTGTTAGGTCAGTGTTCTGCTCAACGCGTCCTACAAAAGACGAGCAAAAACTCGTCCTCTTCTCCTCTAATCTACTACGCATAAAGTTTAGAACAACAGTGAAGTTCAAGCTCTGCGGTGATGGCAGCGGCGGCAGCAGCGGCGGCTCCAGCGGCGGCGGCGGCTCCGGCGGCGGCTCCAGCGGCGGCTCTCTGCGGGGCTAATTAAAACTGTTTGAATATTTGAAGCCAAGCAGTTCTGGCACCAACCAAAGCTCCAAAACTCAAACCCACCAGAGCTCAGGTGACAGGAGACAGACTGTGGGCGTGTCTCCGGGGGGCTTTTAGTTTGTGGTTCTGTGGATTATTTGGCGTTTTGGAGTCGCGCTCTGGATTCACACCAAAGATCGTGAACGGGAAAAGAGTTTTGGAGATTTGGGTTTTTCAGAGAATGGTTTGAGAGAAGTCATGTTTTTGATATTTTTTGGATTACAGTGAAATCTGGAAAAAATATTTTTCTCTTCATACCTTCTGAAAGAAATTAACCAGAAAAATTACGATGTTTTCAATAAACATTCAGCTGTTCAGATCCAAACACTTGAACGGATTGAGTTTAGTCTGTCTGCTGCCACACAATGAAAATTCACTTTGACTTTAATCTCATACTTTACATTTCTACTACTTTTGTGGTCTTAATCTCTTAAAATCTTTATTTTTTTCTCGTAAATTTTTACTTAAATCTCATAATATTCTTTTTTTTTTTTTTGGCCCCGTTTTACTAAAACAAGCCTTTCAAACCTCACAGTAAAACTGAAAAGATCATAAAAAAAACACATTTTTTAATATAATCCATTTTATTATTCATTATGAATCCAAATCAACATCTTTTGTTTTTCTGTTTCATTTGGAAACCAAAAAACAACATTTATGCAAAAACTGCATCACCTGAGGAATAACTGCAGTGATTTAACAGAGAAAAAGTCAGAAAACATTTGAGCAGATTTACAAACTTCTGCACAAATATTACATTTAACCGGAAACCTGAAGCAGATTTTCCCTCATAAAGACAATTTCATGATGAATTCAGAAGCACAGCAAAGGAATTCATAAACCTTCATTCCTAAAATGCTGCTTGAGTTTCAGTCAGCGTTTCTCTCTTCTTCACCTCGTCGCTCTGAGCTGCAGTGAAATAACGTCTGAACTCTTTCCGCCAGATCGAGGAGCGGCGCCACAGCGGGGGCAGCAACACCACCTCCTGTGTCTTCATGGTCAACAAGCCATACGCCCTGACCTGCTCCCTGGTGGCCTTCTACATCCCCCTGGTGCTGATGGTTCTGGCCTACCAGAGGATCTACGTGACGGCGCGGGCCCACGCCCTGCAGATCAGCGTGCTGCAGCGCGCGGGGGGCGCGTCGGGCGCCGACTCGGCCGACCATCAGCGCAACCACCGCATGCGGACGGAGACCAAGGCGGCAAAGACTCTCTGCATCATCATGGGGTGCTTCTGCCTCTGTTGGGCGCCGTTCTTCGTCACCAACGTGGTGGACCCGTTTATAGACTACAGGGTCCCGGACCAGCTGTGGACCGCCTGCCTCTGGCTGGGTTACATCAACTCCATGCTGAACCCCATCCTCTACGCCTTCCTCAACAAGTCCTTCCGCCGTGCCTTCCTCATCATCCTGTGCTGTGGGAGAAAGAGGTACCGACGGCCCTCCATCCTGACGTCGGGCGCCGCCTGCGCAGCCACGCAGATCAACGGCTCCACGCACGTTCTCAAGTAAGACGTTTTTCTACTTCTGGATCCAATAAGCTGGCATGAAACTCAGGAAAGAAAGGGTTCGCTCTTTTTTTTTATGGAAAAGTTGCTTTTAGATGTTCACAATAATTAAATTATAACAAGAATATCAGTTTTTCTGTTTAATTTTTGTTTTCACTTTTGAAATTCCTTTCAAAATAAAATAAGATCCTCCAACTTAAAATTCAAGCAAAGTTTCTCTTTCAATAACGCCTTCATTGTATTTCTCTAATTTTTTAAAAACTTCTACATGTAAATATAATTCTTAACTTTGCATGTGAACAGAAACGAGAATCTGTCATGCAGCAAAAGATAAGAATATTCACTGACCAAACTCTTGCTCTTGATTGGGTGAAACTTTTCAATGATCCAGACTCCAAACCATAAACCAGTGTCACTCGATGTGAAAATTGTCCCTAATTTCCCAGATTTGTGTTTCCATCTTGTCAGGATCTGTGAATCCCGGAGCGATGCAGCTCCCAGCTGCAGGGAACCGCAGTCTCCTGCTTGTTCCCGGTCGGTGCTATAGATTTGGCATTTTAATTCTGCTGGTGTGAGAGTCGTCGACAAAAGGTTAAGCGGTTGCAGAGTCGAGCATACATGTGCTGTCAGCGAGAAATGAAAAAAAAAAGAGCTGCCAGAGAACAAGCCGGTAGTGTTTGATAGCTGATATGAAATGTTTTCCCACAATCCCCTCTTGGCTAAAACAATGCGCCTCAAACCCTCCTGTCCATCACAAATGGAGCTTTGAAGTGCATCATGGGACGCCGGATGAAGGTTAAGTAAAAACTCACCGGAGGAATTCTGGTTTGGTTCTGGGATCAGGAGCGAGTCCGTGTGCAAAACGGGCTTTAATTAGCGGAGGTTCCTCTGCGTGCTGCTCCATCTCCATCTCAGCAGGTTTCTCTGATCTTCATCAGCAGAAAGGTCGTGACTGCAAAAACCTACGCCGGCATAATAAACACACCGGCGAGAAAAGATGCTTCCAATTTGAATACAAATTAAATTAAAGTCCATTTTTTAAAGATTATCTGCCTTTAAAAATTCTAAAATGTTGATGTGTCATGGAGTTTGTTGCTGAAGCTGCAGCTCATGTGTGAAAGTACAGAAAACTGTCTGAATATATTTGAATTAAGTGTTGAAAGAAGAGAAAATCTTCCACTGAGGGTCTGAAAAATTATCTTAAACATTCATTTATACGTCTTTTTTACAACTGAGTGATTAAACTAAACAAATCATGAAATATTTAGTAGTTAAAGCTATAATTAATTGCTATCCGCCCTCGCTGCCCCCCTTGATCCCCCCTCAGTGGCTGAGCAGCTGTAACACGCCCCTCACTCTCCCCCCTCACTCCCCCCGCACCGGAAAAATTCTAAAAAAAAAAAAAAAAATTAAAAAATAACCACTTTTGTGTTGGTTTTATCTCCATAGCAACTATTATATTTTTTGGTCGTCTGGGTTTGAGGAACAGATTTATTTCATTTTTAGAAAAATCGGCAAAAGTAAATTTTTTGGATTTCCTTAGCAACTGAGTTTTTTTTAAGTTAGCCACGCCCACGTTCCTAAAATAGTCACATCGTGTGACGTGTTCTTTCGCTCAGCTTGAGCCAAGGATTAATATGTTACATTTTATTCTGGTTAAAAGTTTGTGAGCAAAAGAGAAATATCACTTTTTGGAGCTCGCCATGCAAACATTGATCGAAATCTACAACTTCTAATTATTTGTTTGAAGAGTTACAAAGAGATCGATTGAAATAGGTACTAACAGGGATTTTTTTTTTTTTTTAATATACATAATTCAAGATGGAAACTTCTCCTGAGGTCAAATATCAACTATTTCCTTTTTTTTTATTTTTTTACATTTGGTGCAAAAATTGCCAAATTTCACACGTTGCTACAAAATGGCTGCCAAGCCGTAGGTCCTGTGGCTATCCCATAATAATATTGAAACTTCCTCTGGATGTTCCTGAGAGCTGTGTTTTGGTTTTGTTTGTGGATTTTGAAATATTTCTGGAGCCTCATCAGGACATTTAGGCCACAGTTGTTTAGGTGGTTTTTCCAGCTGTGATTTCACCTTTTTTTTTTTTTTTTTTTTAGAGTTTTTGCTCTTATATGTGCAGTAAGAATGCAGAAACAGTTTCTTCTAGGGCGACTACAGGACACAACTATTAGAAAAAAATCTAAATATTTCTATTTTCTTCATTAAACTACACAACTCATGAAGTAAATACCCACAAATATATCTGATTTGTTTTAATTGCTTCATTCATTGAGGGGCAAACACGCCCACCCCTTTAGTGAAATAAATAATTGCCCCTGTGGGTCCAGAGGTGATTACTATTCACACATGGCCCAACAAATGTGTCAATTAATCATTTACTGCATTTATTCTTTATGATAAAGATAAATAAGTGTAATAAAAATACTCATCTGTTAGACATGTTTACAGTTCTCTGCGTCTTTAAATAAAAAAGTCCCGTAAGCGTTCGGCCGCTCCGTCTGCGCCCCAGCTGGAGGGCTTAGTTCCTGTATTCCAAGTCCATCCTTCTGCCGTCCATGCGGAGAGGAGGACCACTAGCCCTGGGAGCCAGCTCACTCCATTAAACGCAGTGACCGCACGTCTGCTGCTCTCTGCCCGGACGTCCGTCTGAAGCTTTGAGCGTTTAAATTCAAGAAGATTAAATGTTGACTGTACGTGAAAACTGGACGGAGGGACCAAACAGGAAGTGGCTCCAAAACCCCATAGACTCCCATAGAGAAATAAACAGATGTCAGTCAGTCAATAATTATTAAAAATATTCTTTTTTTATATTTTTCTATTGTTCAAACTGACCAATCGGACGACTCAGGAAAAGTAGGTGGAGCCTGTTTGCCCACACATCCAACGTTCAAAATGTCTGTGAAATCTCAGAAGGGGGCGTGGCCTTCTACCGATCGCTGCTCAATGGCGATTTCTGGCTCCAACATGACGGTGTCCATATAAGTATAAAAAATGGTGGAAAAAAGAAAAAAAAGAGTTAAAAATAAAATATAGCAACTGAATGAACTTCATTTAGAATAGAATAGAATAGAATAGAATAGAATAGAATAGAATAGAATAGAATAGAATAGAATAGAAATACTTTATTAATCCCTTTGGAAGTCCTCAGGGGAATTCAGGGTACCCAGCTCCGTACAGCACAAGATGAGGTAAAATAGACAAATATAATAACATATAGAAAACTTAAGTGAAGATAAGACGGAATTTGTGTGGAACCTGGAGAGTAAAACTGAGTGACTGTCAACTAACGTGATCAGAAGTAACGTTTAAAAAAGACGAGAAAGAGAAAAGAAAAATATAATAAAAAATAGAAAGATACAAAAAAAAACAATTGATTTGATTAAAAAACAAAGGTGGAAATAAAAGATAGAAAATCAAAATTGTAAAAAGAAAGAGTGAAATTTAAAATATTAAAACAGGAAGAGAGAAGAGAAGGAGGTCCAGAGTGGATTGATTGATTAAAAGCAGCAGAAATGGATTCATCTGAATGAGAGGGAGAAGACTCACCGACCAGGAATTTCCAACCCATCCTGAGTATTTGTGTTGGCCGCCTCGCCTCCGTGTGACCCGTGTGGTTTATGTCCGCCTCTCGGAGCTCAGCAGACCTCTTCCATCATTGGTGACCAGCTCCGGCGCCGGCGGAGCGCTGAAGCCGTGCGCTCAGCGGGACGGCGGGCTCCTGGGGTTTTGGCTTGACCAAAGAAAACGTCTCCAAAAACTCAGTTTCAACTCTAAATAAGGTCAACTCTTTACTGGAACAGTCAATAATGATTATTTTTAATAAATCCTCTTCTATTATTCTGTCCCGATGTATTTGTGTTAAAATAACAGCTAATGACAGTAACGCCCCCAGAGACGTTTGGATTGAATCCCCCTCATGACAGACACACATCCAATGATCTGCCTTCAATTAAAACTAACTCCTTTAAATGGAATCAATTAATCCATTTTAAATGATGGAGCTCATCTCAGTCTGAATTAAGAGATGACTGACGTGTTTGCAGGACAAACAGACGTGATCGATGGCACATACGTGGACGATGCTGCAGATCTTACAGGTCAGACGCTTTGATCACAACCAATAAGAACCCCCAAAAGAAATGATTTCTTATTTAGGGAAATTATATTTTTTGGAAGTTAGATGAAGTTTGTGGAGTAAAATTGTGTTGATACACATTTTAAAATGTTTTAATAGAGAAAAGAACAAAAAACAATAACATGAACGTCTGCATAAAGTGAATAAAAAATAATTTTAATGATGATAAAATCAGATTTTGTCCCTCATGCAAAAGAATAAACAATTCCTAACTGAACTGTTTTGATTTCTGAATACTTTTTTGGTTTATTATATTTTATATTTTATTTTTACTTTTTTAACTAATATATTTTAATTGTTTTTTAGGTTTTTATTCTTTTATTTGTTTTTATGTTTGTGTGTTGATTGGAAGCTGTTGGCCGCTTTTCAATTTCCTTCAGGATTAATAAATATTCTATAAAAAATAAAATATAATCTTTTATTTATTGAAAAATTGTAAGACTTTAAGTAAAAATGACAAGTAAATTAACCGAGTAGCTATTTTTTATTCCAAATTTAACGTTAAAGTTTAAAAAAAGTTTATAACTTTGAAATGTTTCTTTTAAAACAAAAAAATAATAGAAATATTTTTTAGACATTTTTTTCAGATTGTTTTGCCTTTCTTTTTAGTTTGTTTTTAATTTTTACTTTTTTATTTTATCTCTAAACGATTGAACTTAACTATGAGACATAAAAAACTGTTTGATCTATTTTTTTTCCGGTAAAAATGACAAAAAATATTATTTGGAATTGATTTTTAGGACAGTTTATTTGATTGCATGATCGTTTTTCTTTAATCCGTAGAAAAAGTTGTACTAAAAAGATGGATGTCAGGCGCTGCCACAAAAACAAATGACAGCAAATTGTGAAGCAGAATAACAAAATCTCCGAGCTGAAAAAGTGGATTTTCATGAGGATGTTTGTCCCAGAGAGAACCAGAAAAAGCAGCGACGCTTCACTTCTCAGTATCGATTTCTTCTCTGCAGCTGGAGTTTGTTCTGCAGACGTAAAGCTGTCACAGGAGTCGAACGAGCAGCTCGGCTTTATTATTTACACTGTCGCCTGCTGCGGCGAGGAAAATATACGATGGCTGTTCCTGCGGATCCATGCAGGCGGTTGAACGGAGCGACAGCAAAAGGGGCGGGGTCCACACACGACAGTAAATATGAAAACAAACTGGAGTGAGACAGAGGAGCGACTGAAATACACGAACAGAAAAGAAGTCTATGAGAGGAAGATAAAGTCACTGAGCACAAAAACATCATCAGATTTAAAAAAAAAACAAACAACTTTTTTATTTTAAGCCAAAATAAGGATGTAAGAAAGAAAGAAATCCAGTGAAATATTGATTTAATTGGTATCGATTTAAAATGCTGCCAGGGTGATTTTTAGTTGTTTATTTCTAAGTAAACCATTATTAGCATTTCAGTGTTCTGTTCAGTTTTAGCTTAGGATGGGAAGCGAAACTCTGCCAAGTTGCTGCCAGTACCATGAAAAAATGCAGATTTTGGTTCTTTGTCTTAGAAAACAACAAGAGCTCAAGCAGACGTGAAGCGCACGGAGCTTAATGCAAATAAAAAATTCAAAAACTTCACAGCAAAATGTACGAATGGATTGGAATCAGATTGATTAGTGTTGATTAATTGATTAGAGCGCTGAAATCCATGCTTACTTCCGTGTGTGTGAACCATCTGAAGTGATTCGTCACATATTTACATTTATATTTAATGGGATAAATATTTCTGGAAAGAATAGGTGATTTATTAATGTCGTTCAAGCACCTGAACTATTTGGCTACATTTAATGTTAAAAATAAACAGCACTTTATTTTCTCAACCAGATAGAACCATATTTCTGTTTTAAAGTGTTACTGAGTTTATTTCTTTATTGCTGCAAAATATTTTGTTGTTGAAATCAGATAACTTTAATAAAAATTTTGTTCAATTTTGTTGAATTTTGTTCATTTGAAAAATTATTAATATTTTGACTTAAGTTGCTTCTAAGTTTACGAAAGAGGATTAGGGAAATGAAGAAAGAAAGAAAGAATTCTGACTTTATTCTTAGTGTTACGTTCCCAACAGGTAAACTTAAAGGAAAAAGGGACCATGACATACAAACTCGACACCTCTAAGAATGAAAGGAACAGTTTATTAGATTAACAAAAACCTCAGAAGGTCGTAAAACTCTTCAGAATTCTGACTTAAATATCATCCATATAGTGACAAACCATTGAGTAAAAAGTGAACACTTGGAGTGTTTTCTAAGGGTTTTAAAATCATTAGATGATCAAGTAGTTGTTCATATAAATCCGAGGTCGGCAACCTCGCACACGCGTGACACGGGTAAAGACAGCGGCACGCCGCGGTGTGACAACAATTAGCACTTCTGTCCTCAGTTTATATTTTTTTTAAAGAGTGAACATCTCGTCTCTTAACGATCTTTGATATTCCATGGCGTCATTAAGAAAGGGTCCATTCACGCAGCGCTATGACTGTGACTCCGCCCACCTATATAAATACTGCGAATTTTTTCTTTCAACTTTATAGTTTCACACAACGTACGTTACCCTCCGTGTCAGCCTTCATGAGCGGGCGGTTACAAATAAACAAATAAATAAACAAGCTGTAATAATTCCTGTTTGTACCTGTTGAGCTGACAGGTGTGGAGATCTGAGAGCGTCTGTGGATGAACGTGAACGCGTGCGTGACTGAGAAGAGCGGGAAGAAAAGGTTATGATGAACAGCTTTCAGATGTTCTTGTTTTTGACATTAATGAAGTTCTGTTTCCTCATGGAGATCTTTTGTATCTGTATTTGATGGTTTAATCGTGTTTATATTCTCGGGTTCTTCTTGTTGGAGCGGTTCTGGTCCATTATGCAGTCTCGCTGCTGTAGTGGATCTGATACTGTCTGGTTCTGGTGGGTTCTGTGGTTGATCTGCTGGGTGTTGGTTTGAATTTCTCTCCTTTTTAATATTTAATGTTTTTAATTGTAAATCTCTCTGAGCTGCAACTCATGAAAAGTGATTTTAATAAATAAAGATTGATCGATAAGTTCAGTTTATTGAATAATAACCAAATAAGGTCAGATTATACTCAGACTTACTTTCTGTTCTGCTATATGTCAATATAAACAAGTATTTAAATTAATATTAAAGCTGATCATCACTGCATTTACTGAGGATGAAGATGAAGAATGATGCTGCAGATGCAGGAAATTTAAATCACTATAAATATCAAACTAAAGAAAAAGTAAAATTTAACATTAAAGAAAAGCATCATCACAGAATGAACTAACAGGTTACTCAGGTTCTGTCTCATAATGTAACAAAAATTTAAAGAAAAAACAAAAGCATACAGTTGTTTATGTTTTTATTTTTTTATGAATTGTTGTAAAGTTTTTATAAATATTTAGTATATTTTGTTCTGATGTATCCAATCATATTGATGTTAGTATGACAAGTACTTTTAGTTTTTTAAACAAAAATAATTGCAAAACTATTTCAACTATTTTATTTTTTTTACTTTTATTATGAAAGCAGAGTTTTGAGATAATATTTTCAAAAAAAGTATTTGTCCTGCTGTTTGTAAACTAAATTTTTTTCCAGATATATTGAATTTTTTTGCATTAAAGTTCCCATTACAGTTAGAAGTGTTTGGATCTCTCAGCTGGCTGGTGCAGGACCACGTTCAGTTCCCAGGACAATCAGCTAAAATCCAGTGAGGGTCTTTAGACAGACCCTTCATTCTGCTGCAGAACTGGATCTCTCTGTATCTTAAAATACAGGATCGTGTCAGGCAGATCATCCATCTTAAAACTCTCTGCACAACCACCTGTGTGGATCAGACTGAGATGATCCTGACAGGATAAATGTATCTTTACAGAAAACTTTTGGTCGTGATCGTGATGAACATGAAGGAAGTACGACGATGTTAGCTTGAAATGACTTCACATCTGTTTAAGCACCACAAAGTGTTAGCATAGCCAGCGGATGTTTTTATTAACAGTTCTGAAATCTAAAAATCTATAGTTTTACAGAACATCTGATCTTCTTTGAAAAGCCTCAAGCAGCAAAAAGACTCTTTTTTTTGTTTTCTGTAAAATTCATTCTCTTTTTTAAAAAAAAAAGTTAAATATTATCTCTTGTATAGTGTCTCTGGATTTATCGCAATATATATTGTGATATCGTATTGTCAGACTCTTGCAAATACACACCCCCTACAAAGGATCGGGCCTTCCTGACGGGAGAAATGAGACTTTCTGTTCCTAAAACTGATTTAATGAGGTCATCTTGAACTTTGGTTACATTCATTCTTTACTATAAAACACACTTTGATGTTTTAATATTCGTGCCAGAACCTTAGTTAGAATTCTAGATGTGAGAAAAACTAATTTTTAAATAACGGATATTTGAGCTGCTTTTGTTGGAGGATGAATATATTGATGTGCTCTTTGTGTCTCCTCCACTCTGTAAATGTTTAATCTCTCAGATAAATGTCCACTTATGTAAGCCGCGTTTCCTCCCGTGACCTCTTTAACCTTTAATACTGTAGATCACGCAGTAATGATGCTTTAGAGCAGCTGTTACGGAAGCGCTTTGATAACAAACCAAATATTTCTACAGCCTCAACACTTTATTCCATTTATTCTCCTTTCCAGTTTAAGCCAAATGATATTTGGATGGAAGCTCTTTCTGTTTTAGAGCGTTTGTTGTTGGGAGCTTCTGGTTGAATCAGATAAAATCAGAGCAGAAGCAAAGAGAGAAAAAAACTTCCACTTCAAGCTATTTTTCACATTTTGTTTACCACTTAAAGACAATAAATTTCTTCGAACACAAACAAACGCAGACACAGAGAAATGCAGAAGAATGTGGAATCTCTTCCAGGCAGATTGCACCTGTTATCACCGATTTGTTCTCATGGTTTATTAAAGTCCACTCATCCAGTACTTGAACATACTCCAGAATAGGGGTGTAACGGATCACAAAGGTCACGGTTCGGATCGTGTCACGGTTTAAGGGTCACGGTTCGGATCATTTTTCGTATCAGTAAAAAGTACAAAATTTAAAAAAGATAAAAAACAAAAGAAAAAAAAAACAACAATATCAAAGCTAAATTAATTTTTGGAAACAGTTTAACTCATAAATTCAATAGCATTTAAAATACCTCACACACATAATTTACATATGTAACAACAAAACATCTGCTCATTGAAGCTATTTATTAAAACAAAATATTTGTACTTTGAACAAAAACAAAAACTAAAACATGTAGTTTCTGATGACATTTACATGTTTTTAGACAAAATCTACAAAAACTAAGAGAAAAGAATGATTAAAAACAGTGTTGAAAACACCAAATCTATTGGATTATCCTTTAAAATTAAATTATAAAAAAGTTACAATATTTTTTTGGGTATGAATTGCTTTATTGAAATAACTGTGGGAAATTTAATTGTTTTAAATGATAATTTTCTGTAAAACGTGGCACTTCTGCGTCAGCTTTTCCTGCTCATTTTGACATCTTGGCTTGCCGTACAAATGTTCCGCGATTCACCGAAAGCCCGTAACGGAGCTTTCCATTCGATGCGAACGGACAATTGGTTTAAATTATGCTAGCGTGAGGTGTCCGCGTATGGGGGGGTGTTCGAGCGGTCCGCGGTACACACGTGTCCCGCACCGTGGCCTCTGATCCGTACGGACCACGGAAAATCCGTGATCCGTTACACCCCTACTCCAGAAACATGGAATTTGGCTTTATTCTGGATCAAATGTCCGCTTCATCATTCAGAACTGGATCATATTTGGAATGAAATCAGAAAAGGATCAGGAAAAATGTGAGAAAGTGCAGTGTTTCTGTATGACTGAGCTTTTCCTGTTTGCTGCTCTGTGGTTACAGCAGATCAGGCCTCAGGCTAGAGCCTGCTCGGTGTGAAAGCCCCCCCCCCACGCCATCGCCGCTCACTGACTCCTCGTTTTCGGGGAGATTTCTCCTCGATCTCTGATCACGCGTCCGCCTGGCTGGGTCTGACGCGGTTTCGCGGTGCGTCAATAAAAGCTGCAAACAGAGTCGGGATGGTGTGAAAGAGACGATGGGAGGTGGGGCGGGACTGGCCGCACAGCAGGTTTCTACAAAAGCTCTTTGTGTTCGCTCCACGGTCGGTGTTTTGACTCACCCATGCCAGATTTAGCAACAGTTTCTGCTCGAGCTTTTCTACCTTTTTCTTCTTAATCCTCTGATAACTAATGGGGCTGTCGATTTATTTAATTATTCATTATTTAAATGCGTGTTTATTTATTTTTATCTTTATTTTGAACAGGAGATCAGAGTCAAGAAAGCAAACCAGATGAAAACAAAACATTTTAGAAAGAATTTAATGGTATTTATCAAAGTTCTTCTGACTAAAGATCCAGTAGATCGATGACAGGAAGATCATAAATAAAGACACAGCAGCATTTCAATAGAAATGGAACAACTAGAATAGACTCGCAGTCCTTTTATTTGAGCTGACAGCAGTGTTTCCAACGGAAAACGTGTTTTACAAACTTGTTTTTTCATCTTTAGTGGAAAAAAAAAACAACTTTGAATGAATTTTTTACAGACGTGTTCCAGTACGACTTCTCCATCATGCTAGCAGACAGAGATAAATCACATGATTTTCATAATATTTTAAATATTTTTTTAAGTTTTTTAATCTAATTGTTAACTGTAAAGCTGTAATTAAAGTGTAAACTTCCCAGCAGTGTGTATTACCAAGAATCTAGCAATACGATACATATCACGTTATGTGTTTCTCAATAAGATACGTATCATGATATGTGTTTTTCAATGTGATAGGTATCACGATATGTGTCTCTCAGTGTAATACGTATCTTGATATGTGTCTCTTGATATAAAACATATGTTGCGTGTTTTTCGATAAGATACGTATCACGATATGTGTCTCTCGATACAATACGTATCTCAATATGTGTCTCTCGATACGATACATATCACGTTATGTGTTTCTCAATAAGATACGTATCACGATATGTGATATGTGTTTTTCAATGTGATAGGTATCACGATATGTGTCTCTCAGTGTAATACGTATCTTGATATGTGTCTCTCGATATAAAACATATGTTGCGTGTTTTTCGATAAGATACGTATCACGGTATGTGTCTCTCGATACAATACGTATCACGGTATGTGTCTCTCGATACGATACATATCTCGATATGTGTCTCTCGATACGATACATATCATGATATGATTTTGATTTTAACCCTATTACTCCAATTCTGTTTAAAAAGTTTCAGTGTGCTATCAATTGTTGGGGAGTTTTGATAGAAAACAAAGTATGACTCTAAAGGACATTCATACATAATTAAGCATTTTAAATCAATTAAAGTATTGCCAAACAAAATATTGTGATATATCGCCAAATCAAAATTTTCATACACCCCTGTATTTACTACACTTTACTGTATTTGTGATGATTTCTATATAGCGTTTTCTGACATCTCACGTATTTGTACTGGAACAGATCGTACATTTCTAAATATATGAGTATTTGTTTTTGCCCTGATATCTAACAGTCTATCCTTTTTTTTACATTTTATTTAAACTGCTCTGTTTCCAAACAGCTGAGACGTTTTTTTCATTGTGATTTTTCTTCTTGGTGGTAAAATTGTTGTTTTTTTTATTATTGTTGTGGTTCGTTTAGTGCGATGCTTGTTTCTACAACAAACATCCATTAGGAAGAGGTTAACAGAACCACAGAATGCAGGTGATTCTGTTTGACATCTTTATCCCTATTAAAACAGATGATACCAAATATTTACTTCCCTCTTTAAATGTGTTTTCTTTTCTCTCAGAATATTAATAACTTCTGGAGCTGTAATGTGAGGATTCTGCGGACATTTTCCTGTAATTTAAGTTGCTTTTATGCCAAGCATCTGTTGCTTTATGGCCTCATTGCTGCACTGAAGCAGGCATGGCAAAGGGATTATGCATATTAATAACCACAACATGCCTTTTTGCTGTTTTACTTAACTCTGTTTCTTAAATCCGAGCGTGTTTACATTTCATGTTTGATGCAGATGGTTAAAACGGTAAAGAGAGTCACACAGTTAAACAGTAAAGAGACAAAAAAGTTTAAAATATTTAGCATTTAAAACTTGAAAACGTTAAAATTTGGAACAAACTCTGTGAGGCAAACTCATTTATTTTGAGATAACGATCATACAGACAGTTTAAAAATCTAGCTGCACAATAGATGAACCGATTTATTGAAAAATGTCAGAGGCTCCATTTGTCTCTGGATTGAACCTAAACTGAGAACACAATCCTTAACAACTCTCAGTTTTTCTTTTTTATCTTTAAAGATTCCATCATGTTCTAATTCTGGAAACATGAAAGCTTTACAGTTGGAGCCTCTCGGCTCTGA
This sequence comes from Oryzias javanicus, assembly GCA_003999625.1. Classification (NCBI taxonomy): domain Eukaryota; kingdom Metazoa; phylum Chordata; class Actinopteri; order Beloniformes; family Adrianichthyidae; genus Oryzias; species Oryzias javanicus. Next base: position 2,543,264 of record CM012446.1, read on the forward strand.
GCTCAAATAAAATCACGGAGACATCCTCTGGACAAACTGAAGGCATCACACGGGCGCCAAAACGGCGCCAAAACAAGATTTATTTACAGAGCTGTTATCTCATGTCTGTGCATCAGTTCGGGTGTGGAATAAAGCAGCTCTTTAACACTTAAAGAGCCATTTGGCTGGATTTTTCATTAAAATAAGGAGCCACACCTAAGAAAAATAAGACTTTAAATTTATGTTATTGTTATTTTTATGAGAAATATAAAATAAATCATTAATTTTTGGCATAAATTAAAACAAACTTTAGGAGATAGTAGTTTTTTCCCCCACATATGAAAGAGTTTATAACTTTCAATTGAGATTCACAACACTTCCTTTCAAAATAAGACTTCCTGTGTAGGATCATCCCGATGGAACAAATCTAGTGGTACGTAACGTAATGTCAGCTTAATAACAAAACATATTGTTTATTTTAAAAGTTTGTGGTGTTTCTTAGCCAGAAATTCATAAATCTAACTATCTTAAATATAAAAACAGAGATAATTGACTGTATTTTCTTTAAAAACCAAACTGAAAACACTAGAATTTGGCAAAGTGTTTCATTCTTGATTATCAAACCACTATGGCGACTGTGATTTTTACAGAGTGATAAATTATTTGACTTTCTTCAACTTTACTTTTCGATATGAAAGCTTTGTTTTTTTGGTCAACCAGAGAGCCAGTAGAAATGTAGAAGAGCCAGACGTGGCTCTGGAGCCGCAGGTTGCTGTCCTCTGGGGTAAATAAAACATAAAAAAGCCTTTTTTTCAAAATATGAAACCGTTTACAGCTTTTGACAGAGGTTCACATGAAGTCCTTTCAAAATAAAAGACATCTTTTACCATATTTTAATGTAAAAAATGTAGTAATGGGTAGTGTGATGTCAGCAGTGATAAAAAAAAAAAAATGTTTATTTTCCTTTTTGTGGTGCATCTCAGCCTGAAATTCATAAATCTAATTAACTACAAGTAAATCAGAGCTGGTTCAGGGATTTTTCTAACAATAAAGTGCTCTTAAAATCCTTGGATTTGTTCAAAAATATGAATTCTGGTTCTGATCTCCACTTGATTTAAAATAAATCTGTCTATTTCAGTCCGACTAAATCCGAACTGCTTGGTGGAGCTTTACAGCCTCACAGATTACTTTCCTTTTTTCATTTACTTTACAACTTACTTTTTACTTGTAATACAAAAACTTTATTTTCTTAACCAGAGCCACAGTGGAGCCAGACCAAAGGGACTAAAAGAAAGAGTAAAAGATCAAGCGAGCATGTGCCGCTCCACCACGCGTCCTGAAGCCTTTGAACCTCGACTCAGCTGGTCTCCATCAGCTGATTCCCATCAGCTGGTGGCCCTCAGCAGGTCTGGTGAAGCTTCTGCTTCTACAGAGGCTTCAACACGCTAACCATGCAGCCCAGAGGACGTCGTAGTGGAGGTGAAGGATGAACATTTGTTGATCTCTCCTGATGATTTCATGCAGAAACTCCGCTCCACGTCAGCTCAGACTTCCTCTCCTTCCTGCTGGTCAAACTAACCTGATTTTTCCTTCTTCTCTCCTTCCCTCCTGCCCTTTGTTTCCCTCCTTCTAACATTTCTTCTCCTCATCTTTCCCACATTTTCTTACACATCACTTCCTCACTTCCACGGTCACTTCCTCTTGTGTCCTCCCCTCTTCCTCTTCCTCTTCCTCCCGTCTCTCCAGCGGCTGCTCCTCTGCCTCCAAGCTGCTGCTCTGGTTCTGCAACACCAGACCAGTTCCTGTGTAGCTGCTGTGTTTTAGGGCCTCTCCGGGTTCTGTCAAGTGAGTCGGCGGCCTCACACTCTCACACCAACTCACCCTGACACGTCTTTGCTTGGTGTTTCTGCACACTAACACACTGCTAGCTCACAATTGTTGGTTTTGTGGTTGGTCCGTGACGTAGGAATATCACACACGTGTGTTGTGGTTTCTCTGTGTTTGCATATCTCCCTAAAGCAGCTGCTCGGGGGGGGCTGGATGACGCTTTGCTTTTTGCATTTAAGACATTACATTAAGAAACTCCTGCACTAAAAACCTTCATTTTTTTCATGTTGCTGATTAAACACACCGCATTTATCTCATCATCAGGCTGTGCAGAGGCTGGGTAATGACAGTCATTACAGGCAGGTGTGTTGGAAGATCCACTCTGATGAAAATTGTTTCTGTGGCATTTTCTAATGATGAAAGACATATATGAAGAAGATCAAGCAACATCAGGAAAAAATATTATACTCCTTATGTAGAAAATACACTGGGCGGGGGTCTTGAGTTCCCTGCTCAGCTCCATTCTGATGCATCCACTTGATCCATGAATGTCTTTATTTTCCTTGTCTGAGCTGGAATCTGGATCAAAACTGTTCCACCTATGCGTTCTCATCCCACCTCGTCAAATATGGACGTATGGATCTGGCCCCCTCTGGACCACTTTTGGACTTTTTGTTTGTCCCCAACTCGTCGTTTTTTGATGTTCTACTTGTTCCCAATAAATTACATGTCCCCAACCCTCAGGATGCGGTACCGGACATGGAACCAGTACTGGACTAGGGTAATGATTCCAGCACTGAGCTAGGGCTTGCGTGCCAGTACTGGACTAGGGTTATAGTTCTATTACTGGGCTAGGGTTATGGTTCCATTGCTTGGCTAGGGTTAAGATACCAGTACTAGGATATGGCTATGGTTCCAGTTCTGGGATAGGGTTATTGTTCCAGCACTGACCTAGGGTTTTGGTGCCAGTAGTGGGCTAGGGTTATATTTCGAGTACCTGGCCAGAGTTATTGTTATTGTTCTAGTACTGGACTAGGGTTATGGTTCCAGTTCTGGGCTATGTTTATAGTTCCAGCACTGAGCTAGGGTTATTGTTCCAGCACTAAGGTAGAGCTGGCGTGCCAGTGCTGGACTAGGGTTATAGTTACATTACTGGGCTAGGGTTATGGTGCCATTGCTTGGCTAGGATTAAGGTGTCAGTACTAGGATATAGTTATGGTTCCATTACTGGGCTAGGGTTAAGATACCAGTTCTAGGATATGGTTATGGTTCCAGTTCTGGGCTATGTTTATAGTTCCAGCACTGACCTAGGGTTTCGGTGTCAGTACTTGGCAAGGGATTGGGTACCAGTGCGGTTAGGATTAGGGTGCCAGTACTGGGCTAAGGTTAGAGTGCCAGTACTGGTATCTTACATGTCATCAAGTTAGAAGCCCCCATGCAGATCTGGCAGGCTATACACTTATGGTACCCACGCTGGTAATGCATTAGAAATAGGGTTAGGGTACCAGTCCAGTACGGCATCCCTAGGGTTGTGGACCCCTTATTAGTCTATGCATTTTATCTCTGTCTATGGCCTGGTACCAAGCGGTCCTTTGACCTGTACATTTGATTTAATACCAGTATGTAAAAAAAAAACACAATTTGGGTACACCTGAATGGGGAGCCGAACCATAAGTCCATATATGATTAGTTTGGAGTAAGAATGCATTGATATGGATAGAAAGATGGATCCAATATTGCTTTTTGTTGCAGTGCTAGTTTTAATTAAGTGGGGGTTGCGAGAGCTCTCACATATGGGTGATGGGAAGGGGGCAGGGGACAACTCAGTGATGAATTTCTGTTGAACTCCTGCCACTCTGCAGAAACTATCTCCTAGTTTTTGCCTAAAAATAGCATAATCTTAATTAAAAGACCACGAGGAACACTTTGAAAAAGGATAAAAAGGTTTAGAAACAACGACTGAACATGTATGTGATCCGTTTGCTTTTAAAGCTGAAGCCTTCATCCCTTATAGAAATGCTAACGTGCTCTCCGGAGATTCTGATAAACGTAACAGCAGGAGATTGACAGCTGGCAGAATCAGCCGAGTCAAAACAGTTAAGAGGTCAGCTGCCCGCTCGATAAATTCCTGCTCCGCCCCCTCCTGACCGCCTGACCTTGGGTGGTAGATATCGAACAAAACAACAACGTTGTTGATGGAAGTTTTTCCTCAGAGGAGCGTCGCAGAGAAAAGACCTGAACCTCAGTGGTCGAAGGGGATCAGACAGATGTGTGAGAAACAAACCTGACAGGTCCAAACCGGAGAGACGTCCGGACAGATCTGAGACGGATGCAGACGGAAATATGGTGAAAGTACAGAGAAAACGTTTTGTTTTTGTCGTATTTAAGGTCGTGCATGTTTTCTGTGAGCCTGACAGAAACAGATAAATGACATCTTTATACTGAATAACAGACTTTCACTCCGTCTGTCTTCATTCTCTTTATCTTGTTGCTTTAAAACCCGTCCTCCTTTGAGGATTTTTCCTTTTTGTGCTCCTCAGTTTTTCTCAGTTATAGAATAAAGAAATGGAATTCCCTTCAAAGTCAACACTGGTTCTTCGTTTCTTATAGTTTTATTCTGCAATGGAGGAAATCCACTAAATATTCCACTTTTTTTATATATTTTTTACAACTACTCACTATCTTTCTGTTTACAGCCACATTACCATAAACGCGCTCGATCTCGATCTCAGATACTAAGCGTGGTCAGGTCCGGGTAGTACTCGAAGTACTCGAAGTACTCGAGGTCTGCCAACCTCAGGCAGAGGTTTTCTTCAGGTTCCAATGGTCAAAACTAAACACGGCGAGGCCGCTTTTCAGTGTTTCTGTTTAGATTTAGGCTGAAAATGCTATTTAGCGATGTGTTTTTCAATGGGGACTATTACTTTTGTACATTTTAAATGTTTTTTTTTATTTTTGACTTTTAAATGTATTGATTTTCATGATTTTACTTCTGTTTTATCAATAGATTTTTATTTCCTTTAGTAAGTTTGTATATTTTTGTACAGCACTTTAAGTTGCCTTAGGTATGAATTGTGCTTTATGAATAAACTTGCTTGTTATTCAAATGTTTTACGGCTGTAAAACTCCTACACTTCACTGCATAGACTGTGTTGTCTAGACATGTCTTCATAGACAGACATGAACATTTTCTCTCGTCTCTCTCGAGTAGGTCGACTTACAAGGTCTACAGCCAATTAGAAGACAGAAAAATGTCTGGGTAAAAAGAAATCATGCAAAATTCATTGATTGTATCTGGGAACTGGACTGAGTGACTCCTCCCCCTGAATTTCCAAACAGGAAGTGGCTCCAAGAAGCTGAAATCCCATAGAGTTCTGTGGAGAAATAAACAGCTGATACTCAGGCCTTTCTATTGGTCAGAATGAACATTCTGGCTCTGATTCATTGTTTTAGGGCTGTAAACGTTAACACATTAATACACACGGTGCATTAAAAAAGTCAAAATTTGTTTAACGCAAATTAATTATATCTTGCACAATAACAGTCCTTGGTTTTCGTCAGACATTATCCTACTTATGCCAAAAAAAATTCAATCAGCTTTAAGAACTTTTTTCTTGTTACTTTTATTTTATATAGATCAATTTTTCGCTTCATTAAATGTAATTTTAAAAAAATAATTGTAAAATTAAAATTGTATTTAAAATTATTAAAATTAACATTTTTTTAAAATTTTATGAAATTTAATTCAAATTATTTATTTTTATTTTTTTATTTATTTCAGGTTTCTGATTAATTAGTTAGGTTTTTAATTGATACTCTTTGTTTGTTTAATTACAAACTGCCCAATCAGATGACTCATTAAAAATGGGTGGAGCCTACAGCCGATCTTTGACAGATTTCGTGTCGACTGCTTGTAAGCGCGAGGGGCGTGGCCTTCCAACAGTCCTGATCGATGAGAGTGGTTGCTATAGAAACAGCTTACTGACGACGTCTGGCTCCAACATGGCGGCATCCGCATTGAGAAATGATGGCGACTGTTTTGACTTCATTTAGTTGGAGCTGGAATTAAATCGTTTTCAATTGATGACATCATTCATTACGATCAATTACAGGAACTGGAAAAATTGCACTAAAATAATCCACAAACTTACAAGACCGCAGGAGTTTAATGTTATTATATTGAGGGAATCTGTACCCAGTTTCAAAAATATTCTGGATATTTTTATTTTATTTAAATCAGGCACACCTGCAGCCACTCACACACCTTCGGTCTCCCTGGAGAAGAAAAAAAAACATCTGTTCATTTCTAAAAAGACGTGTTTTTTATTAGTGATGTCTTTAAAAAAGTCACATCTGGTTTGTGAGCTGTGGTCACTTTTGGGTCAGAAAGAGGCTCCAGCTGACTCGACCGTCTGTGATAAAGCAGAGGAGAAAGGTGCTGCAGGAGTCGCCATGGTAACCAGAGAAATCTCTGCTCTGGGAGTAATCTTGTGGAATGTAAACAATTGAAAAGGCTGGGTATTTGAGCAGAAAAAGCCTCACCTGGTGCCCTCTGGAAGAATGAAGTCTGAACTATTATTTTTACAGCTGGAACATTTATTTTAGCTTTTCTGTGAGCAGAAGTAAAAATAAAGACAGAAATGGATAATTCCACTTGTCCTGATGAGTGCAGCCAAACAAATGTCCGCTCCATCAAAACTTCCCCGAACAAAGAGGATGACGAGGACGAGCCTCTTCCTCTCAGACAGCTCGACAGTAAAATCATCTGGAGACGTTCTCAGCTTTTAGTGGAACCGGGTTCTGTTTCTGAAGCCGATTAATAACCAGCAAAGGGTTCAAGTTCATTTTCTGCTCAACGAATCGACTAAAGAAGAGAAAAAGTCCAAGAATTTTAAGAGTCTTTTTATGTATTTTTAGACTTAGAAAAAGAACACAAACAGGTAGAGATGTGAATCTTACAACAACTCACGATTCGATTCTGAATCGATTCTCGACTCAAAAATTGAAAACACAAAGGAAATCTTTAGATAAAGAAAAGGAATTGATTATGATCCTGTGCAAACTCATATTATTCAGATCCTCCAGGATTTCGCATCTGATTTTCATGATTATTGCGACCTGAAGTGCCTGAAGTTGCTGCAGCTTTTGTAAAAAGTTGTAATGTTTTTGAATATGTAATTTTTTTTTTAAAAAGCGCCTAAAAAATATTAATTATGAAACAAAAATTACATTATAATATTCCAACTCTTTTTATTGTGACACATAAACAGAAAACACAGCATCATCAGCATATACGATGTTGTCATTAAACTTGAATAGAACTGTCAAACACAAAGTGAACTTTGGTTTTTCCTGCTCACAGTGACCTAAATATGTGAGGATTTAAACATATTTTAGTGTAAAATATTCCAGTGAACTTAAAAAACAGCATAAATAGATGAATCCACAGGATGAATCTCTTCTTCTTCTCCTATGTTGTAGCGTACCGTGCGCTCAATAAGCTCCACTCGCCTCCAGGGAAAACAAACTACGGTAGCCGTTTCAGGACAAACATTACGGCGTGCAAGTAAGCTAGCAGGTTTGATCCATTAATGAAATATATAAATGCAGGAATATGGGAAAAAATTGATTCTTGGATCTCTAGAATCGATTCCGAATCGTTAAAAATGAGAATCTAGATTTGAATGTGAATCGATTTTTTTTCCGACACTCCTGCAAACAGGAAGTGATGACAGACGGAGGAAAACGCCGACAGAAAAAAAGAGCAGAAAAACAAGCTTGATACAATTATCTGACAAACTGTGTATCGTTTAATGTGTTCTAAGAAAAAAAGTTGCAAAATGAATAAAGATAATTGTATTAGAGTAAAATAAATTCTACTAGAGTTAGAACAAAAAGTACAGAGCGGTGCAGCTTTGTTTGTTTTTTTCCGCTTTATTTCTATTCTGATTCTGAAGGAAGTTTTATTTTGGAAAACCCCTCGTGGATGTCAAATCGCTCGGTCACATATTGAAAAATCCTTTTGCTACTTCCTAAAGCAGCTGCTGATAAAAACAAACACGTTTACAAAGCTTCATTTGGCAGAAAAGAGGAAACGGGAGAAGAACCTTTCAAAATAAAATACATTTGCAGACAAAAACAGCAGAATTTACTCCAAATGTGGATTTATTATTCCAGCACTTGTTCCAAAAGATCATAATAAGAATAATGCAGTTTATTCAGCAACCAATCATGTTTATTATTATTTAAGTAACTTTTTGAAATATTTATCCGTCACAATAAAGTCACTTTACAGTCACATTTTAATGATTCCTATACAAAAACTAGTGAATAAATACAGTTTTTACTCAAAAGTTAAGTGGAACTGGAGGCTGAAACAACAAAAATCTGATTTTTTTCTTCACACTAACTAAACGGTGAAAATATTGTCTGACATTAAACATGTTTGTGTCCTGAAAAAGGTTTTGGGTGAGTTTATTCCTGTAATGATCCCCCATTATATCGCAGCTCAACTTTTACGGTTTTGCAGATTATTTTTTTATTCAATTTAACATGTCTTTTTTTTTGTTTTAAGTGAATTGTGTTCTGTTTCCTGATTGGCTGTTGACAATCAATCTCTGATAAATCAGATCTTTGTTTTCGTTCTATAATCCTGGACTTATTTTCTATGAAGGTTTGAACTTTGAGAGTTTAAACAAAAGAGAAAAGTGTGAAAATGTTTATTTTGGTCTGAGAAAAGTGGAAAAGTGAGCAGTTTTAACAACCTTAAAACTAAAGTTAGCAGATCTCTTGCAGGTCATTTTTAACCCAATTTCAACAATAAACAAGTGAAAACGAGAAAGATTTTATATTTTAATTTATTTATTTTTTAAGGTGACACTAAATGAAATGAAGTCTGGATGAAATGAAGCAGCAGATGAACGCCCCACGGCGTGAAGAGGTTAAACGGTAAACGCAGTAACTTCTGAGATGGAATCAGTTCTCCTTTACTGGATTCTGTCACGTTTGACAGTCGTGGTCGTCTGGGTGGAAGGGCGCTGAGTCGGCGCTCGTGTCCACCACGCTGGGGGGGGGGGGGGGGGGCGACATGCCTTCAGAGGACGATCTGAAAGCAAAGAGACGGAGCAAAAAGAGAAGGTCATGTGATCTTGTTTTTCTGCGTCTCCTCTCTGATGCTCTTGTCTCTGCGGGCGAGATGCTCGACTCCAATGACATCGCCGCCGCCGCCGCCGCTCGCCCCTCCAGGGAGGTTTTGGTGGGGCGGCGTCTGCAGGATGAACCGTTCTCACATTTAAGCTGAACTCTGGTTTCATTTCTATCAAAATAAGAGTTTTTCAAACGTTTCTGTCTTGTTGCTACAAAATAAAAGTTAATATAACAGAAGTAAATTTACTGTTTTAGAATTTAGAATGAATAACAGAGGAATTTGTTTGAATTTTTCTGCATCGTTACAAAAGTCCATTAATAAAATAAGAGCGTGACCCCGGTCCAGTCCCGAGTGATGCTGGACTGAAGGAGGACTCTGACGGACCGACCCACCCCGACCACCAGCGGCTGCGGACTCCAGCGCCATTTTCAGAGCTATAAGTGAGAAGTTATGATAGCTCTTTAAATGGTACTGCAGTAAGCATCACGCGAGCATCAGCTCTGCCATGGATGGATGGAGCCTCCGCGAGGTCTGCATCAGCCCGTTTCATTCTGGAGAACTTCCCTCTGGTCTGGCAGGAGGCAACACTGACTTCCTGATTGAAGCACTTTAAAAAGTATGAAGTTCTGTTGACGGCTGAGATACTTATATCTAAACATGTTTTCATGGTAAACAAAAGTGGGCGTGGCATTTCAGACTTGTTTGTCCCGCCTATTTGTCTGCTTTGAGTGATGTCATATCCAACCAAAACCATCAATAATAATAATAATTCATTTTATTTGAAGCGCCTTTCCGGGCTCCCAAGGACACTTTACAATATAAAAGCACATGTAAAAACAAATAAAACACATAATTATTTAAAATAAAGTGCAATTAAACATAAGTTAAAAATGAAAGTGGAGGTAAGTGTTACTGGTTGTACGATATGTCAAACAAATGGGTTTTGAGAAGTGATTTGAATTTTGAAAAACAGTCAGTGTTTCTGATGTGGGGGGGGATCAGTATTTATTTGTTCAAGTTTTTCCACTTAAAAAGACGAGAGAGGCCAGTCATTTTCATCATAGGTATACCTCAACTGTGGGAGACAAAATGAGAACAAAAATGCACAAATTGTCAGATTTTTTTTTTTTTTTTATTTGTCAATATTTGCATAAAATAAGGATTTAAAGTTCACTACAATAATGTGTATTTATCTTTTGTTTTAAATCACAGCAGTCTAACATGTTCTGTAAGTCTTCACAACACAAACTGCTGCTGGTGTTTTGGTCCATTCCTCCATGTAGATCTCCTCTAAAGCAGAGATTTTTAGGGGGGCAACACAGACTTTCAACTCCCTCTAAAGATTTTCTATGATTTTTAGATCTGGAGACCGGTTGTTTCACTCCAGGACCTTGAAATGCTTCTTCTGAAGCCACTCCTTGGTTACCCGAGAAGTGTGTTTGGGATGGTTGTCATGGTGACAGATCCAGCCACGGTTCATCAATGCTGATGGAAGGAGGTTTACACTCACATTCTGACCATACATGGATCAGTCGTCCTGGTCCCCTTAACGAAAAATGTCCCAAAGCATGATGCTACCACCTCCATGCTTTACTGTAGTTATTGTTGTTCTTTCTCCTCTAAACAGAAAAATGATCTTGATTTTTTTTTTTTTTATATTTTGTCTCTTCTAGTTGAGGTATGCCTATGATGAAAGTTACTGGCGTCTTTCATCTTAAGTTGGAGAACTTGCATTTGTTGGCTGACTGAATACTTTATAGCCTGACTGTACATTTCTCACCTTCATTAGTTCATGTCTTTATTCCTTGTGATTTCATTCATCCTTTTTCTGAACCTTTGATTCTCTAATTCCTCAAATTTATCTCTGTTTTTTTATAAATCTTCTATTTCCGGACTTGTAACTTGTTCATTTCTTCTTATTTTTCCGGTAGAATCCCTCATTTGTCTGATTTCATGTTGTGTCTGTGGGCATTTCATTGTCCGTTTATGTTTATTACAATAACTTTCTAACATTTCTTTGGATGGATCAAATATTGAGCAGGACAGAGGAGAGGAATGTTGGAGTTTGAGGTGTTTCTCTCCATTTGTGGTGTAGACGGAGCGCCTGTAGGTTTGTCCTGCAGAGGCGGGAAAAGCTCATCCATGCATTCAAAGAATAGATGCAGTCGGACTTTTGCTGAAACAGAGATTGAATCTTCTCTGCTAAAAGCTGGATCCTGGAAGCTCCAAACAGGGCGACTTGTGTTCTTGTTGGGGGCAAAGTCGTGACGCGTCCGTGCCGCCGCTCGGCGCCGTCTCCACCTCTTTCATTCTCCGCTTTAGAGCCGAGCATCTCTCAGCCGTGAATCCTCCAGAGGAGGTTTTATGACTCTGCTAAATCATTGCCGTGTTTTTCATTTTTACTGCCCTCTCGGGTTGGATGTTATTATTGTTGCTGGTTATTGGAAAGAGATATACTGGAGCTCATATGTGAGGCTGTTGTTCAGTCTACAGGAAACATTCTATTAACGGAAAACTCTTGAATGAAACAAACTGGATTAAATGAAAACAACTGATTGTGAGCTTGATGAGATGAAGAACTCTGCAGGTTATTATCTGGAGGGAGTTCAGCTTTAAGAATCGACATTAACATCAAAGACGAGGTCAGGCCTCAATGTTAGTTCAGGTAAAAGACTCAGAAGTATGGATCCCTAAATGTTTGCATAAATATTCTGATGAGACAACAGATGAACTTTCTGTAGGAGGAACATCCTCAAACATCTGGACTCAAACTACCACAGACTTCAGGAACAAGAGTCAAATGTGGGAGCAGATGAACGTCTGACCATCAGATAAAGCAGCAGAGCTAATTTAATCAAAAAGGATCATCAAACCTTGAAACTATCTCTGCTGGTTTACACCTGGACTCAAAGTGAGAGAAACATGAGGGACTCTGACCAGCAGGACGGTTAGAAACTACATTTGAATGGTCTGTGTGAGCTGTTACCTCACCAACTCCACCTCTGTAACTGTTCTGTAACTGCTCTGTCTGCTCTGTCTGCTCTGTCTGCTATGTGACTGCTCTGTCTGCTCTGTGTCTGCTCTGTGAGTGCTCTGTCTGCTCTGTCTGCTATGTGTCTGCTCTGTCTGCTCTGTGACTGCTCTGTCTGCTCTGTCTGCTATGTGACTGCTCTGTGTCTGCTCTGTGTCTGCTCTGTGACTGCTCTGTCTGCTCTGTCTGCTCTGTGACTGCTCTGTCTGCTCTGTCTGCTATGTGACTGCTCTGTGTCTGCTCTGTGTCTGCTCTGTGACTGCTCTGTCTGCTTTGTCTGCTCTGTGACTGCTCTGTAACTGCTCTGTCTGCTCTGTGACTGCTCTGTCTGCTCTGTCTGCTATGTGTCTGCTCTGCGTCTGCTCTGCCTGCTTTGTGACTGCTCTGTGTCTGCTCTGTGTCTGCTCTGTGTCTGCTCTGTGACTGCTCTGTCTGCTCTGTCTGCTCTGTGACTGCTCTGTCTGCTCTGTCTGCTATGTGACTGCTCTGTGTCTGCTCTGTCTGCTCTGTGAGTGCTCTGTCTGCTCTGTAACTGCTCTGTCTGTTCTGTGTCTGCTCTGTGAGTGCTCTGTCTGTTCTGTGTCTGCTCTGTCTGCTATGTGTCTGCTCTGTCTGCTCTGTAACTGCTCTGTCTGCTCTGTCTGCTCTGTAACTGCTCTGTCTGCTCTGTGACTGCTCTGTCTGCTCTGTCTGCTATGTGTCTGCTCTGCGTCTGCTCTGCCTGCTTTGTGACTGCTCTGTGTCTGCTCTGTGTCTGCTCTGTGTCTGCTCTGTGTCTGCTCTGTTGACTGCTCTGTCTGCTCTGTAACTGCTCTGTCTGTTCTGTGTCTGCTCTGTCTGCTCTCTGTCTGCTCTGCCTGCTTTGTGACTGCTCTGTCTGCTCTCTGTCTGTTCTGTCTGCTCTGTGTCTGCTCTGCGTCTGCTCTGCCTGCTTTGTGACTGCTCTGTATGCTCTGTGACTGCTCTGTCTGCTCTGTCTGCTCTGTGTCTGCTCTGTCTGCTATGTGTCTGCTCTGTCTGCTCTGTAACTGCTCTGTCTGCTCTGTCTGCTCTGTAACTGCTCTGTCTGCTCTGTGACTGCTCTGTCTGCTCTGTCTGCTATGTGTCTGCTCTGCGTCTGCTCTGCCTGCTTTGTGACTGCTCTGTGTCTGCTCTGTGTCTGCTCTGTGTCTGCTCTGTGTCTGCTCTGTTGACTGCTCTGTCTGCTCTGTAACTGCTCTGTCTGTTCTGTGTCTGCTCTGTCTGCTCTCTGTCTGCTCTGCCTGCTTTGTGACTGCTCTGTCTGCTCTCTGTCTGTTCTGTCTGCTCTGTGTCTGCTCTGCGTCTGCTCTGCCTGCTTTGTGACTGCTCTGTATGCTTTGTGACTGCTCTGTATGCTCTGTGTCTGCTCTGTCTGCTCTGTGACTGCTCTGTCTGCTCTGTCTGCTCTGTCTGCTCTGTCTGCTATGTGACTGCTCTGTCTGCTCTGTGTCTGCTCTGTGAGTGCTCTGTCTGCTCTGTCTGCTATGTGTCTGCTCTGTCTGCTCTGTGACTGCTCTGTCTGCTCTGTCTGCTATGTGACTGCTCTGTGTCTGCTCTGTGTCTGCTCTGTGACTGCTCTGTCTGCTCTGTCTGCTCTGTGACTGCTCTGTCTGCTCTGTCTGCTATGTGACTGCTCTGTGTCTGCTCTGTGACTGCTCTGTCTGCTTTGTCTGCTCTGTGACTGCTCTGTCTGCTCTGTCTGCTCTGTAACTGCTCTGTCTGCTCTGTGACTGCTCTGTCTGCTCTGTCTGCTATGTGTCTGCTCTGCGTCTGCTCTGCCTGCTTTGTGACTGCTCTGTGTCTGCTCTGTGTCTGCTCTGTGTCTGCTCTGTGACTGCTCTGTCTGCTCTGTCTGCTCTGTGACTGCTCTGTCTGCTATGTGACTGCTCTGTGTCTGCTCTGTCTGCTCTGTGAGTGCTCTGTCTGTTCTGTGTCTGCTCTGTCTGCTATGTGTCTGCTCTGTCTGCTCTGTCTGCTCTGTAACTGCTCTGTCTGTTCTGTGTCTGCTCTGTCTGCTCTGTGTCTGCTCTGTGTCTGCTCTGTGTCTGCTCTGTAACTGCTCTGTCTGCTCTGTCTGCTCTGTAACTGCTCTGTCTGCTCTGTGACTGCTCTGTCTGCTCTGTCTGCTATGTGTCTGCTCTGCGTCTGCTCTGCCTGCTTTGTGACTGCTCTGTGTCTGCTCTGTGTCTGCTCTGTGTCTGCTCTGTGTCTGCTCTGTTGACTGCTCTGTCTGCTCTGTAACTGCTCTGTCTGTTCTGTGTCTGCTCTGTCTGCTCTCTGTCTGCTCTGCGTCTGCTCTGCCTGCTTTGTGACTGCTCTGTCTGCTCTCTGTCTGCTCTGTCTGCTCTGTGTCTGCTCTGCGTCTGCTCTGCCTGCTTTGTGACTGCTCTGTATGCTCTGTGTCTGCTCTGTCTGCTCTGTGTCTGCTCTGTGTCTGCTCTGTCTGCTCTGTGTCTGCTCTGTGTCTGCTCTGTCTGTTCTGTGTCTGCTCTGTCTGCTCTTCCCAGATGTAAAGCAACAAATACTGTGAACAGCATCCATGCATCTGGCACACAGCTACACATGCCCACCTCACACAGAGCCACACGTCATACTTTAACCATCTGTGTTTGTGTCAACAAAATCTTTTATTCACGTTCTGGAGGATCCTTATTTGACCACCAAAAAAACCCCAGAAAACTAAGAATACAGAATAAACCTTAGGGAGTTTCTGCAGACAAATGCAGAACAAATCTCAACTTGGTAGACTAAAACCTTGTACATCCTTTAAGGACAACGATGAAACTCTGAAAGCAAATGAATAAATAAAAATCTTACATTGATTACAGAACAAACGAGGCAGAGTAAAGGGGACTTGGAATGCCGGTTCAGTGGTAGCACCTTCTCTCACTTGTTTACTCTAATTTTACAATCATATCTAATTATATTTCTTTATTGTGTTAAAACTGTTTGTGCTCACATGACTTTTTTATTTTTTAGAAGTGACAGAAACCAAACCTTTTAGTCATTTAAAAGAATGGATTTGTGGGAAAAACTCACAACTTAAAGTTGTATTGCTTCTGCTTTCAACTTTTAATCAAATGCTAGAGCATAATTTTTTTTATCATATATATATTTAAAACTATTGATTGTGTGAATGACCCACCCAAGACAATAAGCAATTAAAAAAATAGAAATAATTCTGTAGGTTTTTTTTTTTTTTTTGAGAATTGAAGAACCAGGGAAAGAAAAATGAGCCAAATGAAGAAAAACTGACGTCAAATATAATTTGGATTTGTTTTGGGTTGATACTTCCTCCCAGGAAAATGCATTGACATGCAGATTGAAACGCTGATCCTTTTATGTTGTTTAGAAAAAGAGCTTTTTGTTTGATGCGCCGCGGCTGGAGTTTCTGCGACTTCGGGGGACCTGCAGGGGTTTGTGTTTAAAGTTTGGAGTCTTGGTGGCAAAAATCAAAGGGTACACGTTGCCAAAAATAGAGCAGCTGCCAATGTGGGTGGCGCCACGCTGTGTTTGAAGTGAAGCGGCAGGAAGAAAGGCGCTTCGCCTCGGGTCCCGCGCGCCGATGTGTCCGAGCTGCACAATGACAAACGCAAACAGAGAAAAGAAGCTGTTTACTCCACTTCTGCACATTCCACTATCCTGCTGACACCGAATCTTAAACAGGAACGCAGAGATCGACTCTGAAGTCTCAGTCCGTTCTCTTTTTTCAGGGTCGGATGGGAGCAGCTGCTCGCCGTTTCTCCTGCGTTTCAGGAGAAAATTGTCTTTTTACACAAAACGATGCTGCGGTCTAAGGCATAAAACGTCTGTTTTTATCAAAAATAAGAAAAAAAAAAAAGAAGATTTCAAAAATATGCAGGAAATGATACGACGGAGTATTAGGGTCACCGAAAAAAAAAAAAAAGTAATATTACAAGTTTTTTTCTCGTAGATATACGACTTTAAATCTCGTAAATTTATGAGAAAAAAGTCGTAACTGCTAAATTGTGAGAATAAAGTCGTATATTTATGACTTTAAAAGTCATAGGTTAAATTAACAACTTTTAAAGTCGTAAATTTATGAGAAAAAAACGTGTGAATCTACGGGATTTAAAGTCGTAAATCTACGGGATTTAAAGTCGTAATTTAATGAGAAAAGAACCAAAGTTGTCTGTTTATCAGAGCCGTGCTTGAAGATGAAAGACGTGGAGAATCTGGTGTAGATTATGTCCAGATCGGTGTTAAAAGCAAAGAAATTCTGAACCTTTTGGCGATTCAAAATCAAATTATTTCCGGGTTCGGTAGTGCGTGTGTTGTCTTGCGTATCTTCAAGTAAGCAAAAGAGGCGCTATTATTGTGTTAAACAGACTTTTTATTAACAGTCTCTTCATACTGCTGCACTGTGCATGACTAGTGCTCATCTGCTAGCTTACTACTTGACGTGCACCGAACATGTGACCAGTCGCTTGGCCTTCTGGGTAATGCAGTTCTTAAACAGCTAACTTCAAAACACAACAGTGCGGAGTTTCATATGTAAAATAAAGAGCTCAGAGATACACGTTCATCAGGATCGTCACTTTATTACGTCTTTCATTTCCTTTCCCCACCTTACATCATGTCTCTGTCATGCGTAGAAACCAAAAGAGAACGTAAACAGAGCTCCGGACGCCTCCTTCCCCAAATGAAACGTCCCGTCTCGACACAAAACAACATTGAGAAATGACAACGTTAGCGCAAGAACATTGAAAATTCCAAAAACTCGTCCTCTTCAGACGGAAGCATCACAGAGTTGGAGGAGATCTGGTCTGTAGAGGAAGAAATGACTGAAGTGGACAGCTGGAGGATATGGACCGCTTCATAAACGGGATCTGCAGAGATCCTGCAAGCAGCATCAACCAATAAAACATTAATACACTGTAAATCAAATAAAGGAACTTCCAAATATTTGAAATATTTTAATCATTCAGTTTACCTGATGAAATCCAAGACGCTTTTCACAGTTTGGTTGGTCTGCTTCAGTTCACGGCATAAATTCGCTGGAATGTAGACTCCCCTCGATTTTAATACATTACGAGAAAAAAGTCGTGAATCTACGAGATTAAAACTCATACATTTACGAGATTTAAAGTCGTATATCTACGAGAAAAAACTTGTAATATTACTAAACTCGTAAATTTACGAGATTTAAAGTTGTATATCTACGAGAAAAAAACTTGTAATATTACTTTTTTTTTTTTCGGTGACCCTAATACTCCGTCGTAAAATGAAAAAGTCAATTGATTGGAAAATATTAGGAAAAAAAGCTTTTTACTCGTTTTTAAGTAAATTATTTTAGGTGAATCAATTTATTTTAGAAGCTTAACATAAAAGTTGTTTTTTACAGAATCAGAGGAGCTAAAACTGTTAAATAGGGAACATTTACAGCAGAACTTCACCAACCGGTTCATGAAAATCTCATGTTTAAAAGTTCTTTCTGTTAAACGGACAAACGTTGGTTTTAGTGTTGGTCATAAAAGCTTCAAGTCTGACTCTTTTATTAGAACTTTTGTTAAATAAAAAGCAGCAAATGTAAAAAAAAAAAAGAACAAATCTTACAGATTATCATCAGCTGTTTTGGGTTTTTCAAATTAAAAGTCCTTAGAACTTCTCTGGAAGGAGAAGAAGACAAAAATGTTGATTTTCATAAATCAGTTTAAAGTCTTTATATAAAACAGACGGCAGACACCAAAGGCGGCTGAAGAGCATGTAGAGGAAACTGCAGCTGCGTTTTCACACATAAACAAACACGCATTATGGCAATTTCTTGTCATTGCACTCATGTAAGCAATTATCTGAGGAATGTGGCTCTGCAGACGTCAGTCATGCAGAACAAATCTGCGCTCCGAGCGAGCGTGGACTGATCTCATTCCTGAAGAGTCACCCAGACACCAGGAAAGCATGTCTTGATGCAGTGATGCTTTGGGCTGCGTGTGCATGTGTGCGATTCCTGGTTGCTTTCCTGCAGACTCATCCACCTCACGCTGCACCCATGCACAACCTTTGTTCAAACAAGTTTGATTAATATTATTTTTTCCACATTTTATCATATTGTGGAACTTTTTCTGTCAGAAAAAAAAATGAAGATGCTGCCATATTTGTTTATGTCGCTCCAAATATCCTTTTTATGTAAGTCTGTTTTTAAAAAAAATGTGTTTTTGGTGTTTTTAACTTGTATTTGTGGCATTTTTCATGATGATAGAGGCTGTAAATAAGGAAAATTCAGCTTTAAATCACACCTGCCGAGTGTTTTTCTGATGTTTTCCCGCTTGCAGGCGCGTTCCCTCAGACGCGACTTAAGTGAGCAGAACTGAAAGTCAGAAAATGCCAAACTAAATTGGCGTCTCTTTGAAAATGTGCGAAACGTTCTGCTGTTTTGGCGTCCTCTGCATAACGAGCGCGCTGCATCCACAGAGAAATTCATGGAAATGATAGAAGTGCTCAACACGGTTTTGTTAAGACATGAAGGACTTGTTTTTTTGGAAACCCTCGTGCCAGCTTTTGTGTTTGTTGTTTTTAATTAACTTCGTCTGCCATGTGAAACAGTCTTTGGGAATGAAAACGCTGCACGTCTGCGTCCGTGTGCGTGGCCAGCAGAGCGTGATTCCAGTCCACGTCATCTTCAATGATCAGGGAGACGCTCTCTCTCTTCTATTCACCATTTCAGTTTCACTGGAACACAATATAAGAACAGAGGAAAGTCTGCAGACAGAACGGGACGTCCTGACGTCTTCAGGCCTGACGTGGAGGCAGAATCAGGAGCTTACGGAAACAAAATGATCCGATTTTTCATGTTAATAAAGGTCATTTGTGACTGTAGGTTGATTAGAAGAGATGATTTGAGATACAATATTTCTGGTTTCTGTAGTTAGAGTCAAATTTGTCTGAAATCTGGATGGATTCATTTCATGTTTAATCCAGAATCTTAGGTTTCCTCCTTCTGCTCTGCTGTCTCCTAAAGCCACGCCCCCTCAGAGGAGATTTTGGAAACAGAGCCTTCAAATCAACATGAAAAATACATTTTTAAGACATTTGTTTTTCCTGTAAACTTAGAAAATACAGAGGAATGGTCACAATACTTAACATTTGGAGCTGTTGATTGGAAGCTCAAAGGTTTTGTTTGTTTCGTGAATGTTTGATCATTCACACTGTTTTTAAATGTTCAGGAAACACTTTCAAGACGACGCTGAGGAGCTTATTGCATTTATGTTGTTCTCCACTGCTGTTTATGAATTTATGATTTTGTATTCTTTGATTTACATACACCAAAGTCTTCTGTCAGCTTCTCATGGGGTTTTAATGCCGACACATTGAATTATTTCTACCTTTATTTCATAAATGTTTTGTTTTTGTGAAAGCAAATTGTTCTGGATTCATCAAAATATTAATTTACACATTAATGTGATTATTACATTGAAGAGGAATTAACCTGAATGGAAGAATAGGATTCATGTCAGATGGACTCCTGTGAGAATCGATCTTTCTTTTGTTAGGAAACATTTTTAAAGGAGAAGTGATGGAGGATCATCTGAAGCTTTCATAGCGGTTTACCTTTTCAGTGTCCGATCTTCCGTCTGACTGCTCTCACTCGTTTGTTCCTCATGAACCGAACCGACTTCTGAGAAATAAAGACGGACTCCATCTTCTGTGGTTAAAAGAAAGAAAAAAAACCCATAAATGTGAGAGGATCTGAGGTGGAACACAGACGCTAACGGGAACGCTGGTCTTTCCTCAGTCGGCCTCTGACTCCTGCATTCCTGCTATCTGCTGCAGATCCATTTCAGATAGGGTTGTTTTCTCCGTCTCGCCCAGCGCGTTTGATCATCTGAGGATCAGATTGAAGAAAGAACCGTGGACGGAGCCGGGAGACTCCCTTCACCCATTCTGACAGAAGTCTCCACCTCGGACCTGTGAGTGCAGCTTCTGTCAGACTTTCTGAGGGAGGAAGATGAGGAGGACTGCAGTGTTGAAGCTCCTTGAAGGATCCGTGTTTGTCGGTCTTTGTTTAGTCCTTCACAGCAGAACATTTCTACAAACTCCACAAACGGGTTCGGAATCAAAAACCAGATGACTCCAACAGTTCCCGTCATCGTGTAGAATTTTCAAATGTCACCGGAAAAAGGAGAAGTGTTTAAAATATTTACAGCTGCAGCTGTGTGAGCTTTAACATAACCTTCATCAGATGACGGAGAATCCTGCTGGGAATGATGACGAGCCCGGGTTTAATGATGAAGAACTCGCAGCCGACATACATAACTGATGTGAAGATTTATTTAGAGAGGTTAACCCGCCACCACCAAAGCTGGAGGTCTAGTGTTTACGTTCTTTTGAGAACTCTTCAACCAGATAAGCAGAGAAAAGAATAAAGTCAGGCGCTGATTTGGACCCTTTTCTCTCAGCTTCTGGACCAACAATTAAAATTAAAATCTCCCCCATCAATAATAATTTAAAAGGTTGTCATCAGGAGACAGCCACAGATAACAGTGTGTCATCAGCGTAACTATGAACTATCTCCTGATGACATCATCAAGCGGACGGACGTACAGATTAAAAAGCGTGGGACCAGGACGCAGCCTTGTGGTACACCACATGTCATTCTGAGCCTCCAAACTAAAACTGATTGTTTTTTATGTCAGTATTGGACCTGAGATCATCTATTAAGGAGAGAAAATAGACTCACCCTGATTTGTGCGTGTGTGTAATTCTTGATTTGTAACTCACACAATACATTTTGTGCACAAGAAATTCCAAAAAGTATAATTTGCACATGCACAAATTAAAATTACAACAGCTTCAAACTAACTGTACGAACAAATCTCTAAAAATTACACTCAAGTTGTTTGTGGCGCACAAACAAAACCACATTTATACACAAATCTGATGTGAGACTCTTTTCAGCCTCTAAGTTTCAAGCGTTTAAATAAATGCTGGGTCATCAGAGTTTTATAAAAATGCTTTGAACTCAGATTGTGAATATTATCTTGTGAAAACAGATAAGTCTGTTCATTAATATAAAAAGTCTAAATATGTGTTTTTTTAAACACTTTTTAAACACTTTTTTCTAAATCACTGAAGCGCCTGAACTGTTCTTCGAGCAGGCGGCGGCGTGAGCTCTTCCTCAACACCCAGAGAGCGGACAGAGTCGATCAGCCCCATGTCCTGTTTTGACTGTTTTGAAAATTCATATTTAGACTTTTTTATATAAAATTTTCGGAATATCTGTTTAAGAAAATGAGAAAATGTCAAGTTTTCTCCTGTCAACCTGAGTCTTCAGGTCACCACTCCCCCAGGGGAGGGGTCAGATGTAAACTACGTAGGGGACAACTGATGGGACTTTGACTTAACTTGAACCTGCAAACGTTTCATCCCAGTGGAGAGCTGGGGTCTGAAACCAGACCGATTGGTTTCTAAAGTCTTAATTGTATTAATGAATTAATTTAATTACATAAAAAGATGCTTTTTTTAGAAGTTATTTCATAATTGTCACATTGGGTTTTATCATAGCCGTAATTTGAATAGTCGAACGAAGTTGGGTGAAATTTAATCTTAAATGCTAACGTGAATGAAGGATCGTTTCGAGAAGAATCCATCCTGCCTGATTAAATCTAATCAAAGCTGTAAATGTCTACAAACAAATGTGATTAATTCATCAATGAAACTGTCTTTCAGTCTTCATTAAATGTGTAAATATAAATCGTTTGACGCGATTCAGGCATTTTTATAAGCTTCAGTCGTAAACTTTTCCAGAAACTTCCCTGCGGAGCTTCATTTCCCTCCACTTGTGACGTGTTTGAATCCCGGATCTCCATCATTTCTCTGCGGCTCGTCTCAGTTTACCAGAATTCTGCTCTGATTCTCCCGTCTTCCTCTAATTCCTTCAGACGCTCCCAACAGGAGAGGGAAGAATCTGAATCCCAGTCCAGTCCGGTCTGCTGATTCTTGCAGCAGCACTGATGTCAGCAAACTTTCTGTCCCCACTTTAAAGTTTGTTGAGTCAACATTTAGCCTCCATTTTTAGATCCTTTTCTCCCCCAGGAGCTTCTTCTTCTTCTTCTTCTTCTTCTTCTTCTTCTTCAGTGGAAGTTTCTGAACTTTGGAAATGTGCAGATTTCTGACCTGCTCTGCAGAACAGCTTCTGCTGCAGGACTGCAGGCTCCTGCACCAAATGCATGTTTCACAGCGCCCCCTGCAGTCAGAGTGTCATCCGGCTTTATAATCAGACGTGGTTCGTCTTTTCCTCCAGACGGAGCATTTATCTCCTCACTTTCATCAGCGTCTCAGCGGGGAGCGAGCAGAACAACCCTCTAAAGCCCGATCCGAACACGTGAGGCTCTGGAGGTCCTTCCTCCACGTCTCCGGGCTTTTTTCTGTTTCTGCAGTCATGCTGAGTTCCTGTCAGATTCCTCAGACGTCTCAGAAACTGGAACCATCAAATTTCAAGCAAGAATAATGCATAAAAACAGGTTTACATCGTTAGACAGAATAATTAGACATCAAATTATAGAATGCTTGAAAGGGAGTGATTGGAAGCGAACTTATATAATCCCAGTTCTACCTAACCATTTTTTATACATGATTAACTTCTAATCAGATATTTATACCTCACCAACACAGATGCAGGTCATTAATTATCCTTAAGTATTCATAAATCGTGTGATTATTTTGAACAGATTTCATCATAGCTTATGCAGATCAAGTATTAAAAATATTATTCTTCAATAGAAAACTATTTTGAATAGAATAAAAAGGTCCATAATCGTCAAATTTCTCTCTTGGCCGCCATAATAATTTCAAAACTTTCTACAGATATCCCAGATTTTTTTTTGGTTTTTTAGTGAATTTTGAAATGTTTTTTTTTTTTTAGCCAAATATGATATTTTGGTCGCATTTATTTTTGATGGTTTCTCTCGCTGTGATGTCATCGTTTTATGGGGAAGGGGTCGTTATCAAAATTCATGTTATAAATTCAGACGACATAGAGAACAAGATCTTTCTTATTTGCTTCCATATTTCCCTTCAATTCAAGAAGAACAACACGTGAATCCCACTGCACCAAACAGAAGCACAGAGAACTAGATGTCATAACACAATAAAGATTTAAGGAGAGATTAAGTAAATGAGAGTAGAGAACAGAACCCCAAAGCTGATGTGGATAAAAAATCTTACATTTTTAGTGTATTAATATTTATACCTCAGGTTCTTTCATCTATTCTTTCATCTTGTGTCACAGTTCCATTGTTTTCCAGACTATAATATCTGAGGCAGAGCTGGATATACTCTTTGCTTTAATTATAATAATCTGTTTACCTGTTTCAGTCAGAATTTAAACTCGCAGCAGAGAAAGAGCAGACAGGAAAAGCTTCAGTCCTGGACTGAAGGACCAGAATGTTTTAGAAATTTTTTCTCAATCTTTGAGCAAAAAATGTGACCCAAAAGCTCAGAAACTCACCAAAATTTGCACACATCTGTTACTCAGCGAAAATGAATATTTGCGATGACATCACAGCTGGAGAAACCATCATAAAAAAAAAAAAATGTTCAAAAATGTTTCAAAATCCACCAACAAAATAAAAAAAAAGTGTCAGAAACTAAAAGAAAATAATCAATATAATATTAAAAATTATAATTTCAAAAATGATTATGGCGGCAATTTTTTGGCAAAGCGGGCGATTGTCATATTTGCCCACAATATGTGAAAAGACAACTTTAGTTTGACCGCTTTTTGCAAAAATTTCCCACATATGCTACTGGGTTATTTCTACAACCACAAAGCAAGTTTCATTGACCTTTGATCTCGAGAAGAGGTATTTTTATCTGAAATCATCACAAAGTACCAGCTCAGATTTAAAGTCCTCCAAACTCCTCCAGCATCATTGAAATGTTTGTAGATTTTGAACCATTCTTCTGTTGCTCACAGATTGTTTCCCAGAATATTGTTAGAGTTTAAATAAATAATAGCTGAACCAAATGATATGAACACATTAGGATTGTGGGCGTGGTTAACAAACATTAAAAACGTAAGTTGTCAAGGAAATCCAAAAACGTAGTTTTTCTAATTCTTCTAAGAATTGCACAGACCTCCTCGTCACCTCCAGGCAACCAAAAAATGGAGATAAAACCACCAGAAAAGCTGCTGCTTTACTTTTCACTTTAATTTTAATTATTTTAATTTTTTTTTCTTAAAGTTGGTTTGACATAAGCTTTTAAATTCACTTTCAACACCATCTTAAGTCACAGCATTCACTAACGAGAAACGCCAGATTTTCTTCTCCATTCATCAATACCTTTGAAGACAAGGCTGCTGGAGCCTATCCTAACTAGCATAGGACAAGTCCATCCGTCATCGCCGCCTCACGTTCTCGTCTCATTTCTTCATCTGTTGGCTTGTGAACACTGAGAACATATGTCCTTTATTTGTTTTAAAAAGTAAAGATTATCAATTCTTGCACGAGAACTGGACAGAGTGGCTCCTCCCCCTTTGGCGTTTCAAACAGGAAGTGGCTCCAAGGACCTAAAATCCCGTAGACTTCTGTAGGGAAATGAGCTAGAATTGATCCTTCAGCTAGAGATGAAATCACCAGCTCTAAGAGAAACATTTTAACTCCCAGAGATCATCTGATCTGGCAGCTGGTTCATCAGATCTGGTTTTTCCAGTTATTCAGAGCAGTCTGCTCAGATCTCTGCGCTCCGCGGCGGGAACACTCCATTATTTTAAAACCTGCGTTATTGCCGGTTAATCCTCGAGGAGAGCGCGGCTCTGTCGGACTCGGTGTGACGACAAGAAACAAAGCCAGGACATGTTTGCGGCGTGTCGCCTGCAGAGGTTAATCCTCAGGTTAATACAGAGAAACGGCAAAGCTGCTTTTTCATGAAGCTTAACAGTGAAAGGCATTAAAGTGAACATGAGACGGGATCATGTAAAGCTCTGGTGTCGTGCAAAGTTGAGCGGCTGGAGAAAAAATCATTTAAAATCCAGTCACTGATCATAAATACTCCCATCCTTCATTAAACATCATTTAGTCCTTGAATTATTGAATCGTTCATGTCGATATTTGATGACAAAAATTAGAAAATTGCAGACAAAGAGCGTGTTATTATTTCTGTTTCCATGTTTTAACCTTAATTCATTCATGGTCCCAGTTCAGTTACAGTCTGAGGCCAATTGAAGATCCAGAAATAGAATTCTTCACTTTAAAATGATGCTAATGTAAATAACATCTGAATAAATACTTGAGAAAGTGTAAATAAATATAAACTCTACTAAAGTACTAACAGTTTGAACATATTTAATGTAAATTCTTGCTTTTTTTTTACAGAGCTGAAGTCAATATTAGCACCTTCAGCTCTTATAACTAAAAACCTAATGGAGTTTGTTTTATTCATTTTTTTTACCTTTATTTAACCAGGAAATTCCTAGTGAGAATAAAAATCTTTCACAATTTTTCACAGGGAAAACAGGAAAAAATATAGCTAGGAATGTGCAAAGATCCTCTATTGTGACAGTCGGCACACTCCAACAATTTTAAAAAGTTTTTTTAAGAAAACTTTTTTCTTTCTTCATTAAAGATATTACACCCGCTTCTTTACTGTTTTCATTTATAATGAATTTGAAAGGATAAATAAATGTTTTAACTTCATCACACATCAGTTTTTTTTGGAGGTTTGGATTTGTTCTCCAATGGTCTGGAATCCAAACTAAACTCTGTCAGAGAATCTTTCCAAATCTAACAATATACTTTTATACAAATCCTGCAAATATTTTCCAACTTTTGAATAAAAGAAAATGTATTAAGAAACAAGTAACTACATGTGTACAGACAATTGTATTTAAGTAAAATATTATCTACTCCAGTAAAATGAGTAGATAATATTTAGTTTTATTTTGAAAAACTACTGGATCCTCCACGACATCTGACTGATGTAAAACAGCTGCTTAGATCACCAAATCTTAACCTCCAAGATTAAAGATTAAAGAGAGTTTTATTGCATTTGTAAATGTTAAGGAAGGCGACAAGACAATAACCATATGGATGTAAAGAAAATAGAAAAATCCAAGGAGACATGAAGATACGTGAATAATCGGAAAGATGATTTTGAAAGACCAGAGGAGCCTTTCAAAATAAAAGAATCTACATTTATCAGACAGAAACCAGGAGTCTTTACTCCAGATATGGATTTATTGCTACAGTTGTTCCCACAAACCATAAAAATACTGCAGAATATTCAGCAACTGACTGAGAATTTATGCTAATAAAGTCACTCAAACTGTGGATTCACATTTGTTATTATATTTAGAAATTAAAAAGTAAAAGTTTGGGAACCACTGATCTAAGAAGCTCAATTATTTTATCAAAAGTTAGTCAAATAAATCTAACAGAGAACATGTTTGTTTGTGTAAAACTGCAATTATTATTATATTTTTGCACTTTATGGATTCAAAATCCTGAAATAATCTGCTGAGTCGGATTCTCTGACGTCCTCCACATGGCAGATCAGATGTCAGACTCGTGTTCTTGTCCGAAGCGTTGGTCAGGAGCGTTCCATCAAGTCTGATGTTTGCAGCGTCAAACATGCAGAGCTGTTTAGTCTGCGCGTTATCCGGGCCTTCTGTGCCTCCGCCCCCCCCCCTCTGACCTCATTAAACAAACCTCTCTCGCGCTGCCAGGTCGGCCGCAAATAAACACAGGCCGGGTCCAGCCGCGCGTCCCGCTCCGAACCCGTCCAGACGTGCATGTGGGAGGCGAGAGCTTTCTGTCAGGAGCTTCTCATGTGGTCGACATTAAGGTCCGTTTGTGAGAGAAACAATGGAGCTCCTTCAGGACTTTTACCTTTGAGGGTTCCACCAGGGGGCGCAGTGTGACCTCAGCCTGTCAGCTCCACAGTTGTTTATACTGACTATCAAATCCATGTGTGGTCACATGACCCGCAGTGGACTAATTGAAAGGACTGACGCCATCAGAGCCCGCCGCCGACGCCATGAAAACCTCAAACGGAGTTCCTGCTTATATTGACTCGAACTAAATAAGGAGGATTTTTTTTTTTTTTTTTTACTTTTGCAGATTTAAACCTAAATTTCACAAATTTAATCTACCGTATTTTCTGGACTATAAGCCGCTACTTTTTTCCTAGGTTTTGAACCGTGCGGCTTATAAAAAGGTGCGGTTATTGAGTTGACTTTTCTTCCACCACTAGGGGCGCTCTAACTGGAATTAGAATAAAAAATAAGACACACGGAAAATTAATTCAAATAAGTGTAGCCTACCCTACTAAATTGAGTGGATGCGGCTTATACACAGGTGCGCTCTATAGTCCAGAAAATACGGTAAATGTAAAATTAGTTTTTATGAAGCCGTTTTTCTTACAAATTGATAACCTTACTGCTTAGAGTGACACGATTATCGTGACATTTAATGCTTCATGACTTCCCTTATAGATCAAACTCTGAATAGATAGACTCGCTTCTCTCTGTAATTATCGATCAGCTTCAAAAGAAACAGACGTGAAGAAGCGAGAACCGAGTTGGTTACATTTGGTGGACAATTAAATTATTCAACGTTCTTACATTAACAGAAATCAATTTTAAGGGATCAATAAGATAAAAAAAATCAAAAGAACTGAATTTAAATCAAGCTTAGATAAATTTATTCTAGATCTGTGGAGCATAGAAGCTGAATGCAGCATCTCCACGTTTAGTCTCAGCCGCCTGCACGTACACAGGACGATACTTGAACCGTACAATACAGTGACCACAGGTACGACACTAATGACTGTCATCCACTATCAGGTCATCTGCTCTGTTTTTACACCTTTTATGTTTCTCCATGGTTTAATTAATTTATTAAATATTCAGTTTTCTGCCACCAAAGCCCGTTCTCCTGCGTTTGGGTTCTATGTCACCTATTCCTGACAAACTGTAGTGTAGACTCATCCAGCAGTGAAGAGCGTGCACGTTCACGTGAACAGTACTAACGATCTCCAATACAGTCCATGGGTTTAATGGGAGTTGAAAAAAAGACAAGTCTGTATGAAACTTACTTATCTTCCCCGCAGCATACCCATAGATAAAATGTACACAAACTGTTTCTTTCTACGTCAGCATCCTTGATTTCCTCCATAAAGGTTTGACATTTTTTTTTTACCTGCAGACAGGATTGTTGGGACTAACAGGGGGTGGGGAAACTTTTTGACTTGTGGGGTAAAAAGCTATTTTAAACTGGACAGAAGAGAGCCGGACCAGGACCAGATACATGGGGTGGTTTGGTAATCAACAGAAAGAAATAACATCAAATCTGAATAGAAACATTTTTATTTTGAGTAAAACCAATATAGAGCATTTTTTGGGGTTTAATTTCAAAACTGTAACTTGTGTTTTCGTTTTAGCGCCAGTTGCACCGACGGTTTGATGTTTTTCATGTAAAACTGTAAACTTAGAGAAATGCTGCGTACGTGGGGTGTTGAAACAATTGGAAAAAGGACCGTTCTACTCAAAAAACACTCATAAATGTAAAAAAAATGACAACAAATTCCTCCAACACTACAGAATTGAGTAAGTTTCTCCACCTAAACGGCGGTCAGTGTATTTATAGTGTGGCGTCTGTGGGGAGACTCCACAACTATAGGGAAAATAAAAGATATTAGGATTATCATGATTATGTAATCCCATTTTGCGGGCCAGATTAAATAGTATAACGGGCCGCATGTGGCCCCTGGGCCGGAGTTTCTCCACTCCTGTGTTGGATTTTGACTCTGAAAACGGAGAAAAGACCAAATATGAGCATAGAGGTCTGGCCGGTACATTCTGGATTATGAGGTTATTCCTGTACGTTGGTGCTAAACCATTCAAAGGTTTATAAACCAGTAACAGAACTTTAAAGTCTATCCTCTGGTAACCAGTGGAAAGAGCTCAGAACTCCAGCAGAGTTCTGAATCAGCTGCAGTTTCCTGATAGATGTTTTTGGTAGTCGTGTAAAAACACTGTTACAGTAATCAGGTCGACTAAAGATGGACGCTTAAACTCGTTTTTCTATGCCATGATCAAAATGTGGGGCTGTGTCTACACCTAAATTTATGGTCTGGTTGGTGATTTATAGATGAGTAGATTGAAGTAAACCTGCAATCGTTTCTCTTTCAAACACAATAACCTCAGTTTTGTTTTGGTTTGGCTAAAGTAAACAGTGACAAATCCAGTCATAATTATCCATATATATATATATATATATATATATATATATATATATTATATACACACAGAGGTTTTGTCTCTTGTTGTTACTGTAATATATGTTGGTGTGTCATCAGCGTAGCTGTGGTAACTAATATTGTTACTAACAAACAAAAGCAGAGGTTTTTATTATATTTATCTTTGTTTATGCTGAGGAATATTATCCCTAATGAAATGAATTCCAGCATCAGGCTGTATGAAGCCCCGCCCCCAGCTCTGACACCTCCAGGACCAAACTGGACCGTCTGAAGCTGCAGCAGGGAGTCTGCTCTGATGTTCTGAGAGCGCCGGCGGCCGGCCGGCAGCTCTCCGGCTGGATGGCGTGTTTGACCGCAGGAAGCGCCTTTGGTCAGGAGAACAGCTTGAAGTGGTTTGAGGCTGCAGGGACAGCTGTGAGGAACAAAGGGAACCGGTCTTTTCCTTCCACACGTCTGTCCTGCTGTCAGAGGGAGGAATGACGTCGTTTCACTGCAGCGTCCAGTTTTCTGTCAGAATCTGTTTGTTTTGTTTTAAATTCAACCATTTTTTACACTTCAATGTAACCAAATCTTTAAGTTTCATTTTAATTAAAAATACAAAATTTGACCAAACAAAATATATTTCTAATTAGAATTTTATTTAGTACATTTTCCGTTTTCCTGCATCCTTTAGGATTCCTCCGGATAAATGGGAACGTTTGCCCCAGCGGGGGGGCAGCTGGGGCAGCAGAAGGCTGCAGGCAACACGAGCAGCTGTTTAACACACAGTTGGTGTTAGAAGGCAAAGCGATCTGGGGTTTTTTTAACTTTTCTTTCTAAGATAATAAAAGCGTTGTAATCAGAAACTCTCCAGTGTAAACATCAACCCTGCAGCGCCGGATCACATCAGCATCTTTAGGGAGGTTAAAGGTCGACTCGTCTCCTGAGACTCTCATCCATTTATCCTCCAGTCCAGCTGGGAAGGATTCAAGGCATTCAAATGTTTTATTTTTATTCTCCAGGAATGAAATGTGGACTTTAAGAAAATAACTTTTATTCACCAATCCAGGAACAACTTGCAGATTTATTTCTGTGAAACACTTTCAAATGAACTTAACTTTCTCTTTTCTGATTTTTGTGTTTTAAGAGCCTTCTCGAACCAATCAGATTTAGTTAATGCATTGTTCCATTGTTTCTGTTTTAAAGTACTTAGAGGAAAGTTTCTCATCATTTAGAGAAAGCCCAAAAGCATTTAAATGTGTTTAAATTCCAGCTTCAGAGGAGTTTTAGAATAACTTTCTGTGAACTCTTCAAAGGAAAGTGTCCGTACAGTCATGTTAGAAATGGTTCCATTCAGGTTTTTCATCCGGTTGGCTCGATCCGATTCATTTGATTCTGAGAATCTGCCAATACGAGTCCTGATCCAATACTTTTGTGACATGTTGTAAATATGTCAATTGTCTCATCTGTAATGCTGCTGTGAAATTTCTATATCTTTATCTTATCTTATCTTATCTTATCTTATCTTATCTTATCTTATCTTAAAAAATTAACACGTTTAATAAACAGATCTGGTTTTTCCCCAATTTATGATTTAATGATCTTAATTTGATCTAACAGCTCTAAAGGTTATTTGAAAACTTACCTTTTTATTATGGCTTTTAATGCTCAGTATTCTGTGGTAATTTATATTATTTTATTTTTATGCGTTTTATTGTTTCTTATTTGTCTTTTATGTATTTTACTGCAGACTGCTTTTGTAATTTTATGCTGTTTTTTCATTTTCTGTTCTTAATTTGTCTTAATTTTAAACTTTCTTCTTTCTTTTATAAAGTGATATATAAATAAAGTTTATTCAATCATTCATTGTATCAGTTGATGCTTAAACAGTAGTAGCTTGCCTTCCTGTGCTTCCATAACAAATTAATTTATCTTTGTGATACGAATAAAGTTCAATTCAATAAAATAAACATCCAAATCCTGATTGGATGAAATTTGGCTGATCTTACTTCTACTAAAATCTATTTTGCTATTTTTATTTAACTCTTTTCATTTTTTTTTTTTTTTTTGCATAAATATTACTAAATATGTTAAATATTTTGCAGATTTAGGCAAGAGATTACGAAACATAAGAATATTTATCCTCGTGGGACTCCGTAGCTGACTTTCTTCAGAACAATTACCCATAATGCATTGTGTGTAACTGTTTGACAAAGGTTTTTAAGTAAATCAAAATATATATCTATATTTTTTTGAATGACCATTCGATTCGTGTCCGAAACCTCAAACTGTAAATGTTCCGAGCTTCTTAAAAGACTTATATGTGCTTAAAAATAAATAACTGCACGATTAAGCGATTAATTTGATGAATTTGACTTTTCCAGAGGTTGGGTGATGATGATCCAGCAGGATGACGTCCGTGTTTAATATTTTACCTCCAGAAACAAAAGAAAACTGTTTTTTGTTGAACTGTTTCTAAAGCTGATTGATTTTTATCTTTTTGATATTTTGGTTGTTTTAAACTTTAACTTCAAAGCCTTTTATTGAATCTAAATGAGAAACCCGATCACTTCCTGTCCTCTCGTAGCTCCGCTGCAGCTCGTCTCTGGTCGCTGCTCTTCATCCCGTCTTTCATCTTCTCTCCTGCAGGTATTCTGTCCTTCACAACGGGAACCACAAAGAGCAGGAGAAGAAGCCTCTGCACACGAACACAGAATCCTCCCACGAGTCCTGTTTGTGACCCACGGGGACTCCGCCGTCACCGCTCCGACAACCCGGGCTCCCCCAGCGCCGCCGGCTCCGCCGCGGCCTTCACACGTCCAGAACTGGAATCCGGACCCCGAAGGCGGACCGACGGGAGGAGGACTGGAGCGTGGCGACTGGAGCGTGGCGACTGGAGCGTGGCGGCTGGTTCGGGTGCTCGGCCAGAACCTGAGCGAGCTGCGGCTGGTTCCCGGGTCTGCAGGAGTTCTGCAGAGACTGAGCTGGCCCGGTCTGAGTCAGCGGAGAGCCTGGAGCAGGGCTGGACTTCAGACGGGACTCGTGACTGCGCTGGCAGACTATTATGTAGCCAAAGTGATTTTCATACCCATTCAGTGGACCTAATTCTGTTAATAAGATGCTCCCTGTCGTTTTCCAGCAAAGAAAGATAAAAATTAGATTTTTAAAATTGTTCCTTGTAAACGGAGATGAGGAGTGTTGATGTCTGAAAGGAGGAGGAGGAGGAGGAGGAGGAGGCATCTTTTTGTAAACATCACATTAAACATCACATGTCTGCTTTGACTCAGAGCTGTTTGTCTTTATTTTGAACCTCGGCAGCAGAAGTTAAGAGGATCAGGACGTCCACTTCCTGTTTCTCCGTGGTCGTTGGAGTGCAGATGCTGCTCCACTGTGAATTTTTTCTCTCCTCCTTTGAAAAGCTTCTCATTGGACCATGAATGCAGCATCTCCTCTCAGGTTCAACTCAAAGCTTCAATTATGACAGCTGCCACTTCAATCCGTGAAGAGATGTCTTCATTTACACTAACCGGCAGAAATTATTCTGACAGATGAGCGGGAAAGTGTCTGCTGTGATTCCAGCCCGTCCAGGAGAAACCACGCCTCCGGCTCAAGTAAGGCCACGGGATGTTTTCAGCATTTTATAAATGAAAAATGTTGAAAATGTCAAATAAAATCCATGATATTTGCTGTTTTGTTTAGTTTGAATTAACAGTAATCATTAACAGAAAGCATTTTACAATGGGAAGAAATCGATTCAACCAGATGAAACATCCAGAAACAACAGAAAATATATGAGTTCTGCTGGGAAAAAAAAAAAAAAAAAAATAGCACCAGGATTTTTCATTTTTCTTTGGTACTGTTTATCTGATTCTGAAGGAAGTTTTATTTTGAAAAACCACATCCGACTCATTCTTGGTCCATCCATTATTTTCTTTCTTTAGCTCCTCCGATTTCTAAAAACAACAAAAAATAAAAGAAATCTACATTTAAAAGACAAAAACAAAAGTCTTTCCTCCAAATACGGATTCAGTTGTTTCCATAATATATAATGTATATACTCAGCTACCGGATGTTGCTAATAAAGTTATTTAAACTGTGGATTCACACTTATTATTATCTTTAGACAATTTAATGACTTTATTTATGTTTATTCGTCACACCTTCAAAGTCAGACGAGAATGAAGTTGGCGTCTGAGTATTTTAAAAGAATGTCATGTAAACCTCTGTCAAAGGTTGAGTGTATTGTCATATTTTCTGGGCACTAATTAATTTTTTTAGGGCACAAATTATTATTTTGGAGGGACAAATTAATTGTTTTGTATGAATAAATTTATATTTTGTGGACAAAAAATAGCATCTTGTGGGACAAATAAGTATTTTGTGGACAGAAGTTGGCAATTTTTTGGCACAAATTGGTATTTTCTACCTAAAAAATTAGTGTTTTTTGAGCAAAAATTTGTGTTTTGTGGGCAAAAATAAGTATTTTCTATGCACAACAATAAAAATTGAGTGTTAAAAAAAAGTGTTTTCTATGCACAAAGTTGTATTTTTTTATCCACAAGTAGGTGTTTTGTGGGCAAAATTAAGTACATGTTTTGTGGGGAAAATACAGTATTTTATGAGCAAACATTAGTATTTTGTGTTTCATTTCTGCCAAAAAAAAGACACAAATGTTTTATAATATTAATTATAATAGTAAAAGGTGATGTAAGATTTTGTAGCTCCTACTGGGTTGTGGTCTGTAATAATTGGCCTCTTAAAGTGTTGAAGGTTGTAGATTTATGTAAAAAGTAACAGAAAAAAAAAAATTTTTAATTGATTTTATCTAAGGGTTAAAGGGTTTAAGAAAGATAGTGACAATTTTGAAACATTGGGTAATGCAATAATTCAAATTTGATGTACACATAACTGGATCATAAACAATTACTTATCATCTAATTTTGTGTTGTTTTAACACAAAAAGTATTCGTTAAAAAAGTGAATAACTATGGATGGCTTTTCTCAATAAAGTAAAAAAATAAGCTAAACTTTTCCCTTTTTTCATCATTTAATGGAAGCAGCCATTTTGAAACAAGCACTATAAGTCCCTCTACTGCCCCTAGTGGCATTATGATGCACTGCAGGGCAGACAACATGGACTAAATTCAATATTTTCTTTTTTATTGAAAGTTCAGATCTTGCTATTGAGATCTGGGCTTCAGAAATGTGTGCATCAAATATGTTACAAAGGGTTAAAAGAAGATTGTGGACGGGATTGACATTTTATAAACTCGAATGTTTTAAAACGTTGGAAACGTTAGCTTGAATGAGCGCCATTTTGACGCTTTTTAATGTCCTCATCACTTTCTGCCAAGTGGCCCCAAATGTTTCGTTCCACTTTTTAATTGACCTACAACTGATGGGGCCCAAAGGGTTTTGTTGGGTACTGTTGGGTCTATTTTACATTGGAAATGCTACAGGACCAGGACCGTACCAGACCGCACTGAACCGAACCACTTAATGGAAACGAGGCTTTAGCGACCGGTCCATAAAAATATTATCCGACATTCAACCGGCACATAACCTGGAAACAGTTGAGGAACGCCACTCCATTACACACGAAACTGCTCCACTTGTAACAAACCCGGAGGCTAACTCGTCATTTTTTCAGCAAACTCCTGGACTGACAAAATAATCTCTGATTATTAAACAAATATGTTGCAAACCCAATTTTATTTTATTTTGAGATTTGTTTGTGAAAATTTTAAAGTATGAAATCCTTTGCGGCCTTGTCTCTGTCCACAAGAAACTAACTGCATCCACTGCTCCTTGGTATCTTTGGTGATAATGAAAGCAGTAGAGTTTAAAGAAGAACGTAAATATTGTATTTCCACCCCGTGTGCTGCTATACTGCCCCCCGGTGGCTCATTAAAGTCTGATTTCAGGGAAGCAGAAGTTCAAAAAATCCTGCGATTATTTTTCTTTTGTAAAAATAAAAAAAGGTAAATAATAAAATTTACTTCAACCTGAGTTTCTGTTTTTTTGTGATTTTTTTTTATTTCAAAATTTAAGATTTTCAATTAAATTATTGGTTTAAGGGATAAAGCTATTCGTAGATCGGTAAATTAATTTTGTGGTGTTTAGATACAAAATCATGCAAATAAATAAAAGTACTTCAAATCCACTATTACAGTGTGTTTGAACATTTCTATTTCTACCCAGAATCCCTTGCTTTTAGGATTATATCATGGTGGGCTTTCTTCAAACTTTGCAATACTTTTTATTTATTTATGTTTATCTGGAGCTGGTTTCTGTCAAAACTCAATTTCTTTGTCTGAGGAGTTAAAAGGCTCTTAAACAGAGTTTTATAATTCAAGTGCAAATTCATAGCTGTTTTGTTCGCCGCCTGAAAATCTTCAAAAATGCAGCGTCAGTCTCTTGTTGGCTCCTATTATTCACTGCTGAATTCATGGAAAATTATTCCAGGCGGGATGAATGCGGATGAAGCCGCCGTGGGAGGACTTTAATGCCGCGCTCGGTATGTGTGGGGTAACTGCTTCGTTCTCGGGGGGGTTCAGTTCACTTTAGGATGCTGGAAGATTTAATATCTGTAAGGAGCTGACAGTCATGCAGAAGAAACGTGTCAAGATGCTGCAGAAAATGAATCATGTTCATGTGCATCACTGATGGTGTTTCATTGTTTTTACTCCAACACTTTCTTAGTTGTTTGTTGAAAAAAAGGTTGTTTCCTCAAAAATATTTACTTTAAAAAAAAAAACAATTAAAACAAGGGGTTAAATTTACCTTAACCATAACATTTGCCCCGCCCACTTATGCAAATCATTGTTTTTGCAGGATCAGACTCCCCAAACACGAAAAAGTTTTCTTTAAGTGTGTTTCTCACTTCAGGACATGAAGTGTATTTGGTCTGATATCATGCATCTTACATCTAAACCAGTAAAATGGCAAAAACATTGTTTTTTTTCGTATTTGCAGTCTCGTTTTAGGACTTTACCTCTGCTGAATTTTCACTCATTTTAACCTGGAAACACGGCTTTTCCGTTGTTTGGGTGGTTTTCCAGGGACTTCCCAGATTGACACGAATTTGTCATTTGATGCAAAAATTTTTTTTTGTGATTTGGGCAAACACAGATCAGGGAAAACTGTGCAAACTAAACCAAAGGAGCTGATTTATCTTTCAACTTAATGATGGAGTAGTCTTCATTTTGTCATCGGAATAAACTTAAGATTCTAAAATTTTAATTAGTCAAAAAAATCGATTTAAAATAAAGTTTGATTAAATCTGTGTCACTCACTATAGGGGAGCTTCATCTGCTCATTTATTTAACTTTCAGTCCATGTTCATAATAACATTTTGAGTCACATTTATTTATTTATAAATGATAAACATGCTCTAAAATGTCCCAAAAATACAATATCAACACAAAATAAAACTAGAAATGTATATTAGCAATATAAGAAGATAAAAAAACAAATGTATTGTATATATTATGGATATATATCTTAATTTTCTTACAAATCTTGTTTAATTTAAACTGTATTTTCAATGTTTTCAAGATTTATCTGAATTACTGATACTTGTTGCAGCAAGTATTGTTAAGTTTCCTTAAGATGCAATAAAGGTTACAGAATAAAGAAGATTGTTTTAGGTTGTTTAAAAATAACAGTTATGGCCTAAAATAACTGATGACAACAAACTTGATTTTAAGCAAAAGGAGACACGCAGTCACAACAATCGTATTAATCGAGTTTTTGACAGAATTGCTCGAAGACTTCAGTTTTTATTAAACATTTAGGTTCATCCTGTTTGGGATGAGATTATGTGACTATAACTGCAGAGCTTTGAAACCAAACCACAACACCATGAAGCAACAGGTTTAACAAACACTCATGCATCAAGCATCTGCCCTTTTTTCATCTCCATCAATCAAATCCAGGTGAGTTCTATTCAGATGCTGCATTAATGATCTGGTTTCAGGTTTTTGAAATCAGAAAATTTCCATGGAAGCCTCAAAGAAGAACCAACTGAGCTATAACCCGTTTATGTTTGATGGGACGATTTTAGTTTACATTTTTGTTTTTCTTCAATTTTGTCCTGTTTTCTGCACCGTAGTTTTCATGGTAAATTAATTGAGACTGGAGGAGGTTCTTCTAAAACCTCACCAGCAAAGGAAAAGTATTTCTCTACAGATGGAAGAAGACCCAGAGCGCTGGTTGAGAATCTAAAGGTTTGTTTTTACCAGACTAGTTCATCCTTTCTTATTTCTAATGACATGTTTACACGTTTTTGTTTGTTTTTTTATCAGCTTAATTTTTTCTTTTAGAACTGATTAGAACCAGAAATCTTAAATCGAACAAAATAAACTCTTGTCTTCATTTGTAAACTTTGCAAAATGTGGTTGAAGAAAGTTCCTTTTCAACATTTTAATGATTTAGTTTGAGGCTTGTGGTAAATAATGTGATGAAATCCACTTTTGAAGTCCCTTCAGAATAAAGTTTCTGCCTCTTTATATGAATGATTCATGTCAGGCATTTAAAGATGGGTCATTTGCATGTTGGGGGTGTTGACTTTGCATCAGAGACCTTCCCTCCGTCTTGACTTTAAATCACATGACCTTGACCACTTTGCAGAATAAACTGAATAAAAACAGGCGTTTAAAAGCACTAAACTGGTTTCCTCGGGGGTTTTCTCCGTGAGCTTTTTATCGACGTGATGCATTTCTATTTCGCTTCTTCTGTTCCATCACTCGGTGGCTCCCACTTCTGCTGGCAGTTTCCATGACATCTGCTGGTCTCCAGCTGGGCGTGAGTCGGCATTAAAGGCTGGAGAAGTTTGTGCAGCTGCGTGGGAAGCTTCTTCACAGTCTGACATTAAGAAACTCAAGCTGCCCGCCTACCTCAATAAAAAGAGATTACCTGCAAATGGGAGACGAAACATGGAGGAGCAAAAAGTCTGTTGTAGCGGAGAACATGTGAAGCAGCTCTATCTCAGAAAATGGAGGCACTTTCGGGTCAGAAGTCTTCTTTCTCTGCCTCCACTTCAAAGAGGGAGAGTTTCCCTCCACCTGTGAAGAGATCTGTGAAATCCGG
The DNA here is from genome assembly GCA_003999625.1 of Oryzias javanicus. Classification (NCBI taxonomy): domain Eukaryota; kingdom Metazoa; phylum Chordata; class Actinopteri; order Beloniformes; family Adrianichthyidae; genus Oryzias; species Oryzias javanicus. Next base: position 2,581,555 of record CM012446.1, read on the forward strand.
CGTCAGGCTTCAAAGCCTTCGGCTCATTAGAGGGGCTTCTCTGAGCTTGATACTTACATGCCACGATGACCTCAGAGTTCTGGAGGTGAGATGTCCAAAGGTCTCGCTGGATTATTTGCCAGAGATGAAGATTACCGAGTGGCTTCCCAAACCTGGACAGCAAAGCTCAAACATTCTTAGGGGAGAAGCCCTCTCCTGAATCTGATTAAGGGGAAAAGAGTTGCTGTCATTCCCTCCGAGACAGCTGTAAAAGCTCTTTGTATGGAAGGAATGAAGAAAAACAGGCCACTTTTTGCCCCTACAGCAATTTAAAACTGGGTCTGAACTTTGCTGACTGATGGAAGTCCTCTAGCTGGAAAAAACATCTAAACTTTTAGCTTTCTGTGTTCAATATTTTTCAGGTCGTGCATAAAAAAATAGAACAGAAAACTAACAAAATGTTGATCTGAATGGAATAAAAGAGGAGATTTTAGGTCAGCTCTCAAAAAAAAAAAAAAAAAAAAAATTAGCTTTTATGTTTTCAAAATGCATTTGGAGGTTACTGAGTCTGTATTTGACTCCTACAATTTACAGAGTGCTGTTAGGAGAACTTACTGCAGTGTTTGTGAGAAATGCATTAGACATATGCAGAAATACCTATACAGTTCTGGTTCAAATATGTCAGCATAAAAACACATTTGCTGCCCTCTTAGTTCTGGTGGATCCACTCCATTGGATGATGTTGCTGCGCTTGAACTTCAGATTTTAAATGTTAGGGAAAATTAAAAAAAACACCTGTACACAAACAGCAATTTAAAGATAATATTAGACAATTACATTTAATTCAAGGTCAAACTGCTTTCTAAAAAGTGAAAATATTTGGGAAACATTTTTTAGTTTAGAGATGATAAACTGATGAAAAAATGGGTGAAAATGCACTCTTAAAGAATGATTTGTTTAATAATATTTTTTACATAAATGTTTGCACTTATTTTGCGAATTTCATTTTAAAAAAGCTGTGTGGGGCTTATTAAAAAAATATTTTTTTTCGAGGAGTTCTCAGACAGAAAACTTTCTGTCTTTTGTCCCTTCAGGAGTCCCGTAGTATTCAATTTCGCGAGGTAGCCGCCATCTTGCTTGGTAAGAAATCACAAATCTTAACGTTTTGGCTCTTTAAATGTTCATTTACGGCTGGTTGTGTATAGTCTGTATTGATTGTGTATAAAGTTGATATGCTGTTTATTGTGTTATGTTGTGTATTAACTTATGAAGTTTGATTTGTGGCGTTTGTATCTCTCAGGTCAAATTTGTGCTTTTAAGTTAATTTAGTTCCAAGAAAATACCAGTAAGAAAAAGTTTAAAAGTAAAACAAGATAAAAATCGATTGAAAAGAGGGAAAAAAATAGGTAGGTAATACAATAAAGAGAAAAAAGGCATTTGTGGGGTAAAGTTAGGAACTGATTATAGTTGGGACAGTGGATTCAGCCGAGGTGATTTGGGTGTGGCACTTCCGGTGAGCGCATTTATTTATTGATTTATTTAACAATTTCAAGGACAATAGAATTAAGCACAAGTCCAAACAGCAGAGGGATGCAAGTAGAGAGAGAAAACAATGAAATAAAAACAATGATTAAAAAGAAAGAGAGAAAACAACAATATTAAAGCAAAGGAAGCTAGAAATTTTCTGAAAGTATAATTATTTCTTCTTCTTTGTAAAGTTTCAGGTTTCATAGCAATTTCGATCTTAACATGGTCAACACACAACAAAAAATATGTAGTTCTCTACGAAATACACGCAACTTTGGTGTGGATTTTAAGAGTTATTTTTTATGTATAAAAAATTTACCTTATCAAATTTTTGGAAGGGGGGGGGTTTCTAAGTTGATGCAGTGTTTTGCTAAAGATATTCATTTTTAAAGAAAATTTCAATATCATTTGGGAAGGTCTCTGTACTTTTCACCCCACTTTATACCTGCAAACCGCCTTAAAGTCCCATTTCAGCTCATTTCAGCTCTTTTTTCCACTGTAAAATCATTCCAGTAATCTTTAATTATGATTATGCAATTTTTAGGGAAAAATCAAAAAGCCTATGTTGTTTTTTTTAAACATATTATCTGCAAATTCAACACTGGTTTATGGGTGGGACTGTCGATGAGGAAATTAGCTCCTTTAATGTCCCTTTAGCCCTTTAATTACACTCTGCTGACAGTTTATAGCATTTCACAAGTCCAACCTAACATTAGCGTAGATAAAAAAAACAGAGAACACTATTGGAGCAATGCAGCCGTACGGTTTAGAGCCAAAAAGCAGCTCAAGCGAGGAAAATAAGACGCTAAAAGATCGATTTGTCGATCCAAATGTGGCCATTTCAGTAGCTACAGCATTACTCTGAGGATTTTTCAAGCATCCAGTTTTCATCCAACTCGACTTGAATTAAAACATACAGACAACAACAAGGTTTTAATTTTAAATTATTTTATATTGGTCCTCTTTTATGAGAAAATTGCTACAAAAATATTTTAAAGACACAAAAAAGACGATTTTCTGGAGTGGATCTTTAAATTTTTCTTTGTGGAGTTCTGCAAAGATCCGTTCTTGAGCCACTGCATTTTGACAAGTTTAAAGAAACCTGCTGCTGCGTTTCATACGACTCACTCGCAGATTTGTTAATTACTGGTTCTTTAAATATTTTATTGTGAAAAATACTTCAATGACCAACAGCAGCAGAAGACCTGAGACACATTCTGTGTTCTTAACAAAACCTTTGAACGCTTCATTTTGCCTGCAGATTGATCATTGGATTTAGAAAATATTTTTTTTTTTTTTAAGAAAAGCTCCTATTTATATGAATACATAATGTATCTCTTTTAAATGAAACCGTAAAGAGACAAACTCACGGGAGAGATGTAAACAAGCAGCATAATCTACAACGAAGAAAAAAGTGTCTTTCTATGTGAAAAAAAGAGCATAAGCTTCTCAGATGTTTCTCTTTCTCCATGCAACATTTCTGATAAGGCTAATTAAAGATTAAGGAGACGTTGATCCTGGTGGTGACTTTTTGTGACTGGAGTGTGGGCGTCGGCCCAGCTGGCTGATTAAAATGTCATTTAAAGGCTTATTTGGCTGAAATGAGAAACGCTGATCCGGTTTTGTTGTGGAAGCTTTGACGGCTTGGAGGCTCTCGAGCAGATTAAGTCAACAATTCTGGGAAAAAGCTCCTGAAGATAAAGTGTGTGAAGGATGTTATCTTAATGGACACACTCGAAGGGATGAATGGATGGAGTGTAAATCTCCGATTTCCAGTCTAGATCAAAAACAGGGAGAAAGGACTCAGAACATCAGCAGTTCTTCTCTGATTCTTTTTAAAGCTTCTTGTTTGAGTTCATTAAGGTTCTTCCTCATGGTTGTGTCACAGGAAGGTGTTTCAGGGCGCAAACTATAAAATACTGTTGACTCAGACATAAGGGGATGAAGGAAACTGTTTTATAGGTTTATGGACAAAAAGAAGCGCATGGATAACACAGAGAAGTGAAATAAAATGTTTGAACCTGAAGTGCAGGATGTTTACCTTCTGCGATCGCTCGGTTTGTGATCCGTGAAGAGACTGAACGCGGTCCAGAGATCAGGATCTGGCATCTAAACATGCCCGATCGTAGATCTAGACCAGGGGTCTGCGGCCCCAGAGCCACATGTGGCTCTTTTATGTCTCCATGGTGGCTCTCTGGCTGAAGAAAAATAAAATAGTAGTAAATTTAAAAAAAAAATGGGAAATTAGCTATTATTTTTGCAACATACTAACATTTTTGGCTAATGTGTTACCTACTGGAGTTTTTAGGCTAATTTTGAATTTTAGCTTCTATTTTAGCCACATGCTAACATTTTCTGATAAATTTTATGCTAATTTGGAGTTTAGCTAATATTTTAGTAAAATGCTAATGTTTTCAGCTAAATTGTTATCTACTGAAATTTTTTTGATAATTTAGAATTTAGCCTCTATTTTAACAACATGCTAACGTTTTTGACTAATGCGTTATCTACTGGAGTTTTTAGGCTAATTTAGAATTTTAGCTTCTATTTTAGCAACATGCTAACGTTTTTGACTAAGTTCGTTTTCTGAGGAATTTTAGGCTATTTTGGAGTTCAGATGGTAATTAAGCAACAAGCTAGCTTTTTTTTTGGCAGATTTGGCCTCTAATTAGTTTTTTATGCTAATTTGGAGTTTAGCTAATATTTTAGCAATATGCTAACATTTTTAGCTAATTTGTTATCTACTGGGAGTTTTAGGTTAATTTTGAGTTTAGCTTTTATTTCAGCAACATTCTAAAAATGTTGCCGTATTTAATTTACAGAGAAATTGTATACTAATTTGAAGTCCAGCTAGTAATTAAGCAATGAGGTAGCTTTTTTTGCTACTAAAGTTAAAAACGTAAAAATAAATACCTCTTTGAGGGATGCTAGTTTCTTTTTATATATTTTGTTGCTTTTGTTTGTGCCAAAATAGACATTATTCACATTTATGAAAAAAAAAAAAAAAAAAAAAGAAGGTTATGAATGCAAATCCACATGTCTTAAAGGCTAATGTAAGTCAATGCGGCTCTTTCTAAGTTTTGATCAGTAGAAAACGAGCCCAAATGGATCTTTAACTGTTAAAGGTTGCCGACCCCGGAGTTAGGCAATGTGGAATTTTTTACATCTCGATATATATTTTTTCCCATATTGTGCAATGACAATATATATAAAAAAATAAACCAAATAACTATATTTGTCATATTTGAACGCTTTGCAGCTCATAAAAGAAATGTATAATTGTCACCAGGTTGTTTAGATTTTAATATTTATTTTTTATGCCTCCTGGACTCCTCCCTGGAGAGGTGTTCCGGGCATGGCCCACTGGGCGGAGGCCCCGGGGAAGACCCAGGACACGCTGGAGAGACTATGTCTCTCGGCTGGCCTGGGAACGCCTCGGGGTCCCCCCAGAGGAGCTGGAGGAAGTGGCCGGGGAGAGGGAAGTCTGGGCATCTTTGCTTAGACTGCTGCCCCCGCGACCCGGTCCCGGATGAAGCGGAAGAAGATGGATAGATCCTACTTTCAACATTACAGATGTGCCCAAAATCATGCAACTAGTTTTTTAAATAACCAAGAAAAGGTGTGTGTGCGTGTGTGTGTGAACTAAACTCAAAATTAATTCAAAAACTGTTCAAGTTTCGAAAGAGAATATAAATAAAACAGACCACTAAACTGTTCCTTCAGTTTCATTAGCATCATGCTAATGCTACATTGCGGTCACCAAATCAACACTTTATATTGAAGTTTCTGTTCCTGCTATAAATCCAGCGGGTTTGTCTTCCAGTTCTGACCGGCTCCAGTTAAAACCCACCAGATGTTCCACTTCTTCATCAGCCAAAACTAAACGTCACACAGAGAAGATTAGCAGAAGTGACCGTGGAGGTACGGTGACTCGTGAGCGTTTGTTTATATGCATGCAGGTGAAGGAAGTTGAGAGGAACATTTTTACCAAGATGAGAGCTAATAAGCATAAATAATTAATGAATTAATCTGTCTAACTTTTACTCGCCAGAGGAGAACACAACTGGCAAATGTCAATTTTGAACCCTTCAAAATTCAAGTCTATCTCTATAGAATCATTCGTCTTTCGAGAAGAACTTCTACACACCTGAGCGTGGTCCTGAAGTCAGCGATGCTTGTGTTGTCTGAGATCGTTAAAACCACAACATTTGTTTTCTAATTGGATTGCAGACGTGTGGACATTTGAGAAAAATTGTTTTAAAACTGAAAGAAAACTTCTCTTTTTTTCTACCTTCAGATGCTGAACACATCTATGTTTTAAGATTTTAACTGTTTTTTCCAGGAGTGTTGGGAAAAATTGATTTGATATTTTTGTGGTGATACTATCGATTTTAAAATGCTGACGAGACAATATTTAATGAATCATTTATACTTGTCCTCAGTGTCTTATTTTTGTTTTACAACTCTTTCCCGACAACAAGATCTTACAAGAACCAGCTCGTGTTAAATGTTCAGTCAGCCTCGCTGTTTTGGTTATTATGAGACATGAACTACTTAGTTTTGACTTGGGATGGGTACCGAACCATAATGCCAAACTCTCGCCAATACACACCCCTGGTTTTTACTGCGAAGGGTCAGAGTCAGAAGCTGCTGCACAAACACATCACAAAGGAATTGAAATACTCTGTAGTTCTGACCCAGCAAGTCTACTTCATCCTGGAATTTAATCCAAGTATCTCCCAGCACAGATCCAGATGGATAAACAGGGTTTAGAGAACCTCAGCGCGTGTCCCTGCCAAAGAACAAACACTTGTAATTAAAGATTGAAATGCGTTTTCAGATTTATTCTGGCACAATCAGAGGTCTTACTGTGTGCAAACAGTCTTTGTCCCACTTCTAATCTCAGTTTGGACTCCAGAGACGAAACCACGTCAGAGCTGATGGAGCGCTTCCACGCAAACAGCACAGACTCGGCTACCTGTTCAGGTCTGAACCAGCAGTTCTGGGGTTGGATTCAGGTTCAAGGAACCGCCCGTCTTCTCACCTGGCCTTAAGATTAATGACCTCATGCTGTCAGACTTTAAGTCCTTCAAATCCTCCGATGGCTCACAGAAACTGTAGTTTTTGTTTTTACTTTGTCCTCTTAGATTTGTTTTAACCCACATTTACATACAGTAGGGCTGCCACAAACGATTATTTTAATAGTCGACTAATCACCGATTATTTTTTCCGATTAGTCGACTAATCGGGTCATGCACAAACTGGATGTAAAACACACATCTTAACCATTATTAGCTTTAAACAAACTAAATACTAAATATATCCACACAAGCATTATCTGCGAAAATGCTTGTGTGAATGCTGTAAGCTGAATTTTGAAGCTGAAGCGAGTGACGACAGCGAAGGTGCTGAAATTGATAGCTAAAAACACTAAAGCTGATAGCCATTAAAATATTAGCTAGATGCCAAATTAGCCTAAAAAAGAATTAAAAGCATCAGCTGGCCAAAACTGCTAGCATGTAGCTGACATATTAACTTAACTCCAAAATAGCCTTAAAAAACTGAAAGAAATCCTAAATTTTTCCAAAATAGCTAGCATGTAGCTTAAATATTAACTAAATTCCAAAACACCCTAAAAACTTTTTTTTCAAAAAGTTTAAGTTAGCCAAAACAGCTAGCATCTAGCTGAAATATTAGCTAAACACCAAATTAGCCAAAAAAACAGAAAAAAAGCTTAAATTAACCAGAATAGCTAGCTTGTCGCTGCAATATTAGCTAAACTCCAAATGAGCCTAAAAAATAATTTAAAAGCCTCAGCTAGCCAAAACTGCTAGCATGTAGCTGACATATGAACTTAACTAAAAACTGAAAAAAAATCCTAAATTTTCCAAAATAGCTAGCATGTAGCTTAAATATTAGCTAATCTCCAAAACACCCTAAAAAACTTTTTTTTAAAAAAAAAAGCTTAAGTTAGTCAAAACAGCTAGCATCTAGCTGAAATATTAGCTAAACACCAAGTTAGCCTAAAAAACTGAAAAAAAGCCCAAATTAACCAGAATAGCTAGCTTGTAGCTGAAATATTAGCTAAACTCCAAAATAGCTTAAACAAACCTTGATAAATGCCAAAATAGTCTAAAAAGCTAGCATATTTTAATTATAACTTTCAACTTTACGACACTCTAACTCCATATATTATAAAGTAACGACTAATCGACTATTAAATTAGTTGTCGACTATTTTAATAGTCGATTAGTCGACTAATCGTGGCAGCCCTAACATACAGACCAAATTATTGATGCACTTTTGAGAAACGTCTTTATCTTCTTTGGATTTGTGCTGTAAAATATATATAGTTTTACATTTAAATGAATAAAAAAAGCGGTCTCTGAGCTTGGGTTGATGGATGTTTGTGGACGACTCTGTCAGCACTTGGCAGACGTTACGGTCTCTGAATCCCAGAGGCTGTAACAGAATCAAAGTCAACCTGATTCCAAACTGGCTGCAAAAAGATTCATAAAAAATACATCTCACTACAAAGTCCATGAACCTTTCAGCCAATTTAGAAAGAATATGTTGTGCGTTACGTGCATGTAGACATCATTTTTTAATTCTGCTTTATTATTTATGACTGTTTACATGAAGGTTTGCTGATGCAAGTCGTGCTCCACGTTTGGATGATTAATCTCCCAGAGGACGCAGCTGCATTTTCAAAGCTTAAAATACAAATGTTGGTGCTGCTTCCTGCAGAGAACAGTTTGAAATCATTTTAATTACTTTTCATTTCTGACAGTCGCACCTTCCGACTCTTAAAACTGCAGGAAAAATATCTTTCAACAAGAAACCAGATGATTCGTTTTTTCAATCAGAAACAATCAGATCTGTTTGTTTTTCCTTCTCAATCCATTTTTTTTTTCTTTATTTCTGTGATTTTTTTTATTTTTTTTCTCCAAAGTGAAAAGAAAACTCCAATAATTAGCTACTTACTGATAAATAGAGCCATTAGGAACTGTTAACTCTGAATTTTAATCAACCTTTCAGGTTGTGAACTGAAATCCGAACTGAAATCCATTTTGACTTTGAACTTATGAATGTTAAACGGAAGTTCAAAACCCAAAAACATGAAGATTCTTGGAGAAACAGGATTAAAGGAATTCAGACTCAAACCATCACTTTGAATGTGAGAAATGTAAATGTTAACTTTTCAGAAGGTGGAGGAGTTTAAATATCTTGTGTTTTACGGGTGAAGGAAGATCGGATGACCCGGTCCAGATGAGCGGAAGAAGATAATGAATGGAGGGTTTTGTTTCTGGTTTAGGGAAAACTTTACCTTTTGAGTTCTAACTTTTCTTCTAGTCTAGTTGTTTTCTTTTGACAACTTTGTTCAGGAGTCAGAATCCTCTGATTGAATAGTTCTGCATTTTAAAACAAATTTCCTTTTATCATAGTTCTGCTTTTCTTTGGGATTTGCTTCAGTCGATCCTCTGGTTATGACCTGGTGGATTCACTCTGTGGCGTTCTTTGTGAGGACACGACGACAGATGCTCCAAACGACCATTGAGAATCTGTAGATCTGCTAAAGTAAATGCAGAAATGAAGACGGCAGCAGCCAGGATGTCATTTCTGACTCGCTCAGCCAGATTATTCAATAATTCTACAGAGAAAAAGTGAAAGTAAATTGTTTTATGAAAAGATTTTACATTTGATGCAAGCAGAGAGGAAATTACAATGTAATTATAAAATAAAATGTTGTGGTAACTGTTTAAGGAACTTTTTTATTGATTCTTTGCTGTCGACTTTTGCCGTTTTCACGCTCCATGAAATGTTTTAATTTCTATCACATTTCTGAAACAGCAGTTGCTGCTGGGAATTCTATTCTGAAATATTTTCTAAGAAAATGAAATTGCCTAAAAGTAATCATATGGGATTTATTGTTGCTATGGCAATGATGTAGCTGTGTCGGGTGTGAACTGCTAAAGAAAATGGGGATGTTGTGATTGACATCAGGTCTGCAAACATTCATCAGTTCAAGAAGAAAGTTGCTGTCGATCATTGTCTCTATGAAGACTGACGCTGTCAAGCGGTTTGAGCTTCTTAGAATGAAAGGCACTATAGAAATAAATAAAGTTTGAGTTTAACCAACGTGGATCTTTCTGTTATTGGGAATTTCACAATAAAGCTCCTTTAGATTTGACTTTTACTGCACAGTGTTCAATTGAGTTGATTAGTTCTTTCTTTATATTATATGGAGTTAGAGTATAGTAAAGTTGAAAGTTATAATGGTATTATTCTAATTTTTTAGATTGTTTTGGCATTTATTAAGGTTTTTGTTTTTTGTTTTGCTTTTGAGTTTAGCTAATATTTCAGCTACATGCTATCTATTTTAGCTAACTTTGGCCTTTCTTTGTTTTAGGCTATTTTGAAGTTTAGCTAATACTTTAGCTACATGCTAGGTATTTTGGCTAATTTAGGCTTTTTTTTTTAGGATATTTTGAAGTTTAGCTAATATTTCAGCCACATGCCATTTTTTTCTTGGCTAATTTAGGATTTTTTCCAGTTTTTTAGGCTAATTTAGAGCTTAGTTTACAGTTTAGTTGCATGCTAGCTATTTTGGCTAATTTTGGATTTTTTCAGTTTTTTCGGCTAATTTGGAGTTTAGCTAATATTTCAGCTACATGCTAGCTATTTTAGCTAATTTAGGCCTTTCTTTGTTTTAGGCTATTTTGGAGTTTAGCTAAAATTTTAGCTACATGCCATGTTTTTCTCTGCTATTTTAGGATTTTTTTTCCAGTTTTTTTGGCTAATTTGGATTTTAGCTAACCGCTCAGTTGCATGCTAACTTTATTTAGTTTTTATCTTAATTTGTCTAATTAAGAATTTTTTCAGTTCTTTGGTGCTAATTTTGAGTTTAGCTAATATTTCAGCTGCAGGGTAGCTATTTTGGCTAATTTAGTATTTTTTCAGTTTTTTAGCCTAATTTAGCATTTAACTAATATTTTAACTGGCTTTCAGCTTCAGCATTTTTTCCTATCAATTTCAGCATTTTCAGCTATCGTCACTAGCATCTTCAGCGGCCAAATTCATCTTGCAGCATTCACTATTGCGGGTAAAGCTAAATATGTAGTTTTTCATAAGTTCAAAGCTAATGATAGATAAGATGTGTCTTTAATATCCAGCAATAACACCCTTATCAAACACAATTGAAGGAAAATTTACTAACAGAAATAATGACCGAAAGCTTTTTTTCAACAATTGAGTTTATTTTTAATGTATCACAATTTACCTGCAGTTTCTTTGTGAGAAATCATAAGGTTGGTTAGGGAACATATATATGAACACAAATGCACCCACACATGTAGATGATGGAGATGATAAAGCAGTCAATCCACACAGCTAGTCTTCTTAATCAGGAAGAGAAAATCCTCCCTGAGACTTTAATGTGGTTAAAGACAGCTGTCTGTGGGGGCAGCAAGCAACACGGCGCTACCACAGCTCCAGCTAAAGCCAACCTCCAACATGTAGTCAAAAGTCCAGAGGATGTGGTCTAAATAATTAGATATTAGCATCTGAATTTAGCATATATGTGCATATAACACACGATCTTCCTACTGGTTGCTACCATCGGCTTAAAACATTTAAATCAACAGAAATGAGAAATAAGACGACATTCTTTGACACGATTCAGCTCTTTTGAAGTTTGATAAATAAATCCAGTTATTAAGACTTGAAAATAAAAAATAATTAATGACTTTAAAGATAAGTAGTTTTATGGTTGAAGTCTCTGTAGATCCATCCAGTTCCATCAAAGGTAAAAAAAAAAAAAAAAAAAAAAAAAACAATCTAGACTCGATTCATCTTTTTTCATTGAAGATGTTAATCAAATCCTTTGGAAGATTTCTGACAGTAAAATTAAAAAATCATGTAGATTAATTAAATAGATTAATTAAAAAGAAAGTGTTGTTTGTATTCAAAAAATGTCTTTTTTTTAGGCAACCTGCAGCGTTGATGTTCACGACCTCTCACCTGACGCTTCTCTTTTTTTCTTTACAGTAAACCTAAAGCCACTTTCTGCTGAACATGTCCATCAGGAGGTCACATGATCACGTGAGTCACATGACAGAACTGTATTGTGTAAAGGTGGCTGCTCTCCGCCTCACCTGCCGCCTCCATGCTCCACCTTGTCTGCGCTGTCAGCAGTGACCTTTAAAACGGAGCCTCTGAGGAGGAACTGAGCTCCTCCAACAAGGAGGGCCAGTCCATGATGGGAAGAGACACTGGTGGAAACGAACTGCTTTTTATTGGGAAAGGGCAACACATTTATAAACATACATGTATATATTTACATATGTGAAAATGTAAAACTGAGGCTGAACTGGAGCTTGTTACCCAGGAGAAGACCTCTAAAAATGCAGTATGACAGTAAATTAATGACAATATTTATTGGAAATAAAGTCAAATCATGTATAAAGAGAAGAGTGTGACTGTGGAGCAGCTTTACTTGTTTGTAACCACTCAGTGTTCGTAAATGAGGAGAATAGCAAGACGCTGGTTCTGTATTTTATGTTTACGAGGAAGAGAATGAAAGCATAGCCAATCTAAAGATATAGAAAACACTCTCTGCTCTGGAAGTTACAATCAGGTTCATTTTAAGATGCATTAAAAACCAGATTGTAATAAAAAAAAGAGAAAAATCCCACTTTAAAACTAAAAAGCACACGCTGGAAGTTTGAAAGAACAATTTAAAATCTGAAAAGAAAGAAACAAACAAACCAGAAATTGTTCAAAAACCCACTACAATTAAAATCATCTTGTTTGTGTTTTTAACATGTTCTTGTAGCATTTTTCTCATAATAGAGAATCTGCGTTTTTGAGTATTTCTTAATTCGAATTGTGTTGGATCAGAAAACCGGATGCTTGAAAATGCTCAGACTAATAACACAGCTGCAGAAATCGGTGTGCGAGACACGATGCGTGTCCAATACTCGAGCTGTAGCGAATAGCGGACGACTGGATTGATCCATTATTTCTCGTCATTATTTTTGTGCCACTAATGTTATCTTGAGAAGGAAAGTCCGGCTCCATAAATGATTATGTTGTCAAGATCCTACACATTCGGATTCATATAAAGGGAAATCTTTGGAGTTTGATTGTAAAGCAGTTTCAACAGTTTCCACATGTTCCTCCTTCAAGTGTTTTTCAAGTCCTCTCTGATATAGCTGAATGAAAAAGTTAACTGCAGGATCCAGACGTTGTCTATCAAATGTTTTAAATTCAAAACTCTAATGGAGCATCACAGTGTGAACTTGGAGAAGACTTCTGCAGCACCCTGTTGTGCAGCATTAGCCGCTGCATGAAACCATCATCTGATGCTACCCAACTCGTCATCAGTCAAGACCACATAGCAGAGCGACTCTGTGACATGAATTCATTTCAGCCTTGGTATATAAAGTCACACGGGCAGATTTAAAATCATTCTCAACTGCAGGAAAGCTTAAGGCTCCACTAATATAGTAGGAAAGGGGAGTAGAATTTGAAGAAAATGTAAAATCCGTTATGAATCCATTGATTCCTGACTGTTATGAAGACAGAAGCAGCAGTAAAATCCCGTGTGTTTTACAAAACAAAGGCTCAGCTCCATCTCCTGTAATGAAAGATTTGACACGATGTTCCAAGAGGTTCAGAAAACTAAAATTCACTCATAAAAATCCCAGCAAAAGTACAAAGTAAACAAATAAATAACAAACTCAGTAATACCTTCTGCCATCTACAAGATGACAAATCCTTTTTGCATTTTTCAACAAACCCCTCCTTGAACCGCCACCTTAACGTGGTGGAGGGGTTTGAGTTCTCGAGTGATCTCAGGAGCTATGCTGTCTGGGGCTTTTCGCATGGCAGACGGGTCCTGGGGGGACGAGTCAGACAAAGAGTGGTTCAGAAACCTCTTTATGAGCAGTACCATCACAGATCCAGTTATGTCGCCCAGATTGGCGTCACCCTGGAGCCAGGCCTAGGGTTGGGGCTCGTAGGTGAGCGCCTGGTGGCTGGGACTCCTTTCATAGGCCCCGGTGGGGTCCAACCCAAAAGAGCAACATTAGATTGCTCTCCAGTGACCCACCACCTGAAGAGGAACTCAGAAGGGGCCGGTGCGATGTGGTTTGTATGGCAGTCGAAGGCGAGTGTCTCGGCAGTCCAGACCCCGGTTGTGGAATTTGGGAATTTTAGATACAATTGGGCTCACCTTGACGCGCAGCATGAGCTCTGAACACTGTCCCTTGACAAGTGTTGGACTCTTTACCATGCCAGAGTTGCCCATGGTGATGGGTGTACTCATGAATAAACCTGGCCTCCTTGGGGAAATGTTCCGGGCATGTCCCAGTGGGCAGAGGCCCCAGGGAAGACCAAGGACACACTGGAGAGACTACGTCTCTCGGCTGGCCTGGGAATATCTCTGAGTTCTCAAGTGGAGGAAGTGACCGGGGTGAGGGAAATCTGGGCATCTTTACTTAGACTGCTGCCCCCGCAACCCAGACCCAGATGAGCGGATGAAGATGGATGAATTTTTCAACAAAGCAATAATGTACTTCTTTTACATTTGTAAAATATTGTATGTAAAACCATTAGTTACTATTAAAAATTATTTTTGTGATATATGAGAATAGTGTGATAGTCTGAATCCACTTTTCCATCACAGTTTGTTTTAGATAATCACAGTTTTAGATATGTTTTTGTATTTTACCATTTTTATTTAGCTGGCATGTTGTTGTTACCTAATCCAAGTAATCAGCCAAAAACATGCAGACCCACTGTCCCTTGTAGGCTTAACTTCCCCACCTCTGTATTAAAATATCAAGTCAAACAAAAAAGCGAGTGTTTTGTTGATTTAAAACCGAACTTCAATGAAGGAACATTTTTACAGAGTGGGTAGAGGCTGATAAGAAAAGCAGGAGGAAGGCTAAAAAGGTCAGTTTTTTTCTCCACTGATTGGGGCTTTAAGTCATGACCTAACTGACCGATGATCTGTCCGCAGCCGATCCTATTATTGGGGAAATTACTTGAGATAACGGCAGTGAGTCAACACACAAGAGCGATAGAAGCAGGCGGAAAGAGGGACAGAATACTTTACAACTTTGTGATAATCATCTCTAAGACCACAAGAGTTATGCTCACTGCAATTCTCCGTAGATCTGTTCCAGAATAAAACTATGTCCTGTGGGAAATGGTATTCAGTTAACAATAGAGTCCTGATAGTCCCTGCAGACGGACTGCAGTGGAGAAAAGCAATCCCACCAGCAGGATTCCTCATTAGAATGAGTTGACGTAAAGCTGGAATTCATAAAGATGAACTCTCAGATGGACAGTTTTCAGACTAGTAGTGTCCACTTGCTGAAGCTTTTCTGTTTTTTGATATTACCTTGTATCTGTCAGGGTAAAATCAAGGTTGTTGACCGCTCTCTCAACTATCGACTGATCGTATTGGACACCAGTGACTGTTTTCTGTCTGTTCACGATACTTTTTCACTTCAGAACTCAACACTGTCTTCTGTGTTGCTGTTCTTCAGTAAGTCTAAGGGGTAGTTATCACATTTTTCTTGTCAAATTTTCCAGATTGCCTGAAACAAGAACAAGGTGCAAAATTTGAGGAACATGAGGGAATGGAGAGATTTTATAAACTCCTCCTAATTTGTAGCC
The DNA here is from genome assembly GCA_003999625.1 of Oryzias javanicus. Lineage (NCBI taxonomy): Eukaryota > Metazoa > Chordata > Actinopteri > Beloniformes > Adrianichthyidae > Oryzias > Oryzias javanicus. Next base: position 2,596,747 of record CM012446.1, read on the forward strand.
AATCTAAAAAGAAAGAAAAGTATTTATATCAAATCGTTTGAAGTCTGAAGAAAATTATGACATTTTTACTCCCACTCGAGCCCAAGTGAAATCACAGCAGAGCAATCTATGGTGCCATTCTTCAAATTCTCCTCCAATCCAACAGACAGACTGACAGAGGACCATTATTCCCTCATCATCACCCGATCCTTTTAATTCTAGCTCAACGTTTTAGATGGATTTTCACTCACAATGACCATTTCAGCCCCCACTGTAATTGCTGCAGCTTGAGACGACTGTGAGAGTTAACAATGGTTATTAAGAAAGAAAAATGGACTGACACCATTGTTTACCGGCACAGATGTTTCCATTTTCTCACAACGTCAAACCTTTCTAAATGCTTAGCACGCTTTTATATCTTGGACCCATTTAAAATATATCTGGGTGACTTTTTTTTTTATTAAATGACGTATTTCAACAGCTTTTTACAGTTTTTCATAAATATTTATGTGAGAAAGAATCAGATTTCTGCCAAAAAAAGATTTAAAAACATCTGGAAAAGGTAACAGGATATTGTGAACACATTTCTTATCCTTTTCGCGTCTCAAAAAGACTGTCAGAAGATATCTAGAATGAGAGGAAGAGAAGTATTTCTAAAATGCATAACAGCAGAATAGTAAGGGTATTAATTCATCAGGTCAATCATAACTAAACAGAGGAAAAGAAAACTGCGACTTCAGGTTCTATTTAACTTCTCGTCTATAATTTTGACCTGAATCTGAGCTGATAATGATTTCCAAAAATCTCTTCAAATCTAAAGAAAAATCCAAAAAACTTTTAGAATGTCAGCCTTTTCTCTAAGAATGTAAAGATTAGATCATTTTCTGCTGTCGTGCCAAATACAGACCAAAGAAGCACAGCTCAGAATCTGCAGCACTCCTTCAGAGAATAACAAACATCTCTCCATATTTAAGTAGGGATTCTCACATTGACCAGTGAAGGCGTGGGTTTTTGCAGGTTCCTCTCTCTACTTGATGCACACTGCAGAAAAAGCTTCATGGAGGCATTTATGCGATCAATAAAGCTATGAAGCGGAACAGGAAATGGACTTTAAATTATCACATTGTCAGTTAAGAGTCTTAAGGGATCAATACACAAAGTACATAAAAGCATTCACAGCAGAAGTTTACACTTCAATTCATCCGTACGCCTTTCAGCACAAAAAAAACATCATATTTTTTGTTTGTTTACAGTTATATACCAAAGACAAATGAAATGCAAAAGGAAGCAGAAACACTTCAGGGCTGAAACTATCTTCTACGGAAGCTGAAAACGGCTTGCCCTACTTTTTTTTTTTCTTTTCATCGTTTTCTCGTTATAACGAGATAATCCAGAACGAAGAATGAAGCGTCCCCCTCTTCCTTTCCCGCCGCATACAAGACACAGAGACCTCACATGTTTGAAAACACTCCACAAAAGTTGTTTTTAATCTGTTTTTTATTTATTTTAAACGTCTTAATTCAGTCTCATGCAGCAGCCCCGCCCTTAATTTCACCGCAAACACACATCGACAGATTGACAGAGGGTTGCCGAGTGTTCCTGCATTGTGCGTTCACTGAGCTCCGGACATCGGCAGCACAACAATGAAGTTTATCAGAGAAAATGTCGAACCCCAGAACTGATGCTGATAAAATCAATGGATTATATACTGTTGACATTTTTCCTGAAAAACTGCTTTGTTTTGCTGAGGATTGTATAAAAATGATAAAAGCGTAGTTGCGGATTGAGATGGGCCGAGTGGCTGTTTGGGTCCGCTGGTGTCAGGAGGTCATTGAACGCATCGTGCAGGAGGACGACTGGTGCATGAGACGGAATGAAGGTGTTTGAGGAGTGTAGACTCACTAATGAATGAATAATTAAAGAAAATAGACTAAAAACAACTTTTGAGGAATGTTCTGGTGTTTTTCTTGTTAACCACAAAATAAAGAAACTTAAATCAGACGAAGTCTCGGCATCTCCGTTCAGGAAAGGGAGAGCAAGACACTTCCTTCTGCGTTATTGGTTATCTCGTTATTGATTAAACAAACTTCGTTTTCTCGTTATAACAAGTTATCTTTGTTTTCTCATGATATTATCTCATTATCACAAGAAAATGATCCAAAAAAAGAAAGTAGGGCAGGCCACTTCCGGCTTCTGTAACCGTCTTTAACCAGAATGTATTTCTGTTGATACTGTCGACTTGGGTGATTTTATACCGGATTGACTGGCAAGCACCCAGTGGTCACCTTCTGAGCTGATCTTTTTTGATAAACCTGGAAGTCAAAACAGTCAGAAAGAAAAAGGAAAATTACAAGCCCAACATAATAGACAATTTCTTCAAGTGAAGAGACACAACCGCTCTTGATCTGACAACACCGAGCCTCATAAATCCTACATGAAGTGAGACTCTCCTCACCCCACTGACATATTTCATATTGTGCTACAAAAACCACACGGATCCATGAACACTTTGTCAAAACAACCTTCCCCCATTTCAGCTGTGCTCTGAAAAGAATCAATCAGGCCACGTTGAGGTCCAAACACTTTTGGTTCAAGTCAGTAAAACTCCTGTAAGGAAGAAAAGAAAATAAACTGCAGAAAGTCGTTTCTGAAAGGACACCTGCATAGGAAGCCAGCGAGTCATCGCATGCTAGGGACTTTAATATTTGAGGGATTCTCAAGTCTCAGATGAGATCAGGCACAAACGTCATTTTTTAAAACTGAATTGATCTCACATGTGGATTATTTGATCCTCACCGCTAGCCAGCGACCACATCGATCCTCATCTCATCCTATCACTCCAATAAAGGATAAACTTCTCAGATCTAATTCAATTTAGTAACCTGGAATATTCCCCACATCCATAATGAAGTCACTGTTGGCAACAGGAGCATGTGACCAGTTTTGGTTGGATGCTGACATGGCCGTGTGGTTGCTGTGGTTACCTAATACCACTTTATGTCGTTAGAAGCAGAAAAAGTCTTCAGCCTGTTGAGGTCATTTGGCTTTTTTCAAACTTTCAGTGCTGAAGGAAGTGAAATCCACCCAAACCACCGTGCTCTTTGAAAACTAGCTGTTGTGCAGATTAACATCATTCAAACCTTTATGCCAGATTATGTGTTTATTATACATTTTCCTCTTGCAGTTTTCTTGAAACGTTCATCCATTTTAGGCTGTAGAGTTTTCCTTTCTTGCTTTATTACTTTTGATCCAACTCTGTTACATTTTGCCTACTGTTTTATATCATCTTACTAGGGTGTATTTAAGAAGATTTTTGGAATTCAAGTTACCTACAATAGCATTATCCAGTAGTTTTTATATACTGTTATATATACTGTATGTGTGAAACTCAATTGTACAACGAGCCAAAATCCAAAACACAGTTTAGCTCGTGGCCCGAGCAGGATGAACATTTATTGAACACTCTAAAACTACATTTTTAAAACTTTATAAACTTCCCTTTTTAACATAATTATGAACTAGATATATAGCATTACCTGTGATAATGTTAGTGAGAATGCTGTAATCTGAATTTGGCTGCTGAAGATAATGAAATTGAAAGCAAAAAACGCTGAAGCTGATAGCCAGCTAAAATATTAGCTAAATGTCAAATTAGCTTAAAAAAAAAAAAAAAACTTAAGTTAGCCAAAACGGCTAGTATGTAGCTGAAAAAATAGCTGAACTCCAAAACAGCCTAAAAAACTAGAAAAAAAGCCTGTTGCTCAAATATTAGTTAAACTCCAAAATAGCCTAAAATTCTTAGTAAAAGCCAAAATAGTCCAAAAAGCTTGCAGAATGCTCAATTTCAAAACTTTAAAACTGTAAATCTTTTACGTAATTATGAATAATAAAAAGGCAGGAATATTATTCCAGATTAAATCAATTTAAACCTTAAATAACTTTCTATAATTTATTCTCCTTAAAAATATATTTTGTCAAAATTATACTAGTTGGAAATGAGTCCCAGATAACACCGGGCCATTAATAACTAGATGTAAAGCACACATCTTAACTATCATTAGTTTTCAACTAACTAAAATATATATAGATATATAGCATTAGCTGCGATAATACTAGTGAGACTGTTGTGAGCAGAATTTGGTCACTGAAGATGCTGAAACTGATACTTGAAAATGCTGACATTGATGGTTAAAAATACTGAAGCTGATACTTGAAGATGCTGAAACTGATAGCTAAAAATACTGAAGCTGATAGCCAGCTAAAGTATTAGCTAAATACCAAATTATCCTAAAAAACAAAACAAAAAAAACATCTATAGGCTATCCAAAACAGCTAGCATGTAGCTGAAACATTAGCTAAACTCAAAAATAGCCTAAAAAAACCTTAATAAATGCCAAAATAGTCCAAAAAGCTTGCAGAATACCATTATATCTTTCAACTTTACCAAAGTCTGACTCTATATAATATAAAGTAACGACTAATTGACTATTAAATTACTTGTCAACTATTTTAATAGTCGACTAATCTCTGCAGCCCTAGTGTGCATCGATGCTCACTAGTGTGGGGAATATAGACAGATTGATTGATAGATTGTAAAAAGAAAATTAGTATTTGTAAAAAAATATATAAAAAGTATCATCAGAACACAGTGGATTCATAAATAGATGTAAAATGCTCGTATTGATTTGGTTATTATTTTGGTTTCTGAATTACTTTTAAAATCCAGGCCCTATATAGTATTTTAGTCGTTAGGGCAGGGATAGGAAACTCCAAGCCCTGATGGTTGCATCCTGCATGATTTGAACCTTGATATTTCATGTGTGACCTGAACAGGTTTGACTGATTTTCACCTGCAGACGGCCCCCCCCCACCCCACCCCCACCCCCCCGTTAGTTCATGTTTATTGGTAAATGTGGCTCTCAGCCTTTATTAAAAGTTTTACTCTTTAATTTACTTATCTCGTCTTTTTCCATTTCTCCTTATGTGTTTGTTTTTTCGTTGCTATTGTAGCCTCAGAAGCTAATTTAGTTTTTTTTTTCATTTTATGCCAATCATCCAGCACTTCCAGCTTTGTTTGTTTTATCAGAGACTGTTGAGCTGTCATGTAGTTTCTTCCTGTCATTTTCCCTCAGCGTTTGTTTCTGCTTTTAAACAATGATTCATCTTTTTCTCCCAGTTTATTGCATCGGATTTAACACTTTTAATTTAGTGTTAGAAGATAGATTTTTCAGTTTCAGTGCCGTTCTTCTCCTTTCCTCTTTGTGTTGCTGTTGTTCTTCACTGTAAAACATGACTTACAGGTGTCAGCTGTGTGCGTTTGTTGTTTAATGATATCACATTTCAGAGGAATCTGGTGCGCCGCTTTCTTTCTTTCATGGTGGATGTAAGTGCACATTATGTCCCCCCGCCTGCGGGAGACAGTGGAACGTCCCCGCAGGTCTCTTGACAGGGGAATAATGGGAAATCCCGGCGGCTGTAAATGGATGTTGTTGATGGTCCAGGTAACAGCTGTCATTGTTTTTATGCTGTCAGTTAGCCGCCTGTCATCTCGGCCGACAGCAGAGCACATTTCAACCACACTTAGTGTTGGGAAATGTGCTGCACTGTGTTAGTGGAGCTGATTGGTTGTCTGTGTTCATAGGAGGGAATCCGTGTGGTTTTTTCTGGTTTTATTTAAAGCTCAACAGTTTAGCTGGAAGTCTTGTTGTTCATATCCAATGCAGCCTTTAAAACACAAACAATGGAAGAACTCAGACTATTATACACCCAGCAGCTTCTTTTAAAGACCCATTCCAATGAAAATGCTGTTTTTTTGGTGTTTTTAGGTGTGTATTACTCATATGTATATTTATGTTCATAAGAATATGTGTGTTTGTAAATGTTTTAGATATATGGGTGCCATAACAGGTAAATTTATTCCCCTGGGATATTAATAAAGTTCAATTCAATTCAATTTTAACGTGTTCTTTGTGGCATTTTTCTCATGAAGGAGGACATATATATATATATATATATATATTATATATATATATATATATATATATATATATATATATATTATAAAAGCTTAAAACTGTATTTCTGAGTATTTCTTTATTCAAACTAAAGCAGAGGAAGACTTTGGCAAACAAATAGATCCATGAACATCTTTGTTGTCATCGTCTCAGGACAGATGTCTTGGATTTATTTGTCATTGCACATTGTACAATGAAATTTAAAAGTAATCCCCATTCCTTAGTGCAGAATTAATAGAAATATAAGAGTATAAAATAATAAAACAAAGGGCTAAATTAAAAAGATATTCCTATTAAAAGGAACAAATATAAATACTAAAATGCTAAAAAGATAAAACAATAAAACCGTCTCCCATTCTGCACACATCATACATATTATTGCACCAAAACACTTCAAATTGAATTTAAAGAGAATATTGCTCTTGGATAAAAACTGTTTTATCCAAGATTAATATATTCCTCTGATATTTCTCGCCATTTTTGTTGCACCAGTAATGTTATGTTTGGGGATTTGAGGAGCTGTAAGCTCGCAGAAGAGTTTTTAAACAGATGGATGATGGGAAATATGTGCGGGGTTGCTCAGTCACGCCCACAACTCAGAGGTAAATTTCTAAAGAACTCCTGTCGCTCTGCAGAAACGATGCAGGTTTTTGATTTTGACTAAAAATGGCATCATTGTTATTACAATAATGCTTTGAAAATGGATCAAAAGATGATTGGAGATTAATTAGCATCTGTGATTGACAGGTTGATTATATTAGTTACAGAGGCTGTTTTATTGGCCTCAGTTGTCATTGGGGAAGTCCTGCACCAATCAGACTGATCATTTTGATGTGGGAACATTTCTTAAATTCAATTTAAAATTACACGTCAGACTGATCTGTTCTCAAAAAAAAGAAAAGAAATGTTTTCTTTATTGGTTGATTGTTGTCTGGTTCTGTTCATCCGAGTAAATGTTTTTAACAGTTCCTTTTGTGTCTGAGAATCATCTAAAATGTAACAATAAATCAGTATTTCTTGTTTCTTTTGCTGCTTTGCGACAGATTCTAAGAATTCGGGTTTCTTTTTTTAACAGCGCCACCCTGACAAAGCCTGACTTCTTCAGCTGTAGTAAAATAAATGACTTTATATCCGCCACCACCTGCTTGTTGGCCGGGACTCAACACTAAAGTTTGTGTGCATAATAAGTCTTAGTGAGTTCAGCTGTTTTTCTTTAATATTGTCAGAAGGACGCTTGTGTGGAGTTCAGACGAGGCGAGCTTTTTGATGAATTATTTGTTGTTGGCGACTCAAAGAGCTGGTGGCGCAGAAAGAAAACGTACTTTATCATTTCTTTGGTCTTTTATTACTGCTTGTAAATCGTCTGCTCCTCTCTGAGGCAATTTATTCCTAATTGCAGCGAGTCTGATCAACAGGCTCTTGTTGGAGAGCGCCAGCAGCTTGGAGAAATCAATGCCTTTCTTTCAAACCCGTGTTCTGAATCCGCAGCTCGGATGATCATGCTGGAGCGGGCGAACGCGGGAACCCGCACGGTTCCGGCTGTTTATCAGGAAAATGTCAAAAGATGGGTTGGCTTTCAAGCTAATTCGGTGAAATAAAAGGAGACAAAGAAAGCAGACGCATTTTGTATCGAACGTTTAATGCGGAGCATTTGTAAAGGTCCCCCGCTCAATCTCACGATAATCTTTGGCTGTTTCAGGATCAGAATTTCATAGTTGTTTCCATTTTACACAGTACTACATTAGCTGGAAATTACGTGATTAAAATAGCAGCTTCCCAGACACAAATATTAGCATCCATATCGTTTTGTTGAAGCTAACGCTTATTGCTGTACTTACTTATCCCTAGTAAAAAAGATTCATTTTTTGACCCATTTTCTAAGTGTTCCCAGTGATCTTTATTTATGATTATTATGTTTTTAGTAGGACTGAAAGTTTATTAAAAAAAAAACAAAAACAAATTAATCGCAAACTTGGGACAAAATTAATCTCGATTAATGCAATTAATTCTTTTTATTTACAGTATTTCCCGTTTGCAAATAATCACAAAATCAAATTTATATGACATGATAACTCACAGGACCATGGATCAAATCGCCTTTTTAAAAAAAATAATAATAATTAGATTAAAGTGCTAAAAACAGATGATCTATTTATTTTGTAAATAGCCATATTATTGGTGGGAAAGCAACCCAATTAAGTACTTTAATGTACGTTGATGACTGCATAGTTTAGTGAAAGAGAAGACTGCTGCTCCAAGAGGAGGAGTTAATATCAACGAGTTAATCATAATTTGTTAATCCCATGCATTAATGCGTCAACATGCACGGCACTAGTTTTTAGCCAACATTTATTTGAAAAAACTGTCATTTTTAGGACATAGTTTCTGCAGAGAGGCAAGAATTCCTCAGAAATTCACTCCTGAGTTGTGACTGTTGACAGTAAACCTACCCTGACCTCTCATGACCCCTCGTTGGAGCTTGTAGCCCGCTGACTCTAACACTGCTTTCAACCAACAGTTTTTGGTTTTTCGGCTGATTCATCATGATTTAAATACAGAAAGATTCAGAAACGCAATTAAAGTTTAGTTTTTGTTTTGAATTGAATTGAACTTTATTAATATCCCAAGGGATAAATTTATCATATATTTCATTTATTTATCATTTATTTATTTATATTTATTTATTTTTTTACATAGGGCCCCCCAAATCTCTGGGGCCCCCAACACTAGGGCTGCCACGATTAGTCGACCAATCGATGACGACGAATATTTTGGTCATCGAAGCGTCGGTTTTTTCTTTTTTTTTTTTTTTTTTTTTTATGTCAAAACTACGGTTTGTGCTTCCTTCTGCCGTTCTCTTTGTGACCCGTGCTCAGTGGTTCTCAGCCAGACAGAAGTGATGTCACAGGAAGTTAATATTTCAGCTGCATGCTAGCTCTTTTTGGCTAATTTTGGATTTTTTTTTAGGCTATTTTGGTTTAGCTAATATTTCAGCTGAATGCTAGCTATTTCGGCTAATTTAGTTTTTTTTTTTTTTTAGGCTGTTTTGGAGTTTAGTTCATATTTCAGCTGCATGCTAGCTATTTTGGCTAATTTAGGCTTTCTTTCCAGGGTTTTAGGCTAATTTGACATTTAACTAATATTTTATCTGGCTTTCAGCTTCAGCGTTTTTAGCTATCAATTTCAGCATCTTCAGCTATCAGCACTAGTATCTTCAGTGGCCAAATTTATCTTACAGCATTGACACTAGCATTATCGCAGGTAATACTATATATTTAGGTCTTAGTCAGTTTAAAGCTAATGATGGTTGAGGTGTGTGCTTTACATCCGGTTTGCGTATGACCCGATTAGTCGACTAATCAGGAAAATAATCAGTGATTATTTGACTATTAAAATAATCATTTGTGGCACCACTACTTTATCTAATGCTGATTACCTGGATCAGGTGTGTTTAGCTAAAAAGGAGCCTCAATGGCAGGTTGGTTGGAGAACATGTAGATCCCCGGCCCGGCACTTTAGTTTAGGACATCTCATTTTCAGGTGAAATCCGTATTTTTACTCCAAATTCGTGGTCCAGGAAATAGAAACCACAAAGTCCCGCTGTGTCTGAAGATGACGCTCAACATGAAACTCAAATCTGGTTTTCACTGTTTTTTCCTCCATGTGGTCAAAATTTCTTTTTTATGCAAATGTAAAATTTCCATTGACTGAAAATTCACTCCGTTGCCATGGCGACACCAAGTGGAGTGGAGTATGATTTATTACGTTGAGTTTTTGAGCTCATTTAAGAACTTTTTTTTTGTTGCTTTTTATGACATAAATAAAGAAAAAAAATATTTTTATAACTCAAGCTGTCACTTTGATGCTAAAAGCTTCAGGCTGTAATTATCTCTTTCTGGTAAAAAGCTTTTATGAGCTGAACGTACTTGACAGAGAAGATTTGCTCTTTGCGATCATCATCTCGTTACGAGCAGCAGGAGGATTTTACGAGGAGTCTTTGCTCATTACACAGGCATTACCAGCAGATAAAGGTGAGCTTCGTGAGTCAGGTACCCGAGTACCTGCTTTCTTTATACCGTCTGCGTGGTTCAGTACACAACAGCGGCTTTACTCCACGCCTGCTTAATTAGGCTGAATATAGCTCCTGATATTATTAATTAATTAGCTTGTTTGTTTCAGAGCGTCTTTCCCACCATCTCTCTAACAACATGTTTCTGTTTTTTTTTTCTTTTCATGTGATGCAGACGAAAACACTGACATTTGTTCCTCTCTTCAGGGGTGCGTAAAGCCCGGAGAACAGTTGTTGCTGTCTGCTGGCATCAAACACCCAATTAGATCAGAGGAAAATTCCCTGATGAAATTCTTAATTGTTGTTCATGATGTCAGAAAGTAACTTCCCCCTAAACCATATGTGTCAAAGTCAAGGCCCGGGGGCCGGATCCGGCCCTCCGGGTTATTTTATTTGGCCCTCCAGATCATTTTATTTTATTGTTATTATGGCCTGATGTTATCTTGCGTTTATTCCTAACTTGTATAATTTTGACAAAATATATTTTTATGGAGAGTAATATATTGAAAGTTATGTAAGGTTTAAATTGATATATTTTGGAATAATATTCCTGCCTTTTCATTATTCAGAATTATTTTTAAAAAGTAATAGTCTTAAAAGATGGTATCGTGCTGGCTTTTTGGACTTTTTTGGCATTTTCGTCCATTTTGGTGTTTAGCTAATTTTCAGCTACATGCTAGCTGTTTTGGCTAATTTAGTTTTTTTTCCAGTTTTTTAGGATATTTTGAAGTTTAGCTTTTTTTTTTGTTACATGCTAACTGTTTTGGCTAACTGACGTTTTTTTTTTTTTTTTTTTTGGCTAATTTGGCATTTAGCTAATTTTATAGCTGGCTATCAACTTCAGCGTTTTCATCTATCAGGTTCAGCGTTTTTAGCTATTAATTTCAGCATCATCAGCTATCAGCATTGGCATCTTCAGCGGCCAAATTCAACTTACAACATTCACACCAGCATTATCACAAGTAAATTAAGAAGTAACAGTTTTAAAGTCTTAAAAATGTAGTTTTAGAGTGTTCAATAAATGTTTATCCTGTTCGGCCCGCGAGCTATGGTGTGTTTTCTGATTTTGGCCCCTTGTGCGATTGAGTTTGACACCCCTGCCCTAAACGGTGGTGCTGTCACCTTTGGCTGCAACATTCTGCGTTTGTTCAAACCGTCGTGAATGTTTGTGGCGGAACCGGTTCCAGTTTTATGTGCAAAACGTTTGATTAAAGCGTTGAGGGATGTTTGACGTCCTGAAGCTGAATCTTGGTCTGATTTCTGAGACTTTTATTGCTTAGCGGGGGAATTTCAAACACCTCGAGCTCATAGACTGGTGACCCTCAGGATTACCTTCCAGAATGGTTCCCCCAAATTTTATGTCCTGCTTTAGTCCATCACACTCCCACCACCGTGTTCTTATTCTGTTTTGAGTCCAGATGTTTTCTTCTTCTTGTGTCTCATCAGAACTAGGGCTGCCACAAACGATTATTTTAACAGTCGACTAATCACCGATTATTTTTTCCGATTAGTCGACTAATCTGTTCATGGCCAAAGTGGATGTAAAGATGCTGATGTTGATAACCAGCTAAAATATTAGTTAAATGCCAAATTAGCCAAAAAATAAAAAGAGCCAAAGTTAGCCTAAATAGCTAGCATGCTGCTGAAATGTTAGCTAATTTCCACATTAGCCTTAAAAAAACGGAAAAATCCTATATTAGCCAAAACAGCTAGCATATAGCTGAAATATAAGTTAAACTCAAAAATTGCCTAAAAAAACTTAAAAAAAGCTTAAGTTAACCAAAATAGCTAGCATGCTGCTGAAATATTAGCTAAACTCCAAATTAGCCTTAAAAAAATGGAAAAATACTATATTAGCCAAAACAGCTAGCATATAGCTGAAATATAAGTTAAACTCAAAAGTTGCCTAAAAAACGTAAAAAAGCTAAAGTTAGCCGAAATAGCTAGCATGCTGCTGAAATATTAGCTAAACTCCAAAATAGCCTAAAAAACCTTAATAAATGCCAAAATATTCCAAAAAGCTAGCAGAAGGCTATTATAATTTTCAACTTTACTACAATCTGACTTCATACAATATAAAGTAACGACTAATCGACTATTAAATTAGTTGTCGATTATTTTAATAGTCGATTAGTCATCGATTAGTCGACTAATCGTGGCAGCCCTAATCAGAACATTAGCCTAGAACAGAATTTCTGCAACCTGCAGCTCTGCAGCTCTTTCACCTCTCCATAGTAGCTCTCTGGCTAAAAAAAAAATATATATATATATATATATATATATTATATTATATATATATATATATATTTTTTTTTTTTTAATAAGGATTACAAAATCAGCATTTATTTAATTTAGATCAGTTAAGTTTCTAGATTACGACGGAGTATTAGGGTCACTTTATGAGGAAAAAAATATTTTTAAAATTACGACTTTAAATCTCATAAATTTACGAGAAAAAAGTCGTAACTGCTAAATTGTGAGAATAAAGTCGTACATTTATGACTTTAAAAGTCATAGGCTAAATTTACAACTTTAAAAAAACAAAAAAACTTGTAAATCTACGGGATTAAAAGTCGTAATTTAATGAGAAAAGAACCAAAGTTGTCTGTTTATCAGAGCCGTGCTTGAAGATGAAAGACATGGAGAATCTGGTGTAGATTATGTCCAGATCGGTGTTAAAAGCAAATAAATTCAGAACCTTTTGGCGATTAAAAATCAAATTATTTCCGGGTTCGGTAGTGCGTGTGTTGTCTTGCATATCTTCAAGTAAGCAAAAGAGGCGCTATTATTGTGTTAAACAGACTTTTTATTAACAGTCTCTTCATACTGCTGCACTGTGCATGACTAGCGCTCATCTGCTAGCTTACTACTTGCCGTGCACCGAACATGTGACCAGTCGGTTGGCATTCTGGATAATGTAGTTCCTAAACAGATAACTTCAATACACAACAGTGCGGAGTTTCATATGTACAATAAAGAGCAATAAAAAAAATAAATAATAAATAAAAAATAAATAATAAATATTAAAATAAAGAGCTAATTTGGCAACTTTTTAGGTTTTTTTGGGCTTATTTGGAGTTAAGCTAACATATTAGCAACGTGTTAGTTTTGTTGGCTAATTTGCTAACTTTTGAGTTTTTTTTAAGGCTATTTTGGAGTTAAGCTAACATATTAGCAATGTGTAAGCTTTTTTGGCTAATTTGGCAACTTTTAAGGTTTTATTTGGGCTAATTTGGAGTTAAGCTAACATGTTAGCAACGTGTTAGCTTTTTTGGCCAATTTGGTGTCTAATTAGGTTTCTTGTGCTAATCTTAAACAAAAATCTTCAGCAAACACATTCTGCAAAATGCATTCACACATGCATTATCGCAGGTAATGCACTTTTCTAGTGACTGTTTGTGTTTGCATAACTTTTTTAAAGTTCTAAAACCAATGTTATGTATTTTCAAGTGTTGACATCATTAAGTGGGAGTGTTGTCTGAATTTGAAGACCCTATTTATCCATTTGGACGGCTTAATCCCAAGTATTCGGATTCGGCCTAAATGTCACGATTCAACTTCAAGACAATCCTAACCTTCATTCGACATCTTCTGCTCAGTTTTCATAATAGTAGACTAGAAACAAACATCCTCATTAGTTTGTCTTTGGTCTCAGACCTGCAGTGAAACGTCTGCAGGAAGCTTTTAAAATGTTCTGCAGTTTCCTTTCTTTTTGACAGCAGGTCGTTCCACAATATGTCCACAAAAAGCACCTCACCGTCTGTGGTAAATATGTGGGCAAAAGCTAAACTACCATGAATCTTATCTTAAAATAGAAAACTGCACATTTCTTTGCTATGGGTCAGAATCAAATCTGTTGCTTTCAGTCTCTGGGTTCTGACTTTAAAATGTGTCCTGGTGGGAAAAAGCTGGAAGAAGTTTTTATTTACCTTTTATCTTTGAACCACCCTAAAAAAGCACATATTCCATCCCCAACTCGTTGGATTTTAGAGAATTAGCTCCAGATCTGCATGAACTATTTTCAAACTGTGATCTGTAATGAAATCGTGAGCTCTTGTTTGTTGGCGTGTTTTTCAGTGGATAAACACCGCATGAGTCACGTCTCCACAGACACCTTAACGAGATGAAGATCTCTTTAATGAACTAACACAACACTCTAGCTGGCAGCTGATTCTGTGCTCTGACTGAAAAAGTGGAGCCCCCTCGCCGCCTCTTCCACACACCGCCCAACTGACCGGCTCCTGCCAAAAACCTGCCGGCCTTCTGCTTATCGGCTCAAAGCCTTTGATCCACCATCGATCGTTCAGTCAGTGGATGATAGATGGTGTTTGTGTTTGTGAGGAGGATCTCCGTCCGTCCATCCATCCGTCCACTAATGTGTTTGTGTGTAAACGGCCCCGACCTCCTCCACACCATCTGCTCAGAGAAACCGAGTCCTTCCAGCTCCCCGTAGGCCACTTTACCAAAGCTCAGCCATGACTCTGAATTAAGACTGGGCACAGTGGACACGTCTTGATTTGCAGTTGGCTGTTGGAAGATCTGATTCAGTTACAGCCAGTAACTTCAGAAACGATGGTCTTTTGGTTCTTCTGTAGAAAATGTGCTGTAGATTGACACACAAATGACAGAATAGTGTTGACCGCTTATGACATGAAAGAAAATCAGACAGCTTTTAAATGTTTGCTTAAAAGTAGACGAGAAGCTTTTAATAGAAGAAGCTTTTTTTTTTTTTTACTAAAAGACAAAATAAAACTTGTGGTCTACTTAAAGAGAACCAGAGTTTGTTCCCCTCAATAATCTGGAACACATTTTCCGTCTGAATACAACCAAGCGGACTCCGGTCCAGGACCAGGAACCGCTCCCTGACCCGTCTTTCAAGGTGTCCTCTGTTCGGACTGAGCTTCGGTTCGTAATGAGAATCCTCAGTCTGTGAATAATTTCCCCTCTGTTTACGCCCCATTTGTGTCTAGGGGAACTGGAGCATAACACAAAGGTAAACTAAGAAAAGTGTGTAACAAAAACACAAACAGTTGTCTCCCCAAAAACGTAGCAAAATTACTTACAAGAAAAATCAAATCAATGATAACTCAAAAGTGAAGCAAAAGTCTTCAGGGTGAACCAATGCAAAAATATCAAACAAAAACCACTTAACTCCGCCCAGGAAGTTTACCTGCAGAAGAAAAGAGAAAAGAATGACAAACACTAACCTCCCTGGACTAACAAAAACAGGAGAAAAGTTACATGGCAGTTCACCCCTACAGCTTCACTAAACTACACAGAGTGGGACTAAACAAAAAACCACAAAACCAAAGACTCCACGAGGTGTTTTTAAAGTCTTTTGTCCAATGGGGAGCCACGCCCCCCAGCACCACACCTGAAACGAATCGAAGACAGATACACAGAAGTACCATTCTGACAGGAAAATACACTAGAAAAAGAAAAGAAACCCAAATTTGGCCACAGCCATAACGCTGCCAGATAACTGGATCAAAACCGCCTCCATAGTCGGTGGTCACGTGATGTAAACAGGTTAGGAATGAAGTAACCGTTGAGTTGCAAACTAATATAAAGCAACTATATTGTCGTGTTATTAAAGAGGAAATAATTCTTCCAACTGCTCTTTAGTTGGAACTGAAAACGCTTCTTACTGTACACGCTTTTCTTTTTCTCGCCATGCCGGCGCACGGGCGCGCTGTGATGTAGGGCTACCACGATTAGTCGACTAATCGACTATTAAAACACTTGAAGACTAATTTAATAGTCGATTAGTCGTCACTTTATATTATATGGAGTCAGAGTGTAGTAAAGTTGAAAGTTTTAATTGCATTATGCTCGCTTTATGGACTATTTTATCATTTATTAAAGTTTTTTAGGCTATTTTGGAATTTAGCTAATATTTCAGCTACATGCTAGCTGTTTTGACTAATTTCACATTTAACTAATACTTTAGCTGGCTATCAGCTGTAGCGTTTCTAGCTATCAATTTCAGCCTCTTTAGCTATCAGCGTTAGCATCTTCTGCGGACAAATTCAGCTTACAGCATTCATGCTAGCATTATTGCAGATAATGCTACATATCTAGATTTAGTCAGTTTAAAGCTAATGATGGTTAAGATGTGTGCTTTACATCCAGTTTGCGCATGACCCAATTAGTCGACAAATAGGAAAAAATAATCTGAGATTAGTCGACTATTAAAATAATTGTTTGTGGCAGCTGTACTGTGTATTGTAGCTTAAACTACCTTTTGGTTCAACGATGAGACACAACTCCTCATTAAAATGTGGTCAGGTGAATGTGGGGGCATAACAGGATACATATTGCTTGTTACTGTTTTCTCAGCAGTTTATATGTCCAACACTTATCACTTCCCTTCATACCCGACATCTCCTCAGGGCTGCAGTTGCTAGCATCCTCTTATGGTAAAGCAAACATGGTCGGTAACTGTCTTGCAGCAAGCATAATAATAATAAATAATAATGTTAGTAACTAATAAGTTAATTATCCCAACACGGATTTTAAAATACTGCACCTCTGACTTTACCCGCCTTACAGTTCCTGGCCAATGACTGCAGAGATCTTTAGTCTGTAGTAGACACCAGTCTGAATACTGACCAAACACAATCTTCAGGACTCGATCTGGACCAAATGAAGCGGGATCAGTCCAAACTAACGGACCTTCCCGGTCTAAATACACCATTAGTCACATTGTCTTGTGTGCAATAGGAATATTGGAGAGTTTTTGTAAAGATAATTTAATTTCACCCACAAATGACGCAGAGAGTTCTGACTCCTTCCTCATCTGTAACAGTCAGGCTGCACGCAAAGAGCACATTCATATCACAAAACCAGCATTGACGGGCTTCTTGCGTGTTGTTGAAGTGTTTCACCATGACCTGTCGCCCGCAGCATACCCATAGAAAAAAAATGTGTTCGAACTTGTTCTCTGGGCTCACAGAACGGCCTATGATAGATATGTAATGGTTGCCTGGTAGAGACTCACACCTTACTAATGGCTGGAGTGTGACATAAGGACACCAGATGACAGCACCATCCATATTTTATACGTTCATGTAACTTCCATTAGCGTTACAAATAATTCACAATGAGCTTACCACATGCAGACAATGGAACGTTCCATTTTTATGAGTTGGATGGACGCGACTCCAGGGAACTGTAAAAATCACCTGCACTCCCCAACTAGTGGTTTAGACATCTGCTTATTGTCTTCTTTACCATCTCAGTGGCCTAGTGGTGGAGTGTCCGCTCTGAGTCTGGAAGGTCGTGAGTTCAGGCAGAGTTGTACCAAAGATCCTAAAAACTTGACGCTCAGCATACAAGGGTTGGATTGGGGGGTTAAACAATCAAATGTTTCTGGAGCGCGACGGTGTCTGCAACTCGCCGCTCCCCCTCGAGGGATGGGTCAAAGCGGAGAAGACATTTTGCAAACCTTCATTTAAAAGGTTTAGCTTTAAAAGCGAACCTGAAACGCCTGCAGTTCTCCTGTAAAGAGTGATAAAAGCTTTTTCATGAAACGTTCAGGGTGAAACTCCTGAAGCTCAGTTCCATCATGGAGCTTTTTCTGCACCACCTTGACATGAAGAGAAGTTCTTTCAGCCGCTGATCCTTAAAAACCGAGGGAGAGCAGAAAGCAACCCAATTTAAAGTTCGGTTTAATACACCGTCTAAAGATGGAGAGATGGAACCAGAAAATGATCTGCTCTGCAGTTTTTTTTCTCCATTGAAGTGAGGCGTCGTGGTTCAGACCGAAGGTGAAACATTTGCTGACTTCTCCTGTTATGGGAGTTTCCTGGACGTGCCAATCAGCAGCTCTGCTGCTCCCAAAATGTAATTTGGGAGACGCATGAAGCCGTGAAAGAGAATGTAATCATCTCTGCATTCCTGCGCTCACAGTTTGTCTTTTTATTTTTGACTTAATGTGCACACCGGGGGACAGTCAGACGGTTTTCTCGGAGGAATGCCGTTTATGAAATCATTCCCGTCGCCCCGGGAGCGAGTGGCTCTAACAGGCCCAGATTCAATTACTAATTTAGTATTCATCGCCTGCTTTGTTTGTGAGCTGCAGCGTCTCAGAATGTAAACTGTCGACTAATATCACCAAGAACTAAAGGTTGTTTAGAGGTCAGCGGTTGAATGAAGAAAGTTAAGGTAGTTTTTGAGCGGGAAAATTCAGTTAGTAATCTGAGTTTCTGCTGCTTTATTTCCTGGTCTCTCCTGACCCCCAGTGACAGGATAACATCATGACTCCTTTGGAGCATTTCTGCAGGTTCTGCTCTGGTACCACATGTTTGCATCAGTCGGGTCGATGTCGTGAAGTTCAGGAGTTTAACACCAGGCAGGTGTTCAGGTGCAGGCTGAGATGAAGCTGAGGTTGTCTGGTGATGGAAACTCGGCAGAGAAGATCCTCAAAGACTGAAACGGTTGGAGATGAGCAGCAGCAGGACAGTCATATTTGTCTGTCTTGTTCAGATGGTTTTTATTGCAAATAATATTTATCTCTATTGTTTTTCATTCAAAATATTCTGACAATTTATCACAAATTCTTATATCTGGGTGTGATTTGTTATTTTTTTCTTGGGATTGAGGGGATTTCAGGACTTTGTAGTCGTTTTTCTCATCAGGGCGGGGCTTCCTGCCTTCAGGCTTCTGACTTTGGTTCTGTATCTGAACAGAATACCTGGTTCCTGTTAGTGTTGGCTTCTAGCTGCAGCTCGCCTTTTGTGCTCTGGTTTCCTGCCTGCGGGGGCCGTGGTTTTCTGTTTTTTAAGCCTTCAGTCCTGCAGCTGAAGTTGCTCATATTTTTCCTGTTGCACTGCCTTTTGCTGTGGTTTCCTTGTTTATTTTTATTTTTTTCTGAGGTTTAGTGACCCCATGCGGTCAGAGTGAAGGAAAGTGTTGCACCTGTATGTTGTTTGGTTGGAGAACCAGATCAAAAGTTACACAATAAACTTCAAACTCTTCTAAAAACATTAGAAGATGTGGTTCAAGTCTTGTTGTTTAAAACAGTTTTTAAATAAAATTATATCCACGTTCCTCAGCTCTGATCCACTGAACATTTTTGAGAAAAATGTTTATGAAGCTTCAAATCTGTAAAGCCAGAGAAAAATTTCAACTGAAACCAGAAATAAATCACCTATGAATTCATTTTAACCATTTCTTGTTTTTTAACTGTCTGTCAACCTTTTTGTTAAAAACAAGCTTCTGAACATTACCCATAATGCTTTGAGTCAAACCTTTCATAGACTGAGGTGGTTTCATCTGAGAAGTTTCTTCAAATGTTGCTCTAACATACAGAAAATGCTGGAATCTTTGTCTCCATGTTTGTTTTTCCCACCTGAGCAGATCAAACTCAACCTGGTGGTTTAAAGCTTCACTCCCATCATCATTTTGAGTCATTTTTTAGCAGTTTTTAATGATCTATTAATTATGAGTTTGACCTTTTTTAGGCGAAATCTTTGAAAATTGTGTCATTTTCTATGACATAGTTTCTGCAGAGCAGTTCGGGTTCATCAGAAATTCACCTGTTGAGTTGTGGGCGGGACCTTTGTCACCCCTACGTCCCTTTCCCATTGCTGAGAGCTCTCTGTTTACACTTTCTCTCCCCCGCTTACAGCCCCTCAAATACCTGTATAACATTTCCAATGCGGTTAAAATGTTGAGCAAGCAGTTTTATTTTATTTTTCATTTATCAAGATTAAGAACAGCATTCTTATTTAAAACTGTGGCCTGGTAAAAGGTAAGACTTCTGAGAAAGAAAAAGGAAGGAAGTTACAAAATACAAGAATTAGAATTGAATAGAACAAGAAAAGCCGTCTTTAAAGACCTGCAGTTGTTGTTTTTATTCTGAACCTTTCTAAACTGGTTCTGGTTTCATGTTTTTGATTAGAAAATGTTCACAAATAAAAGAGTCTGCTTCTTCGGGATGTTCAGTCACCACAGAACGCTCCTGAGCTTCAGACTGTTTGTCATGTCAAACTCGTCAGATCAAACGCCTCATTTAACAGCATCTTCTCTAAAAGTCAAGTTGTTTTTAACTCACTCTGAAGAGTCAAAAACAGAAGCAGTTCACTTTCAAAGCCCAACTTTATTCACAAGTCATAAACATTTGTCTGAGAAAAACATCTCACCTTCACAAATAAAAGCTTCAAGGAATAAATAACATTAAATATATTACTGAAGAAGTTTATCTCTGCAACTATTTAACATTTTCAGAAGTTTTCATACATGTTCTTCAAAACTACAGCAGGAAAAACAAAAGAGAACATTAACTTAATCGAAATGTTGCTACAAACGTATAAAACTACAAACCCCAGAAACTGGATTCCTGGACTTTAAGGCACAGATTGAACTTTGGTAAAACAGCTTAAGTCTGGCAGCAGCCAAGACACTGACAGTCTCATGGTTTAGAGATTAACAACAGTTTTGGTTTTTACACACAAAAAAACAATATATAAGAAAAGCTTTTACCATCTATTAAAGCACGAATCATTTTAAATGACAGAGTGAGGCACTTTTAGAGAAGAAATGTGCAGAAAATAAGCACATTTTCAATTATCTGGCTAGTTATTAATATTATTAGAAATCAAGAGATAAATATATTTCAATATTTGCTTAAAATGATAGTCCTTCAGTTGTACTCTTTGAGCACAGAAGAATCATAAAAAGCCAAACATACACATTGCATAGTTTCATTTTGGTTTTAGGGGACACCAGTTTTGCCGTTTCGAATGGACAACCTGTTCAAGAAAAATAAAATTCTTCTGAAGCTTTCCAGACGTCCTCGTATTCACCAAAGAAACAACAAAAGCCTAAATTCATCAAACCCGTCATTCAGTTTGCTGAAAAACATTCACCACCTCGTCTAAAATAACCCATCAACTATCATCATCACTGTCCCTCCCCTCAAACGATCTCCATCTGCTTCCCCGCATGTATTTCTAAAACATCTACCATGACTCCTGATCCATCTCCTGAGGAGAACCTCAACATCTTCATTTCTGCTTCCTCCAGCCCCGTTTCCTGTCCCTGCATCATCAACATGGCTGCTCTCACCACAGTCTTCACCTTCACTCCCTGTAACCTCGTCTACTTCAGATTTTGTTGACGTTGTTTCCTCCTCTCATTCTTTCAAACTTCTAAAGCTGCTTTTTCACCTGAGAATACAGTTGAATTTACATGTTTATGAAAAAAGATCAAGTTGATTGCATGTTCACTAAAAAAAAAATAGGCGTGAGTGAGTTTAGGGTCATTTTCTCACAGATTGAAGACAAACTTTGAAGTAATTTGTCAAAGTGACACATTCAGGATTGGACTTGTTGAAGGAGAAAACCTCCAAACCACAGATGTGAAGAATATATTTACTCAGAGCTTTAGTGGCTCCAAAGCAGGAAAAATAGAAGAAGGAAGCATTGATGCTTGAATGTAAAGAGTGACTCCCTGGTTTCTTACAGTCTGGAGTATTGAAGGGTTTGGCAGGGGTTATGTTCATTGACTAAGAACATGAGATGAAATGTCATCATTCATGTGATTCCTGATGTTTGACATAGATTTACCAATGTTTGTTTTTACTGGATGTTGGTTATTACCCATGAAAACGAGCATTTCTTTTCTTTGGTAAATATATATATACTGTATACCAGGGCTGCTCATTCCTGGTCCTCGAGATCTACCACCCTGACTATTTTCCAGATCTCCAAGCCCTGCCACCTGCTGATTGGCTCAGTCAGATGTCTCCACAATCTGATTGAAAGGACACACCTGGTCCAGGTAATCAGCAGCAAGCAGTACAGGGAGAGCTGGAAAACAGGCAGGGTGGTAGATCTTGAGGACCAGGAATGAGCAGCCCTGCTGTATACCATAGCACAGGCTTAAGAGCCACAATAATTCAAATGAAAATAAGCTGAGAAGTCTTTGTAAAATGTGTTTTTAAGGTAAAACTCCACTGTTTTCCTAAAGTAACATTCATTCACAACAAAACTTCCTGAAGAGGAAAACAAGGACAGTAATGGATTCTTTAATCTTTTTAGTCTTTAATTGACTAATTAAGGAGACATAAAAAGTTTTTCTTTGAATTTCAGTGTTTGACAAAATGATAGTTTTTAAAACTGGGCGTGTTTTATCTTTTACTACAGAATACTTTTCATCTTTTCTCCAGTTTGGATTTATAGGTCATACAGTTTGGCTGAAAAGGTGAAACTTATGCATGGAAGATCTCGACTCATGCTACAGTACAAACTTCAGAACTTTGCAGAACTGAGCCAAAGATCAGAAACACTGAAGGTGATAGGAAGAACCTCCAAAAGTATCTGTGGTCAGCAAAATGTCCTGATCTGTTTCAAACCCTCCAACAAACCCAACAGCTGCTGCATGATCAACATTTCAAGGCCAGCTCTCGTGCAGTGTTTCAACCTTCTTTCTCGATACAATCTGAAGGTACAACACATACCAAAAATGCAAAAAGAGGAAAAGAAACTGTCGACTGTTTTTACAATATACAGCCATTCCTATCAAAGTGTCTTGAATAAGAATCAAATGACCACAGAAAAAAAAGTATTTTATGATTTAATCATATATTTCTGGGCCTGTTTGGACAAACACAAAGCTGATATCCTGACAATGGCAAAGGTTTTTTACACCCACAACACAGTACTGTACTACAGCACACTGGTTGCAGCTCTAGTGGACCAGATTCTGCAATACACTTCTACCTGAAGAACTCATACGAGGACGGTGAAGTCTGTATCTTATCCAGATAACATGGAGGGTTTGAACAACGTGTGAAAGAAACCATTTTGACAGCAAAGGCAAACCTTCCCTCTATAGAAACGATGGACTCCGGTACAATCTTCATCCATCTACAACCATCAAACCCAACAAACTGGTTTCATCTAGAGTAAGAATAAAAGTACTTTCAACGACTCAAAACCACTTTGTTAGCCTGTTTTACTCTCATATTGTAAGTCAGACCCGAGAAAGACTCTGAGAGAAAACATCTACAGTTAAGTGATTTTTTACCTCCAACTCTGATTGAATCTTTCTGAATAAATGAGAATCTAAGAAGGATTTCTTCTGACGGTCTGATGAATCTATAAAACATCTGATCCTTCTACAGACATCATCCCTTTAAAGCAGCTCAAACATGTGGACTTTATCAAAACTATTTGGAGCCGACGGTCAGAACTGGGACGGAATAAAGTTCATGCAACTTTGGTTTGAGTGGTTTAAAACCTGAGGTTTCCTCTCAGACTGCTGTCCTAACCAGTAAACTGCTGCTGATATGTCATTGAGTGATAAGACATTCAAGAGGAACTGAAACCTAAAAAACATTCAGAGGATTTTTCCTTAAATTAAGACCAAACTGTGTAAAATATGCCCTTTACGTCTCCCTGTAACAGCTCTGGTGAAGTTACCGTCGTTCACTGTGATTGCTTCTCTGTCCCACAGACTCAAACTGCAGTGATTCGTAACATATGTACGGGCTTCATCTTCCACCACAAACCCATTAAGACACACCAGAAACCACTGAGATCTTTGGCAGTGTGTGACCTGAGCAGTAAACATGGAACCTCCCACATCTGGAACTAGCTTTGGCTCCTCCAATCTCCATTAGCAGCGGTGAGGCTTTGAGCGTATTGCACGCCGTCACTTATGGTGAAGAAAATCCTTTTATTGTTTCCAACGTGGCCGTGGTCGTTGCTGCTGAAGTAGCCTCCTCTTTCCAGGGAGTCCAGAACGGAGGGGTTGCACTGGACCAGCACAACTCTGATCCCAACCTCGCCGTAGTCTTTTCGGACCTCCTTCAGAGCGTTGACCCCGGCGGTGTCCAGGAACAAGACGCCGCTGCAGTCGATCACTAAACCGTGAAGTTTTCTGGACGGCTCCTGGTCGAGTACTAGGGTCACCACCTCTGGACTGTTCTCCTCCGGCTTCATGCTGGGTTTCTCTCCGTTTTCTTCCTGGTGCTTGCTCTTGTTGAACTTGATTCGACGAGCTTTCTCCTTGACTGGATCGAGCCCAATGTGCTTATACAGGCATTTCTTGAACAAGCTCTGGTTGGCGTAGTAGATCGGCGCCGTGTATCTGAAAACCGCCACTCCGGGGTGCGTCTGGAGGCCGCGATACGACGACACGTCTTCGTAATGCTCCCTGGTTTCAGCCCGGCCCAGCTCCAGGATCTGGGCTCGCTGGGTTCTCCCCAAAACAAAGAAGGCTGAAGCCAAAACCCCCACGAGGAGGCCGAGCTCCGTGTTGACCAGCGCAGACGTCCCCATGGTGATGAGCCAGACGGAGGCGTCCACCCGGTTAACACGCCACATCCTGGGGACGTCGAGGAACTTTCGTAGAGCGCCGCGGAGATTCACCACGATGATGACGGCTAAAACACATCTACACCAACAATAAAAAAGAAAGACAAACATATTTGTTTAAAAGACTGATCTAAGGAGACAAAAACATACATCTTGTCTGGACGAAACGGAATAGCTTTAAGGTTTCTGAAGTTTTAAGTTAGTTTGACAAAAGCTCAAGTAAACCAGAGTCAACACCATCAGTTATCTTTTTTTTTTTTGTTCTTTGAGAAACTGAGTTAAAAATTTAAAAATAATTAAGTTTTAACCAATTAAGTAACAATTCTGTAATTGTTAGTCTATATTTTCTGAGTAAAAAATAAAAAAATGTTTATTGTGGATCAAACTTTTATTATCCTGAAGTAAATTTGTTACGTTACGCTATTTGTTTACGTGAGAATTTTTTTGCATCAAAATCTATCATAACGTGCAAATTATAAGGAGACCGTCATGGAAAACAATTTAAAGTACAAATATTATCACAATAACATCTGACCAAAGTGTATGTTTATTTTAGTGAGCTACTGATTACTCGCTGGGGGTAAATGTCAGTTTTGTTTGTTAGGAAATGAAATTCAATAACCTTGCGGTTCCCGGTCAACGCCAGCAGTTCATCCTCAATTCTCAGGATTTGAACATTCGCTCAAAGGTGCTAAAGACCTTCAACAGGTGCACCATTGAAAGTATCCCAACAGGAAGTTTCTTAGCCTGGTTTGGAAATAGAACAAAACAAGTTCTCCAGAGCGTGGTCCACTCAGCGAGTGAACATCTGGACCGAGCTTCCTGACCTGAAGAGCATCGACAACAAGCGGCGCTGCTCTAGAATTATTTACAGGGTAAAGAGGAGGGACTCTGAGTTCCGTATCCCTCCACCGCTGTGCCCTGGAGGAAAACCACCTTTCTTACATTTAAATGTAAAAAGAAATGACTTTTTGTTTTAGCAAGATTTTTTTAAGTAATCAAACCGATGTAGCTATGTATTTCCAAGCTGACCAGCTACTATTGATGATGTCATCAAGTTGAGTAACTATTGTTTCATATCTCTCCGTTTAGAGTGTTAAACGTAGATGTTGGGGAAGAATTTGGCTTTAGCTTTTACACTTTTGTCCCTTTAAGTAGCTCGTTTGTCATTACTGACGGACAGTCATGCAATACATTTCACTGCACATTATAAAATGTGACAAATAAAATTGGAAATCTGTTGTTCTCAGCTGTCACCAGGGTCTTAAAATGGAATTTATCGCGAAATTTGTGCAAAAAGTGAGCCGACAATTATCCAGAAGAAAAGCACGTCAACAAATGAAATTAAAGACATTAAATAAACTCTTGAAAACTAAAAGCAGGATAATCATCAGGATTCAATAGAAGCTACAGTGGAGCTTAATGAACGAGCTGCAGAGTTAACTGATGAAATGAGGAGACTGATTTACATCTGTAATAGAAATCAAACATAGATTGATATAACTAGATTAGATATACATTTCTTTTGTTTTAATTGCTTGAACTAATTCCAAATACAAAATTGTTTCCATTTGTGTTATTATAAATGCCACGAATAATCAAATGAATAAAAGGGAACGTCGTGTTCTCCTGAATTGTTTTCATACCAGCTGGAAGAGGATTTTAAAATCCGACATTACCAATCCGTGGACTTACTTCTGCAGTGAATAAAAGAGCGGCGCGATGACTAGAAGCACCAGCAACAGGATGAGAGCGGTGACCAGCCCCGAAATCTGAGTCTGGCACCCTGTGGACTCTTTGACGAGCGTCTTCGTTAGAGCGGCGCTGGTGGTGAAGCAGCGGAAGAACGAGGGCAGGATGTTGCAGAAGCCGATGGCGTACATCTCCTGGTTGGCGTCCACCTTGTAGCCGTGCTTCTTGGCAAACATCTCTGCGACAGGGAGACGGTGATGGCGAAGCCCACGACGGCGATGGAGAAGGCGTCCACGGCCACGTTGGGGATGAGCGACCAGGACGGCATCTGGGGCGGGAGGAAGCCGGTGGGGATTTCACCCGCAACCCCTGAACCGTATTCAGCATTGAAATGGCCAAAGTGAGAGGCGAGGGTGGCGACTATGACCACGAAGAGTTCAAAGGGGATCGGAGCCTGAAGACATGGAAGAACATCAATCATTCCAACAGGAGAACAAGCCAGAGAAAAACATTAGTGACAGTCATTTTCTATAAACTTCTAGAAAGTAACTTATGAGCATCTCTGTTGAAAGAAAGAGTCAAGATGTTGGTCGACCCTTTCACACACCTTTCAGTAAACTAAGGAGCGGCTCCACAAGTGATAACGAAAAGTCTATTTACCTTCAGCTTGGCTTTGAAGCGATCGTTGAGCTCCTTTGCAGGGATTAGTACGGCCAAACACAGCAGACTGGTGATGAGGTCACAAATGTTGGTTTTTCCGATGTTGGTGAACAGACCGTACCAGGTCTTGAACAGAGTGAACCAGCCCTGAGGCCTCGGGATCTTCAGGCCCAGGAGGTACTTGATCTGCGAGGTGAAGATGGTCAGCGAGGCTCCTGTGGCGAAGCCACTGAGGAGGGAGTCGGAGAGGTAGACGGAGACAAAGCCGATCTGCAAAAGGCCCATCAACACCTGGAACAGAGAACTGCGTTTCAGGGATCGAGTCGGACCAGAGAAATTCAGTTCAATTTTATTTATGCAGCCCAATATTACAAAGAAATTACCTCAATGGGCTTCATGATTTTACAGAAGCAGAAGGTCGGTCATAAAATATAAACAATAGCTAATTGCTAAACTAAACAGACTAAATGAAACTGGTAATCCCCGTCCTTAGACCCTCCTTCCGGTGAGGAAGAACCAGATTGGGGCTGCCACGATTAGTCGACTAATCGACGACTAATCGACTATTAAAATAGTCGACAACTAATTCAGTAGTCGATTAGTCGTTACTTTATAATATATGGAGTTAGAGTGTCGTAAAGTTGAAAGTTATAATAAAAATATGCTAGCTTTTTAGACCATTTTGGCATTTATCAAGGTTTGTTTAGGCTATTTTGGAGTTTAGCTAATATTTCAGCTACAAGCTAGCTATTCTGGTTAATTTAGGCTTTTTTCAGTTTTTTTGGCTAACTTGGTGTTTAGCTAATATTTCAGCTAGATGCTAGCTGTTTTGGCTGTTAAGCTTTTTTAAAAAAAAGTTTTTTAGGGTGTTTTGGAATTTAACTCATTTTTAAGCTACATGCTAGCTATTTTGGAAAATTTAGGATTTGTTTTCAGTTTTTTAAGGCTATTTTTGAGTTAAGTTCATATGTCAGCTACATACTAGCAGTTTTGGCTAGCTGAGGCTTTTAATTATTTTTTAGGCTACTTTGGAATTTAGCTAATATTTCAGCTACAAGCTAGCTATTCTGGTTAATTTGGGCTTTTTTTTCAGTTTTTTAGGCTAACTTGGTGTTCAGCTATTATTTCAGCTAGATGTTAGCGGCTTTGACTAACTTAAGCTTTTTTTTTTTTTTGGGTGTTATGGAGATTAGCTAATATTTAAGCTAGCATGCTAGCTATTTTTGAAAATTTAGGATTTTGTTTCAGTTTTTTAGTTAAGTTCATATGTCAGCTACATGCTAGCAGTTTTGGCTAGCTGAGGCTTTTAAATAATTTATAGGCTAATTTGGAATTTAGCTAATATTTCAGCTACAAGCTAGCTATTCTGGTTAATTTGGGCTTTTTTCAGTTTTTTAGGCTAACTTGGTGTTCAGCTATTATTTCAGCTAGATGTTAGTGGCTTTGACTAACTTAAGCTTTTTTTTTTTTTTTTTAGGGTGTTATGGAGATTAGCTAATATTTAAGCTACATGCTAGCTATTTTTGAAAATTTAGGATTTTGTTTCAGTTTTTAGTTAAGTTCATATGTCAGCTACATGCTAGCAGTTTTGGCTAGCTGAGGCTTTTAAATAATTTATAGGCTAATTTGGAGTTTAGCTAATATTGCAGCCACAAGCTAGGTATTCTGGTTAATTTAGGCTTTTTCGGTTTTTAGGCTAACTTGTTGTTTAGCTAATATTTCAGCTAGATGCTAGCTGTTTTTGCTAACTTTAGCTTTAAAAAAAAAAGTTTTTTAGGGTGTTTTGGAATTTAGCTAATATTTAAGGTACATGCTAGCTATTTTGGAAAAATTTAGGATTTCTTTCAGTTTTTTAAGGCTATTTTGGAGTTAAGTTAACATGTCAGCTACATGCTAGCAGTTTTGGCCAGCTGAGGCTTTTAATTATTTTTTAGGCTAATTTGGCATTTAGCTAATATTTTAGTGGCTATCAGCTTTAGTGTTTTTAGCTATCAATTTCAGCATCTTCGCTGTCGTCACTCGCTTCAGCTTCAAATTCAGCTTACAGCATTACACAAAAGCATTTCGCAGATAATGCTTGTGTGGATATATATTTAGTTTTTAGTTTGTTTAAAGCTAATAATGGTTAAGATGTGTGTTTTACATCCAGTTTGAGCATGACCCGATTTGTCGACTAATCGGAAAAAATAATCGGTGATTAGTCAACTATTAAAATAATCGTTTGTGGCAGCCCTTAACCAGATTAAGGAAAAAAAGAAGAAACCTTAGAGATGTACACATGAAGGAGAGATCTTCTCCCAGGGACAGACTAGGACTATTAAAGAGGAATTAGCTTATCTAACTCTACAGCTACATTTCTGAAAAGAGCTCCGCCAGATAGGACTGGGGACAGGTGTGGACGAGGTCCACAGCCAAGACGAGCCGGAGGCGTGGTCCACGGCCAAGAACAAACATGAAATTCTCAAGATAAGGAGATGAAGTTAAAGAGCAGATTATATTTGATCTATTTTCAGAGACTTTTAATAATGATTATGTTTTAGCCAAAATCTAAAAATCTGCATCGTTTTCTTGGTTTCTGCAGAGTGGCAGAAGTTCATCAGAAGACTGCCACCGAGCAACCCCGCCCCCAATTTCCATTGCTGAGAGCTCTCTGGTTACTCTCTCTACCACTAGCTTACAGCCCCAATTTAACATTAGCGGTGCAACAAAAAAGGCAGCGATACTGGATCTATCAAGGCGGACAGTTTTGATCCAGATTCCATCTCAGACGAGGGAAACAAAGACGTTCATGATCTCTTTGTCCATGCATCGTCAGAAGCTTGTATTTTATTTGTCACAAATTTTCAAACAGAATTTTCCTCAAAGTGGATCTTTATTGGTAGCTGGTGACGCCCATACCTGATAAATCCCAGCAGTGAAGGTGACTGTTGCTCCGACTGTGATGGCGTAGCAGCTCCTGTCACAGATTTGTCCGTCGCTGACGTTTCCCTGGCCAGCCGGGAGGACGGTGGCGTTCTCTCCGCTGATGCTGCTCTCTGTGAGGTATCCCGCCAAAGCCAGTTCTCTGTCCACAACCTGACCCACAAGCAGGCAGAGGAATCCAAAAATGCCCACAGAGATGTGCCGGGACGATCCCAGGAGGGTATAAATGATGGACGAGAAGAAAGAAGTGTAGAGTCCATAGATGGGGTCCTGGCTGGCCAACAGGGAGTAAGCGATGGACTGTGGGACCAGCAGGATGCCTACGATGACCCCTGACATGACGTCCCCCAGAATCCAGTTCCTGAGCTGGTATCGAGGCAGCCACTGCAGGATCGGGACAAAGCCTAGGATTTTGGATTTGACCTTTTGCGGGGTGCAGGAGCAATGTTTCTTCAGCCGCTGCGCCACAGCCACGTGATTGGCATTTCTGCGGCGGTTGTTTTTCAGCCTTCTCCAGAATGAGAGGCTCCTGCAGGCGGGCCTCGGTTCTGTCCGGCTCTGCCGTGCAGCAGCCGTCCCCCTGCAGCATGGCTGGCCCGTCGAGTCGGCGCTGGTGTGCAGACACGAAATAATAGTCATCAGGCGTGGCTTTACTGGAATTTATCACATTTTTTAAGCCTATTTTTGACACAGACACACTGTTCTTTACACAAAATCATTCTATTCATAATCAGTATTTATGTTTATGAAGGTCAAAACTAAAGTGCTGAATAATTCTTTACTATCCTTGAGATTGCGTTTTTTTTTTTTAACTGCTACCTCAAAACTTCAAACCATTCTAACAAAACTTCCAGTCTAAACATTTTAAAGACTTCACACATACACATTACAGCTATAAACGGGGACATCTGGTGGCAAGCCAAAAAAAGAAGAAAAAAAAAAAAAAAGAGTGACCAACAAGGTCATGCTCAAAAAAAAAAATAAACCCACACAAATTGAATTGTTTCAAAGCTCTCAACCTCCACGAAAAGTACAGTTTTTTATTTTTAAGAGTTTTTTTTCTTCAAAAATAACTTTAAAAAACTAAAGAGTAAAGCACAACAGAATTGGGATTTTATAACTTTGCTTTCTTTCACTTTCGTTTAAGCAATTGAACTCCTTTTAACAATCTTAATACTTTACGATTTCAATAAGGTAGAACCATAATCTTGTATGCAAACAGAACCTATTTATGGTTTAGTTATTATTACATAATTACATGTGTATTTTGATTTATCATTTCATCTAATTATCCTTAGTTTAAAATATCTGTATGGATATGATTCTGTTGTTTGTGTTCTTTCATTTATCTTTTGCTAAACTATTAAAAGATTCTCTAATGTCTGGATTTTATAAGCAATGTAGACTCATGCACATTACTTTTATTTTTAAAACACCAAATATACTACTATATACTTGGATAATTTTTACCAAAATATAAATATTGATGCTTTTTTTTCTTCAAATGACAAATTCAAACGCATTACATTGTGGTCCAAATCAATCTGGTGGACATCGATGCGCAGACTTCTGGAAAATACTTCAAATCATTTGAAATATTTACAGGCTATGACATAAGATCAATCTTTTAAAGGAGAAGTTGACAAAAACTGAAGATTGAAAAGAGATTATAAATGAAGTTATTGTGTCAAATATTCTTCTGTAAAAATCTACATGAAGTTTTAGTGAAATGATCACATGATATTTTCCATTGCCGGCCTTGACCAACTCGGTTATCTGGCGTCTCTTTTCACGAGGAACACAGGAACATCAGTCATGAACGACACAGTTAGTCTTTAATCTGACGTGGCAAACAGGAAGTAGGCAGCAGAACTTCCTCCATCTGGCAGCTGATTGGCTGGAGCTGGATGCTCAGGTTGTCTCTCATTCCTGAGTTTACCTGTGCCGTTTGAATGAGGGGGTCATCCTCACTGCAGCACTTTTCGCTGCTGGTTTGACTGGTTGAGCTGAATACTTTATTGACATAACTGTCATAATTACGTGTGTGAATAGTTTGATTAATGGCGTGACGACAATCTGGTGTCCGGGAACGTCAAAGTATTTCAGATTTGTACGGATAAACTCTGAAAATAACTTATGACACTTTTTAAGACACTTATTACATTAATTTACTTTATTTCTGTCATGTTTAATAAACATGTGACGTTAAAATCACCAGTAAAATCACATTTATTTTAATTTGCAACCAAAGTTTTAATTTATTGACATTAAAATCAGAATTCTGTCCATTTTTATGACATTAAAGAGCGACTTTTGGCAGAAATGCTTCATTTATCTCCTTTAACAGACCAGGATCATGTGAAAAGTGAGTTCATTTGTTTAAAAAGTCACTTTTTTCTGCAAGTATTTAGTTTTTAAACGTGTCTGGCTCTGGTTGCTGCTTCACAGGAACACTTGATCTGTAATCAGATTACTTTCAGTGACACACTGAAAAGTTCTCCGTGGAGACAAACATAGAAACTTGTACTAGTTTACATCCACAGAATGAATTCAGAGTTTCTGTCTTTCCTCGTGTGGAAGCAGCAGACGTTGCGGCATGAATGAGAGTCTTTGTAAACAAGTTGTTGTCAACGTGGAAGCCGCCGGAAACTTTCCACCAATCAGAGTCAGAAAAACCCAGCAATCCTCTCCGGGAGAAAAACTACAGATGACAGTTTTAAAAAAAACACCAACCTGCGCAGCAAACAGAGCCGTTAGGACGCCTTTACGGAGTTTTCCAGCGACGCTTCGGTCTTATTCCGCCTCACATTCATTTTGGCTTCGCTTCGTGCGTCATGACGTAGTGAGCGTCATGACGCAGCGTCTGACGAAAGAGGAAAAAAAAACTTTACAAGACAGAAAACTACTTGTAAAATTAAATAAATAAATAAATAAAACCCAGTAACTACTACTTGTCAATCTTTGTCATTTGAAAAAAATTGGGCAATAAAGTTTGTTAATACATAAAATAAAATAAAAGACAGTAACTGCTACTGTACTCTGTTAATGACTGTGATTTAGGAAATGTTTTCTTTGGTTTCAGATTAAAAAAAATACTTTATATGTACATTTTTTTGGGGCAATATTTCGAGATTGTAGAGATGCTGCAACTGCTTGTTGGATCAAAACACACAATTAGAATTTAAAAATTAATAGATTATAGAGTTACATTTATTTTTTACAAATAAGAATCTACACTTCTATTACAGATTTACTTGTATTTTTCTGGTGCTTTTTAATTTTTTTTTAGATTAATTTATTGATTTTATTGTTTTACTGGTGTCCACTCAGCATAATCTAAGTTTAAAAAAATAAATTGTTGCTTGTCTTAAACTGTGTATTCTTACAATTGTATGAATTGATGAAAAAGAACAGTAAAAATTTCAATTTTAACTGCTTAAACTTATATGTATATACATATATTGTTACATTATATCATAAAACAAAATTGTATTAGATCCAACCATCTGAACAAGAATCGTTTCATGTTTGACCTAATTTGACCATGAAGCCCAATGAGGCAAAATTCTTTGTGATTTTGGGCTATATAAATAAAATTGAATTGAATTGAATTAAGGAAAAAAGTTTAAACACATAAATGACTCTAATAAGAACTTTATGATTAATTGTCATAATTTTGTTATAATTTTATAACTTATAACTTTGTTAATTCATTTAGGTATTTTACAATTAGAGTTTGAATCTAAATCTGATTAAGATTCTATTTCATGACCTTAAATATCTCAGTCATTTAGCATTTAATTGAGATTATAGACAGTATAGAGAGAACTGGACTGGTTACCCCCGCCCCGCCCCGTTCCAAACAGGAAGTACCCGCTGGTTCCAGAAAGCCAAAATCCCACAGACTTCTATAGAGAAATGAAAAGTTATTACTCAGTCATTCTCTTTATCAGAATAACCATATTTGCTCTGATGTCTCTTTTTAATTTGTTCTTGCTTAATCATTTTTTTCTCCCATTATATATATATTTTTATCATAAGTAATTCAAATTATAAATTGGCCAATCAGAGGCTTCAACAAGAGCATGAGGTTCCCACTGGTCCTCTCATCAAACGTTGATTTGATTGACAGATTCTCCTGAACCCGCGCTCAGTGGAAGGGGTGTGGCTTTCCAAAAAATTTCTCTTTTAAATATCAATTTAAAAAACAATCTTAGTTGACAAATAAGAAATAATATACATATTTAATTTGAAATATTCAAAAAGGAAATTAGAAAAGTCACATGTTTTTTACACTTAATTAATGAGATACAAATGTCATTTTATCATATACACTTATTAAAATGCCTAAAATGATTATAGTTTCAATGTTTTCTGTTGAAATCTGGACCAAATTATTTTTTTGGTCCTAATTTCCAACAGCTTCAAAGGAAAGTCCTTTTTTTTCCCCCTACAGCTTCATGTGACAGTGGTTTGGCTGACCTGGTCCTCCAGCAAGACACAGACGAGAATCCCAAACAGTGTTATTAAACACTGAAGTGAACTGTAATCCTGCCTTGTAATTGGATGCGAGCTTATGTCCACACATGACCATTTAAAACCGTCCTTGTAATCCCTTTTTTCTTCTCAGACATCTGCAGTTGGGCTGGCGAGGAGAACTGAGGGATTACACACTTCACTGGAAGGGACACCAGGACTTTGACAGGTACAGCTGTTGGAATTTTATTTTTATTTTAATATAGATTTTTTTTTTGTATCTGTTTATTTGTTGAGGAACATGTTCAGGTATATTAATCTTACAAGAGAAGAGCCAGTTTATTTACCAGCTGCTTTCTATCTCCAGATCCCCGGCAGGCTAACACAACCACAGAACATACAAACAACAATAAAAAATGTAAAGGAAGAGAAAACAATCATGATAAAGTTTTATAAAATTACTAGTATGTTTATCTGTTGAGGGGGTTCTGGAGATGGATGTAGAAATGTTACCATCTCTTCTTCTGTAGTAGAACTAAAAACATTTGTGTTCAGTTGCTGTATGTTCATTGCATTTCAAATAGTTGTGGCACAGCTTGTTATTAAATATATATTTCTTCAAATTAGATAATCATGTGGATTAGGGCAAACTTTTAGGGGTCAATTTTAAGATTGTAGACAACTCAAAGAGCTAAACGAGAGACGATGTTCATGCACATTTTATCTATGGGCGTGCTGCGGGCGATGGATTATGACATGTGACGTAGGTGAGACGCAGGTATGGTGTACGTTTCTTTCATTTCACCAACCCCCTAAAACCTGCATACTGCACAGAGTTTGTTAGTGCTGGGAATCCCTGGGTACCTCACGATACAATGAAATACACAATACATGGCTCACAATATCAATGATATCACGATACTGCAATCATTAATAACTCACTATACATAGAAGAACACATATTTTTAGGAAGACACATTCCCATTATTTTTTTTGTTTGAACACAATTATAATAAACAAGTTGTGTCTTATTTTGTGCGACAAATAATGGAGATTTTAGTTCAACATTATTGAAATCAGTAAAAGTATGTCTTAACAAGTACTGACACCAATAGAATTGGAATTATCTGTCAAATTCAGTGTTAACAATAGTAAAAATGAACAGCGGTGCCACTACTTGGCGCAAAATTCTTGTGAACAACGGAACAAAAATGGAATAATTCAAGTATCTGCCTGGTACATTGGTGCTCAGGACAACCAGTCATACAACACGCGTCCCCCTATCAACCTCTGAAGGAATTTCTCACCAAAAGATGATGAATATAACGTTTTAGAGCCTATTCAATACTATAATAGATCAATACTTGGTGAGAACACATTGAAAATCAATCGCAGGACTAAATGTCGTAATATATCGTTATATCGATATTTTTCGCTTCCCTGCTTTTCAACATGACTGTTAGAAATGAGGAAATCACACAATCAGAGTGTAGTTTGTGTGCACATCCTACAGCATTTGCGCGATAAAGATTCAGTACTCACACCTTATTAATGACTAGAGTGTGGCGTAAGTACACCTTAGAACAGAATTACCTGTACGTCATGTGTATGTAACTTCTATTATTCTTACGGATACTTTCAATACAATCACCATGGTACATTCCATTTTAATGACTTTTCTTGAATCCTACAAACCTCAAAGGAACTGCGAGACACACTTGGACAACCCAAAAACCCACTGGCCCAGTGTGGGTCAACCCCCTTATGGATGCATGTGACAGTGGTGACATTGAAGCAGCTTCTCGTTAAAGACCAGATCTGTTAGAGCTTGATGCTTTAGTGTCGTGTGTTGTTCTTGGACCAGCAAAAGATCCAACACATCTCTAAGTTATCCTAATGGGTTTCTTGTAAAACTATTTCTATGTCTAAAAAGAAGAGACATTTGTTTAGAGATGCACATTTTTCTTCTTTTTTTTACCCATAATTGTATTCCAATCAAAAACAAATATCTAATTTCTGTGAAATTAGAAATTTTATATTCTTTAAAT
The DNA here is from genome assembly GCA_003999625.1 of Oryzias javanicus. NCBI lineage: Eukaryota > Metazoa > Chordata > Actinopteri > Beloniformes > Adrianichthyidae > Oryzias > Oryzias javanicus. Next base: position 2,632,931 of record CM012446.1, read on the forward strand.
TATATCTGAAGGAAGTTCTGATCGTTTTTGATCGAAGGTAATTTTGAGGCAATTAGAACTGCATCTGTTCCATGTACATGAAGGATGGCATCATCTGCGTATATGATTTCCCAATTTACCCAGACTTAAAGTGTATCATCAAACAGCTCCAACTGCAAACAATTGTCAAAATAAATAGTTGATTATCCTGCACAAAAACATCTCAATCCCATTAGAACTTTTTCTTTTACTTGTTTCTTGCCAGCAGCAACCATGGTGGACGCAGCGACAGCCGAGCAGTTCCTGGACGCCAACCCGCAGTTTGCCAAGCAGTACTACGACCGCTATCTGCGCCCTAAAGTCATCTCCAACCTGCTGGAAAGCAACCGCAAACCGGCGGTGGAATTCAGCAAGTTCCACGACCTGACCATGATGGACGAGAGCGAGATCCTCTTCGACCTGGTGCGGGACATCCAGGACAACCTGCAGACGGAGAAGTCCATCTTCAAGCTCATGAGGCACCTCAGCTTCATGATGAGGGCGGACCGCATGAGCCTGTTCATGTACCGGCAGAGAAACGGCGTGGCTGAGCTGGCCACCAGGTCGGTCAACCTTTCTCGCAGCACGCATTTGTAGTTTCAACACATCATGGGAAGATGTTCATCTCTGGATTTGGAATTGTCATCTCTTCATAGTCAGTGATGGGTTTTAGGCATCTCAACATTTTATCTTTCTGGGCCAGGATGGAATTTGAGATGCCAACACACATTTTCAGCACTTCCTAATTTAACAATTCACCCTTCTATGACTTGAATTTTGAACCTCTCCAATCAAAATAGGACATAAAAAGTTTTACTTCAGAGTCAGAGACGTCAGAGTGAAAGACTCTGCAAAGGTCAAAACCTGCTGCCTGGTTGGAGAAAAAAGTATTACATTGCAGATGAACTCCTTCAGAACATGTTCTGTACAGGAATTTCCCAAAACAGGAGAATTATTAAAATGTCACTGACCATTTTCTATCCATTTCTGTGTCTCAAATGAGTCAGCCTTTGACAAACTGCAATTTACAGGCACACAGTGTTTTAAACATTTGCAGGGATCTCAGTTCCAGAATTATTAGTTTTGTTTTTTTTCCCAAAACAGTTACATGGTTTTGGAACATCTTCAAAAATTCTCAACCGAGTTTTTGCAGAAAAATAATCCAATCCTGTGAAGGGTTGAGGATCTGTGGGACTAAACTGTGATGGATTTGAGACATTAATAAGAACTTGAAACTCTTATGTGAGGTTTGTAACATGTTACAGATTAACTGGAGCAGGTGTTTTCACCTGAGACAGCTCTGAATGGGACAGAGGTAGATCAAAACGACCAAAGACTTCTTGAATTAGATGTGGTCAGATCAGTTCAACAGATAACCTCCAGGTGGCTGGTTACCTTTGAAACATTTTGCACCAACTCTGGCCTTGTGTTCACCCTGATACTAGAAGGTTGTGGGTTCAAATCCACGCTCTAATCACACCAAATACTTTAAATTTGGGATCCAGTGTCTCCCTTCTTGACACTCTGCTTTGGTTAAATGATTGTGGAGCGCAGCTGTGTCTGCAGCTCACCACTCCCCCTGGAAATAGGTCGAATGTAGATAACAAATTTCACACAATCTTTGAGGAGGTGGTTATTTTTATTTCATAGGGGTGTGGCCTTTTGAGATTAACAAGAAACTGCAGAATCTTCAGACTTCCTGGGCGTGTCTCAAGCATATCTGCCATGTTTGTCCCGCCTCTTTTCAAGGTCAGGTGATGTTCTGAGACGTAGAGAACCACAGAACAGAAAAAGAGTGGCTTTAAACTGAGCTAAATAAGGAGTTTTTAATAGATTCTATAAATTGTGTGTTGGTCTTGAAGACAGAATGTGCTGCTTTTTTATATCTTAGCATGTCTCAACAGGAATGTGAAGAAATCTGCAGTCATCAGTGAAGATAAAAGCAATCATGGCTTCCATCAAAATGTCTTCCAAAAACAATCTGTTTCATCAAAGATCTAAGTTCTGTAAAATTTTATTTTTTCTTTGGGGATCAGTCACATTTCAGGGAGATACAAACCTTTTCTGTTCCTCACCTCCAGGAAGCAGCTCCTGCAGTTCTGCAGGTTCTCGTTTCTGTTCCAGCTGCGCTGCTCTGATGCTTTCAGCGTTTTCAAACCAAAGCTCCATATCTGATAAAAGTAATTTAAACGTCTTAATGGACCAAACTGTATTTGTTACATTTATTATTTCAGGTTGTTTAACGTCCATAAAGATGCAACGTACGACGAGTGCCTGGTGTCGCCTGAGAGTGAAATCGTGTATCCGCTGGACATGGGCATTGTGGGACACGTGGCCACAAGCAAGAAGATGGTGAACGTTCCTGACGTGTCGAAGGTCAGTTCTCTCAGAGTCAGACCGTCACTGACGGTTATGCAAAGAGCAACAAGATCAGACCACAGGACAGCAAACCCAAAGGGATCAGACCTCAAGACCCTCAAAACCCGGGTTTGTAGGGGCCCTGGTGACCCTAGTGAGGACACTCATTGATCTAGTTCAGGGGTCTGCAACCTGCGGCTCCAGATCCACGTCTACTTTATCTCTCCATGGTGGCTCCTTGGCCAAACCTAAAATAAGTCAGGGAGAGACTGCTGACTCAGCAAATGCCCTGAAGAAAACACATAAACAAAGCCTGCAAGCTAAGACTACCAAGGTTTAACCCCAAACTAAAATAACAAAACCCAGCAGTGGAAGACTGCTGAGGACAAAGAATCCAAATTTCTTAAATGCATAATGTAAAACTATTCTAGGTTTGATCAGTAGAAAACGAGTCCAAATGACTCTTTTACTGTTAAAGTTTTCTGATCTAGTTGACCCTTCTCTGTCTGGGCCTTCACCCAAGGCTAGTTTGTTCAATCTGACCTTACCAGGAGGAAGTTCTTCAGCTCCTGAGGTCATTCAGGCTTGATGAAAACCTGTCCTTTTTTGTGAGGATTTCCTGGCATTTCCAAACAAGAAAGGATCCCCGTTGGAGAATTCCTGTCTCTGCTGGTCTTTAAGGACCTGAATGTTTGGGCATCTTCACCCCAAATAACTAAAACTGTACATTTACGCAGCTATGAATCTCACACAGACGACATGTGTCTTTCAAGTGGAATCACAGTATGCTGTTGTTCTCCGTTTGACCACCAGAGGGCAGCCTAACATAGCAGTTGACACTGTTTTAATTCTGTAGAAGCAAAGCCAGCTCAATCTCATTACAGCCTTTGACATTTGGAAAAACCTAGCAAGCTTTTCTCCCCCCCCCCCCCCCCCCCCCCACATGTCCACTTTGTTATTGTGATGATTCCACTTAATGAAACACAACTTTGATGAACCGCATGCTCTCCTCAGAGTCCCTTCAGTCGCATCATTTCCTGTGACATGGGAGTGCTGGGCCGTGAAGCTGCCGCCCCCCCCCCCCCCCCCCCCCCCCCCGATGGCTGCAAAGGAGCGCTCAATGTCTCCTCATAATTGGCTGGTTTTATGAAGCTAATGCAGGAACGAAGGGACTGGAAATCTCCGTCTTTCCATTCCAATCCAATCTAACTCCGGCCGGCCGGGATCCCGGTCCTGCAGGTGGGGATTATGGAGTCGCTCAGAGCCGACCTCCGGTTCCACCCGCTGAAGCCTCGGCTTCACGGTCAAAGCAATGATGACATCATTTAGAGTTCGGACTCTTGTAATTTAAGGTGGTGTCACTCGTAGCATGTTTACTTGTGTGTGTGTGTTCATGGAAGGTGGACAGGCTTCACACGCAGCGAGTTAATCTGTCCTGAATTAGAACGATCCCAGATTACTCGCAGAGGTCACTGAGCTGTTTTCACAGACTCAGCACTACATCCTCCCTCATCTATTCTGTCATTCGTTATTGTTCCTCCGACTGCGTCTCTTTAGAGCGGAAACGCAGCAAATGTGATGCAGGTTAACCTCGGAGGCCGATAAAGTCTGGAAACTTTAGGATTAGAAGAACATATTAAGACTGCAAGCAAACCTCCAACACTGATGTCATTTCCTGTTTGAGCCGATAGCAGAACAATGAGGTTTGCATAAAAATAGCTAAGTCTTGATGTCTTCTGGAGCTAACTGAAGTCACAATGAATAAAATCTGCCTCCAGAAGGAAATCAGGAGGGTTTATATGCAAACCTGTGCTAAGAACGCGTTTTTGGAGTGACAAACAAACCCCGACAGCAACATGTAGAACCTAGCATACAAAGCCTCGTTTCCACGTAGCGGTCTGTTCCGGTGTTTTTAATGTTTTCATTGTATTGACGATTCACACGCCAACTTCACGTCTCTTATGACAGTCGTCAGATTCAATGTTTGTGTTCATGTATGAGAGGAGCTAGCATCTTTAGCCTCTTTGCTACTTGGAGGCATTGTGACAATGCACAGAAGACACGGATGATGTTGAGAGATCACGTTTATTTATTTAGAAGCATTTTATGAAAGCATTAGTAATTCTATCTCCATGTCTGAGTTCATGAGATCATTCAGAGTTTCTCCAGGTACAGTTTACTATCTACTGTGTCTGAATGACGGACGCTCTCAGCGGTACTTCTGTCTCTCTCTGACCCAGTTTGATGACTCATCAGTCCGAGGAGGTACGAATAAAAACAAGAATCACAAACTTGTTTTGAAAGACACAACTTCTTCTGTGTTTTGCTTCCAGTTGTTAGTGGAAAAACAACAACTATATGAGCCAATATTTATTTTATTTAACTCGTATATAAGTCACTCTTGAGTATAAGTCGCACCCCTGACCAAAGTATAGAGATAACACGACTTATAGAAACATTTTATCTAATCAGCTAATCAGCATTTGTCTGTGGAGTCTTGCTAGTTCAGAACACAGATCTTCATTTTCTCTCAGGCTAAATCCAGGGCAGCCGATTGCAGTAGTACCAGAGTTTTAGCTCCATCTTCAATGTGGCAGAGACAAGCGGCCCATAATCTGTTGGAATTATGTGTTAACGGTTAAAAGTTACGGTGCGTTAAAGAGTATTTGTTATTTAAGCGTCGCTGGAGACGTCCCAGGTGCTAAAAACATTAAATGCAAAAAACCAACAGAAGCTAATGTATAGCCGACTTGCTTTCTGTTTTTAGAAAACTGTTGTTTGCCGTTAGCCACATTGAAGGCTAATGTAGAGGTCTTTTTTAAACTGGAAACGCGCTAAAGCTCCAAGCATAGAGCCCAAAGAGTCAAAGTTTATAAACAGACAGGAAGAGATTCATTATTTGTAATTTTCTATATGTTTGAATGACAAATATCTTTATACTTACACATTTCCTTTCAGGTAAAATTACAGGCTTTAGTTCATTTATTGTTGTCTTGTAACAAAAACTCCCACCTGCATCTGAATCGATAAACGTGGAATAAAATCTGATGATCCAGATTTTTCAGCCCCTCTGCAGGTTTAAATCAGCTCCTGTCACGCTGGAGTTTGTGGAAGTTTTTCTCCGTTAATGGCCCCGTTACGCCCCCAGGAGAGCATGATCGATCACCGTGAGTGGAGAGCGGCAGAGTCTGTGGGAGCTGGAGAGGCTCTGAGAGCGGCTCTTCTGGACCGGACCGGCGTGCTCGTCCACGCCAGAACGGGAGACCCGCTCAAACGTTTGCTCTCTCCTCTCTTCCCCTTCAGAGCTCTCATTTTAGCAACTTTGTTGATGAGCTGACGGAGTACAGCACCAAAAACATCCTGGCCGTCCCCATCATGAACGGGAAAGACATGGTGGCCGTGATGATGGCGGTCAACAAGCTCGACGGGCCCAGCTTCACCAAGAAGGATGAAGAGGTGACACGGTTCACAGTCCGTCACTTTATTATTTTACAACAACTGACGCTCAATAAAAAAAAAGCTGAGACTTCTTCAGACAGTTTGTTGATTTTATTTGAAAGTCTGAGGGATGAACTGGAATCAAGCGAGTTCCAGGTTCAATTTATTCCATTCAGGAAGAAATATTCAGCAACACTTCCAGTTCCTATTATATTTGTAGTTTTCAGTTTAATTTAAAAATAGAACCCCCAACTCAAAATCATGATCTGAGCCTGTAATATTTCGTTTCTTCATCGCTAGAAAAATCCGATTAAATAATTTTATTTTTAATTGATATTTTTTTATTCTCTTTTCATGAATGTTGATTGGTGCTTTGAAATAATCTACAAAGAATATGTAAATAGGAAATATTAGGATATAATTGTAGAAACTAAATAAAGTTCTTGTCAATTTGTTCATTAAATAAAAAAATTCGGTTTTGACTGCACAGATGAAATAAACGATAAAATAAATTAAATGTTTCCATTGGAATAAATCATTTTGTTCTAGATATTTGTAACACTAATAATTAAAGCTGAAATATCAAAACAATTGGGACTCATCAACTCTAAAATATAAATAAACATAGAACCAAAAAACAAAATTGTTATTTAAAATGTGCAATAAATGACTTTAATAATGATTGAAAAAAACAACAGATTAAAAAAAAAAAATAAGATTCTGCATCATCAGATTAAAATATATTAGTAGTTTGGAATAGGAGAAATTCCAACTGACCTTTTTATAAATCCTTCAAAATAAAAGCTTCTTCCATCAACTGATTCTGAACTCTGAATTCTTACTGAGTTTTTTAGGATTCTCTGAAATTCTTCAGCAAACTCTTCATGTTTTTAGCACGTCAAGTTTGTTATAATCATAAACAGTAAAGACCAGAAAATGTAAAATGTTCTTTCCCTCTAGATTCTAAACAAATACTTGGACTTTGCCAACCTGGTACTGAGAGTTTTCCACCTGAGCTACCTTCACAACTGTGAGACCAGAAGAGGACAGGTAAGTGACGGGAGGGGGGGAGGGGGGGTGAACAACGTACAATTCAAAAAGCTTTAGAACCTGAAGTTCTGCTTTAACCTCTGGTTGATCATTTAGACCTCAGAAAAGTGTTTAGAATTGAAAAGCGTTTCAGTGTTTTTATTGCGTTTGTTATCAGGTTCTGCTGTGGTCGGCCAGCAAGGTGTTTGAGGAGCTGACGGACATCGAGAGGCAGTTCCACAAGGCCCTGTACACGGTCCGAGCTTTTCTCAACTGTGACCGTTACTCTGTGGGTCTGCTGGACATGACCAAGACCAAGGTGGGCTCCTCAGGACGCGGACTCGGTCAGAAGATGCTGCTGAAAACTTAGCTTGAAGTAATCGAGACCTCCAGCGCAGAATCCATAAAGATCTGCTCCATTCGAATAATCTTAATACATCTTAACATCATTAGCATGAAGCTAACTAAAATCAAAGACGATGAATCAGCAGCTTCTTTCCTTCATTTGTTTCTGATATTAAAATGAAATGAGGTCAGCATCTGAAACGAAGGTGGTATGGTACCAGAACTATTCTAGAACTTCCTGTGACATCACTACTACTACGCATATGTGCCAACTAGTCACATATGCCAACTACTGCTACGATCAGTCGACTAATCGACCATTAAAATAGTCCACGACTAATTTAATAATCGATTAGTCGTTACTTTATATCATATGGAATCAGAGTAAAGTTGAACGTTATAATGGAATACTGCTAGCTGTGTCAGGCTTTGGTGTGCGGACACAAGTGCAGGACAGCTGCGAGCTCCAAATCAAAGTGTCTTTTAATAACAAAATCCAAAACGAAGGAAGAGCACAAGGCTTAAAAAACAGGAACAGTCACTAAGGTCAAAGTCCATAAATAAGTAAGGCCAAACTCCACGAAAAAACACACAAGAACGTGGAATGGGAGACAAGATTAGTGGGTAAGGGTGACAAGACAAACCTGCAAGGAAGTGAGGGGAAGGAACCCATTATATACAGAAAGGGGAGTGAAAAAAAACAAAGGACACAGGTGTAGCCCGTCAGGGAGGAGTGGCAATCAGCCCAGGGGAAACACATGACAAGCTGTTTGGAATATTGTGGCATATATTAAGATTTTTTAGGAAATTTTGGAGTTTAGCTAATATCTCAGCTGCATGCTAGCTATTTTGGCTAATTTATCCTTTTTTTTTTTGTTTTTTAGGTTAATTTGGTATTTAACTAATATTTTTGCTGGCTATCAGCTTCAGCGTTTTCAGCTATCAATTTCAGTATATCAGCACCAGCATCTTCAGCAGCTTAAAGATTATGCTAAATATCTAGTTTTTAGCTAGTTTAAGGCTAATGATGGTTAAGATGTGTGCTTTACATCCAGTTTTCCCATTACCCGATTAGTCGACTAATCAGAAAAAATAATCGTCGATTAGTCGACTATTAAAATAATCGTTTGTGGCAGCGCTAGCGTCAAAGACAATGGCAGACGCAGAATTAGAAAGCGTACATCGTAGTTTTCAGATGCTATAAATATAATAATAATAACGAATAAACGACTAATCATGGCAGCCTTAGAGGCAGTCCCCGTACCCGCCGGTAGACACCAGAAGTAAGAGATGCTGAAGGAGAAATCCTGCTGAGTCTCAAGCGTCTGCATCTCATTTTTCCTTCTGTGGAATCACTTTAGCAGAATATTCACACAATCAGAGAGTTTAACAGTCCTGTTGAAGGATTTCTCCCAGATTAACAAGAGTCAGATACTAAAAAGTGAACTCAAACTGAGAAATATCAGAAAAGTTTGTTGTGGGAATAAACATGTAAGAATCTGTTTGATCTGCTCCTGTCACATGACTGATCAGTGCAGGACTGTCTCCTCATTAGGAACAGCTGATTCCCAACAGCTGCTGTCTGTCTGCACAGATGCTACAACGCTCACTTCCATTCATGCGGGACGCAGAAGAAAGCAGCTCTAAGATCTGAATGGAGAAACCATTAAACTTCTGCTAAAGCAAAAGAAAACAAACTACCAAAGTAAACTTGTGTAGTTCTGCTGATCCTCTCGTTCTCACGCCTGCAGGAGTTCTTCGACTTGTGGCCTATTCTGATGGGAGAAGCTGAACCGTACGACGGACCGAAGACGCCCGACGGCAGGGTGAGGCGGACGCTTTAGGCCACTGTCGTCGTCATAGCAACCGCAATGCTAAGATGTGCTCTGCTTTCTGTAGGAAATCATTTTCTACAAAGTGATCGACTACATCCTCCACGGCAAAGAGGACATTAAAGTCATACCGTAAGCTACAGCTGATCTTCAGTTCTCCAGACGGTTCAGAACAATGATGGGAATTCACAGTGATGTTACATTCAGAAATGCAATTTTAATCTGAATTTTTCTTTTTATATATGTCTCCTATCATGAGAAAATATCAGAATAGAATAGATCTTGGTTATTGTATATAATGAAATTAAAAGTACTTCCTGGTCCGTCCAACACTCATGTCTTAAGGTCGTGTCACGATGTACATTTTCCTGTTTCAAAATGTTGTTTTTTTTGTAAAACGGGGCGATATACATAATTCAAAAGTATTTCTTGCGTTCGTCATTCATTGATGTCTAATTGGCTGACAGGTCTGTGCTTGAATTTGATTTTGAGATGTTTAAAATTTTGACTCAGTTGAGAAATACTCAGTTTATGCAAATTTTACGTAGTTTATGTGGAATTATCATTGCATATATTATTGCATACGCAACTTTGTGGCTTTTTACGACCTTTCCGCGTATGTTTACGTATGTCTGACGAACTTTTCACGTATACAGCGCACAAATCACGCTAAAATGATGTAATTGATGCATGAATCACTAATGATTACTGCTTAGTGAGGAAATTCTGTGAAGTGTGTGTTTCCATGATCTTTGGGCGGTTTATTCGTACTTGATACATCTGTGAAAATTTCGTGTTCACTTTTCTCACGTATGACCAGTTTTCATCCGTGCAAAAATGCTGTGAATGTACGTAGTAGCTGTGTGACACAGCCTTTAACCAACCTATGGTAAATAGTACATAACAGCAAATAAAAAGTGCATCATCCAGTATCTTAAAATTGATAATTAAAATATTTAAAAATATTTTAAAATATTTAAAAGTAGCATTTTTTTTGTTTTTTTTAAATATCTAATTAATATGTTAAAATTGTTAAAAATCAGAAAAAATCCACCATTGTATAATTTAATTAGGCTAATAGAAGAGGTCCAGGTCTAATGTTTCCTCGTGTCATTTAGAGGCAGAGACGTTGAGATCATCTGCAAACCTGGATTTTAATGGTGAGAGAAACAGGGATGGAACAAGGCAGAGGCGTTGTCCAAACCAGGCTAAGGTCAAAAGCTACGAGCGAGGCAGGAGAAAACAGGCGAGGGTCAAACGCGAGGAAACGCTCAGACTGTCTGCAAGGCTAAACAAGACTTCGCACTGAAGAAGTGGCTAAGATGGGTTTAAATGCTAGACGGTGCTGATGATGATGGAAACCAGCTGTGCTGACAGGAAGCAGTGGCTGCTGGGAGTTGTAGTGAGGAGACAGCAGGGTTAGAACTCTGACAAGGGCTCCCTCTAGTGGTCGGAGGTAGTAGATGAGGTAGTAAAACCTGTTCTGGAGTCTTTTTGTCTTTACTGTGGAGCTGACGGCAACAGACCTAGTAGGTGAATCCTCGTGTGCTGGAACTGGAGAGGGTTTTCAGACTGCAAAAGGTTAAAAACACAATTTTTATTAAAATTTATTAAAAACCCACAGCACCCGTAAGGGTCAACTTTAACCTGGAGGACTAGTAATAGTTGCTGATGCATGCATGACCAAGAAAGAGATTAAACGCAATAGATTTTTTAAATTGTCTTAATTTTTATGACAAAAATCAAAATGTTTTAAGGGTTTTTTTTCTTTATTTTATCTGTGTGAAAATCCACGACTTGATACCGGCACTAATACTACTGAACTCATGAACATCAAACTAATGACAAAATAATTTGGTCAAATTAATTTAACCACTAAAAAAACGAGCCAGTTTGATGTTTTAAATTGCCCCCTAGGGGCTAATGTGGTGATTTAAATGCTCTGCAGACAGTTTTCTATTAGCATTAATCAAGTCTCTCCACCTCAGGAGTCCTGCAGCGGATCACTGGGCTCTGGTCAGCGGTTTGCCCACGTATGTGGCAGAAACCGGACTGGTCAGTACCTACTTCCTGTTTTAAAATCACACATATAGCTGCTGAGATCCTAAACTTCTTGTACTTGTTCTAATTTTTCTAATGTTTTTTAAAAAAACATCCAAGTACATTTAAAAAAAAGACATAAAGCGTTTTCTGGGTTCCTTAATAAAACTGCTTCCTCCCATCTGCCGAATCCCAAAGGCTTCCCAATCCCCAGTGGTGACTCGTGTTTTCCTTTCATGCACCGTATGTGGATTCTTTTGGTCAAACGTTAATCCAAAAGCTTTTTTCTTTTTTTCTTTCTTCGCAGATTTGTAACATCATGAACGCAGCGGAAGATGAGTTTTTCAGCTTCCAGGTAAAATCAACACAATTATAAACGTTTCATTCATCCGTCCGTGTCCTGAACTGGAGGAATCCGGTTTGGGTTGCTGGAGCTTATCCCTTATATTGTTAGGAGAGGTCATCAGGAGCTAAGAATCTCTACTTGTACAGTTATAAAATTCAGATTTCGGCTTCATTAATCAATGATTTTTAGGTGTATCCCTTCCAACAAAAACCTTCAACTGTAAGTAAAATAAAAAATTAGTCATTAGGGAAATTTACTAATGACATTTTTTCAAGTTTTTATGGACCAAACTAAAGCATTTTGTTTAGGTGACCATTACTCAACTTCTTGTGGTCCAATTCTTACCTTCATCATCGTTATCAATGTGTGTCATAAACAGTGGTGTTCTGCAAGGTTCTTCTCTGGGACCCCTATTATTTCCCATGTTTATCAATGATTTGCTAAATATCTGCTCAAAATGTGATAATCAACTCTATGCAGATGATCCTATCATCTATTGTTCAAACCTATCATCTCTAATATCTTGGATTTTGATTCTATACAAAAATGCTCGTCATTTAATAATCTCTGAATGAAACTAAATCATACTATATGATATTTCCAGAAGGATCAAATCTAAATGGACACTTTTCTGATTCCTCTAAGCTTGAAAAAACATAGACGTTCAAATGTCTCAATCGTCTCTGTTTAAATCATATCTCTAGTAAGTAATTACTGTCTTAATACACTCTATACATCAATAACTAAATTGTTTTAACTTTCATGTCAGAAAAATAATATTTTCTTGACTTCTGCTCTCTTCACTTCACTATTCTGACAAAATCTACTTTAACACAACTTCAGCCAATCTATATCATCTTGTTGGGTTGGTTCTCGTTCAGTTTTAAATAGATTCATCTCAACTTTCCAATATTTAGTTCTATTCCGTTCACAACACAACCTCCGTCATACTGATCACATTTATTTTCACGTCTCCAGATTTAATAGAAATTCTGGAAAATATGCTTTTATTATGGAATAGATTGGTATAACTTTCCCACTTTTGTACGTTCTTTAACATCTTTGATATTATTTAGATCCAAAACATTTAAAACCTGATTATTTTTGTTTCTCTGACCCTAAATGATGTTTATTTTCTCTTTTCCTTCTTAGGATATTTAAATATAATTTATTTTCTGTGTTTTGATAGAAAATGTTCTGCAGAACTGGAGCTGTGTTTGTTAAATAACTAACCTGCATCGCAATTTATATTTTTTTCTGTTTCTCTTAGTTTATTTTTAACTCCACTTTGTTCTCTTTTCGTTTTTTTTTTTTATAAATCTAAACCAGATGTTGCATCTCAAAAGAATAATCCTCCCATTGATCATTAAATGTTTAATCAAATAAATAAATAAAAGGAAAAAAGTAAGAACGAGACATAAATCTGAACTCCATAACTGATTTCAAATGACTATTTGATACCATAGTAACGGTTACCAAGCCTGCACTGACCTCGCTGTGCTACAGCGGAGGAAACATCAGGTTCAGTGATGCAAAGCCTCATTTCAGAGGAAAGTTCACGTCTTACTGCTTGTTTTTGTCCAAATGATGAAGCAATAGTTTGTTTTAAAGAAATAAAAGTAGTTTTCTATATCGCTTTTATTAAAAAAATGAACTCTGATCTTTAATATTTATCAAAAATAAACAATTTCTGTCATTAATTAATTATAAAAATGTTTCTAAGCATGAATTCATTCAGTTTAAAGCAATAAAGCCAGACAGATAAAGTATTTAAAACGGTTTGAAGTATTTCAATCGTCGTCTTTGGGGTTTGCAGTTCAGCGTGACTCGACAACCAAACGCTTCTGCTGTCTCTGCACATCTCTGACAGAACAATCATGTTTGGTGGATGAATTCTAATCTCACTAAAAGTAAACTGGGATCAGACCTCCTGGCACCGGCTGCTATTGACGGAGGCTCTGTGTGTGCAGAAGGAGCCTCTGGACGAGTCCGGCTGGACCATCAAGAACGTCCTCTCCATGCCAATCGTCAACAAGAAAGAGGAGATCGTGGGCGTGGCCACTTTCTATAACAGGAAGGACGGGAAACCCTTTGATGAAATGGACGAGACGCTGATGGAGGTGTGTGTGTGTGTGTGTGTCCCAGGTTTAAAAATACTCAAAGGCTCTGCATTATTCATCAGCAGACCTGCAGGCTTTTCTGAGGCTCCCGTCTGCGAATCACAACACGGACGAGTCATTTAGAGTCCCGCTCAAACCAGACTTTGTTCTATCGGATGCTCTTTTAATTAGGATTATTCGGTTTTTAGCCAAAATCTAAAATATTATCAGAGTTGGAAGCAGTTGATTAGAAATGAGTTGTGGGCTGGACGGCGAATGTGGAAGTTAGCCTCCACTAATTTCCCATCAGCCCTTTCTTTACACTCTCTCCTGCTAGCTTATAGCACCACAAGCCCAAGCTAATATTGAAAAGTATCAGAGCTATCCAAGGAAAAAAAAAAAGACGTTCATGGATCTGTTTGTCTACAAGTGGATGCTTTAGACTTTAGCCCCGCCCACGGCAGTTTCTCCAATCTTTTTCAAACCATGGATTTTTGTTCTGCTCCCGATTCATCACAATTTGAATAAAGAAATGCTCAAAACTGACATTTTAATGTTAATTTTTTATAAGAAATTAGAAAAATGCCACCAGGACACGTTAAAAACATCAGAAACGCCGTTTTCATTGGAGTGTAGCCAACAGATTTCTGCAAACACAGACGTCAGGGCAGAATAAAGGTTTAAGTTTTTAATGTTTTCAGTTCTTTAAAGAAACCATTTCGATGAAAATAGTGTTTTTAAGCTGAAACTTTTATTTCTAAGTATGTATTTGTTCATTGTTTATCAGGAGCAGAAACAAAAATATTGAATGAAAAAGATCATATTTTTGATGTAGAAAAATATGATGGGCGGGGCCACAGTCACGCTGCTCCGCTCCATGCTGATGCATCGACCTGCAGACAGAAAACAAACGTCTCTGTTTTCCTCGTTTCCTGTAAGCTAGTGGGAGAGGATGTGGGGTCAGTCCATTGTCCCATCTACAATTTAGAGGGGGATTTCTAATGAACTCCTGCCGCTCTGCAGAAACTATGTCCTAGAAAACAACACAGATTTGTTGATTTAGGCTAAAAACTGTGTTTTCATAGTGAAAAGACCACTGGGAGCATTTTGAAAATAGATGAGCAGAGTGTGACTTTAAAACTAGGAAATGATCTTTAACAGGAATTTAAGACTCACTCCTTTACCTGAGTATTATGGTAAAGCTTTATAATAGGTGTCCTACTTGTAAGACATTAACAAGCATTGGTAATGTGATATGAAGCTACTTATAAATACATTATATACTAATTATAAACCGTTACTGAAATTTGTCTTTAGGATAAATTCAGAACAAGACAGAAAGCTTTTGAGCTAATTGGACTCTTTTGTTGTTGGCAGAAATTCAAATAACTCCAAAATAAAAAGAAAAAAAATAGTAAAAAAAACCAAAAAAAAACAGTAGGTTCTTAGATATTAATGTATAAACACATTCTACAAAAGATGCTATCTTCTTGACATTATAACTGCTCCTAATCATAAAGAAACAGAACGTGAAACCTTGAATCTATCAAATATAAAGATTGTCAAATAGTTTGATTCTGAAAAGGAGGAAGAACATTTAAATATTACATTAAAGAATGTAATTCTAAATCAGTTTATTTAAAATGTTTCAACATTTTTAAATCAGCTGTAACAGACATGTTTCTCATGTTTTCTTTATTATTGTACCAACACTTTAAGGGACTCAAATTCTTCTTCTGCTGAGCAGAAAGAGCAAAGAGAATTTCAAAGCCGAACATATTTCTGGTCGGGCGGAAAACCGATTAAAAAAAGCTGTAAAACAACAACTGAAAACTGTTTTAACTCTCAAATTTGGCTCCTTTTAATTATTATTTTATTATTTTTAGCATTTTTTTTAATCTTTTCAGTTTTTAGCTGCTGTAAATTTCTGCTACCCAAACTTTAAAAAAAAGTTTAATTAACTTAAAAAGACCTTAAAGAACATTAATCCCGGGTTAAAATGTTGTTAAAAATAAAACGTTGTCTTAAAATAAAACACATTCCTGATGTTTTGTTCCCTTCTAAAACATTTCAAACGTTTCAGTCTCTGACCCAGTTCCTGGGCTGGTCTGTGCTGAACACCGACACCTACGACAAGATGAACAAGCTGGAGAACAGGAAGGACATCTTCCAGGACATGGTGCTGTACCACGTCAAGTGTCGCAAGGATGAGATCCAGAACATTCTGGTGAGCCGAGAAGCAAAACAAAGACATCCAAATCTGACGAGTTTTTCTGTTTCTGCTCAATATTTGAACCGAGAAGCTTCTGAAAACGATGTTGGTTTGATGGTTGACTTGAGGGTTAAGCCCAGAGTTTGTAGACGTTTTTCTGGATCAGACGGATGAAAAGTGAGCATCATCTGGAAGAAGCTGTCAGATGTTGCATAAGGTGATTTGTGGGTCGGCGGGCGGGAGGCTGACATAGATCCACCTGCCTGAAGGATGGCGAGCCGCTTGATTTATGCTTCAGGCTCCGACCAAGGTGAGCGCTGATGATGTGTGTTTGTGCAGAACACCAGAGAACGGTGGGGAAGGGAGCCGGACGAGTGCGAGGAGGAGGACCTTCAGGAGATTCTGGTAAACACCAAAAGCACGAAGTCGACTCAGTTTGGTTCAGAAAAAAGATATTTGTGTGTTTTTCTGTCACAGACGGAAGTTCTTCCGAGCGCAAAGAAGTCAGAGATCTACGAGTTTCACTTCTGCGACTTTGAGCACACGGAGCTGGACCTGGTGAAGTGCGGCATCAGGATGTACTACGAGCTGAAAGTGGTGGACAAGTTTCACATTCCCAGAGAGGCGAGTGTTGAAACAGCTAAACTGTTTCATTTTTCTGAAAAATTCAGCTCAAAACTGCGTTTCTGAGTCTTTCTTTATCTAAATTGTTGTAAATTAGGAGAATATAAAAAGTTATTTGATAAAGATTGATGTAAAAAATACAGTGGGCGGAGCCAGAAGATCCCTGCTTCGCCCCATTCTGAAACTTTCACTTAAAGAAAAATAGATCCTTTTTTTTCCTCGTCTGAGCTGGAATCATTTTTGATGTACCAAATGTTAGGTTGAGGTTGTGAGGGGCTGTGAGCTAGTGGGAACGCATTCTCATTGTCATCACATATTGATGTTTGGTTAAGGAGGCCTCCGCATCGAAAATGGACGTTTTAGGATTCCCCAACTCGTCGTTTTTGGACCAGCTGGCTGCAAACCGGTAGCGGGCGCGTACTGGTACCAAACACAGTCCTGGACGTGGACCGATACCGGGTCAAGGTCAGGGTTAAAGCGCATCCACACCAGATGGAATTTGTAAGTTTAGAGTTAAGTCAAAGTAAAGTTGCTGGAGATTGTCCCCGTTACTGTTAGGCGAGGACGGGATCCACGCCATCCTGTCATGGAGCCCATGAATCTGGAGCGATTAGCGCGCTATGCTAGCCACCCACCCGCTGGACCGTTTACAAGCTCCGCTGGTCTGGCAGATCAAGCGAGTGTCGCCACAAAGTGTCTGACTGAGCTAGCATCCCTGGGAAGCGTGGTGGCCCGCCGGGGTCGGCTTCCATGACTTTATAATGTTTTTGTTACCAATCAAGGCAATAATAAAAAGATCCTTCCATTTTGATTTTTATTTGCTCAATCTGGACCACAGACAGACGGAAGTCCGTTCAAAAGGACCGTAATCCAGGTGCAGCTCTCACTGCTCCGTGTGGAAAACAGAATCTGAATGATCTGGTGAACCCAGACACGGCGACGTGTTTGTAGAGCTCTCCAAAACACAGAAACCCAAGCTACTCGCTCAACATCATCCATGTTTTCCATGATGGGACAAAGAAAGAATTCCAGAACAACTTTGGAGTAAATTTGATCTGCGTCAAACGAAGCGGCAGAAGCGAGTTGGAGACGCGCCGCATCAGCTTTAGCCACAGCTAGCCTTACAGCTCAGGTGGGATGCAGGAGCGGTTTAGCTACGACAAATGGCTGCAAACCCCGCAAAACTCCAAACTCACGTAGGTTCACGCGATTACCCGCCATTTATGTAGGAAGTACAGTAAATCCCCCTTTAAGTTGAACCCAAGGAAACGGATTCACAGCGGCACAGAGGACGAATGTGAGCGTCTTAAGAGGGATTCCGTAAAGACTGCGGCGCTTGTATCAGAGCTGTAACACGCTAGCTATGTGAACCCGGGGTTAGGGTACCAGGACGCAGAGGGTTCCTCAACCAAACATCAACATGTGACGTGTTGACAAAGCATATAAGCAAATACAAACAGTCCAACGACTCAGATCTTCTGCAGTTCATAATAAATTTATCTTAAAAAACAAAATTCTTTTTAAAATTTGGGCTAAAAACTGCTTAATAATAATTAATAGACTTTAAAGAATGATCTACAGATTAACAGAAGGACTTGAAGCAGCATCAGTCTCCTGGTTTCCGTCGGTTGTGTGACTTGTTCTCTGGCGTTTCTCGCACATTCCCGTCCTGACAAACCTGACCCGTGTCCTGCAGGTCCTGGTGAGGTTCATGTACTCGCTCAGCAAAGGCTACCGGAAGATCACCTACCACAACTGGAGACACGGCTTCAACGTGGGCCAGACCATGTTCACGCTGCTCATGGTGCGACCCCCGCTCTGAGAGAGGAACCTCTCAGATTGATGCTCTCCTGCAGCTGAATCATCGCTAGAGGATTCTAATGAATTCCAACGAGTTTAATTAGACTTTTATTTCTGCGGAGCTTCCAGAGATTATTTTTTTATGGTTCAATCAATAAAAATGAAAAGGATTTAATTGGAAGTGATGCACGATCTGCTGGAGAAAGAGGAGTTTCAGTTTGTAGGAGATGTATAATGTAGAAACCCAGCAGTGATTTAGAGTCAGAAGGGAAAACCTTCATCTCTTCTTTGGCTCGAGCTGATGAATCCCTCCTCTTCCTCCTCCTCTTCCTCCTCTGCACAGTAACTGTGTTTTATGTGTGTTTGGGAGAGCGTTAATGGAGTGTGTCTGCAATGCCCGTCGCTGCTAAAAGAACCCCTCACTGATGTTTTATTTGAGTCTTTAGTGGGACTAACACGTCAATGCCCCGCCCCTTTATTTGTGAGCTCAGACAGGTGACCTGAAGCGTTACTACACCGACCTGGAGGCCATGGCCATGGTGACCGCCGGCTTCTGCCACGACATCGACCACAGAGGAACCAACAACCTCTACCAGATGAAGTGAGTGACTGAACGTCTGCTCAGAGACTCAAACGTTTGAGCTCGATTTGCTTCAACGTTTTACAGAAATCCAGAAACTGTTAGCAACTCGTCTTTAATTGAAGCACTTTTAACGATTAGCATCAGATTTCCAAAGTAAAACGACCAGCTGGTGATGATTTTCCCCCAAAACGTCAGAAATTCATATAAATAAATGAGAGAAAGCAGAATTTAAAATGAGTTAGAATTTGATTCTGAGGTGAAACTTTACATGTCATTCCAGTCAGAACGGTTCATTAAATCCCAGAAGATTTATTAAGTATTTATTTATTCCAAATGTAAAATCTCTAAAACGTCGAGGTCGTCATTTATGATTCTGTGGAGCTGCAGCTGCAGCCGTCCTCAGACCTGATGTTACCTGCACAGGTAAAGACCATCAGCCACATCCATCTGAACATTATTCCCAGAAGCCCCTCCCATCATGTTTTGGCGCTTCTTTCCAGGTCTGGTAATCCTCTGGCGAAGCTTCACGGCTCCTCCATCCTGGAGAGACACCATCTGGAGTTTGGGAAGACTTTGCTGAGAGACGAGGTGAGACTTTCCGTAGACCTTCGACGATCTCGCAGACTCATCAAGCCGCTTTGATCTCGGACAACAACCTTAACAATCAAGAGGATTCTTTGTTAATCCAACACGATTTAGAGGAGACTGCTCTGTATTTAGTTACTCCTGAACTCTGTTCGCTCTACTTTCATCTACATTCATCAAACGTTAAAATGATAAATACATTAGGGCTAGATATCCCCAATAATTTACTTTTTAAACTCTTTTGATCCACTTGAGTTCACATGTTTGTATAGAAATTCCTTAATAATTTAATATATATTTAGAAAATATTTATATTCACATGCTGTAAATTGTGTTAGTGAAATAATTAAGTTGTTAATATCATACAGTGTTACATGAAACAAAGGAGCTCTAATAATTGTTCTGCTTCTCCTGGAGGGTAACAGTTTGGCCACCAGGTGGCGATGGCGCTCTAGCATCATAACTTATTCCAGAAGAAGAAGAATGAATGAGCAAAAAACTGTTTTAGACCACAAATGGTTAATTTAAAAAGATTTACTTCAAAGAATTTGAATTATAATAATTTAGTCAGAAATGACTGAGCGTTAGCATTAGCCGTCCTATGGGAAATTCCATTAGCATCAAGCTAGTGAACTTTAGCTTTAGCTCTACTTTCATAGATCGATTGCTGATCTAATTAGCTTAAATCAATTAATCGGTTTTATCATCCCTAAAACATATAAGAGAATGGGTTTACCTTTAAACTGAATCACTGATTTGAATTATTTTTTTAAGTTTTAACATCAGCAAAATAATATTTTTTTGAACCACCTTAGCTTTGCTAAACTGTTTGTCAATCAGAGGATTCATGTGGATCATGTAAACATTTTCTCATCTCAAGAATCCACTGGAAACATTTTAACTGCATAAACCTTTAAAGAGTTCTGGTTGTCTAAAGAATTGAGCTAAAGGTTTGATGTTAAAGAAGTTTGAATCTCTCTTGAATGAGTTTGTAGGTTTTTATTTCTGTAGAAGAGAAGCGTGTCATCTGCAAATGATAAGATACAAATGCAAAGCAAAACATTTGAACTTTCCACTCGTTTTTTTTCTCAAATATTCCTGTTTTTCTTTCCCTAAAACACCCAACCTTCTGTTTTCTCCGTGGATCCATGTTGGCTCAGTTTAAGTGAAGATCCAGTCTGAACCAGAACCTCCACAACTGAATCATCTCAAACTATGTTTTAAACCCCTGTATGTGTTTGTGTGACTCAGGCGCTGAACATCTACCAGAACCTGAACCGCCGTCAACACGATACCGTCATCCACCTCATGGACATCGCCATCATCGCCACGGATCTGGCGCTCTACTTCAAGTCAGTTCAACTTTGTTACTCCTGGAAACTCTTGTTTTTAAAGTATTTCTGACTTTTGATTAAAAAATAATCATGATTAATCACACTTATGGGTTGTGATCAATCATGATTAATCACAATGTTTTCAAAGGTAAATTCTAGACGACAAAATGCAGCTTTTGTACAAAAACAGGCAAGAAAGGAAACATTTCCTTCATTTTTATTTATAACTCAGAAGAGTAACTTATGAGCACAAAACACATCAACTGCAGAACTGTGAAAACTTTTCTGTCTTAAGTTTTACTCCAACATAACAGATGTTGACATGCAGACAGAAGAATCAAACATTGTGCTTCAGCACTTTAAATGATCTGTGTGAATACTCGATTCTGATTGGCTGCTGGGTGTGGCTAGGTTCAGCTACATGCTTTATTGAACCGATCATGACTTTCCCTTTCTGCTGCAGTCAACATCACTTCAGACATGCGTTGTCATGTTACCGTGACAACGGGCCGCATTATCAATTAAATAATCCACCTTTTGTGGAAAAGTGATCTAAACCTAAAAAAAATAACAAGAAAGTACTAAAATTCAAGTATTTATTTATTTTGTAAGTGACTGTGTATGAGTGTGATAATGCCCGATGATGTGTGCATTATCAGGAATTAATGCGCGCAGTGGAAGCCTGAACGGGTGGAAGACGAGTGTTATTAATTAGCGTTAATAAATGTTAACACGTTATTTTTTTTTTATTATTAATTCCACGCATTAACGCTGATAACCCTGTTCTTAAGTTGATTCTCACACAGTTAAGACTCAGAATAAAATCCCACATTTTTCTGAGTGGAAATGTTTGAGGTTTGTTTATTTTAAAAGAAGAAATTTTAAGTTTAAGTTCTCATTCATCCAGGATGGTATTAAACCATCTGTTTATGATTAAATCTGTTTGATCATTTCCATTTTCATTTTCGTGGTGAATCAATTTATTTCATAAAGTATTTTTAAAAGCTCGGATGTTTATTCCCCCAACGCTGGATGGTTGAAAATGATCCGGGTTTTCCATCAGACTCATCATCCAGATTTCTGCTTGTGTCCGTCCAGGAAAAGGACGATGTTCCAGAAGATCGTGGACCAGTCCAAGACCTACGAGAACTGGAACGACTGGACCAAATACATGATGCTGGAGACGACCCGCAAAGAGATCGTCATGTATGTGACAGCAGACGGTTTCTACTGGTTCTGGACACGCTGGTAAATACTCATGTGTGTTCCAGGGCCATGATGATGACAGCCTGTGACCTCTCTGCCATCGCCAAACCGTGGGAGATCCAGAGCAAGGTAGACGTGCACTTAGGAGCTGATCTAATCCTCTCAGATAATCGCTAAAGCTCCGTCGTAGACTCACAAACAGCATAAGACACAGGCAGGAGAGCGCAGAGGAACGGCGTGCTGACATTCATTCATTCAAGCAGCGCACGGCGAGCTCCGCCTCTCATTTCAGTGTGGCGGGCGGCCCATCAAGCGTTACATGTACTGCCATATCAACACATCTGTTTTCTTCTTCACCTTTACCTGTTTGTAGTCTCTGGACAAATGCTCTCATTTCCTGAAGCAGCAGCTTTATGTTCTCGTTCTGTAAACCGGAACGACTCCAGCAGGAATTACAGAAGATCTTCTGGATCCACTAAACCACGGGGACACTTGAAGACGACTATCAGTCAAAGGAAAAAACATGAACATTTCACATTTGAAATGGGGTTTTACTTGTTTTAATACAAAATTTCCCATCAAATTACTGTCAGACATACAGTGGTGTGAAAAACTATTTGCCCCCTTCCTGACTTTTTATTCTTTTGTATGTTTGTCACACTTAAATATTTCTGCTCATGATCTTAACTTTGCTAAAAAAAAAACATCTCGATGACTCTTGGGAAAATATCTTGTGGACTGACGAGACAAAAGTTGAACTTTTTGGAAGGTGCGTGTCCCGTTACATCTGGAGTAAAAGTAACAGCATTCCATAAAAAGAACATCATACCAACAGTAAAATATGGTGGTGGTAGTGTGATGGTCAGGGCTTGCTGTGATAGATGGAAGCATGAATTCTACTGAAGGAGAACGTCCGGCCATCTGTTCCTCAATTCAAGCTAAAGCGGTCTTGGTGCTGCAGCGGGACAATGACCCAAAACACACCAGCAGATCCACCTCTGAATGGATGAAGAAAAACTAAATGAAGTCCAAGTCCTGACCTGAATCCCGTTGAGATGCTGTGGCATGACCTTAAGAAGGAGCTTCATGCTAGAAAACCCACAATTCTGCAGAGATGAGTGGGCCACAACTCCTCCAGAGCGCTGGAGAAGACTTGTTGCAACGTTTGATTGCAGTTATTGCTGCTAAGGGCGGCCCAACCAGTCATTAGGTGCAGGGGCAATTACTTTTTCACACAGGGCTATGTGGATTTGGATTTATTTTCTCCCTAAATAATAAAAACATTCATTTAAAAACTACATTTTGTGTTTACCTGTGTTCTCTTTGACTAAGATTAAAATGTGTTTGTGTGACAAACATGCAAAAGAATAAAAAGTCAGGAAGGGGTAAATAGTTTTTCACACCACAGTGATACAAGAATAAACACGGAGTTAGGAAGCATCCATTCAATAAAATGTGCATGAATTCTACTATGAAGAGCATCAGGGATTGAAGACGCCTCTGCAATAATATCCAGTTTATAGACAACTTTATGGTTTTCTTTTAATTTGGATTATTGTCAGTGTTTTAAAGAGTAATGGATTACTTTAGTTACTGGATGGAATTGTAATTAAATTACATTTCTCAGTTTAAAAGTTACTTTGCTTTATTTCTACTCGCATGTAAATTCTCAAGAGAATAAAACTAGTACATTTACTTTGTTCTTAACTACTAAAAAAACTACATAGTGCAGGACTGTATAGGGACTGGATTTTTAAAGTAATTCACACACAATCCTCTCTTCTTCTTCTTCTTTTAATAGCAGATATGATGACACTGATTCTAAAATCTAATCAATACAAACATTTGACTGTTTTCTGATGATTAAAATGTGGATAATTGTTTACAAAAATTACATTCAAACATAACTTATAGCCAAGTGTTTACACTAATGTGGTTTATGAGTCTCCAACACTTTTACTGCACTAAAATGTGAGTAATGAGGGTTTTGTGAAGTCTAGTAATTGTAATTAAATTACTGCATTACTGACAGTATTTAATCTTTTCTTCCTCCATAAGGCTGGGAGTCAGGCTGAGAAATTGGTCTTAATTTTTCATATTTGAGGTCTTAAAAAGTCTTTAACTTGAAGAAACGTGTAGGAAACTCTGGTAAAATAGTCGTGAAGGTTTCTGTGGTCCAATAATTGTGATTTAATGACCAAAATTTGAACTCGTTATCTTAGTCCATTTCTGACAAAGGTCAATAAATTACATTAATTTCTTATACTATAATTCAATACTCTCAACACTGCTGATTGGTCATAATAACCATCACAAATGTTCATATGTCAAAAAAATTCAAGAAAAGTTGGTATTTTTGGGAAAAATTTGTTTTTTTGGGGGTTTTTTTGTCGGCGCCGTGGTTGACTGTCATTCAGTCACTTTAGCTCAGAGTTAACTTACTGGTTTTATTTAATTATTCTCCAATTATTAACATTATATTGACAAGCAATGACTGTTTACACCTAATTAATGCAGGCGTGCGCGTCTGCTACACTTCGGTTTGGACTATTTTACATGATCAGCTGTTACTGACTGGGAATAACAAAAACACAGTTCTATTCTATTCTATTCTATTCTATTCTATTCTATTCTATTTTGTTCTAATAAACAAAAAGCCTCAGCACAAATACACACTTTGCTGAATGAATGTTTGTGACTAAACGTTTACGCCGTGAACTCTGTGACGTATTTTTGACAATAATTAAACAGGAAATGTTATATTTATCCCTTTAACTCCAGTGATTATGTTCTTTCATTTACTGTAATTTTTTAACCGTTAAGACGATAATTCCAGTAGATTCTACTGGAATTATCATCTTAATGGTTGAAAAGTTCCAATATGTTAACAGTATTGTATTTAAATGTCACAGGCGACGCCTCAGGTGTTAAAGGGTTAACCCTTGAACAACCAAAAAAAAAAAAAAAGTATTTTTTTCCGCTGCTTATTGCCGTGATACGAAGCGCCTAAAGAAACATAGAAAAAATTAATAATTACATTTAAAAAAATTAGGAGCTCCATTGAAAAAAATTGAAGTTAAAAAAAAATTCTGGTAAATAATAACTTTTTTTTTCTAAAAATAAAGTAATGTACTGTTTTTTGTGTTTTTACTACTTTAATTTTTAAAAAAAAATACACTAGTTAGTAACATGGTGCGCACCAGATAGCGACTGTTACGTTTTTTTTTTTTCTAAAAACTGAATAAAAAAATGTTGTGATTACTAATTGATGCGCACCAGTTACTATCTGGTGTGTACCTGTTACTAACCACAATTCTTTCTTTTTTTAACATTACAATTTTTGGAATTTATATATATATATATATTTTTTTTTTTTTTTTACTTATTTTGTCTTCAATTTCCCTTCAGAGGCTCCGTACATTGGGGAGAAATACACACAATCAATATTTAAAGAACATGTTTTCTAAATGTTTCCCACCGTTTGGTTGAGTTAAAGAGTTAAAGTCTTGTTTACAGCATACATGCTAAAACATTAATAGTAAATGTTCATATAGTTTTTGTACAGTTGTCTTTAGTGTTTTTCATCCGCTTCATTTCTCTCAGCTGAACTGCTCGTCTACAGTTTTAAACTCCAGGTTTTAAACCGTTTCAGCTTCTGTCAAAAACCTGAAAACAGTCAAACTCACTGAAGACTCAGACTTCTCCTGGAGTTCTTCTGCTGTCACTCCTGGGGAGTGGAGCAGAAACCCCCCCCCACAGAAACATGTGATCCGAAATAGCTGGAGCGTCTCCATAAATACCACAGATGTAACAGTAGATTAGAAGGCAGAATAAAATGGAACTACAGTGACACTCCGGACGCCCATTAGACTCCTGAATAGGATTCTGGGGCTGATGGGCATCTGCAGATGTTCTGTGGAAACTTAAACCAACATTCTGCTGACACTTTAACGGGGAGATTTCAGACGTTCTCTCCAGTTCTGCTTCTGAATCTGCTCTGGTGATTGTTTCCTCCACAGCGGCTCCACGACTGTCAGAGACGAGGGTTCTGTTCTGAATGCAGAGTCTGCAGATCATCCATCAGCTTTAAATGATGAAGAGGAGGATTCCATCTCAGAAATCTCCTGTCGTGTTAGACGCAAACATGCAGAGAGTTCAGAGAAATCCAAGACACAAAAAATCAACAAAAGCCTGAAAATGAAACCAAATATGATCTAAAATAGGGCTGCCACGATTAGTCGACTAATCGATGACTAATCGACTATTAAAATAGTCGATTAATCGTTACTTTATAATATATGGAGTCAGACTGTAGTGAAGTTGAAAGTTATAATGACATTCTGCTAGCTTTTTAGACTATTTTGGCATTTATTAAGGGTTTTCAGGCTATTTTGGAGTTTAGCTAATATTTTAGCTTCATGATAGCTATTTTGGCTAATTTAGGCTTTTTCAGTTTTTTAGGCTAATTTGGAATTAAGATAATATTTCAGCTACATATTAGCTCTTTTGGCTAATTTAGGATTTTTTCAGTTTTGTAGGCAAATTTGGAGTTTAGCTAATATTTCATTTACATGTTAGCAAGCTAATTCTAAATGTTTACAGTTTTTTAGGCTAATTTGGAGTTTTTCTATTATTCCAGCTACATGCTACCTATTTTGGCTAATTTGGAATTTTTACAGTTTTTTGGGGCTAATTTGGAGTTTAGCTAATATTTCAGCTACATGTTAGCTTGCTAATTGTAAATGTTTACAGTTTATTAGGCTAATTTGGAGTTTAGCTAATATTTCAGCTGCATGTTAGCTATTTTGGCTAATTT
Organism: Oryzias javanicus; assembly: GCA_003999625.1. Lineage (NCBI taxonomy): Eukaryota > Metazoa > Chordata > Actinopteri > Beloniformes > Adrianichthyidae > Oryzias > Oryzias javanicus. Next base: position 2,659,596 of record CM012446.1, read on the forward strand.
GGGATTTTTACAGTTTTTTAGGCTAATTTGGAGTTTAGCTAATATTTCAGCTGCATGTTAGCTATTTTGGCTAATTTGGGATTTTTACAGTTTTTTAGGCTAATTTGGAGTTTAGCTAATATTTCAGCTATATGCTAGCGATTTTAGCTTATTTAGGATTTTTTTGTTTTAAAGCTAATCATATTTCAGATTTTCTTTACATCCACTTTGTCCATGATCCGATTAGTCGACTTATCGGAAAAATTAATCGATGATTAGTCGACTATTAAAATAATCGTTTGTGGCAGAACTAATCTAAAACACAATTATTAAAACAAAATCCATCAGCCAATCAGAACTGTGGAGGCAAATGTGATGACCTGAACTTGATCACAACCATGAAGCAGATCTGAACAGAACGTCAAACAAGAACTAAAGCAGATTCACAAAAAAAACAAAAAAAAAAACAAATCTCTACATAATAAAGAGATAATGTAGAAAACAGATTCAGCTTTGGAGCAGCTTTCATTCATAAACCTTTTCTAAGTATTTATTTTCTTTAGACTATCAAACATGGAAAACCTTCTGCTGCAGCCAAATACATGCTAGCATTAGCATGCTACGACCTTGTTTCTGACTCGCCACACATTCACATTTAGAGTCACATCAACCTATGAAGAGACTCTAAACTGTTTATCAAGTGTTCTACCAGCTCTGCATCTAATATTTCCTGCAGTCATGTGACAATTGTCTTACCTTTTCCTCCTCCAGGTGGCGCTCTCTGTGGCTGCAGAGTTCTGGGAGCAGGGAGATCTGGAGAGGACGGTGTTGGAGCAGCAGCCAATCGTAAGACCTCAGTGATGCCGATGTCGCGTTTGGAGCTCAGAGCGTTTTCCTGTCAACGTTTGTCTCAAATCGAGAACTTTACGTTTAAAAAAAAAGCCGGGGCTGCTGGGTAGAGGGGATGGAAGGACGGATGAAATTCCCCGTGGCGGCAGCGTCGAGCAGCGCAGAGGCCATTATGTGGAGCGGCGAATCGGAAACATCGGTCACCGCGGCCTTGACCCGGCCGACTGAACCCTCGGCGCTCCTCGTTCGGCGCCGCCTCATTCGCTCCGTGTCCTTCAGACGCTTGGAGTGCGAAAAGCTCCATCGACTCCTTCACCTTTGGATTTAATAGCATCTGTCTGCAGGGAGAACTTCCTGTTTCATCTTCTCAAAAGTCCAAAGGAAGAAATTTACCCACAATTCCACTGAGAGTAGCTTGTCAGGACTCAAACTCTACGGTTATTTCAGAACTAACTACGATGATCCATAAACATGGGTCCATTTAGGATTCATATTCTGTTCTGAAACCAGTTTCTACTGATTATTAAAGCAATTAATGTTCCATAACTGCTGTTTGAAATCAAAAATAGATGAAAAGTTTGACTTACTGTATTAAAAGTGAAAATTCCAGGAGAAAATCTCCATCAAAGAAGATCCAAATGCAGACAGAAGGTTATTTGAACCGATTCATTTGAGTATTTTCAAAAAGTATATTAAATTACAAAATATCTGCCACCATTTGAGCAGATTTCCCTAATGTGTACATTTGGAGAATTCTAAATACAATGTTATTTTTGATCTATAAAGACAGGAATTTGTTTGTGTCCAGCAAAAAAAGCAAAAAAAAAACAACTAAAAAGACAAAAGAAAATTCTATATCTATACACATATATTAAATGTAGGATTATTAATTATGAACATTAAAAAAAAAAAAGATTAATATGTTATAAAACAACTGTTACGACTATTTTCTAGATTTCCAGAAACCAAAAAAAACTTTTTTTCTTGTTATATTTCCACACCTTTTTATGTCAAAATGTGAAAGATTTGAAGGATCCAGAAGAATTTAGCAAAAAAAAAAAAAAAAAAAACAACAGAAGAACTGAATATGCAAAAACTGAGATATTTTTTCAAAATGGCGGCTTCTTTTTTGGTTTAATCTCCATAGCAACCATTTTATGTTTTGTTCGCCAGGGCATACTGAACGGATCTAATTAAGTTTCAGAAGAATCGACAAAAGTAAACTTTTGGATTTCCTTAACGGAAGTAATTTACTATTCACGCCCACTTTCCTAATATATTCACATTCTATGTTAGATCTCTGTGGCCATCCCATAATAATTTCGATTCCTTCAAAGAAATTGCATCTGATTGCTAAAAATCAATCAAGTTTAAACATTTTAAAGCTGTTGCTATTTATTTGTTCAAATACTCTTTAAATCTTCACTAGATGCACTAAACAGTTTAAAACTTTGTAAATTATAAATATTAGTTTAATAAAAGTAAATAAAAGTTTATTCTTTCTCCTACAGTAGATTGAGAAATCTTTGAGTTTAATTTAACTTTTCATGCAGTATTTATATGTAATGTTTTCTAACATCAAAACAAAATCATTTTAACAGCAAAGAGAAAGTTTAACATTTAGCTTCCATTTAAAAGAATGGTTTTGAGGAATCATGGGTAATAAAAAAAATTAATAAAATATAAAAAATCATTTATAGATACACTATAATAGCTTTTGGTACTACAAGTAAAATCACAGAAAAGACCAAAAGTCTAATTTTATTCTTTCATCTACAGTAGTTTTATAAATTTAAAGCTTATTTTAAGTCACCATAAAAATGGGTGGAGCTTTAAACAGCTTCCAAACTATCTAAATAGCTTTTAAAGTTTCCTAAACAGCTTTAGTTATTTTAGTAGATTTTAGAGACATTCTTTAAGCTTTTAAAAGACTTTTTGCCGAGATTTTTAACAGATGTTATAGTAGCCTTCTAAAGCAATTCATGAGGCTTTTGAGAGCATTTTTTATGGCTTTAAATAAGTTTGACAATATTAAAAGCTTTTAAAATCTGTTTTATAGTTTTAAATAGGTTTGAAAGTTTTAAAAGCTTTTAAAATCTGTTTTATAGTTTTAATTAGGTTTGAAAGTTTTAAAAGCTTTTAAAATCTGTTTAATGGCTTTAAATAGGTTTGACAGTTTTAAAAGAATTTAAAATCTGTTTTATGGTTTTAAATAGGTTTAAAAGTTTTAAAAGCTTTTAAAATCTGTTTTATGGCTTTAAATAGGTTGGACAGTTTTAAAAGCATTTAAAATCTGTTTTATGGTTTTAAATAGGTTGGACAGTTTTAAAAGCATTTAAAATCTGTTTTATGGCTTTAAATAGGTTGGACAGTTTTAAAAGCATTTAAAATCTGTTTTATGGCTTTAAATAGGTTGGACAGTTTTAAAAGCATTTAAAATCTGTTTTATGGTTTTAAATAAGTTTGATAGTTTTAAAAGATTTTAAAATCTGTTTTATGGTTTTAAATAGGTTGGACAGTTTTAAAAGCATTTAAAATCTGTTTTTGTTTTAAATAGGTTGGACAGTTTTAAAAGCATTTAAAATCTGTTTTATGGTTTTAAATAGGTTGGACAGTTTTAAAAGCATTTAAAATCTGTTTTATGGCTTTAAATAGGTTGGACAGTTTTAAAAGCATTTAAAATCTGTTTTATGGCTTTAAATAGGTTGGACAGTTTTAAAAGCTTTTAAAATCTGTTTAATGGCTTTAAATAGGTTTGAAAGTTTTAAAAGCTTTTAAAATCTGTTTTATGGTTTTAAATAGGTTTGAAAGTTTTAAAAGCTTTTAAAATCTGTTTTATGGCTTTAAATAGGTTGGACAGTTTTAAAAGCATTTAAAATCTGTTTACGGCTTTGAATAGGTTTGACAGTATTAAAAGCATTTAAAATCTGTTTTATAATTTTAAATAGGTTTGAAAGTTTTAAAAGCTTTTAAAATTTGTTTTATGGTTTTAAAATCCTCAGCTGGTTTGAAATTTCCACTAGATTCTGTTCAAATCTAATGAGCACTAATCTCAAGGTTCTGAGGAATCATGGGTAATAGCACGGCCTCATTTATTTCCAATGGGGAAAAAGGTTGATAAAAATACTAATTATAAAGTAAATATAATAGCTTTTGGAACCAAAAGTAATACAAATTCTCCCAAAGGAGCTTTACAAAGTGCTGTGGTTGCATCTTTCTGACCATCCAGAAGTTGTAGGATACCTAAAGCTCAGTGAAACCAGAGCGTTGTCCTCTTGAGTCGCATCAGTGAACCCTGACCTCTTCTCCCTCCAGCCCATGATGGACAGGAACAAAGCCGAGGAGCTGCCGAAGCTGCAGTGCGGTTTCATCGACTTCGTCTGCGCTTTCGTTTATAAGGTCAGCCCCGCAAACACACAGAACCCTGTGGGTTCCGGTTCCGCTCACGAGCGAATCCTCCTCAGGAGTTCAGCCGTTTCCATGTGGAGATCACCCCCATGCTGGACCGCCTGCTGAACAACAGGAAGGAGTGGAACGCCCTGAAGGAGCAGCACGACGCCAAGATGGCCGCCATCGAGGAGGCGAAGAAGGCCAAGGAGGAGGAGGCTCAGAAAGCCGCGGCCGCCCGACAAGGTGAGCAGAACCCCAACCGGGCCGCCTCCGTCCGCCGCACGCCTCAACTTCTTCTCTTTCCGTCTTCTCCTCGCAGCGAGTGCGGCGCAGTCCAAGACCTGCGCGCTCAGCTGAGGCCGCAGACGCACCTCCACCCGCCGCCGCGCAAACCACTGCTGCTTCCTCCTCCTCTTCCTCTCTGGATGCTCTTCTTCAGCCTCTTAATGATCGTTTTTAGACTGGGGAGAGGAGTCAAACATGTTTGTTTACCTAGAAAGTTTCATCCTAAACGCTGACCTGCAAATAGAAGCTGCAGTTTTCTGAAGCTTGACGGCCAAAAACGTTGATTTATCTAGTTTATAGAGTCCAGGAACGATCCAGAAATAAAAAGGAAACGCCCTTCCTGTCCTGGAATGATTTCTTTCGTGGCCACAAGGGGGCAGTACCAGGTGGATGTGTCCGAGTTCCTCCCTTGCAAACATGTTCACTACTTTATTTTTTAACGTCAAATCTGACTTAATTGATTTCCCAAAGTAAAAAGATCTTTAAAAATGAACATTTATGAAGGATATTAATGTGTTTATAAACAAAAACATGAAATACTTTGTTTGTTTTTTCACAAAAATTGTTGAAATGCAATGCATTGTGGTCTATATCCCTCAATCCAGTGACCATCGATGGCTGATGTTGTAGTTCCTCAAATGACCACTAGAGGCTGCTTTCTATTTTGTATGTAGAGCTCAAAAATGGACTTAAATCGTTTGTAGTTTAGGATGAATTCTTTAAACCAAAAATGTTCATTTACTCTGTTAGAGGATGTTAAAGAAGTAAGAAATAATCTGTCTTTAATGTCTGACGCCTTCAGGAAGTTTTTTGAAGTTTTAAAGTGAGGAATATCAGAAAGTTTGGAGTTTTTTGCGGGTAATTGGGTCAAAGATTTGAAAGGAGGTCAACCCTGAACAGATCAGGAGGTGATGAGGCCGTCTCTGCTGGTGGCGTCGTGGTGCATTCGCCCGCCCACCTCCGTCCAAGTATAACTGTTACAAAACGAGCCCCCCCTCCCCTCCCCCTCCCGGTTTCATAAGAGCTCTTACATCACGGGCGGCGTGTCGTCACCGGGGAGTGACGCGAGCGGCGGTGACGTCGGAGCCGAGAGGATGGCCGTATACGGCTGTGATGCTCTGGAGCTCGCTCTGACGCAGGGACGTCCCGTGACTGCAGCGTGGGGGGGGGGCAGCTGCAGTGAGCCCACGGGGGTGGGGGGTGGGGGGGGGGGGGCAGTCATGACTGCAGAGCTGCCGTCCTCAGCAGAGACGGCGTTCGGGCTATTTTTAGGACACGCAGCACGGCAGCTTCCACGCTCAGAATCTAATCAGGGAGTTTGACTGCTGCTGGTTCTGGTTCAGCCACAAACAGAACCTCCAGCAGGAACAAGGATCAGAGATTCTGTTCTTTCTCTCTGCTCGTGTCTTCAACACAACATTCAAGGAAAAACACTTAAGATTTAGAGAAGGTTTAAATCAAACAATCAACAGGACAACATCCAGAACACACCTGAGGTCACGGACGGACAGGAAAAACATTTATGAACTCTCTAAAACGGCATTTTTAAAATCGTAATTTTTAACATAATTATGAACTAGATATACAGTGTTATCTGTAATAATGCTAGTGTGGAAGCTGAATTTGGCTGTTGAAGATAACCAACTAAAATATTAGCTAAATGCCAAATTAGCCTTAAAAAAACTTCAAACTCCAAAATATTCTTAAAAACTGAAACAAAGCCTAAATTAGCCTCAAACAGCTAGCATGTAGCTGAAATATGAGCTAAACTCTGAAACAGCCCAAAAAATCTCAATAAATCCCAAAAAGCTGCAGAATGACAATTTTTAAAACTTTAAAACCTTAACTTTTTAACATAATTACGAATAATAAAAAGACAGGAATTTTATTCCAGATTAAATCAATTTAAACATGAAATAACTTTCAATATTTTACTCTCAATAAAAATATATTTTGTTGAAATTATACAAATTAATGATTAATAAACGAATTAAAAATAATAACAATAATAATTAACAATAAAATAAAATGATCTGGGGGGCCGGATTCGGCCCCCGGGCCTCAATGGGGGGGGGTAACAAGTAATTACAGATCATAAACGGTCTCAAAAGCAGAGATTCTAAAGAACATGGACCGGTTTAAGTTTTTTCTTCAGTTTTCCCTTAACTTCTAAGGGTAAGGTTTATCCTCATTTTCAGTCAATTTTGTACATAAATTTTCATTTGCCTGTAGGAGGGCCACGCCCCTGAAGACTTAAATGCAAGGACTGTAGGACGTGGGGGCCAGAAGGCTCCACCTACTTCTACTGAAGCACCTGATTGGCCAGTTTATAACTTAACCCTTTAACACCGGAGCGTCAGTGTTTATGTTCTTTGATTTACTGGAACTTTTCAACCGCTAGCTAATTAGTTAGCTAATTCCCTTAGAACTTCTGGAGGTAGCGCGGTAACGGTCAAAAAGTTCCGGTACGTGAAAGATTCTTGTATTATAATTATTTTTTAAAAAATGTATGAGAGCAAGAAGGGTTATTCTGAACACTAGAGGGGCGGGGCCACTCAGTCCAGTTCTCACGTACAGTCAACGGTCCCAAATTTTCCACCAAATTTTGTCTAAAAGAGTTAAAAATCCTGAAATAATCATGATGATCTGAACTGGTCTGGACCACAAACAGAAGCTGGTTCCTGTTAAACCAGTTCAACAAGTTCTAGAGAACCTCTTGGAGCCCAGAGCCGCCCCACACCTGTGCAGGTATCTGAAGGCTCCATCCAGGTGTTGGAAAGCTGCTGCATTGTTGTTTCAGGAGGACATAAATGATCAAATGTCATTTCTGTTCTGCATTTTAAATCAACAGGAAAATCAGAAACGGACATTTAATGTATGAACTAAATATTAACATTTGATATAAATGCGTTACGACACGTGGAGTTCAGCTCAGATATTATAATTCCTTCTTTCAGTTTGATGCAGCATGAAACATGTTTTAAGAGGCTTATCCAAAAGCAAACATCTGTGCAGAAACCAAACCGTAATCCAGCGGGTCATGTGACCCGGCCGCGCCGCTTCCCGAACCTGGAATCTGGTCGGCGTCTCCAGATTTAACGGCGTTTTCCTGAAACATGAGCGGGATTAATCTGTACGTCAGCATAACATCTGCTGAGCGATAATGATGACTGCATATGTTTGAGGTTTTAATTAATACATTAGAATCAGATTTAAACTTTAACCTTAAAGCTACAACTAGTTGAAGATAAAGCTGCAGGGTCTGAATCTGAAGCTGAAATTCCATTATTAGTGAAAACAGACCACAATGCACTGCAAGAACACAGCAGATTCCTCATTAAATGCTCGTATTTATCAGGAAAAAAAGTAACCTTTGTCATATTGGTTGTTTTAAAAAGATCAAAGGAGGTGAGCATGGAGTCCAGATCATATTAGAATGTAGGACCCGACAGGATGAAGACATTTAGGGGATAAGAAGTAAAGATGGAACTCAGACGTAAATTAAACAAACATTCATCTTATGTAGTAAATGGAAATGTAAATATCTTTGCTCCATATTCCATATATAATATCTGTAGTGTTAGGAACAGACTGGGATTCAGGAAGATCTTCTTTGGTTTCCTCCACGAGTAATAAACTGCATCCACTGCTGCCATTCTGTGCCTCACAACCCTAGAGGATCTTGATCCATAAAGTTACTTTTCTGACATCAGGTGTTAATAAAATCCTCTAAACAGAGACATGGAGGGGGCGGAGTTAAAGTGGAGTTTTCTTTGAACAAGGAAACGCTTTTATTCTGTAATAAAGGTTTCTTTTTATAAATGAATTAATGAAGGAAAATTAAATGTTTTTATGACTTTAACAGAAAAAAGAACAAAACCGATTAATTCAATAAATCACTGATTATTATGGAGTAAAGGTCTAGAACTGGAAAAAAAACAGACTAGAAAAATGAAAGAGAAAACTTATAATGAATGCAGGCGGCTGTGACTGCTCCACAGACAACTTTGGGGGGGGAGAAGTCACAGCAGAGAAACAAATCTAACAAAAAAAAACTGTTTTAGCAAACACAGAAATGATTGTAGTTCGAACCTGAAATTACGAGCAAGAAAACAGCTGAAGTGAACTAAAGAGCAGAAACATTCTGACTCCAATAAAACACCTGGAGAACTGGTACCAGAACATTTCAGAACCAAACCCATGTTTCTGTCTTAGAATAACTTCACAAAACCAAACAACAACAACAACAGAAAATACAGATTTGAGGGTTCATTTCAGAAAAAAAAGGAACAAATGTAAATCTAACAATCTGGAGGTTTACTCTGCTAGAGACGCTCCTGGCTGGTTTGTAGGAAGTCTGCAGAAGAAGAAGATTCCTGCGGTGACAGATGTGAACGCCCCTGGAGGAACCGTCAGATGTTTTCAGAAGGAGCTGCGAGCAGAAAGATGGATGAGGCCGTTTACTGGAGAGGATGAAGAATGTAACGGAGAGGAAGATCCAGAAGAAACCAGAATGTCTTTGGATCCTCAGAGATCCATCAGAACATCTGGAGGATCCACAATGATGAGAAACAAGAAGAACTTCCCAAAACCATCTGGACTGCGTCTGACACGGTGGTGGGAGGAGAACATCCTCCATCAGATCCGTTTGTTTTATTAAAAGCAGTTTTCAAAGCCAACCTTCTCCCCAGCCGGAGGAGGTCTCCAACATCACGTTTCCCTCCTGCATCCCATCAGCTGGAGATGATGATGCAGTCTCTGCACTGCAGAGCAGCTCCGTTTGCTGCAGTCACGACCGTCCGTCCGGCAGCGGCGAGCTCCTCGCTGGAGAACGCCGACAGGACGGCGTCTAATCTCCCCGGGCGCCGGGTCTCACATTTCACCAGATTTAAAGGTTAATTCCTCCAAACGGAGCCGTCAGCTTCAGCGGCTGCGATCAGCAGAGGTGAAGAAATGTCAGGATTCCTCCAAACATGATCACTTCTACCGGCTGGTTCGGTTTTCCTGAATCTTCTCTTTGTGACGGAGATCTCCGGAGGACGGCTGCATGTTCGGTTCCTCCACCTCAAACTCTGACGTTTCCTCACAAGCTGTCACACTTCTGAGCTTTCATCTTCTCCACTTTGATTGATCTCTGTTCAGTCAAATAACAAACGAATCTAGAAAAAAGATGATAAAAGTCTGAAGGATTTTAAATATTCTCTTCATTTGATTAAATGTGTAAACTACGTTTCTGTAAATCATAATTAAAATCATTTTTAAAGAATCATTTACATTAGATAGCTGCTGAAGCAACATTTTGCAAACATACATATTTGTAGATAAAACTCTATTTTTGGACATTTAAGATTTATGCATCTATTGAAAAATGCATTTAAAGGACCCGACCATAAAAATTCAGCTTTTTGAGGTTTTAAATGCGTTTTATTGTCCATTCTTCACTATAAAAAACCCAAAATTGTATCTTGATCCGTTTATGTATTTAAGAATAATCCTCTAAAAACCTGCACAGTCTGCAGAAGCCCCTCCCATACCCACAAAAACAAGCGGTTGGAAACGTGCTGATTTAAGATCGATGCCAACAGCTTTCTCCAGGAAAAGTCTGTGCTGCAAGCTCCGCCCCCAGACTACAACGAAAAACACCCATCTTCTCCGCAGAGCTGTGGCGGGAGATTCCTGCACCAGAACCGCTCTACGACCCATTTTTTAAATGTAGTTTCTCTTCGTTTCCAATCGGACCGAACTTTTGTTCATATGAACCGAGAGCAGAACAACTGAACCAAATTTCATAATTTGTTTTTTTTTATAAATGTATATATATCTATATATTTACTCTGAAAGGATAAAGAAAATCATGGTACGGCCCTTTAAATTATGTTAATGTTATCAGCACATCCTGGATCTCTTCATATTTTTTTATGACTTTTCTCTATTAAAGGGAATGTGTTGGTAAAGACACGATCAATAAATATACTTGATAGATTTACATAAAGAACAGAAGGAATGAAAAATATTTGGTTTGATTAGCAGAAATATTTTACAGTTTTTCCCTGAAATCAACAATCATAAATAACATAATAATAGCTGTTATAATACTTTATTGAAATTCTAAAAATGTACAAAAAAATTAGCAATGACAATAAATCTCAATTATGTGAATCAACTCCGGATAAGTCTCAAAAACACAGATGTGAACCACATTTTTACTTACAGCAGATACATTCACATTTCTGTCGTGACGCTAGCGCTCATCGTCGTCCATCAAAGGAGACGTCAGCGTCTTATCCAGGTCGTGGAGCAGAGAGTTATGTGGGAGTGGCTACGGATGAAGGGATTCTGGGAAATCCAGAAGTCCGCTTGGAGCGAGCGGTCGGCCATGTGAGACACGTTTAAATCCAGCTCCAGACTTTTACACTCATTTTTCAAATTCACAAAATAATTTAGAATTGTTTATGGATCAGCATCAATGCAGCCGATCATAAAATATTTCTCCCAGTTTTAGCAAATGCGACTTCAGAAAAGTGTTAAAGTTATGAAAATGTTTTCTCTGGAGGTTTTGCCAACCAAAGAGGAAGTCTGAGTGTTTGATCTGATGAAGTGGAACTGTTGTCAGGGAAGTTCTCTGAAGAAAATTTGACTTCATGAAATCAGATTCTCAGCTTCATTCTCGCTCGGCGTCTTTCTAAAGTGAACAGGAAAACAGGATCTTCTGGTTTATTCAGCAGAAACCATGACGAGGACGAGGACGGTCTTCGCTTTCATCGCTCTGCACGCTGATGCTCTAATTTTAGACACCCCGCCCCCCCTCCCCCTCAGAGATGTTTCCGAGTGATGCTGCTGGTGTGGAGACGAGAGCGTCCACATGCTGCTGCAGTCACGCCTGCTGCACACGCATCATCAACGCCGCCACTCGTGTGTGAATCACATCCAAGCCAGGCGGAAAACTGCCTGCAGCCTGTTCATAAGGGAAGGGGGGGGCGAGGGGGGGGCTGTCAAAGGGTTACATCAGTAGATGATGGTCAGTTCTTCAGTTCATGGATCCTCAGGTTTGCTAAGGGTTTAGAAGGCGGGATCTGGACTGCGGAACCGTTTGACCTGGAACCCGGATCCCTCCAACCTCTGCTGGATCTGGATCTAGATCACGTTTCTGCTTTGGTCGACGCCCACAGAGACGGATCAGGAGAAACTCCAGACTTTCAAGCACGTTTGAAAATTAACCGGAGCCGAGTGGCTTCCCAGAGTCACAGAGTAGAAGACGTTCATGAACGTTTGGGTCCTAAACCGTCTCTGGTCTTATTTGTGGAGATTCGTACGGTCTCCTGAAAGGACGACAGGAAAATGGAACGTACCATTGTGGTACGGTGAAAAGTATCCTGTGAAGTATTGGTAAGGATAATAGAAGTATTGTAGAAGTACTGCATAGCTAACAATCTTAGTGGTTTATACCGGCTCCTTCTGTACAAATACACGTGATACAGAAGTGTATGTAGGACGTCTGTAGGATGGACTCATCCTAACAGACTCGTTTCCACTGAGCGGTCCGGTCCGGTACTTTGTGTGTTTCCATTGTTAAATGGATCAATTAAACAGTTTTTGCCCCCATCCGTTGTTGGTCGGAACGGAACGGTTGGGGCGGAGCCGCAGTAGCCACCCACTGATTGGTAGAAAGTGACGACGACATTATACTATAGCACCAGAATAGCGCTAAGCTAGCATTTCCGTTTCCTCTTTACGGCGGGATTCTTCTTAGCAATCTTCTTTCAAACATTCAATTTCCGTTATAAACGATGTACGAAAAGTAAAGCAAGAAAAAGACGATGACACGCTAGCGGTTCACTAGGACCTTTCGCCCGCAGCATACCCATAGATAAAAACGTGCATGAACATTTCCTCTCAACGGGTTTACTGAGCGGTCTACGACCTCGATATTTGACCTGTACAGATTTAGGTGCGGCTGTGGCGCAGCTGTAGGGCGGTCGACCTCTTGATCGGAAGATTGCGGTTCGATTCCCGCCTTTCTTTTGGCAAGACGCTGAAAAATCACCGACCAACCGGAATGTTGTTCATTAGGATTTTATTTTTGGAGGCAAATCAATGAATATATGTACTTTATACAGTATATGAGGAGCACATCTCTACAGTTTCATAATGTAAACATCTCTGAAGAGAAATGTATTCAGTTTAAAAGGAAGCCATAGTCTTCTGTTTTAAACTATTTACATGAATTAAAATATAATTTATAACATCAGATACTTTAGCTTCTATGAAACTAGATTTTAACAATTCAAAAATACTGAAATGCCTTTATCTCCACATTCTCAAGACATATGAAATCACACAACAGAAAAAACACCATTTACAGACATCCAAACTAAGTGGCGTATAAATAAAAAGAAAAAAAAAATGCAACAAAAAACCCCAACATATGTAAAAATATAAAATCTCACTAGCAGTATTTACCTTATTTTGTTTTACCAAAAAACTAAGTTAAAAAATGAAAAAAAAAAAAATCATTTGTGAAATTGATAGTCATTAGATGTACAATTAAATCAAACGTATTGAAAAGTAAAAACAACGTATGCCCTTTATGTTAACCCCCAAACAACACGCACTCACGAGAAGGGATGAAGCTGACGACCTGGGGTTGGTTCCACTACCGCGCCAAAGCCAAGCCAGAGAAACCAACGTGAGCAATGACCCTGGAAACATCCATAAAGCTGAATCCCATTCAGTTTTTTATTTATGTATTTTTTTTGGTCATTGCCTTTTCAGAACGGTTTTCCTGCCATTTCTCTCAGATGAGTGGAAAGAAAAGTATTGCATTTAGATGAAAGAATTCCCTTTGGAAGGTTATTTTATTTATTTTTTCCTTCATTTTTTTTTTTTCTTTTTTTTTGATTGGTCGTCTGGCGGCCTTCAACCCAAAGACGGCGCAGACGGTGGCGGTAATGTGTGTTCTCAAACACGGAGGAGAATGATCAACATCAACGTTTTCTATAAGAAAGTATATAATCATCTAGATATCTACACAAACACACAAATATATATTCATATATATATGTATATACTTTTTTAATATGGCTATTGAAAACTTCTTTTTTTCAGTAATTATTCCATAATAAACCACGCTGAATTGGAAAGGAGTTGAACAGTAATAATAAAAGCTAGTGGTGGCTTTTATTTCCCCCCGAAAAAGATTGTTAAGGCTTGCCATGATGAAAATATTGTGGATGTAATTCACCTCCAGGCCAGTGGAGGCGCCCTCACAGGCACGGAGGGGGTTCGCTGCAGAAATCCAAGCACGCTGTGCAAACTCTCTACAACCCTTTAACACCTGAGGCTTATGGAGGCAAATCCAGGCCGAAAATATTTGACACCCAAATAAAAAACATTTTGAAAATTCCAAAAGTCCAAAACTTGTTGCTAGTTTAATATAAACTTAATTATTTTCAAATTTCAATTTCAAAACTTTTTTTTAACTTTCGAATCTGAAAATTTCAGTTTAAAACCTTTTGGCCCCATTGTGGCGCGTAGGGGCGGGGCTAACATTGTGGTAATGTGCATGACGGTGTAATAGTTTTAAAAAAGTTATTCATATCACAAAAAAAAAAAAAAAAAAAGATTTTATTTGTGTTGAAATGTAACTATATATTTATTTTAAAAAAGAAAGAAAAAGTTAAACCTGCCGACAGTGGGATTTGAACCCAGGTGAGTTCTTGCAAAACATTTACTAGTTCTGCACAGTACCGCTGCGCCACCAGTTCTGTGCATTGACTACAGTGTTCTGTAGAGTTAATAAAGGCGACCCATAAGGAAGTTCTCTACCCCTGTATTTAACACAATGAATGACTTTTACAAACCCATCTTGAAACAACTTCACAATATGATAGTACAGACTAAAAATCCATAAAAACCTAAAAAACTGAACATTTGAAGCTGAAAATAATTATTTAACAATAGCTAAAAGTTTTGGATATTTTACTTTTTTTTCAAAATGTTTTATTTGGGTTTCAAATATTTCTGGCCCCAAAATAGCTCCATAGAGGCGTCGCCGGTGACGCTTAAACACAAAAACCTTTAACGTACTGGAACGTTTGACTGAAAATTCCAATAGATCTCGAAGGAGAAAAATCGTTCTAACGTTTGAAAAGTTCCAGTAAATCAAAGAATAAAAACACTGGAGCTCCGGTTTTTGTTTTTGATTTTGATCAAAAGTGCTTTTTTCCTGTTTATGTGTCTTGGATTTCTGCAGCGTTGACCTCAGCTCTCAGGGTCAAACCGACTATGACTCGCTTCGTTTTCTTCTCCTTTCCTGGCTGTTCTTCAAATTAAGTGCTGAAAGCAATTCAAACCAAACCTGTGCACCATCAAAATGTGGCGATAACGTGGCTCAAAGGCTTTCGATGAGAATATTACTGGAGATATTTCATCTGTGCAACATTAATAGAAGTGTATATGTATTTACTGACCACATTCTTGCTGTGTTTTTTTTTTTCTTTTTGGTTAATGGCAGTCTACGTACAGTACAGCAGCCTACTGACTCAAACCAGCTCCCTATTATTACCTCGGTTTACAGAAAAGGCTGTCTTAAGATTATATATTGCATCTGAAATTGCTTCTTTAAGAAAAATCAATATTTCATGGAACAGAACAGAAACTTCAAGTGTGATCGTCTAAAGGGATTCTTTTTTTGTTCGCTCGGCTGATTTCCCTTTTCCCTGAACTCAACAAAAGTTCGACCGATCAGAAATCCGAACCAACTGTGACCCGCCATCGTTAAAAAAACAAAACAAAAACACACAATACATTTTGTTTACAATGAGGCATAGTGCTATGTACACATTATATATCCATATATTAAATTTTCTTTTTTAATATGTAAACCAGCACATTCTCTCACTTTTTAGTAGTATACATACTAAGCACAAATCCTCATTCAGCTGTTGGTGTCCTCTTCAATCAGTATGTATAGCACTAAAGTGTTTCTGGGTTCGTTTTGGACATCAGTGAACTCCTCTTCTTTTAGTCTCAGCACTGAATAAGGCGCATTTGTACTTAGTGTGCGTTCCTAAAAAAAGTCTAAGGAGAATCAAGTGATGTAAACATTCAAATTTTTTTTGTGTGTTGATTAGATAAAGACGAAGAAGAAGAGGGGAGGGGCTATCTGCGGAGTAAAAGTTTTGGGACAGGAAAGTTGGGCTGCTTTTGGACTAAAGCGTCCAGGAGAGGAGAGGAGGGGCCGGGCGGCGGCGGCGGCGGTGGGATGTCCCGCCGCTCGGCCCCTCGCTGACCTGCAGGCGTCGGCAGCGTCCAACCGGAAACACGAGACGAAGACGAGACACTCACGAGGACGAACGGTCGACACTCCAAGACATGGACGCGCTATAGGCCGCTACGAGGGGGCCGTCCCCCACAAAGACGGACTCGGAGAGGAGCGGCGAAAGAAAAGGGAGCCAGGATGGATGTGAGGTAGAGATGCTCATCTGGTACCACAGATCTGAGTCTCAGTCGACGGCTTTCTTCAACGCTTCGCTTTTCCCTGGCTGTGTTATCGGCGGCGGCGCTGCCACCGCGATGGCAGGCTTTGGAGGCTCTCGCCCTTGTTTGAAGCCCGCTGCTACCGGCTGCCGCTCGGATGTTCAGTCGGTTAGAAATGAGGCTCTTTTCCTGCGCCGAACAGAAGCTCCACAATCTTCGGGGGAAACGCGATGGTTACATTCAGCTTCTCAAATACATTCCAACTAATTCTTCCACCCATTTCGCCCAAAACTTCGTGTGCTTTTAAACGCAAACTCATCCCGACAGCATCTGGCGTTTGCTTTGTGGGGCTGCATCTGAACCTTTTGGACCGAAAAAGTGCTGACGTGACAGGATCCCGGTGGGTTCTGCTAAATGGACGAACCTCACCGCACAAACCAGGAACACCGTTCGTTCTTCAAACGTTTCGGGATAATCTGGTGAAACAAACATTTTAGGAATACGATTTCTCTCGAATGGTTCCAGTCGTGTCTCTAAATGTTTTGTAATTTAGAATTGAAACATTCTTGGAACTACCAGAACTCTTCAACCATTATTTGATGTCATTCCAGTGTATTTTGAAGCGGAGAAAAGCTACTTAACCACCCTACAGTAGAAGTGTTCGCAGCTGTTCTCTGCGTCAGAATCCATTGGAGTTGCGTTAATTGAGTGACGGGTCAAAGAGTTTCATCTAAAAGCGTTAAATTTAAGCCAATTCAAAAGCAAATCTCACAAGATTTTGTTTGAGTTTGTGACACCTGGGCAAAGGGGAGAACTCGGCGTCATCTGCATAGAATCGAACTCAACGAAAAGGCCAAGAACCAGGAAAATCAACGACTGCTTTCTGTTTTTACAAAACACACATTTAAGAAGTAACTTTCTCTGACTCACACCAAGTGAGCAGGTGGAAACCACGACGCTAAACATTCACAACCACCACAAAACTGGTAATTGGCTTCAAAAGATCCACAACTAGTCAGCAAAAGTTAACCTCATTGTTTCCAACATGTTCCTAAAGCCGAAAAAACTTCCTCGGTACGTTCCATGTGGAACGCCGGAGTCCAGAGACCTTGTTGGGCTGTGAAGACGAAAACCTGTTCAACAGAGCCTGCAGCAGCCGGTAGCAGAGGCCTCGGTAGTCACCATGGCAGAGTTAGAAAGATCGGGGGAAAACGGAGGACAGAAGAGACATTTACCTCCTTACAGTGCATAGATCAAAAAAAGGAAGCACTACAATTACAACAAAGAAAAAAAAACATGATTTTTTTTCTTCATGTTAACTCTGTAAACTTTGTCAGTCATCCGTTGATTAAATGTTATTTGTCCATGACACACACACAGTAGTTTTTAAAACTTAAAACATCCACGATTTTTGCTAGAACAAAGCAGTTCTTTTTTTTTTTTTTTTTTTCCTGGTTTTTACGACCAGACGAGCGAACGCGGCGTGCAAGTTCACCGCTCGCGACAGGACACAGGAAAGGTTTGCTCTTTTTAACTTTTTTTTTTCCTGGTTTTTACAAAACGAACAGAACAAAGAGCACGCACACGCAGGAACACACGCCACAACGACCAACGCGGGATAGCAAGGATCTGCTACAGGTCTCTGACGCCCGTTCTTCCAAGGCAGGGCGAAGGTGTCACCGGAACAGACGGGAAGCAGCTGGAGAACGGCGTGACGGTCTGTGTTAGAGTCCGGTTCGGCGACTCCCTCGTTTTTAAGCAGTATCCTCCGGTGAGTGAAGCTTAAAAAACAACGTTATTCCAATGGTAAAAATGTAAACATTTTGCAAGGTTGTCCTGCGTGGAGGTACTGAGAGGCCCGCCCGGCTGCGCGCCCCGGTGGTTGGGGGGGGGCGCTGCTGCAGTTTACTAAGGCTGGCCAGTCCGCGGCGCTGTGCAGTCAACGGTGCAGGGACTTCTGAGCCTCCTTCAGCAAAGTGTCAAAGTCCAGTGCATCGTACTTACTCTTGACCGGGCCGGGACCCGCCTCATCTGGAGCAGAAACATAAAGGTTTTGGGTTTCCTGCACAACAGCACATTTCACTGAGTCTTTGAGTCAAGACGAACTCCGTCCGGCCCGCCACGGACCGGATCGTACCGCATCATTTGGTGTTTTTGAAATGTACATGTGGCGTTTTTCTTATAAAAGAGAACAAATATAATAAGAAATCTTATTTTTTTTGCATGTCTGAGTATTTTCTCCTTTTAAATTGGTGTTAATCAAACCTTGTGATGTCACAAAGACCAGGCCCGATCTTTCTGATTGATAAATTTAAGTTTTTGATATGCATAGTACTCTGAATGTTTCCCTCACATTTCCATAATTACACTATTTTTACAGTTAATGGAAACGCAGCTCATGAAGATCTGCACTTCCTGGTCCGAGCTGACATCCGGATCAGAACCATACGGCTGGACATTACCACACATGTATGTTTTTATGTAGCAGCGGTCAAGGTTTATGCTAGCGAGACACAGCTAGCATCATCAGAAAGGGCGGGGCTACTCTGCTCAGCGATTTTGTAAACTTAGGCTTTAGATCAGGGGTGTCAAACTCAATCGTACAGAGGGCCAAAATCCAAAACACACCTTAAGTCGCGGGCCAAACAGTATAAAAATGTCTTGAACACACTAAAACAAAATTTTGAAAACTTAAAAAAAATTTTGACATAACAATGAATAAAAACAGGCAGGAATATCATTTCAGAATAAATCAACTTAAATAACTTTGAATTTTTTATTCTCCATAAAAATAGATTTTGTCTAAATTATAAAAGTTAGAAATGAGCACAAGATAACATCGGGCCACTAATAATAATAAAATAAAATGATCTGAAGGGCCGGATATAATTACCTGGAGGGCCGGATTCGGCCCCCGGGCCTTGACTTTGACACGTGTGCTTCAGATCAACATTAAAAAAGTATTTTTAAGACATTTATGTTGTGAGATTTTGGTTTAAAACTTCATGATCATAATTAAAACACTAGCGTGAAAGTTTTTTTTAAATAAAATAAATTGTCATAGGGAGCTTTAACTGTTGTCCCTCCAAAACAAGAACAAATCCACCCCTATAGGAGCAGACCAACAGGTGCGTTCTATGTGTTTTATATCTAGAATCTTTTGGTTGTTCTCACGTCATCAATAGAAAATGTTTTTTTAATTCAGTTGGAGCCGGACATCATCAGTAAGCAGTGATGCTGGATAACGGACGACATCAGGCTCCGCCCACTCTCTGGACTCGTGTTTAGAGCCACAGAGAATGTCGTTAGCTTTATTGGTGACTCTCACACAGATTTTCAGTCTGGAGATGAAGTTATTTGGTTGAGCAGCAGAGCCGGATGTGATTCCAGTCTTACCGAGGTCTATGTAGCGTTTCCGGGTCAGCCTCCGCAGACCCGCGGGACTGCTCTGGAAAACGGTCTCCCTTTCCTTCCGGTGTCTTTGAACCGCCGACTGACGGATCTTTATCACCCCGCAGCGCTCCCTGCAGGCAGACGGGACCGTTTACAACCCAAACAGTCACAAAATGGAGAACTTTTGGAATTTATTATCAGGCTGCAAGAAGGACAAAAGCCAGACGAGCGTCATCAGGATCCACCGCACGCTCTTATTTGGGTTTATTAAATCTAACTTTTGGAATTAATTAGTCGCCGTGGGGACTTTTCTTCTGCATAAATGAACCGCTATGAAGGCCTAGAGACCGATTACAGTGGCGGGGCGGCTGCAGAGGTCAAGGTCAGCGCGGTGATCCCCGCTGAAGCACCTGCAGACACGAACACCGTGTCTCTTACTCGTTGCAGATGATGACTTTGCAGTCCTCGGTGCTGCCGAAGACCTGGAAGCGTTTCCTCAGCATGTTCTGGGTCACGCTGCTGGGCAGGTTGTGGATGTAAAACACCTGGCAGTTGTCCTGGCAACGAGAAACCATGGAGACGGTCAGTCAGAAGGAGGCGGACAGATGCGGCTCGCTCGGATTGTTCTGCAGCTGCAGCCGCGTTAAAGTTCCTCTGAAGTCTGAGCCGCTGCAGGATGAGGTTCTGTACCTCGTCAGAATCGGCGTTGCTCCGCGGTTTTTCGTCAGGACACATCTCCGAGTTCTCACTGGAAGAGAGAAAGAGAAGACAAAACTAGAATGTATTCATCGGTAATATCAGCTTGTATATTTGTTAAATGTAGCTTTTGAGGCTTTTATACAAAATTATTGCAGGTTTTTATTTAGTTTTTTCCTTTTGGTTTAGATGTCGACCTCATTTGATTTCAGCCTCGTTTTACTACAGAAAAAAATGAAGGAAATAAGCTGAAATTAGGGTTTAATAAACTATTTATTTTTAGATTAAGTTTGAAGCTACTGATAGTTAAGATGTGTTTTACATCCACATAAACTGAATAATCGACTAATTGAAAAATAATCAGAGATCAGTCGACCAATCAAAACTGTTTGGTGATTAGTCGACTAATAGGAAAAAAAAATCAGTGATTGGTCAGCTAATTGAAAAATAATTGAGGATTAATCGACTAAAAAAAAAAAAAAAAAGATTAATCGACTCGTAGAAAAATAGTCTGGTTAGTTGACCAATTGGAAAAAAAATTAACAAATTGATCGGCTAATTGAAAAAATGGTTTGTGATTAGCCGACTAATCAAAAAATCAGTCATCAGTTGACTAATCAAAAAAGAATTGGTGATTGGTCAGCTAATTGAAAAATAATCAAGATTTGGCAGTTACTAATAAAAAAAAAACAAACGATTAGTCGAGTAACAAAGCTTGGTCGGCCAATTGAAAAATAGTCAAAAATGCTCTGTGATGAATTGACTCATCAAAAAATAATTGAAGATTGGTCAATTAATCAAAAAATAGCTGATTAGTCGAGGATTCAAATAATCGTTTCTGCATCCTGTGATCCATGAGTCTCAGCTCTGTTAGCAGATCTGGAGTTTTGATCGCTCAGCATCAGACAGGATGCAGATGCTCGTCCGTCTTCTTCAGCTTAAGGTTGTCATTAACAACCTCTAACACTTCTCCATTTGATTCCAAATTAAAAATCTGCCTTTCATAATAAGTATTTAAGTGCAAAAACATGAATTTATTCTTTGTTTTTATCTATTTTGGAGCCGGACGTTTAATAAAAGTTGTCCATCGTACATTAATCAATAAAATCAAATAAAGGAATAAATTTTATTTTAAAAATAAGGATCAGTTTCTGAAATTCTGCCTCTGCTCCACGTGTTCTCCACATCCCGAGACATTTATCGACTGAATACTTCCTCGTCACGCTCCGGCGCTGCTGCTGCGCACAGACTGACTGTGGCTCCGCCTTCCCGCCTCACCTGGAGTCCGTCTTGCTGGACGGGGAGTCGGGACACATGTGGAGGATGGGGGACGGCGAGCGGGACGCCGACGAACACTCCGCCTCCTCCTCGGACGCCGGCGGCGTGGCGTCCGCCGCCTGGCAGTCCGTCTGCGGCGATGCGGTCATCGTCTGCTCCTCCACCACCTCCGCCGTCTCCATCCGCTCCTCCTCCTCGCCGTTCTTGCCTTTCTCCTCCCCCCCCTGATGTTCAGCCTCTTTCTCGGCGGGGTCGCGATCTCCCTCACTTCCCTCTCGCGTCTGCAGCATGGCGTCCAGGATGGCGGCGTTCCGCCTGTGGCTCTCGCCGAGGCTGAGCGCGCAGTAGTCGTGGTCGCAGAGGCTGCGCTGGGAGTCCCCGCCGCCCGCCTGGCCCATGCGCCGCAGCTGGGCGTACAGCTCCGTCTGCTCGGGCAGCTTCCGCTGGTGGTGGGGGCGGCCCGGCCAGCCCCGCGCCCCCCCGGAGGTGTGGGGGTTCGAGGGCGCGTAGACGGACTCGCCGCCGTCGCCGCCGCTGCTGCTGCCGCTCTTCCCTCCGTCTGTGGGCTTGAAGAGCTCGTCCTCCACGGGTTTGTGGGGCGGGGTGGTGGGAGGGGTCAGGCCTAGGTGGGAGGGAACAAACGTATTTAAAGCTGGAGCCGTTCGCCGTCACGGTGACGTGGTGATCGTCATACCTGCCGTTCCACACAGGTCCACGCTGAGAGTCTGCTCGAAGGACTTGCTGCTGTAGTGAGAGTCCCTGAAGGCAGAGAGCAGCGAGTGTCAGGGTTCATACCAGGTCACGCCTTCAACGCCATGCATGTCATGTTCATGTTTTATGGTTTGTGTTCTGGTTCTGCTGACGGTTATTTGATTAAAATCAAAGTTAAGAAACTACATTTTCATTTAGAATTGGAGACGTTTCAAGCAGCTCAAATACCAACATTCAACACTTTTTAAAAGCTTTTAATGTTTTTTTTTTTTTACAATTTAATGAATTAAATGCTTTTAAGAATTTCAGACCCCTCAGAAACCCGGGTCTTCTTGACCCTGAGAGTCACTGAAAGAACAAACAATCTTCATCATAATCTAACTCAAGGCCCGCGGGCCGCATCCGGCCCGGGGGCCGCATCCGGCCCGGGTTCTTATCACTGACCCGATGTTATCTTGAGCTCGTTTCTAACTTGTATCATTTTGGCAAAATATATTTTTATGGAGAGTAAAATATTACAAGTTATTTAAAGTTTAAGTTAATTTATTCTAGAATAATTTTCCTGACGTCTTTATTATTCATATTAATGTTAAAAATGTTTAAGGTTTTAAAAATGTAGTTCTAGAGTGTTTAATAAATGATTATCCTGTTCGACCCGTGACCTAAAGTGGGTTTTTGAGTTTAAAACCTGCTTCATGATTTTTAAACCGCCTTTGAACCAGATTAGTAATGAAACATGTGTTTGAGTGTGAAACAACAGAATCAGCTCATCTATTAAAGGGATCATTTGGATTTATACCATTTAAATCAGCACATTTGAAGCAGTTCTGTTACCTAAACGGAGTTAAAAAATGAAATGAAAATATTTAAACACCTGCTCAGATAAAATGTTCTGTTGGAGGACAAATATAAAGAAAATTAGGCTCAAAACGATATTTCTGAGTATTCAAATCGTGTATTTGGAGCAGATACAAAATATAATTTGAAAAAGATCATATTTGTGAGATAGAAAATACACTGGGCGGGGCCTCAAGCGCCCTGCAGTGCAAACTAACTCATAAATTCTCCTTGAATGATTAAAAAAAAAATTATTTACACATTAATAAACGTTAGTAATGTGTTTATAGGCTGTTATTAAGTCATTTATTAGCACAATAAGCTTTATTAAGATACTCTATAGGATTCTTTAACATCTAATGTGGGATCATTTGAATAAACTGCTTACAAGCTTAAATGTTTTAACAATCTTTGTCAACATTATATTTAGAGTTTTGTGTGTGTTCAGCTAAAGTGTTCCTGAAAACATTTTTATTTTCAGATGTCCGATAACCCTAACCCAAATGTTTTCTTTAACTAAGATCGTTTGGCTTTTGAAAAACTTTGATACGATTCTTTGTTCTAGCAAAACCAAAAATGTTTTCCTCTCTCGAGACTCTGCCGTGTTCTGCGCTCCATTCTGATGCATCCATGAACGTCTTTGTTTTCCTCGTCTGAGCTGGAATCTGATCTGGATCTAAACTCTACGTCTGGATGGCTCAGATATTACTCGCTATTCGAGTCGTATTTGTAACCTCAGGTTCCAGATATGTTGTGTAGTCCTTTACTAGTCATCTTTTGAGGATTTCTACAGCTCAATACTGTTTCTTTTTTTAAAAAATCCTAAAATGAGAATTATTGTTATTGTTATTGTAATAAATCCCTGACCTCTTTGGTTAAAGCTCATTTCTGCTCTCAGACACAAACTCACCCCGTGGACTTGGAGTTGAGCGGCAGACAAAGACAGGATCTCTTTTCTGTGGAGACAACAAACTCTGGTGAACACGAGTTAACTCGAGCCGACGTGAGAGTCGGAGCGTCAGGTGTGACCCGTCTGACCGTGGCAGCAGGCTTTGGCCGTCTCCGACGCGGCGCCCCCGTCCCCGAAGCGCCGCTGCTCCTGCTGCAGCTCCGTGGTGGTTCCTGCTCCCGCCTGCGTCGGCAGGAGTTTATCCCCCGGCTGCGGCTGCTCCTCCTTCTCCTCCTTGTCCTTCCACTCCTCGTCCCTCGGCCGTCCGGGCCGCAGCCTCTTGGCGAAGCGGCTGGGGAACGACGCCAGACGGCGAGAGCGCCGGACGGAGAAGGAGCCGCTGGTTTCTGCCGGCTCCTCCAGGCTCTGTGGTGGTGCAGAGTTCCTCCTCTCAGGAGAAGAGGAGTGTTTGCAAAGCTGGGACTTTGGGGGGGAGGCGCCCCGGCTGGGGCTGTGTCGGTGGGCGTACGGCGGGCTGTGCAGTCTGTAAGGCTGGCTCACGTCGAAAGAGCAGTTCTGCTGCAGGAGCTCGCGCAGGAGGGAGCTGGCCTTCACCTCCCTCTGCCTCGCAAATGGAAGCCTGCGGGGGCTGCCGCCGTTGGTCCCGGGACAGGCGGCGGCCGCTCTGCTGTGAGAGTTTGTGGAGGCGGGGCGCGCCGCCTCGGGCGCCTTGGCCCGGGGCCGGGCCGGGTCCTTGCGCTCCCAGCCCTGCTGCTTGCGCACGGGCAGGCAGTACGTGTGCATGTAGGTGATCAGCTCCACCACCGAGTGCAGTTCCTTCTCCGAGCTGAACTGAGGCTTGGCCGGCTCCGCCGGGGCGGCCGCCGCCGTCGCCGCGGCCTCCACCTCGCTGCTGGAAGACTCCTCCTCTTCCTCCTCCTCGGACTCGCTGTCCTCATCCTCCTCCTCGTCCTCCTCCGTGTCGGCGGCCTGGCTGTCCTCCGTGTCCTGGGCAGTGGTCAGGTGGCGGTGCAGCTCGATGCACAGGCGTCCCGCCGGGCGCACAGCCCGCGGCTTCCGGTCCTGAGGGAGGTCGCTCTGCAGACACAGACCCAAACATCAGAACTGTTCACTCCTGCACTTTTAGAGTTAAAACAATGATGTTTTCATCATCTGAAGAACTCAAGATCTTCTGGAAATCCGCTCAGAAGATTAAAGGAAGCAGAAACATACTTGCAACACTTACAGCCAACGAGAATAAAAAAACCCAGAGTAATCAGACTACATTGAGATCAAGTTTAGAGAAATGTAATTCAGATTCGTGAAAACGTAAACGACAATAAGACAAAAGAATAAACAACAAACATCTCAAAGGGAGCAAGAAGAAGAAAAATCAGATAAATTCTCACTAGTCATTAGCATAATCAGTCTATCAATAGAAAAGGGGTCCAACACTGAACCCTGAGGAACCCCAAGAGTGAACTACAGAATGATGTCCAAGTCCAGGAGGGTCAAAAGCAGAACTTAGATCTCTAACAAAAAAATAAAAAATAAAATCAACAGTTGGAATTTAGAATCAACTTTTGAAAAAATAAAATAAACTATTTATAAAGTAAAACAAACTTAAAATTATGAAGAGAATTTCTTTCCAAAAGAGTGAAAAGCTTAAAAATATTTTTTAAATGTATTTAATCATTTCTTAATTAATTAAAAAAATATCTTTCTTGAAATTTGTTTACTTCAAGTGATCAAAACAAAAATACAAAATAAAGCAGAATATATATCAATATATGGATTTATCAGTCTTTTAATTAGTTGTGACTTAATTTTAAAAAATTTTAAAAATTGATAAAATAAGACACATTCACATAAATGATATTATAATTACTCTTAACCAAAAATATACATATCGATACTTAAATTTGAATTTAAATATTAAAGTGAATATATCCAATCCCACTATGTCTGTTGCTGTTTTTACTCTATAAAATGTTTAGTTGAAAGTTTATGTATGAGAAATATTTATTAAGTTACAAATTGAACTGAAAAGGTTCAAGTTTGCTCTCAAAAACATTTCTAGCAGCATCTGTGCAACAGCTCGGACAAATTTCTGTTATCATGAAAGCAAACATATATATTTTTATAGCAATTTCTAATTCAAATCAACCTTTATTTAAAAGAATGAAGATACTCTGCCTCTGTTTTATCTAAATTTGATTACTGAACAACATTTTTAGACGTCTTATTTAGAATTCTTCATAAAATCCTAAATCCTTTTGATAATTATAGATTGACTCATATTGATCTTCCTGATCATTCAGAGAGCAGCTGGAAAAATGGATCATTTTATTCCTACATGGAGGAGAAGAGGATCCGTTTCTGATCCACCGTTACTCTGTCAGACATTGTCTAAACATCTCTACCATCTGGCAAAGCCACGCCACTCCTCTAGCGGCGGTGAGGTTAGGAGGGCGTGTGGCGGCGGCGACGGCGTGCTGGGATTATCTTAACCACTTCCTGCTGCAGGATTGCCTCTGTCTTCTGTCCTACAGCAAACGTTTGGATGGAGGTTCTCTACGCTGAGACTAATGCGTGCTGCTGCAATCAATGACCACATGAAGCACAATGCTAGCAGCTAACCGGTTACTGCTAAATCATCCGGCGGTTAACGCCCCCTCATCCCCCCCACGCCACATTCATCATCAGCACAGATTCTCATCGGAAATGACGTTTCATTGATCAGGAAAACAAAGAAGAACAATGGACTGAGTCTGGCAGGAGTTTGGATCAATCTTCACATTTCATCACATACCTGAGCTCCACCATAAGGTGGTGGTGGGGTTTTTTTTTAAATACAATCATTGTTTCACATTCTATCCAGCAGGAGAGTTAAACTCAATCACACAAGAGACCAGAATCCAGAAAACACCTCAGGTCGCGGGTCGAACAGGATAAACATTTATTGAACACTAGAACACTTTTAAAACTGTAACTTTTAAACATAATTATGAACTAGATATTCAGCATTACCTGCAATAACGCTAGTGGGAATGCTGTAAGCTGAATGTGGGCCACCAAAGACGCTAGTGTGGATAGCTGAAGATGCTGAAATTGATAACTAAAAAACGCTGAAGCTGAAAGCTTAAAATACTGA
Organism: Oryzias javanicus; assembly: GCA_003999625.1. Lineage (NCBI taxonomy): Eukaryota > Metazoa > Chordata > Actinopteri > Beloniformes > Adrianichthyidae > Oryzias > Oryzias javanicus. The sequence continues at coordinate 2,686,535 of CM012446.1, forward strand.
CGTTAATAGCTGGTTGCCAGCTAAAATATTAACTAAATGGCAAATTAGCTTAAAAACAACAAAAAAAACTATATGCTAGCCAAAACAGCTAGCATGTAGCTAAAAAAAATAGTTAAACTTGAAAATAGGCCTAGAAAATTGAAAAAAGCCTCAGTTAGACTAAACAGCTAGCGTGAAAACGTTATCTCCAAAACAGCCTAAAAAACATTAAAAAAGGCCTAAAATAGCCAAAAGATTGTGGAATGCCGTTCCCTTCTCGCTTCACCTGACTGATAATGTTGAGGCTTTTAAGAAAACACCTGAAGACACTATTTTTAAAGGAGCCGTTAGTCATTGTGCAGTATCATGTTTTACTTATCATTTTAATCTGTTTTATTTTCTCTCATTGTTTTACTTTGTGATTATATCTGTGAAAGGTGCTATGTAAAAAAGTTAACTTACTTATAAAACAGCTAGCATGTAGCTGAAATATTAGCCAAAAATAGCCTGAAAAATAATGAATAAAGATAATGATAATATTTTTGAAAAGGCAGGAATATTATTCCAGAATAAATAAACTTAAACCTAAAAAAAACTTTCAATATTTTACGCTCCATGAAAATATATTTTGTCAAAATTATACAAGTTAGAAATAAGTACAAAATAACATCGGGTCATTGATAGCAATAAAATAAAATGATCTGGAGGGCCGGATCCGGCCCCCGGGCTGTGACTTTGACCCATAATGTCAGGATGTTGAAGTGTTAGATAAAGTTTGCATGGTCACACATGCTCCCCATGTTAGGACTGTAATAAACGAGTAAAAGCAGCTCTTTTTATTTAGTGTCAGACTCCGCCCCTTTAAAGCCCTGTGATGAGGCTGGCTGTAGATTCTTACAGACTAGAACAGGAACGAGTCGTGTTTGTTCTCTGCTACTGACCAACATGGCTGAACAGTGGGAGGAGCCTGTTTCCATGGTAACCAAATCCATCATAGTTAAACAGAAGTTTTGGAGACAGGATGAAACGATCCAAACGCTTTTATCAAAGTAAAACGTCGACAGACTGAGGTCATTCTACATATATGGTATAGATATATAGAACATAGAATGGGTGAGGCTTTGACCGGTGAATGCAGTTCAGACTGACCTTCGTCAGGGGTCTGACTGGGCGGAGTCGCAGGCTTCTGTTGCCGTAGCGATGGCTGTGAGCTCCATCTTTGTGTACGTCGATCCCCGTGGGGGCGTTGGGAGGAGTCAGCAGCAGCTTCTTCAACTGTCCAAAAAGAAATCTCTGTTAGAGTCAAACATTTGTGATCAAGTTACTAAAAATAACAACAAAAGTGTTTGATTCTCCGGGTTGTTCCACTTAACAAGGTGAGTTTGGTCTGTCATTTTGAAGAATTCCCTTGAATATTGATGCAGAACATAACATTTCTTAATGTAACTCTGCTTCATTCTCCTTCTCTTCTCATCTATCTTCATATTTGCCTTAAATCCACACGTCAAACCCGTCGGCTGAAAAGCAAACCAAACGTTTTCCTGCAACTTTCCATCCTTTCAAGGTTTCTCTATAAATCTGCGTGTTCACACGGTCATTCCTGTGGCGAGCGTCGATGTGAGCCAATCGACTGTCAGGAATCAGCTTAGTCAGAAAATCCCCCTCTAAGCTCAGCAAAAGAAACCGAAGCATCTGATCCAGATGTGATGGGAACGGTGATCCGGTTTGGAGGCCGATTTCCCTTCTTAGACTAATTCATTCCTTCAAATGATAAAAAGTCATTTGTTTACGGTGCTCCTTATGTCAGCTGGTTGGTCCAAAGAATCCACAGACAAAACCTTCCTATTGTCCCACTAGACGAGGGGTGGGCAAACTACGGCCCGGGGGCCACATGCGGCCCCTTAAGCTACTTAATCTGGCCCTCCAAATTAAAATACATTGAATCAAAAATCCTAATTATCGTTTTATTTTCATTGTATTTCTGGTTTCTTCTCATGAATGGTGTTTCTCTGGCATTCGTGTGTGTTTTTTTCTGAGTCAGATGGTGATTTTTCTGATTTCTTTGAGTTCGCATTTTCCTCTGAAGAACATCAACCCAAAAAGAGAACAAAAATCAAAATTTAGCAATTAAAATTCCCCAATTTTCTGTTTTTAAATGAATATATGTGAATTTTAATCCAAATTAAAGCATGTTTTCCTCTAAATTCCATATTATATTTTTAGTTTATGAGGTTCATTACCAAATCTCTCCTTCCATCTGCTCCTTGTCCGGCCCTTATGCCAAATTTTAGAACCCTTTCTGGCCCACAAATCAAAATGTTTGCCCACCCCTGCACTAGACCCTATCAGACTGTTTGTGACACCAGAAGACTGAAAGTCTCACACCTGATCCCACCATCCCGTTTCTAAATTTAACCCCCAATCCAAACTCTTGATGACTTTTCTGTTGGATCCAGATTTTAGAGTCTTTGATAAGACTTGATCGTAGATTTGAACCTTCAGGTCTCGGGGTGGACGCTCTACCACTAGGCCAACTAAACGTTGAAGGCCATCATGTCAAAGTTCAAACATCTCCCGTCTTCGATGGGAAGCAGGACGTTATCTGTGTCAACCAGCCGGAGGGACGGGGGGCCGCCACCGCTAATGGGGCGGCGGTGGCCCTCAGTGGGAACGGCCGGTTGGCTGGGAGCGTGTGATGATGCTCCTCTAAGAGTCCCATTGAGGAGAATGAAGAGCCGACTGAAGGTTTGTGTCTGTGAGAAGCTCTCTGGCAGCGCGGGGGCCCCTCACGCAGCCAACGCCGCTCTTGTTCCGCGCTTTACTCCACTCTGGACGCCTTCCAGAACGCTCCTCGGATCATCAATGGAGGCCTTGTTCTGCGGCGGAGCGCGCACCAACACAAACACGGAGTGAGCAGCGGACGGGGGGGGGGGGGGGGGAGAAAAAAACCAAACAAGGAAGTGGAAGCATAAAGATGCAGGTTAATCATGTCGCGTGAAATTGAATTCTGACAGAGAAACAGCGGGAAGAAAACAGCCACAACAACAGCTCATCGTTGTGTCGACACGGAGACACTTCCCCTCACAATGTGAGCAATCACGCCGGCCTGCAGGGACGCCAACCTCATCCAGACGCTGACAGTTAAGATAACAGAGGACAATTTGTCTTTTTTATTCAACCTAACAAGCACTAAAACATCAACTTTATGTTTTGGACTCAAAGAAAGACAGAACAGAGTCTGCATAGTACTGCTGCTTTAAGGGGCGGAGTCAGTCCATTTACCTGAATCTAATGTCCTTAAGGCAGGGGTGGGCAAACTTTTTGATTTGTGGGCCACAAAGGGTTCTAAAATTTGGCATAAGGGCCGGACAAGGAGCAGATGGAAGGAGTGATTTGGTAATGAACCTCAGAAACTAAAAAGATAATATGGAATTTAGAGAAAAACATGCTTTAATTTGGATTAAAATTCACATATATTCATTTAAAAACAGAAAATTGGGGAATTTTAATTTCTAAATTTTGATTTTTGTTCTCTTTTTGGTGATCCAATGGGTTGATGTTCTTCAGAGGAAAATGCGAACTCAAAGAAATCTGAAAGATCACCATCTGACTCAGAAAAAACACACAGAAACGCCAAAGAAACAACACCATTCATGAGAAGAAACCAGAAATACAATAAAAATAAAACAATAATTAGGATTTTTGATTCAATGTATTTTAATTTGGAGGGCCAGATTAAGTAGCTTAAGCTACCCCGGGCCGTAGTTTGCCCACCCCTGCCTTAAGGGGTGAGATAATACAATAATACTTTATAAATCCCAAGGGAAACTGACATATTATTATTAACATAGAAGCTGTAACAGATGAAAACGGACTCCCAAGAAAGAGTCAGAAAAAGAGGCGTTGAATCAAGGAGAAGAGAGGAGTGCAGGTTTCTATGGCAACGGGGTCCTTCAGCGGATTGTTCTGGTTCAGTTAAAGGGAGAACGCCCTTGGATCGGGAGTTCCTCAGTGATTTTGATCAATACAACAGCCGAGAACTGCCTAATTTGCTACATATAGTACTACATTATCGTGATAAAACAAGGTTTTATCGTGATAAAATATCACAATAATGTATCACAATGTTTTCATGTGATAACGAGATCGTACATGTCTTTATCACGAGATCACAAATTTCTTTAAATCCTAATAAAATACATTGTTTTTCCTTTTTATACATTTTCTAAAGAGTTTATCAAAGAAAATGTCGAACACTTGAAGAACTGATCGATTTATGATTGATCAGTTCTACAGGAGTTTGGCCCGGCTGCAGCAGCGCATACGGTTGCAGCTGCGCAGACGGCTGCAGTTCAGTGACGTTGTGGTTGTTGTTAGTTTCATTAGTGATCAGATGAGGGGACCGGGCCGTATGATGCATGAAAGGGGCAGGATGGACAGACGGCGGGTCGATCAGGACTTGGTTTGTTATTACCAGTAAAAAAACCCGACAGTAGATGTCGTTATCAGGAGAAAACAAGCACCAGAAGACGCCAGACGGACTATTCTGGGCTTCATGAAGACAACGCTCCATAGTTCCAGCATCAGCTGTCCTGCATTTCTCCAGAACGCGGAAGATCTGGGTCAACCTGGACTAAATCTGCAGCTTTTCTTGCTTAATTTTAAGGTTTTATTTGACCCTAAATGTATAAAAATAAAAAGGAGGGATTTTCTGACAGTCTAAAATAAAAACACTACATCTGAGTCTAAAAACACCTGTTGGTCATGATGTGAATCCTTTCCAACTGAGGTCACGTGAGGAACTTCCTGCCAGTAGAGGGCAGCGGCGCCCTCATGAGCGGCGGCGGTCACGTGACGGTAAACTACTCCACTGATAAAAGCTCACAGACGTCTGGCAGCTTCAGCGCAGTAAAGAGCGTAATGCTATTAGTCCAGGCTTTTCTGTGAGAGTGGACGTGAATGTCAGGCTGCTATTTTTACACACTCGGAGTGGAAACAGTCGAGATGGCCAGATTTAAACGCGCTTCATGGAAATACTCCGCTTCCTGTCTGAACATCAAAGATGGACTTACACGAGAAACATGAAGGAATAATATGTTAAAACCTGTTCCTATGAAAGCAGTTCACACGCTAACTTCTGCCTTCAGGGGACAGTAAGACTGAGGAATGACAAAAGCTTTGGAAAAACCTCTTCAATACCTGAAGACTCCTCAACTGAAGAGGACCTTAAGGGGGCGGGGCTACAGAAAGCACAGGGAAAAAAAAGGAATAGAATCTTCATCAAATCCCAGAAACACTTGAATGATTCCGCTCAATACGTTGAGCAGCATCGGCTCCTCCACTGACCCGCTGCTCCTCGTCTGACCCGGGCTGAGCCGGGCCGGACTCGGGTGCAGAAATAACTCCTTAACTGGCCTCGTTTCTGACCGGAGAAACCAGGCCGCGGCGGTCGTGTGGGCAACAGCGCCTCCCGACACCCCGGTAGAGGCGACAGCATCTGCAGGGGGGGTGGGGGTGACCTCTGTGTCCTGCTGACAACCACACACACATCTCTGCGGCGCAGTTATCGCCATGGAGACGGAGGCTGCATTTCTCAGGTTGTCGCTCCCAAAAGCCCACCTGGAGGACTGACTAAAGACTCGCACTGCTCGATGCCGTCATGGCACAGGTACAGCATCAAGGTCACTCGTGTCCGACCTCAATATAATGGACAGTAGCAGAAAAACACTGGTGAGTCCTGATCAAAGGGAATTGTCCCAGACAGCAAAATCCCCCAAAATACATTTTCTTTTTGTTGTTTTGATTGATACAATATGACTTAAACTGTGGGGTTTTGGGTCGTCCGGGTCCGTGGAGGGTCATAGAGAAGAGTGGCTGCATTGTAGAAAATTGGAGGAACATGAAGGAGCCATCGAGGTCTGAAGGTGCAGACAGCAGCAATGATTGAGAACTATTCCTCCCTCATTCTCAATCGACCTTCCTGGATAAAGGAAGTATAAAAACACACTTCTTCTTTACTCCAGGAGGTTCCTGGAGCTCCGTGTTTCTCAGCACCAAAGCTTCATTTTGAAACTGCACAAACCCTCAGTGACACACTTGTTTTCAGTGCAGTTGGGTGTGTAATTGGGGCCTCTGAGCTCCTCGGTGAATATTTACGCTGCAGGTATTCAGCTCCGGCGTGACCCGCGACCCCCACACACTGGCCTCTTTGTACTTTCCTCCCGAACCAGAAAAAAACTGTAAACAGACCTGTTTTCTTCAATGAAATTTAAGTGAAATTAGGCAAGTGAGGTTAAATGTGACCTGACAAGAGCAATAAAGCCACATTACTGGCCTTTTAAGTCAGGTATTGCAGAGAAATTGCTTCTGAGCTTTCGCTTGAAGCAAATTGCTTCCCGCTTCAATTAAGCCCCGGTGTCGGGCGTTCTTCTGACAGCAAAGCAAACGGCGTGGAAAACCAGCCGCGATGAGATGGGGCTGGGGAGGGGGCTCAGGTGCAGCCGGGGGCTGGCATAAAAAAAGGGTTTGTTCCTCGAAATCTGGTTCAGGGAACAACAGAGAGGAATCCAGCAGCAGAGTGTGAAAGAGAGAAAAACGAGCTGGAAGGAGGAAAAAAAAAAACTCCACGCCAACAGAGGAAGTCCTTTTACTCCAGAGGACTTTGACTGGATTTACTTTCTAATCCTTTAATCTGGAGGTTTTCTGATTTCAATCAACGAAAACAGTTGTGGTGAAAGACAAATACATGAGAATGCTGCCTCATGATTAATATGGTAATACAGTCACACAAATACAAACAGGAATGTTCCTGTGAACGGATCAACAAAGGATGGATGGTAGCTGAAGCTTTCATCCAGGGATGGATGGATGGATGTGTAAATGTGGAGAAATGGATGGACATTTGCTTGTTTGAGATAGCAGAGTCACAGTTGGACTCTTCACTTCTACACCGCCCCCTGGTGGACCGGCATTCTCTCCTATAGAACCCTGAACAGAACTCTTCTGTTCTCCTGGAGTTCAAAGACTGAAGCGTTCTTCAGTTTAGAGCGGTGAGAATAAAATGACCTGAGAGGGAGACGGGGGTCGATGTGTTTGAAGGAGCTTCAGAGGAGCCTTTGATTGGCTTAAAAAGAGACATGAGGGCGGAGAAAATATCAAAGCCGTGAAGGAAAGCAAATGCTTTAAGTGGAGTTCAGATCCAGGTCAGGAGGTGGAAGTGTTTCTTTATTCTGAAGTACAACATACTTCCTCAGCTTGATCTTTTGACCTCTGAGTAATGGCCACACCCACACGGCGTGAAACATCTCAGGGAGTCTTTAACATTTGCCAAAACAAAAGAAGGCGAGAACGTCCTGGTCTTACCAGAGAAGGGTCCTCGGTCTCCGCCCCCAGAGACTGACTGATGTCCTCGGCGCTGAGAGGAAGGCTATCCTCGTCTTCCTCCTCTTGACTGGGCTCCTCCTCCAGAGCGGGGAAAACGGAGAGCCCGCCCACCTCGGCATCCACCATGCCATCCAGACTGTCCGTGAGTGCGGCGAGCAAAGCCGCGTGCTCCTCTTCTATCTGCAGGAGAGACGAAGGGTGGAGGAACTTTACTCTGACCGGCAGAACGTCTGCATCTGACGTGAAAACGGGTCAACAACCAGATAAAGCAAGAAAAAACAAAATGACATCAAAACCTTTACTTCCTGTTCTAAACAGGAAGTGGCTCAGAGAAGCCTAAATTCTATTAGTCAGAAAAACCATTCCTTCTTTGATGTTTCTTTTGATAAAATGACCAATCAGATGGCTCAATAAAAGTAGGTGGAGTCAGCTGGTTCCAACGTTTAAAATATTTGGCAGATTTGATGTCGCTGACCATGTCTGACCTCCATTTCATGAAAAAATGACGACTGAAATTGGCTTCACAAACACCGAACTTCTGAGATACCAGATTTAAGCTTTTCCCAAACCGAACAGCGGGGGTGAGAGGAACGGTTGCTAGGTAGAACTGGAAAATCAACTTTGAAGGAAAGACACAATAAACCTGTAAACATGATAAGGAGGTGCAGATATTCTGCATTATTCTCTATTTAACATGAGCGGTTCATCAGCATGAATCTGCTCATCCCTCCTACAAACGGGATGTTTTTTCAGCTGTTTTCTGTGATCTAAGCGTTTTTTTTTTCAGCTGCAGTGAAACGGTTCGTCATGTCAGAACACACATGTGGGTCACATGCAGGTCTGCTCTCTCTGAGCTCAGGAACGGTTCAGAAACAGGAAGGACCCGTTTCATTGGCTTTGCTTTGTCCTCAAAACATAATAGTTGGCTTTGTTAAAGCTCTTGAGAAACTCGACTGATCCAGGATCACAAAGTCTGAATCCCAGACGCCGTGAGAAGCCGTCAAACAGGAAGTTTTGGCCAAACAGTTGAGCAGTTTTCTGACTCCGCCCAGTTCTGTTCATCGATAACGCGTCTCTGATTGGTTTATAGAAAGTGACTTTGAACCTGGAGTCTATGGAGAGTAACAGGTGAAACAAAATAATGAACAATAATAATGTTTTTATTCATTTGAAATCACAAAAAACTAGTTTGTAGTTGAAAATATCAGTAAAAAAAAGCTTCTAAAAATGTATTTCACTGATTTTAATTCTCATTATTGGAGCAGAGAGCGTATCATTGCTCCATTATTGAGATAATACAAGTGTGAGAGAAAACACATTTAGAAAAGCAAATACATTTTTTCCCAGCATTTATATTGATCTTAAAGTTAACAAGCCTCATCATCACCTTTGTAAAAATCCATATGTAAAGTATGAAACCGAGTCGTTCATGCGTTGACGAGTATTTCTGCGTGATTAAAAAGATCAAAGACGTTCACACGGATGAAGACTTTCAGAATTCATCAGAACCAGCTCAGGTTCACGTCTCCACGCTCGGTTTTACCTCTTTTCCAGACGGATGTAAAAGTGTCGGATCATCGCGGAGCGAAGGTTGAAGAACAAAGTCTTAGTCTTTAGGGATCGCCAACATCTTCTGGACACGAGTCGCACATTCGGCTCTGGATTTATGTGGAATCATCTGCATTTATCTGGACCTTAAACCTCAGATTCACAGATTCTTGTGGTTCTGTAGTACCGAGCAAAGACGAACCATAAAAACTCTCAGGTTTCTGTTATTTCATTTCCAACAAACCAATAATGAGAGTTTAATATGAGACGCCTTTATTGTGTTTTAAAATTTATATTAGTCATTTAAAAATTAGAAACATTTTAATATAATGTAAGTCTCCCCACTCTCTTTCAAGCAATCAATTCATTTCAAAATCTCTTTTGCTTGATTTGATAGCCGTCTCCTTCCTAACTCCCTCGTTTCTCCTGTTACTATGGGATGTATTGATCAGGACTGAGTAGGGTAGCCACAAACGATTATTTTAATAGTCGACTAATCATCGATTAATTTTTCCCGATTAGTCGACTAATCGGATCATGGACGAAGTGGATGTAAAGAAAATCTGAAATATGATTAGCTTTAAAACAAAAAAATTCTAAATAAGCTAAAATTGCTAGCATATAGCTGAAATATTAGCTAAACTCCAAATTAGCCTAAAAAACTGTAAAAAAAATCCCAAATTAGCTAAAATAGTGAAATATTAGCTAAACTCCAAATTAGCCTAAAAAACTGTAAACATTTACAATTAGCAAGCTAACATGTAGCTGAAATATTAGCTAAACTCCAAATTAGTCTAAAAAACTGTAAAAATTCCAAATTAGCCAAAATAGCTAGCATGTAGCTGAAGTAATAGCAAAAACTCCAAATTAGCCTAAAAAACTGTAAAAATCCCAAATTAGCCAAAATAGCCAACATGTATCTGAAATATTAGCTAAACTCAAAATTAGCCTAAAAAAAACTGTTAAAATTCCAAATTAGCCAAAATAGGTAGCATGTAGCTGGAATAATAGAAAAACTTCAAACTAGCCTAAAAAACTGTAAACATTTAGAATTAGCTAGCTAACATGTAAATGAAATATTTGCTAAACTCCAAATTTGCCTACAAAACTGAAAAAATCCTAAATTAGCCAAAAGAGCTAATATGTAGCTGAAATATTATCTTAATTCCAAATTAGCCTAAAAAACTGAAAAAGCCTAAATTAGCCAAAATAGCTAGCATGAAGCTAAAATATTAGCTAAACTCCAAAATAGCCTGAAAACCGTTAATAAATGCCAAAATATTCCAAAAAGCTAGCAGAATGTCATTATAACTTTCAACTTTACTACACTCTGACTCCATATATTATAAAGTAACGACTAATCGACTATTAAATTAGTTGTTGACTATTTTAATAGTCGATTAGTCATCGATTAGTCGACTAATCGTGGCAGCTCTAGGACTGAGTCACACTGACCTCTGATTGGACTCAATTTTGATTGGTTATTAAAAATCAACAGGCAGTATTGATGGATCGGGCTGGTTCTGCCTCTCTGGGTTGGTTCAGTGAGGCGCTGACAGCTTGGATCAGCAGCTGGGAGCATTAAAATGGTGGAATTTGCAGTGGATTTTATTCCTCTTCCATTTGAATCCCACATGTGGTGTTTTTTTTTTTTTTTTCTTTTTTCACATGGGGGCTGAATACTGCGGAGGAGCTGTCATCTCGCTGAGAGCGGAGTCTGCTGAGGCGGTGATAGTGCGGCTGGTCGACAGGAAGCCGCAAACTTTCATTCATCCGTCTCTCTTTTATCCTCCAGCTTTAACTGTCACTTTGAATGTGTTCGGATGCAGCATCGAAAACGCTGAGACGCTCCATAAGATGCAGTTGTTGATGGTTCAACGCAATTTTAAATCACCAACACGGGAAAAACAACTTTTATTGTGAAAATATCCCCTGATTTTTAGAAGTCATCTGTCAACCAGCTGTGATGTGAAAGAGTGAGTCTGAAACATGAACTCTAGTGACCTGACGCGATCAAACGTACCGACCCGTCATCAAGAAATCACTTAAGACAATTTATGAATCGAGATGAGAGAAAAACAAAAATATGAAACCAGTTTGAAGGCAGGCACGTCTTCATGGAAGAGCCGTTTCAGAGGAAGAAAAAAGCTACATTTGAATTCTGATCGTCAGAGATGCGATCCAGTCTCTCTCCTGTTCATTCATGAGACTTTAGAGGGAACTTCAAAACTACATGAGAAGAAAAATGCTCCAAGGAAACCCTCAAGCTTGTTTGGACAAAAACTCCATCTGGGTCCTGTCCTCGTCTAGAAACTCAGTTTCTAAAAAGTCTGAAGAACCGCTGACAGAAGACTTCCCGGTAGAGTCAAACAAGCTCTGGGGACGGGTTACTGCCGTAACTACAAACCAAACTCTGCTCCGGTTGTCCCTTGGTTAGGGGCCCTGAACTCCATATTCCCAGAATCCCTCCCACAGAACGGTTTCTCCAAATCCACAAAGGACCGGACGGTTGAACTCCCTCGTGGACCAGGATCTGATCTGATCTTTTTCTCCGGGTTCTTCCTCTTATAATATCAATTAATGTTGTTTTTTAGCCTCAGATATTACCTAATCATATTAATTAGCACAGATGATTAAGAACTCCCTGCACAAGAATTTAATTTGTTTCTGAATTAATTTACTAATTTCGATTCACCAGGAAGATGGGGAGAAAGCAGAATGTTTGATAAATGGTTCGCTAATAACTATTTTTAGAGTTTTGATAATAATAATGCAGGTTTTATAAGAACTAACCTTTGCAATATGATATTTTTCCCCTCCGGTCTCCAAGGGCAAATGAAGTCTTTCTATGCTAAAGGGATCGATAGCTTCCAACGGAGGATTAAATTCCGATGCGCTTCTGTAAATAATTGCCACCCTGACGGGCAGCAGAGACAGAGGCGCATCCGTCTCTTCATCCGTCTATTCTTAACTCCTGTTTCCAACCGGATACAGCCCAACAGTCTGCGCCGCTGTGGGGGGGCCGATCAATGAAATATTGGCACAGATGGAATACGTGAAAAAATGAATGTATGGAGATCCGAGAGACCAAAACAAAGTGTTGAGAGCAAATCAGATTTGAACCTCAACCGCCTCTGGACGGGTCTGCAGCGCCACGTCTGGATGGTGTGAAAGGATTTAGTGGAATCAAAGTCAACAAAATCGCTAAAATCTATGTATCCACGGATAGAAAAAAAAAGAGTCAGTTTATCGGATTTAACCCCCAGATTTGAAAATCGGCGTGCCCTTTGAGCAAAACATCAAAGAAAACTTTGATTATCACCGTTAGAAACCTGAAAGTCACTTTAAACAAAAGCTATGTTAGCTCACGTTTTTACATGCTAGGACATCCGTTTATGGAGGTAAAACTGTGTCACCACTGTCACTCTATAGTTTTTCCCTTTTGTGATGACCAAGGTCGTTTTTTTGGTTGCTATAGCAACTCGTTTTGCAGAGGGCAGCGTCTGTGACTGTAGTAACAAAATTCTCGCCCGGAGTTGGACAAACCACAGTCCGGGGGCCACATGCGGCCCCTAAATTCATTTAATCTGGAAAAAAAAGACATTAATAACCCTTATTGCTTTATTTTCCCTGTAATTCTGGTGTCTACCAATAGATGGCGAACTATAAATGGATTGAGTCGTTGGTGCACTTGGCACAAAAACAAGAAGAAAAGTTACAATTTTGAAATGAAAATTTTAAAAAGTTTGGTTTAAAAGAAATTAAAGCAGGTTTTCATCCAGATTCTTTGTTTTTTTCTTTCTCTGATGACGTGGATTACTGAAACACTCCACGGATCAACTCCCAGATGTCAGATTTATAACCCAACGAGGCGAAAAGTTTAACCCATCCTTGTTCTAGATGTGCAAAACATTTGAAACATCAGCCGTGTTTCACAATTACACTGTCTAGAAGAACCCTTAAGTATGAAAGTGGACCCAGGAGAGAACCCTGTGGAACACCTGAAACAATTCAAGGATAAAACACCTGGATTCTGCAACACAGAGCCTTTATCAGAGCAAATGACTAAGCAGTTTTAGTGCCGAGTCACTCTACACTCGATGTTCTGCACACGTGCAGTCGGCTGGTTGTAATCTGCAGAAACAGAACAAAGACCCAGACACAGGAGAGCAGCGTTTACCAGAACTTTGACTTTACCCCTCCAGCAAAAAACCTCAAGTCTTCAGAATAAACCACACTTCCCTGTAAAAGCCTCTCATTTAGCAATAAAAATTCTCACTAGTCATCATCAAAAACTTGGTCTGCATTCCCATCATGCTTTGCTTTATTTACATATCTCCCCACTATTTTCAATTGACCTCAATTTAGCCTTTTTACTGAGTTGTGATGATCTGAAAAGCTCTCAGATCATCAGTTCCCAAGAAGTTCATGTCCAAAATTATGCAAAAACTGAACCTAAAAGTAAAAATAAACTTTGTTAAAAAAGAAAAAATTGTCTCAGTGAGTAGACATTTTTTCTTGAAATAAGAATTCTTGGTAATACTTTTTTTTTTTTTTTTGCTCCATGGAGGATTTTTTTTTCTTTTTTAGAGAAATTTTTAAAACATTTATGGAATTTTTGACTTACTTTTTATTACAGTCAAGGTTTATGCTGGAGGCATCATTTTCTGAGCTCATTCTGAGAAATGCTGGTTACTGCAGCCATGCGGAAAATTTTTTAGGTTTCAGGAATTTTTGATTCATTTCAACAGGGCAGGTTTTTACAGTGCAGATTTCCCAGAATGAGCTCAGAAAAGGCAGCATCCTGCAGCCTTTTCTGAGCTCATTCTGAGAAACGCTGGCTCCTGCAGTCTTGGGGGTCTCCGCTGACCCCCGTGGAGGCAGGAGACACTCATGAACGGGATAAACGGGAAGTATGGTCTCGGCTGAGCTCTCCGAGGCGTGCTGGACGTCCTCGTTTCAGCTCTGGGATCACATCGGAGGGAAACGAGGCTTTGATAAAGCTTCAGTGATCACAGTGAGACTTTGGAGGATCAGTTTACTGCTCCTCTGTGCAAAACCAACTCAACTGGTTTGAGCATCTGGCCAGGAAATGTGTCCCGGAGGCAGACTCGGGAATCACATCCCTGTGGATTTGGGGAGACTTTGTGTCCCTTTGGGATAGTTGTCAAAGTGTTTGGAGGACGTCCATCTACTCAAAGATCAAAGCTCAATCCCGGCAGGTTTTTGGACAAAAGCTGGACTCTCACCTCGAAGAGCTCGTCTGCCGCGCTGTACCGGATGGATGCGGGGGACATGTCTGCTGGCTGGTCGTTGCACCACTGCAGCTCGCTGAGGCAGTTGACGCTGTCGAAGTCGCTGGTGTCCAGCTGGGAGAGGTCGATGTCCGAGAAGTCCGTGTCCAAACGGTCCGAACACACCTCCTCCTCCCCATACTGAAGGCGGAAACGGAGAGGGAAAGTTCAGCTCGGGTAAACATCCACATGAAAGACGAGTTTCCAGATGTTTGCTTAGAAAAACAGGGAAAAACTTTCACATGACAAACAAACAAACAAGCGGCTTCGGCCACTTGAAACAAAACGCTGAGGTGCTACTTGCAGCTGCATGAACCTCCAGAGAGATCTGCAATTCAATGAGAAAATAACAAATCCACCACGATTATCCTGAAGTTACATCTAGTAGAAACATGGGGAGTAACCCCGAGAGGGCGAGTGTTGTCCTTGGACGAGTGCAGTCACAGTAGAACATTCTAGATCCTTCATACTGTACATAACGACGCCGCTCACTGTGAGTCATCAACTCTTCTCTCCACACATCCTCATTAGAGACAGTTTAGACCCTGAAACCAATACAAGCATCTGGCGTGTTGAGATCAGGGAACAGGTGACAGACATCAATGCCGTTACCTCCAAGCAGGTGTCCTGCTGACGTCTACACGCTTCAGAATGAGACAGTCCAATGAGTTCTGTTTGTTGGCTGAGATGATAAGCTATGATGTTTGTTCAGTTCAACCTGATGATGATGTTTCTGTTCCTGAACATTTTTGTTCCAGTTCACTAAGCGGTCTGTGACCTTGATACTTTGTGCGGGTTACCTGCGTGTCCCGTTCAGGCTGGAGCATTTTATGCCCAAAGATAGAACATATTTACCCACAAGGACAGTTGGGAGCATAGACAGTAGAAACAACAGACATGGAAATCTCGGGTTTCAAATAGGAAGAACCTTTTGGTTCCATCCATCCAGGACTGAGTCTCACGGGGGCATCAGTCTAAGCAAAGATGCCCAGACTTCCCTCTCTCCGACCACTTTCTCCAGCTCCTCTGGGGGACCCCGAGGTGTTCCCAAACCAGCCAAGAGGTGTCGTCCCGGGTATTCCCCGGGGCCTCCACCCAGTGGGCGGGGCAAGTTCCCTCCACTGGCATTCAACTTTTGATTGCCATCCAAGCCAAACTGTACCCGAACAGCCCCAGCTACCAGCTACAACCCCCGGCCTGGCTCCACAGTGGGGTCCCGGTGACTCCAATGCCGGCGATGTAACAGGATCTTTGATGCGAGGCCTCATAAAGGGGGTTCTGAACCGCTCTTTGTCTGGCTCGTCACCCAGCACCCGTCTGCCATGGCAGAACCCCCAGACAGCATAACTCCTGAGATCACTCGAGCACTCAAACCCCTCCACCACGTTAAGGTGGCGATCCAAGGAGGGGTGGTTCCATCCAATAAACTTCCATTGATAAATAGACAGATATTGCTCAGTCATTTTATTAGTCAGAATTCTTGCTCTGATCCATTTTTCTTAACATATTCTTTCTAATCCTAATTTTTACAAAGACGTTGTTTTTTTTTTTTGTTTTTTCTTCAAAGGAATTCCAGTTATAACCAATCAGATGCCTCAGTAAAAGCATGCCGTGCCCGCTGGCCCCACCTCTGACGTTTGATTGACAGATTCTCCCGAGTTCGGTTTCAGTGGGAGGGGTATGGACTTGAACAAGCTGGAACAAGCCAACTCATGATTGGTGACAGTAGTTCCTCTAAAAACTGAGACCGACTTGGACTAATCGCTGACCACGGGTTGCAATCTGGCGATGGACGAATCAGAAAATGATGGCAAAGGCTCTAGCCTGATTTTGCGCGGGCCAGAGGTAAGGCATTGCCTGTGGGTGTAGTCAACACCTTGATTTTGTCCAGTAATGTATATACTGTCAATGATTGGGAATAAGACTTTGGCTGCAGATCTGTTTGTTTCCAACAGCAACAACTTTTTGTTCATTATAGATAGAAATCTTCATTCTGGGCTGGAGGGTCTTTTCACATCAATTTATGATTTGTTTTTAGTCACTGGTGTAAAACAAACCAGACTTGATCAGGATGACATTCCATGTCATTAAATTATGAGGCATGTTTACCACATGTTACAGTGGAAACCTTCCTCTGAAACCAAAGCTTGTGTAACCCTTCCGCTCTCCTTAGCTTGTTTACATTAAAAGTGAGGTCATCTGGACCCCACAAGACAGTGCGCTGAACTTTTTTTTTTTCACTGATTTTTGAGTTTCACTAATGTCCATGACAGACGTAAAATCCTGTCCCCCTTCGTCCACATTTGTCATGGAAGAAATGGCATAACAATATGTGGTTGGAGCCATCTGGACCCCAAGGAGAGCGGAAGGGTTAAGAGTGTTAAGAGTGCTAACAGCTTTATCTTTGGTAACACTTTCCAAAAACCCCATCAGAAACATTTCAAACATATAAAATCCCTTTAGCAACTCAAATTAAATCAAATGACCATCTAACTTGCAAAACTAAAGCTTTAAGACCCCCCCAATCTAAACATCAAATCTCTAACCACCACATAATTACAGCCAAGATTGACTAAATGTGTTTAATGCGCCGTGTAACATCAACAGCATTCCTTACAAACCCAAACAGCGGCTCGTTTCTATGAACAGAAAAGACGTGAAGGAGACACTCTCCACACTCATCCAGAGTCCGTGTCAACCGACACCTGTCACTCAGGACTCCTTAAACCTCTTAGGATGGCATGCAACCCGGCAGCAAAGCTGCAGAGCCCCAGCAGCCGTCATGTGTTCTGCAGCCACACAGACAGGAACTGCAGACCACATCTCCAGGAAGAAGACAGCATGAGGACGAGAGACGTGCAGCAGAACCCGCTGTGGTCTCCAGGGAGCCAAGATAAACCAGGAGGTTCTGATGGAGGAGCGTCAGAGGAAGGAGGAGGGGCGTTTTAGCGTCATCTACTTCCTGTTTGCACGTGAACTCCGCCTACTTTGGGAGAACTTGGAAAATCCGTTCTCTGTGGTTGATCCAGGAATCAGGCTTTGATCAATCGGGATCAAATACATAAATATGGCGAGCATTCTGGGAAATTTAACAACTTATTTTAAGACAAAATATCTTGAATATCTCCTTGAGTCATCTGAATATCTCTAATAAAACAACTTATTTTTAACCTAATCGTTTAGTTTCGAGAAACAGATTTGTATCATTTATGGGAAACTGCAAAGTTTTATTTGACTAAAACAGAAACAATACATTTAATAACAGAAGAACAGAAGTTTTAGAAAGTGAACGTACAATTAAATGAAACTTTTCAGACAAATTTATCTTGACGTGTAATTCTAGTCTTGCTTTAAGATCATTATGATAAAAATGTAAGCTAGTTGGAGTGTTGTAGCTCCTAAAATATGATATATTTATGAGGAAAGAATATCAATACTTAGAAGTCATGAAGCTCTTTTTGAGTGATTTTTGTAAAATAGTTCAAATATGTGGAAACCCACTTAAACTAGTATAGGATTTATACACCTTAAGCTTTGTAAAAACAGAAAACAGCCCTTTTACTGCGGTTTTCTTTTGTATTTCCTTTATGTTTTGCTCTATATTGACTGGAAAATACACATATTTTTTAACTTTTAAGCTATTTTCAACCTTTTTATTACTTTACTTTATGAATTTCATTAATTGAATAGAATTTTAATGTGGTCTTCCACATTGAAAGATGAATTTTTAAAGTAAAAATTACAAAATTAAATTTATTAATATATTATTTGGCTTGCTTTTCTTTTTTGAGGGGGATCCGTAAATAAACTAAACTTCTGCCCGCTCCCTTTCAAACATGTCTGGATTTTTGTCTGTTATTATTATTATGTGTCACACTGCATATTCTTTATTTACATGCTTTAAACGATAAAAACGATAAATAAATAAACAATATTTCATATTACCTTAACAATATGTCTAAAAGTGTGTTTCTGGCTAATTTAAAAAGCTTTTTTCTGGAATCAACTTATTTCAAGAAATCTTAGCCAGACTAATTCTTTAAGAGGATTTATTTTTAACTTATTTATGATATTTTTAACTTGTTTTGAAAAGAGTGAGGACAGGAAAGCATGTGGAGTTCACTTACTTAAACATGTTTGAAAATGTAACATAAAATAAAGAATAAACAGGTTTTTTTCCAGCAAATTATTAACTAAATCTGTAGATCTGTTATTATGTGAGAACATTTATGAAAAATCAAATCTGAAAATCTCCTGTCGTTTTCTTAACCAAATGAGACTCTTCCTCATCATCATCATCACATATGGCTAAACATTGAATCAGCAACAGTAAACGGAGTTCAGGCTCGGCTCAAAAGCACTTTCACAAAAGCAATTACGCCCCCCCACACATCCATGATCAATTAACAACACACCAGGATTATTAATTATCTCCACTTCAACAAAGCAGTTGATGATAATCCGTCTTTTCGCTCGTGTTTACAGCCTCATTATTTGGGTTTTTTTGGTCTGTGGAGCTGAAATCGATTTGTAAAATGTTGTTTACTTTTTCAAACTGATTTAAGACCCAATCTGGGGTTTTTTTTAGATCAGTTAACGCCTCATTCTGATTCGACGTTCAGCTGTGGGATCAAAAACCCGACTGATGGCGTTCTGTTCAGAGATGGAAGAAAAGAAAAGGATACGAGGCGGGAAAAGTGAAAAATCCGGATGGAGAGGGAGGAAAAGAGGGATGTAGGTCAAAATGGAGGGAAAAGCGGAGCAGGGAGGATGGAGGGAGCAGCAATCGTGACTTGATGGTTGACGAGGAAAGGAGATGAGAAGATGCCCTCTGCGAGACCCTCCCGCTGCTCCTCATCCCTCCGGCTGCTGATGCAGGTGTACGTTCACCTTGCTGCGCTGCATCCCTGCTAGTTAGCATGCAGCCCGCGCTCTGGGCTCTGACTCATTCTCCATCCGTCTTTTACTGTTCTGCTCATCACTCCTTTCATTTTCTTCCCTTTTCCTTCATGCACGCCCGTCATTGACATGCAACCCTTCATTTCTGCCTCCAAACTGATGATTGATTTCCCAGCCTTCCATCATCTCCACAGCCAGCCTGATCCTGAAGCTCTCACGCAGACGTGGAACCAGCACGCCGTGTGACGTTCACATACCGCAGCTGCAGCCCTCTGCCTTATATGACGGCGTTCTGCAGAGCTCTGCTCACACACGAGACCGCGGCGCGCTGACACGCATGCAAATATCCCATAAAACAGGCCTCGCCAAACTACGGCAGCGTCGACACACGTGACGCACATCTCAACTTCCTCGCTGCTGCAGCAGGAGGCGAGATGTGGCCAGAAAGTGAGGCGGGGACTTGTTTACAACGCCGCGCGACTCTGAGTCGTGATGAAGCCTCCGGGAGCTTCACAACGTGACTCACAGGTGCCAAAAGGAGGAAAAGGCCAGCTGAGCTGTTTTCCTGTCTTCCTACAGTCGGTCTGATGCCACTTTAAATAAAGAAAAATCAAATGTTCATTTAAACATGTGTTCACAACCATCTTACTTATCTATATGACTCTACCTTTGAAAAATTGGCTTTTTTTTCTTGGGAAATCTTCTATCTGACAAGAGTGTGAGGACAGCTCCATGAGAAACACACAAGTCATGCAAGAATTGATCAGAAATTGGCTGCAGATGTTGTAAAAACACGATAATAAACAAAACCGTCTGAATTCTCAAAGTTTTCAGCCAGTCACACTTTTGACTGAAGATGGCGCCTTCTGATTGGCTCAAACATCAAGTTTAGATTATAATTTTTAGAGTCAGGCAGAGTTCCTTCATGAATGTGTACCTTTAGTGTGTATCTTTAATGTGGGCGGGGTTACATTTAGAATCGAAAATAGTCTTTGTTGTGTTTTTAACATGTTCTTGCATGAAGCATTTTTCTCATAATAGAGAACTTGGATAAAATTAGTATTTTTTTATTCAAATCACGTTTAATCAGAAAACCAGATGCTAGAAAATGCTCAGACTAATGATGCAGCTACTGAAATGGGCGGGGCCAAAGTCCCCTGGCCTGCTCACGCTTACGTGTGCGAGACATGATGAGCGTTCAACACTAGTGCTGTAGTGAATTGCAGTTCTGATTCGAAACTGAACGACTGGATTGATCCATTATTGTTAGTCGTTATTTTTGCACCGCTAATATTAGCTAAAAGTTATTAGCTTGTGTGCGAGCACGCAAACAGAGCTCCCAGCGACGGGACGGTTGCTCTGTAGTCCCGCCCACAACCAGAATTGTATTTTCTAGTGAGATACTGTCGCTGGGCATAAAATGCTTCTTAAACGGTTTTTAATTATGTCTAAAAACTTCATAATTAAAAGATCACTGGAGACGATTACACAAAAGAAAAAAAGTGTGGAGTGGGACTTTAAAGGATAACCAAACAGGGAAGTTGGAGGCTGACTCCACCCACAGCCAAAATTTGAAAATGCAGAAAGAGGTAAACTTACATGGTTTGATCAAACAATAAATTTAACTGTAATACCTCGATTCAACCTGTAGGGGGCAGCACACAGACAGTTTTTGACTATATTTTATAGAATTTAGAAAGTTTATTTTAATTGATCAAAAAATTAGCAATGACCAACAGAAAATGTTTTTAAAGCCCCATTTATAGAGGTTAGCAGACGAATAAAGTTGATTATGGTTTACCAAATCAATATTCTATTAAGAATGTCATAGATTATCAAAGATCACTTTAGGACGCAGTTTATTTTTAAGTTATAGTCTTTTTATTTCAATGTGTTCATTTTTCTGCAAAAACATACCTACATTTGTGACCGTGCTAAAATCAGATCCCGGACAAGCCCCCATCTGTGCTACACTATAGGTATCAGTGTTTGAAAAAATTAAAAGTACTGAAGTTGACTTATTTTTAGTGATTCAAGCAACTTTAGGAGTAATTTTTAGGTAAACATTTGTAACAGAAAGTGCAATACAAGCAAAAAAAGAACAAAAAATTTAACGTAAAACCAAAAACGAATAATATATATTGGATTTTAATTATTTTTTTTAATAAAATCAATACAAAGTAAGGAAAGATTGGAGATAATGTTGATAAAGATTATAATCTTTAGATTGTAAAAATGAGAAACTACAAAATATTTAAAATGACTACAAAATAACTGTACAATGGAAACTGTAGTACAGTCCAGTCTGAGTTGGCTGTAAGTCTGACAGGAAGATCACGCATGAAGACCGTTCTATTTATACCAGCGCTGCACGTGGGAAAGCTGTCTTGACTAAAAGGAAGCGGTGGGCGTGGCCTGTGATGCTCTGAGGGTTTGCTCAGGCATGTGGAAGCACTAAACTGCATCCTTCCAGTCATTCTTCAGAACACGCAGAAGGGAGATTCTTTGGAGAGCTTCTTCTGGTCTCACTTCCCACACTGGCAGAGCGGCGGTCGCACCAACGTGGGAAGTGTTTGGTCCAAACGGCTGAGGGTGCTCAACGCATCCGCTCATCAAACGGTGACGTCACAGAAACACAGCTCTGGACTCTGAAACGTTCTGTTGTCATGAACATCAGGAGCATCTTGAAGGGTAAAACATGTAAAACAAGGAGAATCTTCATAAGAAATCACACTTTGAAGCTTTACTTCCACAAAGAGAGTAACTCAATCTATTAACATCTTAGAGAAAACTGTCAAATTTCATTTTTAAAATGACTCCAGTCAGCTGCAGAGGCTCATTCCTTCACTGTTTTCCAAGCGCTTGACAATAACTCATGTAGTTCGCCTGATAATCTATGCAGGCTGGTGCAAATAAAATCCCCCGCTGTTTCACAGCTCTGATGATAATGTGACACATTATCGATCCACAAACAGAAATCAAAGCTCTGGCCGCCACGGCCGTCCTGGCAGCTCCACAGCGGGCCTTTTCTAAGTTATGTAAGGTCAGTCACAAGCTCAGTCATGTGCCTGTGAGTCCTCGCCAGCGTCCTGGACGAGCCAAACTTCCCTTTAGGCTCACTCTCTCTGTCGCACGCACACGAACATTTAAATCACCATACAAGGCTAAGCTCTCCACGCTGTGGTGCAGATCCCAGGAGAACCGGGGAACAACAAGGAAGAGATGCTTGTGAGGAGCATCTCCTGCTGGAGTCAGATTCCTCCCTTCACCGTGCCGGGTACCGCCGTCTTTGAAAAGCTAAAACCGAGCTAGGCGGTTTGAGATGATCGAATATCAAAAGCTGAGCAATATTTGATCTTCAGGTGTAGCGGTAAAACAGTCCATGTTTTCCAGGTGATTGTCACGTTTTGCTTGTTAGAACCTCATTTCATATTTCAGACCAAATAAATTCCAACTAGATATATAGTTCACCTGCAATAATGCTAGTGTGAGTGCTGTAAGCTGAATGTGGTCGCTGAAGATGCTAGTTCTGATAGTTGAAGATGCTGAAACTCATTGCTAAAAACACTGAAGCTGACAGCTGAAAACACTAAAGTTGATAGCTGAAACAATAGCTGAACACACTGAAGGTAAAAATATTAGCTAAAGGTCAAATTAGCCTAAAAAACTGCTAAAATGTCTAATTTAGCCTTAGAAGTCAGCATAAAGCTGAAATATTAGCTAATTTTCAAAAAAGCCTAAAAAACTGAAATAAAGCCTCTATTATCCAAAACAGCTAGCATGTAGCTGAAACATTGGCTAAACTCAAGAATATTCTTAAAAACTGAAACAAAGCCTAAATTAGCCTCAAAAGCTAGCATGAAGCTGAAAAATGAGCTAAACTCCAAAATAGCCTTAAAAACTGAAATAAAGCCTAAATTATCCAAAACAGCTAGCATGTAGCTGAAATATTAGCTAAACTCCAAAATATTCTTAAAAACTGAAACAAGGCTTAAATTAGTCTCAAAAGCTAGCATGAAGCAGAAATTAGCTAAACTCCAAAATAGTCTTAAAAACTGAAATAAGCCAAAATTAGCCAAAACAGTTAGCATGTAGCAAAAATATTAGCTAAACTCCAAAATAGCCTTAAAAACAACCTAAATTAGCCTCAAAAGCTAGCATGTAGCTGAAACATTAGCTAAACTCCAAAATAGCCTTAAAAACTGAAACAAAGCTTAAATTAGCCTCAAAAGCTAGCATGTAGCTGAAATATTAGCAAAACTCCAAAATAGTCTTTAAAACTGAAATAAGCCTAAATTAGCCAAAACAGTTAGCATGTAGCAAAAATATTAGCTAAACTCCAAAATAGCCTTAAAAACAACCTAAATTAGCCTCAAAAGCTAGCATGTAGCTGAAATATTAGCTAAACTCCAATATAGTCTTAAAAACTGAAACAAAGCCTAAATTATCCTCAAAGGCTAGTATGAAGCTGAAATATTTGCTAGATTTCAAATTAGTCTAAAAAAACTGCAAAAATTACTAATTTAGCCTTTAAAGTTAGCCAATTTTCAAATAAGCCTAAAAAACTGACAAAAGCCTAAATTATTTTTAAAAGCTAGCATGATGCTGAAATATTAGCTAAACTCCAAAATAGCCTTAGAAACTGAAATAAGCCTGAATTAGCCAAAACAGTTAGCGTGTAGCAGAAATATTAGCCACATTTCAAATTAGCCTAACAAAGCTCGGCGAGTATCTCGTCTGATCGGGATGAAGCTTCAACACTCCACGGCTAAAGCAGGAGCAACTTGTTCTAATAAACTGTGAAAGAACCGCCTCCATGTTCTAAATGACACATTTTAATGCACTCGATTCAATAATTAGCACTTCAGGATTTCAAATACCCTAAACTACCAAACCACACCGTACTGGAGGGACTGAAGGAAACGGCCTGGAGGAGGAACATGTGAAGGTTAAGTGACATACTGCAGACCGTATAGCTGAGAAATGGTTATGAGAGCGGCCGGATGGAGCCCTGTAATCAGTTTCCAGCCTCGCACACGGACATGACATGGAAAATATATGGCAGGCCGCCAAGCCGGGGACTCCGGTGAGTGTCGCGTTCCCTAAACTCACACTTTCTTGTAGGTCACTTTGACAGGAAGCCGTTTCTGAACGACTCCTCGCACGCCGCGGATGTCCAGACGACAGGAACAGAACTGGAGACCAGCAGGGTCGAATGTTAGACTGAGAGGAAAGGTTCTGACAGAACATCTGGACTGAAATTAGGAACAAATACAACATATTTCTGATTGAACATTGCTAGTTTTGCTGCGACTCCCTCAAACAACGCTTCATTGTTTCCCCGGAGTCTCAGTAATTTGTTGACAGGTAATGAGACCAGAACGCTCCACAATCTCAACTTCAAAAACTCAATTTTCTTCTTTGCAGCCAATATGGAGAGGATGTGCTTAATTAAAGCCAACAAAAAGGATCTCTATTCACCCCCAGTTTAATAACTAGCACAAAAAGGCAATTATATGCCGTTTGATTATTTAGGTGCTGAGTCAGACATCAGAAAAGTTCCAGATGGAGAATAAAGGAGGATGCAGATCAATGGGAAGCATTATCTCACGCTTTGTAATCTATTCTTAGACTGGAGGTTTGACGAAGCATCAAAATATATATCTTCTTCTTTTTCCATGAGCCAAACCATGACATTTATGATCCACTTCAACTCGAGATGCATTATGGGAACAGCGTCAGCAGATATTTGCATGAAATCATATGAAAAGTCTCGTAGATGAGTGAAAGTCTGTTATCTGTTCTTCTCGTCTTTTTACTGAGCGTTAAATTAGTATTTCCCCGTCCAATAGGAGCGGGCTCCCAGCATGCCCCTGGACTTTTCCCTTTTCAAATGGTATTGATCACTTGTGGCCAGTAAGATCTATGGCTTTGAGGTGCTACGCTAGCTTGTTGCATATGCCAAGTTGGACACCATATTGGCAACGACTCGATTAGCCCCGACAAACACGCCCCTGGACCTAGCCGCACCAGGGCCGTGGCTCCCTGTGCCCTCGCCCGGACCGGTGCGACTGTCAACCGGGGCGCGCCGTTCCACTCCAGAGTTTAACAATGTGTGTGAATCTCAGTATGTGTGTACATTTGTATAAAATCACAACCATGCAGTCGGTCAGGGGTCCCCAAACTCTTTCTTGTTGGGTCACATAACTGTTCTTCTCTGATGTGGGGTCGGGGTCAGTCACAATCAGACCCTAAACATAAACATTTTTGTCTTTTCAGAAATCCACACATATCAGAATTTTAAATAATTACATTTCTGTAATTTTCACAGAAAAAAAAATATATATATATATAGCATAACAGCAAAACAATGCTAATGTGAATGCTGTAAGCTGAATGATGGCCACATAAGACGCTACTGCGGATAGCTGAAGATGCTGAAACTGATAGCTGAAAACGCTGAAGCTGAAAATGTTGAGGCTGATAGCTAGCTAAAATATTAGCAAAATGCTAAATTAGCCTAAAAAAACTGAAAACAAATTCTAAATTAGCCAAAATAGCTAGCATGAGGCTGAAATATTAGCCAACTCTAAAATAGTTACAAAAAAGAAAAACAACAAAAAAAAAATCTAAATTAGCCAAAGTAGCTAGCATGTAGCTGAAATATGAACTAATCTCCAAATTGGCCTAAAAAACTGGTAAAATGTCTGAGTTTGCTAAAACAGCTATCCTGTGGCTAAAATAAACAGCCAAGAAATCCTTAGTAACTGCCAAACGATAAAAAAAGTTAGCATCAAATTGTTCAGATTGAGAAAAAAAAATTACATTCTATATATATATATATATATATATATATAATAAAAAAAAAGTTTCTGGTAAGGTGCATCTCATTGTTTACTAACAAATCCAACATGGCGTCGCTCTTCACATATCTTGGACAATGCTAACAGACTAGTGTGGCATCTCTAGCAATGCAACCCATTGCCTGTGCTATGTTAGCTAGTACCATCTGGTTTAAAACATTTTCATTGAGTGATAAAACAAATGTTTTTCGGATGGTTCTCAGATCCCACCGGGACTTGTTCCTGATCCTTAATGAAGCTGATTTGAGTGACTATGAATCCTGATCTTCAGACGTTAGTGTGACGTGTTTTTATAGCGAAATCTAAACAATTAAAGTTAAATTCTTAGTAGAGGTTGTGTGTTGATCATAAGATGTTTTTTAATACTCTGAAACTTGATAAACTAAGATGTCCAGCAGCTGCTTTGGAGCAACACGGCCGCCTGCTGAGTGGTTTCTAAAGGCCATCTGTCAGACGCTCAAACAGAACGAGCCAAAGGTTTGACGGTCTACGTCTTCGGAGGTCTTATTGGAATAAAAAATAAAAGAAGAGGTTGGAAATGAAAGTCTGATAACGAGGATGCTAATCAACGTTTGATAAGTCGAGTGGTTCGTAAAGCGGCATGTCTATGTTTAGCCTCTCTCCCGGTCTCATGACTGCTCTTCCACGGCGACCTGAGGAGCTGCTGCCAAACACAGATGACCCCTCACACACATACCCCCCTCCCCCTCCCCCTCCCGCTGCGTGATGCAAGAGAGCGCGGATTACTGCGGAATCAATAAAATCCAATCGGACCGGCTCTGGTGGAACCGCCGACAGATCAGTGTGTGAGCGGCCCTGACCTCCGGCAATCGCATGACAGATCAAGTGATTTACGTGAACGAGAGCCGTCCTCGCACACAAACACACAAAGCAGCTGTAATAAATAGACGGACGGCTGAATTGGCGTGTTTCTTATTACATGCTTCAGCAGAGAAGACGACACAGCGACGTTACGAGACGCAAAGCTTTTTCCTCGTAAGTCAATTTCCTCTCATTTACCGCCTGAGCCTGAGGTGATCCTTCAGTCAGTAAGTCATGAGGTCAATGTGTGCGGTTGGCGCTCAGGTGAAGGAGAAACATGAGGCAACAGCCACCTCAAGCCAACTCTCCACTTTAAGATAGGACCATGTCCGACAGTGAAAAGTACAGGATTTATAGTTGAGATATGAAGCATTAGTCACATGCATCAGTGATGAGAGTTCCTTGAGGTTCTTCTTGAACCACTGCTGTGTGTGGGATAAGTGGACTGTGGTGTAAATGTCCATCTTAGAGTCATATAAATCAGACCATGCACAAACTGCAGATATTTATGTCTCCTTCGTGATCATGTTTACAACCACTGACACGATTAGTCGACTAATCGACTATTAAAATAGTCCACAACTAATCTAATAGTCGATTAGTCTTTACTCTATATTATATGGAGTCAGAGTGTTGTAAAGTTGAACAAAGTTGCCAAAAAATTATTTTTTTTTTATATTTGAGCCAGTAAGACCTAAACTTTTTCTATAATAGTTCCTTGTTTCAGATGCCGACATCAATAGATCTGATCTTGTTTTAATACCAGAAACTAAAGAAGGACAGAGGGCTGCACGATTCATTCAAGTTTAATAAATTAAATTGTATTTATGTGACCCGATTAGTTGACAAATCATAAAAAAAGAAAAAAAAGAAAATAAATCAGTGATTAGTCAATGTGGCTAGTGCTGCCACAAATTATTATTTTAATAGTCAACTAATAATCTATTACTTTTTCCGATTAGTCAACTAATCAGGTCATGTGCAAAATTGATGTGAAGCACACATCTTTACCATCATTAGCTTTAAACTACCAAAAAACTAGATCTATAGAATGACCTGCATTAATGCTAATGTGAATGCTGTTCAATAAATTTGGACGCTGAAAATGCTGAAATTAATAGCTAGAAACGCTGAAGCTGAAAGCCAGACAAAATATTAGTTAAGTGCCAAAAGAAGCTTAAGAAAAAAAAAAAAAAAAAAAGCCTGTATCTGAAATATTTGGAAAATCCAAAATAGCCTAAAAACCTTAACCCTCGTGCTCTCTTATGGGGTCCAGATGACCCCATCCTTACATTAAGGCATTAGTCCTTCCATGACAAAGGTGGACAAGACTTCATGTCTGTCATCAGACACCAGTAAAGATCGACAATCATTGGAAAAAATAAAAAAAGTCTTGTGGGGTCCAGATGACCCCACTTTTAATGTAAACAAGGGTAGGAGAGCGGAAGGGTTAATAAATGACAAAATAGTCCAAAAATTCAGCAGAATGCAGTTATAACTTTCAACTTTACTCTGACTCCATATAATATAAAGTAACGACTAATAAATCAGTCGACTATATTAATAATTGGTGAGTTGACTGATCGTGGCAGCTCTAGTTGAGACTATAGCGGTTTTCAAATCAACGTTCAAAAAAAAAATCAGAAAAATCCTTTTTCATGTATGGGTGGAGTCTATAAATCAAAGTAGAGTATTGTCTCTGGTCTGCACCGACTCCATCATCAATGGATCAGAGAAACATCCTCCTGTAAGAGTGTCCAATCATTTCACACGGCTGTTCAGATGGAAGCCGGTCCCACAGACACATGGTGCAGTCGTCTTCCAGAGCGTGAACACCCCCGTTAATCATGCGGTAATTGTGTCTGCGTTTGTCTTTAGCGTCTGAGCGCTGATTGTGTTGGAGACCGGCTGCACTTCATCAGGCGGTTGTTCCTGCAGGCGTCGACTTTCAGAGGGATTGAGGATGCTGAACCTATTCCCACATTCAGGAGGCATCATCTATGCAGATTCTTTTATTTTGATCCATGGCTTTTTAAATGTATTTGTAATGAAGCTTTCTTCAGCTGATACGTGTATTTAATTCTGGGATCAAAGAAGTCTGGACCTTTTCCCACCTCATCATTTCTGTTGGAGAAGATGAAGTGATGTCACAGATGTGTCTTCACATGACTTTGCAATAACACACAGCTGAAGCAGCGTTTCACAAAAGCAGAACAAAGTTTACACTCTAACAAAAGTGTCCAGTTCTCTGAACCTCCATGGTCCCATTTCCCATCGTTTTCTTTCACAATCCGGAGTCTGAGTCAATCCCACGAAGGTTTCTAGTCTCATTCTACGGTTTGAGGAAATGCTCCTTCCTGAAACTCTTTGTTCTCGCTCAGACTGGGTTGTGAAATCATGAAGTTTTGGAGCAAATTTCATTTTCATTCTGATTCTAGTGGGAAGCTCTTATGGCTTGGAGTTTGACAGAAATCTTCATCGGATCAGATTTCCAGGAGGAAGAGGATTAATCTAGAGGAGCAGAATCCTCCATAAACAGAGCTTGGAGGGTCACCGACAGCCTGGAACCGAATTCATTAACGTTTCTTTGTTCCTGCTGGACGATCCGTTACACCCAACTCGCCTCCAGACAACCCTCTGCAACATAATCTGGCTCCTCCCTTTTTGCTGCGGACGGCAAGAAACCTAAATCTGTGAGTGGCAGTCCGGGTGAACCGCGACGTTAATCCAGTCTCAATTCAGCAGATCAGACTGAAGAAGCTGCGCTGGACGGGGCGGGGCGGGACGGGACGGGGCGCGTCTTTGATGCCCTCTTCATTAGAAATGCCAAGCAGATCCTTTTACGGCTGGATCCGCCGCGATGTGGCAGCCATCGTTCCCTCGGGTCAGTCCAGGACTGGCGAGAGGTGAACCGCATCATCACAAGTCCGTAAACATCCCGCTTAATGGTCAGATTAGAAGCTAAAGCTGAAAGTCAAGGGCGGCGACGCAGTGCTAAAAGAAGACGGTGGAAAAAGTTGATTGAGGTTCGATCGAGTGTGAGATCGTTGACTAAACGTCCTACGAACTGGAATGAAAATGAAAGCTTTTTCTAAATGAGTCAATCTGAACTTCATTCAGAAAGAAGACAGCATATAGATAATTCTAAGAGTAGAGAAGGTCCATGCAGGAGCCGAGATGAAAACAAGGGAAAGACGACTCGCCGGGTAATGAGATCTGACAAGAAAAGCAGCTTCGAAGCTCGGAAATAAAAAGTTGCAGCTAAGTCTGTCGGTCTGCGTGGAAGTGTTGCTGTTCGGTTCTCAGAATGATGGACTTTGAGGAGCTGAATGGAAACTGAGGCCTTCTGCACTTGAAGGACTTCCAGGAGGAGCTGAAACCTGCAGCAGATGCAACACTAAGAATACTAATTCTCCATCCTGCAAATGAATTTGCCATTTTGCAGCTGGGGGTGCAGCGTAAGCGTTTTTAAAAGTCACGGCGTCCCCTGCGTCCTTCTCCTCTGAGCAGTGAAGACGTCTGCTGATTAAATTGCTCCCCAACAGGCTTTAACCCTCTCCGCCCCCACGCTGACCCCGTCTCAGATGTCCAGGCGCCCCGGTATTTTATTCCAGCCATTCTCGGCCGTTTCCATCAACCCATTAACACCCCTTCTGAACGCATCTTCACTGCTGATTGGACCAGATTCTGCTTCACGCAGACGGTGGATCTTCATCCCAGTCTGAGGAAGACTTGAGAGGAGACGCTACAGAATCAGGAAGAATTGTTTAAATCTGGAAGTGGAGGAACCAAAAGAGAAAAAACTAATACTGTCATTGAGATAAATAACCTTTAGGGAAGCTGAAGCTGAACAAATGAGCTCGAAATAAACAAATAAATGCTCAATTCAAAGATCAAGACAAGAAAAAGAAATAGTAAAGTTTAGAGCATCTCTAAAAATTTCATTTTTGTCAATGTAAAAATTAAAAAAATATGTGTATCTGTTAAAGTATCAGTCAGAATTTTCTTCTACCCGCTCCGTTTCAAGCACAATGTTTGCTTCACTTGTATATTTGTACATTTGTATTTTTTTTTTCCAATTTTCTTATATTTGTATTTTTAGATTCTTACGTTTATTTAGTATTTTTGTACTTTTAAATTCTTATATTTGTAATTTTCAAATTCTTATTTTATTTTCATTTTGTGTTTGAAATAAAAAAAAAAAAAAAAGTAATAAACTTAACGTGAATTCATTTCAAAGTTTAACAAATGAATTATTCAGAAGAGTAAACTGTAAAAAAAAGAAAGAAAAAGGTTTATAATGGGCTAAAACGCTCATAGAGTTAAATACTATAGATGCTAAATGACTGTTCAGATTTATTGGAGGCCATGGTTTGTTGAAATCTGATGTATTTTTTGGTTTCATATTGATCTAAAGAAACTGAGAAAATCTAAATCATAAAAAAATAAACTTGTGATCAAAAAGATCCAAATATAAATGGAAGAAAATACACAAACGTTCATTTTTTCTACTTTATAGTTTTAACTATTTTCTTGTGTTGATGTTCCCATTGAAACAGATCTGATCTCAGTGGGATTTCCTGATAAAATAGAGGTTAGATAAATAAAAATCAACCAAGAAACTACAGATAGAATTCAGCATTCGCACCACCTCACTAAAAACTATTTGCTTTTATTAATAAGCAAACAAAATTAGCATCCAAAACCAGGAACAGACCTTCTTGTTGGTGAAAATTCAGCCGCTGAAGCTTTGGGACTAAATCGGTCACCGAGATCGACGCTTTCGGAACAGCTCTGCGAGCAATTAGCCATGAAGCTGATCCCAGCTAATCACCGGATTAATCCACACGCTGTCCAAACACCACACCTGGAGTTTTTCTGCCCTCACCGTTTCTCTAACCTCATGTTGGATACCAGGTAGTTCAAACCTTTTTAACCAATCGCTCGTGCAGAAGATGGAATCAATGAGAATCAATAAAGGCTTCCTTTCTCGCCGCCGTCACACGACGTTGGCGCTCGGAGGCGTGACCTTCTGCGTCAATCTTCCAGCATTTACTGACTGCATGCATGGTGATGTGCAAGTCACGGACGCTCCCACTGTCCATCCCACCCACCTGCTTGTCAGGGCAGAAAACGCCGTCTTCCATCTCAGAAGTTAGCACAGCAGGCGAGCGCCGTCTTCCATCAGATCAGAAGTTAGCACACGTTGGCGAGCGTTCCATAATTCATCAGTAATGTCATCAGCAGAGATTGAGAGTCGCGTCACGGAGACGTTTTACTTAACAAAAGTGATCCTCACAAATTGAGTTACACTTCAAAAATTGAATTCAAAAGTTTTTCCACAAAGACTCGACTGTCTGTGTTCTGAACTCTCATCCCGCCGCCGCCGCCGCCACCGCCGGCCGGACTCGGAGCGGGATGCGTCGATGGAGCGTCGCTCGTCTGCAGAAACGCAGAGAAGAAACACAATCCAGCAGTCCTGTGACACGATACCACCAAGTCAGCCGCAGCAGCAGCCGCCAATCAATTATCCAAGCAATCTCCTCAACGCTGCTACAGAGGGAGGAGCCGGCCTTATTATGGGCTGTGCTCACCAGCAGGACTCTGTCCCGCCGCGGCTGAAGTATCAGAGTAAAAATCAAACAGAAATAGTTTTTTTCTTAAGTGAAAAAGCTTGTTTTCAAAGCCTGTTGTGTATGAGTATCACAAAAGACAGTTGTAAACAATAGTAATCTGAAACAACAACTTGACTCAGGTTCATGTTTCTGACCAATCAGATTGTCTAATTCATTTAGTTGACATATCGGATAGACCCTTTCATGTCAATGACTAATGAATGAAAGACCCCTTTAAAGTCGTTGACCAATCAGGTAGTCCCCTTCATGTCCCTGGACAATTTGATTGATCCTTTTACTTAGGTGCCGATTGGATAGACCCCTTTATATTGTGGACCAATCAGAGCCTTTTTTTTGTCGTTGACCAATCAGAATGACTCCTTACAGATGCCCACCTCCTCTGTAGGCACAAGTTATCTGGAGATTAATTGAAGTGATATCGACTTTTGTGTCAATAAAACGATTGTAGTAAACCAGAAATAATGTATTAATTGCTTTTTTGTTTTGTTATTACTTCAGGTATTGCAAGTCATGTCATTATCGCAACATTGATCATCAATATCCCACAAGTTCTCCTCACATCCTGCCTATCTCTGAAAAATCAGAATATGAAGAAAAGCTTGAAGACGTGTTCTGGTCCAGAAAGTTCTTCTGGACAGAGAATTGTAGAAACCAATCAATGCATACATTATCAATCAATTTTCTCAAGCAAGGAATCAATCGGGTGAGTGAATCCTTAAAAAGGTCATTGCCGAAGCTCTCAGTCGTGCTGCTGAAGACGGAGCTTAATTCTCCCAAAACGAGGAATGATTTCCTCCACGACAAAAACATCAACAAACCTGCGAGACAGAGAGACAAACAAGCGCCGGCTCTCTCTGCTGGCTGCTGATTACTGCATTAGACCGGAGACTGACTGATGATGAGAGCCAACGCAAACATTCACTAATCATTAATACTTTAATATCACGCTCGCAGAGGAAGATAAAACAGAAAAAGTTGGTTTGTGAGCGTGTGATGGATGACTCCGGCATTAGCCCGTGTCTGAGTGAAGGTCTCTGCAGCAGCGTGGACCTCAGCATCAGCTATCACTTATCACTGATTCGGAGCTTCAAACAGTCACACCGCTGGATGCTCAAGGTCGGGGTGTCTGGGATCGGGGCAGATAAGGAGAACCGGGGAGGAGGCATAAAAAAAAAAGAAAAAAAATCACCTGCGTGGGATTTGAATGAGTCGGCAGAATCAAGTTACCAGAGCAGCACAGTTTTTTTGCAAATATGTGATTGTGTGAAACATGAGTACAGCAAAAAATGCTACGACTGCAGTGAGAGCTTGGCTTGTTACACATTCAGGCTCGCATAACCTTTGCCATGGCAACGGGTTTTTTTCTTCTCTAACTTACAAAGCTCCATTTCTCTGAAACTCTCCTAACAGAATTGAAGATCTGAGGTTCTTCTGGGATCTTCACTGATCACTTCCATCCTTCCTGTCATTCAGAGTTTCTCTGCAGCTTGTGTGACAGATCTTTCTCACTAAAGTGAAACGAAATGAAACATTCCAAAATATTTTTTTCGGATTAGGAAAGAATATTCTAAATTTGAACCTTTTTGGTTTGGCTTGCTTTCACACTGCACTTTTGAGAGCCAACCGACGACTGAATCGGTCTTTGTGAGGAAACTTTTCCACTCTGAACAATCCTATCCTTTGACCACTTCCACTCTTTGCTAAAATCTGATAATCCCAACTACACAAAGATTCACTTCCAAGGAAACTGAAACCCTCCTTCTAAACAAACCAAAGTTGCTCCTGAATAATCGGGTCCACACCTGAGAAACCACAGGAGTGTTGTTCAAGCAAACGGGTCAGTAAAGAGCTCTCAGCTTTAGCATTAAGCATTAGTATTAAGTGATAGCATTACATTAGGAATTGGCATTAAGAGTCAGTATTAAGTGTTAATTTTAAGAGGTAGTGCTAGCATTAAGCAATAGCACTGATAATTAGCATTAATCATTAAGAGTTAGCGTTTAGAGGTGGCATTAACAGTTATTTTTAAGTGTTATTCTTTTAAAGGTCTAAACGTTAGCATTAAACGTTAAATGTTAGCATTAAGAGTTGGTGTAAGAGCATTAATTTTAGTTAGCATTAGCATTAAGTGTAAGCACTAATAGCTTGTGTTAAGAGTTAGCATTAAGAGTTGGAGTTAAGTTAATTTGTTGGGTTAGCATTAGCATTAAAGAGTTATTGTTAAGTGTTATTCTTAAATGCCGGCAGAAGCGTCAAAATCAAGCGCTAGCGTTAAGAGTCATAATTAAGAGTTGGTTTTAAGCGTTCATTTTTAGAGTTAGCATTAGCATTTACAATTAGCATTAAGAGTAAGCACTAAGAGTTGGTGTTAAAAGTTAGCATTAAGATTCAGAGTTAAGTTGATTTGTAGAGTTCACATTAGCATTAATTATTAGAGTTAAGCATTAAAAGTTAGCATTAAGAGTTATTCTAAGTGTTAATTTGTTATTAGCGTTAGCATTAATAATTAGAGCTAAGGTTGAAGAGTTTGCATTAAGACTACACATTAAGAGTTAAGAGGTGGCTTTAGCATTAATAATTAGCATCAAACATTAAATTTGCAAAAAGCATTAGCATTAAAGAGTTATTGTTAAGTGAATGCAGAAGCGTTAAGAGTCATAATTAAGAATTGGTTTTAAGCGTTCATTTTTAGAGTTAGCATTTATAATTAGCATTTAGCATTAAGAGTTATTGTTAAGTGTCAATTTGTTGAGTTAGCGTTAGCATTAATAATCATCATTCACCAATAAAAGTTTTTGTTAAATATTAATTTTTAGAACTAAGAGTTAAGAGGCGGTGTTAGCATTAATAATTAGCATCAAGCATTAAGTTTCCATTAAACATTAGCATTAAAGAGTTAATGTTAAGTGATATTCTTAAGTTTCTGCAGAAGCGTCAACATTAAGCGTCAAGTCATAATTAGTTAGTTTTAAGTGTTCATTTTTTAGATTTGCGTTAGCATTTATAATTAGCATTAAGAGTTAATGTTAATTATTAAGTGTGTGTCTAAGCATCAGCATTAAGCGTTAGTTAGCGATAAGCATTAGGGTTAAAAGTAAGCATTAAGAGTTTAACAATAAACATTCGTGTTAAGAGTTATTAGTTAGCGTTAAGCATCAGTGTTAGCGTTAAGTGTTAGCATCTGTTCATTGTTGACAGATCTGTTTCGATTTGGACGTAACCTGAATATCTTTAAACAGCACGAGTGTCAGATGGTTTGCTAATGAGCACATCAACAGCTTCAGCTGCAGACTCTCTTCTCTGGGCATCAAACCCTCACATGCAGCCTGCAGGAGACAGCTGGTCGATCAGCAGTTTAGTATCCTTTACATCAGGACAAAGACAGCGGGTGTCTCATGTTACTGCAGTTTGGATGACGTGCACACACGTGCACGCACACATGCGGGTGGTGTAACCTCATTGTCGCGGCTACTTTGGGGTTCCTCCCTCAGTTTCTGTCCTTGAGTTGTAGCACCTGACCAGCGTGTGTGTGTGTGTGTGTGTAATCCAGTACTGTATCCGGGCAGATTAAGAGCTTATATCACAGTGACTAAACAGAACGGGCTGTGTGCGTGCACGGCTCTGTGCACGTGAAGGACAGACCAGTCAAAGGGGCTTTGACCCGTGAGCGCGGACGGCAGCAGGTTCTGTCGTGCAGGAGAACACGGAGCGGCCGAGCAGAACCTGCTCATCAAGCCCCGCCCCCTTAATGTTCCGAACGCTCCGTTTTACGACATCCTCATCCCCTCGCGCCTCCTGGTCGTTCCTCCTCTCTGTCCTCACGACGCAGAGGTGAACCTGAGCATCACGACACCGCCCGCTCCACCCCCTCCCCCTGCAGCCGCCCAGTCACGACTCCCCCATGGAGAACCGGGCCTGTTGATGCGTGTTTCCTGAGAGCACCTGAATGCAGCGTTGCTGCTCCTCAGAACATTAATAACTCGACATGCAGACACGTCGGAGGGAATGATGGATTTTTTTTTATTATTCAAGCTGCGTTTTATTCTGAAATGAACACAAACTAATAGCCGCCTGGAGGCCAGAAAATCTCATTTTTCACTGTAGAGGAAAAACCTTCTTTAGGAATCTGTCAGCGACTTCACAATAAAGAAAACTTTGAAACAAAGAATAATGAGATTTTCTCTCAGTCGAGTTATTTTCCGGCTGCTGGTTACCTGGTCTACCAGGTGTGTCCGCACCGTTCATTGTTGTGAGGTCGTAAAACCTTTCCCTGCTCACTTCCTCTCAACGTGCTTTTACTTTGAAAGGTTCCAGAGAGCTTCAGATTTCGTTGATCCGTCAGAGTCTATTTATGGAGATTGTTCTTCCTCGTCTTTCTTCTCCTTAAAAAGACGCTTTCATGCGGCAACAGTCCAAACGTCAGCAGGACTTCACTCCTCAGCGGTTCCACAACCCGATCTTCTGCTTCCAGAACCTTTAAGATTCTTCAGGTTCTCCTCCGAGAAGCGGCAGGTCCGATTCACGCGTTCTGACATTTAACACTCAACAGACACACAAACACATACTGTAACACACAAGCAGCAGAACACAACAAACACAAACAACAACACAAAAATGAGGCAGGACAAAAACCACAACACAAACACACTCCAATACACAAACACTACAAAACACACATACAACAAAACGCAGACCCGGCACAACACACCACACAGACAAACGAACAACAGAACACAACAAACAGAAAACAACACAAAAATGAGGCAGGACAAAAACTACAACACAAACACACTCCAATACACAAACACTACAAAACACACATACAACAAAACGCAGACCCGGCACAACACACCACACAGACACACGAACAACAGAACACAACAAACACAAAACAACGCAAAAATGAGGCAGGACAAAAACTACAACACAAACACACTCCAATAAACAAACACTACAAAACACACATACAACAAAACGCAGACCCGGCACAACACACCACACAGACACACGAACAACAGAACACAACAAACACAAACAACAACACAAAAATGAGGCAGGACAAAAACCACAACACAAACACACTCCAATACACAAACACTACAAAACACACATACAACAAAACGCAGACCCGGCACAACACACCACACAGACACACGAACAACAGAACACAACAAACACAAAACAACGCAAAAATGAGGCAGGACAAAAACTACAACACAAACACACTCCAATAAACAAACACTACAAACACACAAACAACAGAACACAACACACACAAAGCAACAACACAAAAATGAGGCAGGACAAAAACCACAACACAAACACACTCCAATACACAAACACTACAAAACACACAAACAACAAAACACAGACCCAGCACAACACACCACACAGACACACGAACAACAGAAGACAACAAACACAAAACAACGCAAAAATGAGGCAAGACAAAAACTACAACACAATTACAGACTCCAATACAAACACCACAACACACACAAACAACAAAACACGGACGCAGCAGAACACATAAGTACTACAACACACAGATGACAACACAACTACAGAATACAAAAAACTACGAGACAAAAACCAAAACAAAAGACATACTCCACTATCCAAACACAACATACAAACAACATGCATACAAAAAGAAAACAACAAACACCACAACACATACACAACACACAAAGACTAATAATACATAAACACCTCAACATACAAACAACACAGCATGGCAAAAAAAAACAACAAATAAACACACTCCACAACACAAACCAAAACACACAATACATACTATGACACACATACTGCAACACACACAGACAAAACATAGACACAACACACAAACAACAAACACTTCAACACACAATAGACAAACAACGCGACTCACGAGCACTGCAACAAACACACACAACACAGCAATACACACAAAATTCTCAAACAACTCGACAAATACACACACTGAAACAAACACTACAACACACACTCTTCAACACGCAAACGTCCTGCAGTACACAAACACAGCGTCACACAAACACGCAGTAAGTAGACCTGCTGCTTGCAGGGATCGTCTCTCATTGACTCGTGTTTATTTTGGTGCAGCGGTCAGCCCGTCCCACACCGGAAAGGTCACAGGTTCAATTCCAGCATCTGACCCAGAACCAAACGACCTTAAAGTCTACGGAGGAAACGAACGCGTTTATGGACGGAGGGAGACGCTGAAAACGCAGTTTTATAACAAACAAACGGCGGCGTTTACCGCAGACCCCCTCTGACCCCCATGTGTCCTTATGGTGAACGGGACCCCCCCCCTCCCTGAAAACATGACCCAACTTGAGAATAACAGTGTGATCCGAGCCGGCTCTGGCGGTGACGGACCGCCAAGCAGCCGGCTAAAGAAAGATCAAAGCCGGCGTTCCGTCAGCTCCATGAACCCCCCCAGCTCTATCCGCGTGGCCCCCTCTTCACCCCCTCACCCACATCATGAGGAACGGCATCCCAACATCTCCTGGAGTCGGGTTCCCTCCTCAGAGTCCGGAGGACTTTTACCAAAGTGAAACCGGAACGCCATCAAAACAGACACAGAACCTCCACCGGACACAGGAAGACTGGACTCAACGCCATCAGAGGCAGGATTTAAACCCGACCCGGCGCGTACGCGGCCATCAGAAGATGGAAACCAGGTTCACAGAAGTTATTAGGATTTAAACGCCACTCATGCTTTTACTTTGGAGGGAATCCACCTCTAAAACCCACAGATGTAGGATCCACCGCTCCTTATCTGTGGGGCGCCACCTTGAGGCAAAGGGTGACATCACTCACCAAATCCGTTTTTAGCCACATTTGAAACGTCGACAACTTTGAAGACGTGACTCATTTCATAAATGTGAGAAGTAGTTTCACCATTCGTGTGGTTTTCCTGTGGCGCCGAAAACGACATCGATATAAAATCAATGCAACGTCTGATCCACACAAAACCGCATTCTCCTCTGCACAAACCGGTTGCTATGGAAACGTTACAGGCATCCATGTTTCCTGAATTAAGAGTCTTTTTTATCCATT
The DNA here is from genome assembly GCA_003999625.1 of Oryzias javanicus. Taxonomy (NCBI): domain Eukaryota; kingdom Metazoa; phylum Chordata; class Actinopteri; order Beloniformes; family Adrianichthyidae; genus Oryzias; species Oryzias javanicus. The sequence goes on from CM012446.1 coordinate 2,726,024, forward strand.
TTCAAAGCGTTCCCAGTGGAATTTTAATTATGATTATGATGCAGTTTTAGCCAAAATCTAAAAATCTGTCTAATTTTCTAGGACAGTTTCTGCAGAAGTCCATCAGAAAATCACCTCTGAGTTGTGGACAGGTAGCTTACAGCCCCTCACAACCCCAAGCTAACATTAGCGATGGAACAAATATGGCGAGCGATACTAAAGCTATCCAGTTCATGGATCTATGTGTCTGCAGGTGGATGAATCAGAAGGGGGCGGAGTCGGTGGGGTCTTTTCTATGTCAAAACTGCATTAGTTTATCTGCTCTCGAATCACAATAATTTGAATAAAGAAATACTCAAAAATGCATAATTTTTGTCTCCATAATTACAAATAAACGCACAAGAACACGTCAAAAACACAACAAGAGTCTGTCCTTAGTATAATTCTGAATTATAATCAGTGTCAGATTGTAAACAACCTTTGTTTTGCTGAGCAGGAAGTGGAATGTTCAAGGAAACATGAAAAAAAAGTACAGAATTTAAAGGGTTAACATTTCTCTCAGACAATCCCTTCAGATTAAAAGCATGATTTGTAATCCCTAGTTTCTGGAAAAAACATCAAGAACAGATGATCAAGCTCCCCATTATTATATATTTGAGGTTAAAAATGTGTTTTAAAATAATGTGCAGATTAAACCAGATTCTGATTCAAAATATTTTTTAAAGTTTATGTTGAACAAGAACAAACATTAAGTGAAGACTTCCTGATTTTAAATGGCAGCTAATAAAAAATCAACATATTCATGAAGTGTTTTAGCCCCGCCCCTCTTCAGAGAACCTCCCAAGGAGTGACGGGAGTTCTGCTGAAGAGAGATGGCGGTGTCCCCGTCTGCCTGTGGGCGGGGACTCGGCGAGGAGCGGCCCCGTTTGCTTTGACAGCTCCTCGACACACGAACGCACAGGGAGCCGCCGCCGCCGCCGCCAGCGGCGTGCTGCGGCGCTGCACGCTCAGGCCTGCAGCAGAGAAACAGCAACAGACTTTTTACTGTGACACAGCAACAGCACGAGCTGCCCCCCCCCCCCATCCACCCCCCATCCACCCCCCAGCACTATGAAACATTAAAGGCTGCTCCCGCTGCACTCAGAGCTTTCAGAGGGGCTTTCATGGGAGATCTGAGGCGTTTTGTGCTTCGTCAGGATGGAGGTCAGTCTAGGTGACTGAGTGCAGCTCTATTCAAACACACTGCATTATGGGTATTTGCATATGCAGGGTTCTGCGTTTTGTTTAGGCTTTGATCGTAAAAAGGTGAAGCCGTCGTGCGGACACCGGGAGCGGCGGCACGCCTCGTACAAGCGTGCGCTGAGGTAAACATGGCGGCAGGGGCGTGGGCACTGACTCACCTCATCAGCATCTCGCTAGCCTGCAGACAGACATCTGCTCTGCAGCCTGCAGCCATTCCAAGACAAAACACTTCTCTACTTTACGACAGAAAAGGTTTGAAAGTTCCCCCGGCAGAGAAGTGGGTCTGTGAACGCAGCAGGACGCCTGTAATCTTTGGCCTCATTGTATCTGCGTAGATAAACTAGCCTAAATACTTTGAGATAAGGGCCACTACTCAACCTACACACGGCTAATCTTTAGCCTAATTTGGTGGCATGGCTTGAAGGGGATTGACCTCCAACAGGAGCAGAGGAGCTCCGTTCAGACGCTAAGACCCTCCACCGAGTGCAGACCTGCTTCTGCCTTCTGGAAGAGGTTAAACCTCCAGCCGAGACCTCCGCTCTCGTCGGGGTCTCCTGAAGTTCGGCACCTTTGAGAAAAGCTGGTTAGACGCATTTCCAAACAGGTCAGAACTGAGAGGTTTGGTAGATCCGGCTCTGCTTAAGGAGACAATGAGCCGTCATTAAGACGGCAGCTGCTGTCTGCGGAGGATCCGGATGGGGCAGAAAGACCGACTCGATGCTGATTCGTCTCCTTAAATATGTGCAACTGGTAAACGAAAAACAAAAACAGGTTTTGTTCTGTTGAAGGTTGGAGTCTAAAAGCTTTAACTGGTACAGAGAATCATACAAGACTTTGTTTCTTGTATCTGATCAAGTAAAAAAATAAACTACGAGCAAATATGGATAATATTATATTATTGTTTTTTTAAAAAGCTTTAGATTATTATTTTGTTTATTCCAGCCGTCTACTTTCTCACACTCTTCCAGACAAATCCTGTGTGTTATTCCAACACACAAACGGTAATTGCCATCACTGACTGAATGCCAAGACAAACCTGTAATTCTGTTGATCCATGTTCACACACACTGTTCATTACGGCCTTCCAGCAACATGTCAACTACAGGAGAAACAAGCGACACACCTGAGAGCAGCAACAGCCTTTCTCAAATCAAGACGGGAAAACAGTTTGAACTCTTATAATCCATAACTTCTGGATTATTTATTTTGATACTTTTGAGAAAAAAAACTGTTTGCTTTCCTATCATTCAAAAACCCTACTTTCATTTCAAAAAGTTAGTTTAAGTACCAATCAAGTCATGAGGAAGAAGAAGATGATACCCCGATGTTTTAATGTGAGTTAGTTGGGCAAAAGAATCGGTTGAATAGCATCCAGTCATCTGCAAACATGGAAAGTCTCCAAAGAGTTTTTGTTCCGTCAACCAAGAAGTTACCCGTATAAAAGTGTCGGGTTCTAAAACCGATTCATCGTGGTCAGCTGAACCAAAACAGTACCAACTGTTTACCCACTACTACTTCATTTTGCTAAAACTACTTGATCTATCCAGCTACTGTTGGATGAAGGCGGGATACACCCTGGATAGATCCCCAGACTGTCGCAAGGCTTTTAGACACATTTAATATACAAATTACAAATTATGAACCAACCAAATAATTGAATGAATACCCCTGAACAATTATGCTTTTACAACCATCTGGCTTTCCAGGTTTCTTTAAGGTGGAATGCTCAGAGTTCTCGTTTGGTCTCCAGTCAGCTTTGTTGTCTTGGACCGTTCATCCTTCACAACCATCACTAACACATGATGGTCAAACATTCACAGAGACTGAATGAAGGAGAGGAAGGTGAAGGACAGAACAAACCAAAGAAAGAAGTGAGTATTTATGGCATTCATAGTTAAACGGTTAACTCCAGAACTTTAGATCCAGTGTTTACAGTCTTTCAACAAACTCTTCAACCATTAATGTGATTCCAGCAGATTCTGAAGCGGAGAAAACATTCCTCTTTGGACAGGCCTACTGCCAGGCTGCGTAGTAATCAGAAGATATTCAATTTATTGTTCCCTCACTGTAATGACGTTTGGAGAATAATTTTAATTGTTATTACATCCATTTCACATATTTCTCCACAGAACTCAACAAACTTGGTTTGGTAAACCAAGCCCTAAAGATGGATTCCCTCTGCTGTAGCGGTCCAGATTCATATTGATATGCTAACAATGTGCAATCATCGTTCTGTTCTCTGTTCTCAGTTACTTCACCTCTCCTCGACTCTTGTTTATTTATGATATTCAGTTGTCTGTGCTTGTTTGGTGCAGTGTGATTCACGTGTTGTTCTTCTTTCTCGTATCAACGAGAAGGGTCTAAGGACAGAGAAAACCAGTTTTATTTAGTCTGTTTAGTTTACCAACCCTCTGCTTCTGGACAATCACCGCCATGAAGCCCAATGAGGCTTTTTGTGTGATTTTGGGCTAAATCAATACAATTGAAGTGAATTAAAAATGGAGTTAGGTTCAGTACCAAAAACTCCACAGTGCCCCCAGTGGTTAGTGGATTTCAAGTTTGACCAGAATCCAGGTTTAATCATGTGATCTAGTTTGCTGAACGGAGATCATCATTTAAATCGATAGAAACTGATTAGGGCTGCCATAAACGATTATTTCAATAGTCGACTAATCATCGATTAATTTTTCCGATTAGTCGACTAATCGGATCATGGACAAAGTGGATGTAAAGAAAATCTGAAATATGATTAGCTTTAAAACAAAAAAATCCTAAATAAGCTAAAATAGCTAGCATATAGCTGAAATATTAGCTAAACTCCAAATCAGTCTAAAAAACTGTAAAAATTCCAAATTAGCCAAAATAGCTAACATGTAGCTGAAATATTAGCTAAACTCCAAATTAGCCTAAAAAACTGTAAAGAAAAATCCCAAATTAGCTAAAATAGGGAAATATTAGCTAAACTCCAAATTAGCCCTAAAAAAATGTAAAAATTCCAAATTAGCCAAAATAGTTAGCATGTAGCTGGAATAATAGAAAAACTCCAAATTAGCCTAAAAAACTGTAAACAGTTAGAATTAGCTAGCTAACATGTAAATGAAATATTAGCTAAACTCCAAATTTGCCTACAAAACTGAAAAAATCCTAAATTAGCCAAAATAGCTAGCATGAAGCTAAAATATTAGCCAAACTCCAAAATAGCCTAAAAACCCTTAATAAATGCCAAAATAGTCTAAAAAGCTAGCAGAATGTCATTATAACTTTCAACTTTACTACACTCTGACTCCATATATTATAAAGTAACGATTAATCGACTATTTTAATAGTCGACAGTCATCGATTAGTCGACTAATCGTGGCAGCCCTAAAACTGATTCTAGTTTTAATATAACTTCAAACTGAACCGCAGAGAAGCTTTGCAGGCAGAGTCTCTGCAGTGCGGTGAGGAAGCGTGACTCACTCCGACCATCTCTGCTGAACAAACAGCCTCCAACACTCTTCAGTCCAGCAGGATAAGAAGCAGAGACTCCATCAGACGCCGAGGATCTCTAATCACAGCGGAGGGAGGAGGAGGAAACCCACAGGGGAGGTTAAGGGAAAGCATCCTCCACAGAGGAGGGACTTTTCAGGTCAGCCGTCCCAGGTGTGACCCGAGGATCTCCCGAGATGCAGTGTTGCTAGGCAACGGACAAGCAGGCTGACCCAGCCTCCCTGCTGCATGCAGGCTTGCCTCCACGCAGAGATGCTGACATTTCTTGGGTTTATAGTGACATGCTAGCAGTTCGGTTTCGCCTCCGTCGTCTCCTTAGAGACGGTCAAGAGCAGCACACACACACCGACACACACGGATCTCCGTTAATTATTTCCCCTCCGGTACAGATCTGCAAACGGTCCTCGCCTCAGCAGCTGAGGTGTCGAAGACGCTGACACGCTGCAGTGTCCTGGAAGAACCTCGCAGCACACAAACAAACGCACGCACAACCCTCCCCAATGTGGCTCGCATGGAAGAGACTGGATTTGTGAAAGAGAAGTGTGGGAGGACGCCAACTGCTCACAAGGAGACGACTGGCTTTGCATGAAAACTCTTCACACAAGTCGTCTATGGAAGAACAACGTCAACAACAACAAAAAATCAGAAATTCACTAAATCTGTCATTTAAAAACTAGATACAAACCTAAACAGATTTAAAGTCAGTGTCTGATTAATTATGCTGATTACAAACAAACAAAGCTTATTTACTTTTTAGTATTGTTGCATCAGTTCCACACAGATGATTTTTAGTACCTTTTTTAAGCTACAACCATTTATTCTTTATATTTATTTATTTATTGACATGCACAGAAATAAAATGACTAATATTACTCATTTGGCTCCGTCCAATGAAATTAAAAGTTAATACTAATATTAAAAGTATTGTAGTGTAAAAGTACTATTCAACTATAATTTCTGAAGTGCAAACAAATAGTTTTAGAACATTGTGTGTATTTTAAAACCAGTAGGTGTTTTAGGCCATTTATGACTACACTACCCAGAATACCTGCAGGATTAGAGGCTTCTGATTGGTCAGTTTTATCAGTGATCTGCGTTTTATTTTTTATTTTTTTAGCAATCAAGCTGCACTACAGATAAGTCAAACTTTATTAATAAGAATCTTATTTTATTTGTTCACAGTTTGTTTCACTCTGTGAGGAGACTGACTACAGTACCCATAATGCAACACAATCTATCAGCAGCTTAGCAAAGTCTTAAAAAAATGTGGACAGATTTTCAGTTCCAGGTCACTAGAATTCATATAAAAGATGCTCTGGGTCATAAGACAATAATAAATCAAATAAAGCAAATAAATCGTCCTAAATAAGATTTTAATATTAAGATTTAAACGTATATTTATTTTTATTTATTTTTCTATTACGATTTAATAGCATTAGTGAAATAACTAAATACATAAATTACATTTAAACCCATGAAGTTTTCAGCTCTTTTTTCTTTATTTTCACTAGAACTTTCCTCAGTTTCTATGGTCGTCATCCTTTTCTTTTAACCTCTTCTCCCCGTTTCGCTGTCACTCTTCCTTCTCCATCGCCTCCTGCCCCCCCCACCGATCTGCAGCAGCCATGAAGGGCGCGGAGCCCCCCCGACATGAAGGACACGTGGCGGATGCGGCATATGCTGCTATGCAGTGAAACATGTGAGAGCTTAGCATGGAAACAGTGCAGCTATAAATATGCGGCGGCTCTCTGAGGCCTGCCTCTGCTCTCTGAGCTGCTGCTCCGCCCGGAAGAATCCAGATTACAGCGGGAACGTCCAAAAAAACACCGAGATCCTTCAGAAATCCTGATGGGTTCCAAGCAGATTTCTATTCGGGCTTTCTCTCTCTGTGATTCAGCTGGTCAACAGGATTTTTTTTTACTGTAGCTGAGGCTAACATAACAAGTATTTAAATTAGTTTCTACCTTTTCATTAAACAACTTAAATGATGACAAAAACCTGCTCTGTGATGAAATCTTTGCTTTTGATTTTTCATTTTCAGTAAATTAGATTTTCCTGGGAAATCCCTCCACTAATAATTGTTTAACATTTGCACAAAAATCCGTTATTTCAGTCTAAACTGGTCCACAGATCCAGATTTGGGGGCAGTTTGTTACCATTTCATCCCCAGAAAAACAGTTTGGAGCCAAGTCAGTTCACCAAGTAACCACTAGGAGATACAAGGAAGTAAGACTCTCACAATCCAATATAAAGAAGTGACATTTTCACTTGACACTTTGGTTTCTTGGTTTCTTTCTTTTATCACTAATAATTTCCAGATTTGTTTTCAGTCACGATAGCCTGGATCGATTCAATTCAGATTATTTTTCGATGCTCTCAATTATCTTAATTCAATTTATATTGAGTTCACACATTTAGACACATTTGTTTATAAATAAATTAATTATATATATCACATACTGTAACATTTAATGATGAAATAATAATGAGATTGTTAATAACATACAGTGTTTCATAGATTCTCGAGCTCCAACAATTCTCCTGGAGTGCGTTTCAGTTTGGCAACTAGGTGGCGATGGTGCTATAGCGTTACATCTTATTCCAGAAGAAGATGAACGTATGAGCATAAAAACAGTTTTTTAGACCACAAATGGAATATACAGCTTAGCTTAGACTTATTCGGTAGATTGATCTATAGTTTTACAGATTGATCTTTTAAGCTTAGATCGATTCAGATCAATTAGTTGATGTTTCTTTTGTAGTTTATGGTGACATTAAAGGGTAACCAAACCCTAAATCAGATTTTTTTGGCTGTTGACCTCTGTAAATAGGGCTTTAAAGTGCTGTCTATTGGTTGTTGCCACATTTTTGATATATTAAAATAAACTAAAATAAATTTAATTCCTGAAAATATGGTCAAAAACCATCTGTGTGCCAGAAGTCTGACATCATCATGCTCTGAGCTCCAGTATGAAAGCCCCGCCCATCTCTGATTCTGTAACGGTCGGTTAATAGCAACAGAATGCAGCCGTTTCAATGAGACATGGAGGCATCAGCTACAAAAACTGTCCTAGCTCTTTCATTTTTTTAACAAAACATGGATCCAGCGCTGAGAATGGAGTCAGCCTCCAACTGCCCTGTTTGGTTACCCTTTAATTATAGCGATCACTTTTATATTTAACCCATAAAAGGTGGCTGGATCTCAAGTTCTTTTACACAAAAAACCCACAAATCTTCTGTTTTTACTTCAAGTAGTTCCGTCTCCGTTTGACTCCTCACAGAACGACCATGTCCTGAACTAATAAAGGTGGTTCAGACCCGTTCAGCCTCAGATCCACGATAATCAAATTCTTTTAAAACCCTCTGAGGGTTTAAACACTCAAGATTTGCTCAATTGAATGATTTGATCTCATGACATGAAGCTTACGCAAAAACCTTCAACTATTTCTGTCCTCAGAGTTTCTTCACATCAATAAATTCTGGAAAGAGATTCTCTAATGTTCAAAAAAGCTTCTGCTTTCGTAACGTTCTCCTCTCGACCTGCAGACGAAGCTTCCAGGCCTTTTCCAAACATCTATTTATTTTTAGTTCATCTGCATCACACTGCAACCGTTTCTACTGAAGCTCTACTTTTTTTTTTCTTCTGATGGCCAAGAAAGTGTTTCTCCTCCCCAGGGCTCTGAACGCTGCGCTTGGCCCAGATACACGGTGAGGTGAACGTTCAGCGCCGCCATGATACCAGCAGCGACGGTCTCCAGCGTTCAAACATCCCGACAGCACAAACCTCCACTATTTAACACACAAACACGTTTGTTTAGGAGACAAACGGATCAGACTGATCCTCCATCAGCTGACGATCTTCAGCTGCAGGTGGAGAAACTGAGATGACAACTAAACTAAACTACATTCACTTTTACTGTTACAGAACATTCAAACTTACTAGAGAAGCAATAAGAGAGGATTTTAAACATCTCGGATGTAAAAGCTGAATTTTATTTTCTTTTTTCCAGATTTTTCCACATTTTCAGCTGCACTTCTGAGTTTTTTTTCCACATTCGTTCAGATCTTCTGCACCTTCTGTTTTTGTCTAGTTTATTTATTAAAAAAAATATATTATATTATTATTATTATTATATTATTATATATTATTATATTTTTGTTTTCAGCATTAAATTTTTTTCAAATGTTGGTCTCCTGATTTTGACCTTTTTCACTTTTAATAATCTGATGAAATTTTTTTTTCAGATCGACTTTAAAACTTCATTTAGTAGAAAAAAGATTTATTATAGTTTACATTTTTGTTTTTACGCTTTTTAGTTCTTCAGTTAATTCAACATTAGCAGATTGTACCATTCATAATTTAGAGTTATTTAACTTTTAAATGTTTTTCCTTTTTTCAGCTTCATTTGGTTTTGAAAAAATTCTCTAACAACTTTCTGGCCTTTTTTTTTAAATATTTTAGCATTTATTTTAATTATTTTAAATTACTTAATTGTGTTTTAACAGTAAATTAAACATATATTTCCAGCTGTAACTGAGCTGGTTATGAATAAATCCACATAATCAATAAATCTGAGTTACTAAAAGTGTTTTTTACTGTAAAAATCATTAAAGTGAAGGTTTTCTTCAGCTGAAAAAGTCCTGAAAGTGGAGGAAAAGTGTTTCAATAAAAATAAACTCCAAACGACAATCTCAGACTTTACCCCCTGACTGGATTACCAGAGCAGGGCGGCCAATCAGAGCGGGCGGCCTCCCGTCACGCCGCGACGCAAACTTCCAGCTTGCTCAATATGTTTGGAGTCTAAAGGTGACGGCGGCGCCCGGAGGTCAACGGGGTCCTGAGTAAAACACAAACTAACGACGACCTTTGAGCACAATATAAGCGCTCGCTTTCGCTTTACTCCATCCTCCTCCATCGGGTTTCATCACCTCCAACAAACGCACAACCTGCTCACACGCCGACCTCTCAGGCACGCAAACGAGCCCGGCTTTTTAGGCCCGCCCCCCCCTCCCCACCAGGAGAGAGGACCCACCGATGCAGCTAAAAATAGAGAGGTGGAGGCAGATGGAGCCGTGGATGTGAGGACCGCTCCATCCATCACCGTCGGGCTTTTGTTTGGCGCGCTTCCGCCCACCTCGCCGGCCGCCGGAGCGACCGCTCGTGGAGTCACCGCGGACGGAAAGACACTGACGGCGAGGAATTACAACAGAACCACGGATAATAAACATGCAGGAACCAGTAAATGAATATAAACAGAACGGAATAAAGTAAAACTTAGATCGCTAAAATCAATAATAATTATAATGAAAACAATTGAAAAATATATAAATATGATGGGAGACGGGTAGTGGGGGCGGGGTTGCTCCAAGCCAACAGAAACCATTTTTACACTTTGGCTAAAAATGTTATAATTATAATAAAAAGATGACTGGAAACAATTGGATCAGAAGATGATCAGAACGAACAGAACACTAATGTTTCCATGGATGTTCTGATCCGATGCCTCCAGGATCCCGTCGGCTCTGAGACGGAGCCGCATTCTGGGCCTCCCAGCAATGCAGCAAAAGCGCCCGTCAATCTCCGGCGCTCGACTCCTGAGGCACTTCCCGCGCTCACATGCAGACGTTTGGGATGGCAGCGGGGGCTATTTTAGAAGAACACTGGCAGCTCCCCCTGCCAGACATTTCTGTCGTGGTCGTGCGTGACGGCGCTCGCCGCGAGGCTGTCGTTCCTCCAGGTGTTAAACTTAGATGAGCATCGCCTCCAATAAACAACTGCAGCTCCTCCACCTCCTGCTGAAGGAGCTTCAACCGGAGGAACTTTCACCCACGATAGCGTCTGCACTGAGCTTCAGGAAAGCCTTTTATAGCATCCAAAGATCACATTTCTGTAACTTTTGTCCTTTTTACATGTCATTTTACTCAAAATTTATTCTTTTTTTCTGTCAAAACTGCCACAAATAAATAAAGTTTCATTTGGAAATGAATTCCAATGATGAAGATCTCTGCTGTTCAACTTTGAGAAGTAAAGTCGGTGATAATTGAGGATGTTTCAGCTGCAGGTGTCGGTGTGAGCGCGCTCAGAAGCGGTTACTCGCATCATCCACCGTTTCTCTAATTATCCTGTAACGTGTCAGATAAAGCAGAACTGCAGTCTTCTTCATCCTTTGGCCCTTTTCTCATCTTCACGCTCTAAGATTTCAATTAACTGGAGATGTTTGGTCTCCTGCTCCTCCTCTGTACCTGGAAATTCATATTTCAGCTTTTCTTGCTCTTTCGTCAGGCTGCGTTTACTGCTCGCGGGAGAATGAAAAGAGTCCCAGAAGGTCTCAGAGGAGAATTAGCATAAGAGGCCTTACGCCACCCGCTCGCCTCCTGCAGGGTGGAGGGACGGAGCTGCGTTTCCTCACTCACCCCCCAACAGACCTCAGCAGACAAGCCTGCTTAGCCAAATGTGAGCAGATAACCTCGGCTTACTGGCTTAACACGTCCAGAATTAGTCCAGCACAACCAGTCAAACCTACAACCGAACCAGCAGGAGGAGGAGGAGGACGACTCTGACTGAACGTTTTAGGGCAGGGGTGTCAAAATCAATCACACGAGGGGCCAAAATCCAGAACAAACCTGAGGAAAAACATTTACTGAACACTCTCAAACTACATTTTTAAAACCATAACTTAACATAATTCTGAACTAGATATTTAGCATTACCTGTGATAGTGATGGAAGCTGAATTTAGCTTCCATCACTAAAGATGCTGAAATTGATAGCTAAAAACACTGAAGTTGATAGACTATTAGCTAAATGCCAAATTAGCCTAAAAGGCTTAAAAAAAAAGGTTAGCCAAAACAGCTAGCATGTAGCTGAAATATTAGCTAAACTCCAAAATAGCCAAACAAATCTTAATAAAAGCCAAAACTGCCAATTTTTAAAACTTTAAAATCATAACTTTTTAGAATAATTATGAATAATAAACAGACAGGAATATTATTCCAGAACAAATCAACTTAAATAATTTTCAATATTTTACTTTTCATAAAAATATATTTTGTTAGAAATGAGCGCAAGATAACATCATGAATAACAATAAAATGATCTGAAGGGCCGGATCCGGCCCCCGGGCCTTGATTTTGAAGGGGAAGTATGCAGAAGAAATCCAAAGTGAGGGGCGGTCACATGCAGGTGCAGGTGGGCGGAGCCCTAGTCGGCTCTAAAGGTGTTTTGTGATCAGAAACCTTCCTTCTCCACAACACGGGTCGTTGTTTTGCCTCCATGTTCAGCCTGGCCTCCAAAAACACCACCAGGAAGACCAGGAGCCGCTTTCACTTTCCATGGATTCACGAAGCGCAAAAGTCGGTCAAGTCGGACATCGTGGTCGTTCCTTTTCTTTTATTATTCTAAACGCCGGATATGAAGTCACAGATTTCACTAAATAAAATCTACTCGACACTCCACTTTGTTCTGATGATGAAAGTGTGAATGGCTTATTAAAAAATTTACATTGAAACAAGATTTTTGTTCACAAAAGTTGTTCTACCCCAAGCTCCGCCTACTTTTATCTGATTCCTGACCAATAAAACGACTGAGTAACAGCTGTTTATTTCTCTATGAAAGTCTATGGGAGCCACTTTTTGTTTGGAACGCCAGGGGGGAGGAGTCACTCAATCGTTCTTATATCCAGTCATGGTTACACAATCCACCACCTTTAAAGGACTTCCACTCTGGGCTTTTATTTTGGTTAGCTTTTGAGTATTTCCTGGTTTGACCCTAAATTTCAGACCCTGATGAAAATATTTAAGTATTTAAAGTTAGAACTGAGTGAAAGGAGGTCTACTGTCAGGACATTTGTCAGCTTTTTCCAGATAAACAAACACTCCACAAAATGCTGTGAGAACATTTCGTAACTTTTGCATAAAAGCAACAGAAAAGAAACCAATTCCAGCATTTGTAAACTGCTGCAGGTAACAAAGAAAAATGTGAGATGAGCTGTTTGCCAAACCGTTTTCCATGCAGACAACGACTACTTCCTTTTTTAATGAGGCGAGGAAGTGACTTAACGAACAAACCAAAAAAAAAACACAAAAAAAAAAATCAGAATTTACTAATTTAATCCAGATTATTGCAACAAACAGACTCCAATCCTGGTAGAATTTCAACACAAACGGGTCAGAAATGCAGCAGCAGCAGCAGCTGCTTCAGTTAACACGCCTGCAGCAAATCTTTCACCTGTCCGACTGGAAGCGGCCTTCACGCACACAAACACGCATGTGCACGTGGAGGGCGCGCACGTGGAGGTTTCACTGCGAGAGTGCTGCAGTAAATAACCCACAGATGGGGGGGGGGTGAGGCAGCTGCGGGTGTTTATAGTGGCACGACGACCTTCACGCCACCACCTACTATTACTATACTACCTCCTTCTACTTTTAGCACACGCACGAGCGTGCGCACGCACCACACGCCCAGCGTGTGCAGAAACAGGGAGGATTCTGGGTGCAAACAATCCTAAACTGACAAGCTTCAAACTCCAGGAGCTGAAATTTAATGAAGCTACAGTCACATAAGGTTAAGCCACGCCCCCTTTTGCATGAAATTTCACAGAAACAATATAATGAAACTCGTAAAAATTGTACTTTAAGAAAAATGTATTAAAAATGCTACATAGAGGTCATTTAGTGAGAAAGAGTTGTGGTGGTTCCAATTAGAAAACTGACTTTTCAAAAGCAAACGTCCGTGTTTCTTGTCCCGGTTCTGTTCTGATCCGAACGAAAAAGATTCCAAGTGAGCAGACCCCCCCTCCCCACCCCCTCACAGTAACACGTCTTATTCAGATCTTCTCAATGAGGATCCGTCCGCTGGCCTCCAGCGAACACAGTCCACCTTTCAGCTCAGCTGAGCGCCTTCCATTAGGATTCAGTGCATTTTTGGGGAGCTGGAAACCTCCAGCTCAACCAATGAGGGGGTGTGTAGGGGGGGGGGAGCATTACATCAGTGTCTGTTGTACATCTGTGAATGGTACGGCCCAACGCTGAATAGAACATTGTGGGTCTCACTTACAGACCCACTCTGATGAAAATAGTGTTTTAATGTGGCATTTTTCTGAAGAAAATTAAGCTTTAATGTTTATTTCTTTATTCAAATTGTTGCCAATTAGGAGCAGGAAAGACAACGCAGTTTAGAAAACATCATATTTATGATGTAAAAAATAGTACATTCCGTTCTGATGCATCCGATTACAGACAAATAGATTTTACGGACTACAAATCGCACAGGACTACCAGTTGCCCCGGAGTATAAGTCTTGCCAGACTACAAGTCACACCAGAGTATAAGTAGAACTAGAAAATAAGTCGATTATAAATCGCCCGTCCTATAAATCACGCTGGACTACAAGTCTCAGCGGAGTATAAGTCGCACCGGAGTATGAGTAGCACTAGAAAATAAGTCATGCCGGATTATAAATCGCCCGTCCTATAAATCACACTGGACTACAAGTCTCTGCGGAGTATAAGTCGCACCGGACTACAAGTCACGCCAGAGTGTAGGTTGTGCCAGAGTATAAGTCGCACCGAACTACAACTTGCAGCGGAGTATAAGTCGCACCGGAGTATGAGTAGCACTAGAAAATAAGTCATGCCGGATTATAAATCGCCCGTACTATAAATCACACTGGACTACAAGTCTCTGCGGAGTATAAGTCGCACCGGACTACAAGTCACGCCAGAGTATAAGTAGCACTAGAAAATAAGTCATGCCGGATTATAAATCGCCCGTCCTATGAATCACGCTGGACTACAAGTCTCGGCGGAGTATAAGTCGCACCGGACTACAAGTCACGCCAGAGTGTGGGTAGTCCCAGAGTATAAGTCGCGCCGAACTACAATTTGCAGCAGAGTATAAATCGCACCGGAGTATGAGTAGCACTAGAAAATAAGTCGCACTGGACTATAAGTCGCACGCCCCCTGTTAAATTTTGCAAAAAATGCGACTTATACTCTGAAAAATACGGAATGTCTTTGTTTTTTTCTCGTATCTGGACCAAACCGTATGGCTGGAGAGTCATTTTTGTCGCACCGCTAATGTTATGTTGAGGGTGTGAGTGGATGTAAGCTAGCAGGAGGGAGTAGTGTGAACAGAGATCTCTCGGTCCTACCCATATCTTAGAGGAGAATTTCTAAAGAACTCCTGCCGTTCTGCAGAAACTATAAAGTTTTTAATCATAATTAAAAGTTCTCTACAAATGCTTTAAAAACAGATCAGAAGATGATTGGCGGGAGACTTTAGAGCACATGTGTCAAAGTCAAGGCCTGGGGGCCGGATCCGGCCCTTCAGATAATTCCATCCGGCCCTACAGAACATTTTATTTTATTGTTATTAATAACCCAATGTTATCTTGCGCTCATGTCTAACTTGTATCATTTTGACAAAATATATTTTTATGGAGAGTAAAATACTGAAAGTTATTTAAAGTTTAAGTTGATTATTGATTAATATTTTCATTATTCATAATTATGTAAAAATTGGCCCTCTGCTAGCTTTTTGGACTATTCTGGCATTTACGAAGTTCTTTTAGGCTATTTTGGAGTTTAGCTAATATTTCAGCTACATGGTAGCTGTTTTTGGCTTATTTAGGCTTTTTTTTTTTTTTTTTAAAGTTTTTTTAGTCTCTTTTGGAGTTTTTGGCCTTATTAAAGCTTTTTTTTCCATTTTTGGCTCTTTTGAAGTTTAGCTATTCTTTTTAAGTACATGCTAACTGTTTTAGCTAACATTTTTTGTTGTTTTTTTAGGCTAATTTGACATTTAGCTAGTATTTTAAGCTAGCCATCAGCTTCAGCGTTTTCAGCTATCAGCACTAGCATCTTCAGCTGCCAAATTCAGCTTACAGCATTCACTCTAGCATTATCGCAGCTTATGCTATACTGTATCTAGTCCATAAATATGCTAAAAAGTTATGTTTAAAAAATTTTAAAAAGGCAGTTTTAGAGTGTTAAATAAATGTTTATCCTGTTCGGCCCGTGACCTGAGGTGTCTTTTGGTTCTTGGCCCCTTGTGTGATTGAGTTTGACACCTCTGCTTTAGAGGGACAAACATGACCGGAAAATCCCTCAGGTGTTCAGTTACAGATGAACCCCCGCCTCTCTGCTGGGACCAGAACCCACACAGAACCAGCGTTCAGTCCTCTGAGGGGGCGGTCCCAAACAGAATGGAACAATACGGCAGCACAAACACAAAGAAACACCACAGAGACTCCGACTCTCTGCCAACCCCGCAGTCATCCTCGCTCATGTGTTCAGAGCAGCAGGAGGAAGACGACGCTCGGAATCAGCTGCCGCATGCCCATGAGCAAGCTACGCTCTGCAGGAGGCGGAGCCTCGCAAAGCCCCGCTGTACTCCACTAAAATAACCTGACCAGGCTTTTAAAGCTTGACTAATTAGCCTAGTTCAAGAGGAGAACACACGTCCATAAATGGCTTCCTCTCATCCGAGACGACGACTAATGACGGGCTGATGGAGCGGCGGCTTACATAACACCTCTGCCGGCTATTCTGGAGCCGCTCTCAGGTGCAGACAAACAGGAAGCTCCTTCAGATTTGGATTTTTTTCTGAAACGCCAGCGGAAAGGTCAGCGGCGGTTCCTTTCCTTTCTAATTTCCCTCTGCCAAAACCTCATCTCCCTCCACCTTCCTCACCCACCTGGTCTCCGCGGCCTGCTGCCTGGCTGCGAAAGCGCCCCGCGGACAAATCGATAAGCCATCAGAGCGGGACGGCTCTCGGACTCGCTCGGCTCCTTTCTCCGGGTTTCAAAGCGTCCGCCTGAGAGGCTGCTGTCGAAGCTAACCCGCCGTCCGCCGACAACCCGTCCATCATCGTCGGGTGACCCAAAACCCGCCCCATCCTGCTGTTTTATTGAGCTACAATCAGTGTTCACAGGGTTAAACCACTTCCCGGCGCCGTCCAGATCTGGGTCACTTTTCTCCCTCTGGAGGTCAATTCTGACCTGAGTGGGAAAGTGTGGATTTGATAAAGAATTAATTCCAGTTTGACCAAACTCGTCCCAAAACCACAACCGCCAAAACCATAAATGACCCAGATGAGGACTTGGCTCATGAGCCAAGACTGATGGTTCAGTGTATGTAAAACATATTAGATACTGCTTTAGATGCCATATCAATGAGCATTATCTAGACCAGGGGTGGGCAATTGTTTTGACTCGTGGGCCACAAAGGGTTCTAAAATTTGGCATAAGGGCCGGACAAGGAGCAGATGGAAGGAGAGATTGGGTAATCAACCTCATAAACTAAAAAAATAATATGGAATTTAGAGAAAAACATGCTTTAATTTGGATTCAAATTCACATATATTAAAATAAAAACAGAAAATTTGGGAGTTTTAATTTCTAAATTTTGATTTTTGTTCTCTTTTGGGTGATCCAATGGGTTGATGTTCTTCAGAGGAAAATGTGAACTCAAAGAAATGCTGCATTTATGTGGTGTAGGAATAATCCGAAAGATCACCATCTGACTCAGAAAGGAACACACACGAACATCAGAGAAACAACATCATTCATGGGAAGAAACCAGAAATACAATGAAAATAAAACAATAATTAGGATTTTTGATTCAATGTATTTTAATTTGGAGGGCCACATTAAGTAGATTAAGGGGCCGCATGTGGCCCCCGGGCCGTAGTTTGCCCACCCCTGTTCTAGATTTTAGTGTTTCATTGTGATAGAATCAAACTGGATCATCTCGCTCCGATGTTGGTCGAATCCTGTTTGTATCGATTCGTGGACCTTGTATCGAGATGCGTATCGTATTGTGTGATAAGACACACACCTCCTGGTTTGATGGGATTAATGTAGCAAACAGGAGAAACCTGAGATTGGACTGGATTAAATTTAAAGTTAAACTAATTGTGGTTGGTAATAAAACCTGGATGTAAGACTTAAAGTTACTTTTTACTTTAAATTCACAGAAAGGAATAAATTGAAATCAATGGAACATGAGTTGATCTGTAGGTTATGTTAACCCAGTCCAAAGCAGTTTCTTTCTGCTGCTTTAGATCCATGTTTCAGAAGATAAAGCAGCTTCTCCACAACGGTTAACCACCAGAAAACTGCTGATCCAGTCAAAAAGTTCCTAAAGAAACGTCTGAATTCCAAGAATGTCCAGAACCCTCAGGAACGTTCAGCCTGACCTCGGCTAACCTGGAGGAACGACTACAGAACCAACACGTCCACACGCCTGCAGGCCTGTTCAGACACGTGCAGGAACTTCCTCCTGATGTCATCCCAGGAGCCTCCAGCCCAGACGGAAAACCGCCGGAACTGTTCCGGCTCCAACTTCCCAACCGGAGATCATTTTGGTACCAAGAGGAACCGGAGGAGGTGGTCTCTTAAAGACAAAGGGCGGAGCATCTTCCTGTGACATCATCAGGACCTCAGTAGATCAGGATGATGAAGAACGGAGGTCACAAACAGGAGAGGAAGAGAACACAAACAGAGGAGGGGTTTTAGGGACGAGCGGGATGAGTGGAAAGTTCCAGGCGTGTTTGGGTCGAGCGTGTGCTAGCAGGTCACGGCTGACATGTGAGTGCATGTGTGTTTGAACATGCGTCCTCCGGGAACTCCACCCAACCGCTCGGGTTACATGGGAGGAAGCCTCTGGTTAGTGGACGCAGCGGCCCGGTTCTGCTGGAGGCAGAACCTGCGTGTTTGAAGTGACGGCGCTCATCTGAGCGTCTATTTATACCCAGAAAAGTCTCTGCTGGAGCTGAAGCATCAAAGCGCCTTTCATCCACAGAAGCGGCTAAAAATACCAACACCTGCTTTTACGGAGCGGAGATGGAGCGCTGCGGCGAGCGACGCCGGCGTGCAGCGCCGCCGGGGCTCGACCCCGCTGTTTGCATGCTCCTTTGTCCCGGCGCCCTGGAAATTTCCTTTCACCTTTCCTCTCATTCACACTTCAACCGCCTCACGTGCGCCGGCCTCGTCTGCGCAGAGGTGTGCGGCGGAGATAAGCCAACCGCCTGCGCATGCGACCCCCGAGGCTGGAATATCAGGTCCACACGGTGCTCAAACCGTCACAGAGACCCAAAAACGTGGAGCTCACCGCATCCTCCACGCGCTTCAGCTTCTACTACCGGATCCTCAGTGTCAGTCACGACTCAAACTGCTCACGTTTGTCCCTTTGTGGCACTAAAGTTCACTGATGAGTCAAATTTAAAGAGACTTTTGGGAGAATTTGGCAATAACAGAGCGAGAGCGTGAGGAAACTACAAACACAAAAAGAGTTCTGCAACACTTGATCCACAACCTGACCGGGTCAAAGGTCCAGTTTGAAGCCAACTCTCACACAGTTCACTGCTTTTTTAAGAAGAATCTGAATCTACAATACAAAAATCCAGAGGCTATAAAATTTCCCAGAAGTCCCTGCAAAAAAGCCAGTGAGCATTTATGATCATTGCTAGTTTGGTGAAAATAGACCACAATGCATTGCGTTTGAACAATTTGTAATTTTTTTTTTTTTTTTTTTAATAAATCCTCCAAGTTTTCGTCATCAGAACGCAGCGGTTTCATTAATAGTCTTTATAAAAAGTTCACATTTTTGATGTTTTTAATTCAGAAAACTGAAACCCTTTAAGGGAGAAAGGAGGATTATGGGGCTTTTCATGTCACATCAAAGGTAGAACCAAAGAAAGATCAACAGTTGCCATTGTTAGCATGATGTTTAGCTTAGCGCCGTACGGATAAACCCCGCGGTGTGAAAGGTCAGGGTGATCCCGCGTGTGCAGATGCATCGCTTCCCCTTTGATGAACATCTAGGAAGAAAACTCATCTTAAAATGTCCTTTTTAAGTATTTCTTTGTTCTTTTCTGTTGGAAAAAGATCACATTTGTGACGTAGTAAACACGCCGGCCAGGCCACAAGCTCCCTGTTTCGAGCTCTCAGCCATCGGGTGGAAAAAGGGGGCGGAGCGACACCGCACGAACACCTCGGAGATTCATTTTTGATGAAGTCCTGCCGCTCTGCAGAGACTATGTCCCAGAAAATGACTTGATTCTGTCTCAAAACGGCATAATTAAAAGACGACTTTGACTGCAGAGGTTTTTCTGCAGCCCCGTTCCACCTTTAGAGCTTCACAGTCACGCAGGGCGCTCTCCGGGCCTCCGGGGGCAGCGTGGGGTCCCGTGTCTTGCCCAAGGGCACTTTGACACCGAGCTGTGCTGAGCAGAAACCCAGCAGTCTGCAGATCGGAGGTTTGCAGCAGCGCCACGCCCAAGGACGAGGAGGTCAGGGAACAAAATATGCAAGCGTGCGCGTTAGCTTCTGCTATAAAAGCCCGCCGGCTCCGATTCTGGCAGCGGGCGGAGCCTCAGCCCGCTCCTGCTGCTCTTACAGAAAGACTTTTCCCAGGTGGGAGCTCCCGTTAAATCAGGTAACACAGGAGGAGAGCTTCACAGAAATAGGACGCCCTGCTCCTCTGGAAGGAGCGGAGCTGCAGGTGGAGGTCTGCTGCCCCGGCCCCCCCCATTAGGACGCAGCATGTGAGGAGAGGCGTGTTTCATGTTGACACTACCAACACCGCCAACAGGATCCTTGTGATGAATACAAATGGTTAGGTAAAGGTTACGGCGGGACGTGCACAAACACGGAGAGCTCATTTGCTCACACACACAGCCCGACGGGAGGCGGGGCTTCAGCGCAAGCCCCACCCACTTCCTCCCGGCTCCACAAAGCCTCTGTGAGGCAAACATCTCCTGAAGGTGAAGGATTTTCTGCCCACGCCTCAGCTTTGTTTCAAATTACTTTGTGGCGCTTCAGTCATTTGAGAACCGGCTCCCCAGAGCGCCGCTCAAAGTCAGACTTCAATAATTAATCAGTTACCCAAATAGTCGCAATCTGACTAATTGATCGGCGGTGGCGGCGGGAGAAAGCAAACTCGTTCATCAGGCTGAGGCGATCGGGAATCGATCGACGGATTTCAGTGATTGAACCGTAAATGAGCAGAACGGAGGGGGAACTTCCTGTGTGAAGCACACGCCAACCTGGCAACGGGATTTACAGATCTGGTTCTCGATTCCAGCAGGAGTCCGGTGTGGTCCACTCACAGAAAGAGGCGGAGCTAAAGAATGCTCCATCGAGAATGTCAACAATCAGAAGTGGAATGAATTTAAAGAAGAGGACAGCAGAAAACTGTTTTTTTAGAGAATAAAAAGCCCATTTACATCTTTATCAAAGTTACATTGAAATTCCTCTAAACCATGTGACAGATGGCCACGCCCACCTCATTAACATATGCGAGTCAAAGCAGGTGCTAAACGAAGAACTAGGATTTCCGCAAAGGGAAGTTGGTTTATTTTAAAATCTAAGATTTTAAATAAAGTTTTACAACTTTGAAGAGTAATATTGTCAATAAGTATTTATAATTGCTGTTTCCATGGAAACCGGAGGTGAGCAGAAGACCTGTGCTGAGTTTAAATATTTATTAAACCTTTTCTTGTGTACCTCCTCTATCCATAATCCTTAGATCCTCCCCATAAATCCTCTTTTTTCTATGCAGAACGTAAAGAAAAAATAAAAGATTAGATTAAATTCTAGTTTCAAAGTGGTTTTAATCAACAAGTAAAACCCGAATACCCATACTCCATCATTTTCCTTCAAGTTCTGTCCCGAGCAGAAAACGGGGAGAATGAAGAACAATGAGGTCTTTGGATTTGTCCAAACGGCGTGCGGGTCGGGTCGGTTAGCCCGCATTAGCACTGTTTAGCCCTGATCAGAAAGTGGGCTAAAGGTTAAAGCTGAGCTAAACGGTTGGAGGGAAACGGCCTCAAAAGGAGCTTCAGATCCGTTTACAGGATTTTCTATAGAACTAAACAAGTCAAAAATCGATATTTTTAACAATAAATTATTCTTTTTATTTTAATTACTTTTTTATTTTACATATAGAATGCTTTATGAGCAAACTTTTCCATCAGGATGAGAAACTGAGGCTTTCATCCACAGAATCTTCAGGATTTTGTCCTTGACCTTGAAAAAAAGAAAAAAAAAAAACTGGAAATGCGGTTTTATGGAATCACATGACAGGAACATCGCCCGGGTTCACCAAAATAAAAGGTTCAATCCGTCTCCTTGATTTGCTTTTTGTTTTTTTCTTCCCGGGAAACGAGTAGGTGATGAATTAATGATTAAGACCCCCCCCCCATCACCTGACTCTGCTGTTCTGTTAGCAACAGCAACGCGTGAGAGCCTAAAAAATGGATGCACACGTGCAGGCGGCCTTGGTTACACGCCCCGTGGGGGGGGGGCTGATGAAGCCCAGAAGGATTTGGGAGGAACACCCCCCCCCACACACACACACACACACACACGAGTGAACAGGAGCGCTCAGGTCTGCAGCGTGTTACCATTTCATTAAATGAGCTTTGTGACCTTTGACCCCCCCCCATCACTGAAAGCCCCGTTAGCGTAGGCCGAGAGAGAGTCCTCGTTCCGTCTCCAGGTGGGGCTCCGTCGACAGAAGGGACAGGTGAGTCACGGCGGGGGCTCCGCTGCACTGCAGCACGGCTCGGCACGACTCACACCGACAGGAAAACGCCCCAGAAATGAAGACGACACCGAAAAACAGCAAATCTGAGCTGAGGCGCCCGCCAAAAACACCTGAACCCATCCACCCCCGGGATCTTTAAATCCCTGATATTTACACTCCAGTCTGAGGAGGCTTCATCTGTCTCAGTCGCCTTCAGAGCTCAAGGCGTGCTCATCAGTATCACGGCGGTTTGGCGTCGTTTCCTGCATCAAGTCACGAAACCAAAAAGCGATTTGACGTTTTTGACCAGATCTGTGAGCATCTAAAACTTTATTGGTTACCATGACAACGTGTTCTGTTTGGTCTACAGAGGTGGTCGGGCTGGTCGGCATCAGAATCCCTCCATCGACCTGGACGCCGTCTCCAGAGCGACTTCCTATCTGAAATTGGATCCGAGGACCCGATAGGTCCGGCGCGCAGACGGGAGGCATCGTGTTTACAGGAGGAAGCGCTGAGGGGTGCAGCAGAGCCGCTCCGGCCGTCAGACGGAGGTGTTGCTGTAACGGCCCCATAAACATCTGAAAGAAAGCCTTTGGAGTCGAGCTTATCAGCTGAAGCTTACTCGCAGTGTGAGGAATCATTAACGCGCTCGTTCGGATGTTTTTACGCTACATTATTTTTGATAAATAACACCTAAAAAGAGAAGTGATTTCAAAGCAACCCTCCAACTTCACCTTTGCTCAACACGTGCCCTCTGGACCGCCATGTGACTTCCTCTCCGGTACAGCGACTGCCTAACAGATACTCGGAACCGCAGAAAACACGGCTAATATTTTACCAGCATCTGCCCCGTGGCGGCCCGCGGCCCGTCCCAGCAGGACAGGGTGACCGACTTTAAGAGAAGCGGGTCGGGAATGACCCTTGGCATCCAGTGAATGATTACCACGGAGCTGTGCAGCAGGTCCAGTCGCAGAGCAGGAGATAAAGCTCGCTTGGGTTCATGTGAGGGAGCGCTCACCGCTGATGGTCGGTGGGAAAAACTCTGAAACAAACCGAATTACAGAGATGTTTCTTCAAGAACCTCGACGGTCTTGATTTGGTTTTCATGTTAGCATGCTAGCAGTACAACAACTACTGCAGAAAAAGACTAAAAAAGCTCAGAAAAGCTGAAACACATTACAAAATAACACAATGCAGCATTAAGTTAAAACAAAAATATTACTTTCATATTAGTTGCACAAATTCTTGCTCAAAAATGTCCACATTTTGCACAGAATATTGCACTAATTCCTCAAAAAAGTCCAGTGGATTGGCTGAAAACAATTAAATAAAGCTTAAAAAGCTGAGAAAGGAGGAACAACGATTTAAAAAAGACTGAAGATGGATAAAGAATGCTTAAAAAGAAGGCTATAAAAGATTTTAAAAGGCTACAAATGTGCTCAATAAGGCTGGACTGCTGAAAAACTATAATATATAGGCTGAAAATGACTAAATAAGCCTGAAAAAGGTTACAGAGAGCTGAAGAAGATTTTAAAAAAGGCTAAAAAAATCTTTAAAAGGCTGTGGAAGCATGAAACATGCTTAAAAAGAAGACTATAAAGGTTGAAAAAGGCTGAAAATGTGCTAAAAAAGGCTAAAGTGCTGAAATTTTTATATGTGGGCTGAAAAAGACTAAAGGCTTAAAGTCTGAAAGAGCATAACAAGGGCTAATCAAGGCTGAAAAGGGTTAAAAAAGACTAAAGGTGGATGACAAATGCCTTAAAAAGGCCTGGAAAAGCTGAAATCAGCTGAATGATGCAGAAAAGGGCAACAGAGATGAAAAAGGCTTAAAATAGAATGAAAAAGGCCTTTAAGTCGATTCAGATAAAACATGGAATCCTGAGCAGGAGCCGACTATATCTCTGTTAGACGTTTAAAATGCAGATTTATCAGATGTTGATGAAGTTCATCTGTGACTTTAACATAAATGAACAAATCTGGATGAGTTTCCTCTAAACAGAACAGCAGGTCTGCTCAGATGTTTGACTCCTGCTGAGAGTCTATGAGGTGAAGCAGAAACATCTCAACATTTCAAGAATTTCTAAGGATCTAATCAATGACTGAAGCATTGACCTACATCTCCAAACGAACACGTGCTGCTGCTCTCAGAGCAGACAGGAAGTAAATACGGCGGTTTCTGCCATGTCACGGTGACAGGAAGAAACGTTCACTTTCGTTTTCACTTGAACTCGTCCTCGCACGCGTCTTCAGGTCTGAACAGGTCAGGACTGGGAACGTCTCCCGTCTCCTCATGGCTGAGGCAACACGTCCAAACGCAGGACGGCGTCGAGGCGGGACTTTGACTCGACGTCATCGGAAAACTACGAGTGAAAGTTTTTACTCATCCAAATCCTAAAAGTGTTCATTCATGGAATCTCTACTCAAAGATCAGATTTTTTTAGTTTAAAAAAACTTCAAGTTTCAGAACGGCGCAGAAAAAGTAGAAATGACTGAAAGTCGATCTAACGTTTCACTTTAGTGGAGAATCATTGACTGTTATTGTGTGAAACGTCATTGAAGGTGTTCCGGGTCACTGCCTTTGACCTCTAGTGCACCTGGATGTGTGGACCACTGATGCATGTCAGAACAAACCAGAACCGGTTCTTCTAAACCTATAATAGTCTGGTCCATCTCAACTGTACCTCCTGGACCCATTTGGGCCCCTCAGCCTGCATGATGTGGGGATTCGGGTTGGAGTGGCAGACCCTGGACCCACCGGGGGTTCAAACCTCCCAGCTGTTCTGGAAACACGCGTGTCTCCAGAACAGCTGCAGCTGAATCCGGAGCAAAACCTCCAACCGGGACAGACCATTAACGGACCAAACGGGGGGGGTGTTTTTATGTTTGTTAAAAACTCATAAATTTATTTACAAAGTGAAACTGACAAGAAAAAAAAAACATCCTGAGAAAGGATGGATGTGAAACCAAGAAGCAGAAGAAGGGAATGAGAGAGAGAGAGAACATGACATGTGGGGAGGAAGAGGGCCGGCCCATCCTTCCTCTACGTCACGGGGACACGCCCCCTTCCCTCCCTCCCTCCACTACAACTCACATGACTGCAGCAGCCCAGTTCTGTAACATTAGTCACGAGGATGGAGTACTATAACAACCAGAGCCTGGCGCGCGCGCGCGCGCCCCCACACACAGCAGTAAATATTAACGCATTAATGCAGCCTTTGATCGGCGATCTTATCGGGAGGAACTCGAGCCGATAACATGTCCGACCGGCCTCTTATCAGCGGAGGACTTTGCAGCAGCGGGAGCCGCATGTTCTCCAGATGCATCCTCCACCTGCAGACGGGCAGCCGCGTGCGTGTCTGCCGCAGCTGATTCCAGCCCGCAGTCTCCCACCACGCGCTCCCCTAACCTGCTGAAGCCGCCAATCAGCTGGAAGAGATCGCCCCCTCCCTCCCTCCTCCCTCCTCCACGCGCAAACATCCAGAATTGTGTCACGCCGATTTGATTACCTTTAATGGTAATAAATAAAACAATCTGCGCGCGTGCGTGCGTGTGAGCGCGCGCTGTCTCTCTGTCCGTCTGTCTGCAGCATCCGAGGATTAAGTTCGCCCTTTGAGGATCCGCGCGCGCGTGCTTTCACTCCGCGCTGGTTTGGTAACGCCGTTACGCAAACTCTTACGAAAACGTTTCAATAACTTTGCCAGAACCCGCACATACAGCTGAAGTTTCCGGGTGGTCTCACGCAGCAGCAGCCCGCATTTGATAAACCCCCCGCGGCGCACGCAAGCCGCTTATCAGCGCGTGGATGAAGAAGTTTGTGCACCGCAAACAAACCCCCGAAGAGTCCAGAACCAAACCCCGCATCACAGGAGCGGGGTTCGGATCTAATCTGATCTACAGACTCTTTTTAATCCGCTGGATTAGTTCCCCGCACATGAAAACAGTCCTGCGGGTCGGTCCACGCGTCAAGCGGCACCACGTGTCCAAGTCCACGGCTGACGTTCAAACTTCCCCCAAGAATGCGTGTGAAGTTTCCAGCGCGTTCCTCTGCATACCAATAATCCTCCGCAGCGGCGGCGCCGCGCGCTCCCCCGCAGCTCCAGCCCCGCACCGCCGCCGGCGGATGACATTTCCTCCGAGACGCGTGAAAGCCCGGCGCCGCGCGGGCACGCACACACGCGTGCGGGGCCAGCCGGTGCGGAGCGCCGCGAGATGCTGCCGAGGAGCCCCGGCGACACGCTCCCATCAGCCGGCCGCCGCCGGCGCCGCGGCCCGCGACGCGCGCGGACGAAGCCCGCCGCGCGAAGCCCCGAGTCCCGCGAGCGCAGCGCGGCCGCCGCTTACCTGGCTGCAGGTGTTTTCTGTCAGATAATTGAAGACAAAGGACGAGAGTTCCTCATCTAACAGTGGAGCGCAGTCCGCCATCTTCTAGTGAATGAGGAGCCGCGGAGGCAGCGCGGAGTATAGGAGGAGG
This sequence comes from Oryzias javanicus, assembly GCA_003999625.1. Taxonomy (NCBI): domain Eukaryota; kingdom Metazoa; phylum Chordata; class Actinopteri; order Beloniformes; family Adrianichthyidae; genus Oryzias; species Oryzias javanicus. Next base: position 2,752,729 of record CM012446.1, read on the forward strand.
AGGAGGAGGCGCAGGGAGGCGCGCCGCCTGCAGGGGGCGCATCTGTTGACAAACGCAGTAAACAACACATTAAAGACATGCGGCGCTTCAAAGCGGGGTCAGCGGGGTCAGCGGGGCCCCGCAGCTGCAGCTCCTGATCAGGCTGATGCAAACAGAACCGCAGGACCCGCATACCGACAAGACAGGAGATTACATGAAGCCAGACCTAAAAATAGAACACAAACTCATCCTCACACCTCCACACTTCAGCATTTATTCCAGTAAATAAAGGAAACAGAAGAAAAACTTTTTTTTTTTTAACACTTTTGCAAACGATCAGTTTGTGACTTTGACCTCAACACTTTCTTTAATTGTGTTATTTCGTGAACATTTCAAGTCTAAACTTGTTGCTCACCTGTCGCGTTCTTTAAAAGTTCATCCTCTGGGCATCACTTTATCACCGTTTATTATCTTCTATATTTTTAGGCATTTTAGCACAAACTATAATATTTTTAAACAGTTTCTAAATTAGTTAAAATATCAAATAAATGTATTCTCACTAAGTCCACATTTATACTGTTTGATTTCACAAAATTTTAATTTAATTCCAGTTAAAAATTGGTGTCAATTTTCTGTTTACAAAGAAGATAAAATTTTGAAATTTAAGCTTAAAACTGCATTTCTTTATTCAAATCATGAATCCATTTGTGACATAGAAAATACACTGGGCGGGGTCACAAGCTCCCTGCTCCGCCCCATTTTCATGGATGCATAAATAGATCCACGAACGTCTTCGTTTTCCTGGATCAAAACTGTACGAATGGACAGCTCTGATGTTCATTACTATTTTTGTTGAGGGGCTGTCAGGTAGCAGGAGAGCTCGTAAACATTGAGCTTTTAGCAACAGGGGGCGTGGTTACTCTGAGGAAACAGTCCGGCCCACAACTCGCAGGTGAATTTCTAATGAACTCCTGCCTTTTTAAAAATAAAAATGGGACAATCATAATTAAAAGACCGCTGAGAACAAATTTATCAAAAAATATTTTTATTGGTTAATTTTGCAACTATAATACTTAAAAAAAAGAGAGATAGAAATGCTCAAAACAGTAAACTACTTGACACCTAAATTTATTTCCAGCTATGAAAAAACACCATGATTTTGCTTTTAAGTAGATGCTAAATTTATGAAATGATAGAACCAGAGTGGTCCGTTGAATACCTGCAACACCAGGAATTAAGGGCTTAAATGAATGAATATAAAGTCCAACAAACCTCCACAATTATACATTATTAGATTGAACTAAATTTAATGTTTTTGTCTGTTTGGATTCAGCAAACTTTACAATTTCTTCATGTTGTTTTCCAATAAATTAGTATTAAATAAATGTATTTTTAAATGTAATTTTTCTTTTCATAATTGACTTTTTTTTCAGCCAATTTAACTAATAAATATTTTTTAGTTTTAGTAAAGTTTTGCCTTTTTATAACAGTCAGCTTTTTATAATTTAACAGATATTTTATTGTTTTCAGCTTTACTTCTTCTCGTTCAGCTGCCTGACACTTTCTTCAGATAAGTTATGACGTACGGCGTGTCGCGTGCAGAGACGGCGTCCATCAGTCACGGGAGCTCGGGCGGTTCAAGAACAGGCCGTAACGTCGCGGGTCAGATATTTGTCGTGCAGAACGAAAAGCTATAAAAACAGCAACAGCTGTAACTGCTGAGCATCCCATACGTGGAGGGTAAAGACTCGGAGGGGGCGTGGTCACTCAATCAGAGCTGGTAGGTTTGTGCAGCAGGCCACGCCCACCGAAAAAGAAGAAAATTCAATCAAACCAGACAGAGTGACTTCCATATACAGCAGAGTATTTCTTTAAAAGTTTAAAGTTTCTTTAATATAGACATAAAAAAGCTTTGATCTGTTAATTTCTATACAAAAATGTTTGACTTTAACCTGTTTTTACTCAACTTTGATTACAAGACAGCTTAACTCTGCAGACATTTAGGTGCAAATCTTGAAATAGTTTTGCTGTTCAGACTAATTGTGTGCAGCTAAGAAGCAGGAATCCAGTTCTGGTTGAACCGTCCTCTCAGTGTGAAACTTAATTATAAGTTACTCCCGCAGGTCTCTCATGTTCTACGCTCTGTCTGTGATAATTGATGCTTTCTCCCAAAGTTTCTCGGACACTTTGGTGGCGAGCGTCTCGCTGCGGCAAACAGAGACGTCTGACAACAATCCCTTCGCTTTCTTCTGCCGCAGACGAAGGCAGAAGAGAACACGTTAGTTCAAGAACCTTGAAAGGGAGCGATTTGGTCAGTAATCCAGGAGTCGGTGAATGAAACGTCTGTCAGAGGAAAAAAAAATGAATGTTTTCAGGAAAAAAGAAAAGAGCAGTAAAACCAGAAATGTAAATTTACAAAAGTTCTCTCATGGTTGAAATTGACTTGATCTGGATCTTTTAAAAGGATAAAACTAAAATTTGACACCTCTTAATCCATCAAGAAATCACAAATTCAAGACTTTAATTTTTTCAATTCCAATAGGTCAAGTTATGACTTTAGTCGGAGTTAGCTCTAGCTAACACTCATGATGTCCCTCGTCAGCTTCCCTAGAACCAATAAAGTTCCTACCATCAACATCCCATTATTTAATTTAAATTTTACTGATTTTTTTTTTGTTTATTGACTGAAAATGCTACAGATGAATCCTCATGAAGTTGTTCCACCTGCTTTAGCCTGAATATTTAGCATGCTAATTGCATGCAAAGATTAAGTTAGCATACAACCAAACATGTTGTAACTGAGGCGTCGCTGGCATCTCATATTTTAAACTTTTCTAATGAAACAGTGGAGGAAATATCAAACTATTGTTTGAGATTACAAACGCTAAAACACTTTTTAAAAAATGCTTTGTTGAAATATTTCTTCACACAATATATAACTCAAATTAAAACTGTTTTTAACACGATCATGTAACATTTTTCTCATGACGTATAAAGAATTTAGGATTAAAATTACGTTTGATTACTTTTTCCAAATCCCGTTGAATCAGGAGCAGATGAAAACCGAAAGTTTAAAAAATCTCAAACTTATGACGCAGCTGCTGACGAATAGATCCATTAACGTCTTCATTTCCTCGTCTGAAATGGAATCCGGATAGCTCTGATATTGCTCGCTGTTTTTTTTTATGCTGATGTTAGTTTGGGGTTGTGAGGCGCTTATTGCTACCGGGAGAAAGTGTAAAACAGGTGGATGATGGGAAATTAGCCAGGCTAACCTCCACAACCCCAAAACGAATTTCTAATAAACTCTTGCCATTCTGCAGTAAATACTGAAAAACGACACAGGCTCTTTGATTTTAGCCAAAAACTAAACATTCGTAATTAAAAGACTGTTTTAAGTAAAAAAGATAGAGTTGGAGTGGGAATGAATGAATTCTACATTCATATGAAACTCTTCCTGCTTTATGTGCTAATCTTAAACTGTAGTGAAGTCATTGGCAAAGCAATAATTCATAAAAAGTTTCTCTTAACCCTTCCGCTCTCTTTGGGGTCCAGTTGACCCCACTTTTAATGTAAACAAGCCAAGGAGAGCGGAAGTTAAAGAACCTTCTGGACCAAACTGTGGATGTCAGGCCAGACTTGGTTTTCCTGAAGGCGTCACTGACCCCCCGTTGTGACTCTGCCCCCCATAATGACCTTAAAGAACGACACATCCATGTGGTTGAATCAGACAGGTAGACAGATGCATAACCTTATCAGTTATCAGCTGTACATGTGGGCCGCCTTGGAACACAAGGAGGTGTCCATTGTGATCCGGACCGACCTTTGAAAAGACCAAAGTTAAAGCGGCTGGAGAAGACCGGCAGCTCTTCTTCCCGCAAGATCTCTACGGGTTTAACAAGCACCAGTTTAGACTTTAAAGATGTGGGAAGACTGACGTCAGTGCAGGTGAAATCACTGCACACGTGAACAACACGATCCCGTCCAGCAGCTCGTCTGATGACTCCCGTGTCTGGCGGCTGCCTGAGCCTCCTAAATGATATGTTGGAGAACTCCAGCGGAGGAAGCAGAAAGAACGCGTTTTTGTCACTCCAGAGTGGTGACCTTGAAGGTCAGAGGTCATTCCAACAACAGAGTTCGTCTATGGTTTCATGTGCAATTTATCTGGTAACAGCAACATAAAGTAAAGTGGTTCCTCCACTGACGCAAAGTTTGCAATGTTTTAATTGAAGTAAAAGAATGGAGAAGTTGTTGTGACTCTCTGCTGTCCCTGTGTTTGGTCTGACTCCACTTCAGAGGTCATCATTGCTGAGATGCCAGCAAACTATTACAAGTGTTGCTCCAGTGATGTCCCCATCTAACGTTACCGCATTTTAGTGGCTCTACATTTTGGGCCTGCAGTCAACCCCCTGACCCAGAAAAAGAGCCGGTCAGGTTAACCTTCAACTTGTAAATGGCTTTAACCTGGTAAACGATCCTGGGGACCTATGAAGGAGCTCAGCCGCAGGACCTCCAAATGTTGACTGTGTTTGAAAGAGCAGGAGACACTGAAAGGCTGACAAACACATCCCAGTCTAAAGAAAACTCCTCTGAAGAAGAACGAGTGTCCGGATGAAGGCGTTTCTCTGCAGCTTCCACAACATTTAAGTTGATATAATTAAATAGATACCATTTAAAATTCACTTTACATTTGAATAAACCTCATAGTGCTGCAGAACCCTTTTTGAATTAAATGTTTACAGTGAGGAATGTGATCACATGATCTGAGGTCAGCCAGTCACCAAGCTGTGCAGCAGCGTCTCAGGTGGCAACACAAACAGGTTCAGGGTTCAATTTCCTCTCAGGGTTTTAGGAAGTATAGCTGTTGTGAGTTTATGTATAACAATCATGTACGGTAAAGAAAGAATAAAACAATTTTTATCTTTGCATTATTCTGAAAAGCCAGTTTTTACTGTATTTTCCTCGTTTATCGTGGGAGTAACGTTCTTAAAATAACCCACAACAGGTGAAATCTGCCAAGTAGGATTGTAATGCTGTGTTCACACCAGACGTGTGCATCAAGTCTCAATGTAAGGTCAATGTGCAGACGCGACCAGAGGTTCTTCGGCGCAATCGGGGTGTCGGACGCAATCAGGGACTCAGTTGTTGGAGCGATTCGCCCAAAGGGTAGAAATAAAGATCCAACATGGCCGCTCAATGCGAGGATTCTTGTCTTGAACTTTCATTCATTTTCTTAACCCCCCAGGGCCGCGGGGTTGACGGAGACTGTCCCAGTTACTGTTGGAGAAGGCAAGGGACATCCTGGACAGGTCGGCAGCCTGTCGCAGAGCACATGGAGCTGCAGCGACCGCTACGCTAGCCAGCCACCCGGTGGACAGCGTAGCGAGCTGCCCCGCCCAGGCTTTGGCAGAATTAGCCCTGACTAACCACTCTGCCGGTGGTTGGCTGCCCGGGAGATGGAGAGCAGCCACGGGTACCATCATAGCAGAGGCAATTGGTCCAGCTCCATGGTCTTACGATGTTTTTCTTATTTTCATCAAGACAATAATAAAAAAGATCCTCCAGTTTTATTCGTATTTTTTCCCCTTCACGTTAATGCTCAAACTGAGCCACAGATAGATAGAAGTAAGATGTAAAATAGCAGTCAGGAGTGAAGTACACCGATAGGTTTTGCTCATCTTTGCACCATGAAGACCTTCAGATATCCCAGTGAAACCAGAGGCTCTTTTAGAAAGGCTTCTTCATAATAATATTAATGGATTGGATTTATCTGCGGTTTTCCAGACGCTCAAAGCGCTTTCATTGAATATTCATTATTCATTCTTTCCTCATTCATACTTGGTGATGGTGAGCTATTGATGTAGCCACAGCTACCCTGGAGCAGTCTGACCGAGGCGTGGCCCCTCTGACCACCACCGGGACATTCATACGCATTTTCACTACCGTAGGGCCACACTGGAGGCAAGGAGGGTGAAGTGCCTTGCCAAAGGACACAATGACAGTTGGCTGGCAGGAGCCGTTGGCCGACCTGCTCAACCATCTCAGCCACTGCCGCCCAAACACTTGCAGAAAATTGATGGAACCTTTTTTTTTTTATTTATTTTTTACAGCTTAAGTTTGTGTATTTTGGGGACATCATTTCTTGGACTGGTAGATGGTGGATCCATGGATAGACTGAACAAAACTCACCTTATTTTATCCCGTCCAACTCTCCATTTTTGGACTGTTGTCGAGTTGGGCCGAAGCACCTCCCGTTGATGTGTTCGACCTACATCTGATGGTCTGTCGGGTCTCTGAATGAACAGGCTGCTGATGGGAGGCATCTGTGTCATAGTCTTAACTAGAATCATTAACAAGATATCAGACCCAAAGAACAAAAAAGCCACTATAGGTTTGAGTTAATGCCAAGTCATTTTAGGCCGATAAGGAAAAGACAGAAAGAGCAGAGAAATATCCAGTCATGTAAGAAGAACATTCCAAATATAACCATCCAGGACATGGGAGTGTGTTGGTGCATTCTACACCCCCAAAGGCCGCCGCCGGTCACTCCATGAGGAACCTGTTATGTAGGATGTCACAACATGTTCTCCCTGCACAGGTGGATTAGGTTTCCTCCTCCTGACCACCGAACCAGGAAGCAGCAACTTCCACGTTAACCCTTTAACCGTCCACTCAATGGAACAGTAGAGCACATTTTCAAACCTTGGATTGTGTGTATTATAAAGCAATAAATGCATTTTTAATTGATTTTTTTTTTCTTGGGGGGGTAAAACTCTCCGTAACCAAAAGGTTTTGTTTACTGAGCAAAGCCAGGCTCTGATTGTACCAGCCTGCAAAACTGTGAGGAGAACATTTTGTTCCATTTTCCTTCAAACTTTAAATAGACTGAGAAGATGTCAAGCCGATATACTAAAGTTAGCAAAGCTGCCACGGTGCCAGCAGAGCTGCAAGGTGACACGCAGAAAGCAGGAAAATCACAGTAAAAACTGAACATTTAGGTCCAAGAAATAGATTCCTATTAATCTACAACCACAGATTAAGAGAATGAACGATCAACTACAGATTATAAATTGGAGTTTCTTTGAATCCATCTTGCCTTTATAGCAATCAGCTACCATGTCCCCCAAGTTGAATCCTGTATGTTTCCTTTCTGAAAGGACTTTACAAATGAAGAGCATTCTGATTCATGGCAGAATTTAATACCAGCCGGGATTAATCACTCGTAACAGAGGAATTTCATTACTTGGTCGACCAATCTAGTGAGGAGCAGCAGAGGAAAAAGTGAAGAAGCCGAGTCAGTAATTCATCCCGTGTGGCGGCGGCCTCTGCTTGCTCGTGGCATCTTCTTGGTCACCTCCCTCCCCCGGCGGCTCACGGGCCGACCTTGACACAGCCGTGCTGACAGATCATGTACCTACTTAGCAGTCTATGCAAACACGTTCATGATTCTGTGGGTCTCCACCTCGGCAGAGGCTATTTTTCTTGTCGGTGAGAGTTACTGGAGCGTGAAAGGTCCTGTTGTGATTGAACGACTCTTCTTTTGTACTTATGTAGAGGTAGTTTAATGCAGTTAACACACACAAGAAAGCCCATAAATCTGACCTGTTGTTAACTGAATTTGTTTTTGATTCCCCTCATTTTGCTGCATGTAACCATGGCAACAGGCAAGGATGAACCAGAGAGTCACAAGTCCCAAGTTTTTCTGTTTGAGTCCTAAATCAAGTTCTGAAAGACGACGGAAGTCGTTTTCTGAGTTTTGATTTCAAAGGAAAAAAGATCTGAACTAAATCCCAAGCACAGACTAGAACAGGGGTGGGCAAACGCTGGCCCGCCTCCACGTTTAGTACGGCCCACTATATAAGAGATGCATTAAGATTCCATATTAATTTTTTTCTCTTATAAGGAGGATTACCAAAAATCTGCTCCTGGTCCGGCCCTTCAATCAAATTTTAGAAGCCTTCATGGCTCACGAGTCGAAAAGCTTGCATATCCGTGGACCAGAATGTGTTGAAGTAAAATTTCAAATCAAAAACAGAATCACGTGTCAAGTAAAATAAGAAAGTACTTGTTAGATTGAACCACAAACTATCTGGGAACTGGCGTGAGTAAGAGTGACATCAACTGTAGAAAATAGTTTACTTCCAGCTCCAACCAAATCCAGTCATTTTTTCATAGTTGAAGCCAGTACGCAGTGATTGGTCCAAGTGGGTCCGAGTCATCATTTCTATGGCAACCACTATCACCAATCAGGAGTGAACTTATTGGAGGGAGACCCTCATCACCCGAAAGCAGGCTGTTCGAAATCTTTCAGACATTTTTAAACGTTGGATGTGGAGGCCAGCAGGCTCCGCCTACTTTTATTGAGGTATCTGATTGATTAGATTATAACTTGACCTTCCACAACTGAAAAATATGAGAAAGGATTAATTGTTAATAAAATTCATCAGATAAAGAATAGTTATTCTGATCAATAGAATGACTGAGCAACAGCTGGGATTTTTGGCTTCTTGGAGCCACTTCCTGTTTGGAACGCCAGGAGGGAGGAGTCACTCGGTCAAGTTCTTATATACATTCAATGATGACACTGAATGACCTGTATTTTATTATTTTGAACAACTTCAAAACTAAAAATGTGTGTTTAGTAATTATATTTTGAAAACTTAAATCCTACGCAGACATTTTTTAATAGAAATTTCTCATTATTGATATTATTTCCATTATCTTCTTTTCTTGGGGCTTATTGTTTGACATTTTAAGCTACAGAAACAGGAAGTGACACGTACAGGTTGCGTCTGATTGGACATCTGCTAAGTGGCGACCTGCAGGTTTCTGGCAGCAGGGTTCTCTCATCTGGCTTCATGTTTATCCTTGATGTGATTTATGACAGAAGGTATTTGATGATCTGGAGTCGGAGGCGGGCTCCCGGTTTCTGCTGCAGCATCACAGCCAAGGAAACTTCAAACGCTGTGGAAGTGGAGAAACGCTGCAGTGACAATTTATGGAGGGATTTCCTCGCACAGCAACCATCAAAGGCAGAAGATGCACCCACGGCCCAAAAGACATTTCCATTTGTATCTCTGAGCGCGCGCTCTGTTAGTGCTCTGTGCAGTCAGTCATTAAAAAGCGCCCTACACAAAGGCAGGACCTAAAAACACAACATTCTAAATTAGTAAACTTATTTTTGAATGGAAAGAATTCAGTTAGAGATTGAAGTTCAGGTCTGTTTTCACACCAACCGTGAAAAGTCTTCTCGACATTAAAGATGGCGTCATCTTCCACCACCCACTCCTCCGTCATGGTTTCCTTCTCTCTTCCTCTAAACTAAGATCCTCTTTGTAGAATGAAAAACAAACTTATCTCAGAAGTTAAATAAATGCATTGGAGGCGGCGCGTTCTCTCATCTCACTGATTGATGTCTGGTTAATATTGAGTCAGGGATGCGTTTCCTTTGCCAAAAGCTTGAGACAGAAGAACGTGACAAATGTTGAAATGTGCGCACAAAGACTGAACACACCCACACATGCAAACAAAACTCCAGGATCTTCTGCTGGATTCACAAATCAACATATTTTCTGGTATTTGGCCTGTAGCTACCACATTTGAAGGAGAATAGTCAAGAAAACACCACATCTTTGAGAATTATGGTTTACCAACATACAGGCTGAAGGAGAACTTCAGGTGATCTGACAAAAATGGTGGCATCGATTCAACAGGGTACTGGAAAGATTCCTCAGAGTGTTTGGTCCATATTGACATGATAGTCTCACGCAGTTGCTGCTGATTTGTCGACTGTACATCTACGATCCTAACCTCCTGTTCCAACACATCCCAAAGGTTCTATTGGGTTCTGGTGACTGTGGAGGTCATTAGAGTCCAGTGAACTCATCGTCTAAGATGATTCCAGCTCTATGACATGGAGCCTTATCCTGTTGGAAGTAGCATCAGAGGACAATACACTGTGGTCATTTCTCAACATTTCCTGAGTATGTATTTGGATTATGTCAATTAAGATTCATCTGGATGGAAATATTCAGGAAAAATAAACTAAAAAAAAAAAATGAGGGAACTGAAATGAAAAAAAAATTGAGTTTTTGTCAGATTAATTGTCCATTCACAAGTTGCTCTGGAGGAAAATTTGGAGTCCAGATCATCAGTGGAACATCCTTTGCTCCTCAGGCGATTCTCAAATGTTTCTGCTTTGTGGTTCCCTTTACTGGATCTTGTAGATTCCATGAAAGCGTAGACATGTTCTGTAATATGTACCTGCAACCAGGTAGAAGTTTAATACCAAAGTCCATGTGCTGGGATGTTTCCCAGCAGAACCCAAAACATTCCACTGGGTAACGGGTTTCTTCTTCCCTTCATGGATCCTGGCGCCATCCATCTTCCAGATATGCCATAAACAACCACCCAGTTCTGGGGTTTGTGTTTGCTGTGGGCTTTTTTGAGGTCCACTAGGGTCAGCGTGGGCTGCCAGAAAGCTCTTTGTGGTGTCACCCAAAACCCAACAAACTTTGGCCCCAACTCTGAGTTTTTCGCAGTTTAAGTCACAAAAGATGTGTCTGTTGGTTTGGACTGCCCTTTATTTGTATTGTGCTGTTTGCTGTTTTTTTAATCTTGAAGGATCCAGATTGTGAACATTAGAAAAGAGCTGGAAATTCTCCATGATCCAGTCAACAGGTCTTCCATCCTGATGCCTTTACTGACCCTCATTACCAGGCTTCTTCATCATGAGCTTTGAAAAATAAAGTCCAGAATAGAAGGTCATGGTTAGATAAACTGCTTTTCCCATTTCCTCTGCATCCAACATCAACACTGTCGACATGAAGTTTCTCTTTTTGTCTGAAATGTTCCCCCACTGACCAGAATCACGTGAGTAGATAATCGGCCTTCTTCGTTTGTCAGAGGTCATAGTGCCATGTCAGATGCCGGATTCATCCATGCAGTGACATCAGAGTTTTTGATGCTTTGTCGCTTAAAGTCTTCCTCATCCACACATACATTACATAATTCTAGAAACTTACAGATTTTTGATGCCAGAATTTCCAGGGGTTTCCTACAATCAGAGGGACGTTCAAAGACAAACAGAGCTTTCTGGGTTTTTCTGCATCAAATAAACAGACCATCGTTTTCTCGCCGTCTCCTCTCTTGTCTGTTCTAATGTAATTTTGCTCTTCATCTCATTAAATGTTTCATTCATGTTCTTCTCTGCCCTCTTTCATCTGGCAGTTCTCTCTCTGGTCCCATAGGGTGCTGTTCCCTCACACTACGCAGCTGTGATAACAATGCAATTAAATTTACACCAAAACAGCATCATGCTCTTGTTGCAGCCGACTGCGGTGATCCATGAAAGTCTGCAAAGCCGAGGAGCCTCCGTCTGCAGCTGACCTTCAGTCTGTGGAGCAAGATTTGATTGTGTTTACCACAATGTGAAAAAGAAACTCTGTGTTGCAGCAACGCTGAGTTAAAGTCTGTCAACAGAAAATAACCACAGTTTTCTTATTGATCGGATTTGCCATCAATGAAACTTGTTTGCAGTTATCAATCGGTGCCATGGCCTATTTAATAGACCAGTCATACAGGACTCTAATCGATCAGTAGGAAGAGGGGGCCAGTTCAGCCCCCGCTGAGAGAAATCAATGAAGCTCACAGAGTTTTACATTTATCATAGAAAGTTTAGTTGTGTTTACAAGCAGCACATGAATCCATCCATCCTTTCACGAAAAAATGACCCCGGGGACTCAGGCCAGTTATCAAAGGAATGAGGTTTTTTTTTTTTTTTTTTGGAGTGTGTATTCAGACTGTACACATTTTTTACACTTAAAGTGAACTAGAGTTTGTTTCCCTCGATGATTCGGAACAAATTTTCAGTCTGAATACATGCAACCAGGAATCACTCTCTGACCCATCTTCCAAGGTGGTCTCAGTTCATTTTCAATCGGACTGTGCTCCGGTTCGGTCTGAGATTCCTCAGTCTGAATTCTTTCAAACTCAGAAATATCCCGAGAAGGATTCCAAACTGTGGGGACCTCCATTATTTCCACTTCTTATTGTTTTGTTCTGCCCTTATAATTCCTGGCCAATGAGTGAACAGATCTTTAGTCACGTTGTTTTGTTTACAATCTTTGTTCCGGAACAGGAAAATCCCCTCGATGGCAGTCGGAATACAGAACAAACGGATTCAGGATTCAATCTGAAACAAATGAAGTGGACTTGATCCAGATCAATGGACTTTTCCAGTCTGAAAACATTCTAGTCTACTCAACCATCTGTGACTATTCATACTGTCACTGAACCGCACCAGTTCTCACTCACAGCTTTTTAAGGGCGGTAAGAGTTGGCGATGGTAAGAGTTGCTAATATTTTGGACTTTGTGAAAAACTTCATCCTTTTGCAAAGATGAGTAAAGTCCAAACACAAACCTTTAATTTAACTGAACAGTTTTAAAAAAGGACTTAGTTTTTCTCTGTTTCCTAAAGAAGACAAGTTGAACAATAAGGTGAGCATTTCCCTTCTAAAAGTTATCAAACGCCAGCATTCTGTGGAGCTGAAAGCATCCCAGCTGTCTGGACCACCCACTGAAGGCTTTTTATACTAAATGAAGGCTTATTATATTTGTATACCATGTATACATGAAGGTATTTTTAATACTATTATAGTATGTTACACTTTTATACCTCCCCAAGAAAGTCTATGCTAGAGAGGAGAGTCCGTCCAATAGCCGAACCTCAGATCCAAGAACAACAGTGCGGTTTCCGTCCCGGCTGTGGAACAGTGGACCAGGTCTACACCCTCTTCAGGTGCTGGAGGGTTCGTGGGGGTTCGCCATCCAGTCCATGTGCGTTTTGTGGATTTGGAGAAGGCGTTCGACCGCCTTCCCCGTGGTGTCCTGTGGAGGGTGTTCTGGGAGTATGGGGTCAGGGGAGCCTACCGAAGGCTGTTCAGTCTCTGTATGAGCTTGGTTCAAGTAGTCTGCAGTGAGTCAGACCTGTTGGACTCCAGCAGGGCTGCCCTCTATCCCCGGTTCTGTTCATAGTCTTTATGGACAGAATTTCTAGGCACAGCCAGGGCCTGGAGGGGATCTGGTTTGGGGACCACGGGATTTGCTCTTTGCAGATGATGTTCTGTTGGCTTCATCAGGCCAGGTCCTCCAGCATGTATTGGGAATGGTTTGCAGCAGAGTGTGAAGCGGCTGGGTTGAGGGTTGGCACCGCTAAGTCTGAGGCCATGGTTCTGGACCGGAGAAAAGCAGTTTGCCCCATCTCGGTGGGTGGAGTGCTCCTGCCTCAAATGGAGAAGTATAAATATCTTGGGGTCTTGTTCAAAAGTGAGGAAAGATTGGAGCGTGAGATTGACAGGCGCATGGGAGCGGCGTCCGCCATTTTGCGGTTGCTGCACCGGTCCATTGTGGTGAAACAAGAGCTGAGCCAGAAAACAAAGCTCTCAATTGCTTGACGTTTGTTCTAGTCCTCACCTATGGTCATGAGCTCTGGGTCATGACCGAAAGAACCAGATCCCGCTACAAGCAGCTAAAATGAGTTTTCTCCAGAGGGTGGCTGGGCGCTTCCTTAGAGATATGGTGAGAAGCTCGGTCACCCGGAGAGAGCTCGCGACCCGGTCCTGAATGAGAGGAAGATGAATGGATGCATTGTTACATTAACCCACATGGAGCCCCAGACCAGTTAAAACCAGTCAGGAGAGGCTTCTACGATCTAATAAACACTTTTTCATCAGAAACCAAAGCTGTAAACTATCTTACCGGAAGGAGCAGGAACATGGACTCTGACCACTCAAGAAGTAAGTTTGGTGACTGTTGAGGTATGAAGGACCATGGGGGGTTTCTCCTGTCCTGACAAACATTGGCCTGGGGCCACGCATGACCCGCCTCAAAGATTATATTTGTGGAATCCATTTTACAGAGTTTTGTCTTTGCATGGTGGAGATCCAGAGTATTCTGTGCGACTCTGATCCAACTTTTTACTAAAAGGACTAAAGTTCATTTGAGTTTTGTGATCACTCTCCTCCTCATCAACGAACACGCCAGAGGTTGGACGGAGCTTCCTCACGCCAGTTCACAGGTTTTTCGCTTTGTCAAATAGATTTTTTTTATATGAATTACATTTTGACAATATTACTTGAAAAAGCAGAAATTATCTTTAAATTTAATGACATTTATGAGACAATGATTATCATGCTTAGATGTAGAGCTTTCAGTTGAATATTTAAGTTTCTGATTAACTCCAATTTTGCAATTGTTAACAAATTCAAGTAGGAGATGAGGAGAAGAATCTCCATCCTTTTATTTCTTGCAGACCCCCCCCCCCTATAATCCTATTTTCTGCCTCACCACCTCCTTCATGATTGGCTCTCATCTTCCATCATTAACCCGTTTTCTCCATCACATCTTTTTACTGCTACATGCTGCACTCTTCCATTATTCCACTTGTTTTCTTGTTTTATTTGCTCCCAAATCCTCTCTAAAATATAAATCATTCTGGTATCATTTCTGCTCCCCCATCCCCATCTGTTGAACACCCCCATCCTTTCTTCCTCATCCTCAGTCGCCTTCAGTCCACCCCAGGAGTGCGAACATATGACACTGCAAAGATCGGTCAATTAGGAGGGAATAAAACACACTCCAACGGAGCAGATTGGAGCTCCTGCAGTGGACTGCGGGTGAAACGACATCGCAAATCTTCCTCAGCCGAGTGGCTTTTAATTCAAGTTGAAAACAGCCAAAGTGATCAGAAGTGGGGATGGGGATGTCACGCACCAGTGGCAGTGAAACGTCCAGCTCGATCCGTCTTTAGGCTAACATTTTCCAAGCTCCCATGAGCAGAATAGTACATCCCGGATCATAAGATCAATGTTTCTTAAACAACTGCAGAAAAAAAGAAAAACAACTTTCTTGAGCTTGAACAGCAAAGCTGAAGTCAGAAAACTTCCTGTTTGTTCTCTAACCTTTAACGGGAAAACTTGAGAATTCCAGTTGGCACCAAATACCAAAAAAACATGAACAGTTGCAGCTTGCACTACATGTTCTTCCATTCTTTCCTTACGTAATTTCCATCATTTTGCATTGCCTGTAACACGGAGAGGGTTCGGCGTCTTAAGTTGGAGGCAGTCACTCAGACTTGGCATCAAACGTGAGTCCTCTCGTGTTTCAACAAGGTATCAAGTTCTGAAGAGAACCATCCGGAAATGTAAGTTTGACTTACCTTGGAATGAATACCAAGCGTTGTTTGATGAGGTTGAAAATCAGAACAGTAGACAAATGAACTCGACAAGCTCCTGCAAATGTTTACTGAGACCATTAAATGACTGTGAACCTGCAAAAGTCCATTAAAAGTTTTCTCATTTGAATTGGATTGCAGTAAAACAACAGTTTCTGTGCATCAGAGAATGAAGCGTCTTCTGCAGTGTTGAAAACAGCTGGTCATTAGCATGAAAGGCTTCAGTTCCTGACAGGGATGATCTCAGGTCATCGTTTTTGCTCTTTTTGGGTCGATGAATGCGTTCGCCGAGGGTTCCTTCTTTCTTTACAGTTGGTGTTAGCAGCCGGTGTTGGCATTCGCCCACATGGTGAATCTGATTACTTGTGGATGTGTTCAGCTTTAGACAGACTCAAGTCTGAGGCTTTTCTCGGTAAATGGAGATTGAATTTTAAAGGTTTATGGTTCATGTCCAACAGTACAGAGAATCCATCTGCAGAATGGTTCAGAAAAACGGACTAAATATAAACCATCTGCATCCATAACACAGTCTCTTTTTGAAAGCCACTGAACGAACTCTTCTTTTTTATCTTATCTGTACAGTCAGAAAGGACCAATTTGTGGAAATTGACTGGTATTGATTCAAAAAACCACCCAGTAAGTTACATTTTTAAGCAAGGAAAACGGTTTTAAAAAAGTCGCCAGTGTGGATATGAAGGCGTTACTGAAGGAAATGTGTGAGCGGCAGACAGAAGCCACTGGCGGAGTCACAGATGTGAGAGGTGTGCTGAGGTTGATGAACAACAAATGATGCATAAATAACAGATGTGCAGAATACAGCCACACATAAATACAGCTCAAGGAGAATGGAATAACATGAAGTAGACTTTAACATGTAGTCTATGATTCTGTGTGATCGTATATCCTAATTTAAGCCTCGTGCATCATTTACATGTGTTTGGATGTTTATTTATGGATATGCATGTGTGCCTGTTAGTGCCGTCACTATTATTTCAGTAGTTGATTAGTCAATGATTATTATTTATGTATGATGTGAAATATTTTTGGTGGAAGGTGAAAGTGCTGGTCCTCAGTCTGTGGAGGTTGTACCACGTATGGGACTGCTATTGCTCAGCATACGGTGCGTTCACAGACACTGACATTTTACATGTATAGTTCATGAATTTGGACCAGAGACGTAATCGAGACGATGTGGACCAGGCTCCTCGTGCAACCAAGTGAGACACAGCGCGGATGGACCAGTATAAATCCAGCGTTATATGTGAGTGAATAGAGAGAATCTGACAATAAAACCCTCTGGGGTTCATTTGTGAATGAGAATTTAAATCAAGTTTAAGCTAAAAGTTCATTTAAATGATGTGCATTACCATTTCAATGGTTTGCATATTTTTCCAGATATCTCTCCAACTAGCGTTGAACATATGACGTGAGCGTGGTTGAGTAGATACTTTATTACAGACTCAATGTCAATTTACCTCAAGAGACAACAGATAAAAGACTCAAAAATATAAATAAATTTAAAAAACACACTTATAATAATACGAGTATAAAAACCAATAAAAACAATGACATAAAATTAACAATTGTTGTAAAATTAAACAAAAAAAAACAATAGCAGACTTATTAATACATAAATAAAACAACAGTACAGTGAATTAGATATTATGGTAAAAAAAATCCTTATTTTATCTACGGTTTTTTGAAAACACGAGCACTAGAGTTCCTTTTTAAGTGCACATGTGGTGCCAATGTTGAAAACACTAATACTGTATTTATGGAGAGTTAAATGCTGACAGACAAACCAATAAGACCAAATCCAGAGAACAAATGCAGGGGAATAAATAATCCAGTTTGCCATCATCTCTGCATAAGATTAAAAGAAAATCTGACTCGCATGCAGCCAGGTGGCCCGTTTGGAGCCACGTCTGTGCGAACCAAACCAACGTTCACGTTCAAAAACGCTAAAAAGACACAACATGCAAACACCTGCACAGTATCTAGAAACTTGAGAACATCTACGAGGGCTAAGATAAAGATGAGAATATTTTTAGCTCTGCATGATTTATAATCTCTGCAGAGGCTTATGCTGTTTACATTCAACACCGTGATTACACACAGCGCCACATCTGTCAGCACAGCACCCACTCGCACACAAAGACGTTACCTCAGTCTCTGGAGTAAATCAATGGTATGTGTGTATCGATCAACCCAGATTGTTTAATGATATCTGTAAAAACGGAGGTTAAACAACGCGGCCAGCAGCAGCAGCAGCAGAGCAACGGCGCTCTGCATCTGCCCTACCGTGACACAGAGGCTTAAGATGCAATGCATTTATCCTCGTCATCATAGCGCCGCGTATCACCAAATGTCAGCCCCCCCCCGCGTGCCAACCTCTAAGCGTGATGCACAAGACAGCAGAATGAGGGGCAGATGGAAAAGCCCTCTGTGCAGTAATTTCAAGGCTGGACAGGAAGCCAGAGACGGAAGTGACATTATTTCCATTGAGTTTCACTTTCGACCAATTCCAGCGACCGTAAAACCACTGAGGCAAAATATAAGATCTCATAAAAGTTCAATCGCGCAAACTAAAAGGGGAGAAAACTCGTCAAGGGTCAACAAATCAGCCGTGAAACCTTGAATCCAGGTCATGGTCACAAGACGAGAAGCATTCAGAACATACTTTAACACAATCATCATACAGCAGTGCTGTTTGACATCTCCAACAAATCCTTGCTTATAAAATACCTCGTTTCCACTGAGCGGTCCAGACCAGACTGGACCGGTATTTTTCCATTGTAAAATAGACCCATTAGGCCGCACCGACCGATTCGTACCATTTTTGGTTCCCTGTTGGTCAAAGGTCCATAGGAAAGCACAGCTTCAGTCATTACGTGTAAAGGTTTTACGACAACAGCAAGCGCCTGACCAACACTTTTCCTGACTCAAGATCCAAAATGTTGTCCTCTTTTTGGCTCTTTTTGAATATTCAATTCTTTGCAATCAGTTTCTCCCCCCCATCCCCCCTTATTCAAGGGGGTTAGGAACCGGTGACGCACCGAATCTGTAAAAATGGAGAGTTGCTATGGTTGTCCCATTATGACATCATTGATCTACACACTGCATATATGCCTTGATGGTACTATATCAATGGAAAAAGTTGGTTAAATTGCCCAGACTTTTCTAAACCGGGTAGGAGCGCTCAGTGAAAACAAGACATAACTCAATGCCTACACTTCTACACGTATGACGGACTGTTAGCCTGCTGGATTAATCCAATGCTAATTCTTTAAGTTTTAAGAGACAACGTTTTTGATGATTTTCATGATTGATTCATCGTTTTATTGTGAGAAATAGTATTACTGCATATTTGGTGGTTTTAGTTAGCCTGCTTAATAATTTAAGTCTTAGGCCAAATCAGAATTCTCTCTCTATTTCTAGGGCTTCTCCCGACCCCAAAATGTATCCCCCAAACGGAGAACTATTGAAAAATAATGTCTTCTAACTCAGAAGTCACTCCCACTCGATGACATCATCAAAAGCCGCTAGATATCCATATTAGCGCGTAGCTGCCAGTGCTTTTATAACTTTGGAAAGGTGGTGCTAAAACTTGTGTGCTTCAGAGGACACCAATGTAAAGAAATGCATTTCTTCTCCGTAACAGCTCAACATGGAGCACCCTCGTGGCGGAGGGTTACAGAGTCCTCCATCACGTTGGGTTTCTTCTTCAAATATCTATTTTGGACACCCCACGTATTCGTACAGCTCACATAAGTGACATGAACTCATGACGTAGGGTGCCCGTATGCCACGCTCTAGTTCTTAGCTAGTAAGGTGTGCATGTGATACGCATGTGGCTGGAGAACGTCAGCCAGACGACCACATAAACTACACTCTGACACATTTTGTGCAGTTTTTCCTGTATCAACAAATACTCTGCTTGTATTTTTGCTGGATGTAGTCTTGAAACACTAAAACTTTAGTTTGTTTGCTTTGGAACACGAGATAATAAAAAAGCTTTGTGACCGACTCTGGAGAAGTGTTCCAGACATGTCCACCGGGGGCAGACCCCAGGGCACCCCATGACACTGGAATAGTCTGGGAAAGCCTTGGGATTTCCCCCAGAACATCTATCCTTAGATTGGGTGGGGGGATGGATGGATGGATGGATGACTTTGCTACATTTTATTAGATTTTCTGGTAGGTTGTCAATAAATTTGAACTTGTTTGCTCGTTTTTTAAGGAAATTACTTGACTAGCTTATTTCTTTTAGTTTGTGAGGATGTATCGCAGTTGTTCAAGTATTTTTACAAACTGGAAGTATTTTTCTATTCATCTGTTTGCAAGTTTTTGCCGTTAAATAAACAACTGTTAGCCGACTTTACATTCTTGTAGAAGCTTTTAAAGAAAACCTCGTTTCAGTCTTTGATTCACAGCCTAGTAACACAAAAATAACAACATGTTAAACGTGATCACGTCTGACTAACGTGATCCATGTCCAGCTGAGACCCAAGATGTAACGATAGAATTATTAAACTCTTATCCTGCTATGATGCCCATAAATATAAAGGATTTGTTAAATTTTAAAGGGGAGAAGCCCTCTTGTACATTAACAAGTGTGTCAGCAGGAGATGTAACGCTGCCGAGGCTGTGAGCCGCTCTGATTGGCCGAGCCTCTCTTGTATCCGAGTGCAGAGAAGCAGAGTGAGGAAGAGGAGGAGGGAGAGCTGACACTGGCGGCCAACACGTGCTGCTTTGTCACATGACTTTCAGCTCTGAGGCCCTTTCCCTCGCCTCCCTCACCCTTTTTCCACGCTCTCCTTTCTGCTCCGCTCCATTTTCTTCATCCATCCTCCTCTCCCTCTTTCTTTATTGCCTAATGTCGCACTCCCCTCCTCTTCCTCTGTCCTTCCTCTTCAGGCGCTTGCTCTTTAGCCTTTAATTTCTTTCCTGCACTCTCAGTTTTTCATCACAAATAAGATGCATAGCGTCGACTTCAGGACAATAATATGACAGAAGGAAAATGCGACTGGGACGCATTCATCAGCACACCGACTCGCATCTTTGAAGCGCATTATTCTCTTTCTCTGTTTGAGTAATTTCTCATTTGAATGTAACATAAATCCTTTGAGGTTTCCCTCCGTCTCCCCTCTCCTCCCCTCCTCTACGCGGCATTCGCTCATCCCGGTTCAGTCACTTAATCTGCTTGGCAGTTGAGTTTACTGACCCTTACTGCGGTGACCCCGCTGGCTGCCCACTTTGATAGAAGAGCGCACTTCTCACAGACCTGCAGGACATGCTGCACTCTTCTGTGGGAGGAAATTCAAATCATCATCTAAGATCAAAACACGAACGCTCGGCTCAGCTGCTGAGTGAAGTGCAGCACAAATCAGATGTTGTGCATTCTCTTTGAATCATGATGAATCCTTAGAACTAATGACTCCATCCAAACTTGTGTGATCACATTTGAAAGATGAAATCATGAACTGATTTGTGTGTTTAGGATCATTAAACAACACATAAAAACTAGCAGTATGCATCATCACAAAAATCTTTTTTTTTTTTGTGACGAGTAATGTGTAAAAAAATGCTTTTTTAAAATAAAAAATGAGTATTACTTACAAACGAGAATGCAACTGAAGTTCAGTTTTCATCTGATAAAAAGATTTCAATGTTCTTCTGATGAAAACAAAGGAAGTCCACGGGAATCGGAACTAAAAAGAATGCTAAAGTTGCCTTTTATTCACTTTCTAATCAACATTTGAGGGGAAAGTTAAGGAAAAATGTGTTAGATTTAAAAGAACTATTGAATGTATATGAAAACTGGACCGAGTGACCTCTACCCCCCTGACATTTCAAACAGGAAGTGGCTCCAAGAATCCAAAATCCCATACATTTCTATCGAGAAAGGAACAGCCGTTAGTCATTCTTGTTCTGATATCTTTTTTCAACATCTTCTAGATAATTTTCACTCTTTTTAAAAAATTTTCTGTAGTTCAAGTTATAAACTGACCAATCAGATACCTCAATAAAAGTAGGAGGAGCCTGCGGGCCTCTACATCTAACGTTCAAAACGTTTGACAGATTTTGTTCAAGTTGTGGGACTGAGGCCTTCCATCAAGCTGACTCCTGATTGGTGAAAGTGGTTGCCATAGAAACATCAACTCAGCCCAGCTTGGACCAATCGCTGCTTACTGATGACGCCGGGCTCCAACATGGCGGCATCCGTATCACAAAAAAAGGCGACTGAATTGAATTTGTTGGAGTCAGAAGAGAAACATTTTCTATTGGTGGTGTCAGACTCTGTCCAGTTCTCACAGACAGTCAATGGGCAGGGCTTAATTTCTTTACTAAAACACATAAAACCAGTTTCTGAAATGTCTAGAAAAAGTCAGGATTTATGATCAAAAAGTTTCTGATTTGTAAAAAGCAAAGTTGAGATAAAACAGTTTTTCTGAAAACCCAAATTTAGTGCAAATCCAGAAAGTAGAACGATTGTATTTTATTCAAACTGCATTTTCAGTGGATTCTAATTCGACTTTTTTGTAAAGTGTGAATTAAAAGCCAACTTCAGATGCGTTTGTGAAGTACAGGAACTCAAGTTCCAGAATTTCTGCCTCTCCTCTAAAAAATCATCACATTAAAAACCTGCAGGAGTGCTTCCAAACTGACAGTCAAAAGCGTTGCTTAAGCCAAGTATTTATTTTTTCAGAAAAGAGTTTTAAACTAGTAAGACAACAAAAACTGCCACATTCATGGAACGGACGTTCAGAATAAAAGACTCTGGACTGCAGCAGTCTGAGAAACATAGCACTCCGAGCAGAGCTACGCTCTCTTCAAAAGGATGAGTTTGACCTTCTGGAAGAACGTGACAGTCTTAGAAAATTGATCAGCTTATTAGGAGATCAAGAAGCTGAATATGAAAAAGCTCAAGCAAGCATACAGAATGATGAGGTGGTCGAGGAAACTGAAAAGCTTCAGGACAACCTTTCTACTTTGTCAAAGCAGAAAGACAACCTTGTCAATGTAAAAGCCGAAGAAAGAGCTGCCCAAAAGCCAAAACGTGGAGTAAGGAAACCCCCGACTGCAGATAAAAAAAAAAGTTAACCAACAAAGACTGAAGAAAATTGAAAGAGGATGGAAATATTTTGGAAAGATTCACCCGAAATCTGCTTTTCGCAAGCGTCAAGTTCCTTCAATTCGATTCCAAGGACTGAAAAGGCCAAAACGTGGAGTGAGGAAACCCATAACTGCCGCTGAAAAGATAGCTTACCAGCACAGACTCAAGGATCTTGAAAGAGGTTGGAGGTGTTTCGAAAAGATTCACCTGAAATCTTCTTTTCGCAAACGTCAAGTTCCTTCAGTTCGATTCCAAGGACTGAAACGGCCAAAACGTGGAGTCAGGAAACCCTTGACCGCAGCTGAAAAGATAACTCACCAAAAGACACTGAAGAAACTTGAACAGGGATGGAGGCGTTTCGGAACGATTAACCCGAAATCTGCTTTTTTCAAACGTCAAGTTCCTTCAGTTCGATTCCAAGGACTAAAACGGCCAAGACGTGGAGTAAGGAAACCCTTGACTGCAGCTGAAAAGATAGCTCACCAGCAGACACTGAAGAAGCTTGAACAGGGATGGAGGTGTTTCGGAAAGATTCATCCGAAATCCGCTTTTTTTAAACGTCAAGTTCCTTCAGTGAGATTCCAAGGACTGAAACGGCAAGAAAGTGTAGTCAGGAAGCCCCTGACTGCAGATGAAAAGATAGCTCACCAGAAGACACTGAAGAAGCTTGAACAGGGATGGAGGTGTTTTGGAAAGATTCATCCAAAACCTGCTTTTCGCAAGCGTCAAGTTCCTTCAGTTAGATTCCAAGGACTGAAACGGCCAAAATCTGGAGTCAGGAAGCCCCTGACTGCAGCTGAAAAGATAGCTTACCAGCAGAGACTGAAGGAACTTGAAAGAGGATGGAAGTCTTTCGGAAAGATTCAGCCAGCGACACCTGCTGTTAGCAAACCAGTTCCTGCTGTAGGAAACCAAGAAATTGAACGGCCAAAACCTGTAGTGAAGAAGCCCCTGACTGCAGCTGAAAAGGAAGCTGAACAGAAAAAACTTAAAGAACTTAAAAAGGGATGGAAGTGTTCTGGAAAGATTCGGCCAGCAAAACCTGCTGTTAGCAAACCAGCTCCTTCAGTTCGATTTCAAGGACTGAAACAGCCAAAACCTGCAGTGAGGAAACCCCTGACTGCAGCTGAAAAGGAAGCTGAACAGAAAAAACTTAAAGAACTTGAAAGGGGATGGAGGTGATCCCCACGTTCATAAGGGGTTATCATTGTTTTAGTATTTGCTGATTTCCTGACTCAGGTGTGTTCATGTTCTAAATGACTGAACACACTTGTTACAGGTCATCAACAAGCAGGGTGGTAGATCTCGAGGTCCAGGACTGAGCAGCCAAGATCTACATTTTCTTTTAAATTAGGATTTGGTGAATTTTGTTGCTCTTAAAGCAAATTAAAAAAAGGACCTGCTCTTAATCAAGATTGAGTAAGAGGGCTGATCTGAATATTTAGGAATTTGAAAAAAGAGGGAGGTGGGTTGGTTTGTTTGGTTAACTTTGTTTATTGATAGACCTGTGTCTATCTATGTTTTTTTTTATGATTATTAGCTTGGTAGGATTTTAGATTATCTGGGTTTAAAAAAACAGGACGGCACGTTGGTTTGTTGGGTAAACTCTATTGCCTGATGGACCCGTGTCTGTCTGGGTGTCCTAAGTTTATTAGCTTGGTAGGATTTTAGATTATCTGGGTTTAAAAAAAACAGGACGGCGCATTGATTTGTTGGGTCGACTCTAATACCTGACAGATCTGTGTCTATCTTTGTTTCTTATGATTATTAGCTTGGTAGGATTTTAGATTATCTGGGTTTAAAAAAACAGGACAGCACGTTGGTTTGTTGGGTAAACTCTATTACCTGACACACCTGCGTCTGTCTGGGTGTCCTTAAAGTTAGTTTTAGAACTTTATTACCCGATAGACCCGTGTCTGTGAGGGTTTCATAAGTTTATTAGCTTAGTAGGATTTTAGGGTATCTAGGTTTAAAAAACAGGACGGCGCATTGGTTTGTTGGGTCGAATTTATTACCTGAAAACCCGTGTCCGTCTGGGTCTCCTAGGTTTATTAGCTTGGTAGGATTTTAGATTATATGGGTTTAAAAAGAGAGGACAGCACGTTGGTTTGTTGGGTAAACTATTACCTGACACACCTGCATCTGTCTGGGTGTCCTAGGTTTATTAGCTTGGTAGGATTTTAGGTTATCTGAGTTTAAAAAAAAACAGGACAGCACGTTGGTTTGTTGGGTCGAATTTATAACCCGACAGACCCGTGTCTGTGAGGGTTTTCTCCGAGAACTTCGGTTCCCCCACTTAGGTTATAAGGGTTTTTAGGTTTCAAAAAAATGGGATGATACGATTTGTTAGGTTGGTTGGGTTATACAAAATTATTATTTAGAAATTAAAAAGGGTTGAGCAACCCTGTGGGTTTTCTCCGAGTACTTCGGTTTTCCCAGCCAAATTATTACTGATTGGCTTTAAAAAAACATTTTTCCTCTCCGTGATTCGCCACCTTACCGTGGTGGAGAGGTTTGAGTGCCTGAATTTACCTCCAGGAGCAGTGTTGTCAAGGGCTTCTGCCCTGCCCCTTTTGGGGTCTTGACAAGTATACTATCATGATAGTATCTCCTGTGGACAGGCAGGACTAAGAGCGATTCAAACACACACTTTCTTAGCTGAGCTAGCGTTGATCGGCAAAAGATTTTCATTTTATAGCACAATATACACATCTATCTTTGCAATAGTTTGAAAGTTGTTTGTTTTTGTGGGAAAAAAGCTGCACAGGTCGGTTCTGGGAGGATCTACGAGAGTTCATAAAATAACTAATATTTCCTAAATAATTTAGACTTCAGTGTGCCAAAGGTCGTAGTGATAAAATGATCACATGGATATAGTTCACTCTAAAATGCTGAAGTCAAACAGAATAAAGTTCTTTTAAGTGATGATCTGTAAGCTTTGACATGTCTGAGGACAGGAACTCTTCTGGTCTCCACACACAGCAAACATGAAGCTGCTGGTGTTTGGTGAAATAGGACGTTAACTACTTCTTTAAGAACGACTATTATTGTGCTTAAATAAACAAAAGTTAATTTTTGTTCAATTGTAGTTTTAATCAGAGAACATTTACAGAAATAAAGCTGTGTTTCGTCCTGCTAAAACCAGACTCTGACAAACCCTCACGTTAAAATCCCATAACGGGATGTTCTCAGTTTGCTGGTGGACTCTGGTCTCTAAAAGAAGAAAAACTTCTTCATTCATTTGTTTCATTTATTTCTTTTTGACATTTTTCACCCTTTGACAGTTATTTGTTTATAGGGGGAAATAAGAATTCAATTCATTTTTGTCTCCTTCACTATCAAGTCCAGCAGTATGACTCTGGGCCTAAACAGTCAGAAGTTCTGGGCTCTGAATTTTAGGAATGTTTCCATGGTTACCACAGCCCCGTGACAAGTCCAAATGGCATCTCATTGGGGAGTGGCTGGATACTTTGTCAAAGTTGTAAAAACTTTTTCACAATACTGTGGTGTAATTTAAATGAAGTTTGATAAAACATCCATTTCAAACAAAGTTTATTCAAATAAACATTTTAGAAAGAAACTCTCTTTCCAGGAGGATTTAGAAACGTTTTTACTGTGTTGTGCATCTGTGCTACAAGCAGCAACAAAAACCAACCGAGAGAGAAGACTGAGTCACAGTTTGGAGTGAAAGTTGGCCAGAAGCCTCCAGCAATTCTGGGGTATTTTTAAGTTTAAGATCAGAGCAGAAATTCCTGATTGAAAAATATCTGAGAAAAATGCAGTCGGAGGACATTCATCATCAAGAAGTTGGAGTTCAACTGTCTTATAGACCCCCATCGGATTAAAACTTGTGTTTTTAACAAGTTCTTGTGGCTTTTTTCTGTGAGGAGGTGGTTCAAGGCCGCCGCGGTTCTTCCACAAGCCACTCAAGCCTTTAGAACAATGTCTACATAAACAGGAACCAATGACTAGCTTTCCTCAAAACAACAGCAATTCCAAAGTATGGGAGCAATAAAAGCAATAAGTTCCACATTCCATAAAAGTTGTTGATTCCAAGGCTGGATAAGAATTCTTCCTCTACCCCGACGGCTTCTCCCTATCCCAACATTCAGTTGTTTATTCGCTCTCCCGCTAGCTTACAGCCCCTCACACCTCCAAGCTAACATTAGCGTGCAACAAAGATGGTGAATAATATCGTTTCTATCCAGACGTACAGTTCAGATCCAGATTCCAAGAAAAAAAAACACAGACGTTCATGGATCTCTTTGTCTACCAGAGGAGGCTTCAGAAAGGGGCGGAGCAGACTTAGGTTCCACCCATTTCTCTTGCTGTCACAAATGTAAGTTTTAATTAAATTAATTTTTATATACTATATAAATGTAGTAGTTTATTGTAGAACTCTGTTATAAATTAAGCATTTTATGTTTATCAGTTTGTAAGTTAATCATTTTCTGCAGGTATTGATTGCAAACAAAAAGGAAAATGACCATGTAAAAGTGCTGGTAAATGCAATGAGGTGTTAGATGCACCGGTGCAACCAGTGCAAAAGTTTAGCCTAATGCTGGGAGATCGGCGCTCTGGTTAAATCTAAAAAGTAGAAGAGGAAGTGCAGAACAGAGCTCGTCCCACAGATGATTAACCTTTCACTGGTGGGACTCGGGCTCAGAACTTTGTTACCACAGACTTTTAGTTTTGTTCAGATTCTGTTTTCCTGGATTCTTTAGAGGCAGAAGAAAAGTTCCCATTTGAGCCAAGAGAAGTCTGAAGTGACCCTGTTTCTGCGAGTCCTAGTTGGACCTTCTGGCGGTGGTGAAGCAGGTGCAGGTCAGCGTGATGCTGTCCATCCAGGCGTGTGCGTAAGGGCCGCCTCCCAGCAGCTGGTGTGTACTCTGCGCTGGATGTGTCGCATTCTTGTCAATGTTTCGATGAGCCGATGTCGGGTCAAGAAAACTTCTGCTCTTCAGACCTCAAAGAAGAGGTCCACTCACGAACACACAAACGTGCTCGACAAAAGCAACCAGCGTTTGTGGGTGAATTCTCCATTTTCTCCCCCTTTGTCTGGATGGTTTTATTCTCTCAGCAGGTTTATGTCTGGTTAGCATTTACAGTTCCTTCTCGACTGGTTTTCTATTCCGCAGTAACCAGACTAACAGGCTGTTGAGAGATCTCTGCTTCCAATGTGAATCACAAAAGAGAAATCTTTCTGCTCTAATTTCATCTTCATAACCACATACAGACTGTTGTAGAGTTAGGTTCTTCTCGCACACTGTCAGTCATGTGACCAGCAGGCTTGATAAAATATCCAAATAGCCGATCATCAAACTAAACAGAGCTTCTTCTCTTTCTATTTCCATCCAAACTCCTTAAACACCCCTCTGAGCCCTTTGTTCCAGCTCTGACTTATTCTAATAGACTGCCGCTCTGCTCTGCCTGGTGTGTGGGTGCAGATTAGTCATCTCTTCTGCATCTAGAGCTGGAACACAAAGCTGCTTTTTCTGCAGGATCAGGAAAATGTCATCCTGAATAACGCTTCGGTTAAAGACTTTTTTTTTTATTCCTTTAATTGTCCTGCATGGACGGTGAATTTAATATGTTCTGACAAAATGTTCACGTTCTTTTTCGTTAGAATCCCTGACAGATCCTGATGATTTGGAGTCACTCATTGCAGCTTAGTTGGCTGGTTTCTGGGATCATAACAATAAAAAAATGTGTAATCAAAGAAAAAACGAATTTTTTAAGTAATCTGTAAATTCTAAGATTGCAAACCGTCTGACTTCCTTTAAGTGGTCGAGTGTGGAGGAGTTATTCACATTTACCATCAGCTCAGAGGCTGAGTCATCAAAACTCAGAAACCAGAGCATACTGATCCTGTATCTCCTACTGCTTGTAGATGTACGGTTCTGGTTCTGATCGTGTTCAACGAGAACCCACGTGACCGTGCTGGAAACTCACTTCCATGTTTGAGTGACAACAGGAAAGGTGTTGTCCAGGAAAAAAGACCCAAAGGTTGTTTGTCTTTCTTGTCCGAAAAAAAAATTGAGAAAAAAACAATCCCTTCCATCTCATTTGGCTTCACTCTTTCTCATGATCCCTCTTGGTAAACAACACAGGTCAAGGGGGAGGAGTCAATTATTTATGTCAAGACAGACTAACGAAACGCACGAGGCTACATCAAAAAGAAACAAAAAAAAAAAAAAAAATCAAAAGTGAACACGATCTGTTCGGTTTTACTGTAAATGTTTCTGAATGTATCTAGAATATCTGATGAATTTCTAAACATAGAAGCAATTTTAAAGTTTGTCAGAATGATCATCAGTGTTGAACGCAAAGAATTGTGGATTTGGACCATAGGCCCCGCCCCCCACACACTATCAGAAACGCTGATCGAGAACCACAAAGAAAGGGACTTTATTCCACCGTTCTGCAGTCTGAACTATGATGGAGAGGAGAGAATATTTATCGCTTTAATAGTGAGTTACTCTATATTATTCTTTTTCTTCCATTCGTTTTTTTTTTTTTTTTGGGGGGGGGACGTCTATAGCTCTTTAGCTCTTTAAGCTTTTAAAATATTCATCTTTACATCTTACCAGGGATTTCTAGGCTATTTTGGAATTTGGCTAATATTTTAGCTACATGCTAGCTGTTTTGGCTAAATTACACATTTTACTAGTTTTTTTTAGGCTAATTTGGCATTTAGCGAATATTTCAGCTACATCCTCGCTGTTTTGGCTAAATTATAATTTTTTTTCAGTTTTTCAGGCAAATTTGGCTTCTCTCTAATATTTTAGCTTGCTATCAGCTTCAGCCATTTCAGCTATCAACTTCAGTGTTTTCAACTATCATTTTTAGCATCTTCAGATGTTAGCACTAGCATCTTCCGTAGCCATATTAAGCTTACAGCATTCACACTAAAATTATTACAGGTAATTTTCTCTATGAAGATTACAGAAATGAATTATTTTAAATTTAGCTATGTGTGACTTTCTGGAAAACTGTACATTTTTATTTTTCTGTTAACTAAACTAACCCCGGCCCCAAATCAGAGAAGAAAACATTGATGTGGCCCTCACAAGAAAACATTTGAGGACCCATGCTCTGCACAACACACCAACATACATGAAACGGAGTTCCAGACGGTAACTCAGAAGGACATAAAACAAGAAGCTGGAGTTTCAGACACGCCGTTACTCAGCATCACGACAGCAGCTTTACTGCATTAAATTCATAGTAGTCACGGAGATCTCCCGGGATCACCACAGGAACCCGAACACGTGTTCTTTGGCGTGATTTCTCTGCAGGAGAACAGAGTCCATGTCCTCCCTTTGGTCTCTTGTCTGCTGTGATCACAGAAGACACAGCAGCTCGACCATCACAGAACAGTGGTACTGGATCATTTTGGGTTCTGTGTATGCATGCGTCTGTGTATTCTTATGGATATTCTAAATCCAAGCCTGGAAATAGACGTCTTCTGATCCAATGTTGATCATGAATGATCCCAGAAATCTAAGCTTACCCTCATAGAACTCCAAACAGCAGAAACATTCCACCATTTTGTGTTAGTACCTTCATCTTTAACACTTTCCATCATTGTTCTGCTGTCCATTTGTTCATCTTCTTAAAGTTAGCCGTCTCATTCCTTGGGGGAGGGGTAAACAGCAGTTCCAGCTG
Source organism: Oryzias javanicus (assembly GCA_003999625.1). Lineage (NCBI taxonomy): Eukaryota > Metazoa > Chordata > Actinopteri > Beloniformes > Adrianichthyidae > Oryzias > Oryzias javanicus. The sequence goes on from CM012446.1 coordinate 2,782,726, forward strand.
TAAACCAATGGGTCAACCCCCCAGGAAAGACACCTAAGCGTCAAACAGGAAGTGACACTCGTGAATTTAAACTCCAAACTCTCCAATCTGAAGGCGGACACTGCACCACAAGGCCACCGAGTTAGCCATTAACCAAATATCTGGTTAATGTTTGGTGTTTAGATTAAGCATTACGAATACCTGAACAATACAGAAATACTTTGTAGTTTTTTCTTTTGATGTTCATGGTAACATCATTCATTTCTATCAGGATTCCACCTGGATAAATGCCTGCAGCTCCAGCTCAGCATGTTTTCTGATCCTCACCAGCCTCCACAGTCAGAACCATGACAAATATTAAGAGCAATGAAAGAACATCCTCGGATTTCCCATCTGTGTCCCCGATCCAGCTTTCCTTTGCTCAGCGAATCCAGAGGCGTCTGCAGGTGAGCGGAGGACCTGAACCCTCCAGGGAGATCTGCTATCTCTGCGTTCTGCTTACCCGGGCTTTGTTATTCAGCAGTTTGTCATCCTGACTGCTGGAGACGAGGTTTACTTCAAGGAGGAATTTTATTTATCAGCATGTTTGCTGTGTAAATAACAAAAAACTAGAGCAAATCCACTGAATAAGAATCTCATAAGCAGCGACATCGAGGGAGGCTCTTTGACCAAAACCCATGATCCATCCTGATGGTGAAATTAAAGGATCAACACTGAGTAATTATGAGCAGTAAAGGGAGTCGTCCCACTGCTGCAACCAACATTTTGGTTTCACGCTGCAAGTTCCCCTCCATCCTCCCCAAAATGTAATAAAAAATGTCCAGAAAAAAATGATAACTGGAGAAAAGCAGCGAACAAGCTGTGGGTCATGACCGGATGTATTGGAAGTCCCGTGAGTATTGGAACAAAGATCGGGTAAAATGACTTATGAAACACAGAAATGGATTTCCTGCTTAAAAAAATACATAAAACTGATGAAACTGTGATAATGATTTGTTCGTTTATGTCTTGTGTTACTGAGTCTATGAAGTGAAAATAGAAAAGTTTTCATCCTTCAGCAGCTGAACTTGATATTTAAGTTCCATCTGTTCAATAAAAACCATAGTTTTAGTGTTTGTAACGTGTACTTGACATTTTTCTGATAATGAAGGTATTTAAGAAGAAAAATGCATTTCTGAGTATTTCTTTATTCATATTCCGATGATCAGGAGCAGATAGAAAAAACGTTGTGTTTGTGCTGCAACAGCTGCCATGGGACCAAAGTTACCCGTCTCTGCTCCATTCCGATGCATCCACTTGCAGACAAAAAGATCCCTGAACGTCTTTGTTTTCCTCGTCTGAGCTGGAATCTGGATCAATCTTGTACATCTGGCTGGATAGATACTGCTCACAGAAGGGATGGGGTTTGGTTTGATACTGGTTCCATGTCATCAATTTTTACCAGACCGATCATTTTCAGTTTTAATGGTAACGTTAACTATAGCAGTGTAGAGGTGAAACTGCACGGACACTACTTGGTTTTGATGAGGCAAAAAAATAAATAAATAAATAAAACTGTCTCGAGCAAAAATGTCCAAAGTGTGGCTGTATTTTTATAAAGTAGATGCAGACAGCACGCGCCGTCTCAGATGTAACAAAAACATGTCTTGTAGGGGCGGGAACATCACTAACTTGTCCAAACAAAGTGCTAAAATACATATACACTTGTGACGTAAGATATTAGTGATCAATATTGCAATATGATTTCGAGCAGCCAATACGGCATTTCCATTTCACTCCAGCAATTCCAATTAACAACGGCGACAAGGGTTCAATTTGATTCGTTGAAATTCAAACACTAAATTGAACTAGATTGTTCGATAAAGTGTGGAAATTTTTAAGGTAACCATGTATCGTAATGGTTGCTAATATCGTGATAACGATAAATTTATCGTCAAGGTTTAATCTTATCGTTAAATGAAAATTGTAACTTTGATAAATGTGAAAACACAAAAGTTTGTTAAAATGTTTTCATGTTGCAATTTGATTTCTTTATAAACAAATAGTGACATGACTTGTGATATATGGATAAATAAAAAAAACAAGAAATATATTATGTCCTTGTCTATGTAAAAGACAGGCATCTATCATAAAAGCTACTTTTGATTGGTCGACAATAGGGCTGCCTTAATTCGTCGACTAATTGACGACTAATCAACTATTAAAATAGTTGACTGCTAATTAGATAGTTTATCAGTTGTTATTTTATATTATATGGAGTCAGAGTGTAGTAAAGTTTAAAGTTATAATGATATTCTGCTAGCTTTGACATTTATTAAAGTTTTTTTTTATCTATTTTGGAGTTTGGCTAATATTTCAGCTACATGCTAGCCATTTTGGCTGATTTAGGCATTTTTAGTTAAGGCTATTTTGGTGTTTAGCTAATATTTTAGCTATATGCTAGCTATTTTGACTAATTCAGGCTTTTTACAGTTTTTTAGGCTAATTTGGCATTCAGCAAATATTTCAGATGCATGATTGCTATTTTGGATCATTTAGGTTTTTTTCAGTTTTTTAGGCCACTTTATCCATCCATTTTCTTAGCCGATTTGTCCCTTTTGGGGTCGTGGGGGTGCCGGAGCCTAATCCGGCTACTGACGGGCAAAGGCAGGGTTTTGCCCTGGACAGGTTGCCAGTCTGTCGCTGGGCTAATTTAGCATTTAACTAATATTTTAGCTGGCAATCAACTTCAGCATTTTTAGCAATTAGCTTCAGCGTTTTTAGCTATCAATTTCAGCATCTTCAGCGGACAAATTCAGCTTACAGCATTCACACTAGCATTATTACAGGTAATGCTATACATCTAGTTTTTAGTTAGTTTAAAGCTAATGATTGTTAAAATGTGTGCTTTCCATCCAGTTTGCCCATGTTTACTCAATTAGTCGACTAATCCGAAAAAAATAATCAATGATTAGTCGACTATTAAAATAATCGTTGTTGCAGCACTAAACCAACATGAAAGGGACAACATCTGATTGGTCAAATGAATAAAAGGCTCTATGTGATGTGTTAAATACTTCGAGGCCCCATGAGATAATTTTTGCATTTGTGGAAACATTTAAGGTAACCATTTATTGTAGTTTAATATTGTAGGCTAATATCGACTACTATAGGCTAAAACATTTTTAATTTATTGAGCAGCCCTACCTTAAAGTGTCATAATTACAACAACTGTTAGCATTTATTGATAGATTTATTTGACTCTTTTCAAGGAAATAAAAATATATTTCTTTAATTTTTCTAAAATAAAATATTTCAATATAAATACTTTGTTATTCTTCATTTCTACACTGATAAGAATACCGGATTGATAAGCAGTATCGATAAGAGGAGGAGTATCAATAAAATCTAACTCATCACCACTAGTTGTGCGAGTCTGTAAGCTAGCAGGAGAGTGTAGATAAAAAAAATGCTGGGATATCAATGTAGGGTCGCTCAGAGGCAAATTTACAAAAACAAAAACTACTCTTTGAAAACAGATCAAAACATGATCAGACTTAAAGGTATCGTCACAGTAAAGACTTCTGTTTGTGAGATAATGACGGAACCGTGGCGAGAAGGCGCCGCCATGCTTTCCGGGCTGGAAGACGCTCCGGTCCAATCAGACGGCAGCTGAGGAGCAGCTGGTTGTGTAAGGACTCCGGTGTGTTTCCTCCACAGAGTCACTGAACAACAGGCGCTGCAGTGAGGCACAAGAATAGAACATGACTCACCCACAGGCAGCGGTTTAAGCGCTCCGTGCACGCTCACATGCACGCTCACGTGCACGTCCAGCATAAAGGCAGGAGGGTCTTCAGGAGGAAACGGACTGAAACCATCAGCTGGTCACTTCTTCGAGTCATTTTCTGGATTTGAGTCTCATTTAAGTGAAACACTCAGATTTCAGGATCTGCATCAAACTCCATCACATCTGATAAGATTAAAACATTCAAATCAAAAGGCCTGTAGGGTGTGAACCAGCTCTCCAGAACGAGTTCAGCCGTGCTGCAGAGCTTTGTAATCGCTCCTCCGACAGTTTTTTTTATTAGAGTTCAAAGGAAAGTTATGTTTTCATGATTCCAGATCCATGATGGTGCACAAACGGCCTGCGTGCTGTAAACGATTGCAGCTCTCAGAGAGCCGTCACCCTGAGAAACTGCAGATGAAAACAGGAGCTGGAACTCACAGGGAGGCTGTGCGAACATGAGTCATGCGATGCAGAGCGACTGCAGGGATGTGGATGAGAAACCCCGCTGTGACTCTGCTGCCTTCAAGAAACAGGAACTTTAGGCAAAACTCTGCTCCTCCAGAGCACTCAGGGGGTTTAAAAAAAGTATTTTCTTAAAATGTTTTGTTTGTTTTCATTATTCCCAGTGTTGTGTTAACTTTAAGCATCAAACAAAGCGTGCAAGTATATTTGATCTGCAATTAAAGAATGATGCACAAAAACACCAGCGTTTGTTATGTTAGAATTGAGTTTAGCTTTGGCCGTGATGTCCGTGAACGCATCGGCGCTCTAGCAGAGCTGCTAAACTTCAAGATGTCAGTCGAGTTGAGACGACCTGTCACTTCATCCCTTCTCTCTGTGTTTACATGTCTGGACTTAACAGGAAAACACTAAAAATACACTTTAAAAAACACAGATTAATATAAATGTCTGACAGTTTGAGGCACTTCTATGGTTTAATCCTGAAATAATCTTATAAATTGATCGTACTGTAAATATGTTTTTTGCTTCTTTACTGTCGCCCCCCCCCCCCTCTGCTTTCCTTCTCTAAGCCGTATTTTGGTGGAGGGAAATAATCCCCGAGTCACGTGTGACGGGGAGACAGCGGCTCTGATTCATGAGGAGCACGGAGCGGCGAGCGCGGCTGTGCCGGTGTCACGGAAACGCAGCCGTCCTCCGAATTGAGCCGGGGACGATTCGGAGGGTTGATGAACGCGCGGCCCAACGTAAACAGCTGTTGCTGGACAGACACCAGAGCATCGGATTAATCTGGCAGGGAGGATGGAGGAGGAGGAGAAAAGAAGGAGTGACACACCAGGCGCAGAGCAGACATGAGAGGAGGAGTGATGGGAAACAGAGAAAGCCATGAGTCATCTCCAAGGAGAAGAAAATAAAAGATATTTTACTAAAAACAGGAATCAGATTTATTTTTTGTTAAAAGCACAAAAGAATCCAGTTCTGCCTGTTTGAAACTAAGAAACTAACGCTCCAACGCTCCAGTGAAACTTCAAAGATGAAGGTTTGGAGTCATCATGAAGATTGTACTGTTACTTCTACGTGTTGGATACTCTTTGTATGTTAACGCTAGGGGTGTAACGGATCACAAAACCCACGGTTCGGATCGTGTCACGGTTTTAGGGTCACGGTTCGGATCGTTTTTCGGATCAGTGAAAAGTAAAAAAACAAACAAACAAACAAAAAAAAAAACAATATAAAAGCTAAATTCATTTTTGGAAATGCTTCAAATCATAAATTCAATAAGCATTTAAAGTACTTCAGACACACAATATTTACATATTTAACATCAAAACATTTGGTCATTGAAGCCTATTTATTAAAACAAAACATTTTTAAACTTTGAACACAGACAAAATGCTAAAACATGAAGTTTCTGATGACATTTTCATGTCTTTAGACCAAATCTACAAAAACTGAGATAAAAGAATGTTTAAAAATAGTGTTGAAAATACCAAATCAATCTAGATAATTCCTTAAAAGTTAAATTATAAATAAAACAGTTAAAATTAATTTTGGTATTAACTGCTTTATTAAAACTACCTGTGGGAACATTTAAATGTTTTAAATAATAATTATCTGTAAAACGTGGCACTTCCGCGCTCGCTTTTCCTGATGAATTTTGACACATTTCGCCTTCCATACATGGTTCGGTGACGGTACCGGCGAGTCCGTTACGGAGCTGCAGCTTTCTCCTGTGCGGGACAGTTGCTGCTTTAAACTGGAAGATTCTTTGAACCCAGTAATAGAAATGTGTACCGATGCTTTTATTCAGCTCCTAAGATTAAATAAACCTGATATCTATCGATCTTCGTCCTTCATTATGAATCTGAGAAAAGTTTTTGACAGAAGCTCCTCCCACACGCAGCGGGAGCTTCAGGTAAACAGACTCGTCAAAACAAAGAGGATTTTCAGGAATATGACGACAATTTAATTCGATGTGAACGGACAATTGGTATAAATTATGATAGCGCGAGGTGCGCACGTGTGTGTGCGTGTTTTTTTTTTTTCTTTTGGGGGGGGCGCGATCCGCGGGTCAGACCTGGCCCGAACCGTGGCGTCTGATCCGTACGGATCACGGATCTTCTGTGATCCGTTACACCCCTAGTTAACGCAGATGAACAGCAAGCCAAACTCGTTTCACAAGCCAGGATGCGAGCTCCTTTAATTCAGGTCTCCTTGATCCATTTTACAAAGGTCATTGTGACTTGCAAAAGACGAGTGAAACTGAAATACATGAAACATAAACAGAGAAAAACCACACCAGTTAAGCACTGAAAAAATATAAATAAATCAGAAAGCATCAACAATCCTTTTAAATGTAAATAAAAATATCTCCAAGTTGCAGAATGTTGAAAACGATACATTCATATGCTAATTCGGTCTTTAACACGTTCATTTTTATGCTACTAGTCTACTTCCTGAAAACAAGCATCACAGAAAAACGAACTTAAACCGACTATAAAAATAAATAAATTAACTTATCCCTTTTTAGATTTATCACTTAACATTTTCCCAAACTTACAGCTTTGGTTTCGGAGGTTTCTGAACAATATGCACTTCTTAAGGAAAACGGGACTTCCTGCTACCCAGAATGCAATGCAACTACTATCCCACCAAAATAAAATACAGGAAATCGCTGTTGACAGAATCACTTCTAACTTAACTTGAATGGAAAACAAAAAACAAGTCATGAAATATTTCTTAACATAAATGAGAACCTTTTTTCTTCTTTTCTTTTCTTTTTACACTTAAATCCTTTTACTGGGGCAGAACAAAGATAGATTCACAAAGACAGGAAGTCAAAACAAAATGCAGAGAATTTTGGCTGATATTCACCCTCTCACACCTCTAATGCTCTTCCTTTTGGAGCAGAATGCTTTTCCCATCTCTGCTTCCAGCATCATGTTTCCATGGTTACATCAATTCAATGGATTCTGAAATCTTCTGCACATTTTCAAAGAGTAGAAGGAGGAGAGATGAGATGGAGAACATCAACAATCTGCTCTTTTGAAAAGACCTTCGGGGTTTTGGTCAGCTGGACCCAGCAGGTGTAAGAGCCAATCAAAAGCCATCGTTCAGCGCAGCCGTACAGTCAGAACAACACTTCCATCATTCTTTGTTAGACTCATCCGTCAGCTGACATCCTGTCACGTCGGACGTTTGGCAGAATCATTTTTGTGGCACCTGGTCTGTAGATTCATTTCTTCCAGAATAATTATGAAACATCACCACTTTGGTCGATCGATCAATAACTCTGTGGCTTTGTCGCCGTGGAAACCGACGTTGGGAAACTTTCACACCCCAGTTTGTGACAGAAAGACGTGACCTCTGACCTCTGGAGTCATAATTCAAAGTGTGACAACACAGATAAGTTTGATTCTCAGGTGAAAGTTTCAACTCAAAATATAAAATAGATTCTTAAAACACACTTTTGTAGAGTCAAACTTGAACTTTTGACTCATCAGTGTAATAAAGTTGATTTAGTATTAACTGAACTGTAAACATTAGCGCAGACTGACCTTTGATTTTCAGATTAAAGGCACACCCTTAGAGAAAAAAAAGAAAATCACAAAAAGAACCGATGTGATTAAATTACCTGAATGCAGCAGAAACCAGACAAAAGGAATGAAAAAATGAGCTGAACAGAGAGAAAAATGAGATAATATGTATGAAAGGAAATGCAGCTGCTCCTCTTTGGCTCCACAGAGGAAGAAATCCCAGAGGAATTCCTCAGACACACAAACACTAACAGAAAAGAGAGAATATTTGAATCCATCCTCAATGTCCCAATGTTCTCCTGTAGATTGAACAGACGCATGTCCGACCATAAAGACATTTGATGAACACGGCCTCAAGACATATGACCGAACGTTCTAAATGAAAGCTGAGAAGAATCAGAGTTCTAATATCATTTCTCTGCACGTAACAGACTTTTTTCCAAGACAAAATGGGGACATCAGCGTTTAAAGTTCCGGGTTTGGACCGGCAAAGCTTTCAAGACTTCTCTGGGGTGTAACGGATCACAAAACTCCCGGTTCGGATCGTTTACCGGTTTTAGGGTCACGGTTTGGATCATTTTTTTAGATCAGTCCTAGATAAAAAAAAAACAGCAAGATAAAAGTCTTTTGAGAAGCTTTAAAACATATATTTGAGAAAACATATATGAAGTAGTTCAAAGCATAAATATACACTCACACATCTTTGAACTAGGGCTGGGCGATAAAACGATAATTATTGATATCGCGATAGAACATTTTTTCGATAGAAGAATGAGTCTATCGCGATAGACTTATTTTGAAGGGTCCGCAAATAACACTTGCTAGCGAACAGTTTCTCCTATTTGAGGAGTAAAAGTTAGAGAGTTAGTCTCCACAGGGCGAGTAAGTGTTTGTATCTGATTGTTGTGTTTATTAGCTCTCATTTCGGTCATTTTTTGGACTCCCACCGCGTCCTTCGTCTGCATGAAAGGTAAACAAACGCGCACGAGCCGCAACCCAAGCTGCCGCTGCGTACCTCGCGCCCTGCGCGCTTTATTACAATCATTGTTTGTCCACGCCGAATGCATTTGGGGTCAAATTAATTTACTGTACACTGTATTAGCTTTAACAAGCGTCAGATTTGATGCTTTCGGTCATCAGAAAGTCTGTTGTTCTGAAGGCCGCTGAGTGTGGAAGAAGCTTCTGTCAAAACTTTTCTGGAACTCTTCGTGAAGAACGCGGATACAGAGAGATTGATTTATTTTGAAGAGATGAATAAAAACATCGGTACACATCTCCTTGTCTGAGTTCAGGAGACCTTCCAGTGAGGAGCGGCCGCTGTTGCACACGCATCGCGCTCCTGCACGCAGCTAGCAAGAGCCGACAGGGGAATGGAAAGCTACTATGGCAAGCCGTTAGGGTCAAAAATCACCAGAAAAACGCGGGTATGGCAGTGGCGTCACCTGGACAGTACTAATGGTTTAATAATAACTTTATTGACATATTTAAAATGTTGCCACAGTTAGTTTCCAATACAACAATTAATACCCTACACATTGAAGTTTTATTTCAAAATTGCAGTTTAATTTGGTGGGATAGCATATGAAGCATTCCTTTCTCTCAGTTTTTGCAGACTTGTCTCCAGACAATACATTTTTGTTATGTGACCCCTGAAAACATTAGAATTTATTTGTAGACTTATGCTTTGTTTTTAATGGAACTGAAGAAACAGTTTAGTAGTCTTTTATAAACTTATGAAACTTGAAAGCTTTTACTTTAATTTTCAGCTTAGTTCATTTATATCTATATAGTCTTGGTTATTAAAAAACTAGTTGCATAATTTCCATTGGATCTGTTATGCTTAGTGTGATAGGGCATAAATATTTAAATTTAAACAACCTGCTGATGAGTTTACATTTCATTTTTGAGCCACAAAGTGTTCAAATATAGTTATTTGGTTTATATCGTGATCAATATCGTTATCGCGCAAGATGTAAAAAGCTATATCGTGATATAAAAAATCCCATATCGCCCAGCCCTACTTTGAACATAAACAAAAATGTAAAAACATGTAGTTTCTCTTTACATTTACATGTCTGGAGACCAAATCTACAGAAACGGAGACAAAAGAATGATTAATATGCAACCTTAAATAAAAAAGTTACAAACTTTCATTATTTTTATGTATTATTGTAGTACAGAAACTAACAGTGGGAACATTTAAATGTTTCCAATAATTATTATTATCCATAATGCAGGTGAGGCGCTGACATGCCCGCTTTTCCAAGCAATTTTTGATCCTTTCGGCTTGCCGTACTGCATTCCCCCTGACTGCACGTTCCTGTAACAGAGCAGCGGCTGCGGGATAGCTTCCTAGATTTTTTACTAATCAAAGTGTAAATTTAAGTAATCCCTTTTAAAAATGTTGATATTTTGGCTTGATGTTTCCCCACATATTTTATGGATGACCAGGACAAAAACTGATGGAAATTCCTGTTGGTCACATATTGCTGCATGTCCGGACGCATTTTAAGAGGTAGTTGTTTATAGGGGTGTTTGCTGTTTTATGGGGCATTTTAAAGGGTAATTGTAAAAACAGGAATGTTTACCGAGAGGCGCAGCTAATATTTTAAGTGCAGCTATTATATTTTCAGATTTCATTAAAAAAAAAAAAAGTTCAGCCCTGGCCGCACGTATTATAGAAATGACGCGTAAATAGTTTTTTTTTTTAACCGGTTTCCAATTAATTTGATCCTTTTTTACCTTTAATTTGCTGCAGATCAGACACGCTTGTGAGCAACAGCAAAGGGGAGCAAAATGAGAAAATATTGCAACAGTAGTTAGTTTGACTTTAATGTAAGAGGTTGAATTGTCTCAGTTTTGCTCTGTTTTCAGTAATTTTGTGAACAGAAAAGATCTCTGCAGCTCTACGCCTCATATTGTGGAAAGACGCCAACGTTAGATCATATTTACTGTCATAATTAAGAAAGTAGCATTGAATTGAAACGGTCTAAATTTGGGGATTGTCAGAGAGAAACGATCTACGACGTGTTGGATCTCATCCACAGGAGTTTGGGGAAGCAGCTGTGGAGCATGCAGGCAGGAGGATTGACATTTGTACTTTGATTTGTGGATCCTCTAAGAGGAAAAAAACAAGTAGGACATTTATAAAATAAAGATCAAACATTTCAATTAGAGTTAATTTGTAATATATAAGTAGAAAGGTGTTGAGCAGAAGTCACATCACACAGTGAAGTTATTTGTTGTGACTGAATGAACTCAGGGAGAACCTGTGGTGCGTTCTCCATCTCCTCCTCCTGATCTCCTCTCTGTGAGGAGCAGCTCCTGGTGCAGTAGTGTCAGCAGGAGCCGGACTCCCACTGAAACCAACCGTTATGTGGGGCTTTGAACGCATCGTTCCGGGGTCGGATCAAGTTTAGCTGATGTGGCGCTTTAAGAATTTCTATTACTGTCATGAAAGAAACAACAGACTTTATGGGACAATAACATGATAAATACCGACATTCTGTCAATATTTCAGTCTCTTTGTTAATAGCGCGACTCATTTGATAACGTGTGACGCTGTAACTTCATTACTAGATTTGTCTGGATTCCTTCTTTAATTAAAGGGTTTGAAACATCATCAGAAGACCCCCTGATCAGGTACCATATCGGTTTCCTTCCTTCCATCCAGCTTTCATCTCAGTATTTGGTGCTGGTTGACCGTGTCAGTGACGACAGGAATGGATGTCGTATCTCGGCTCTCATTCTCCACCTCTGAATCTGGTTTAAAGTCCTTCGCTATCAAAGCTCTGATTGACTTTGTTGCTTCGTCGTTTCAGACGATAGTGGAAGTTTCTTTAGGATATCCAGTACATTGTTTTTGATCGTTGGAGGTACTGATGGAACCATATGATGGAATTTAGTACATTTGTTGTGTTCCATACACATTTAATTACACACGACATGACTTTTATAGAAAAGCCAATTGACCGTGGACACTGAAGTCGGGTCAGTCGTATGACGTGATCTGGAAGGTCAGCCATGTTTGTGTGTGTTTAGTTCTGGTTTTTACTTTTACCTTAAATTATATCTTTTTCTCAATTATTTTTAAGTCATAAAACAATTTGAAGTCATGCATGGATTGTAACTGATTAATCTAATAATTGTTTTTTGTCCCACCCCTAGTTCTGAATATTGAATATGGAGGTTAGGAGGCTCCACCTACTTCTATTGTGGCTTCTGATTGGTCAGTTTATAACTTGCACTAAAGAAAAAAATATTTATATAGAATTAGCAGGAACAGATAAAAAGATTATTAGAGCAAGAATAATTTTTCTGACTGAATGAGTAAAAGTAATTTATTTCTCTACAGAAGTCTGTGGGATTTGAGGTTCTTGTGGTCAGCTGGTACTTCCTGTTTAGAACACCAGGGGGAGGGGTCACTCAGTCCAGTTCTAAGATACAATCATTTTTATTTTGTTTACAATATTAAATCTAAGAGCTTTTGATTCCACAAACCATCTCAGATCTTCAGTTCAGGTCTGATTGGTTGTCCTTTTTGTCCTGGATCGTTGCTCAGGTGGTGATCCGATACGATTCACGAATCGAACCACGATTCTTACTTTTTAAAATTATGTTTATTGCTATGTGAATATTTAGTAGATCGCGGAGAATTGAAATTATTTGTATTAAATCACCAACATTTATACCTTTATTTAGAACAGGAGATCAGAATCAACAAAACTGATTTTTTTTTTTTTAACTGAAAAAGATTCAGATAGAAAGAAATTTTGTTTGTCATTTTAAACTTTTTTTGTCAGCCTTGTGGTTAAGTTCAACAGTAACATAAAAAGGATAACAATTACTGCTGTTTTGTATCATTTAACAACAAAACTTGAAAATGTTCTCCACAGTTTTTATATCCTCAAAGTTCTTCAATATTTCTTCAGTGTACAGCCCGTGTGAAAAAAAGTATTTTTTTTCACGGCAGAATCAGCTGATTCATGTTGATTACATCCTCCTTTTAGCTGCGTTTCTTCAGAATAAGATGGAGTTTTGTTAATTGCATCAACTGTTGAAGAGTTATCATAACCAAAAGAACATAAACACTGGAGGTAAAGCTCAGATGTTAAAGCTAATTCATTTTTTCAACAGTTATGTCAGTGAACAGAACTTCAGTCTCAGTTTTTGAATGGAGAAAAACTCTCACTAGTTTTACTTTGAAAACCAGAAGCTTCTCCGCAACGAAGACGTGTTTTTACTTCCGGTGACATCGCGGCTCTTTCTGCTTTGTTTTAGTTCATAAACTTAAAATCCTACATTAATCTGCATTCCAGAGGAAAAATACATCGTTACCAGATGATATTTTGATCATATTTTACTATATTTATAAAGATCGCAAATCAGCGATCTTGGACGTCGCGAATATTCGTACTCGAATTTTCGGGAGCAGATCTCGAATACCCGAGTATCCGGATACTCATTACAGCTCTATTACACACATTTTAAACTAGGAGGAATCAAATGTTCCACATGTTTTAATACACAGCTGAAGATTCTTTTTATTTATGTGGGTTTTTGTGTTGGTGTCATTTTTTTCATTTATATTTGTATTACGTTTTAGTTTTATAAGTTTTGGTGTCTGCACTGTTAAGCACCAACAAGTATTTTATTTATAAATAAACTGATTTATTTTCCCTCTTAAAAAATTATGCAAAAATATCTCCAAATTCAGATAATTTTGAAATATAATTTTAAAAAATTTTCTCTTATTTTAGTGCTTGCTCTGTGTAGTGCTGCCACGATTAGTCGACTAATCGATGACTAATCGACTATTAAAATAGTCGACAACTAATTTAATAGTCGATTAGTCGTTACTTTATAATATATGGAGTCAGACTGTAGTAAAGTTGAAAGTTATAATGACATTCTGCTAGCTTTTTAGACTATTTTGGCATTTATTAAGGGTTTTCAGGCTATTTTGGAGTTTAGCTAATATTTTAGCTTCATGCTAGCTATTTTGGCTAATTTAGGCTTTTTCAGTTTTTTTAGGCTAATTTGGAATTAAGATAATTTTCTACATATTAGCTCTTTTGGCTAATTTGGATTTTTTCAGTTTTGTAGGCAAATTTGGAGTTTAGCTAATATTTCATTTACATGTTAGCAAGCTAATTCTAAATGTTTACAGTTTTTTAGGCTAATTTGGAGTTTTTCTATTATTCCAGCTACATGCTACCTATTTTGGTTAATTTGGAATTTTTACAGTTTTTTTTAGGCTAATTTTGAGTTTAGCTAATATTTCAGATACATGTTAGCTATTTTGGCTAATTTGGGATTTTTACAGTTTTTTAGGCTAATTTGGAATTAAGATAATATTTCAGCTACATATTAGCTCTTTTGGCTAATTTAGGACTTTTTCAGTTTTGTAGGCAAATTTGGAGTTTAGCTAATATTTCATTTACATGTTAGCTAGCTAATTCTAAATGTTTACAGTTTTTTAGGCTAGTTTGAAGTTTTTCTATTATTCCAGCTACATGCTACCTATTTTGGCTAATTTGGAATTTTTACAGTTTTTTAGGACTAATTTGGAGTTTAGCTAATATTTCACTATTTTAGCTAATTTGGGATTTTTTTTTTTAGTTTTTTAGACTAATTTGGAGTTTAGCTAATATTTCAGCTATATGCTAGCTATTTTTGCTTATTTAGGATTTTTTTGTTTTAAAGCTAATCATATTTCAGATTTTCTTTACATCCACTTTGTCCATGATCCGATTAGTCGACTAATCGGAAAAAATAATCGATGATTAGTTGACTATTAAAATAATCGTTTGTGGCAGCCCTAGCTCTGTGCGTGAATAATCTAAAAAATTCCTTCTCATTGTTTACTTCAGACGAGGCAGGAGAGACTCTGCAGCAGCACGCACTCGCACACAACACAGCAAAGCCACAATTATGAAATACTTGATGGGGGCTCGCCCCCTCCCGTCAGCGTGGCGGGCAGGTCTCATCGCGTCCCGTCTTTATAGACACCCCCACCCCACCTCGTGGCTGCCAGATGAAAACTTTCCACAAAAAAAGCTAAATCATGATGACACTGTTCTTCAGTTCATGAGACGTTTACCTGAGGTCAAACAAAAGGAGATTTTTCTCCACGAGTTTGTTGAAAAATTCACTATTTTTGTTATCTAATAGAAGTTGTGCAGCTATTTCTGATGGAGCTGTGGTGCTGAAGGGTTGATCTATTTACCATAAAACCGTGACTGGTCCAGGTTTCTTCCAGTCCGGCCTCCTCCAGCCACATATTTACGGTTTTTGATTAGATATAAAATCAACATCGTCTGATCATCTCACCAACTTTTTTGCACAACAGATGCCAACCTATTGTGCAAGCTGTTATTTCTTACTTCTTTAGTCAAAACCCAAACGTCTCCGTGCAGCTTGTTCAGTTTCCCTAAAGCTGCAGGAAACTTTCTTCCTTTCAGCTGCAGTTTATGCCGAGTCATGCACGAGAGGCAGAAACTAAAAGGATTTCATTAAACACGCTTCATCTAACAGTTTGTTTTCTGTGATACACTTTCACTCAACACGCCGCCACACGTCTTTGGGTCGAGTGTACTACTTTAGATCTAGCCTGAAAGTAGGCGGGGCTTGAACGCTAAAACTCTAATTCAATTCAATTCAATTCAATTTTATTTATATAGCCCAATATCACAAATTCAATTTGCCTCATTGGGCTTCATGCCTGCAGTTTTTACAGATGCACAGATGGAGTCATAAAATATGCACAATAGGTAAAAACTAAACAGACTATAAAGAACAGGTCATCCCTGTCCTTAGACCTTCCCTCGCGGTAAGGAAAAACTCCTAAAAAAAAACCTGAGTCAGGAAAAAAAAAGAAGAAACCTTAGGGATTCCCACATGAGGGAGAGATCCCATCCCAGGACGGACAGGCGATACCAAAACGGTTAAAGAAAAATTAGCTGCTAAAACTGCATATATGAGTAGAGTTCATTCATATAGAGCTGAGTTCATTCATATAGAGCTGAGGGACAAGTGATGATTAAGTCCATAGTTCAGATGAGGCAGAACTGCAGACCGACCAGGAGCAGGAGGACAGACGACCCACCAGGAATCACTCCTCAGAGATGCAGGATGGTGACGGATGGTGACGGGCTTCATCCAGATGGGCGGGGCTTCGTCAGATCACCAACAGTCTCCCGGAAACTGCAATCTCTCCCGGTCTCCACAGGGGAGTCGGAGAGAAGGAAAAATGTGAATTATACTGCACCACCAACAAGGCATACAATTAGAAGTAAATAAAAAGTAGAGAGGGAGAAGTAGATGGAAAGAGGACAGAGCCCCAGTGCACATACTTTTCCCAGCTTCTAACTTCTAGCAGCCTCTATGTTATTATGTAGAGATATACATATTTCATCATTTATATTTCAAGCATATATTGGAGAAGTATGTGATTATAATAATTATTTCCCAACTTCAGAACAGTATGGGAGCATTATGTTATTATTCTATGATTACTGGCTAGTCTGGCAGACGCCTGTCCAATAGGAATGTTTTAAGGCTAGTTTTGAAGGTAGAAACTGTACCTGCCTCTCTGACATGGGCTGGGAGCTTATTCCATAGAACAGGAGCTTGATAACTGAAGGTTCTACCTCCGACTGTACTTTTACAATTCTAGGAACTAGCAGTCTGCATTCTGTGAGCGGAGCGTTCTGATTGGCTGGTAAGGAACTATGAGATCTAATATAGGATGGGGCACACCATTCAGAGCTTATATGTTAACAGGAGGATTTTGAACTTTACTCTAAATTCAACTGGGAGCCAGTGGAGAGAAGCCAACACAGGAGTGATGTGTTCTCTCTTGCTAGTTCCTGTTAACAATCTTGCTGCTGCATTCTGGACAAGCTGAAGACCTTTTAAAGAACTTTTAGGGCATGCTATCAGTAAAGAGTTACAGTAATCCAGTCTCGACGTAACAAATGCATGGAGAGTTTTTCAGCATCACTTTTAGATAACATATTTTTAATCTTAGCGATATTGCGTAGGTGAAAAAAATGCAGTTTTACAAGCTTGAGATATGTGATTAATGATAAATCTGGTCAAATAAGACCCCTAAGTTTCTGACTGAAGAATTGGAGCAATATTTACACCATCCAAGGAGACTATCTTATCTGAGAGAGCATCTCTCAGGTGTTTAGGACCAGTATCATGACCTCAGTTTTCTCTGGGTTAGAAGGAGGTAATTAATTGTCATCCAGGACTTAATGTCTCTGATGCAGGAATTCAGTTTTTCTAGGTCTCTTTTCTAAGAGTCTCCTCTTTTCAAATGGAGGACATGGAGAGGTGTTTGGACTCCAGTTTTCAATAATAAAGCATTAAAACTGTTTAATTAAACCACTCAGATTTTATTTTGAAAAGCCAGTAGTTTATTTCTAAGACTCTACACAACAAAACCGTTTGTGATGTCACCGGTCTATGATGCTGTAATCCAGCCCACTCTGCAGGTATGAGCCAGGCCCCCTACAGGTCTGATGGAGTCCTGCGCGGTGGCCAACACCATTAATCAGCGCCGTGCAGGAGCGTGCAGGACAGAGGACTTCTGGGTAAGAGGCTTAAGTCAACTCATGCATCATCACTTCAGCTTAAGAAATAGAACATATTTCTTTGTTTATGTTGTTTCATCTTCTAATCATCATTTTAGATCTACAGAAAGCCTTTAAAAAGCTGCTGAACCAAAGGTTCCTCTGAGGTTTCTGCAAAGACAGAATTCTTTATTTATTACCAGTTTATTTGTATTATTTTCTGAGTCTAGTTTAATATTTTTAATAGCAAATGTAACAGAAATCCCACAAATTATGGTGATTTTGATTAAATGATCCACAATTAATTACAAAAATATCAATTCCTTCACTACATTACACAGTGAACTATATAGAGAGTTTGCCTTTTTGTAGGACTGTCTAATTGACAATTCTAAAATCTAACGACCAGAAGTTTCCCAGAAGTCGCTGTGAGAAGCCATCGATGCAGACTAGATTGGCAAAATATTGCCCATGATGCACTGCATTAGAATGATTTTTTTTTTTTTATGAGGAAAAATGCATTTGAATTAACTTTTTCAATAAATCATCCAAGTTTTCATCATCAGAACACAGAGAATTCATAAAATAGTCTTTGTAAAATCTTCATTTTTAATTGTTTTTACTTTGGGAAATTGGTGACAACATACTTGCCAAAAATAAATATAAACTCAATCGCACAGGGGGCAAATATCCAAAACCACCTTAGGTCAAAAAGAATAACCATTTATCGAACACTCCAAAACTACATTTTTAAAACTTTAAAACTGTCACTTTTTAACATTACTATGAACAATAAAAAGGCAGGAATATTATTCCAGAATAAATCAAATTAAACCTTAAATCATTTTCAGTATTTTACTCTCCATGGAATATATTTAGTCAAAATTATACAAGTTATGAATCAGCATAAGATACCATCGGAGCATTAATAACAATAAAATATATTGGAGGAAGTGAATTTATATAATCCCACCCGGCTCAACCTAACCATTTTCTTTACATCAACTATCCTCCTACAGTTCAAAACATCTAATCAGACATTTTTACTTTACTAACGTAGCTACAGGCCATTAAAAATCCTTGTGACTATGTTAGCAGACATAACACTAACTCAGACTCTATTACAGCATTTGCAGATCTATGATCAAGATTCAGAGAACATCAATAAAACAAGCAGATTGTTTTTCCTTAACCAAATCTTTAGTATATTCAAGTTTAGAATGTGTCAGAAATAGAACATGTATACAGATTATTATTATAATTATTTTGTTTCTAGTAGTAATTTATTTAAAGATTTTCCCACAATTAGTTTATTCACTTTTTTTTAATAAATAAATGCTTATTTTTAATAAGAGTTAGACTTCCTGTGTATTTAAAAAGATGAAAGCTAAATTAATAAACCTTGCATTTTTTCCTCAAACTCATTGTGTCCATGTGTTTAGAATGAACAGATTCATTTTAGCATTCTTTTAATTTAAAAAAATGTTGCTCAGTGAGAAAAGTAAGTCGTTCCCCAGCTTTAATGTTGTAGCAGGAAACCTTTCAGCAGAAATGATCAAATATTATTTTATTCTGGTGGTTTTAGATTAGGGCTGCCACGATTAGTCGACTAATCGATGACTAATCAACTATTAAAATAGTCGACAACTAATTTAATAGTATCGATTAGTCGTTACTTTATATAATATATGAGGTCAGGCTGTAAGTGTGAAAAAGTTATAATGACATTCTGCTAGCTTTTTAGACTATTTTGGCATTTAAGGGTTTTCAGGCTATTTTGGAGTTTAGCTAATAATTTTAGCTTCATGCTATTTTGGCTAATTTTAGGCTAGTTTATTTTTAGTTTTTTTAGGCTAATTTGGAATTATCATATTTCAGCTACATATTAGCTCTTTTGGCTAATTTAGGATTTTTTCAGTTTTGTAGGCAATTTGGAGTTTAGCTAATATTTCATTTACATGTTAGCTAGCTAATTCTAAATGTTTACAGTTTTTTAGGCTAGTTTGGAGTTTTTCTTATATATCCCAGCTACATGCTACCTATTTTGGCTCATTTGGATTTTTAGTTTTTTAGGCTAATTTGGTTTAGCTTAAGTATATATTTATTTTAATTTGGGATTTTTTGTTTACAGTTTTAGGCTAATTTGGAGTTTTTAGCTATATATTAGTAGCTATAGTGTTGTATTTTGCTAATTTTGGATTTTTACAGTTTTTTAGACTAATTTGGAGTTTAGCTAAATTTCAGCTATATGCTAGCTAGCAGTTTTAGCTTATTTAGGATTTTTTTGTTTTAAAGCTAATCATATTTCAGATTTTCTTTACATCCACTTTGTCCATGATCCGATTAGTCGACTAATCGGAAAAATTAATCGATGATTAGTCGACTATTAAAATAATCGTTTGTGGCAGCCCTATTTTAGATGCAGAGGTTCTAACAGCTGGTTAAAAATCTGTATGTCCTTTAGGATGATCAACGACAGACTGAGTTTGTGTTTGTATTAAAAATTAACCCACAACCCCATAAAGATAACAACTAACTGCACATAGTATTCTATATAAAGTGTTTCACACTTAAGACAAAAAAAAAACGATAAGCTTTTGTTAAACAGAGTAAAGACGAGGCGCCTCTCACTGAAACAGATCCAGTTTGATTATGCAGAGACTTTGGCTAATTTGATTGGATTGTGTTTTATTTATTCATGAGATTAACACAAATGGAAGGAAACACGGGAAAGCTGGTTCACATACAGCAGGAGTGAATTATGATGGGGGGGGCAGTAAATGATCAGCAGTAAAAAGGCGGGAGATGCACACGGAGGAAGAAAAGGTGCTTTCAGAGCGGCGAGGGAGACGGATGAAGGAGTCATAAAAAGATGTGAGGATGAGGAAGGTCTTCTGTTCATGGGGATGAGGAGTGGACCGGAGGAAAGCACCAACACTCCTGTCAGTCAGTGGCTCCAAGTCAAACAAAACATTCAAGAGGAATGAGAAACAAAATGACTATATATTCAGAAATTAAAGGGATTTTCTTAATGGTTTTAATCAATCACACAAACAGTCATGCAAATGTTCATATTAAAAATGCAGTTTATGAAATACAGATCCATCTTTTTGAATGAAATCAACATTTAGTTATTAAAAAAAAAAGTCTTTTATGCAAATGCAGAACTAAGAGCTTTGTAAAATATAACTAGAAAGACATACTTTCACTTTGTTTCTCTTAAAATCTATCAATCATCAATAATAGCATGTTTACATGGACTCAAGTAATCTGAATAAAGTCTGATCAGAATAAAAATGCTTTATGCAAACACGCCAATCGGAATCCTCGGACCTGATTTGGATCCAAATCTCCTTGTGATTGAGATCGGTGGGTCATGCAGACCCGTGGTGCGTGTGAACCACTCATTCTCATTACTGCACTGGCTTTCATGTCATGCGTAGACTGTGTGCACTCCGGAGGAGGCTTCGGCGCTTGAACAGGACCACTAGGCTGCTCGGCATGAGCGAACTGCTCGGCTACGAAGAAGCAGAGGATTAGGAACCGTGTGTGTCCTGTGAAACCGAAAATAAAAGAAATAAAAAGCTAAATGTCGTCTTGGTACGTTTTAAGTGAACTAACCGTAACACGTCCTCCTCCATGTGGCCAAGAAAAAAGTTCAGCATTAGACGATAATATTTAGAAAATTATGTGAATTTAGTCACTTTCAAAAAATAAATAAATAATGCATAAATAATAATAGAAGCACGCTCTGAAGATCGTCTCGCTCCATGCTAACCACAGCCATGTAATAAAACTTGCTACTTCTGCTAAAGCCGTTCCCAGTATTTTAGATAGTTCAGCTCATGTTGAAATGATTTGCTCTAGCAAAGGTTCTTTTTTGGCCAGGAAAGTCATTTTCTGATAAAGTTTGTTTTAGCTTGCTCTTGTATTTCAGTTAAAATGATCAGTGAGGATTCGCTGTTAAAAGTTTCAAAGACTAATTTTATTTTTTATTCCTACTAATGTGTGCCTTAATGAATACAGAATCAAAATAAATAAATAAACCATATTCTTTATTTTCTCCTTTTATTTCATGAGATGTTAAAATTATTTTGTATTTTTCCCGCAGACTAAGATCCTATTTAGACTTTGGCCCTTTGAGGGAAATAGTTTGGGAACCCCCGATGTAAACGTTTGTTATAATTGGATAAAGTTTTTAGGCCAGTTTTATTCTAATTGGATCTTTGATCAGATTAAACTAGTGTTTAATAACTATCAGTTCAAAGGTCTGTGACCAAAAAAAAAAAAAAAAAAACTGTGTCTTGAGTTCAGAAAAATCACAACAAATGTGTAAGTTTGTTTTTAAATCCCAGAATACAAGTGATGACTGGGTTAATACAGTATTTTTAATGTATGGCCTGTGATTCACTTCTGTTTAAGTGAACCGTACTGGAGTCTGTTTATGAGAAAGCTTGTATTGACCCGCAGACTTTAACATTTCAAACCTTCACCTGGTTTTGTTTGACTTCACACACGGCACCGACAAAAACAAACTTAAAAACTAAAGATATGAGGACGAAAAGCTGCCTAAAAAATATTTCTATAATTCTAAATGTCAACTAGATTTGCAATTCCCTGAAGAAATTGCGTCTGATTGCTGAAAGCAATACCGATCTGAAATATCCTCTAGCTGCAAGTGTTAAAGACCTTCCGTACGACAAGTAACGCCAAGTTTCATCCGCGTAGGTCAAGTACTTTTGGAGATATTAGAGGAAACGTCAGGAATTGGCAGTAGCGCCACCTATGGGAGCACCGTCGTGAAAGTTGTTGCGCTGGCTCATCTTACACTGTGGAAGAAGTCTTGTAAGTTTGATTAAGTTATGTGAAACTGTTAAGGAGCTGCAGCTTTGCAGACATTACAATCTCAGCTTGTCTAATTTGCATAACATATTACGCAAAAACCGTACGGAACTACGGAAAACGAATATCACCATTGGATTTGTGGTAGGCCAAATGGGGTATGTGTAGAAAACTGTAAAGATTTGTCAAAGTGCGTGACACTGGGAGTCAAAAAAGTGTTTTGCAAAAAATGGTCAATTGCGAAAAAGTCTTACACAAAAGAAACCGCTGATGAATATAGGCTATTATTTTACTATACAATGAATCACAAATCATATAGGAGTAATAAAGTAGTGCTTAAGACAAATGCACTTGGAGAATAAGGCCTATACACTTTAGTGCTTCAACTGACCACCTGGTGGCGCAATAGAGCCAAAATTGATTGAGCATTTAAAGATTGGTCTGAAGTATCTACTTACAAAGTTTCATACCAGTTGATCAACTACTTTTCAAGATAATAGGGATTTAAAGTTTGTCCCATGTATTTTGATAGGGGGAAAAAATATTTTTAAAAATTCATATAAAAACAACCATAATTCCAAATGGTACGAAGTTTTAAACCAAACATCTCCTATATCAGCTTAACAAACTACAAGTGGTTGCATGGTAATACCTGCAACTATTTGGAAGATAACAGGACCCATCCAATTTTAGCTTATCCTTCTTAAGTCACCACTAGGTGGCGCAGCAGAGCCCTTTTTCTAGTATGTTATACAAGTCCCCTCCTTCAACCTATGCGTTGAATTTTATGTAGCTAGGTTGAGTAGTTTTTGAGATAATGGCTTAAACACTATTTCCTAAATTACAGCGCCACCTATTGGAATATTTTCATAAAACTTTTCATACTTCTTTATCACTGTGGGATGAACCTATATTTCAAAACTTGTGAAGTTTTGACAATCTTGTAGATCTAGAGCATGTTAAAATCTGTGACCACACCCACCTCATTAGCATTGCGATTATCTCAAAAACGGTAAGGAATTTTGCCAATTGAGTGGTACCATTGAATTCGGGGTAGTCCAAATAGGGTATGTACCAATTTTTGTTAAGTTTGGGGAAACTATGTTGAATAGGGAGCCAAAAACGTGTTTTACGAAAAATCGCAAATTGCGAAAAATCTAGTTAGACGGAAGTCCATGGTCCCAATTTGAAAAACGTTCATTAGCATCCAAGGAACACACAGAAAAAGAAAGCATAAATTTCTGACTTACGGTATTCGAGATAGAGGTCAAAAACAAAAACATTTTTCAAACGGCCACCTGGTGGCGCTATAGAGGATGATTGATCTACAATTTTAATAGCACGTGTAGTTTACTATACCCTATATTATTGGAAAGTTTCATGAAGTTATCTTTAGTATTCTTGAATATATGAGCATTCAAAGGTGCTCCCAATGTTAAGTCAATGGGAAAAATAATTCATAAAAATATTAATATAAAATCAACCATAGGTGGAATCAAAAAACTGAATACAAGCACACGTCACACCAGCAAGCCCTACAAACTGTATAAGTTTCAACTTTCTAGCTTTAAAACTGTAGGAGGAGATACCCGGCAAACTTCGGCGGAATAAGAAAAGAGAATAATAAGAAAAAAACAGAATAAAGCAGTAGGATAACATACTCTGATTGCTTTCAGCAATCAGACAATTACTTTGTTTTAGCCAGACTGAGAGCAGCTTAAATCTTGGTCTCACTAATGATATAAAAAATGAGTGTCTGTGTGTTTATCTAACCTGCGTCTACTCTGTCTGAAGAACTTTCTCTTTAGATCTTCAGTTCACTTGGATCCTCGACACAAAGTGATGCTTCTATTGTTTTTTTTTCCCTTCTGCTCTTTGTGTCGTCTGAGTAAAGTCAGACCAGCGTTGGGATGTTTGATTGGGTTCAGTTAAGCTTTCACACATCCCAAAAATACTGATGCTGCCCGGTTAGGGTTGTTTTTAAATGAAAAAGGTTTCTCTTTTTTGATCCTAAAGAGTTTAGCTGTACCCAAAGAACCGACCCATCTGAGGAAGAACTCTGGTGAGAATCATGCCTCTCTTTTTATTTATTTTTTGGTCACTATTCAATAGTGTTCAGACTAAACATGAGTGAGTTCTGGCTGCTGCTGCTGGAACTCTGGGACACGCAGAACACTATGTGAGCATTGATTTAAATGTCAGCTAAATCTAAAAATACCCCAGAAAGAGCGAGCACATGTATGACATTGCCAGGTCATAAAGATGCTTATATCCGAGCGGCGCGGGGTCACCGCGATCCACATACATGAGCGGCCGGCATTCTCACCGGCTCAGCTGTGTGTTCATGTGCGCGTCGGAATCGCAATCTGACCTTTAGGCAACGTTTGCATTCTCCAGCAGCAGGGGGGTGACTGTGACTTTAAAGGAGCTCCGGCTCTCACACTCCTCAGTTACAGTAACACAGCCTCCAAATGAAGAGTGTTGATCTTTGGGCTGATCGCTGGTTCCCATTACTGCAGCTATCGATCAGAGATGCGTCTCCACGCTGTGGAGTCTCTCCTGCTCTTTGAGAAAGTGTGTTTGTGGAGATGCAGCCGATTGCAGAGTTTCATTGGTATGCAGGTGGACCGGTGCGTGTGTGAACGGTTAAGATAATAAGGCTGTATCTAATTCTCCAAGGCCGTCTGAAAGGCGTGTCAGCTTCCTCTGGAGTGTTCTCTCCCAGATCGATGCTCTTACAGGCAGAGGCGACATGACGCAGTGCTCACACAGAACATCACATTAACAGCGTTTGGAATTTAAACACAGATTCATGATACTTTCTAGAAGCTTCGTTAACCTACAGAAACAGATTTCTGCTCATTTGATAATCGGATTGATTCTTGGCGTCTGGCTTTACACAACCTGAGTTCAGTTTCTATCTGTAATAAGTACCAAAGACCAGTCCATCCATTGGGAAGTTCAACCCTAACATTTGGCCAGCCACGATTAGTCGACTAATCAACTGTTAAAAGGCCTTACATGGTATTGGACCTTCATTTTAATCAGATTTACTTTTAGTTTATGACCCTCCCAGAACCCTCAGGTCCTCAGGTGCAGGTCTGCTGGTGGTCCCAAAAGTTAGAACTAAAACCCACGGTGAGGCCACATTTAAGCACTGTGGACCTCACCTGTGGAACAGCCTGCCTGAGGATGTGAGGGCTTCATCCACTGTGGAGGTTTTTAAGAAAAAGCTTAAAACTCATCTTTTTAGTATAGCTTTTACCTAGTTTTTACATGCCCACATGTTTTTATTTTGATTTATTATATACATGATATATATACATTTTTGTACTTGCAGGACGTGTACGTTGCTGGATTTTTAAGGTGTTTTAATGTATATTTACTTTGTTTTATCTTACTTGTCTTACTGTTATTTTCTTACTGTGGAAAGCACTCTGAGATACTTGGAAGTAGGAGAAGTTCTATATAAATAAAGTTGAATTTGAATTTGAATTTAAACTAGTCGACAACTAATTTAATAGTCAATTAGTCGTTACTTTATACTATATGGAGTCATAGTGTAGTAAAGTGGAAAAATATAATGCTATTATGCTAACTTTTTGGACTATTTTGGAATTTATTATGGTTTTTGTATGTCATTTTGGAGTTTAGCTAATATTTCAGCTACATGCCAGTTTTTTCTTGGCCAATTTAAGATTTTTTTCAAGTTTTTTAGGCTAATTTGGAGTTCAGCTACTATTTCAGCTGCATGTTAGATATTTTGGCTAATTTAGGCTTTTTTTTGTTTTTTAGGCTGTTTGAGTTTAGCTAATATTTCAGCTACGTGTTAGCTGTTTTGGCTAATTTAGGATTTTTGTCTTTGTTTAGGATTTATTTTGTAGTTTTTTTAGGCTAATTTTCTATTTAACTAATATTTTAGCTGGCCATTAACTTCAACATTTTTAGCTATCAATTTTCAGCATGTTCAGCTATTATCACTAGCTTTTTCAGCAGCCAAACAGCATTTACACTACCATGATCGCAGGTAATGCTATACAGTTAATTAATTAATTAGTTAATTAAAAGCTAATGATGTGTGTTTTATATCCACTTTGTGCATTACCGATCAGTCGACTAATTGGAAAAAATAATCGGTAAATAGTTGACTATTAAAATAATCGTTTGTAGCAGCACTTTGTGCCATGGAGACCAAGGATGTTTCATCTTCACTGAAGAGAAAAAAAGTTCAGCTATGACCCACTTTTAATGTAAACATGCCTAGGATAGCACAAGCGTTCACATCGAAGCTGTCACTATGGAAGACACAGAATAACATGCGTTCTTTGAAATATTGCTTCTATTAAATCATTTACACAATTAAAGTAATTTCACAGAAAAAGGCCGTAGAAGAATAAATAGTAAGTTCCGTTGTAAAACAAACGAAGCTGCAGCCTAGAGCGGAATGATCTTTTAAATGTACTTTTACTTTAATTATCATTTTTAAAAGACTTTTTTTTCTTTAATGAGATGATCTTGTAAAAGCGTCATGGTTTGACTGGTCAAAAATTATGGCCATTCAAGTTTCCTATCCCTGAGATTACCCTTTATTTTGTCTGGACACGATTGGAACTCTAATTCTCGTGATTTTTTGTACGGTTTCTGAAGAGTGGGCGGAGCAACATTTCCACATTTAATAGGCTCCTCCACCAGCCCACACACAGTCTCCAATCTGCTTGGAGAAACAGTTTTTCCAGGAGAAATGGTTCTAAATAGCAGCTCTCTCACACAGAGTAGCCGAAACGGACTGGTGTCCAAAGCATCCTCCAGAGCGCACACCGTAACAAAACAACCTCCTCTGCTCAAAAACAGGAAGCCACAAAATCCGACTGTTCTGCTCGGAGACGTGGTTCGCTCGCACAGAGCAGCCGCTGGCCGGACGGTCCTGCTTTAGCTCCAAAGCCTCCTCTGGAGCGCACACCGTCTACACATGGTATAAAATCCAGCACAATAATGAACCAATCCTAATAAATTGTTTACATTAACAATGGGTATAACCCACCTATCTCAATAAGGACATTTTTAGCAAATGAGTGATCAGGTCAGAGTATTCCAAATGTCGTGTTTACATGATGCATTTTTGATTCTGATTACTTGTGTCCATGTAAATGCAGCAATAGTCTGAAAAAATTAAGTGCACTCGCAGATAAATAGATAATTTTGAGAGAAATCTAAAAAAAAAAAAAATCACATCACTAACTCATGAAGAAAACTAAACTGTGGAGAACACAGAAAAACATCAAAGATACAAAATAAAATGACAGATTGATTTGGAATTCTTTAAGAAAGACGATGTATCCTCTAACAGACATGTATGTGTGATAGATAAAAAGAGGAGGGGGACTACATTTTTTTTTCATAGAACAATAATGAGGGTCAGCTTGAGTTCACCCCTGAGGCTTCCTCAAATATGCTAATATGCACATTCACCAGGACGAGCCTAATAATGAGGAAAATAATGATGAGGATAATTAAAGTGTCGTTTTGGTGGACAATTAGCCTTATTGGTCCAGGATTGGTGCGATTTGTCAACCTATCTGATAATGAAACACAGACTTCTGTTACCAAGGAGAAGCTTTCAGAGGTCA
Organism: Oryzias javanicus; assembly: GCA_003999625.1. Taxonomy (NCBI): domain Eukaryota; kingdom Metazoa; phylum Chordata; class Actinopteri; order Beloniformes; family Adrianichthyidae; genus Oryzias; species Oryzias javanicus. Next base: position 2,810,516 of record CM012446.1, read on the forward strand.
CAGAAAGATGACCACAGATGATCTTCAGTTTGGTTTTCCAAGAACAAGGTTTGCTACTAAAGGTAAAAGTAGTAAACCCACAAATATTTTTGGAGTTAATAACTTTTAAAAAATCTATCTCGAATCTTCTGAAAAACATATTTTGAGTTGCATTAATCATACATTTTAAAATTCTGAGCAATATATAGATATCATTTTAGCACTAAAAATAAGCCTAGAAATTACTAGGGGGCGGGGCATTAGTAATGTCGGATTTTTACTTAGGGAAATTCTTAAATGACTGAGAGAGAGAGAGAGAGAGCCAAGGTGACGTTTGGATTTAAAAAAAAAAAAGTCTTAGGCAGCACTGAAGTCCAAATCCACTGAGAGTTTTTTGTTCACACCACATCTTTGTAATGTTTACTGACAGGATTGAGAACTTTACCTTTTGGAATACAGCGGGACACAAGCTCCCTGCTCTGCTCTATTCTGATGACTGTGTGCATTTCCCAACTAGACAGTTCCTATATCACTCGCCATATTTGTTGCACCAGCAAACTTAGTTTTGGGTTGTGATGGGCTGTGCAAACAAAAGGATGATGGGAAGTCAGAGCAGGATTACTCTGTGCCAACAGTCCCGCCCACAACTCACGGGTGATTTTCTAAGAAACTATGTCCTAGAAAAACTACACAAGTTCTTTCATTTAGCCTAAAAAAGGAATCATCATAGTGAAAAGACAGAAAATAGATTGAAAGATGATCAACGCAGTGATCACATCAAAGAAACTGTTCATCAAAATATTGAACCTTAAACTTCTCACCAAACTTCTGTGACTCAGACAACAGTGAGATGTACTCTGTAACTGTGTAAATGCCTCCATAAACGATAGTAAAATCCTGATGGAGTGGGTGTTTGTCCTCTCAGACTCTTTCCCTCCATTCTAACTATTATGACAGTTGGCTCAGAGGAATTCCAAACAAGAGCTCCTCCAGTCTTCCCTGTGGGCAGCCAGCCTCCCCGTCAGACCTGCAGCGATCCCAAACACACACACGTATGCACAGTCAGGCGTGTCGTGGTCACATGGATGTGTAACATAGCAGACACGCTGCAGCCCCCGCCCCCTGTGTTTTCATAACAGGGTGTGAAGGTTAAGTCTGACTCTGCTTGTTTAATGTGAACACATGCTGCTGCGGCGGCGGAGCAGCAAAACAAAAACTCCCAACGCTTCCTTCAACTCCCGACAGGTGGAATGGGGGGCTAGGGGGTAGAAAGCCTCAGGCAGGGAGGCAAACAGTTTCACCTAGAAACTCACTACAAGTAAAAGCAGAAAGTATTCTGTTGTAGCAAACAGGGAGTAGAAGCATCTAGTGTTGCTGTAAACTTTTGTCTCATCTGTTTTTGTCTGTTTCAATCACAACAAACAGAAATAATTAAAAAAAAAAAGCATTTAAATAAATAATTATGAGAAAAAACTGTCTCTGTGAATCTATGCCTGTTAGGAAAAACCCTAAATCACGTTTTGGTTTTGCGTCAATGATGGGTTACTACCGACCACCGCAGACTGAAAGCAGTGCACTGACAGGTGGAGCCAGCCCACCACAGGTGATAAAAAGTCTTTTCACCATTCATCTGCAATGGAGGTGAGGTCTGGTAGGGAGGAAGACACGTCCAACCCGGGTAGGGCTGCCACAAACGATTATTTTAATAGTCGACTAATCACCGATTATTTTTTCTGATTAGTCGACTAATCTGTTCATGGCCAAAGTGGATGTAAAGATGCTGAAGTTGATAACCAAAGCCAAATTAGCCAAAAAATAAAAAAGTAAAAAGAGCCAAAGTTAGCCTAAATAGCTAGCATGCTGCTGAAATATTAGCTAAACTCCAAATTAGCCTTAAAAAAATGGAAAAATCCTATATTAGCCAAAAATGCTAGCATATAGCTGACATATAAGTTAAACTAAAAAGTTGCCTAAAAAACGTAAAAAAGCTAAAGTTAGCCGAAATAGCTAGCATGCTGCTGAAATATTAGCTAAACTCCAAATTAGCCTTAAAAAAATGGAAAAAATACTATATTAGCCAAAACAGCTAGCATATAGCTGAAATATAAGCTAAACTAAAAAATTGCCTAAAAAAACTTAAAAAAGCTTAAGTTAACCAAAATAGCTAGCATGCTGCTGAAATATTAGCTAAACTCCAAATTAGCCTTAAAAAAATGGAAAAATACTATATTAGCCAAAACAGCTAGCATATAGCTGAAATATAAGTTAAACTCAAAAGTTGCCTAAAAAACGTAAAAAAGCTAAAGTTAGCCGAAATAGCTAGCATGCTGCTGAAATATTAGCTAAATTCCAAATTAGCCTTAAAAAAATGGAAAAATACTATATTAGCCAAAACAGCTAGCATATAGCTGAAATATAAGTTAAACTCAAAAGTTGCCTAAAAAACGTAAAAAAGCTAAAGTTAGTCGAAATAGCTAGCATGCTGCTGAAATATTACCTAAACTCCAAAATAGCCTAAAAAAACTTAATAAATGCCAAAATATTCCAAAAAGCTAGCAGAAGGCTATTATAACTTTCAACTTTACTACAATCTGACTTCATACAATATAAAGTAACGACTAATCGACTATTAAATTAGTCGTCGATTATTTTAATAGTCGATTAGTCATCGATTAGTTGACTAATCGTGGCAGCCCTAAACCCGGGTACCCCACCCGACAGAAAAACTAGGTTCTTCTGGGTCAAAGGTGTCAAATACAACCCTGGCACTTCCCCCCATGAACCGGGTCAGAGGAAAACCAGAGGAGGTTTCTGTTGTTTGGATGAGAGGAAGGAAGGATTTTTAGGGGGTGGGGTTTGATTCTTTTGTTTCTCAGATTTGACATTTTCTGTCTCTGGAGTTTCCTTCCTTCTTTGGAATCGCTCTGCAGGAACCAAGAACATCCGGACATCAAGAGGAACGCACGGTGTAATGGTGCGTTCACGCAATTTGACGTTCCTACCGCGGAGCAACCGCTGAAGTTGTTCTGGAATTCATTTGCTGTCACATCATGGATGATGTTGAGCGAGTACCTTGGGTTTATATGTTTTGAGGAACTCTATAGAGGCTCCAGCAAGCACATGGCTGTGTTTGTGTACACCAGATCTTTCAGAGTCTCTGGGTTCTGTGTTCTTCACTTGTCCAGTGAAAGCTGCACCAGAGGCCCGTCTTAAATCTGACTTCCGTCTGTCTGTGGTCGAGTTACAGCTTCAATCATAGAGGAGGGGAATAAAAACAAAACTGTGGGGAAGCTAGAGCGATCCCGCGCTACAACAGTACTGGTGGTGGATCTCCGGGCTGCCGGGCAGCCAACCACCGGCGGGAAAGCAGAGCGGGCTCCGCTGCCCAGGGACCCACAGCTGGACGGTAGACCTCAGTAGATCTGCCTGGGGAGCAGAGCTCACTAGCTCGCTAAGCTATCCACCGGCTGGCTAGCTAACATCACCATCCATCCAGCTCAATGAGCTCCGTCTGTGACGGGCTGGAGATCTATCCAGGGTGTATGCCGCCTTCACACGACTAACGGTTACAGTTTCCGGGAACCTGGCAACCCCCGCGGGTTGAGAAAATGGATGGAAGTTTAAGACAAAAATCCTCCCATCGATCAGCCATCTTGAATGCTTATTTCTATTTTTTGATCTTGTCACTGAAAACATCACATACCCAAAGATGAGTCCCTGATTGGTTAAAGCGCCGCTTCAAGCTCGTTTTGCCTGCTGCCAGAATCGCGCCACACCGCGGCAGATCGGGTCTTTACATTGACTTAATATTGAAACTTTCTGCCAGCCACGTTCGGTGTGAATGCATCATAAAGATTCATTTTAAAGACAATTCAATTAATATCATAACTTGTGATTCGTGGTCAGTATTGGCTCATTTTAAACAATCCAATTTACTGACCTACAATGGATCCAAGACATCTTTACTCAAACTTTTACCAGTGACTCAGAGATAAATATCTGGAACTAAACAGTTCAGGGGTATGGAAGCCCAAACTGTTCATAATTAAATAAATAAATACAACATTATTTAATCAAGCAACACTCCAATAAAAGTCTTTTCAATCAATAATTGACCATTTTATTATGAAATACATTTCATTAAAATTTAATTGGACCATTTTATTATGAAATATATTTCATTTTTACTTTAAAACATAATTTTTATGTCAAAAACATTTCATAATAAAAAAATATATATCACAACCCAGTCTCAGTGAAATGCGTACATATTCCACGGCTGGTTGAGGAGTGTGTACTGCACCATCACGTTCGCTGAAGGAACACTCGATCGATGTAGTTGGTGCTGCTGCTAATGTCTGATTAAAGGAGTAGCCAATCACAAACGTGTCCCCGCCTTGTCTGGTTTGATTGACAGACAGAGTCATTATTCGGAAAAAGCTCATCATGAAATAAATACGTCGTTCTGAAAAACAGCATTGTGAAATAAAAAGGACACTTTGGAAAACAGTATTTTTGAAATAAAAGTTTCTACAAAAAAAACCCCACATGATTATAATAATAACCAACATGAAAAAAAAATTATTGTGATATATATATTTTATTATGAAATGTTTTTAACATAAAAATTAAGTTTTAAAGTAAAAATGAAATATATTTCATAATAAAATGGTCAATTATTGATTGAAAAGACTTTTATTGGAGTGTTGCTTGATTAAATAATGTTGTATTTATTTATTTAATTATGAACAGTTTGGGCTTCCATACAGGGGAAGTTTTCCAGATTCTTGTATTTCTTAAAGATAATAAATGAAATATGTGTACAAACAAGTAAACAAGAATGAATGTCAAATCCATTCACATTTTAGTTTGATAAAGTTATTTTTCCACATCAAGAACATTAGAACATTCTACCACTCTGTATGATCACATGACTTTGCTAAATTCTAAGATTAGAATGATGGTTGATCAGTTTCTGCTGCATCACACGTGTTGTCCACTCTGATGGTCGTTTTTACTCTATAGTAAAATGTCTCAATCCAAACAGTATTCTCCAATATCAGTTTTCATTTCTGACACTGTTATAAAGGTAAATTGATTAATGGATTTATCAATTAACCAATAAATCGATTCATTAATTCATTATTTTTACTTTAAGTGAGGTCAGAAAAACGTTGCATAAACCATCATGAGGAAAAAAAACTTTTTTTAAATTTGAATTAATCTGCAAACTAAACAATATGAAGTGGTTTACAGTATGAATCAAAACATTGTGTGTGTGTTCTGTGTGTGCATGTGAGGGTAAATTTCAGCATGTGTGTGTTTTTAAAATGTGAAGCTTGTGAATGTGTGTGAAGGTCACGGTGTGTGTGCAAAACACTGTAAATAGCAACGGCCCTCTGGAGACAAAAGGGGACACCAGAGGTCGCCCCCTGTGGCCTGATGGTGACACTGCAGACCGACATCATTTCCTGATCAGAGCAGGACACAAGACAGGACGGCGGTCAGTAAAGAAATCTAAACAAATTTGAGACGAATGCTAAAGACACTCCTAGATTTCTCTGTGAGGTGAGAATAGACCTGTTCTCCAAACCATTCCTCACCTGTATTACCTGCCAAGTCTGCTCATCACAGAACCTGCCAACAGCATCTGAAGCAGAGGCGGCCGAGTCTCCATTCAGAGGGCAAGAAGACCCAACGTAAGAGAAAAAAACACACGCCTACTCGTCTGGATTTAGTCAAATGATCACATATTAACAGCAAGATTATTCTAATCATAAAAATACTATGATGTGGTAAATATTTATCAAATATATTTCTCCAGGTAAATCTTTTCTCTTATTTTCTCTGAATTTACAGCATCTCTTGAAGATAACATAAATATGGTGAACAAAACATTTTTTTTCGAAAGTAAATTCTGTACAGATTTATTTTTCCTCACAGGTTGCTTTTTCTTTCCTTTGTAGCAGTTTTGATATTTTATCCATAAGAATGCCTATAAAAAACATAAAACTGAAAATTTCTAACAAAAATCTAAACGATTTTAATTATCTAATAACATCTTAACTTTGTAAACACGGAAGTGGAACACTGCAGGGTTATTCAGAAAACTTGTTGCATTTTAAAATCATATTTTTTTATTTTTAGGTTTTAAAGCCAAAACGTAAGCAGTCCAGCTTCAGCCTGGATGGGAGGTTCATGTTTCTGCCATGTGTTCCTCATTATTGCAGCAGCACTGCAGGCCTGAAGCTGCAGCAGCAAACACCACCACTCTGGTAAAACGGTTTTCTGGAAACTGAATATTTGTTTACAAGCCGAAACCACCAAGTCATGCCGACAGCAAATACTCTGCATGTCCTGCCCTAGATTTTAAGGATTCAGTATTTTGGGTTTTTTTTACAGTTTACTGTTTTCTAACCTTCTTTTTATCAGAAACTCCACAGAGGAAAGCAGGAGTTTCTTTTATCTGTTCTAGTTTCTCGCCGCCGATGACAGAAGATTCTCAAATAAACGTGTTTTTATGATCCCCACACGGTGAAGCCCTGTGCCTCATGTCCGTCACAGGACTTCCCTCCTTTCTGACCTTGGAGGCAGCTGCAGGCCCACCTGTCAGTCTACAGGGTTTGCATTTGTGCCTGTGGATAATGGAATCTGGGAAAGGGCGGCGCCAGGCGGTAGCTTGGGGTTGCTATAGCAACTGCAAGATTTGGCAAAGCAACCCCCAAATATAGACGAGCCCAAAGCTGCCTTCACACCAAACGCAACGCACGAATCAGGAGCGGCCAGTTTCAATGATAAGACAATGGTCATACTCATAGAAACAAGAGCATTTATTCAAAGTATCAACATCAGGATTTGAACAAACATCCATTGAGATCTGAAGAGAGACAACAGAACATCAACATCCTCCATGAGAGCCTCTCATTCACTAACCCAACAACAAGCTCAGCTGTGTTTCCTCAGAGTTGCTGGGTTTTAGAGCCAACACAGAAAGCTATTTACTGATGGAGGAGTCGCCAAAGAACGAACAACCGCAGAAACTGAAAGTCTACTAGAGGAAAAACAAAAGCAGAGCGATAAAACAAAGCAAATAATGGTCCTTCTACCTTCTGGATCCTAACGTTCTGAGACGCCTGTCCCGGCTCTGTTCATCTCAACATGTTTGACTACATTTAACTGGGCGCCAGCTCTTTCTATTATTGAAACCAAATATGATCCCAGGCTCATCGGTGAACATGAATAAATCTGTCTCCATTCCAATCCAGGTTTAAAATCCTGGCAGGAAAATCTGGAGCTCAATTCTCTTAATGAGAATAAAGGAAGATATAAAGAAGAAAGAAGGAGAAAGTTAGAGACTCGCTCTGATGAAAAGTCTGTCGTTGGTGTTTTTAACATTTATAAAAGAAAAATCAGGTTAAAATTCTATTATAAGGTGCTACTATCAGCGGGCCACAAGCTTCCTGCTCTGCTCCATTCTGATCATCCACTTACAAACAGATCCATGAATGAGGACTGGGAATCACTGGGTACTTCATGATACGATGCGATATGCGATACATGACTCACGATATCGATAATATCGCGATACTGCGATAATTGATAAAAATAAAAATCCTCTTTAATAACTAACATTATATAGAATAACATATTTTTTGGGAAAATATATCCCCCATTTATTTATTTTGGCTTAAACACAATCATAAAAAACAACTTATGTCTTATTTTGTCAAACAATTTCTAGACACTTGTGCAACATTGCTGAAATCAGTGATACTATGTCTTTGACAAGCATTGACAACAATTGAATTGAAATTATCTGTCAAATTCCATGTTAACAATAGTAAACATGATCAGCAGTGCCACTATTTAGTGCAGAATTGTCGTTAGCAACAGAACAAAAATGTAATAATTTAAATTGGCGACAGCGATCTACCTCCAAAGGAACGTCACACCAAAGGATCAGGAATATAATGTTTACAGACTCTGTCAAGTGTTACATAATTTTTTGTGTGCTTTTCCCAAGTTTGAAAAGGGCTGAGTGTCCAAAATTGAAGACTGATTTATTTAGACCATCACTTGATTATTTCTCCAATCTTTATCCATTTTCCATTTGGTCAGTCAGCAGTCAGTAGGTATAAACCCTAAAACACATAAAATAACGGCAATAAATATTTACAAATTCAAATTATATTACAGAATAGTAATAAACAACTTTAATCAATAATAATTTATATAATTTGAAGTGATTCAATTAACTAGCAAACTCCCTAACTTACAATGAATTCTTGTACTTTATGTTAATTACATTTTTATTTAAGTTCATTCATCAAATCCTGCATCAAGAGTGACTTTAACATTAGCAAAAATTAATTACATTAATTTGAAAACGTCACACCATAAATTTACCAAAGTTACACCTTACACCAGCAGGTTAAACATCAAAGTCCATGAAAATGAAAATTCCGAGCCGTACCTGAAGTACACACAAACAACTGCGAAACAGGAAATAAATAATCAGTCATTCTAGCGCTCAGACAGTCACTTCTTACCTGCTCCCTCTTCTACAGATGGATGATACCTGAGCACAGGTAGACATGCTTTACACACGCGATACCGAGCCTGTATCTCTCCGGTGTTTTTTCCTGAATGAAGTGCGTGCTTTACCATAAAATGTCCGACACAGCGCGCCCAGCTCCTCAACAGTTCCATGTCACGTGACTCAGACTCTCAGCGCAACAGCCTCTTCAAGCAAAAATATAAGATCGATACTTAGTGAGAACCCATCGAGAATCAATCGAGGACTAAATATCGCAATATTGATATTTTGGCACACCCCTGCCACGAACGTCTGTTTTCCCTGTCTGAGCCCGTAATCTGGATCTAAACTGTATGTCTGGATAGTTCTGATATTTCTGCTGTTTTTGTTACACGGGTAACGTTAAGTTGAGGGTCTGTGATGGATGTAAGCAATAGTGAGAGAGAATGGAAACAGAGCTCTTAGTAACGGGGAGTTACTAGGTTTTTTTTTCTTTTTTTAAGTCCTCAGTATCAATGTACTTTTTAATGTTTTTTTAGTTTTGTATTTGTTATGTACAATTATATCAGAATAAAATTCAGGTTTACAATAAGTACTTTTAATCCTTCTGCTCTCTGTGGGTTCCAGATGACTCTAACCATATATTGATGTGTGATTTCTTCCATGACAAATGCAGGATTTTGTGTCTACCATGGACATTAGTGAAACTCTAAAATCAAAGATAAAAAAAAGTTCAACGCAACGTCTTGTGGGGTCCAGATGACCCCCCTTTTAATGTAAATAAGCCAAAGAGAGCAGAAGGGTTAATTATATTCTTCTTTTTTTCTTCAAACCTACAATGTCCAATTGATAAATTCACAGTCTGGATTTATTTGTTTAGTTATTTACTTATTTGCACTAATACAACATATTGCAAAATTACTTCAGAAATACATAAAAAAGTAGGTGCAGGAAGAGACAAAAATAACCATATAGGCTAAAACTTTAAAATTGACATTAAATACAATTATATCACGAGATGATCTTGATTTTGACCCATATTTCTGTTAAATAAACATTTGTTTATATAGAGAACTTTTTTAATAATGCAGTAAACTGAAAATCCACATTTAAGTATGTTAAAGTTTTACTGGATTTTCTATAACGAATTTAAAGATAAAAGTTCTATTTTAAATAACATTAACTTATATTTTTCACTTATTGTTATAATAATTATTCGTTTGAAGACGTAATACAGCTCTATTAGCAACTTATCCAGTGAGTACCACACCTTCACATAACATCTGTTAGGATAGGCTCCAGCAACCCGGTGACCCTAAAGGATATTTAGAAAAAAAATAGACATTTATGTGATCCACGGAGGAAAAAATGGAAAAGAGTAAATTTTATTTTCTTAATTGTCAAATCAGATTCATTTTATTCAAGAACTACATATTTGCCACTCCTGATCATTTCTCCACCTCCCACCTTCAAGTCCCCCCCCCCCTCTTCTCTGCCTCCTTACCCCCCCAGCAGCCTTGAATATTTTGCCCCCCACCCCCACCCCCCTCACTCTCAGCAGAACAGTCCAAACGTGCTGAAGTTTAAAGTCCTTTTTGCACCGGGGTCTCAGATGTGCTTGTAAAAGAGCCCCCCCCCCCCACACACACACACACACACCGACCAGCGTGCACATTCACACTCGGCTCTCCCTGTAAAGAGCTGCGCCATCTATTATTGAGTGGATGGATGTCATTTCAGGGCTCCAAGGTCAACGGTATCAATAACTCTGCGGGTCGTCAGCGGACTCTCACACGAGCTTCACACACAAACATTCACACACATCTCAGCGACACTGAATCCATTACAGAAGCGAGCGTTTGCTTTGAAAACCCTGAAATGATGCAGTCTAGAGGATTTATAGCATCCATGTGAGCAGCAGGCCATTCGGTCAGCAATGCAGCAGATTTCTAACAAAACAGGAGACAAATGTAGGACCCAAAAATAGATTAACCAACATTTTTATCAGAACAAATCATTTAGAAATAATACTCTTCTTCTGTAATGTCATTTTAAACAGAAATGACCAATAAAACCTTTCCTTATTGGTATTTTGGATCTGTTTTAGCTAAAAACTGGTAACTAGTGGTAATCAATCGAGTTATGTTGAAGAAAATAGTTAAAGAGTAGTGCTTGTTACCCATGTTTGTAGACGTAATCGTTATCTTAAAGTCCGTTCACCTGAAGCTACCGCTGCGTGTGGGAGGAGCTTCGGTCAAAAACTTCATAATAAGGACGCGGATCAACACCACTCCCGCCCCCAGGCTGCGGGGCGGCCGAGAGCAAAAAGGTCAGAGTTGTGTTTGTATTTTCTAAAGTAGATGCAGACAGCACAAGCGGTTTCTAATGTAACAAAAACATGGATTGTAATCGCGGTAACAGCAGTAACCTGTCCAAACGCCGCGCTAAAATACATGAGATTCTGGCAGAGAGGTACGCAGCATCTGACCGTCCAAATGAGACGTCTAGCGGTGTTATTGATCCAACAGGTGAGTATGCTAGCTGTACACGCGTGGAGCACGTGACTGAAGTGTTGATTATGACAGAAAAGTGCAGGAAAATATAATAAAAAGGAGGTGAAATGAATATGGATATAGGCACTGTAAAATAAGGAATAAATAATGATTAACAGGCTGTAAATTAATATTATGCCTCAATAATAATAAATTATCTAACAAAGTGAAATGAATTAAATGCAGCATTGACTATGATTTTTTATTTCCACAGTTCTTTGAAGTGAGAAGGTCATTTGATATGATCTGCATTTTAGCTCTTAACTGGAGCTTTGTTCATTTTTTTTCCCTTAAAATATATCTTATTGTAAAGACACGTTCATATTCATTTATTCCAATAAATCATGCTTTAAATTGTTCAAAAAAAGCTTTTGCATAAAAGTAGTTAAATATCATAGATTACTAAGGTGATATAATGGTTCTTGGAATATTTATCATATCGAGATGCATCGTATCGTGAGCCATGCATCGTGAATCTAATCGTAAGTTACCTGGAGATTCCCAGCTCTAGTGAAGAACTTTGTATGCTTATTGAATATATGATTTGAAGTGTTTACAAAAATGTATTCTGCTTTTATCTTGTTGTTTTTGCTGTTTTGTTTTGTTTTTTTACTGATCTGAACCGTGAGTTTCTAGTATTCATATTTTTGAACACATTCAAGGGTTTTAAGTGTACCATATTGTTAACCAGCTCTGATTTAATTGTAGTTAAATGGACTAACCAATTCACCACAAAAAGGAAAATAAACTTTTCTTTTTAAATCACTGCAGATTTCACACTACCCATTACTTCATTTTCTGTATTGACAAGTAGTAAAGGACGTCTTTTATTTTGAAAGGACTTCATGTGAACGTCTGTCAAAAGTTAAAAACAGTTTAATATTTTGAAAAGACTATTTTCTTTGTGTTTTAATTATACCAAAAATCAATATTTCATTCATAGTTATCACAGTAGAAACAGTTAAACATTGGTGCAAATCAGCGTCTTATTTTTCTAAAGTGTGATTGAAGACTTCTACTGGGTTGTAGTTGGTGAGAAACCATCTTTAGGTGGTGAAGGTTGCAGACCGCTGACATAATGACATCATCCTCCTCTAAAGGGCAGAACGGTCCGACTCTCTGACAGCAGCTGGTAACTTTGCTTACATTTAACCTCTTTCTAATGAGTGCCGACGTTCAATCATAAATATGTGCTGGGGGGGTTTGCGCTGAGCTGTTGCGGAGCTGTCCGTCACATGGAGCACAACATGAACCGAGTATGAGAAGATTTGTGATCATTTCAGTATTATGTATAACTGTCTTTCAAAAGTTAGTTGTATTGAGGTCTGTAGAATATTTCAGCTGACATTAAAAGCTATTATCTGCTCTGAGAATGAAATACTGAACGTCCATAAAACAAATGAATCCACGTCTCCTTCTCCAATCCTACAGGGATCCAACCATCGTTCAGAAAGCTCTCGCGCTTTTCCCAGATGAAACGCTGAAGATGGATTTCCGTGATTGGCTCTTTTCAGCCACATTCATGTGGATAGGTGGGGGTGTTGTAATAGCCCATTGTAAGAGTGCTTATTAGAAGTCAATGTCTGGAGATTGAAACATCAAACTCTGTTCCAGCCTCTCACATCAAGCACTGACAATAAGTACACGGTTTACTGGCACTCATCAGTCTGCTGATGGCAGAATTACACGTCTGCCCACAAACCCAACGGGGAGCAGAGGCTTCTCCAGAGGATCAACAGTAACACAAACCCAAATAAAACAGGCTGAGGAGACGCTGGAGACAGAGAAGACAATGCGCTCAAAGATTTAAATAGACCCGTCATGTCAGAGCAGAAACGCACAAACCAAAGATCGTCAACACAAGCAGAAACCTGCAGAACAAGAACGAGGAGGGAAACGTTTGATACGTCTGCCATCACAACAATTCAGGATGTTTCTAGAACGATTAAAACAAAGCATTTCAACATAAACATAACTTTAACATAAAATCAACTAAGAAATATATCAACCTTTTTTTAAGAGAGGGATTCATTAATGAGCAAAAACACAGAAAGACGAAGCAAAGCAGAAGTAAAACTACAACAGCTGAAAATGCAGAAAAGCTTCCTCAAAAACAGTTATTTAAAAATAATTATTATGACACGTCAGTGCAGGCATGGAAGACTCAACAGTTACATATTTATCACCAAAACCTGCGTCGAGGCTACAAACTTTTGGCAAAACTGTATAAAATCTGTGAGATAGTGCATCTTACTTTACCTCCTTTCTACGACAGAAAAACGTTTAATCATTTTTAGAAACATATATTTATATCCATCTTTAAAAGCTCATAGTTCGGTTGGTTTGTGGATGGGATCATTATACATTTTAAAAGCTGCAGGATGTAAAACCATTAAATGATAACATACAATTATGATTACATAAAACCTGAATTAAAGATTATTATTATATTATTTTTTAGATTTATACTACTTATATTTGTAAATATCAGGTTCAATCAATTTTATTTACAACCAAAAGAGTCTGTTGGTTAAAAATGCCTAACAGTACAGGTTTTGAATAACATAATTAATCCTTGCGACTCTCACAAACAAAACTTTTTAAAAAAAATGTGATATAATTATGTTTTTTAGCGATATTTTCAAAACTCTCAGCACCATGAAAGAACAAAGTTCCAGCTGATCTACTTTGGGACGTTTGTCAACAGATTCAGTTCACATGTAGAACTTTAGTTCCTCAGAAACATCCAGGACACATCCACCAGAACGGTGGCAGCGAGCGCCCCCACCCCGCTTCAGTTTCTGCTCGTTTGACAGACACATAATTACCTGTTGGAGAGAACATAAAGGAATCAGGTGTGGAAACACAACCAGGTATGAAGCAGAGCGAAAAGTCAGGCATAATCATCAAGAAATTATTTTTTTTAATGTTTATTTTATTCCAAAATTAATGGTTTGATTTCTCAGAAATCTCAGAGGATGAACTCTGATCGTGTCGTGGTTTTGTGTATGACAGTAGCAGGTTCTCTGACGTTTGTTTGGAGGATTAGCAGCAGATAGAAGTCTGTTGTAAATGCCGAGTCATCGCTTCACACAGTCTCTGATAAAATCACCACTTCCCCTATTGGGCTCCCCATGTTTGGGCTTTGGTTGAACTCCCTTCATCTTTGCTGCTTACACTGTCAACATGTCAGCTGTTTACCAACAGACAGTAAGCCTGCATGAATGTTGACATGTAAGCTTCATCGTAAGAGACTCGAGATAGCACCGTGTACTGTTAGCGTCTCCACACGGACTCAAACAAGAAGTGTTTTATGTGAAGGAAGGACGACTTTGCTTTTTTATGTTAGTAAAATGAATATTATTAAGTTAGGTATTTGGCTTTTGATATCAAATGGTTCCAATGAAAGATTCAGACAATTATAACACTCCATGTGTTATATTTTAGTTTTTTGCTTTAATACGGCTTTTTTAAAGTTATCAAACCAATGTTGTGTGTTCTCCAAGCGCTGGCAGCTACACGCTAACATAGATGACCTGCAACTATTGATGATGTCATCAAACGGTAGGTAAACATCTGAATTTGAAGACATCATTTCTTCCGTATCTCTCCACTTGGAAGGACAAATGTAGGGATAAGGAGAAGTCGCAGGGATAGGGAAGGAATTTAGATTCAGCCCTACTTTTCTTTTTTCAAGCAAACAGAAGAAAGGAAAAAATACAATATCTGGGAAGAGGGCGTGGGCTTATAAAGTACCTGGAAATATTAATATGTGGGGAAAAAAATGGATGACTTTTATCTCCTAATGTAAACACAAGCATCTGTTCACTTTAAAAACATCAATTGACATAATTTTAAGAGCATTTACAGTGGAGGCAATCATCACTAAAAACCCCAGGAGTGTCATCAGGTATTTACATGCTTTCCTCGTCACTGTTCTTCACTACATCGAGAATAAATTCCCACAATGCAGCTGATCTCAGCTCATTTCTCATGAAGCCACTTAGTTACTACTAAACGGTTGAAAAGTTGTGAAAACTTGAAGTTTTTGTTTTCTCTTTAAGACAGAAGAAGTTCATGCATCACAACCTGGACGTCAGGTATTTTTCTGAGATACAGATGGTCTGAAAGTTCAGGAGAAGTCGAAGAGACTTAATGGGTTTGTCAACATTTTCCTGCTCCTCCAACACACAAAAACTGTACACCCACCATGAAATGACTGCCGTCTTCATCCAAAGGTTCTACTCCGATGAGGTAACAAGACCTGTGCAGAGGGTCTGTT
Organism: Oryzias javanicus; assembly: GCA_003999625.1. Lineage (NCBI taxonomy): Eukaryota > Metazoa > Chordata > Actinopteri > Beloniformes > Adrianichthyidae > Oryzias > Oryzias javanicus. Next base: position 2,825,865 of record CM012446.1, read on the forward strand.
ATGAAGGTCAGATTTGGAAATTAAGTCGTCTTCATTTAAGCTCAAGAAGCTGCTTTCATTAAACAAAAAATATATATAAACTAAAATATATATTATAAGTTAAATTAAACAGTGATAAAAGTCCAGACCTGAAACTGTTCATGTTCTTTAACCTCACGTGTGTCTGCTCTTCTGTCTCCTTCGTCTGGTCGATTTCCATTTGAAAAGCTGGAGTTAGCTTCATCTGATAGACTTCTATCAGGATCAACTGAAGACAACAAATACAGGCTCTAGATTTGATGGTTTTTGGGGAGAAATTGAGAGAACCAAAATCAGCCATCGATTCTTTATCTGCTGCTGGTTTAGAGACAAATAGGGTCAAACAAATATCTGATAAACCTCACTAAGGCCCTGTTTACACTGGAACGGGAACGCGTTTTGCTCTCTGATCCGGTAAGCAAGATATCGGGTACACACCAGAACGTTCCTGAATGATATTGCGTTCACGGTTAAAACGAATGCTGACGGAAAACGATGTAATTCACACGCCACGCCGCTATGCGCTATGTGCGCACAATGTTGAACCGTTCCTGCTCTGTTTCCCCCTCAACCGTAGTCGAGGAGCAGGGGAGATCTTCTCCAGGGCCGAAGGTTGCTTTTCCTCCGGGGTTCACTTCCCTTCTTTGGATCATGCGAAGCCGAATAATTACACTTATCTATTGTAGAGGAACTGAACTTTTATTACTTTAACTTGCAGACAAACTCGAGAACAACTCTCCGCTAACGTGCGCGCGCGCCCCTCCCCTCTCCTTTTTCTCTCTCTGCGCAGCACGCGCTCTCTCTCTGCGGCACCCTCTCTCTCGCTCCTCTCAGAGCGCGCTGCTCCTCACATGCACACGCTCCCCCCAGCTTCGTAACAAGCTGAGATGCAGAAGTTGGAGCACACACTCATCTCACAAAAACAAGAAAGTAAATAGATAGGCTGAATCGTAAAAAATCAGAAGAACCGAACTTCGGTGCCCAACCCTACTCCCACCGGATGGAAAAGAGCAATAGGAGAAGTACTGCGCTTTACACCCTGACACCGTTCCTGACCGTACACACTAGAATGGGAGGGCTGTTGGAACGGGAACGTTTCGCAACGCTCCACTCTGGAAGGCGTTCTCCAAAGTTGTCGTTTTGGGGGCCCTAAAACGCCGTTCTGGTCTAAACGAGAGGCCCAAACGATAACCAAGTTGTCTGAACGCACGCGAAAACGTTGTAGTGTAAACGGGCCCTAAAGCTCCTGAGATCCTCCACTCAGCTCCTCTTTCTTTGTTCTCCTCTCATGGAGGGACTTCTTTTGTTTTCTCCTCAGACTGCCCTAACTTTTCCTTTGACCTGGTCTTTATGGGATTACTGATTTTTCTCCTTTGTGGTCTCTCTCCTCTGCCTGTCCTTTTGCACATCACCATAGTATCTTGTATTCATCCTTCTTCTGCCAATCAGAAACTTCCATTTCTTTCTTCTGACACTTCACTTTTTACAAAAGCACATTTCCTTCTTAACCTGATGTACCATCTGCACACCTCTAGTATTTTGCAGGTGATAATGTATTCTAATTTTAAAGTCTTACAGCTCAGCACAGAGAAACAAGGTCATCGAGATCTTTAGCTCCTTGAGGAGCAAGAACAGAGAGAAAATGATGCAAGGTGAGGCCTCTTTTCATGGTTAATGTGTTATAGATCCCAGAAAAAACAAAAGTATCAAACAAACAGAAAAAAAGACGATGCTCCGTCCATAAATGAAGAACTCTTAGATTCATTATGAAAGAGTTGACATATAAAATTGTGATTATACACTGAAAACGTTCTAAATAAAGATTGAAATGCAGATTATCTGCTCCAACATCAATGTCTGGCCTCTCAGGTGAGCTTCTGGTAGAACTTTAAATGTTCCTGAAAACATTGGCGGTATAAGACTCCAGAAGGCTCCGACACATTCTGTGTGGTACAGTTGGAATTGAACGTCTGTCGCAGCGCTGAAGATGGACAGCAACCATCGACCAGAACAGACAGCAGGGTTTAAAAAAAGAAAAGATAAATAAGGCACTAGTTCAGAGATTTTGATTTTCAAATAAAACCTCACATGCAGAATATTTTAAGGAAAATTGTGTTTTTAATGTGTTTTTGTAGCATTTTTCTGATGGAGGACAGAAGAAAAGTAAGCTTCAACCTGCATTTCTGAGTTTTTATTATTCAAATCGTTATGACTCAGGAGAAGAGAAAACAAATCCTGTTTGAAAGCTTACAACAGTGACATACAAGCTACAGCTGGCAGGCCACAAGCTCCATTCAGATTGATGTCGGAGGTGATAAAGACAGAAATTCAGACATCAAGCAAATACAATGAAATAAATAAGAAGAGTCACGTAAAAACCAACTTAATGTCAGTTTATTTTAGAAGAAGATAATTAAGTTTAAAGTAAACTCTTCTGTTTTTACATTCCAGCTCTGGTAGAATAACTGCAGGCGATTTACTGCTGCTATTTTGAATATTCATTCAGCAGTATGAACATAACGGCATTAAGCTGGATTATTTTTAGGTTGGCCCTTATCTTTAGTGAAATGTTTCTCAGCTGTGCTCTTTCTGTGTAACGTTACACACCGAGAGGCTGCTGATGAAGAGTGACAGCTCGAGCTGTAAGGTGAGAGCGAGGAGGCGGCGTGTTTGAGCACGACAGTATTTATAAATGTGTATGAGAGAGGCTGGATCCTTCACTCACAACAATCACCTGATACACATGCCAGAAGGAGAGCGTCATGGTGAAGAGGAAACGCTTTATTGATACTGAAGGAGGGTGGTGGATTGCATACTGGTGGGGTAGGTGGTCAGTGCTGATCAAATGGTGAAGGAGGAGGAAGATGAGGAAAAATACAGCAAAGCTTGGAGTCAATCCTTGCTGGTCAGGTGAGAGGAGAGAGGTTACAGGTGTGTCCTGCACACCTGTGGAGACGAAACAAACTGGCAGGAAGAGGCCAGACGGCAGCACTACCGGAAACGACCAACAGAGGGAGACAGAGGGACAGGGACCTCACAAACCATCAGAGAGAACCTATTTATTCATTTATTTTATAGTGTATATTTTATAGCAAAATCTATTTAATTTAAGCCCAACCCAACATATTTAGGAAGTGTTAGTTCCACAACAGCTAATATTTGCCTGATGGTTTTTATTCTAGTGAATGGAGTCATTTCAGAAAACTTTCATGGAAAAACAGACACGATTTCCTCTGCTAAAAGACTTAATAGAAAAACAAACAATATGTTGAACTTTGCTTGAAAATGTAATAAAAATAACACAAAGGATCCATACAGAGAGAAATTACCCTGAAGAATGTGAGTGGCAGCCATGATGAGGACTGTCCAAATTCATCAAATTGGTCACAGTGGGAGGTCCGGTGCTTCGTTTATATTATGTCCTTAAGCAGCGTCTTCTCCTGCTTATACACAGAGACAGAGGTGCTGTAAGGGTTATATAAACTGATGGTTTGTTTGCAATGTGTTGAGAGTGACATGAAATATTCAGGGAGGCAATAAATGAAAGATGAAAACAGAAGTGGTAGGAAGAAAGGGAAAAATCCAAACGATGGCAAACTTCAGGACGATCTCTCCTAAAATCAGAGGCCCTGAGAAGATCCCTCATGATCTTGTTCCTTCAGTTTATTTACTTCCGTTTTATGTTTTTTTGTTTTAATCCAAGACAACTAAAGTCCCTCCTGTCTGCACACTCTATGCCGTTTACATTTCATGGTGTTGTGAGTTGTGCGGGACATCCAAGAGTCTCTTAGATTTAGAACCCTGGAGCCCAACTGCAGACTTGAGCTAGATTGGAGCATGAGACTCCTGGGGACCGTTTCAAGATGCAGGTTCAACAAATTTTTTGTTTGTGGTTTCTGCTGGGGGAAACGTGCAGTATCTAATGTGAATGTTCTCTGAATGTTAATGAGGAACTCACATTTGAACATCCTTCACTTTAAAAAGGGGTGGAGACCGCAGGAACGCCAAGTTTCCTGAAGGAAACCTGCTCCAGACCAGGTTATGTTCACAGTCTCAGTTGCTATAGTGATTGATTCTGAGTTCAGCTTAACCCGCTTCTGGAAACGGGCTTGGTTTAGCCCACTTTCACGGGTTTAAGTTATCTCTCTTTCTGAAACCGAAAACTCAGTTTTGAATTTGGAGTTCAGGAACTCAGAGTTCCAACAAAACCTGCTTCTTGAAACAGCCTCTGGCCACTGATTGGCCCAGAAAATGACATCACAAACGCTGCGTTTTCATAAGCCTTTCCTAAAGGGGTGTCATGAGCCAGACTCAGAACCTCCTCTTGGTAACTCCTGGAGAAAACGATCTTCTTATACCTCCTCCATTTATCTTCTCAACGCCAGTCTGTCATCAATACATCACCTTTAGATAGTAACCCTCAACTAAATTCTGTTTCCTCACATGTAGAAGCTACTTCATGGAGAGAATTCAGTGATGGATCATTATTTTTTTCTTTAAACAAAGAGAAAGCATTCATGCCAGACCAAACACCAGAGGATGAGGGGTCAGAGGGGTCAGATCCAGAGGTCTCAAAGCATTTTTCTCATGGAGGACCTGTATTAAACAAATTCAGGTTAAAACTGTGTTTTAGAGTATTTACTCAAATCGCGATGATCTGGAGCAGATAAAATGGGGTTGTGAGGCGCTGTAAGCTAGCAGGAGAGAGTGTAAACAAAGGGATGATGGGATATTGACTTCCACGCCAGCAATCCCGTTCAATAATCACAGGAGAATTACTAATGAGCTCCTGCAACTCTGCAGTAACTGTTTTCAGGAACAACAGGGTTTTGGATTTTGTCTAAAAACGGCTTCATCCTAACTAAACAACCATCGGGTCCAAAACGAGCACTGCTTAGAAGATAGAAAAAAAATATATAGTTAGAAGGAAGTTTAAGTTTTTGAAATATTTGGGGATATTTTAATTCCAGAGCCCTATTTTCTTATACATCCCATAGAGTTTGGGACAACAGAGGATTTACTACAACTTGATTTTGGACAAAATCCCAAAAGAGAACAAATTCCCTTCACTGGTGACTCAGGTACCACTCCCACAGACACACAGCCAGTAAACATTTGTCTTGAATCATTTGTACAAAGGAACAATGCTGTAACCACCCTCAACCTCCTTCAGCCCCTTTGGCGGGGCAATAGTACCAGAGCACCCTGAAGTGCGGCTCACGTAGAGACAAAACCGGGGCTTCAGATACACAATCGTTCCCTTTGACCCACTTTACTCTATAGTCTCAGATTCCTGACATAAAGAATTAAGAAATGTCCTCTACAGGAAATCTCCCAAATCAATACAGCGTTATTTGAGAGGGTGTTGCACATTCAGAGACACAGCAGACTCAGATTTGACCTTGAGACAATCTTTATGGTGAACTTCTTTAGACTCAAAACCATTAAAGGTCTAATTTTAACATTTTCCACTAAAATTTTCACTATTTCTAAAAAGACTAAAAGTCAAAGCTCAGTTTAAGCTTGAAAACTGTCTCCATCATCCAGTCGGTCATGAAGACGATCCATGATGAGAAACCCCGGAACATTTTCACGTGATCATCAGCAGACATGCTTCAGAGGAGCTGGCGCCCGGCGGTTCATGTCAGAGATGCTGACAGACACCAAGATCAAGGCGGAGATGGATTTAGTCAAAAGTCCTCAGAGACTTGAGACATTGCTCAGTAAGCTTCAGGAATAAATTGGACAAATATATTTCTGCTTTTGCTCGTCTGCATGTGAATCTGTGAGTCTCATTTACACCCAGTATGGAATGCAGACGAGCGAAACGAGCGGACCCAAACAAACTCCCCGCAGCTGCTCTGAGAAAGGTGGTGACACTAAACCCCCATGTCCTCCTGATCCGGGGAGACTGGGAAGACACTGCAGGAGATTCCAAAACATTCAGAGCTTCTCCACTTTGGTGTGCGAGTCACATGACAGAAGCAGCGGCGAGGATTGCCAAAAGACTCAAGATACGTGGCTCACGAGACCAACCAGACAATCGATGTATTACCTTAGTAATCTATGATCTATAATATTTTAGAACAAATACACCTTTTTATTTTCTTCAAGACCTTTTTAGAACAATTTAAAAACATGTCAATTTAATGCCTTATCCAATATTAAAATAAAATGATCAAATACTAACGTGTCTTTACAGTATTTACATACATTTTAAAGGTAAATAATAAACAAAATTTCAATTAAGGACTACAATGCAGAGTATATCAAATAGCTTTCTCAATTCAAAGAGTAATAAATGTGTAAATAAAAATGCACATTGCTGCATTTTAGATAATTAGATAATATATTATTATTGAGTCAACATGTAAACTTTCAAACTGTTCATATTATATGATCATTTTACAGTGCTGGTATACATATTCATTCATTTTTTCCTTTGATAATCAACACTTTAGTCACATGCTCCTCGTGTGTACCGCGAGCATACTCACCTGTTGGATCAATAACACCGCCGAACGTCTGATTTGTCCGGTCAGACGCTGCACACCTCTCCTCTGGTGTATTTTAGCGCGGTGTTTGGACGGGTTACTGCTGTTACCGCCCTTATAAACCATGTTTTCATTATATTAGAAACAGCGCGCTGTCTGCGTCTACTTTAGAAAAATAAAGACACAGCTCAGACCTTTATGCTTGCGGATTCTCTGCTATCTGTGTACTCAAGATTGGAAGAACAGTATAAAAAAAAAAAAATTCTTCAATTTTGTTTTTTACTTGAAATCAATCACGCACAGAACAACATGCAGGTGTAAAAAAAAAGGATTGATCATGTTACAGTTGCTCACCTGCTCTCTTGTTTGCAAATCTGAGCGCAATAAAACCAGAAAAAAAAAAAAAACAGGAAAATTTGATGAAATGATGAACGATTCATGTTTGCAAATTGAATGGTAGCATTTGCAGAAACTATTATTCTCTGCACCACTAGGAATCTTTATTCTGCAGATTCTAACTTTTTTTTGGTTTTTAGTATTGTTTAAATATTTGGCACAAATAGAACAGCTGTCCACCAGATTTATTGTTCATAGTCTATTACTACCAAACAATTTTAAAAATGTATAATGCACCTAAAACGTGTCGTTTTAGGCCACTCAGGTTTCTGTCTAATCACTGAAGCTGAAGGTTTGTCCTCAATTTTAAAGAAAGATGTACATACAAAGATGAGAGGTTTTCCCCTAGAGGGAATAATTAATGATAGGCAGGAAAAAAAAAATAAGAAACGATGATCCATGAAATGCCAGGTGTTGTTGCAGTTCTCCGTTTGTCCTCTAGGTGCTGCTGTGACTCAAAAGTCTATTTTTAGCCTGTCCTCAGCTGGAGGGTGGGATATTTATAGAGAGAGATGCATTCACTGCTGTGCTATCTAAGCTCAAGCACGCACAAACGTGCACGCGCACGGAGTCACCCGCTCTGAAAGCAGTCCAGCCGAATGTGGCTCATTACCGCACACTCAAACGTGTGGTTTAAGGGTCCTGGAGGAGCTCTCAGACTGCTGCTGATGCTAGCATGAGTGCAGCCTGGACACCAACAGCTCAATGAGAATGTTAACAGATAAGACACAGCTGTTCGTGCACGCTCATGTCTGCAGCAGAGGCTGTTCCCTCCTAAAGTGCCCCTCTAAAAGCCCCTGGAGTGCCCGCTGAAGCAGGCAGAACGCTCAGATTCCTCTGGAAGCTGCAGCTGAAACACAGGAGACGGGAACAATCTGCAGACCCACTCACACTCAGACGGATGGAGCAGAACGCTTCCACATGACATCAGATCCAGAAGACTTCTAAACATCACTGGATGAACCACTGCAGACATGCACTCACGTAAGTACACAAAGCATCCTGGGTGTAGGACTGGCCCCAGGGAAATCAGGGTTCAATTTCCAGGGGGGCAAAGAGCTTCATCCAGAGTGAATCCATAAGATCATTCAGGCTAACCTTGGCAATAGAAAAGTCTCTATCAGGCCATTTCTTGAACGTTTCTAACCTAATTCTTTCTATAATTACAGCAAATATATCCTTAATTAGCCCCAGACAATTGCAAACTGATCATCTTGTGGTTTTGCAACATGAAGCTGCTTTATGTTTTTAGAAACTCACTCACCCGGGTTTTAGGACATTCTTTACCCTGATGATGAACGCATGTCAAGTTAAAGCAGCAGATACACCGACGGAATGAAGCTTAAGAAGGAATGCTTTTAGCAAAAACAAGGGGCACGTCTGAGATTTGGTTGATTTTGGATAGAAGACGGCGATACGCAAACTATGTAAGAAGGCTTTTCCTGCGCCCGATGCTAACACAACAAACTTCTATCAATTAAGGAAAGTCTAAAAAAAAATTAAATATACTACAGCCGGGAATCAATAAAAAAAGAGTAATTAATAGCAGGAAAAAAAAAATAACCACATCGTAAAACTCCAATGTGGCGACGTGTTGAGATCATTGACATGTAAAGAGATGGACAGAGCACCTGTGACGTCATTTATAGAGAAGGCCTTACCTTCAGTTCCAACCAAATGAAGTCGATTCAATCACCGTTTTTTCCACAGTGCGGACTTCACCATTTTGGAACCATTAGTAAGCAGTGATTGGTCCGAGTCGGTCTGAGGTTTCATTTCTATCATAACCATTCTCACCAATCATAAGTGAACTTGTCGGAAAGCCACACCCCTTCCACTGAAGGCAGGCTTGGGAGAACCAATCAAACACTTGCTTTCATTGTATCATCTAATTGGTCAGTTTAAACTTGAATAACTTGCAATAAAGAAAATATATTATGGAAAAAATAGGTTTAGCAAGAACTGTTTAAAAAACAGGGAAGGGGATGCTCTGTCCAGATGTTTTAAACAGTCAATGGCCGTCACAGCAAACACTTCATACACATTCCACTTCATCTGAATTCTTCCAACGTTTGTGTCTGAACAAACAAAGATAGAAAAGGAGGAATCAGCCGGTCCAGCCTGCTAACCTGTTGACAGTATGGGTTCGTACTCACAGTCTGAACACCTGAGATCTCTGGAGAAAGGCCCTTCCGGTGTGCGCACGCGCCTCTGGAGGCCCTCAGGTGAAACACGTCAGCTTCCCAGGTGAGCAGCAGGTTCGGTGATGCAGGAATCCTCCAACGATAACCGAACATGGTTTCGGTTTAGTCTTAAGATCAGGAGAATGATTGATCTGATGTCTGGTAACCACCTTAATCACCCCCTTCCCGCCCCCAGACCGCGTTTAGCCCGATACTAGCTATAATTTAGCAACTTCGATCGACATTAATCCATAAAAGTGGATATTCTGATCACTTCCACCATAAATTCGTTCTATATTTAAAAAAAAAAAATCTGATAATTAGAGGCTTCAGGAATAGCCACATCAAGAATAGTTACAAAAAGGCTAAAACTGATGTGCGCACGCGCCTCAATTAGCCTCACATGCTAGCAGCGGGTTACACGAAGAAACCCACCACCGAAACCAGAACCGAACCTGGTTTCTATGTGGTCTTGAAAATTGACGGCTCGAAAGGTTTCCTTGTTACCCGCCTCACACAAGCTCCTCCCACTGGGCAGGATCAAGAGTGGTTAGCTCGGAGCTAGCATCCGCGCTAGCTGCTACTTCATAAAGTTAAAGATTTAGCTAAATTTCGTTATGAAATACACTCTAATTATTAAATAAATTTGATCATTTTGGATATATTTTACAAAATAAACTCTTACCATGATACTTTTGTTGCGTTTTTAATTTCAAGCTGGTGGTTATCTTGAGCCAACCAACCCTCGAGGAATAATCCCGCCTTTTGATTTACATTAGTGGATTATCAACCAATAGGATTGAAGAATGAGTGATTGACTGACGTTCCAACCAATCAACACCGAGTTTAATGGGAATTTGATAAGAGGCTAAAATCTGAACTTCAACATGTAAATGTGGATTTTTCTGTGGATTTTCATGGTTAAACATTGAAAGGCTTCACATTTATTGTAGATATGTGTTTATATTCAACTTTAGGATTTAAAAAAAGTTAATCTAATTTAAATAGTTTAAAGCATATTTGACTGTTAAAAGAAAAAGTTAATTTTTTGTGCTCTTTTGGTCTCTGACTGACATTAACCCTTCAGCAGATTTTTTTAACAGCAGCTTAAGTTCTACGTCTGCAATGTTATGTCCTCAAATAAAGCTTCAGTTTAAATCATCTTTAGAAATCGCGGCTCTTTTGTCAGTTTGGGAATTTCTGAAAAACACAAAGAGAATCAGTTTAAATTTCCTCTGCACTGAAGCTGTCGTGTGGCAAATATAACCCACTGGGGGGCACAGATGCTGAATGATGATGGCTGGAAAAACAAATGCGGTAAAAATAGGTCCTCCTGACAGGCCATCAAGTACAGAAAATATGAAGCTGTGTTCAGCTCCCCTGCAGAAAATATACATTTCATCGCTTTTTCTCTTTATTTTTGTGCAGCGTAACCGTTTTACATTCCGAACACCGAAGGCAGCCAAGAAGAAAGCACATAATGGCTGGAAAAAAAATGATTAGATGTGCCTTCTTGTTGTTTCCGAAGCGCTCTGCTGGTCTACCTGTGATGAATCAGGCGGCTGCGAGTTTTAAACTGCATCCAAAGATCCTGATAAAGTGAAGCTACTGAAATAAATCTTTGGGAGAAAATCTGAAAACATTGTTTACATGTTTAAGACATGCAAACAGTCAGCTTCCCTTTTGGATTGATGCTAAAGAAATTCATTTTTAATATGATAAAGTGTTTTTTAAGAGTGAAAGGACCTGTTTAGGTCCTTTTTTTTGTTCTTGAAACTTGAATTGATTTCAAAATATGAAAACTAAGTAGTTTTATGTACGTTTAAGTACGTTTTAAGTAGATGCTAAATTAGGATAAGCTGGATGTATATTTGCATCAACTGCATTTAGGAGTTAAAGCTAGTTAGAAGTTTTCAAACAAATGTTTGAAGTTGCAGGACAGAAAAGCTCTGTTGCTCCTGTACCATCACGTTTATCTAAAGGTGATGACCGCTACACCATCCATTCATTTTTAGAATCCCGTCCAGGGTGATGGAGCTGCTGGAGCCTATCCCAAAGGCAGGGTTCACCCTGAAGATGTCGGACGTCGGAATGGAGCGGAGCAAGGAGCTTTAGGATTATTTTCTATGTCACAAATACAATCTTTTTTAAACTGAATTTTTATGTCTGCTCCTGATTCACAAGAGTTTGAATAGAAATACTCAGAAATGCAACTTTAAGATTAATTTTCTTTATATGATCAGAAAAATGACACAAGAACATGTTAAAAACACTGATTTTATCTGAGCAGGCCTTTAAAATGAAAATAACATTTAATGCTTTTTCTGGTTTCTTTTGTATCCCAAGAGTGTTTTTGTTGCATTGTTTCTATTTATAAAGCATATAGTCTCAAATAATAAATTGAAATTGATTGAAAGCACTTGTATTTTTGAATATGCTGATCCTAATATGATGGATAGAATAGATGTGATCAGCTAATATCGAAAAGATTTAGGAGTGATAGAATTATTTTATGCTAAATTAGGACTCATTATGACAATTATAACAATGTATGTAAATGTTATGGTTTTTTTTGTGTGTTAAACACATAAATCTTATGAGATTAAATCTGTTGATTACAAATACACTCACTTGTACCTGCATAAAAGCTGATAAATGCTTAAAAACCAACCAGTTTGGTCATTGAAAATCAGCTCTAAATGGGTTATTTCATGGTAAACATGAAGTCATCAAATGAACAATGTTACTGCTTCATTGCCATGGCAACAGTTTACTGGAGTTTCAACTTAGTTTCTGAGCCTTGTGTTCACATCAGTTTTGGTGAATTGTAATTAATAAATTCTCCTTTTTTCAGAATAAAATGTACTTTTAGAATATTGATCGATGATCAGTGGAGAAATGAGGCGAGCAGACGGGGAGCAGGGGGGGAGTTTATTGAGGCTGGATCGCAGCTGCTGCACTGCAGACATCCGTCTGCGGCGTGACTTCATGTGTGGGAGACGGAGCTGCACATCACACTCTGGCAGTCTCTCAGAGAGATCCTCCATCGCCGCAGCTTCAGAGAAGCCGAAACGGCAGCAAATCAAGACATTTAAACATGGCAGCTTCACAGAGGATGAGTGGAAATGAACACAAACCCAATCTGCGTCTGGATCAATACTTCAGAAGGTAATGATGGGGACATCAAATGCAAACATGCAGGTTTTCAGGTTACACACAAAAAAAAAGAACAAGTCTCCTTCTCCCTCTAGTGGTGGAGACGAACATTTCTGCTCATAAATACAGTTTGTTATTTACAAAATCCACACATTTAGTCGAGTTTCTTGTTTAAGCCAGTAAACAAAAAAGGGTTTTGCTGCTTCATTTGCTAAATCAAGACTTTCCTTCACGTTCGGGCTCCTCTACTCGCCCGCAGGAGGTTTCGGGGGCCTCCGTCCCTCCTGCTGCGCAGCTCCGTCCTGACATTCAGACGCTCCGGCTGAGCACCGGGACTTCCAGTATCAGAATATAAAATACTTTCAGTCTAAAAAAGGTTAAAGCTTCGCGGGGGGGGGGGGGGGGGGGACCCCAAGGATTTACTTAGACTCCATATGAGGATGAAATTAGATTTTTTAAATGTTACATTTTATCAGTTCTGTGATTTTCTTTAACCCACCCATCAAAATAATCATAAAAATATGACATTTTTCAGACTTAAAAGTGAAGCAGAATTTGCCAAAAACATAAAGGAGTCAAAGTGAGCGTTTACATTTTTAAGTGTCCCAATGAAAGCTTTTAATTCACCATAAACGCTCCCCCCTCCCATGAAACCCAAACGTGTCTTGAAGTTTTCCCCATTTGGAGCTTTATCCTCAAAAATGTAATATTTTCAACCAAAGAAATGGAGCGAATCGCTCCTGAAGAAAGAAACGCTAATGAAAGGCTTTCACGGGACCGTCCACTTCAAGGAACCGCACAAAGAGAGGTGACCTGCGCCTGCTGAGCCGTAACCGTGGCAACAGCCATCCTCAGGTGGAAATAATGGGGAATTAGGTCACCTGGATGATTTGAGAGTGTAAAGTGGTCGTGGAGTGGCGCTGAGAGGAGGAGAGCGGGAGGCTCTGATGGAGCTGCTGGACGCTCCTCCAGAGGAACGATTTCAGTTTTCAACCAGAACAAGCTGCTGTCTCCTCACCATAAAAGAAAGATCTCAGCTTCTGCTGGGACGGGGTTCCGCTCAGATTTATACACAGAAAAAAAAAAAAAGAAGCCAACTTCTCTGTACGTTTTGTTCCAGGTTGACAGATTCTGTTTTCAGCTTTTTCATTGATTTCAGTGCATCATTAGATTAAAAAAAAAAGATGTTTTTGTGTTCTGTCAAACCAAGAAGCTGAATTTCCTTTTAAAATTTCATGGCACTTTTTAAATGCAGTTATTTTAAAAAAAAAAAAAAAAAAAAAAAAAAAAAAAGCCAAACATTCACAAAAATGAGCTTTCAGGAAGTCTCACTGCTTTGAACTTTTGCACGTTTTTGACTTCGTTTGCATCCAGTGTTTCTAATGGAATCCAGTAGTTTGTTCTCAGAACTTTTTTGAATAATTTGAAGAACTTTTTTCTTTCTTAAAGAAACCTTCAGGAGTTTTTACTTTTCCTCAGATGTTTAAAAAAAAAAAGCATGTTATTTTTAAATGCATCCTAAACTGAAGGACACATCTGATTAAAAGCTTAAAACCCTTGTAGTTTGATTTTAGTAAAAGCTGTGACGGCTCGTCTAAAAGCTTTCATTAAGGCTGAACACACAGCACACACGGTGGCCGTTTGTTTTCTGACTTCTGCTTCTAAACTAACGTTTGTTTTTTTTTTTTCCAAAGCTGTTAAAGTCCAGAAGCCGCTGCCTCTCGCCTCTCAGTGGAACGGGTGGAAGCCGGCAGGAGGCCCCGCCCCCGTGGGCGTGAAAGTCAGGTAGTTGGAGGGCACGTAGCCCCGCTGGCCGCTCACCACCTCCACCAGGTTCCACTCGGGGTTCCCCCGTTTGTCGTGAGGCTCCAGGACGCGAACGGGCTGGCCGGCCTGAAGAGAAACTTCGTGGTTTCCTCTGGCGGTGAAACTGTACGCCGCCCACACCTGCGAGGGAAAACACGGAAACGGCGTGTTGAAGCCGAGCCGCTGCTGTAAAATAACATCCACTTCATCAATTAACCATTAGGGGGCTCAGCGTCTAAATACACCAACAGTCTGGTTCTCTGAATTCTATTTTATAAATATACTTGTGTTGATGTTTATGAGTCTGATTGTATAACTGGGAATAAGTGTGTCATCAAAGGAGGCGTGGTCTTCTTACTGACACATGAAATACAATTTCTCCATTAGGTGTTATGTGTTATCACAAACCTCGTTTGCCACGCCCATTTGATCTTAGTAGGACATTTCTAGCTCACTTTGATCATTAATCTATTGTTGAGCAAAAACGTGTCTTTAGAAAAATCTCCATGTAAACCACAGAGAACAAAACATCCATGTACTGTATACTCCTGAACCTCTGTTAACCATCATGAACGGTCATATACAGTCTGTGTACTTTCATTAACAGTCATATATAGTCTGTGTACTTTCATTATCGGTCATATACAGTCTGTGTACTTTCATAAATGGTCATATACAGTCTGTGTACTTCCATAAATAGTCATATACAGTCTGTGTACTTCCATTAACGGTCATGTACAGTCTGTGTACTTCCATAAATAGTCATATATAGTCTGTGTACTTTCATAAATAGTCATATACAGTCTGTGTACTTTCATAAATAGTCATATACAGTCTGTGTACTTCCATAAATAGTCATATACAGTCTGTGTACTTTCATAAATAGTCATATACAGTCCGTGTACTTCCATAAATAGTCATATACAGTCCGTGTACTTCCATAAATAGTCATATACAGTCCGTGTACTTCCATAAATAGTCATATAAAGTCCGTGTACTTCCATAAATAGTCATAAACAGTCTGTGTACTTTCATAAATAGTCATATACAGTCTGTGTACTTTCATGAATGATCATAAACAGTCCGTGTACTTTCATTAACGGTCATATACAGTCTGTGTACTTTCATAAATAGTCATATACAGTCCGTGTACTTCCATAAATAGTCATATACAGTCTGTGTACTTCCATTAACAGTCATGTACAGTCTGTGTACTTCCATAAATAGTCATATATAGTCTGTGTACTTTCATAAATAGTCATATACAGTCTGTGTACTTTCATAAATGGTCATATACAGTCTGTGTACTTTCATAAATAGTCATATACAGTCCGTGTACTTCCATAAATAGTCATATACAGTCTGTGTACTTCCATTAACGGTCATGTACAGTCTGTGTACTTCCATAAATAGTCATATATAGTCTGTGTACTTTCATAAATAGTCATATACAGTCTGTGTACTTTCATAAATGGTCATATACAGTCTGTGTACTTTCATAAATAGTCATATACAGTCCGTGTACTTCCATAAATAGTCATATACAGTCCGTGTACTTCCATAAATAGTCATATACAGTCCGTGTACTTCCATAAATAGTCATATAAAGTCCGTGTACTTCCATAAATAGTCATAAACAGTCTGTGTACTTTCATAAATAGTCATATACAGTCCATGTACTTTCATAAATAGTCATATACAGTCTGTGTACTTTCATGAATGATCATAAACAGTCCGTGTACTTTCATTAACGGTCATATACAGTCTGTGTACTTTCATAAATAGTCATATACAGTCCGTGTACTTCCATAAATAGTCATATACAGTCTGTGTACTTTCATTAACGGTCATATACAGTCCGTGTACTTCCATAAATAGTCATATACAGTCCGTGTACTTCCATAAATAGTCATGTACAGTCTGTGTACTTTCATTAACGGTCATATACAGTCCAAGTACTTTCATAAATAGTCAGATACAGTCCATGTACTTTCATGAACGGTCATTTACAGTCCATGTACTTTCATATACATCCATGTACGGTCATATACAGTCATGTCTGACCATGTACAGTCATATATCCATGTACGGTCGTATACAGTCATGTCTGACCATGTGCGATCACTGAGTTTCTGCTCACAGTGTAAAAGAGCTCTAATCATGACGAGAACGAGGATAAAAGCGACGGATATTCTCTGGAGCGGGCTGACACCAGGACTTGTTAAGTATCGGCTCATCGTCCTTCACACAGAAGCAGAGCTCCTAATGAGCCTGCTGTTGGCAGGACAGAGTGTCATTGGACCTCACAGCTACACCGGCTCCGACAGTCGACACCTATTAGCATCTAATACTGACAGAGGGAGGAAGAAAATATGGACGGGGGTCCTGGAAAACAGGTGAGTCTCCAGGTGACTTTTACAGCTCCTGTTTCTCTCATCAAACATTTCTTTTTAGGTCTGATAGAAAAGTTCAGCTTCTCCCTAAAGATCAGCTCCTCACCTCTTTATTCAGAATGAACTCGTATTACTAGTAGTAATGTTATAAAGAAGAAGTACTTTAAGCATTAAAAATACAACACTTGGAATAAATACTAAAATGATCTGAAATTTCAGATAAAAAGAACATATTTTGGCTATTTCTTTTTTTCTGTCAGGCTGAAAGCTTTAGGCAGCTGTGTTCTGACGATGGACTGAGGTGTTGTTCTCAGGTTCGTCTCTAGAGGGCGTGACAAGCTGCGTCTATTGGGTTCATGTTCTTTAAACCATTTAATTAAACTGTAAATTGGGTTTAAATCTCGTCGTCTTATTTTGAAAATCAGCATATTATTTTATCATTTGTTTTTGATTGAAAAGCTCCACTAAGTCCATACTACACATATACTAACTGGTGACTGTATCTGAGTACTGGACTGACTAAGTGTGTCATCATCCACAGAAAGTGATTCACTTCTGGCTCCACCCAAAATTAAATCAATTAAGTTGTCATTTTTTCGTGATACGGACGCGGCCATGTTGGAACCAGACCACGTCAGTAAGCAGTGATTGGTTGAAGTCAGTCTGAGTCAGCGTTTCTATGGCAACCACTCTCACCAATCAGGAGTGAGCTTGTTGGAAAGCCACACCCCAAACACTTGAAAGCGGGCTACACAAAATCTGCCAAATGTTTTGAAAGATGAACATCGGGGGCAGTAGGCTCCACCTACTTTTAACTAAGGCATCTGATTGGTCAGTTTATAACTCGAATAACTAACTGCAGGAAAAAAACGAAGATTATCCAGAACATTCTGTTTAAAACTCTATGGGATTTTGGCTTCTTGGAACCGCCGGGTACTTCCTGTTTGGAAAGTCAAGGGGGAGGAGTCACTCAATCCAGTTCTCATGTACAGTCAAATGGTAGTAAATTACTAACCAAGACTGCAGGTTAAGAACGTTTTCCTCCCATCATGCAGTTCTCTGCAGACTGACCTTCATGTTGAGGGTTGATGGACACAAACTGAGACAGAAACTCTCGTATAGAGAGACGTACGGCTTCATTAGAGATAAAAAAGTAAAATTCTAAATCAACTAAATAATAAACTATTCTTGTATTTAATAGAGAATAATATTGACTGAATCAGATGAGCCTCCTGTTTTACATTGAGGTGACTGGAAGCTGCTAGATAGAATGTTCATGATTGAGTTTTTATGTAAATAAAGAAGTGTTCCATCTTTGTTTCACCTCTCCTCATGTTTGATGTTGGGATGAGAGTCACTGACCTGAAGATCTACAGTCACAGTGAAGAACTAATGTCGTTTCAGTTTGGTAGAGACCATGAAATTAACTATTTGTAATAAAAAAAAAATAGGTCGTTTTCACTCAAAAACAGGAGCAGGTGAGTCTGGATCCACCGTAGCGAGGTGGGAGTCTGGATCCCTCGTGAGCGGCGAAGATGGAGTTTTTGGGATGGGGGGGTAAAGGTCATTCCAGTGAATACCTGATTTACACACAGCGAGCGTCCGTACGTGCGTTTTTTCCTCCTCAGAGAGAAAACCCACTGGGCGCACCACACACACACACACACACAAGTGTGTTCCGCTGAAATCTTACTGCCTGTCGCTCTGAACCTGCGTGAATTCCATCAGCGATCACGCGGTGGTTCGAGCCTGATCTTTCCGGCTGCCAGAATCTCGACAAATGGAAGCTCCAACCCTTAACACCCCGACGTTCACTCAACTTTAGTGGCACAAGCTTAATTATGGACATTCCAATGGGAACTCAAACCATTCAACACTTACACACTTCACAATCTATTATCATTCTGATAAACTGGGATAAAATCTTTCAATTCTCCTAATGTCGCTCAACCTCAAACCTTTAATCACGTTTGGACCTCACGGACAGAACTTTCAAAATAAAGCGCCGGATTTTCCGTCTTCACGGTAACATCCATCCATGACGACAGTTGAAGGTTTGAGATGAAACTGCATTTCCTGAAGGATCATTATTCGGTGACTCAGAAGTTTCTCTTTTTTTAACTAAAGAAAAAGCTTCATTTAAGGGGAATAAAAAAATATTCCAATCAAACGGATCGCATAAAACATAAATCTGTACAATCTCATGGCCGCTTGAAGTACTTAAATCAAATAGAACACTTTACTCGATTGACCAATCAGATCCACCCTTTCATGTTAGATACCCGCCTCCTATGTAGACGAGAATGATTCAGATTTTAGATTATGTTGATTTTTTTTTTAAATGAAACTGTTGCAGAGAAATGAAAATGATGTTTGAGTTTTTTATGTAAATCACATCGTCTTCGCAATACTGATCCCTAATATTGTGCAGCTTTAGTTTAAATATTTAAAGAATGAATCTTCCCAGTTTGTATCAGTGATTAAACAAAAAACTGCTTAAAAACTGAGGTGGAGCTACTGCAGTTTGGTTCACTTGTATTATGTTTGCTGATGATACTAATATGTTTTGTTCAGGACAAGATATTGTTGAGTTGTTGAATGTTGTTGAACAGGAATTTAATTTGGTAAAAAAATGGTTTGATTATAACAAGTTATCTCTGAATGAAAACAAAACTAAATTTATGATATTTTCTGGTAATAGAAAGGTTGAAAATGTTAAATTATATTTAAATGGTGTAGAAATCCAATATGTTAAAGAAATAACATTTTTAGGAGTAATAATTGATGATAAATTGTCTTGGAAATCTCACATAAATCATATAAAACGTAAAGTATCTAGATCCATCGGTATTCTGTTTAAAATCAGTGATGTATTGAACAAAAAGAGTTTGTTTGTTGTCTATTGTTCACTAGTCATTCCTTATCTTTCATATTGTGCAGAGATCTGGGGAAATGCAGGGAAAACTATTATTGAATCATTATTTAAACTGCAAAAAAAAGGCTATTAGAATAGTCAACAGAGCAGGATATTGTGATCCAACCAATTCGTTATTTTGTTTGAATAATAGTTTAAAATTAAAGAAATTGTTTATGTCAAGGTATTAGAAATTGTCTATAGAGTAAAACATAAATTTGGTTTAAAAAAATATACAGAAGCTGTTTACTTTAAGGGTTAGTCAGTATAATTTAAGAGGTCTGTATTATTTTGAACAAGTTAAAGTTCGAACTAATGTAAAGATGAGATGTGTTACAGTTCTTGGTGTTAAATTATGGAATCAATTGAATGATGAATTCAAATTAAGTTCTTCACTTTTACAGTTTAAAAAAAAGTTTAAAACGTAAATGTTTGAACGATTATAATATACATATGTAAAAGATTTGAATTATTTGTATTTGTTTGTAAATTATTTTCTTTTGTATCATTTTTTGTTGATCAGCATAGATATTGTTAATCTTCAAGGAAAGGCATTGAATAAGCTTAATAAGCTTCTGCCTATTCCTTTTTTTTATTGGTTGTCTGTTTGTATTGTATATTGTGTTGACTGTACAAATGGGAACTAAACCAATAAACTTGAACATAAAAAAAAGAACTTCCTGTTGATAGAAGTGAAAGATCCTGAAGAAACTAAAGAGGACAGAGAGGAATAATTGTTCTCCACTAAAACCCCCAAAGCACTGGAAGTACAGCGGTCATGTTCACAAGAGAAGGAAGCCCAACAGTGAACCCTGTGGTACTCCTTTCTTTAGGTGGTACAGGTATGGAGACAGCTGACCCAGAGAGAAGAGAACAGAAAGATTTTAACTGAAATCCTTCCCGTCATGAACGTGGAGGCAGATTTAGTCATGTTAGCATTTTTCTACACAAACATTTTCATTTCAGGAAAAACACTGTCTGCTTTTTAAAGATCTCTCTACAGACTTCGCTGTTTAAAATGTCTTCCTCTGAAAGGACTCCGGACACGCCCTCTTTTTCGATGTTTAAATATCCGCTGAATGAATCTCCGTTTCATGAACGTTTGTCTTGTTTTTACGGAATAGTTTGGGGCAGAAAACAGAGGCTTTACCTGGAAACACGGCTGGCTCGGCGGCGGCGGGGCGCCGGGCGAGTACGAGTACCTCCTGTTCCCCCCCGAGCTCTCAGGCAGGCTCGGGTGCGGCGAAGGGGGCGGGTCCTCTGTCGCCTGGTGATAACGAATGAGCTTTGAGGACGCCACGTATCCTCTGCGGCCTGCGCAGACACAGACGGTCCAGGTTTGTTCGTGATGTTTCAAAGAAAAGCAAAAGGCAGATTCAAGTTTTCCTGTTTCAGGATAGAAAGGTGCAGAACTGAACCAGAACCGACCCGTACTGATGTTGAGTTATGTACACACACAACTACAGACACTAAAAAAGAACATAAGTCTAGTTGTGGTTCATTCAGCAGCATCACAACCATCACTGAGGCTGTGTCTGAACTCCATCACTACTACAGAGCATAAAAGGCTCTACGCACCTATCCGGGAGAATACTCCACTCTGATTGGCTACTGGGTTTGGATTAAGTAAGGGATAATGTCCTTCAAAATGTGCATTATCAGAAATTAATGCGTCAGTTTCTGATGATGGACACTTTGAAGAGCATTATCCCGCGGTCACATACAAATAATAAAATATTCACTAGATTTTTGTACTTCATTCTTGTTATTTTTTGGTTCGGATCACTTTTTCACAAAAAATTGACTATTTGATGCATGATGTGGCCTGTTGTCACGGTAACACGTCAGTGTGAACCTCGACTTTATATTCTGATCATCACAACAGGTGAATTAAAGCATCAGTTCAGGGAAAAGGTTCACCTCTTCTCGCTTGTTTTTGTCCAGAAGTTTGTTTTAAAGAAGTCTGAACAAATAGAACATTTGGGATTTGTGATCGGAACTTTTTTTTTTTTTTAACTTTGCATCATCACTGTGGGTTATCGCTTTTAATCCAAATCCAGCAGCCAATCAGAATCGAGTAAATAAGGTGCGATACCAAACAAAGTACGCATTATCAAAAATGAATGCACACAGTTGAAGACAAGCATAAATATCACTTTCTATGGCTCTGTAGCCGTTACCATGACAACACGTTGCACCACGTATCATATAGTCAACTTTTTGTGGAAAAAAACAGTTTAAATCTAAAACAAAAAATATTGAAGTACTAAAAAAATAACGTCTTTCCAAAGGGACCGTGGTAAAAGTGGGATAATGCCCTTCAAAGTGCGCATTATCAGAAATTAGAGTCGGATGCGACGGCCATTGATTTCTGATAATGCGCATTTCTTTGGGAATTATCCTTACACATAGTGCAAGAATACCCAGTATCCTCTAGCATCACACCTTTTCTGAAGTAAAAATCAAATAATTATACAAATCTTTTTTATGAGTCTACCGTGTTCTGAAGAAAACGCCCTATAGAGTGATGAAGTTCATTCAAAATCTTAGATTTTTCCTCTTTTTCCATAAAGCCTGAACGTTTCTTGTTCTTTTTTCTCATATTCTTCCACCATTTTATGCACAGAAGGTCGTGAACTACAACAAAATAAAAGCCTTTTGATAAACACACAAAATTACATCCTAAAATCATTTGATGCTTTAACAGCTAATGAATACAATCGGTGAACACAGCGAGGTCATTTCCCTCTTTGCATGATCAATAAAGTTTTATTCTGTTCTATTTAAGACACCGTTTATTCCAGACTGCATTCTCATCCTCCTCCATGTGCTCAGAAGAAGAATAAAAGTATACACACGGTTATAAAATATATTTTCTCACCTGAACTTAGTTTCATTTTTGTGAATAACAGAAAATCTGTTTGTTCAAAAATAAATGGACTTTTTGTTCATATAGAGGTCTAAACAAACTGTTACAAAACTCAAGTTGAATTTTAATTGCTTTGTGTGAACAAACAGAATCTAAGACGAGATTTATTTAACTTTAACATATCAAGGCTTTGTCTGATGGTGACGTTTGATATTTAGGTGAATTTTAGACCAAATTCAGTGGAAGGTACAACAAATGAAATTAAAAAAATCTGAAAAATTTGTTAGTTGAGAGAAAACTTAAGATGAGAAGAATTTCATTGTTACCAATTTGAAATTTAACTTTCAATGTTTTATCTTTTTGTTGATTTATTATTTTTATTAAAGCTGTAAAGGGTTCTAATGTTTAATCTTTTGCCTCTTAATGTTTTTTTTAAAATACTAAAATATATTTAAAAAAAATCAGAGATTTTGTTCAGAATATATTTTAAGGAAATTCTTCAATATAGAAGTAAAATGCTGAAGAAACTCTTGTGTTTAAGTTTCTAACTGAGCTGTTATTGTAGTAACAGAGTTCAACCACAAGATGGAGCCAAAGCGCTTCACTAACAAAAACAATTATTCATTGAATCTTTTTGGTTTTACTCCTTCAAATCTCATCAGAAACAAAAAACATTTTGACCGTTTCCATGCGAGTGTTTGTGATTCAGGTCATTCAAATTAATTTAAAGGTTTCTTCAAACTTTGTAGTTTTGTTCTGCATTAGTGTTGGTTCTCATCTGTTCTGTTTTAGGGCAGAGGTCATCGCTGAATCAGCCCCCACCTCCTGCATCCACCAGCCACCTCCGCTTGTCTCCTCGCGTGTCGGCGCCGCTGATGACGGCCACCAGCTCCCCCTTGCTCAGGTTCAGGTCCAGGTCCCGGCTGCCCACCACCGAGCCGGTCACCTGGTAGATCTTCCCAGAACCGTGCTTCCCTGTGAGCTGCTGGAGGCGGCGCTGAGACGTCGGACTCAGAGGCTGAGGGGGATGAAAGAAAAAAAGAGACCATCAGATAACAAGCAGAGACAGAAACACGGAGGCTGAAGATATGATTACTGAGACTTTCCTTCAACTGGAACAAGACGCAGACAGAAGTTCAAATTCTTACAGAGTTCAAACAAAAGATGACGTGATGAGAACACGTCATTCTTCCTGAAGGTTATTTCTGGAAGCTGCGCGGCGAGTTTTACTCAAGAACAAGTTCACTGCAGTTTGAGGAGCAGAGCGGACGTGACTCGTCCTGAAAGCATTTTTAACCTTTTGTTTGCATCTAACATATATAAAAACGATTTAAATTAAAAACTGTTCTTTAGAGTAACTAAATAAACATAAGTGAAAAATGAAACCCTGCTCAGCATTATTTTCTTAAAGAAGTATAATATTCTTCATGTGCGAGGCACAGACATACTTTTTTAATCCGTATATATTAATAAATGTTGCTGGTTTCCATGGAAACCGATTCTCTCGTGAGCCAAAAAAACACAAAATAAGCGTGTTAATCTTGGACCAGGATGACAGTTTTATTCTTATGTAATCTATAGGAAAAAACCCTCACAAGTTGAGTCAAAAGAACACTTTGATTGTACATGAGAACTGGACTGAGTGACTCCTCCATCTGGTTAAAAGAATACATCAGAATCAAGTTATTCTGACTAATAGAATGACCGAGTTATCGCTTTTGGATTCTTGGAGCTACTTCCTGTTTGGAGGAAGGAGTCCAGTTCTCATATACAGTCAAAGGGTTGAGAATATGATGTCACAGACCTTCTCTACTAACAACATGAAGGAAGTTGTTTGTGTTTATTACGATGATTTCAACCAATAAAAAACTGTTTGAGGTTTAAATCTTACTGGTTTAAATGTGAACTAAAAAATTCCCCTAGTGGTTACTTTGGGAACTGCTGATTCTTTTCATTGAGCTTCAGTCTGGAAGTTAGAACGGCTGCATAAATGTGCAGCGTACATGTGACTTCTTATCTCCGTTTATGAGTCTGCATTCGACCTTTGACCTCTGTTTGAGTCTGGCTCTATCAATATTATTTTAGCGTCTTTGTTCCTCCAGCTGTTGAGTCAATAACATCCGGCGTCACAGTCAGTCCCGACCTGCACGGCGGGCGCGTTCAGAGTTTCCTCCACGGTCTGACACAAAGCCTGCAGGTTCTTCGCCCCGGCCACGACGGCAGACTCCGCCCACTCCCAGAATGCACCGTCGCTGAGGAAGCTGTGAGGGAGCTGGAGGGAGGGAGGAGAAGTGTGAGGAAAAGGAAGGACTCGGGCGCGTTTACGGCAGCCGGAGCGGACCTGCTGAGCGAAGCTCTGGAACAGCTGCTCCATGTCTGCGGTCAGGTCTTTGTGCAGGCAGCTGAAGGTCCCCAGCATGCTCCAGATCATCTGCAGAGCCACGCCGTTGAAGCGAGGAAGCTCGTTGAGCAGCAGCGTGTTGAGGGTCCTGAGGAACATGACAGGAACGCGTTATTACCGTCTTTCAACCAGGAAGAACGGAGACCCTCCTCACTCACTTGTAGGTGTTGACCACCTCCTGCTCGTCAAAGCTCAGGCTGGCTTTGCCCTCGATCACCTCGTAGTCCAGCAGCTTGTGGAACCTCTTCCTGATCAGGTTCCTCGGGCCCACCAGGAGGTCCCGGAGCGCGCACAGCGGCTTGTGGATGAGCGTCCTCATCCGCCTCTCCTGTAGGGAGGAGCAGCAGGAGTCTGAGCTCTGTAAATGCCGCTGTAACGGCGGGAAGTTTCCAGACGGACTCACGAAGGTGGGCAGGACCCACTGCCGCAGCGCCGTGGTGATCTCTTTGTAGCTGACGGCAGACTTCTCTCCGTCCATGTCCAAGTCGAACTCCTCCGTCCGACACTCCAGAAATCCCTGAGGAAACGGCAAACGCAGCCGTCACGGAGGAGGATCCACAAATCTGGGCCTCTATAGTCAGATTCTGAAGGAAGTCTTATTTTGAAAATCTACTGGAGTCTCTCCACCACACAGCAAGCCTTTCCTATAAATGGAATATCCATCCACTACTTTACTAAAGCAGCTGCTCCGACCAGCAAAGTTAAGAAAAATAAAAGTATTTGGAAAGTTTCTTTTGAGGAAATAGGAAAATAAAATTTTCAAATTTAAATAAATCTACATTTAACAGAGAAAAACCAGGAGATTTCCTCCAAATATGGATTTAGTCGTTTCCACAGACCCTAATAATAATAATAATAATGCAGAATATTCAGCAACAGCTGTCTAATGTTAGGAGGATGTTGCTAATAAAGTTGTTCAAACGGTGGATTAAAATATTTTGAAAATAACAGCTTTAGAGAGTTTATTTGTGTTTATCCGTTGCACCTTAACCCTTAAAATACTAGAGCTCCAGTATTGATGTTCTTTGATATACTGTAACTTTTCAACCAAAAACACGGTCAACATTATTCTAAATAAAGATTTAGTATTTGAGGGTCACTGGTGACGCCTCAGGTGATGAAGGCTGAAGTTGGCGTCTGATTTATTAGCCTCCACTCTGACAGCTATGAGTTATAATCTAGATCAGTTTAAAGGTTATTACACGAAACCTAATGAAAAATAAAGTTTAAAGCAGCTGCAGATATTATATATGAAAATGAAAGTAAACTTTAGTTTAATTGATTACGTTTTTTTAAAATCTGACGCTCACTTCCTTGTCGTAAAGACCGGTCTGTGAACATTTTATCTGATCCCTGACATGATTTAAAAATCAGAGGATTGTTAAATTCAAATGAATAAATATGAAATGCATAAATCTGTAGAATGAAGCATTAAAGTCGTTTCTTTGGTGATTATCAAAATTAAATGTGTGAAAAATTAGTTTTTTATTAGTTTTTACTTTTTTTTCATCCTAACTGTTGGAAAAAAATAACTTTCTTTGTGATTTTAAATTTGTTCTTAATTATTTTTATTTTATACAAGAAAAAAAAAAAAATCCTCATCTTCCAGAAACCCGGTTGTGTTTCTGTCTCCATCCTTCGGTCCAGCTCCAGACCGACCAAAACCAACAGATTTCTGGAGAAGATTCTGTTCCAAACGTCACAGTTTTTCCACCAAGATCCACCTGTTCTAGTGTATTTATATCTGTTTCTTCACTTAATCTATAAGTCAGCTAAAAGTAGTATGGGAAGTTTACTTTATGAAGTGTGCGTGAGTATAGCAAGTCTACTGTAAACCATGTACACTAAATGTACGAAGTATACTAACTGAATACTTTGTTAGACGATGTTATTACAATAAACAGAAAAATAGTTAAATTCTAGTGTAGTATGTCACTTTAAACACTTGTCGTAAAGCTTAAAAAGTTTCATTTCAGACACTGGATTTCAACAAACATTATAAAAATAAAACCTAAAATAAAAACAGAGTCAAAGTTCATAGAATAAGGAATAAATCAATAAAGAGTTAAAATCAAAAAACTAGAAAAAATGACAAGTGACTCAGTTCAAGGAAACTACCAGAGGTGGAAAAACTCAAAAGAAGAAGTTCAGCAGCAGAAACCTTCAGGTTTAGACTAATGTGGAAAAAATGACAAAAGTCTGGATTAAAAAAAACAGAACAGAAGTTCCTGCATTAAAAATAACTTTAGAGTCTAAACTGAGGCTGCCTGTTGCAGTCTGAGGCGTGGCCGCCTCTAAACTACAGTAAGAGACAGAAATGTAAAGACTTTTCTGACTCAAACTTTAAACATTCCAGCATCAAACCTTCCAGTTTCCGTGATGCCGTCAGGATTACCTGCAGGTTGAGCAGGTACGTCTCCACGTTCTCCAGGAGCTGCAGGATGCCGTGATCCAGAACGATGAAGAAACCTTCCAGAGCGTCGAACTCCTCGTCCACCACCTGCAACCAGGAGGAGAGACGTTAGTGCGCCTCCTGCAGCAGGAGGAAGGACTGGATTACTCTGATCCCCCTGTGCTAAATTAACATTAATCATTTTCCCAGTTAAAATTCAACTTCATAAAGTTCTCAAACTATTTCATCGGCTTCTGATTGTGAACATGACACCAGCAGAAGACAGAAAAGTCACAAAAAATGTCTTTCCAGTTCGATCTACTCGACCTCTGAAGGCCGATCAAGAACCCAGAACTTATGATTCTTTATGATTCCATCTCCTGGTGACTCACAAACCAACAGAAACGGGACGCGACCCTCTGAATCCACACATCCAGACGGTCTCCTTTACCTTCGGCGCCATCCCGGTTTCGTGTTTGATGTGCTGGCTGAACCTGGCGGTCTTCTTGGCGATGCTGTGGGTGTTGAGGCGGACGATCTTGTCTCTGATCGTCAGGTTTTCCGTCTTCTTGTATTTATCGGCTACAAAAAACAGGAAACAGGCTTTAGTCCACGCCCCCTTCTGCGTTTGTGGGCGTGGCCATCAGAAAGGGGGAGGAACCGAAGGTCTTACCGACTTCTCGGAAGCGCTTGTATTCGTTGATGCGGCAGTTGAGGGCGACGGAGGTGTGGGCGGTCTGCTCCAGCAGGGCGTACGCCGGGTGGGCGGGGTCTGTGTGCTTCTGGATGGTCTGCAGGAGGAGCGGGTAGCGGGCGATCCGCTGGACCGGCATCACCAGGAAGAAGCTCAGCGAGGCGGCGTTGACTTCAGGGCTGGAAGCACAAAGACGGATCACGTGATGCCGCGGGGGTCGACGCCCGTCTGGGTCCACGAGGGGAGAAAACGCACGCCGAGGCCTTGATGATGGCCACGATCTCCCTCCACAGCGCCTCCTTCTGTTTGTAGCCATTCTCCAGAACCGTCACGTGAGTGTAGTTGGCCAAATATTCCTTGTAGGCAGCTTCAATGTCCGAGGACAGACCGAGGAACGACTCGCCTGGAAGGAGAAGATCAGAGAGAAACATGTTTGTCCTAAAACTGGAAATGAAAAGAATTTAAACTATTCTGTAAATTCTACGAATGTTTTAGAGGTTAACACAAAACAACAACAAATAAATGAGGATAGGGTCGTAAAATTATGAATATAAAATAATTGACAAAAATAACATTATGATTGAATAGATTAAATTTGACTAATAAATTTCAACAAAAATATAAAAAGGAAAAACTTTGATTATAAAGAGAAATTAAACAATTTACTCATATTAACATGTTAAATAAAGAAAGAAGAAAAAAGAAAGAAATCAAAGTTTTCTGAGGATAAAGACGCAAAATTTTAAGAGAAGCTTTAAAATTTTGCAAAAAAAGTCATCAAAAGTGAAAAAAAAAAAAAAAGGAAGGTTATGAAAAAAAAGAAATTAACATTTTACTAACTAAATTATTCCAATTATAAGAAAAGTCATACTATAATAGAAATCAAGAATTTACCATAATAAATTTAAAATATTAGGAGAAAAATCTAAAAATTTGAGAATAAATTGCTGCTATGTATTCATATAATAATTATTTTTATAATAAATAAATATAAATGTGCACATAATTAATAAATTACATGTATAAAATGATAAAACAAGAAAACAGATTAATAGAATTAAGAAAAATTTAAAGATAAAAAGGTTACTTTTCTGACTTTTCTAATTAATTAATTAATAATAATAATAATAATAATAATAATAATAATAATAATAATAATAATAATAATAATAATAATAATAATAATAATAATAATAATAATAATAATAATAATAATAGATTAAAAAGCCATAGGATTATTTCTTTTTTATTCATATTGTAGGAGAATAAATTTATACTTTAATTTATTACATTTTTACGAGGAAAAACGATTTTTCCAAAGGGAAAACATTACATTTAGTTTTCAAAATTAGAAAATCTGCTCAAACTTGCTTTAATTTTTGGTGAAAATTTTATTTTTATGAAGTTACAACTGCGTTTTAAACCAGCAGAATTCTTTTTAAATTAAAAACTTTTTAAACAATAAATGTATTTTTATTCATGTTAAACTTTGACTTATTCCCTTATAACGTTTATGATTTTATTCTTATAAAATTTAGCCTTCTCCCTTGAATTTTGCTGCTTTTCCTTATTTTACAGCTTCTTTCCTCATAATTTAATTTTTTTTAAGACATCATTGCAAAAACATTTCCATATCCAAGTCCTGATCAGCTGAAAGGAGCCGAGGAGAAGAAGAAAAGACCGACAGCTACAGCAGATTCTAGAAGATCAAGACGGATCATTCTTCTAACTGAAGAGATGATCCAGGATCTGACTCCAGGGAATCGGAATTTTTAATTTTCTCTTTTAGTATCAAACTGAAGTGGATTTAGAAATGTTTTACAGCTAATTCAGAAGCATCTCAGTAAAACAAAAGAGACTTTTTCCTTATTTTAGAGCCTCATGTTCATCTGAGCAGGAAGCTTTGCTGTAAAGAGCAAACAAAATGCCATAAAACTGAATAAAAACACGTATTTTGATAATGATTTTTCCGCCGTCAGATCTCGTGTTTGATCTGTTAAGTTTCATTAAATAAAGGAAAACTATTGATTTCCAAACGTCTTCTAACGGAGAGAACCAGAGGAAGCGGGACGAAGCCCAAACCCTCCATCAGGGGGGCGGTCTCGAGGAGGCGGAGCTTACAGAGGTTTTCCAGGAAGCGGGGGTCTCCGGGCTGAAACTGGTCCAGCTTGCTGAGGAGGCGCGTGGAGACGTCCATCACCTCCTGGATGTACAGGAACATGGCGTCCAGGCCGGCGGGCGGCGGCTTCATGCAGGAGCGACACAAACACAAGTCAGTCTGACGCTTCGATGCTGAAAGATCAGGAGGAGGTGGAGGATGAATCTAAACACAGGAGGATGGAACAGGAACTAGAACTCTCCGAGGATGTTTGGGATACATTCATGCTCCAGATGTTTCAGAAGAACCCGTCTGCCGTCTTCAAAGCAGGTTTTCACTGAAGCGTCTGAACCAACCAGACACTTCTGCTCCGCCTCTACAGTTAAGATTAAATGATATTTTTCAGATAAACTGATTCAGAAACATCAGAAATCCCGGCAGAAGTTCCCTGACAAAGACGGCGGTGTCCTCCAGCGTCGGCGTTCCCGCTCCGCTCCTATCAGGGACAATCTGCAGTCTGACAGACTAAACAAAAACAGCTCTTCTGTCTCACAGAGCAGCCTTTCTTCTGCGCTGCTGCTTCTCTCTGGGACTGTCCACATTCTCTCCACATTTCATCGCTTGTTTTTATCAACAACATTTAATTTTCTGGAAAAAAAGCCATGAAAATGAGAAGAAAATCCAAACATTTGCTCTTTAAACGGCATCTTTTGTGCTTAGTTCTGCCAATAACTGAGGATTTCCTTCACAAGTAACAGCTGACAGCAAAAAAAAAAAAGAAATCGTACTGCTGCTCTTCATCATCATCATCATCAGCGGCAGCATTAAGCTCAAACTGAATCACTGATTCAGGAAGTTTCTTCTTCTCTTTAAGGGATTCTGATTTACAGAAAAGCATCTGCCTAAACCACTGACAGTATAAGAGAACTGGACTGAGTGAATGTGTGCGCACCCCCCCACCCCCCACCCACCATTCCAAACAGGAAGCCCCTACTGGCTCCAAGAAACCAAAGTTTACAAGAAGAGTGGCATTACCTGGGATAATGCAAGCGGGAATGCTTTTTGCTGAAAGAAGTTGCTGAAAATGCAAGAATTTGCTACAAGACTGGAAATTTGGTTGAAGAACTATGACAGAGCACTGAAGTTGACATAAATTTCTGAAAAATTTGCAGTAAAATTGCTAAAACCTCCCTAGTACATGCCAGTTCTTCAAAAATATTTAATGTGTTTCTTAAACATGAGATAAACTCCAAATTAGCCCCAAAAACCTCAGTAGATACGAAATTTGCCAAAAAAAAAGCGAACACGTTGCTAAATTAGTCAAAAACGTTAGCATGTTACTTCAATAGAGGCTAAACTCTAAATTAGCCTATAAAATCCTCAATAGATAACAAATTAGCCAAAAACGTTGACATGTTCCTAAAATATTAGCTAAACTAAGTTTTTTGAAAATAACTATGAAAGATTAAAATATATGCCATGAATATATTTAAAGGCTTTTTGTTAATCTACGTCAAATTTAGAAATTTGAAGATTCTCATTCATTTTCTATGGAACATATTTTGCTCAATATTTCAAAAACTATAAAGTTTATGAAAACCAAAAATCCAAGCATTAATGTTCAGAATGAGCTGAACGTTTTCATACCAAGATTGATGAAATTGCTGAAAGTGTGATCGAGTTTTAATGTGACAAAAAACGTACGGAGAGAAGCAGGAGAATCCCTGAAATGTGAATGCTCACTAAGCAATCACACAATTAAAATATTGATTTAAGATGAAAATAAAACCTCCTCCTGTATCTGAAGGAAATCCAACAACACTAGAAAAACTCACTGATCCGTTTTAATCTGAAAGGATTCGAATATTTCTGAACCTCATCGGCCACACACGGAACAAAAACGAGAACTTTCCCCGGAGCGATCGACCAAAAGACTCCTCCTCCTCCTCCTCCTCCAGGAGGTCATGAAAGAAGCAGGAAAGGATGCAAAGAAGGTCAGAGGTCACTGGACTCGGCTCAGGTCAGAGGTCATGATCCAACGGTCAGAAAGAGACTTTAGGACAAACGTGGATCCACTGCTGAGGAACAAGAGGAACGTTCTGGAAGGAGGATGACCTCAAAGAGCAACACGGCGGCGGTAGTGTGATGATGTGGGGCTGCTCTTCAGCTTTGGTGGACCTATATCAGGTGAAACTCTTCAACCTGATTGGTACAGAAACTCCCCAGAGATCAGGCAGGTTTTGCCTCCTCGTACCTGTAGCTCCTGCAGGCTGCTCCTGATGGTCACGGTGCTGAGCTCCAGCATCCTCAGGTAGCTCCTCTCCGAGTGGACCAGCTCCTCGACGGACATCTGCTGGCGCTGAGCTTCCCGCTCCTTCGCTGCAGCTTTCTCCTCCTCGGATTTCCTCCTGGCCTCCTCTTCCAGCACCTCCTCGGACTCCGGCGTCTCTTCTGAGACGCTGTCCTCTGAGGAGAGTCGTGAATGCCGCGCTGGACTTACATCCAGGAGCTGGGAGGCCTCCTCCAACAGTTCCTCCTCAGGTGCAGCCGCCTCCTCCTCCTCCTCCTCCTCTGGGCCTCCGTGCTTCTCCAGCCGGCTCTTCTGCCTCATGCCGTTTCTCCTGGAGGACATCTGTTTGGGTCCGATGGCACACGGCGGCGCTGAGGCGGCGCTGGCCAGAGTCAGGGTCAGGGTGGGGGGCTGGAGCCTGCGGGGCACCTCCATGATGGAGATCACTGTCAGAGACGACACAGGAAGAGTCAATGAGGAGATATCAAAAAAAGTCCGGGATTCCCGAGCATCAGGATGATCGTGAACGCCTCCAGCTGGTCCAGTTCTGATCAGAACCAGTTCCAGCTTCTCTTCATCAGCATTTTCCACTTATTGGTTCATCTAGAAACAAACGATGACGTTTCTTTTTGTAATGCAGAAGTATGAAGTTCTCATAACTTCTGCATTTTCACACGTGTTTTGTTCGCAGCACATGTGAAAACTCTTCCTGTGACACACGGAAACATTTTCAATTAAACCTGCGAGCGGTGTGGGACGGTACCCTCCCCCGCTGGCTGAGCGCCCCTTACCATCCCCCTCTGCACCTGCAGAAAACAAAACCGTTTTTTCAAAATAGCTGCTTTTCTGTTGCTTTTATCTCCATAGCAACCATTATATTTTTTGGTCACCCGGTAATTACATACAGGTCTATGTCGTTTTTAGAAGAATCCGGGAAAGTACATTTTTGGATTTCCTTAGCAACTGAGGGTTTTTTGCTAATCACGCCCACATTTCTACTATTCATATCATATTATTTTGTTCAGCCTGAGCCAGATTTTCATGCATCACATTTTCATGACATTCTGTTAAAAAATATGCAAAGAAGGTGGGACCGCCCCTTTGCTTACGACGCTCAAAATCTAAAACCTTCAAAGCCGCCATTTTTCCCCAGTTATCCTTCAGGCGTTTGGAGGTGATGGACAGAAATCCATAGGAAGCGTTAAAATGTGTTGCTGCTACAAAAGGTTTTTTTTTATTGAAGATGGTGGCCTTTTCCTGAGGTCAAAGGTCAACAAAACGTCATACTTTGTTGACTTGTGGTTGAAGAATTTTTTGAAGATCGCCTAAACAAAAAATGGTAGTTTTATGGAGTTTTACATTTTCCTTAACGGGCGCGCAGAAAGGACGAGGAATCCTGAAAATAATCTGGTCCTTCAGTCCAGGACGGCTGCTGCTGCTGCGGGACATAAATACTGTTTTCATCACCGGCGTTCACCTTCATTTACACATCAGCCACAAATACCAGAGCGCTCCGGCCAAAGCTTTTATGACATCTGCTGACTCAGCAGAAAGTGCAGCACAGCAGTGCTGACTGCAACATGACTCAACCCATCATTTTGTTTCACTCTCACTGCAAACCATCACATTCTCCAGTTCATTTTATATATAATAGGAGCTTCAATGGAACATCTCCTTCCACTTGCCCCGCCCCTCGATGAGGTCACAGAGTCGTCTTTGAAAGGAGACCGTTAGCAACGACGTTTCCACTGCTTCTTCACACAGAAGGTTCATCAAAGAGCTCCAAACACAACAGCAGGACTCTGCAGCAACATCTATCCGGAAGAACGGAGGTTCCCGGTTCAAAATGTTCGCCAGATCCAAATAGTTCAGAATTCAGTTAAAACTAAAAGACAGAAACTGCAGCTTCAGCTCCGACTCATCATCTTAAACCGTCCCTCCAACAGAAGCTCTGGGGGATTATCGGCATATGGTGGTGGGGGGTGGGGGGGTGTCAACTGTAACTCGAGACAAAATCCGGGTAACGATCAATAAAATCCATGAGAATCAATTAAACTTCATTCTTTGTTAGCGTCTCTGAGAAGTAAACACCTGAAAAAGTTACTTTTCTGCTGAATCTAAACTGAACTTCATGATGAGAGAAAATAAATCTGATGATCCGTTAGCGACTTCATCTTCATCACAAACGACGGTGAAGGTGGAGCTCCACGGCCGAAGTTTAGCCGAAATTGTAGAAATTCAACTGAAATAACCTAAAAAATAAAAAATAGAAGACAAAATACTGAATCTTCTCTGCTGCTGGACTTCATGACCTTCATTCTCTTGATGCTATCAGATCCCAAATTTCCGGGCCGATGACCAGAACCAGTCTGTGGCTCACTTGGTACCGGACCGCAGACAGAAACAAGGAAAAACATCTGCTAACAAAAACCAAACATAAAAAGTAATGGGGACGTTTCTTTGGGGAGAACAGATCCAGTGAGAAACTGAAGAAGAAACTTTGACTTCAGAGAAATATAAAGACAAACCAGGGGTCTTCTCAGACTTTTTTAACAACCAATTTTTATATCAATTTATTTTTAAAATAGATTTTCAGAAAGAGGCAGCTGAAAAATGCCAACTTGCATATGAATATTGTCTAATTTAAATTTTAAAAAGTTAAGGACCACAGCAACACAGAACATGTTTAAAGGAAAATTTAGAATTCATTGTAATTTCTGAGAATTTATATTTTTAAAATTGTTGTGAATTAGTTGCAGGAGAAAAGATCATATCTGTGATGTAGAAAACACACCGGGCCAACCACAAGAGCCCTCTGCAATGGGAAGAGGGGCGGGGTTGCTCCACATCACGGTCCAGCCCCCAATTTAGAATCTAATGAATTCCTGCAGCTCTGCAGAAACTAAAAAGGTAGAACTTTGTTGATTTTGGCTGAAGTGATTTCAAGTTTTTAATTATTTTTAACAAATTTTTGCTTTTTTTTTTACTATTTATTTGATTTTGAAAAACACTTGGAGCAGCTTTTAGCAGGAAAACTGCTTCAAATATTCATTTTTTTCTTTAAATAAACCTGGATTCACTTTTGTCAGAGCTCTTCTTGGTGAAGCCCGCTGCACCACAGCACAAAACCAGCCACTGCTTTCAAAAGACCGTTTTCTTAAAAGTTCTGAACTCATCCCGGTTGAGTTTGGATGCAAATAAGAGACAAAAATCCCAATCAGAGCCAATAATGTCAGGTAAAACTTTGCTTTGTCTCCAAAAACCCTGTGAAAGTCACGCCGGACTGCAGACTCACCGAACCCTCCCTGCAGAGTCCGCAGCAGCAGAACCTCCCGGTCCCGGCGGTGCAGAGGAGCGCCGCTGGAAACCCGAAGGCGGCGCAGAAACTTTCCTGGAGGACTGCAGCGGCGGCTGTGCGTCAGCGTGCGCCCGCAAACATGTGGCAGGAAAACAGAGGGGGGATGGGGCCCGGAGAGAGGGGGGGGGTCCCGTTTTACGGGGGAGAGAAAGGGGAGGAGCAGCGGACAGACTGCAGCAGCTGCTCAGGAGGAAGTGATGCTCTGCAGGACGGACGGGGATTGGCTGAAGGAGGTCCTCACTGGAGACTCAACAGCCAATCAGAGCGCAGCGTGGGAGACAGTGAAGTTTTCCTCTCTGAAGACAAAAGCATGGGGGGGGGGGGGTCAGTCATTTTCCATCTGAGGAGGAGAAACAAACAGACAGAAAAGTTTAAAAGTTTCAGTTCATAAACTTGGGAATATATGAGAAATACATGGAAGAATCTCAAGTGGAGTTTTATTTTGAAAATCAAGGGAATTCTCCTGTATTTTATGCTTTCAATCGTCCTCTGCTTTAACCTCAATCAATATTACTCAATATCTATTTTTAACTACGTTAAAGATCTGAGCAGCAAAGATACGATAATTATGAGATTTTATTTTTAAAGAAATCGTTGGTTTTTAAAACATTAACTTGAACAAGCTAAAACGCTAGCATCTGAATATAGCATCTATCCTGGAGAAATTCTTAAGTTCGTCAGCTGTCCTGCTTACGCCAAAAGATGGACGAAGCCCGTGGTCACGTGACGCGTCGGTTTATTTTTATCTCGTTCCTAACATGATGCCAGTTAAAGGCGTTTTAAACCACACGAGTGGACGGTCACGCGTAAACCATTTCAGACATTGACTGTATATAGAGAACTGCACCAAACAGGAAGTCAACATCCCATAGACCTCTAAAGAGAAATAAACAGCTGATCCTCAGTAGAGCTGCCACAAACGATTATTTTAATAGTCGATTAATCATCGATTATTTTTCCCGATTAGTCGACTAATTGGGTCAGACGCAAACTGGATGTAAAACGCACATCTGAACCATCATTAGCTTTGAACTAACTAAAAACTAGATATAAACAACTACCTGCGATAATGGTAGTGTGAATGTTGTAGGCTAAAATTGATAGCTGAAGATGCTGAAATTGATGACCAAAATTGCTGAAGCTGAAACATTAGCTAAACCTTAAAATGGCTTAAAAATCTTTAAAAATACATAAATTAGCCAAAATAGCTAGCATGTAGCTGAAATATTCGATAAACTACCAAATAGCAAAAGAACTGAAAAAAAACCCTAAATTAGCCAAATAGCTAGCATGTAGCTGAAAATTAGCTAAACTTCAAATTAACCTAAAAAGACTGAAAAAAATTCTAAATTAGCCAAAACAGCTAGCATGTAGCTGAAAATTAGCTAAACTTCAAATTAACCTAAAAAGACTGAAAAAAATTCTAAATTAGCCAAAACAGCTAGCATGTAGCTGAAAATTAGCTAAACTTCAAATTAGCCTAAAAAGACTGTAAAAGATTCAAAATTAGCCAAAATAGCTCGCATGCAGCTGAAATATTCGATAAAACTACCAAATAGCAAAAAAAAAAAACCCAGAAACAATCCTAAATTATCCAAAACAGCTAGCTGAAATATTAGCTAATCTCAAAATTAAGCTGAAAAAAAATGATAAAAATCCTAAATTAGCTAAAATAGCTATCATGTAGCTTAAATATTAGCTAAACTCCAAAATAGCCTAAAAACCTTAATAAATCCCAAAATAATTCAAAAAAGCTAGCAGAATGCCTCTTAATAACTTTCAACTTTACTACACTCTGACTCCATATAATATAAAGTAACGACTAATCGACTATTAAATTAGTCGTCGACTATTTTGTTAGTCGATTAGTCATCGATTAGTCGACTAATCGTGGCAGACTTAATCCTCAGTCATTCTATTGGTCAGAATAATTATTCTTGCTCTAATAGCTTTTTAACATCTTTCTTGATAATTCTAAGTTTTTTCATAAACTGACCAATCAGAGGCCTCAATAAAAGCAAGTGGCCTCACGTTCAAAACTTTTGATAGTTTCTCCCGAGCCCATTTACAGTGGAAGGGGTGTGGCCTAACATGCTCCCCACCGATTAGAGAGGGTGGCGACTATAGTAATGTAGACTCTGACCAATCGCTGCCCACCGACGACGTCTGGTTCCAACAAGGCGACAGACGTACAGTGGAAAAATGGCGGCTGAACTGACTTAATTTCGTGGAAACTGGACGCCATTTTCTAGGGTGATGTCTCACTTGCTCGGTCCAGCTATTTATATACAGTCAATGATTTTAGAATCCCCATCAGGTCAAACTGAACTAAACCATCTACAGTAAAGGATTGGAGCCATGAAGTAAGGGCTTTTGTTTTTGTAACGGTTTGGCTTCACTTCCTGTTTCTAAAGAAGCCAAAAGAAGGACCTCACTTACTCCTCACCTCCACTTCCTGTTCTACCAGACAGCAGCAGAAGTTGAGGGTTTACTTCTGACCGTCAGACTAAAGCTGACGCTGGATGTGGAGCAATTAAGCGTTCAAATCAGCTTCACGCTGGTGTGGAGGAATGGAATCGAACATCTTATCGCAACGTTTTGTACGGAGATTTAAAATTCAGACGAGACGATATTGAATTATTTATAAGCTTCCTACAGCGTGGAGATGAGGGGTGAAATCTGCGTTTGCATGAGGTCAAACGGAGCCGACTGTCATGTAAATAAAGCCTCTTAGCTCCATTCATTCATCATTTTGTGTTTTGAAGCTCCAGCTCCATCCAGGCTCCTGAACCGTTTCAGCGCTTCAATAAGTCAATCAGACTTTCAGAACTCGATTTCATTCTGGGTTATTTTGTAGTGGAAATTGGACAAAATTTACAGTTTCCTTTAAAAACAAAGATTTCTTAATTTACCAAAATAAAAGCACAATGAGTTTGGCCTGGTCAAAGCAAGATGCAGTTGCAGCGCTTAATGTGATAATTAAACACAATGAATTTCTTAAAATGAAAAATGCATAAATATAAAAAATTAAAACATTTTCTGGTACAATCTTGGGATATATTGCAATACGCATGTTTTGTATCCTCAGACTGTTGTCAAAACACACCCTTAGTTTATAGGATAGAAAAGATTAATTCTCTTCTAAAGATGCAAAAAAAAAAAAAAAATGCAGGAAAGATGGAAGTTTGAGCTTGTTGGAACAGAAAAAAGACTTCATTAATCTGGTTGTAGAGTTTGGGTCTCCAATAAAAACTTTTCTTATAAAGATTTATAATACTATGATCTAATACACATGTTTTTTTTAATGCATGTGTTTTTATTGTATATTTTAAGATGTATATTTGTTAACTTTGCCAGGTCAATATGCTGAATAAATGAAAAAACAAGGAACATCCCTGAACACGTTTGTTAAAATATTGTAGTTTGTAAAAATGAAAAACGAATTCAGTCGTGAAGAAAAGCGGCTCTGCAAAATACTTTGAAATCACAGTAACCGAAGAGTCGAAGAATCGAAAATCTGAAAATGGTCACATCTGTGCTGCGTTCAACGCTTTAAGCCGTTTTATTTTATTTATTTTAAATATAAATAATAAATAATAAATACACATAATAAACCCACACACACCATCACACACACCCACACAAAACAGGACAGACTCTCAGTATCCACCCCTACCCAACATAATAATACAGAAAATAAAAAATAAACACATTTGCAAAGCTCAGAAAAAATAAATAAATAAATATAGAATAAAAGTAATATATATATGTATATATATACATAAACAAATACATAAATATATTTATAAAAATATATACACGTACACATGTATACATATATAATAAAGTGACAAGCAAATCATAGGTAGATAAAGCAAAAGCAATGTACAAAACATTCAAAATCTAAAAGCAAACACAAGTATGTTTAAGATGGATTAACAAAGATTTCTTGAATGAAGACAGAGATGTAGTGGACTGTAGAGAAATTGGAAGGTTGTTCCAGTCATTGGGAGCTTTGATACAAAAAGCATTTTTCCCTGAGAGTTTTTTGTGTCTTGGAATACAGAAGAATACCTGATTGTTATGGCGTAAATGATGTTGAGAACTAAAAGGAACAAGATACTGTTTCAAATAAAGAGGAAGATCAAAATAAATGCATTTGAAAATAAATTGAAGCCAGTGAAATTGTCTTCTAGCTGGTAATGAATGGTTATGGATTCAATAAATACATAAATACTGCTCCACGTGACTATTTCAGATGAATCACTATGAAGCCTCATGCAACAGGATGAGATTCAGGATAAAATGAGCAAATGATTAATGTCAGGAATTATTCCTGCAGAGGAATATTTCCCCTGAAATCACTTTGACTCAGAGTAAAAATGAAAATATTTCACGATACCTGAATCTCTGGAAGGATGAAGAAAAAGCATCAGCTGATCATTTCCCATAAAGAAATTGAGAAGCTCTTATTTTGTAAACTTCCTCCAGATCAAGGTGTCAAATCAGTTTCAGACAGCGTCCACCGCCGTGCCGCCGCCATTGAGACGGCTCCGTTTAGACAAACTTCTTCTCCACAAACAGACTTTTTTTTTTAATCCCTGCAGTCTTTTAGAAACACATTTGACTGAATATCAGGTCAGGAAGAATCCGGTCTGAGACAAAGACGGTATTCACAGCAGTCAGACTGGATGAGGATGGAATGAAGGAGGCGTGAAGCCAATGAGCTTCAGCAGATCGGCATGTCGGGGAGGAATGCTGCCGGACGACTCGTCAGCTGATCGACCACAATCTGACTGATGAAAGGTGAACGCAAAGAAAATCTGGAGAAACTGCAGACGAACCCAGACGGCGCCTCCCTCCAATACAGTTATAAGAGGATTTTTTTTGAGTAAAACTATTAAATTACTGAAACTTTATTTTCTGAGATCCCGTCTGACGGTCGCGGCACAAACCTACAAAACAAACAAACTTCCTGTTGGAACGTCAACTTCCTGTCAGCGTCTGGAGGTGGTCACGACGCGTCTCACAGGCTTTACAAAAGGCTTTAGTCTGGAGACGTGACGGCACGAGTTTATGACAACAAATACATGCTTTTCAAAATAAGAGCAGGTTTAAAATCCCAAAAAACTGGCCTGTAGATGACAGAATCCTCTCAGATTAGACGAGTTTCTGAGATCAAGAGCTTAAGATTAGTTTTCAGAAAAGTCAAGCTTTTTCTTGTCTTTTTTTTCACGCTCACAGAAGCACAAACGGACTTCCTGACCCTTCATATCGGCGGCTGCCGTTTCCTCAGAACCCGTTTATTGACTCATGTGAAGGCTTGAGCAAACATCTCTGTTGCCGAGGAGCCAGACGGGCCTTAGAGGATTTTAAAGGTGGTCTGAGGCAACAGCTTTCCAGGGAAGACACAAGTTCCGCTTTTTAGTTGCAGCAGAAACATTAGAGAAATTACAGGATGTTGGTAAGAAAGTGACAAAATTTGGTGTTAAAGAGGAGTTCTAGCTGAGGTTGTGTTTGGATGAAATCAAATGAGTGAAAAGTTCTTCAAAAACTTGCCAAAAACCATTAAATTAAAACATGAACCAAACGTCTATATTAAAAAAAAATGTAAACATTGGATCAATTAAAAAAAGTTTGTTAGTTTTTATCTAAATCAATAGTCAAGTTGAGTAAAAATCAACTTAATTTGATGAAAAATAATCATTTTAAATGCAACTAATTATAGATCATTTATAAATGTTTCACTAGTTACATGATATTTTAATTCCTTCAATTATTTCAGGTTCTTTTTTTTTTTAATTTACTCCATCCTTCTGGGGTCGTGAACGCCGCAGCCGAAGACTTCATCAAGCTCTGCTTTGCCATCATATCTGGTTGCCATGCCAACAGAGAGCAAGAGCTCTGCACACCGCTGGGATCAGAAGCAGAGGAAAAATAAACAAATAAAAACGGCGTCGCTTCCAACAACCGAAACATCGAGGAGGAAATTTTGGATCTGTGAAGGTTAAAAATCGGCATTTGTGTCACAGGTGCAAACGTGGGGGGAGGGGCAGTCTCAATATTTAAAAAAAACACCTGATCAATAAGCTATTAGGAGGATGTTTAGTCCATAAAACAACATTTTCCTCTGTAAATTCAAAAAACAGGAGAATAAAACAATTTTTTTTATCATTCCTCTATCATCATCATCATTGCTGATGCAGATCTTCATCATCCCAACATTTGTGCAAATATTGAAATTTATCAAGAGTCTGGATTATTTAAGCAGGAACAGAGATTTAAAAAAAAAAAAATCCTAAATCTTCTTTCTAAAGGTAAATATGAGCCAGGGTTAAGGTGTGATTACTCCTGATGTGAAATCGGATCGTTTTAAATCAAAGTGAAGAGGGTTGGACTTCACCTGGAATGGGTTAAAACCAACAGAAGCAGAGAAGCAAAAGTCTGTGGTGGATCTTCTGGTTATCTCCTGTCAAGTCCATCTCCAAAAGTTTAGGATTTAAGGATTCCAGAGGAGACCAATGATGATAACTGTTGCTAATGGCAACCATTGACAAATATGGGTAATGGATTAAAAAGCTGGTCTTAAATGGTCTGTTAGTCATTAAAATAGAAATATAAGTTTACTTGAAGCTAAAAACTATTAAATTCGTATAATTGCAGAGAGTTTGTTCCTAAATGACTTATTTGTTAACAAATAAATACATTTCCAAACTTGTTTTAGTTATCCAGGTGAGGGTCCATCTGAAGCAGTTCGAGACTCTGGTTGAAGCAAAAAAAACATCTAAAGACCAATAAAAACCCATTTCTTGTTAAACTGGAGCATTAAAATACCTCCGAGTTCCAGATTTTTGGTCGTTAACGGAGACATTCTCCGGTAAAAACCGAATAAAAATGACAGAAAGGTGATGAACCTGAAGGTTTTCACGCGCAGATGTTCTCCTGGCGGTTAAAACGCACCGGAAACCCCAGAATGTCGTTAAATCCCCGCGTCAAACAATCCAGGTTAATTGAGACGAGCGGCGGCGGCGCGCGCGCGGTTGGATCAAAACCGTCCTACCGTCCGGCACGCGGCACCCCGCACGCGGCGGCGGCTGTCCTCCCGTCGTCTCCGCAGCTCCTCGCGCTCTGAGGCGCTCTCACCTGTTGGCATCCGGCCTGCCTTCATCACACCTGGACGAGGACCGCCGCCTCCTGCTCTGATTCTGAAGAGCGCGCGCGCGCCCTGGCTTCAAAAGAAGGAGCTCTTCAAAATAAGAGTCTTTCCTTTTCACCAACAGCCAAAGCTACACGTTCAGATCATCATTCATGCTTCTAGAAAGGTTTTACAGTAAAACATATGCTGTTCTAATTAAGAACAATAATATTAATACATTAATTGATGTCCTTATCATTAAAAAAAAAGTAAAAAATGCATCTGAAGGAGTTTAACAATAAGATAATATTTCATTTATCCTTTTTACATTGTTTTATTTTAAAACTTTAGTTCTGATTATGCTGGTTATATTTGTTATCTGCTTCACCTGATCTGTCAAGTCTTTAAAAAAATACTTTTTTTTTAATAAATTTATTGTTTAAATCTACTTTGTGAAAAATGCTTAACTAATAAAGTTTACTTACTTAATAAAATAACAGCGATTTTCTGTCTCATTATTTATAATCTGCTTTATTTATTTATATCCTGTCTGGATTGTAGACTGACCCAAATCACTGAACTTAATCACTAATTCTGACTCTTCTTGTACTATTAGTTCAGCTACAACTACTTAATGTATTTGTTAACTAAGACAGAGCGAGGCTGTTGCTGTGACAGCTCTGAAAACATGACGACAATCACAGACAGAACTTAG
This sequence comes from Oryzias javanicus, assembly GCA_003999625.1. Lineage (NCBI taxonomy): Eukaryota > Metazoa > Chordata > Actinopteri > Beloniformes > Adrianichthyidae > Oryzias > Oryzias javanicus. The sequence goes on from CM012446.1 coordinate 2,869,177, forward strand.
ATTAACAAACCATAAAGCTGTTTTTTCCACGCGGGGATGCTTGTTTTACCTCATAAAGTATTTAAAATAACAATAAAAAGTTTATTCCATGCATTCATTAATTAATACATTTTATTTTTAATTTCTATAGAGACAAAAACCCAGATATTGAATTTCTGGTTGGAAATAATCCCTTTTTGGAGGGAGTTTCACCTTTTGCTGCAGTTTTCCTCCGAGCCTCCAGAGGGCGCTGCTTCGATCCGTAACTACGTCACAGGTCAAAGTGTGCGGGTTGTCCGCCGCATGTTCATGTTGTGGATTTTCTACACAGACGTTTGTGTTGCTCGTTTTAGTCTTAAATGATTTATTAATATTTTTCTTTAATTGTTCTGAAGATGCTGTCTTTTGTCCGATAATTGGAACATCGCTGTTACACGTCACGTCAGTTTGTCGCTTAGAGGTAAGCTAACAATTCCATTTTCGGACAAGTTAATAAACATATTTACTGTAAACATTTACTTTTTCTAGTCGTTTTTTGGGTCTTTTATGTAAAGTCAAAGTGAATACTGTGCCTGTTGAAACTCATTTTAAGATGTAAAGTTAAGCCTGGACTCAATAAGCATATGATGCGTTTACAGACTCAGGAAAAGTGAGTTGTTGGCTTCTCAGATGTAAATGTTTACATGTTCTTGCTTGTGTCGATCTTCAGGGTTTGACATGAGGAACCTGAAGCTGCTGAAGAGCCTCCAGAGCTCAGATCTCCAGGGTCTGGGCTCCCCTCAGTGGGTCTGCGTCCGGGCCGACTCCGGCTCGCTGCTGGTCACCTCACAGTTCTCCATCCTAGAGTTTGACCCCCGATCCGGACAGGTGCGTCTTGAACCTCTACGGTCTTTAGATCCATTCCAGTTATGGAGACACGGAGATCTGTAGATCTGAACTGATCATCTGACTAACAACCGTCTCCAGGTCTTGGGTGAAGCCTCCCTGACCGCGGACGGGTTCCTCCCCGAGGACGGCAGCGGGTCGGTGGTCGGGCTGCAGGACCTGGCCGATCAGGAGTCCGCCTGCTTGGCCACGGCGACCGGAGATGTTCTCCTCTTCAACCTCAACACCTGCCAGGTCTGTGGGGAAGACCTCGTCCCGGTTCTTGGGTTTGTTCTTACTCTGTGCCGTTTTTCTTCTTCCTCAGCTGGAGTGCGTCGGCAGCGTCGACAGCGGCCTCACCGCCATGAGGTGGAGTCCCGACGAGGAGCTGGTTCTTCTCACCACAGGTCGGCGGTCTGAGAGATCCTGGTTTACAGGAGTTTGGATGTGCTGTAACGGGACGTTTGGTCTGCAGGTCAGGAGACCGTCATCATGATGACCAAAGACTTTGAGCCGATCACAGAGGTGGGAATCCACCAGGACGACTTCGGTGAAGGTACGTTCTTCAGGTGATTTCGTCTGGAAGTTCAGGTTCTTGAACGTCGGTGGCGCCGGCTCTGCAGGGAAGTTCATCACGGTGGGATGGGGGAAGAAGGAGACGCAGTTTCACGGCTCGGAGGGGAAGCAGGCGGCGCAGAGGAAGATCCAGGTCCACGAAGATGTTCTCAAACTTCAGGAAACAAAAAAAAAATCAGATGTTGCTGATTGACCTTTGACCCCGTGCAGGAGGTGGAGCCAGCGGTTGCCTGGGACGACCGCACACCGCGAGTCACGTGGCGAGGAGACGGGCAGCTCTTCGCCGTCGGCGCCGTCTGTCCTCGGACCGGAGCCAGGAAGGTCCGGGTCTGGAACCGGGAGGGGGTCCTGCAGGCCACCAGCGAGCCCGTCAACGGGCTGGAGCAGGCGCTGTGCTGGAAGTGAGTGAAGGGGGAGGAGAATCCCGGTTTGTGGAGGGAGGACCTCGTCATCCTGGATGAAGATTCTGAGAAATCAGAAATGAGAGAAACGTTCGTTCAGACGAGCAGAAATGCTCTCTACTGCCGTCAGTCGAGTTCCGGGTTGAATCTGAGTCCTCCGGTTCTGGTGTTGCAGGCCGTCCGGCAGCCTCCTCGCCAGCTCGCAGCGCCAGCCCAACAAGCACAGCGTGGTGTTCCTGGAGAAGAACGGACTCCTGCACGGAGACTTCACCCTGCCTGTCGCCAAAGACCAGGCCAAGGCACGCCGACCTCCGATCCGTCCGCCGCGCGGCTGCGAGCGCCGCTGACGCCGCTGTTCTGGTGTTTCAGGTGAAGGAGCTGCTGTGGAACGGCGACTCCTCTGTCCTCGCCGTCTGGTTGGAGGACCTCACCGCCCAGGGCGCCGGCGGCAGCAGCTACAGTGAGTTCTGGCAGAACCGAAGCGTCTCTGTGAACCCGACGTCCTCCTCAGAGCTCAGTTCTGTTTCAGTCCAGCTCTGGACGGTGGGGAATTACCACTGGTACCTGAAGCAGAACCTGGACTTCGGCGCCGACCCCCAGAGAGCTCCGGTGTCTGTGTGCTGGGATCCGGAGCGCCCCCTGCGGCTCCACCTGGTGACGCGCAGCTGGACCTGTATTACCTACGACTGGAGCTGGACGACCGATCGGAGCGCCGGACCGGACGCCGCCGACAACGCCAGCGTGGCCGTGATTGACGGAGGTGAGCACCAATCAGAGAGCTCCTTTAGAAATAATCTGATCGTGACTAACGTTCAAACCCCCCCAGATAAAATCCTGGTGACGACCTTCAGGCAGACTGTAGTCCCGCCCCCCATGAGTTCATTCCAGCTCCAATCAACGTCCAACATCAACCAGGTGAGCTTCCTGTGTCGACCTGGAGGGACCAATCAGCTGGCGGCGCTCACCTCAGATGGACAGGTCTGCCTCTACACCCCAGGTAATGCTCCACCCCCCGATTTTAATTAATTACTTTTAAGATTGTTTAGACTAAAACTAGAAAACACACCTGAGATTGTGATTCAGGTGAAGCAGCAGACGGATCTGCAGACGGCTTCAGGACGGCGTCCCGTCCTCTCGTACTGCACAGAACCCTCAGGTGAACTCCCATAAGCCTTTGCGTTTTAGTGGCTGCGCCGGTGTTGAACCCTCCCCCTCGCCTGCAGAGTGGCGGTCTCTCAGCCCGCCCCCCTGGCGCTGCGGCAGCTGCTGTGGCTGCAGGATGAGCTGTTTGTGTCCGTCGCCTGCGGTCTGCTGCCGGGCTCCTCCTCCCTGTTGATGCTCCGCCCTGACGGGGACGCGCTGGTAGTCAGGTCAGCCGGCTGAGGCCTCCTCTTCCCGCTTCTGCCCCACTGGCTCAAGTTTAAAGCTTTCATAGTTTTCTGGTGTTTAGTGCTGCTAAAAATGATTATTTTTATAGTCGACTAATCACCGATTATTTTTTCCAATTAGTCGACTAATCGGGTCAAGCACAAAGTGGATGTAAAACACACATCTTAACCATCATTAGCTAATGCTGATAGTTGAAGATTCTTAAGTTGATAGCTGAAATCACTAAAGCTAATAGCTGAAAAGGCTGAAGCTGATAACCAGCTAAAACATTAATTAAACGCCAAATTAGTTTAAAATACTGAAAAAAAGCCTAAGTTAGCTAAAACAGCTAGCAAGTAGCTGAAATATTAGCTAAAATTCCAAATGGCATAAAGAAAAAGAAAAATTTGAAATTAGCCAAAATAGCTAGCATGCTGAAATATCCTGAAATATTAGCTAAAGCTTAAAAAACTGAAAAAAACCTAAATTGGCCATATCAGCTAGCATGTAGCTGAAATATTAGCTAAATTCCAAAATAGCCTAAATAGATAAGTTACCCAAAACAGCTAGCTGAAATATTAGCTAAACTCAGAAATAGTCTAAAAAAACTGAAAAAAAATCCTAAATTAGCCACAACAGCTAGCATGTAGCTAAAATATTAGCTAAACTCCCAAATGGCATAAAAAAAAAAAATTTGAAATTAGCCAAAATAGCTAGCATGCTGAGATATCCTGAAATATTAGCTAAAGCTTAAAAAACTGAAAAAATCCTAAATTGGCCATAACAGCTAGCATGTAGCTGAAATATTAGCTATATTCCAAAATAGCCTAAATAAAAAAGTTACCCAAAACAGCTAGCTGAAATATTAGCTAAACTCAGAAATAGTCTAAAAAAACTGGAAATAATCCTAAATTAGCCACAACAGCCAGCATGTAGCTGAAATATTAGCTAAACTCCCAAATGGCATAAAGAAAAAGAAAAATTTGAAATGAGCCAAAATAGCTAGCATGCTGAAATATACTGAAATATTAGCTAAAGCTTAAAAAACTAAAAAAAAGCTAAATTGGCCATATCAGCTAGCATGTAGCTGAAATATTAGCTAAATTCCAAAATAGCCTAAATAAATAAGTTACCCAAAATAGCTCGCTGACATATTAGCTAAAGCTTAAAAAACGGAGAAAATCCTAAATTGGTCATAACAGCTAGCAAGTAGCTGAAAAAATTAGCTAAATTCCAAAATAGCCTAAAAATAAGTTACCCAAAACAGCTAGCTGAAATATTAGCTAAACTCAGAAATAGTTTAAAAAACTGAAAAAAAATCCTAAATTAGCCAAAACAGCTAGCATGTAGCTGAAATATTAGCTAAAATCTCAAATGGCATAAAGAAAAACAAAAATTCAAAATTAGCCAAAACAGCTAGCACACTGAAATATCCTGAAATATTAGCTAAAGCTTAAAAAACTGAGAAAATCCTAAATTGGCCATAAAGGCTAGCATGTAGCTGAAATATTAGCTAAATTCCAAAATAGCCTAAATAAATAAGTTACCCAAAACAGCTAGCTAAAATATTAGCTAAACTCAGAAATAGTCTAGAAAATCTGGAAATAATCCTAAATTAGCCACAATAGCTAGCATGTTGCTAAAATATTAGCTAAACTCCCAAATGGCATAAAGAAAAAGAAAAATTTGAAATTAGCCAAAATAGCTAGCATGCTGAAATATCCTGAAATATTAGCTAAAGCTTAAAAAACTGAGAAAATCCTAAATTGGCCATAAAGGCTAGCATGTAGCTGAAATATTAGCTAAATTCCAAAATAGCCTAAATAAATAAGTTACCCAAAACAGCTAGCTAAAATATTAGCTAAACTCAGAAATAGTCTAGAAAATCTGGAAATAATCCTAAATTAGCCACAACAGCTAGCATGTAGCTAAAATATTAGCTAAACTCCCAAATGGCATAAAGAAAAAGAAAAATTTGAAATTAGCCAAAATAGCTAGCATGCTGAAATATCCTGAAATATTAGCTAAAGCTTAAAAAACTGAAAAAATCCTAAATTGGCCATATCAGCTAGCATGTAGCTGAAATATTAGCTAAATTAAAAAATAGCCTAAATAAATAAGTTACCCAAAACAGCTAGCTAAAATATTAGCTAAACTCAGAAATAGTCTAGAAAATCTGGAAATAATCCTAAATTAGCCACAACAGCTAGCATGTAGCTAAAATATTAGCTAAACTCAGAAATAGCCTAAAAACCTTAATAAATCCCAGAATAGTCCAGAAAGCTTTTATAACTTTACAACAGTCTGACTCCATATAATATAAAGTAACGACTAATCGACTATGAAATTAGTCGTTGACTATTTTAACCGTCGATGAGTCGACTAATCGTGTTTTGCGGTGCAGGGCGCGACTGGAGGTGGAGGGCGTGGTTGTGGGCGTGACTCACCGCTCTCAGACGGGAACGGTGGCTCTCCAGCTGGAGGACGGGCGGATCCGGAGGCTCCTCTGGGGTTAGGAAGCGGTTCCCGGTTTGCATGTTGAACGTGTTTGCTGGCGGTGACCTTGCTGACCTCCGGCGTCCGCCTGCAGGCGGAGCCGAGCCGTCGGTGGAGGAGTGGCGTGACTCCAGCGGTTGCAGCGTCAGCTTCCCCGTTCCCTGCGCTCAGACGGCTCTGTGCTCCGTCCGTGGAGAGGTACGCTCGCAGAAGCAGTGAAGGGTGTCCTGGACGTTCTCACCTTCACCTTCCCTCGCCTTTTCCTCCGCAGGAACACCTGCTCGGCCTCTCGGACAGATCCCGCCTGTACGCCGGAGACACGGAGGTTGGATTCCGGCTCTCCCGGCGTTGGACGTGGCGGCGTCAGGTTCTGAGATCTGCTCTGCTTCTCCACAGCTGGCCTCCAACGTTTCCTCCTTGGCCGTCTGCGATGACTTCCTGCTGCTCACCACGCACTCGCACAGCTGCCGCTGTCTGCGTCTGAGCGCGCTCACGCTCAAAGGTGAGACCCGCCGCTGCCTTCCTGCGGGGCGATGGACGCGGCCTTGAATGACCTTTGACCTCTCAGGGCTGCAGGCGGCTCTGGCCTCGGACGGAGATCAGAACGATGAGACGTTCAGGCGAGTGGAGCGAGGATCCAGGATCGTCACCGTGGTTCCTCAGGACACCAGAGTCGTCCTGCAGGTGGACTGAACCCAACAGACACATGTTTAGTTCTGGACCGGCGTCCGCTACAGCACAGCCACGACCGGAAGAACGTTTGATCATAGGAGACAGCTTTCTGCATCAGTGCAGGAGTCCTCACTCAGATGTTTAATGTCAGCAGATGAATGTATGAGTTCAGGAAAATGCAGCAGAACAGCAGATGATCAAATCTGGAGAGTAAAATCCAGCAGTAGAATCGTCATGACGTTCAAACAACATCAAGATAGAATAGAATAGAATAGAATAGAATAGCCTTTATTGTCCTTGTACATTGTACAACGAAATTTGAGCGAAATTGAGCGAGATCATGAGTCTTCAAGACGCACACATGACACATTTACCCCTTTGTTGTGGCTCTTTTTCTTCTCGGTTGTGTCTTTCTTTTTCGTCCTCCATTTTTGTCTTTTCCCTCCTCTGCTGTGTCTTTCTGTCCTCCTCCATTTTGGCTCTTTTCCTCATCTGTGGTGGCTTTTTTTCTCTCAGCAATCTTGTTTTTTTTCCCTTTCATTTTGGCTATTTTAAACCAAAACTTTTTCCATTTTCACCTCCATTGCGTTTTTTTTTCTTCCCTCCATTGAATTTTTTTTAACCTCGCCTGGGCCAATTTTTACCTATATTGTGGGCCCTTTAACCCCTCCATTGTGGTTCTTTTTCGTCTTCCGTTGTGCCTTTTGTTCCTTCTCTGTTGGGAATTTTTTCCCTTTTTGTGCCTCATTTGTGGCTTTTTTTTGCTTCCATTTTAGCTAACATAAAATATTTAAATACTAAATCAATAGACCTCGTGTGAATATAATCCTTTAGAATTTACAGATTTAAAATATAGACTAAATAAAGGTAAAAAGTTTGACCTTTAGTAATGTCTGCTTAATTATAATAATATATTAAATCACATTTTATCTTTTGCTTCACAAAAATAAGTTGCTTTTCTGCAGGAAATTGTTATATTTGTCCAATATTTCTATTGAATCCTAAAGCAGTGAAGTCATGAATGTAGATTTTAACTTTTGCTGTTGAAAACATTTTTTATTAAATTTGCTAAAACAGGATGATCTTTTGAGACGGATTTAACAATAATTAACTATTTTATTTTTCTGTTTTTTTTTTTTAAATTAAATTATTAAAGGAAAATGTTTGATTATTGAGGCTTTTTTTAGTTTCACGTCACAAACTGAAGTGTTTAGAGGAAGAAGTTGACGTTTGAACGTTTGAATGTGCAGATGCCTCGGGGGAACCTGGAGTGCATCCACCACAGAGCTCTGGTTCTGGCTCGGATCAGGAAGTGGCTGGACGGGTGAGTTTCTTCTCCTGAAGGACAGTTTTTAAATCATCTGTGAGCTGGAATGTTTTCCTGTCGCAGTTTGAGGTTCAGAGAGGCCTTCGAGTGCATGAGGAAGCTGAGGATCAACCTGAACCTCATGTATGATCATAATCCACAGGTAAGGAAGCTTCTCTCTCACCGCCTCTCCTGCAGGCGGGACTCTTGACTCCTGATGATCTCTGCAGGTTTTCCTGGAGAATGTGGAGACCTTCATCACCCAGCTGGACTCCATCAACCACATCAACCTCTTTCTCACTGAGCTGAAGTCAGTTCTCGTCCCAGAAGCAGCTTCTCACCTCAAGCTGTGTTTAAATGTCCATTTTCATGCATTACCAGAGAGGAGGACACAACCAGCAGCATGTACCCGCCCCCTGAGGGCGGCCCGCTCCGGACCCGCGGCGAGCCCGGACCCCAGAAGGTGGATGTGGTTTGTGGAGCTTTGCTGAAGGCCATGGAGTCGATGGATCCACAGAGGTCTGTGATTCTGAGCTTCATCTGTGGGAGAAGCAGCTCAGAAACATCCTCCTCCTCCTCCGTCCAGGTTCTGTCTGTCCATTCTGACCGCGCACGTGAAGAAGAGCGTGCCCGAGCTGGAGGTGGCTCTGCAGAAGGTCCACGAGCTGCGAGGTAACAAAGATCCTGAACACATCCGCAGATCCACGTCCTCCTTCACCTCCTGGTCGTGCGTTCGCAGTGAACCCTCCTGAAGCTCCGGGCGCCGTCGGCGCAGAGGAGGCGTTGAAGTACCTCCTCTTCCTGGTCAACGTCAACGACCTGTACGAACACTCTCTGGGGACGTACGACTTCCATCTGGTTCTCATGGTGGCAGAGAAATCCCAGAAGGTGAGGAGATGAACCCGCTTCTCCGTAAACCGCTGAGAGAATTCAACAACAGAACTTTATTGATCCAGAACTCGGACATGAACCACAGCGAGGAGTTTTCTTAACTTCCTAAACGATCAAACCTCAAGAGAAAACAACATGGATGAAAGACAATCCACAAACAAATGTTACTCTCATTTTTTTAAACGTTGATCTTCTTTGGACAATCATAAAAATGTCCATGAACATCGTCTCTCTACTGTGGCTCTTTTGCCCTAAAACTGTACCCCGTTTACCCCCCACCCTCGTTGTGGTTCTTATAAAACTACCCTGTTGTGGCTCTTTTACCTAGTTATAAATTTCACCCCCCGTCACTGCTCTTTTACCCCTGTTTACCCCGTTGTTTTGTCCCATTGGCTCTTTTACGTTTCAGTTTTTGCTCTTTTACCCCTTTGTCGTGGCTTTTTTTGCCTCTGGTGTGGCTCTTTTACCCTACATGTGGTTTGTTTACTACTCCCCCCCTCTGTCCCCGCTCTTTTACCCCATTGTTTTGGCTCATGTACATTTCAGTTTTTGCTCCTTTACCCCTCATCGTGGTTCTTTTTGCCTCTGTTTTTGATCTTTTACCCTTCCACTGTAGCTCTTTTTACCTCTTTTTTTTGCCTCCGTTGTGGCCTATTTACACTTCCAATGTGGCTTTTTACCCCAGTTGTGGCTCTTTTACCCTTCCACTGAAGCTCTTATTTTTTACCCCTCTGTCGTGGGTCTTTTTTGCCTCCGTTGTGGCTCTTTTACCCCACCATTGTAGCTGTGTTTTTCCTCGTTTTGGCTTTCTTACTCTGTTTTTTTTGCCCCCTTTAACCAATTACCCCTCTGTTGTGGCCCATTTATACCTCCAATGGGATTTTTAACCAGTATTGGGGGGGGGTAACGGATTACAAAGTAACAAATTACTTTAATTTAATTACATTTAACAGTAACGGAGGAATGTAACAAATTATAGTTTAAATTTGGGTAATAAAATAGAGTTAGTGGACTTCAGAAACCCTTGTTACCCCGTTACTCAGGTTTTGTGGCCCCCATCCGACCCCCAACCAACGGAGCCCCCCCACGCCCCAGCCCCTGCTGTCTGATTCATAATGATTACATCTTGAACCATCTTTATAGTTTTCACTAAACCATTGGTTTAAAAATCGAGTTAAATGAAAGAAAAGAGGATCTTGTTGATTCTGTTTTCCTTTGAGAACCTGTAAATAAGTAATCTTATTACAATATCATTCAGTAACTAAAGTAATCAAACTCTTTTTAAAGTAACTTACCCAACGCTGCTGTTTTTTTGCCTCCATTGTGGCTCTTTTACCCCTTAAAGTTCATTTTTTGCTTTTCACGGGTCGAATAACGATGAGTTAAGTATCCAAGTATTGGACTTCCTGTTTGCCTCGTACGGGTCGAACTGTTTTCCACCTGCAGGGCCGTGCTGACCGAAGCTTTAAGAAGTGGGTTTACGTCTTCATTTTATAGAGAACGGGGCAGAACGGTTTTGAAGTGGACCCACTTAGAAAGAAGAGGAGTTTGACTTGATCCTGTTTTTGTTCTGAATCCCTGCAGGACCCTAAAGAGTACCTCCCGTTCCTGAACAACCTGAAGAGCCTGGAGCCAAACTACCAGCGCTACACCATCGACAAACACCTGAAGCGCTACAGGAAGGCCTTGCTTCACCTCAGCAAGTGCGGTCGGTGGTTTTGCTGGTGAATGTGAGGACGCCGGCGCTTCAACGCCGAGTGTAATGGAGTGTCTGCCGCCCTCAGGAGACGAGCGCTTCCCTGAAGTGCTGCAGCTGGTGACGGAGCAGCGGCTCTACGCTGAAGCTCTGCGTCTGTTCGCCGCCCACAGTCCTCAGTATAAGGTAAGGAGAGGCGGAGCTCGCCGCGCCCGAACCTCGGTGACTCTCGCTCCTCGCCCCGCAGGCTCTGAGCGCGGCGTACGCCGAGCACCTGGTGGAGCAGCAGCAGGCGGAGCAGGCCGGCCTGTTGCTATGGCGATGCGGGGAGCCGGTCAGAGCCCTGCAGGCGTTCACCAGCAGCTCCAGCTGGAGGAACGCCATCTGCGTGGCCCAGGAGCTGGCGCTGCCGCCCGACCAGCTGGCTCTGCTGGCCAGGGACCTGGCAGGTAACCGTGGCGACGGGGAGTCAGACCGACAGCTACCGGGACGATGAGCCGACGGTTTGTGGTTTGTCCCCACAGAGAAGCTGACGGAGCAGAGGCGCTACTCGGAAGCCGCTCTGCTGCTGGACCAGTACGCCAAAGTGAGCCGACCTCCTGACCTCCGTTCCCGCTCTGTCCTTGTCCCGCCGGATCTGACCGTTTCTGTCTGACAGGACTGCGAGGAGGCCATCCTGGCCCTGATCACCGGAGCGGCGTGGGAGGAGGCGCACAGGCTGGTGGGTTCTCCTGCAAGCTTTCGGGTCGACCGAAACAAAGACGTCTGACGGTTCCTGTGGTTCCTCAGGTTCACATGCACGACAGGCAGGACATCACCGAGACCAACCTGAAGCCGGCGCTGCTGGAAGGTGAGCCCACGGGTCACGTGACCACACGCAGCGAAAGCTTGGAATGAAGAACAGCGGCTGTGTTTCAGCGTTCAGCACCCAGACGGCCTTTCTGGAGACGCAGGCGGCGACCTTCGTGCGCCACAAGAGCCGGCTGGCCGTCGTCCGCGAGCTGAAGGAGAAGGCCCGGCTGGACATGCTCGGTGAGGCCGCACATCTCAATGTTCAAAACAACTCACAGGAGGTCAGGATCATTGAAAACAGATTACAATCCTTCAGTATCACTTAAATGATTCAAATAACAAACTTAAAGTAAATCATTCAGGTGTGAGTTTTTATGAAGGTTCCTTCAGAGTACTTTAGCTGCTAAAACTCACTTCTGTTTCGAAACCCAAAAGAATTGATCCATCCTGATCCAAACTCATGAATCAGAGTGGATTAAATGTCCATGTCCAGAAGAACTTCTGACAGGAGCTTTTTTTTCAGTTTGGTGCAATTTTTTGTTTTCACCACTAGATGTCCTCGTTTCCCAGTTTTCTACAACTTTAATGGATATTCATTCAAAAGTTAAGACATCAGTTCAGTTCTGATTCCAAAAGAGATTATAACATTAAAATAACTTAAAGACAGTGTATTTGTTTTTGTGAAGCTCATGTTCTGTCTTCCTGACCAGATGAAGACGGTCCAGACTGTCCAGAAGCAGAGCTGTACTCTGAGGCCAGCAGTGTGATGACCGGCTCCAAATACTCGCAGAGCAACTCCCGGATCTCCTCGTAAGAAAAACACATCGGAGCAGCAAATGTTTGACTTCAGTCGATGGTTTTATTGCTGTGCGCCTGCAGGAGGTCGTCAAAGAACCGCCGCAAAGCGGAAAGGAAGAAGCTGAGCCTGAAGGAAGGAAGCCCGATGGAGGACAGAGCGCTGATGTACGCCTTGAGCGAGATCTGCACCACCGTGGACAAGATGAGGGGTAAACCAGAGCAGCTGCAGATGAATTCTGCTTCAAATATGAAGAGATCTGAGTCTGAATGAAAATGAAGCTCAATCAGATCCTAATTAATCATTAATAAAACAGTTTCTCATCTGAGAATCTGCAGGAACGTCAAGATATTTTTTGTGTCTTCTGCCTCCTCAGAGGAGGTCCACGGCCTCCTGAAGGCGCTGGTTCTCTTCCACTTCGACAAACAGGCCCAGAAGCTGCAGCTGGCCTTCAGTGAAGCTCTGCAGATGATGGAGGCGGCGGTTCCGGAGGTGTGGCCTGAGGGCGGGCCGACCAGCCAGACCCCGGTAAGGAGAGCTCAGGTGGAGCCACAACCGTTCAGAAACAGCAAATGTGACGTTTGCACTCCTCAGATCACCGGACCGAACTCCACCGCGAACAGCATCACGGCCTCCTACCAGCAGCAGAAGCCCTCTGCATCCCTGCCAGGTGTGTGCCCCGCCCCCTTTCAGATGACACCTTTAACCCCCAGAGCAAAAATGTTTTTCTCTGTTTTTGTAGATCCTGAAGTTCCTGCAGCACCGAAGATGAGAAATGGAGTCAAGTGGAAGCTGGCAGTTCTGAACTGACTTTTTTTTTTTTGATCATGTAATAAAGTTTTGTTTTGAATACCGATTCTGTTCTGTGACGTTTCTGCAGAGCAAATGTTCAAAAACCTTTTTCCTTCATATCTTTTATTAAATTCCATTTTTCTTCTTCACTCTGGAAGTAAAAGTCTCCAACCTGTGGAAGCTGCTCTCATGTAAAGGTTCCCGCCCCCCTCACCGGACCCTCTGCCGTCCGGCGGCAGCCGCGGCTCTCCTCCGGTTGATGGCCTTGGTGGCGATGCGCAGCTTACGCAGGCGCTGCTGCCTCAGCCGGAGCTGCGGGTCCCGGGACAGGCTCCGCCCCTTCGGCTTCTGCCGCGGGATCTTGGCGAGGTGAAAGTCGCAGACGGTGGGGTGGAGGTCGTACCTGACCCAGCAGGTGCGGGACGACGGCCGGTATCCCTCCGCCGTGACCGTCACCTGGTACTCGCCTGGATTTAGGAGCCGCCAGAAATCCCCATCAGCCACTGCGGGGAGAGAGGCGTTTAGACGTCTGCAGAAATGATCAAAAATATTCAAATGGGAAGAAAAAAAACATTTAAAAGTAAAAAAAAATATTCTTTTACTTGGATAATTAGTAAAATGTGAAAATTTGATTAAAAATTTGGATTAAAATGCCTTTTTAGATCATTTTCCCAGCATGCTTTGCTCCCTTCATGTGAAGGAATCCCCACCTGATCGGATGTGATGATCTATTTCATCCACTTTGACGACGGCGTCCGCGATCCCCTCCCCGGAGTCTTTGTCCCGGATCACACCTTTGATGCCGCGGTGGACCTGAAACCGAATCCCGACAGAGTCACCGACACAGACTCGCTCCGAGTCGGAGCCACCAGGACCGGACCTGCTCCATGAAAACCAGCAGAGACTCCCGGTTGTTCCGCCACTCCAGGGGAAGCTCGCTGGCGTGCGGGAATTTGTCGCAGGACAACTCCACGGTGATCTCAAAGCAGTTGGTGTGCAGGTAACTGAAGTCGTTCATACCTGAGGAGAGACGAGATCCTTCAGGAGGGAAATGCACCTCACAGGTGTTTCCTCTGAACATTTCAAAATAAAATGCAGCACTGCAAACAGAACATCTATGACTTAATGTATGAGTGTGAGAACATGTACTCTAGTACCAGTACATTAAAAAATAAAGTTAACTGGAACTCTGTCAATCAGAATGACACTAAAACCAGAAAGAATGTTTGCTGAAAGAATCAAGTTTTTAATAATAATTTTTCAGCTTTTGCTAAACTAGTCGCAGCACAAAATAAATTTCCACCAGGTGGCGCTAGAACGCATTTTTTTAATTGTTATACCTTTTGTAGTTTTGGAGATCTAAGGATAAATGCAGCGCCACCTATTGGGCAATTGCTATGAAACTTGCTGCACTAATAATTCATCCTTTATTGAGGAAGAACGGCTTATATTTTGATGAGTTTAGGTTGTTCAGGAGCTGCAGCTTCACAAAGATGACAATCGCAGGCTTATATATTGCATTACATGTTTACTGTACAGAACTGTGCAAAATGAGCAGTACTGCTGGATCTGTGGTGGTCCAAAGAAATAAAGACATTTGTAAGGATTAGTAAAAACGAAAAAGTGTAAATTGCTAAAAAAATGGCGACTCCTGCCACTCCAGAGAGAGCTGCACATGTCAAATTCTGGAAAATAAAAAACCTTCAAGCAACTAAAGCAACAAACATTTTAGTTTTTGGTGAGAAAAAGGTCATTTTAGAAGAATCTGCAAAAGTAAACTCTTGGATTTCCTTTAGCAAGAGATTTCTGCTTAAATTGTTAAAAAATAATAGTAAGAGTAATTTTTCATATCATTTCATTAAAGATGAATGATGCTCGAGGATGAATGAGACAAGAAAGATCCAAATCCTTAAGGAGTTTACATTTCTAGACGGTACAAAAGGTGATTTTTAAAATTCAAGATGCTGGCCTCCTCCTGAGGTCAAAGGTCAATGAAACTGTTAGTGGTTGTAGACTTAAACTAGCAGTATTTGTGTTACATTCTGTGAAGAAAAAAAAGTTTTCTTTTTCCAAATTGTGGAAAAATGTGAAAAAAAAACTTTTTACACTTTGATGCAAGATGGCCACCAAGCTGTAGGTCCTGCAGCCATCCCATAATAAGTGAAAACTTCCATTGGATGTTCCTAACATGTATGTTACGGTGTCAGCCCCACAAGAGATTTTGGCCTCATTTGGTTTGGCTGTGATGTCATGATTTTTTGTTTATATATTTATTTATTTTGAGGGAGTTTTTGAGCAGGTGGGATTGTGACATTTTGGTTCAAAGGGGCTGTAAGAAGAAATGTAAAAGCAATCTGGTTGTTAAGGTACAGGAGTAAATTAAAAAGGCTTAAAAAATACAAAAATGACTAAAAGGTGTTTTAGAAAAAGGATCAAATTTATTTTTCTATATTTGAAGTAACTTCTTATTTATTTATATATTTTTTTACTTTTTTCCTGACTCTGTGGTCAGAAGGAAGTAATAGATAATTACAGTTTTATTTCAAAGTAGAAATGGTGAAAAACTATCTAGTTAAAAGAAAAGTTCCAGCTGCTTACTTCCTGGCACGTTGTGCCACGCCGCTCCGTTGATGATGTTGTTGCTCCTCAGGAAGTCCTTGTTGTGGCACGGCCGGCGGTCCGGGTCGGACATCACCTGGGGGGGACGGGATCAGAACCTGTCACGGACCTGGCTCCTCCCCCTTTCGGCCTGAACGGCGGGCGTGCACGGACCTGGTTGGTGCTGGCGTACGCCGCGGCCAGCCAGCGGAAGAAGCTGTCGTCGGGGGTGGGCGTGTGCTCCCGGGGGGCCCAGTCGCGGGTCATGTCGAACGGGTAGGTGACCACCACCTCCCCCCCGTGGAGGTTGGCGCCGAGAACGAAGGGGATGTTCTGCATCCAGCTGATGACGGCTCGCGTCTCAGACGCCACCTGAGGTCAAAGTTCAGGCTTTTACTGTGAAATGAGCAGATTTTAATAAAACCCTCAGGGGTGAAGATTTTGTGTTGGACGTACAAAGGCGTCCTCAGACGTGTACTTCTCCGGGATGGGGAAGTAGTGGTTGATGAGTTTGGAGCGGTCCGTCTCCAGCTCGATGGCGGTCCACATCACCGAGTTCAGGTCGGCGAAGTTGTGGTTCATGTCGATGCCCTCGCGGCTGTAGCGGCCCAGCGCCCAGCCGGCCAGCTCGGAGCCCTGCGGGTCACAGACGGGTCAGCGGTAAGAGCCTCCGGGGTTCGGACTCACGCGGTTCTGGAACCTTCTTGAAGGCCGTCTCGTATCCGTCGGGGTTCATGGAGGGCAGCAGGTGGATGCGGGTCTCTTTGACCAGGTGGACGACCCGCTGGTCTCCTCGCTTGTACTGGCGGCACATGTACTGCATCAGGTTGAGGACCAGCTCTCGGCCCAGAGCCTCGTTCCCGTGCATCCCTGCGACGTACCGGAACTCCGGTTCTCCTGCGGGGGGCGTCAGAGGACACTTAGTTCATGAAAAGCAATAAAACTTTCAGTTATTTTTTTAGTGGAATCCAGAAAACAGCTGCACGGTTCTGTGAGATCTAACACGTCCTTCCTAAACCCTTCACTGCCCTGACCTGCTGACCTGCTTTATTGGGGGGGGGGGGGGGCACATAACCCCTCTGTGAGTTGTACCATCGGATTAGTGGTGGTCCAAACAGGAGATGGAAAGAAACGTGTACAGATTGGAAAAAGTATGTTGAAAAATGTTTTACAAAAACTCAGAAACTACCAAAAAAAAAGGGAAATGGGAGATCCAATTAGCAAAAACTAAAGGCTCACTCTAATTTAATTTGAGTTTTTAAAATGTTCTTTTAGTACTTCTCTTATAATGGAGGACATATATGAAAGAATCTTCAGAATTGGGATGGATCAGAAGCAAATGAAAACAGAATGTTTGAGAAAGCTCAGGTTTGTGGGCAGAGCCAAAGTCTCCTTGCTCCGCCCCATTCTGATGGATCCACAAATAAATCCATGACTGGACGGCCGGATGGCTCTGATATAACTCCATGTTTTATTTTGTTTATGCTAATGTTAGCTTGCTAATGTTAGCTTGGGCTTACGAGGCTAGTGGGAAAGAGTGTAAAAGAGTGTAAACAAAGGAAAATAGCAAATTCTGTGCTAACACAGATGTGAATTTCTACTAATGAACTGAAAAATGTCATTAAAAAACAAGTAAAAAAAAAAAAAAAAAAGTAGAAAAATATATTTTTTTAAAATCTGTCTTCTATAACGGAATATCAGGGTTTCACGGTTTTATGGATCTTTTTAACAGTTTTTTCATTTAAATATAAATACTTAATGAGGTCACATGACAACATTTATGTCATGTGATAGCCTGTCATCAGATTCACTTTTTAATTTGATTTAATTTTTATTTATATCAAACATGTAAAAATTACAAAAGAAGACGTAGAAAATCAATCCAATCACTTTTTATAAAAGAAAAATCCCAAACAAAATTAAATAAATACATGTTTAAAAAGGGTACAGGTGGAGCAAATGATTATTTAAGTTCATCCCCTTTGTGTCTTTCCAGTAACTCAAATAATTCACAATACATACATGTAAACAAAAAAATCCTGTATCCCAGTAACTTTCAATTGTTCCTCTTTCCATCTATAAATCCTATTATTGTTATCCACAACTACCATTCCACAATCAAAAATAGTTTAAATTATATTTTGACAACAGCTTCTCTTTCATTTTGATAGTATACTGCCATTGATTGTATTACAACAATTGTCACATTTTTAAAAATACAAAAACAACTAGACTACAGTTGATGTTTTTGGAGGAAGGAGGTGGTTTTTTTGGCCTGAAACTCACCCAGTTCGTGTTTTCCTGGATTGTCTGAGATCTCCATGACGTAGAGCTTCAACCCGCCGTGGCTCTTCCCGATGCTGTAGATCCGTGTGATGTCGGGACACTCGTCGTTCACGGACTTCATCAGCTGAAAAAAACAAAGACAAACTGCTGGTGGACAGTGTTCATGTTAAAAATGTGTTTTTGCTTTCAAAATACAATATTGTTTTACATTATTTTTTTTTCAGCTGAGATAACAAATGAAGCTGCTGAGGTTGTTTTCATGCTGGGACATTCCTCTGGATTTGGATTTTAAGCAGCCTCTATGGTTGGTAAAAATCCTGCAGCTGCAAATGCTGCTCATTAGGGGGCGCCATTGCACAGAAACGACCTCTGACCAGAATGAAAAACAATAAATAGCCTTTAAGGTTCCAAAGTCATGTTCCCAAATTGGGAACAAACCTTAAAAATCTTAAAAATTGCAGTTCCTCAAATGAACACTAGATGGCATCTTAAGAAAAATGAAAATTTCCATTAACTCATTTGATAAAAATTTTTTTTTACACCAAAACAAAAAAAAATCCCCAGTCTAGTGTTTGTTTGAGCTTATATTTCAGTTGTATTTTTCTGAGTAGTGGGTGTCAGACACAATAAATATATTTTTACACAGCTCATCTCACAGCCTCTCCTACCTTCCTCATCTCCTTGTAGTTATGGTGCCTGAAGTCCAGTTGGTCGTCCGTCTGTGTCGGTTCTGTCTGCCAGACATCTTTAGGATCTGCGAGACGGAAACCAAGACGAAATGTGTCAAATGAAAGTACAGAACTAACCGTCAGCTGTCAGTACCTGGCAGGGCACAGCCCAGGACTTCGGCTCGGAGGCAGATGTCTCCATCGGACCCGTTCTGGTACCAGGTTTGAGGGTTGATCCGGATGTAACGGGCCACCGTGGAGGTGTTGAACAAGGCCAGGACGGGAGTCTCAGCGTCTTTGTTTCCTTCGTACACCTGAAGCTCACAGAAAACTGGTGAGTACCTGAAGATATCAAGAAGTGTTGAGACTCCGCCTCCTAAAAATACTGTGGTAATCTGTGGTCCAATGAGAGTTAAATAATAGATTCAATGGATAGTTTTGAGGCAAAAATGGCCAGTTTTAATATATTACTATTATAACTTTATCCATGATTCAGAAAAACTTTCCAAACTGTAGATTTAAAGACTGAGAGCTGTTCTCATTTATGCAATTTTGCTCATACATTGGAGTTCCTCAGGGCAGTGCATTGGTTCCACTAAAGATCTGTTCTTTTGTTCATGACTTTCCTCTTAACTATATTTAAACTGTACGCTGATGACACCATCATAACTTATTCTGATGTAAAGAAACATCATTGTCCTCGTGGTAGAGCGTCTCCCCGGACAGTGGAAAGGTTGTGAGTTTAAATCCACACTTGTGTCATAGAAAACAATAGAAACCTTAATTTTTTTTTTATATATATTTATACGCTTTATTAATCCCAAAAAGGAAATTATTGGGTCTGTTGAAACCCAAAAAAGGTAAAACTGAGTATTTTGGATTTGATGTTAAAAGAACACCAGTAATCTGTAACATACATAAATGAAAGCCATTGGATGCCCCCCCCAGGTACCACACACCCTTGCCAACTGCCCCTACGTGCCACTGCTGCCCTCCCCGCCCCTCTGCACCCGTAACTCCACCCCTTCTCTTCCTGTAAGGCTGGCCTGAGCTGCATGTGACAAATTAATGGAAAACAACCATTTTCAAAATGGCAGCTTTTCTGTTGGTTTATCTCCATAGCAACCATTTTACATTTTGTTCGCCCGGGAATACAGAACAAATCTATGCAAGTTTCAGAAATTTCGGTAATGGTTAATTTTCGGATTTCCTTAGCAACAGAGGTTATTTGATAACCACGCCCACTTTCCTTAAATTTTCACATCCTGGATTATATCATTTTGCTCAGCTCTAGTCAGGGATCAACGTATTCAATTTTTATTCTATTTAAAAAGGTGTGAGGTAAATTTTGAAAGCTTGTCGCGTCCATGCCATTTAAAAACTACAATTTCTAACAGCCAATTTTTTTTAAATAAATTGCTTCCAAGTGATTCCCAACAAGTTGGGAAAGAATTTATAAAAATCCCTTAGAGGAGTTTTCGTTTCTAGCTGGTAGTAAGCTGTTTTTTTTAATTCAAAATGGCGGCTCCTTCCAGTGGTCCCTATAGATGAAATTTCACGAAAATAAGACAAACAAAAGGTTAGTTTTGAAAAACTGTAAAATCCTCATATTTCAGATTTTGCCACAAAATGGCCACCAAGCTATAGGTTGTGTGGCATCCCATAATAAGTTCAAAACTTCTGTTGGATATCCCAGACACATGTATATTGTTTTTCTTTAGTGAATTGCAACATTTTTTTACCCCAAATTTAATTTTTAAAATAATTTTAAATTCATTTTTGACGGGTACAAGATGTGTGCAAATTCTGGTGGCGGGGATCAAATTTGACAACAATCAGTGTCATGTTCTTCTGGTCAGTTTCTTCACATAATCTCAAATACAAGAAAAGGTTAGTGAAAGGTTCTGGTTCCGTTGACTCACCGCTTCCCGGCTGCCGTTCATGCTCGGCTTCCAGACCAGAGTGTCGTTGCTGAACTGAACCTTGTAGGAGTGGACCACGTCCCAGCTGAGCAGCAGACACAAACGCACCGCTCAGTTCCACGCCTCCTTCAGAGGAAACGCCGCGGTCCGACACAAACCTCCAGATGGAGTTGCGTCCCTGCAGGACGACGCCGGTGAAGCGGGTCAGCCGCCGAGCGTCCACCTCCAGCCACTGGTTCTGGTCCCTGTGCCGGGCGCACCAGGCGCCGTCGTAGATGTCTCCGTCCTCGATTCCAGACTGCGGCACAAACAGATGTCTGACGGTTCTGCGGGCGGATCGGATTTCTCCTTCTCGGGAGTTACCTGGATGTTGAGTCGGCCGCGGTGAGGGCCGAGGCCTCGCCGCTTGAAGGATGACGCTCTCAGCTGGGCGTCCTTCACTCTCAGCGACTCCAGACCCAGAGGAGGACATTCTGACACAAATCAACAGCGTGAGTTCAGCGCTGATGCATCTCAGAAGGTCAAATCAGAAGATTAAAAGAAGAAAGCGAGCAGCAGGAGATTTCAGGAAGTCTCAGTGGCCTTGTGGTAGAGTGTCCGCCCTGAGATTGGAAGGTCATGGGTTCAAGTCCAGGCCAAGTCATACCAAAGACTGTAAAAATGGGACCCAGTGCCTCCCTGCTTGGCACTCAGCATTAAGGGGTTGGACTGGGGGGTTAAACCACCAAATGGTCCCCGAGCACGGCTGTGTCTGCAGCTCACCGCTCCCTTAGGGGATGGGTCAAAAGCGGAGAACAAATTTCGCACACCTAGGTGTGTGACAACCAATGGGACTTTAACTTTAACAAACCAGAGAAAACCGCTCAGACTGACAGATAAACACGATCAAGACTTCGCACTGAAGCTCAGGCTGGAGAGGATGGGCTCTGATGATCAGCTGTGCATGGAGAAGACTGAGGAGGTGGCTGATGGGAGTTGTAGTGAGGAAGGTGCTGAAGATGGTGAGCACTCAAGAGAGGGGTCCCTCTGGTGGTCGGAGGAGGATATGGCAGAAATAATCATCTAGTGTTAACAAAACAGTTTTGATTTGATGTTAGTGAAGACTCGTGAGCTTCAAACTTCACCATGACGGTCGTTAAGTCCAAACTTTGACGAGAACGCTCAAAGATCTTCATCAGATGAGGGTTTGCTCCAGATTTTGTTCCGCTTTGGAACCCAGACGCAACTTTTTTTCTGGATTTTCTGTTGCAGAACAGAACTCATGGATCCATCAATTCAATCAAGTCATCCAGGTCCTTAAAGCTGACCTGAACCGAGTCCATCTTCATCTGCTGGATGAGTTCTTGGACTCTTCTAGTTTCCTACCTCTTCATATGATCTCTTCCTTTGGTTTTCTGGAGTCTAAACACTCTAAAAATAGTCTTTATGAGCGTTCCAGTCGGTGTTTTGTGCGATCAAACGTTGCAAAACTAATTATTCTGAAGATCTTCAGATTTGAACTTTCCTGTGAAGTCGACTTCATCATCATGAAGGGTCACTGCTAGCTAAACGCAGAGGAACTCTGAAGGAATGCTACAAGTAGGTGGTAGAAGACCCTTTCTCCATCTGGCCTCGCTGTCCAGCAGGATCCTCCATGAAAAACCGTGTGTTTAGCGGCTAACCTCTGGATTCCATCCAAACCGCACATTTGACGCTGAGCCAGAGAGCTGGCACCCAAACAAAGCTGGAGGAAGGAGGGGGGGTAATTAATGCAATATTAAACAGCTGAGTGAACATGCCACATTCCAGGTGGGGGTGAGGGGTGTAACAGCCCCTACATGAACTTCTTCTGTGATGATAAAAAGCTTCATTCATGGTGAAAGTTTAGGATAAACGGGGTTTCTAATGCTCCTCACGAGGGAGGAGGACTCTGCTGTTCACAAAATGTGATTTTTTTCTAAAACAAACTTCAATTTTATGTGATCTTCTTCAGATCTGGGATTAGATTTCATAAAAAAAGGAGTAAAATAAACTGAGAGGCTTTTTTGTTTTCCCTAAGATTAACCCTTAAACTCCAGCATTTGTTCTCTGATTTAATTACATTTTTTAATTGTTAGCATGACCAACGTAATTCTAGTAGATTCTGACCACTTTTCTCCTTCAGAATCTACTAGAATTAGGTTGATCGTGTTACCATTTAAAGGGTAAAAACTAAAAAAGTGGCGTTTTTGTGGCATTTTTATGATGATAAAGGACATTTACTATGAAAATTAAGCGTAAAATTCAATTTTGAGTATTTCTTTATCCGAATCCTTTTGAATCAGGAGTAGAAAAAAAAAAAAACTGTTGTATGTAGAAAATATGAGCTCTCAGCAACGGGGAAGGGAAATGGGGCGGGGTTGTTTTGCACCACAACTCTAACAGAAACTATGACCAAGAAAATGCTAAAAACAGCATAATTATAATTGAAAAACACTGGAAATGCTTTGAAAATCGATCCAACAGATGATTGGAGTGGGCGTTTACAGGGTTTGGATTGGGTCGGGTCTGTTGGAGTGGAACAATATTTGGGTCGGATTTGTAACAACAAAAAAAGTCCAGATTTAGGAGGGAAGATCAGTCTTTTTCCAGACTTTGGACTCAAAACGTTCCAGTACAGTTCTGAAAGAAGCCAACAGCAGCACATCATCTGCAAACAGATGACAATCCAGCAGCTTTTCAGCACCTCAAGGTTCCTCAGTCAACAACCCAGAAAAATCCTTTTCATTCTGGATCTATTTAGCTCTAACCAGAATCCATAAATTGTTGCTCTTTTAGTCTTGTTTTCATCCTTGTTGCTCCTCTTCATCACAGGATCGCTAAAATAATCTCAGCAGGAATAGACTGTTCTAAATCCCAGAAACGAAGAAGGTTTAAATAAAAAAAAGATGATTTTTTTTTTCCTTCAAACTAAAGCTGTAACCACCATCACGCTCTGATGTCTGTTACAGCAGACTCAGAAGATGCAGATGTCTCCAGTTCAGGACTTCCCTATAATCCACAAATCCTAACTCCATCAAGGGAAGCAGCGGCGTGGCCGACATGCTGCATCCTCCTCGCCGTACATACGTGCTGCCGGCTTGATCTGAGCTTCTGCGCTCTTTGAAACCTTCTCGGTGACGATTTTGTATTTCTTCTGGACGGTTCGGGGCTTCTTGGCTACTTTGAGGCTCCTGGTGGACCTCCTCGCTAGGGGAAAGCAAGAGGTTTCAGCGGAGAGGAGCTGCTGGAACTGCAGGAAATCATCATAAATGTGCACAAACAAAGACAAGAAGCGATATTTACGTTTCTAGTTTTGAATGTTTAGCAGATGAACAAACCAACCAGTTAGGCTCAAACTGGTGTTGTTCTTTGATAAAAGTTTGTTTTTTAATTTATTGAATCAGCTGATTTAAAGCAAACAATGTTGTAAAAGTAGTTTTAGGTTTCATGGCAAACAGGCGATGAAGATTGATGTTTTGGGTTTAAAATCAATAAGGGAAAATAGGATTTCAGGGAAAATATTGAGAGTTTTTGTATTAGTTCAGGGATTTTGAATCAATAACATTGATGGAAACATTTTGTTTTCACAGATTAGATGTTTTGCTCAATGATTTTTGGGAAAATTATTTGTTTGTCTAAGAGATTTGAAAAAGACAAAAGTATTAAATGATAATTAAAGTGAAAGAAAAAGGAGATTTGAAGCATGAAAAGACAAAAACATATTTTTTTGTTTGAAAAGAAGAGTATCAGAACCATTCCTAATTTATTTAAAAAGAGAATAAATCTAAAGACTAATTAACAACAAAGTCATAAGGTTTTGTTGTTAGTAGGAATGAATAAAAAGATCATGATTATTATTATTTACAGTTTCAAGATTTATCCTTCCATAAAGTCTCCAGATAATGAATTTAAATCTACAAACTTCTTTCTAGGAAATGTTAAATTCAATGAAAAAAGCATTTCTAATGCTTTCCCATCATTTTGATTCGTCCCGGTTCTTCTGCCTCTCTGACCCCTCAACATCTGGTTTTCATCAGATCAGAATGTGGGGGGGACAAACATCCTCCCCCAGCCCTGAGGAGCCACAGCTCAGCCTGTGACTCCTTCAGCGGCGGGACGTTCAGCAGACGGATGGTCTCAGACAGCAGCTCGATAAAAGCTTTCAGCTCAAACCTTCAGTGTCTTCTGGAGATCAATGGTTAGCTCACTGACCTAACTCTGGAGGACCTTCTTCCTCCTCGGCAGTCTTGCTGGTTTCAGTGGTGGTTGATGTGAGTCCTGAGGTTGGAGCCGCTGTGGTTTCAGATTCTCCTGCAGAAGGAAGACTGGAGTTTGGGATGAGAGCCTCAGAGAGAGTCTGCGTTCTGCCGGCAGGAGATCCTCTGCAGGAGGAGAGCAGGAGCAGAACGACCCAGAGGAGTCCAGCCATGGTGACTCTCTGCTGCACCAGCTCCTCGCTGAACATTCAACCTTCCTGACCTCCCGTCTGCAGCGCCGTCAAGCTCCCCGCTCTGCAAGCGGCTTCCTTTCACGTGGAAAAAAAAAAGTTCCTCTGACAGGAGATCCACTGTTCCGACTCTCAAACCGGCTGATAATTAAGACACTTGTGGGCGGAGTCACGCAGCTCAGATCGGTTCAATAATGAGAATAATTATGAAATCTGATCCTGGAAAACCTCAGAACATGTTTCCATCTGTTCAGATTCCATTCAAGTGACTGTAAACATCTAAAACATCTGGTTGAATATTATTCAGTAGAACTTCACGGTTCTGTATAAAGGAGTCTGATCCTGATTCTTTTTCCTTTTATAGGATATTTTCTTCTTGTCACAAATGAAAACATGAACTTTATTTAAAAAACCAGAGGAGGAATCGTCTTTTTAAAATAGCTAATTAATTATTAATATTTAATTAATATAATTTGTGTAATGCAACCTTTATTTTAAATAGTCAAATTATTAGTGCTGTATATAATATGTTTGTCATCAATTTATCGGGAACTGAAATGAATTAATATAATTAATCGATTTTAATCAGAATTTATTGGTAATTGCTGTAAAAAAAACCTCATTTTGAGGTCTTTTATTTAAGTTTATGACATTGCAGTGCAGTAAAAGATCAAAATAAAACTAAAAAGGTGATAAAATTGGTTTTATTATTATTATAAATGACTTCAGGTCTTTAGTATGACACCACTAGGGATTTTTTTTTTAATCTGGGGAAAAAAAAAAAAAAAAAAAAATCAGAAAACAGAAGAAATTCTTAAAGAATATTGAACGCAGTTCTTATATTAAACCATAATTTAAATGTTGATATAGCACCTTATTCCACAGTTTAACATAACAGTAAGACAGTAGAGAAGACATTTGGGTGATTTTATGGTTTAATTTAACCCATTTAGGTGAATTTGATCATTTTAAAGATGATTTGGAGCAGAAAAGAAACAGAGTAGAGTGCAACAACTGTTTCTTTCAGCTCTGCTAGCTCTGAGTCCGTCCTCCTAAAGTGTCCCCCCTTCCGTCCGGATGTTCACCACATCAGTTCCTACACAACTGCCCTCACTACGATAGTTTGTGTCGCAGAAAGACGAGGTTTACCTGCAGCTCACCTGTTTTTCTCCTGCATCCACATGGATAGATGGGCGGTTCCTAAATCCACAAAAATCACACAAATTTTTCTCAACACACATGCTCCAAAATCAAACTCCTCACGTGTTTGTCTGGACTGTACCACTGCGACACGCCCCCCCCCCCCCCGCGCTTTTCACATAATGGTACGGTCCTCTGTTGAACTTTGAAATCGTCGCGGTGACGCCATTTTATGACGTCATTTTGCGTACATGACGTCATCAATCATCACCTCAGAAAATCCTTAAATAGGATGAAAATCTGCTGAAGATATCATTAGTAACTAAAGAATCCAGAAGAGACCAAGTGAACTCACAAGACATTTGAACGCATCTGTTTTCTTAACACTGTGATTCAAAATCAGTTCTACAACGCTACCTGAGAGAAACATGAATAAAACAGGAAAACCTTCAATCTTAGTCACGACAAAAATGACTGAAACAGGGAAACCTGTAAAAAAAGTTACTTTTGCAGACAAACCTACAGAGTATCCACTGGATGAAAATCCTGCAGTGGAAAAACAAGAAAGACCTTCTGTCAAAAAGGATTTGTCTGCCCTGAAACAAGAACGGGACCGTCTCTTGGAACAGCTGTACGCAAAAAATGAGTATTTATCCCAACTCAAACAGAAAAGAATTTCCACTGAGAGGAAGTGTGAAAGACACTGGCAGTTGCTCCAAGAGTTGAAACCAAAACTGAAGGATGCACGTCAACTCAGGCGGGAACGAGAAAAGGAACTTCAACGATGTAAACAGTTGTTGAAGGCAAAAGCCAAAATGATGGAAGAGGGTCTGGAGGAACAAACCGACTTGAACCAACAGATGAACGTAAAACTACGATTAAAGACCAAATGGGCCAGAAAACTTCAGTCCCAGGTGGAGGAGCTTTCTGAGCAAGTGACAACACTGCAAGCATCTGTCCCACCTGTGGAGTCTACGGACCAAACCGAGGATTTGCTTGTCCCAAAAGAAGAATCTGAGAAGACCACGAAAGAGGCATCGGTGGAAATGAAAGTTTCAGAGCCAGAGTTAGGTTCTGAACAACAAGAGGTTCCAGAACCGTCCAAAAAGCGCAAGAAGCGTAAGAAGAATAAGAAAACAAAGGAAATCCTTTCACTGGAGGAACTGGAAACCTGTGAGCCAATCAGCAACATGGAAATTCAAGATAACATCAGTCTTGATCTCCAGAAAACAGAGGAAACTGATTCACCATCAGTGGAGTCTGTTCCTGAAGAGACTGTCATGGAGTCTATGGAAAATGTTGTTGAGGAGGAATCTGTCCAAGTTCAAGTCTCTGACCCAGTGTTAGTTTCTGAACCTGAAATAAAAGATCCACTCCCACAATCTGTGGAACATGTCAGTGATGAATCATCAGTCCAAGTTCAAGTTTCAGAGCCAGAGTTAGGTTCTGAACAACGAGAGGTTCCAGAACCGTCCAAAAAACGCAAGAGGCGTAAGAGGAATAAGAAAACAAAGGAAATCCCTTCATCAGAGGAACTGGAAACCTGTGAGCCAGTCAGCGCACCTTTGGCTGACCAAGAAATTCAAGATAACATCAGTCTTGATCAGAAAACAGAGGAAACTGATTCACCATCAGTGGAGTCTGTTCCTGAAGAGACTGTCATGGAGTCTATGGAAAATATTGTTGAGGAGGAATCTGTCCAAGTTCAGGTCTCTGATCCAGTGTTGGTTTCTGAACCTGAAATAGAAGATTCACTTCCAGAATCTCAGGAAACTGTCAGTGAAGAATCTGTCCAGGTTCAAGTCTCTGATTCAGTGTTTGTTTCTGAACAAGATCAACCACTGACTGCAGAACCTTCCAGGAAACACAAGATTTCTACAGAGATGGACACAACAGAATGTCCTCCCAACAAAAAATGGAGGATCTGTAAACCAGTCACCATAAAGTTCAGAACTCGTTTGGCCAAACGAAGAGATGCCATCAATGCAAGACATGAGCAGAAGAGAAGACAGATAAATCTGACTTAGGACTGCCATGGACCTTAACTGATGTGACTGAATATGAAACAGAAGATTCACTCCCACAATCTTTGGAGGACATTTCTGAAGAGGTACCAGCTCAGACAGAAGCTTCAGAACCAGAGACGGTTTCTGAAGAAGATCTTCTCCAAGAAGAAGACCTGAAAGAAGCTGAAGATGAAACTTCAGATGTCGAAGTTGAAATCTTAGATGATGAAGAAGACGACCGTACCACATCTGAGAACATCAGTGGAGAGAAAATTTCCCTGTGGAGGAGATTCAAAAAGGCTCTGACACCAGCAAGATGGCGCAAGTACAAGAGTAAGACTTCTGTGGTGATCCCAGATCAAAGATCTACAGACCCTGCAGAGGAAATGTCCACTGACGAAGAAGAAGAAGAAGAAGAAGCCTCTGTGGACATGGAAGAAACAGATGATGAGGAGATAGAAACTTCAGATGACGAAGAAGACGAGTCCGCCGATGAATCTGAGAACACCAGTGGAGAGAAAATTTCCCTGTGGAGGAGATTTAAAAAGACTCTCACACCAGCAAGCAAACGCCAGTATAAGTAGAGACAGAAAAACGACTTTAGCTGGAACAAAGACTGGTGTTCTGATGTTTAGGTTATAAAAATAAGATAGTTGTTTTTTTAATGTGCTTTGGTTTTTTTGGTGCCTTCTTTATTTTAGTTTTTTATTTATTATTATTATTTTTAATTAGTTAGTTACTTAGATTAGTAAATCAGTAGGATAGTAAGTTTGTAAGTAAGTTAGATAATAAGTAGGAAAGTTAGATAGTTTTTTTTTTTATCTGTATTAGTATTATTTTTTAATCATTTTAAAATATAGTTTTGTTTTGTAAAAAAAACAAAAATTAAAAAAAAAAAAAACAACGCATGTAATGTTACAGTATGTTAAAGATTTTGTCTTTAAGCGTCATCGGTGACGCTTAAAGACGAAATCTTTATTATCGTTATTAGTATTATTTTTTAATCATTTTAAAATATTGTTTGTTAAAAAAATATATGTTTGGGTTTTCTCCTGGTGCTCAGGTTTTGGCCTAAAAAAATGTTAATTCATATTGTTTTGTAAAAAAAAAAAAAAAAAAAAAAAAAAAAAAAAAAAGCATGTAATGCAACCTCAAGGGGGCACATTCCAGTGCTCCCTTGTGCCGGTCCCAAGTCCGGTTAAATGCAGAGGGGATGCGCATATTTATCTCTAAATATAGAGATCTGGATCTAGATCAGCTGGAACCAGTCTGGCCATTCTCCTCTGACCTCTGACCTCAACCAGGCCTTTCCACCCACAGAAAAAAGTTGTGATCCTGCAAGAACTGAAATTCAGAGTCAGATGATCATTTTTGGATTCTTACCTAATGGAAAGAAATGGATCCAAAAGTTCAATCGATTCTTTTTAGAAAGACTCTCAAGGTTTCTGTAGAAGTTTGCAGAATCCCACCTATTTTCTTTATCCATATGCTGCTTTTATTAAGGTTATTTGGTCAAATAAATGGAAAATAAATAAAGGTATCATCCCTGTTTGATCTTCCTGCAGCTGCATCTGAAACTGCAGAGATTCTGCTTCTGTTTGAGGATTTCTCTTCATCTTCACTTCTTCTTTGCTGCACATTTACAGCCTTAGAGTCCTCACAACGTTCACCATCCATCAAGGTTTTGGTCCAACTCTAACGTCTCTGAAGCAGCATCTGTTATTTCAGTCTTCAAAAACAGGAGTCTTCACACTCCTCAGTGTGACACCAGCGGTCCGGTCCGGTCCGGTCCGGCTGGTGCGTCCCAGAGCGAAGACGGCCCTCCTCACTCCTCGACCGCTGCAGCTCTCCAACCCCAAAGTTGCAGCTCTTGAAAAGTTATATTATGTCAAAGATTATGTGTTTTAAGTTTCACCGGCGACGCCTCCGTTTTAATTTATTTTTATCGTTTTTTTAATATTATTTTTTTGTTAAAATCTCTTAAAAAATATTCATCATTTATCGTTGTTTCTGCTTAATGCATTAATGGATAAAATTGGTGACTCAAAATTGTCATTTAGTTGTGAACATGAGTGTGTGTGGTTGTTAGTCTGTAGTTTTTAATGCAACCACAAGGGGGCACATTCCAGTGTCCTCTTGTGCCGGTCTCAAGTCCGGATAGATGCAGAGGGGATGCGCATATTTATCTCTAAATAATGAGATCTGGATCGAAATGCAGAGTCAGAAAATGTCGGCCAGGCCGGACAAAGCCAAGACGAATCAAAATAACAACTTTTAGAATATATGAAAATTGCTAAAATAGTTTTAAAATTGTTTTTTTTTAATAAAAAAAACAATAATTTAACTGTTAAAAGTTTGTTTTAAAAAACAGATTATTTAACAACAGACTAATAAATGCTACAATTGCTTTAATCTGATTTCCTTCAAACTGGATTGAGTTGTTATGCTTTTATTTTGAAAGATGTGCGAGTGCCCCTTGCCTTCCTGTCAGACTGGACTCTCTTCCTCCTGAACTCTGCAGTTTATTCCAACATTAAAGTCAGCCGGCGCTCTTCATGGCTGAAGATCCTGGAACAGAAAAACCACAAACGACCAGCAAAACCTTCAAAACTCAAAATCAGAAAAATCAAAATCTGGATCCTTACTTCTGTCATTGGGATCAAATTCAACAACACAGCAACCATTCTGGTTAAACAGCTTTAATGGTGAAATAAAACATGTGACAGGAGACATTTGTGAGAGTGTAACCTTTAAACTTACGAGTGGGATCATGAAAAATGTAAATTCATTTTTGTGTTTGAGCAGAATCTCCTTCAGCTTCTCAAACAGACCGGAGCGTCAGCTGTTTAACCAAAAGTTTTAGAAAAAACAACTAAAAAATATTTACAAAAGAGTGGAAATGTTGAAAAAATCTGAGCTTTTGAATCCATCTGAGACAAACTCCCACCTTTTTAACGTTCTGACGTTTGGTTTTTCTAACAGATCAAACAAAACAGACGACATGCGGTCTGCGGATGTTCTCCTGCAGATCTGATCCTGAAAGTCCAGAATGACGAGAGCCAGAACAGGTCGGGTCCGAGCCTCTCCGTGGGCGGGGCTTCAAGGTTTCCAGAGCTTCAGCAGGCCGTCCTCGCTGTAGGTGCCGATCAGGTTCTGGTGGGGGTGGTGGGCGATGCCGATCACGTCTTTCTCGTGGACCTGGAGGAGGAAAGCAAAGCAGATTTGAACCCTCAGAGGTCGACAAGCTTAGTTTTCATTCCAAGTGTGATGTGGAGTTAACAATACAAGTAACAGGAGGATGTGTGTGTGTTGTAACACCAAAGACGGGGTTTTTAACCCTTTTTTGACATTATTCTGATTCTTTGGGGGTTTGAACATTTTTATTTACATCTATACACATTTGATCTTCGTTAAAAACGTTAAAAGTATTTGTTCATAGTTTTATCAGTACAAAAAATAATTTACAACTTGGAATTGTGTTTTCTGTATAGTTTTGGGTTCATTGTGTATTTATTGTGTAGTATAATGAGGAGAGTATCTATAAAAAAGAAAAGCTGGGATTGTACTTAACAAAAAAAGAGATTTTAAAGGGTAACCAAACCAGGAAGTTGGAGGCTGACTCCACCCACTGCCAAAATTTGAAAATCCAGTCAGAGGGGCGGGACTTGGGGGCAGGACTGTTATCAATAGGCGTGTTTGAGTTGACTTGCGCCTCGCCTGCATCGTCGACGAGACCAAGCTGCTGCAGGAGGGGGCGGAGAAAGGCGCCTGAGATGAAGGTGGATGACGAGACTGCACGAGAACGAGGAGTTGGGGGTTGTCCTCAACATTCGGCTGAATTTTAATACGCCACTCCTCCTAGTATGATCTGTGCTGTTATGTCTTTCATAGTATTTTTTTTACATCTCTTAGAGTAAAACAGATAAAACAAATAGTCGGGGGATTCATTACATGTACACAGTCCCAAATAAATAGATAAAATAAAAATTAAAGTTCATTTTAAAGACAACTATGACACAAATAACCACAAATTATTTAAAATCTTGTATATTTTTTCATCAGCGATTCACTACCTTCCAGAAAGAGTAAAAAAATACACATATTTCCTTCATTTAGCGCCAGTTATTTGACAATAAACTACAAAAACTTTCAGGACAAACAATGCATTGTTTTGTAGTCATCAAGGCGGCTTGCAGCCAGCGCAGTACCTATTTTCTGGCTGCGCTGGCTTAGGTAGGCGCCTTGAACCCGCCCCTTTCTCGCGATACTTCATGTCGTCGCAAATGTGACGTCGGTGACAGAAACTAACCAGCATGCACCGCAATCCAGGCGATCTGCGCAGCGCCGCGTCTGCCTGCATGATCTCAAACACGCCTATTACTGGAGCTGCAGATCATGACGTCAGACTTCTGAAACTTACATGGTTTGACCAATCACATTTTTCGACTGTGTTTCCTCATTTTAACCTGTAGGGGGCAGCACACAGACTGTTTTTGACTGTTTTGAAGAATTAAGCAGTTTTATTTCAATTTGTCAAGAATTTGACAATGACCAACACACTTAAAGCCCCATTTATAGATGTCATTAGCCAAAAAAAAAGTTAATTTAGGGTTTGGTTCCCTTTAAGCATTGCTATGAAAACTGCTTTAAATGTAAATTATTAGTTAAGTATTAAGTAGTAAAAAAAAAAAAGCTGAAAATGGCTGTTATGTGAGCAGAGAGCTACAACAGCTCCTCCTACAGTTAATATGAAAGTAGATTAATTTTCAAGATTTATTTTACTAAATTGTTGCGGCTGAAGTGGTTTTGTTTTTCTTAAGAAAACACAAATAAAGGGAAAAAAATGTTTTAGAAGTTTGGGTTTTGTTTTTTCATATTTGCGTTTTCATTTCCTTCTCAGATCAATGTCTGATTGGATGATTCCCTGATCCGGGCGGTGCGTGTTTCCTGAAGTGGGTCGGTACCGTCAGCGTTCTCTCCAGTTTGCCCGTCACCGTGCTGAAGCAGTAAAGCACAAAGTCCTCTCCCACGCAGTAGATCCACTCGCCGCGCGGCGACAGCGTGCAGCACACGAAGTCTCCGCCCTCCCTCTTTCCGGAGCTGAAGCTCCTCACGATCTGCGCAGAGGCGTGGACGCGTGAGCCGGCCTTCGGCCGAAGCTGGAGAAGGTGCGGCGTGCGGCGCTCACCTGTCCCTGCATGTTCATGATGACCACCGTGTTGGAGCGGTTACAAACCACGAAGTGCTCCGGGTTCTTGGGCAGCAGGAGGACGTTGTTGACGGTGATGTCGGTGCCGGCCGACGTGCCCAGAGGTTTGAAGGTGCTGCTGCACTCGGTGGTCTTCACGTTCCACAGCTGGCGCCGCCGACGGGAGGAGAAGAGAGCTGTGAGAAGAGCGACCAAACGGCCGGCTCAGAGCGCCGCGGTCCTCCTACCTTCACCGTGCCGTCAGACGAGGCGCTGATGATGTGATGGCCGTCCGGGGTGAAGGCGGCCTCGTTGACGAAGGACGTGTGACCCCGAAACTCCTTCAGAGTCTTCCCCGACTTCAGCCCGTGGATCCTGCAGGAAGCAGGCGGTCAGTCGAGGGGCGGCGCCTGAAGGCGTGACCAACCGGAGCGGCGCTCACCTGATGGTCTGGTCGAAGGAGGCGCTCAGCAGCTGGCTGCTGTCCTTACAGAAACTCACGCAGGTCACGCCTTTGCTGTGAGCGCGCTCAAAGCGGCGCAGGCACTGGCCGCTCTGGATCTTCCACACCTAAAGGGTTGTGGTGCGTTCAAAAACATCAGAAACTTTAAGCTTCTGACTATTAATTTGTAGCTCCGTGTTTTCTCTCTGAGGCCAGATTCTCTCGTCATCTTTTGATCTGTTTTTAAAGCATTCCCTGTGCTCTCTTGATCATGATTATGCTGGGAAATATTAAAAAATGTACAGTTTTGATCCAGATTCCAGCTCAGATGATCTAATGTTCTGCATGGGGCGGAGCAGGGAGCTGTGGCCCCGCCCAGAGTATTTTCTACATCATAAATACAATCTTTTTCAAACTGTACTTTTGTCTGCTCTTGATTCATAACAATTTGAGTAAAGAAAATTTTAAATCTTAATCTAAATTTTCATAAAATGCAACAAAAAAAAAAAATCAGAGTGCACCTTTAAAACACTAAAAGCCAGAGCCGGTTTAAACCAGATGTTTGGCTGATTATATGATAAATGTTTTGTAATATTCATA
This sequence comes from Oryzias javanicus, assembly GCA_003999625.1. Classification (NCBI taxonomy): domain Eukaryota; kingdom Metazoa; phylum Chordata; class Actinopteri; order Beloniformes; family Adrianichthyidae; genus Oryzias; species Oryzias javanicus. The sequence goes on from CM012446.1 coordinate 2,903,103, forward strand.
AAAGATGTTTTTTATCATTTCAGTTTGACTGTTTCTGTTTAAACTATGATCATAAAAGTCAAAAACTTTAAGGACGAAGCAGAAACAAGAAATATCAATCATTTCTGTTTAAAACCGTCTCTTTGTTCCGAGCCATTCATTCAATCTTTCTCCTGCTTTTTATATTCATTTCCTTCACTGACATTCATTTCTCCTTCCTTAATTCCATCCATCATGACTCTTTAGTTTTTGATGAATTTGATCAATTCTGTCAGGTTTGTGTTCATCTCATTTCCTGTAAACCAAACTTGTTTCCAATGTGTGGAAAAAAGATTTTAGAGAGAATGATGGTAAAAACAAACATCAAATCCCAATTTAGTGTTGCTAAACCTGTTAGAGGAAACAGAATACTGAAGAGAAACCTTAATCTTTCCGTCCTGGGCGCCGGTGGCCAGCATCTCAGTGTCGCGGCTGAAGCCCATACACAGCACAGCGTCGTCCATCATCATGAAGTTATCCTGAGCCTGATACTTCAGATCCTGAGCAGCAGAGAAAGGATTGGAGGTTGATCACGGAGATACGAGCTCGGCCGCAGGATGACCTTCTACCTTTCTGATCTTTCCGGTGGTGAAGTTCCAGACTTCGATGAAGCCGTCCACGGATCCAGTGACCAGGTACTGACCGTCGGGGGAGAACCGCCCACACTCCACGTGAGACTTCTGTCCAAACTGTGTTCAAGAGGGACACAGTTAGAGTCCGGACATGAAGGGGGACGGCGCTCGGGCGCGGCGCGGGTACCTTGATGTGCCGGCAGAGCTGCGTGGGGAAACGCTCCTCCTCCACGTCTTTGACGGCGGCTTTTCCTCTGAACAAGTCGATGGTCATTCCAGGTGGGAGGAGCCCCTGATGCTGCTGCCACTTCAGAGACTGACGGACGACAAACGCAGCTTCAATCACGAGGAACGCCAATTAACTTGGCCTCAATTTGAGGCTTCAGGAAATCGATTAAAAAAAAAATTAACTAATTAACTGCAAACCTGGGGAAAAAATTAATCGCGATCAATTTTTTTTGTAGTTACAGTATTTGCCGACCATTTATTTTCTGCAAATAATTACAAACTAAAGTTTACACATAAAACTGAACATTTATTTTTGGGTTGTGATTAATGCTGTCAAGCAATTATTTTTTTGTGCGATTAAGTAATTGCGACCAGTAATGAATTAATTCAATTAATCGCAATGATTTTTAACCTAATAATTGTTGTTAAAAGCTTCAATTTTAGATATTTTATTCATATTTGAGTCTGAAATTGTGGCGCAGTCAAAGATCAAAATAAAACTAAAAAGTTGGATTTAAGATTAACATGCAAAGCCTTATTTTTAATATAAAATCAAATCCCAACTTAGTACAAAAAAAAAAAAAAAAAAAGTTCTAACACTTCAATTCAAATATAGTTTGAGAATAAATTAGAAACCATAAAAGACATCATTTATGTCTTCAGCACAGTTCCCAGTCTGTTCCCTTACTTCACCCTTTTTGCCCCGGCAACAATGGTCAAAGCTGAAAATGACCAAAAAAAAAAAAACACTTTTTTTTTTTTTTAAATTGGCCGTTTCCTGTTAATTTTATCTCCATAGCAACCTTTTAATTTGTGGGTCTCCTCGTGGTGACAAACAGATCTATGTTAATTTTAGAAGAATCTGCAAAATAAATGTTTAGATTACCTTGGCAACAGAGGTTTTTAGTTAACCACAACCACATGATCATACTGAATCTCGTATTGTTTTGCTCAGCTTGAACAAACAATTCAGGCATTCAATTAACACACTAAAAAATATGGAAGCAACAGCAAAAAGCTACTTTATTGAGCTCACCATGCAATTTACAAACTCAATTTCATCCCAGATATTTATGATTGTTGCTGCATTAAAAGTCTGATGTCGTGGCAGGTTTGCAGAAAATTTGTTGTGATTTTTTTTAATCTATATTTTTCTAATAGCACCTAAAAATGTTCATTATTAAATAAACTTCACGTTCTCATTTTCCAACTCTTTTTATTGTGACATGTAAACTAGCAAAATACTGCACCATCATCAGGTCGTTACCCATGACTGCTGTCACAGTTGATTGGTCAAAGTTGCAGTGAAAATGTTAAAAAAAAAAGTTACTAGGTTTGCTTGAATGTGTGTTATTAGTTGCTATCGCAACATCGCACAATCCTGGAAGGATGTTTTGGGATTCGATAGACTGAAATCCTTGGGAGGAGTTTTCATTTGTGGCTGGTACTTTTTTTTTTTAATTCAAGATGGCGGCCTCTTTCCGAGGAGGTTGTGGTTTTGGTCGTCATCGGAAACTTAAGAGTTTGCATGAAGCTTCATCGAAATCAATGAAAATAGTTTTCAATTCCCATATTTTGCGAAAAAGTCAAATTTCCTACTTTGTCACAACAACCACTGGTTCTGTGGCCATCCCATAATAATTTTAAAACTTCCTTTAGATATCCTTCACGTGCGTGTAGTTTTGTTGGAGGAATTTGAAACTTTTTTTTGGTGACACATTAAAGATTTCGACCCCTTTCATTTATTTAATGGTCTCTCCCGCTGGTGATGTCATCATTTTGTTGGAGGGTTCATTGGCCACGCCTAAAATTAAAATTCATCAGTTTCTAGGCACGCGCAAATTGTGATGAGTTGTTGAGTTTGTAGCGGGAATCAAATTTTTTTTTTTTTTTTGAGCTGAAAGAAGGAAAAACTAGCCAAAAATCTGGTCATGTGCTTCCACTCAAAGACATCAGAACACCAAATATCATTTTTGGACAAGTTATCTGTGCACCAAAAGAAAAAAAAAAAAACAACAAAAAAAAACTTTGAAGCATCTGCAGTTAAGCACGGTGGTGGTAGTGTGATGGTGTGGGCCTCAGCTTTAGGATTTGTCATAAAATTCTAGACTCTTTGGGAACTTTCTCCAGAAATAAAAAAAAAAAAAACATTCTAATTGAAACAAATTACTTTATTGATTCAAATTTGAATAAACTAATTTGTAATAAATAGAAAACTTATCAGTATTTTGAACATGAAGAATCATATTTTTAAAATTAAATATAGCAACACCAACAAAATGAATATTTTTTTCTAATCTGTTCACATGGAAAGAACTTCCTAATTTGTTTTCCTAAATTTTTCATGTATGAAGCCCATTAAAGTTCCTCACCTGCCCCAGCAGAGCCATGAGACGAGAAGGAGGCACCACGCTGACCTCCCCGGCCAACGCCTGAGCGATGGCGGCCCGCCGCTTCTCCTTACTGCTGCCGTCGGGATACGCCTGCACGGAGCCCGTGTTCAAACCGGCGCACCCTCACAGACATTTGCGTTCTTGGAATCTGCAGCCTCACCTCTCTGGGATCAAAGTAGGAGCGAGCCAGCAGGTTCTCCAGGTGGATGTACCTCTCAGGCTGGGTCTGCTTCAGCATGATCATGGGGTCCGTCTGTCTGAGGAGGGAACGGGCCGCGCCCAGCTCTCTCAGCTCGATCAGCTCCAACACCACCTGACGAGGAAGCAACAGGAGGCGTCTAAACCGAGCTGTGTTCAAGCATCTGCAGAGGAAACTGTTTCTGAATTCAAAGGGAAATAAATCCCAGTTTTGTTGCAGAAGTCTCATCTGTCACACGTCTTCTGTAGAAAGCAGGACCATATCACACAGAACGCTCCACAGACGTGCAGCTGACCTGCTCGTAGAGGTCGATCAGGGTTTTATCCGGCAGCTTGAGCGACTGGATGGCTTGCAGGACGGTGTCCCAGTGTCCGCTGTTGATGTCTGCAACAAAACTCTCTATGCTGTCCACCGTGTTCAGAGACACGGTGGTCTCCTCCTGCAGGGAGGCCAGGGTCCGGTGCAGATTGTTCTCCTTCAAGTACTGCATGATCAGACGGATGACGCTGGGAAGAAGAGACACAGAGTCACCTCAAAACATCCAGAAACTGGAAAGCAGTTTGGAGGATTTAGGTTTGTTTTGTCCAGAAATGTAGCCGTTAAATAATGCTAACAACCAAATGAAGAGAAACTTAACATTTACAGCTGTACTGTATATCTCGACGACATTTTAAAAATATATTTTTATGTTTTATCAGTTTTTAGCATAGCTCTGTAAATGAAAACTTTACTGTAGGATCTACATCTTGATTTCTAGGACGGAGTATTAGAGCCACCATGGAAAAAAGAAGAAAAAAACACCTAAATATATGAGGATAAAGTTGTAAAATTATGAAAAAAATCTTAAAATATTATAAAAACAAAATAGCAAGTGTAACCGGATCGATTCTGCGTTGTGTTTATCGGGAAGAAAGACGTGGAAGCACAGCAGCACCCTCGGAGATCACCTCCATTTATTGCGGATCTGACAATTTTCCAGAAAGGAAAGACACAAAAATCACGGTGTTAGCTGCCCGTTTTAGCTCCTCTCCCACCGAACAGCAAAACAGGAAGGGCCCAACGGGCGACAAAACTCTAACACATACCTGACAATTTTCCAGAAAGGAAAGACACAAAAATCACGGTGTTAGCTGCCCGTTTTAGCTCCTAGATGAGAGTGACAGGTAGAGGGAGATCAGCTAATTCTTACATCAAAATAAAATAAAATAAACGTTTTTAGATTTTTTTTCAGTAACAGAATTATGGGCATAACTAAAATTAAATGAGGATTCATGTTGTAAATGTTACAGGACACCCACCTCTCCCACCGAACAGCAAAACAGGAAGGGGAGAGGGAAAGCGAGCGCCCAACATATAAAGAAGAAACCACAGAAGAAGAACAAACTAAGGAGGGGTTACCCAACGGTGAATTCAGGGGGAGAAATAAACTTAGAGACAGTCAATATTTTGTGTAATTAAAAAAAAAGAACTAATCTCGTTACACAAGCTTATGGTTTATTAGATTGTATGTTTATGGGAAAATTCATGCTTTTTTTGTTGTATTTTTATCAAATTAAAGTTGATATTTTTGAGAACTGATGGTCATCCTATTTCCCAGAATCTCTGCAAAATAATCAGTTATCTTTGTACTTTAAAAGTGAAATATAACATTTTGTTTGGAAAAACCACAACTTTACTCTTGCAAATTGATGAAAATGTAATAACTGTATAACTTAGTTCACTTAAAATTTTTCAAAATACTTTTGCATCTTTACTCTCATAAAAACTTTCACTTATCTTTCATAAACTTGTGACTATATTCTCATAATATTTAGATTTTTTCTGACAATTTTACACCACATATTCTTGTTCAATTTCAACGCTTTCTCTTATAGTTTACACTAGTAAGTTTTGACTTTATTCTTTTATTTGTTTATTTTTCTTGTTGTCATACATGACAATAACACAAAGGGTATTTAGACTATTTTACCATACATGCACCTGTTTAAATATGTAAGAAAGCCAAATAACTATAGGTAAATGTTAAAACAAATAAAAGTTCGACCAGATTTAACTTTTTTTTTTTTTTAAGCATTTTTTCAACTTAATAAAACTAAATAATAAAAGTTACCTTAGCTTCTCAGTCAAAAGATTTCCAAGAATGAATGTAAATATCACATAAAAACTCTCTGGAACACCAACTAAACAAGGAAAATTAGCCTGATCCGTCCAAATATGGACACATGGAGGTAAATGATTTCTTATTTTAGATAAAAATCTAATTATGAGGAAAGTAGAGAATTGTTCTGAATAGAGCCTAAATGAAGAGTTTTCTTCCCTTCGGTCGGTGTGGAGTCGATGCTACTGTTAGCATCAAAGTTAGCAATAGCAACGTTAGCTTTTGCTAAATTTACTTTAATGCAATGCTGAAGTTAATGCTCCCGCGACCCTAAAGTAACGACAAAACCCAACACACATAACAACAAACCCTGTGCATTACTGATACATTTATAAAACAAAAACATAGTTTAAAAGAGTCCACATTGACGTCGGGCTAACGACAGTTCACTTTAGTCCAGGATGAAACAGGCCTCAGTTACAATACTGTTGATGAAAATGGATTAATTCAATAACTTTTACTATAAAAATTATTCAAACATTAGTAAATGTGAAAAAGAATACTTACTCTGCAGATTCCACCTCTATAGACATGATTATTTATCAGAAAACAGCAGCCAGAAACACTCATGCAGCAAAGGAGGAGAAACGGAAGTGATGGATGCTGGTCCTGCTCTTCAAAATAAAAGTCTGAATGAGAGATCAGAGACACTTCCGGTTCTGAGGCCGTGAGAACACTAGGGACTTTTAACTCGGACTTCAATAATAATAATAATAATAATAATAATAATAATAATAATAAATAATAATAATAATAATATTTAACTAAAAACCTTTTTATCAAAAACAAATCTACTTTAGCAATGCAAAATGTACTTTAAAAATTGCAACCATCTGAACTGTATTAAGAACTAAACTTAATTCTATTAAATTGCTTCTATAAGTGACGAGTAATTTCACATCTACACACACACAAAAAAACATCCCTTTTGCATTTAGCAGCATAATTGAGAATATTCTCTCACAGAAAGAGTCAAATCTCTCTAGTTGGTCTCAAATAACTTTGTTTATTTCCTTATTTTGTTGTTGGTTCTCGTTCAAGTTTGTGGCATCATGGACTCTGCAGCAGTGGCACATTTTTGTCGTTTTTCTTTTTTTGAGCTGAGGTCTGAATTTCATCGAGAAAGGAGCCAAAGTTGGAAATGAACTCCAGGACGATAACTTTCAGGAATCTTGAGTTTTTGGGGTAAGATTGACAGGATGACGCCAGAAAAATACTCACATTTCTCTGAAGGCTTCAGCAACAGGAGAACTGAAATGTCCTGGAATCTGAAACGAAAGTCTGTTTGGCTACAAGTTCAATTCAGAATTCTGCATGATAAAGTCTTCAGACAGATGTAGTATGATGGTACGGGACTGCCACACAGGAAAAAGAACAAGACTCATCATCAGAGAAATAATAAAGATATTTCCAGCATTTCAGTCTCTGTGGGACTGAAATTAAAAAAATTGTTGTGACCATTAATAATTTTTAAAAATAATGGCAGTTTGTTAAAATAACGTCTGTTCTTCCAACTTCACACCAATCAAACGAGGGGAAACCACACTCAGATTAAGTGCTTTTCTTGAAAATGCAGCATCATTATAAAGTTTTAATTAAAGTTTACTGATCTGTCAGTTACAAATTTTCAAGTAAGGTCAAACGTGCAAAGAGAAAAATGTACAAAAAGTGAAAAAAAAGTGAAAATTTTGATTAAATTGAATTTTTCAAACATACAAATACAAACAATTTTATTCACATTTGACATCATGTCAATGTTTTTGTTGTAAATAAATATTTGTGTCATAAGAAATCAATTGTTATGAATTTATATATTCCTTTTTTTATTCACCATGCTTATCATAGCTTGATATCATATTTGTGGATTTCATTTCTGCAGAATTCTCGACTCAAAAGGATAAAAATGTATAATTAAAAATTAAAAACTAAAATAAATTACAAATTCTCTGGCCTCTTATTGTAAAAATCAAAGCTTTGTTGTTGTTCCCCATTGGTTTTCTTCTCAGCAGATACTTGATCTCTGTAAATCACAGACATGAACTCTACCAACGATGACCAACAGGGGGTGCTGTTTGTCCGGTCATGTCACAGAGGCCCTCTTGACTCCCCTCTCTGTGCCAGTGAAGGTCCTTCAAGGTTATGGCCGTGCTGGAGTCTGCGGGGGTTGATTGTTTAGGGTAATCGTGACATAACCCAGCTGTGAGCGTTCCGGTGGATCGTTGACGCCTTCGTCCGTCGTTGCAGACGGACAAACGTATGTGGAAGTGATGAGGGGCGGCAGAGAGCACGCAGAGGGGAGGAGCCGCGTTTCCGATACAATAACACCGCGTTCCCTCTGAACGTGTCAGGATGAAAGCAGGGGAGACGCATCGATACATTCCGGTCTGCGACGCAGTTTTCCTGGTGGGGTAATCGCCTCCACCTCTCTGGGAAAAACAAAGACAATCATGTGGGCACAAAGTAAAGATTCTCTTCATTTGAACTTAATAGCAGAAAATGGAAGCGTTTCCCCCACAAACACACTGCAGATGATATCTGTTTTGTTCTTTCACAGATTTGAAAATGCGAAACAGAAGAGCCAATCAAAGCAGAGTCCCATCAAAGAGATGAGCAGCTGAATGAAGCCGTGGATGACAGCGATGCGGCGAGGAGAGAAGGATGCGGCTGAGGGGGGGGGAGAGGGAAAAAAGAGCGTCCAGGGATCGCTGCCGTCACGACAGGTCATTTTTTTCTACGTGATGGAAGCAGCTGCAGATTTCCAAACATCCAATCTTTCATGTTTTTTTTTTTTCACGGAATGAGGCTTTTCCTTGTTTTCCTTTTATGTTGACTAAAATCCACGTGGATTCTTCTCAATGGAGAGGAATAATTGAACTGTTGTAGTAAACTTCTGATGCCTTTCAGCTCAACCCTGATTAAGACAAAGCAGAGAAAATGTTTCATTAGTGGAGTCGGTTACAGTAGAAACAGAGCTGCTGGGAAAACGTCCGTCGGGGTTTGAACTCACAAATATTTTGCTTTGAGAAGTTTAATGTAAAAAAACAGCTTATTTGTGTTTTTTAGTCTAGTTTGATTGACTGGATATTTAATTATTGAATTGAAGCTCAAACTTTAAAGTTCTAAACATATAAGCTTTGTCTGAATTATCATTTAATATCAGGCTTTTGCATTTTTCTGTGCTGGAGGACCTGGTGGCAGACAAGATGGCGGCTGAAAATCATTAGCCGGAAGTAGAAATTTCACAAGATTTCAGAGTTGTAGTCACTTTAATTAAAACATTTTGAAGTGTTCAGGATTAGCTTTAAATGTGTCAAAATTGGATAAACACTTTGTTAAAGGATATTAATAAAAGTGTCTTTGGGTGCATCAATTAGCGAATGTAGACCACAATGCATTGCGATCGAACAATGTTTAAAAAAAGTGTTTCAATGTCATTTTTGAACAAACTATCCACATTTTCACCGTCAGCACACAGTGGAGTCATCAATAGTCGTCGTGAAATGTTCGTATTGATTCAATTTTCATTTTGTGAAATCAGTGATGTCATATCTGCTGTTTAGAAAAGAGTAATATTTAGTGAGCATGGAGTCTGAATTGCTTTTAAAATCCGGGGCACTACATAATCCTGCACTATATAGTTTTTTCAGTAGTTAGGGATCAGCGTGGAAATACATAAATCTAGAATTCCAAAATTCAGTGCTCTAGAAATCTCCCATCAATCTCTGCAAAAAACAGACATGCCTTAATGCTCACTAGAGTGACGAATACAGACCACAATGCATTGCGTTTCAATGATTTGCTATTTATTACAAAAACATGGGAGTGAGTGAAAATTCAGCTGCCATTTGTTGTTAACTGACACGGACGCCGCCATGTTGGAGCCAGACGTCGTCAGTGAGCAGTGATTGGTCCGAGTCGGTCTGAATCTACGGCAACCACTTTCACCAATCACGAGTGAGCTTGTTGGAAGGCCACACCTTCCAATTTCCAATTTGTCAAACGTTTTAAACGTTGGGGCCAGCAGACTCCACCTACTTTCACTGAGCCATCTGATTGGTCAGTTTATCACTTGAATACATTACAATGAAAATTATGAAAAAATGAAGATTATCACGAAGGTGTTAAACAAAAGTAATGGCTATTCTGATAAACCAATAGGATTTTGGCTTCTTAAAACCAATGGGTACTTCCTTTTTGGAACCAGGGGGGAGGGGCCACTCTGTCCAATCCTTATATAGAGTCAATAGGTTGTCCATGCGTAGACATAGACAGGTTTGATCAGGTTTCCTTAAATCTTTTATGAAACATTGGTAGATTTGTTGTTGTTTTTGTGGATATGACCACGAAATGAGCAGAGGGTAGAAAGTCTGGGGGGTATTGGGGTAACATTTTTCATCCGCTGCGTTGGCCGTGTCAGAGCCCCTCCAGAAAGCTGGTTTTGTTTCTCTTGGAGAGCTTGGCTCGAGTGTTCCTGGCAGCCAAACACAATGAGCACGAGTCCATTGATTCGCCGCTGAGCCGCGTCTCGCGTCCTTTTGCTAATGGCCGATTCCTGCATCAGTCAGTCCTTGAGTCACGAGTGCCGGTGGGTGTGGGGACTGTTTGTTTGTTTGTGAGAGGTATTGGTGACAGGGGGGGGTGGGGGTGCTTGGCAGAGGGCAGGAAGTTGATGGATCTCGCCTCTTTGAGCTGCTTCAGTCTGAGCTCCTGTCTCCCCTCAAAGGAGCGTCTGTAAACCTTTATTATTCAATCCTTTGACACAACAGAAAAAGGCGAGCGGCGTCTCAGTTTGTTGGAAAGCAGGTGGAGAAACCCACACAAAGACTGTGAACCAGTTTGTTCGTGCCAAAGCAGCTGGCATCGAAGTGCGATAAATTACAGGTTGTCAAGGTGATAAAGCGCTGAGCTTGAAATGGGATTGTGCCTGTAAGGCAGCGTAGCGGGCGCCTCGCACGTGAACTGATGTATGTTAGCGCCTGAATCAGAGAGATACGTGACTGCGCCCGTGACAATGTAAATAGGAGCTTTCCACTTACCCAGTGAATGGCGCTGCCTCCGCTCTGCACGGCGGAAGAAGAGAAACACAAGTGCTGACACGAGTGGATGCTCGGAGAGCCTTCTCCTCTTCTCTGACAGGCCTGTCTCGTTGCAGCATCTTTTGAATCGAGCAGCTGGCATTGTGCATCGTTTTGAGGAGTCACTGGAGGGCTCTATGGACTTTAGAGACCTTTGAGGTGTTAAATTCAAAACGTAAAAATAAATGTCAGGGGCAAAACGGTGAGAGAGGCACAGCAGCAGCTTCAAAGACTCTTCTGTTCCCAGGAGGATGCAGCAAAAACAGTCCAAATAGCATTTAAATTCTTCAGAACAAAGATGAAGGAAAAGGTTCTGAAGGCAAAAAAAAAGGTCAGAAGCTATAAACCTGTCTGGAAAGCCTCTTCGGAACAGTACAAATACTTCCTGATATCATTCCTTTGAGGAAGGGTGAAATTTTAACACAACAAGCACAATTCATTCCAATGTAAACAACACAATAAAACTCCATTTAAAATCTGCTTTAAATGAAGTCTTCCAGGTTTATGAGGTTACTGGAGCCTATCCCAGCTACTTTTGATCTAAATTGGGGTACACCCTGAACAGGTCACCTATGACGCATGTTTATGGATGGAAGGAAGTTCCTGCAGAAAACCTACGCCTCCAAACTCCACACTGAAGGGTTCCAGGGAGGCTTTGAAGCAGGGCCTTCTCATTTAAGGCAACCATTATGCCACCTTAACCCAAAGCTTCCATTTCTAGACACTTTTCCACATTTAGAAGATTTACCTTAGAAGCCTTACCAATAACATTTCATATGAACCCAGATTCAATGTTAACGTTATCATTTATTTAATTTCTGCTCTGCAAATATAAAATTTACAGTCATTTTGGTAAAAATAATTTAAGATTTAGTTTTGTTACCGCTAAATCTGAGGCCATGGTTTTGGACCGGAGAAAGGTAGTTTGCCCTCTCTCGGGTGGAGTGCTCCTGCCTCAGGTGGAGGAGTTTAAATATCTTGGGGTCTTGTTCACGAGTGAGGGAAGATCAGAGCGTGAGATCGACAGGCAGATTGGAGCGGCGTCCGCCATTTTGCGGTCACTGTACCGGTCCGTTGTGGTGAAAAGAGAGCTGAGCCAGAAAGCAAAGCTCTCGATTTACCGGTCGATCTTCGTTCCAGTTCTCACCTATGGTCATGAGCTTTGGGTCGTGACCGAAAGAACCAGATCCCGACTACAAGCGGCTGAGGTGAGTTTTCTCCGGAGGGTGGCTGGGCGCTCCCTTAGAGATAGGAGGAGAAGCTCAGTCACTCGGAGAGAGCTCGGAGTAGAGCCGCTTCTCCTCCACATCTAGAGGAGCCAGTTGAGGTGGATCAGACATCTGGTCAGGATGGACGCCTCCCTGGAGAGTTGTTCCGGGCATGTCCCACTGGGCGGAGGCCCCGAGGAAGACCCAGGACACACTGGAGAGACTCTAGCTGCGTTTCCATTACACTTCGAAATTTCGAGAATTTCGATAAAACACTGTTTCGAAAAAACAGCGTTTCCATTAAACCATGATTATGCGAAAAACTCGAAGTAATTCCCGCGATAAGTCATTAAAAAAAACATGGCGACGGATATAAACACTATTTTGATGTGCAGTACATTCATTCACATTTCTGCCACGGCGCTAGCTCTCATCCTTCCATTCAGAGAAGACGTCTACGTCTGATCCGAGCCTCGGAGCGGCAGGCTCCTTATACGTGGGAGCGACGTAGAGTCAAACATTTTTGGGAAATCGTGGTTGAAGAATTCACCGAAGAGCTGTGGATTCAGCATTTTCGCATGACACGCTCAACTTTTGATGAGCTGTGCGATGCTGTGGGACCTCTCGTGGCGCCCGCTGTGCGGTGCCCATCTCTTTGACCAGCTTTTCCTGCTTCCTGTCCGAAACGTCATATCCGGTTAATGGTCACGTGACTCGTTTGTTTCGAAAAAAGTGTTTCCATTACAGTTTTTCGAAAAACTACTGTTTCGATACGGCCCAAATACCACCTCCTCTAAGCGCAAAAACTTTATTTCGAAAAAGGCGAGTTTTTTCGAAATTGTGGTGTTTCCATTAGGAGAATTTAATATCGAAATTCCGTTTTTCGAAATTTCAGAGTTAATGGAAACGCGACTTCTGTCTCTCGGCTGGCCTGGGAACGCCTCGGTGTCCCCCAGAGGAGCTGGAGGAAGTGGCCGGGGAGAGGGAAGTCTGGGCATCTCTGCTTAGACTGCTGCCCCCGCGACCCGGTCCCGGATGAAGCGGAAGAAGATGGATGGATGGAGTTTTGTTACCTCCCAGCAAGAAGGCCTGGGTTCAAATCCCTCCTGGGTACTTTCTGTGCTCTTTTAGTCGGCAGGTTTATAAATACACTTTTAAATAAACTTTAAGCAGCAAACTTGCTTCACATCTAAACAGACGACAATACCAGTTGGCGGCGTGGATTCCTAACCCTAATGCAGCATGAAGCTGTTTCAGTTTACTAATTAAATTCTGTAACATGCTAACACTTAGCACACTATTGCTAACAATATTAAGTACTAGCAGAGATGTTATCTTGCGGCAAAAAACATCAAGATACAGCCTCAAGATTTACAGAAGGTCTCGTTCCTGCACAGGTCTGGTTCTCTAACAAGTCTTATTCCTTCATAGAAGGTCTCCATCTAGATTCTTCACAGAATGTCTAATTCCTCCACAGAAGGTTTTGTTAATACACCAGATGGTCTTCTTCCTTAACATTACCTTGCGGAAGGTCTCATTCCTTCACAGAACATCTCGTTCCTTCATAAAAGGTCTCGATCCATACAGAAGGTCTTGTTTCTTCACAGATCCTCCACACTTCAGAGCCACAAAGATTACAGTCATTCTTCTGAGTTCCACAAATTACCACTTAAATGAATTCAGCCCACAGTGGGCCAAGCCAGCCTTCTGAATGAGACCATTGTGCAGAGAAGACAAAAGGAGGCAATTTGCAGTTAATTAACGTAGTAATTTTCTAAGTAACTCTCATTATTTATGCAACACAAGTGATGCAGATGCCCATGCTTTCCACTGTACTCCACCATTTTCCATGTTTGTGCACCGGCTTGACCATCCAATCGACTGATTAATTCCACATCGCCATGTCATTGGCATGCCCACTGATGAGAATACTGCCATCTATCTTGTGTTTCACAGTCCACAGAGGGAAAGGAAACCTATCCAAGTCCAATTTTCCTGTCTTTTGTTGGGGATTATCATCACGTTGTGCAGTCCCAGCGCATGAAGAGCAGGGGGACTCTGATGCTTTTCGGATGCGCAGTGGCAGAAAGAATCCAATAACAGAATAAATCCATCCGTGGTGGTTTAATTAATGGGTGTTGCTGGAGTGGAACAAAGCTAGTTGGTGGGACATAAATAATCAAACCAAGACGAAATTGCTTTTGATGAGACAAGTAACCTCAAAAAGTGAAATAGAGGGTTGTGTCGTCGTATGTTACTCATTTTCAAGTTCAAGTGGATTTTAGAGGACGTCCTCTTTTTATTTCCTGAAACAGTCTTAAGTGAAATATGATTTTACAGACTTTCTCCTCTAATATTGATTAAAAAAATGTTTTTGCTTCTTTTATTTGGAGGGTTTCTGCGGTGATGAAATCTGAAATGTCACCGCCACCCTCATGAAAAAGGGCCCGGCTGTCACAACTGCATTTAAATGGAGGAACAATGCTTCTGTAAAGGTCGTCGGTGAATAATGAGGGTGGCGTGGCCTGTTTACAGATCTGCATCGTGATGTAATAGAGCAAAGATTTAATCACCGCTCCTCCAGTTTGACGAACTTCAAGGTAATTTTCTCCATTTAAACATCTTCTTTTCTGAGGGGTTTTATTATGTAAACAGGAAGAAGTTTAAAAACTTCTCCAAGAAAGTTCATTCGAGGATAATCTACTGAGAAACATACATGATTGTTGGTAGATCCATCGTTATGATTATAATCTCCTTGATTATAATCTCTAAACAGTTTAATGCATTTATCCGTTGACTAACCAGAGTTATAATCTGTTTAAAAACCAGCAGAACTTTCTTATGAACCAAAAGAAAAATGAAGATATGAGAAAATGTTAACAGAACTGTTTTAATTAACTTCATGTTAATCATCTCCGTTAATTTAACTGTTTTTAATCATTGGTTTCATAATGAAATAAATGTACTACAATCATTTTTTTAAACACATTAGTCCATAAAGAAAGACGTAAAACGAAATTTATTTTATCTTTTCAATTAAATATTTCATTAATATGATAATAATAATAAAATATTGATTTAATTAGTTTACTAAACTGATGTGAGCAGGAAGTTTATTGAACCAAACTAAATAGCAGCAGATTGAATATTTTTATCAGCATGAGCAAAACTAATGATCAGTTTGTTTGTACCAACATTCACAGAAACTGATGGACTTCATCTTAGTTTGTGTTACGGCTTTGGCCATATTTAGCTTTGTTTGTCTTTTTATTGTGTTCTTTATTTTTGACCAGTGTTGGGTGAAAAACGAGAATTCTAGCATTTTATTCAAAGCTTTATCTACATGAGGTAATAATCTACAACAGCTTTGAGCAAGAATGGGTCCAATAGAAGACAGAGATGAGTGAAAGCTTCTGTGGTTTGGGACCAGTTCCACTTAGGAAAAGTGGAGACTGTATAAAAGAAGCAGAAAATCGTGGAAATGTTACTGTCAAGGTGGTGGAGGAATGATGGTCTGGGTCTAGTTTGCACTCGGACCTGGGCGTCCTGGTTTCTGGACTCTGTCATTCTGCTTTAACACATCACTGCTGGAAACTGACACTACAACTTGGTGAAACCATTGACTATACATCGAGAACTGGACTGAATGACTCCTCCCCCCTGGTGTTCCTACTTCCTGTTTGGCTATTACTCAGTCATTCTATTGGTCAGAACAATCATCCTTGCTCTGAAACATTTTTCTTAACTAATCCACTTTAAATTATTTTTTATCACAAGTTATTCAACGTATAAACGGACCAATCAGATGCCTCAGTTAAAGCATGTGGTGCCTACCTAAATCGTTTGATTGACAGATTCTCATGAGCCACTTTCAGTAAAGTGGGTGTGGACTTTGAATAAGCTTACTCGTGATTGGCAGCAGTGGTTGCCATAGAAACATCGACTCAGACCAATCACTGTCATCTGGCTCCAACATTGCGGTATCGCAGATAAAATAGTGACTGAATCGACTTTATTCCGATGGAGCTGGAGGTAAGGCATTTTCTATGGTGATGTCACACTCGCTATGTCCGATTCTTTATATACAGTCAGATGTCAAAACGAAGGGCATGGCGGTCACTTCCTGTTTAATCAGGTAAAAAATGAAAGTAGTTAATGGGACCAGTGGTTATCAGTGCGTGCCTATAACTATGTTGGTCGTCCCAGACTGTTTTCTCACTTTTAGAAAGGAGGGAGTTTTGGGACATTGTTTACTGTCAAATGGAGCCGACAAACTGGGGTTCAATGGATGACATAACCAAACACCTTTTCTATCTTTTCTGTTGCACCTGAGTCATAAAACAAGACTAAAAGATACTCAGTTTTTGGGAGATACTGTTATGTTTTACACACATTTTTAATATTCACTTAATAAGTTTTATTATTAACTTTATATTCAGTTTACAGTCACATGTTTTCATAGATTTAAAGCTGTTTGAGTCATGTGAGTGAATAAAGATCACTGTTAGATATAAAGAACATTGATCAAATCTGAGATGATTTTAGGGTCAAGTGAGGGTTAACAAAGCACCACAATCTATCATTTTCATCATCATTTTAATTTCAGCTCTGCAGCTTGAATGTAACTCACTGATGGACAAATCCACCCTGAAGCGTCTGAACTTGAATTACTGCTTTTGTTGAACTCAATCGTTAATTTGTAAGGCAAGCCTGAAGGCTCAATTTATATCAGCTCGTTAAAAAAATATACAATTTTATCATTTCTCTTCATTACTGATTTTTTTTTTTCTGTAAAAGCTTTATCTGTCTTTGTTGAAAATTTGTTTACTCTAAAATAATTGATTAGACGTGAGTAAAAACAAATTAATTGATATGCAAAGTTTGATCTTTAAGAGGCCGCTAATTAAGAGCAAATATGAGCAAAATGAAGCCTCCTGATAAAAACATACAGAAAAAAACTTAAACTCTGCAAGCAAATTTGATTGGAACATGTTTTTCTCCTGTAAATGTGGAACCAGATTTGAAAATCTGCTGAAGTTTTTCCACAGCTGTTCTGGAAGAATTTACAGAATTTGTTTTCAGTGGAGAAGAAAAAAGTTTGAAGATTTATTAGTGGTTTCATTTAATACAGAGAATCGACATAATTTGGTTAATGTTGGAATTGACAGATCAAGCTTCACTGTGGTAATAATGCTACTGCAGGTTAGAGATTTCCTGAACAGATAAATATAAGATCAATAGAAGAGTTAATGCTTCATGATCCATAAACAGCAAAGACTCAAACATACAGCTTAACCTTTTAACCCCTTAATGCCGGAATTTTTTTCCAGCTATAGAAAAAAATAGCTCATCTTTTAGGTAAATGCTATATTAAGGCTATTTTAGGGCAAAAGTGGTTTGTTCCATATTTGAGCCAATGGACAATAAGGGGTTCAACATACAGATGTTTAACATTTCCTCTTCAGTAGCTCTGTGGTTTCACATAAGATTTGAGTGTTGGGCGCGGTCCATCGATCTGGTAGCGGCACGTTTTTAGCATTGCGGCGCATCAAGAGCTCAAAAACCTAAACTTTGGCAAGATCAACGTGTTGCATCATCCAATCGGGAAGTCAGATTTGGGCACGTCACATGTTCGATGACTTGATTAATGGGTGGAGAACAAATCCAATATAGAGGATCGATTTGATCGATCCTGTTCTGAACTTTCATCCATTTTCATCTCTTCAGGGGCGAGGGGGATGCTAGACACTGTTGGGATACTGGTGAAGGCAGGTACAGGCAGGATAGGTTACCAGTGTGTTGCAGGGCCTGTATTGTACGAAGATGATAATAAAAAAGATAGTCTCATTTTATTCTTATTTTCCTCAGATCCATGTGGGACAGCAAGTCTTCAAACTTGGTCTCATACAGACAGAAAGATACAGCTCCTGCAGTAGATGATGAAGCTCAGAGTCTCTGAATGATCTCATGAACCCGGACGTGGAGACGAGGTTTTTGTGGAGCTCTTCACAGTACATAAACCTGATCTCTCAACATCATCCGTGTCTTCCATACCTTGCTGGTAGCTCCTCCCACAGGTGAGTTCAACAACACGTTTGGAGAACAGTGTTTCAACGCAGAGCTCAGAGAAATGCGTTCTTGTTTTTACAGCTCTGATGCTTTTGGTTTATTTGGATTAAATTTCCTTTTTTTTTTTCTCTTGTTCTGCAGGTGAAGTTCACCTGGAATATTTTATCACACAGAGACGTAACAACAACAGCTTTGAAAGTATTCCATCGCTCCTCTTCCTCCTCCTCCTCCTCTCAGGGATCAATAAGTTTATCCAGTCTGTTCTGGTTTCTCCAGGGGAAGTTGGTCAAGCATGCGTTTCTTTTTCCTCCCTAATTTGACGAAGCTCAGTTCTGGTTAGCTGAATAACACCAGGATGGTATTCTAAAGAACCGCATGGGACAGACGGCTGAGCGCGCTGCCGGATGTTTGTCAAACATGTCACTTCAGGACAGGCAGCTTTAGATTTTTGATTTAAATATTCTTTTAAAAAACTCCAACATTCATTTATGTAGAACTAAATATGGGTTTAAATTATTAAAACACATTTTCTGAGGAAAACTCCCATAAAGTCCCACTGCGATCATCTTTTGATAGTTTGTAGAAGTGTTTTAATTACAACGATACCGTTTTTTATTTAAAATTGATTGTTTTCTAGGACGTAATTTCTGCAGAGCAGCAGGAGTTCACTAGAAATTCACCTCAGTTGTGGGGAGGATTGTTGGTGTTAGCCCATTTCCCATCATCTATCTCTCCCACTAGCTTACAGCCCCTAACATTAGTGCTGCAACAAACAATATCAGAGCAATCCAGCAGTACAGTTTAGATCCAGATTCCAGCTCAGATAAAAACAAAGACGTTCATGGATCTATTTGTCTATAAATGGGGCAGACAGGGAGCTTGTGGCTCCGCCCAGGACATTTTCTACATCACAAATACTTTTGTTCGCCGATGTTTTTTTTTGGTCTGTTCCTGATTCACGATTTGAATCAAGAAATACTCAGCAAAACAATTGTAATCTTAAATTTAAGATGAAATCAGCATTTTTTATGCTTTATTTGTTTTGTGTTATTTTTTCAGGTTTTTTTCCTGTGCTCCTGTGCAGATTGCTGTGGCTCCGCCCCTTATCAGCCAGCTAATCAGTCACAGCTGCCTGCAATTCTTCTAATTAGGTTTTGTATATTTACGGTTCTCTGCTGAAGCGCTCTGTGTTGTTTTGTTTAGTTTCCCGGCCTGTTTGCTGAGCCTTATCTCCTTGTAAATAAGTGGTTTTGTAAATGAAACCCTCAGTCATTAATGTACTTGTGACTCTGTCTGCATCCGGGTTTCCTCCTGCTTGCCTAACTGTGATATTTTCAGTAGTGATGGGCAGATGAAGCTTTCTTGAAGCACTGAAGCCTTTCTCTCAATTGGTTCATTCCATGCTTCATGAAGCTTCATTTGCTCTAGGAGGACATCTAGTGGACACAAAAATACCAGCAGAATTTGATCTGTGGCGTTTTGAAAAAAGACCATGAATGAACATGCCAGCAAAATAAAGTTTACAAAATATGTGCATTGCTGTAAACTTCCTGTGTGTGTTTGCTTATGTACTGATATAAATAAATAAAAAAAAAAAAAAATGATTTTTTTTTTTTTTTCTCAAACTCAAAGGGAAATGAGGAAGAGATAAAAATGATAATTTAAAGAGAGGTAAGATTATGGATGGATTTAGATTTAAGAGGTGCTGGTACTAAACCAGTAATTTAGGGGGGGTCAAAAGTGAAAGGGTGCGTCAATGAAAAATAAAATTTAGAAAATTATAATTTTTTTTTTAGATAAAAGCATATATGAGAGATAAAGCAGTAAAGAGTTTGGACAATTATTCTACTTTAATAACACTGAGATCAGATCAGTGTTTAAAGAGACAGAATATTTGTTTTATTATTATTAGTTGTAATATTATTATTCCTCTAATTTTCCAGACTTTCTTCAAACTTTCTCTAAACTCACCGGTTGTAACTCTCCATCAAACACCCACATTATGAACGGAGCCTGTAGGATTCATGATGTGTCAAAACTCGCGGAGACTGGAGCCATGCCGCTGATGAGACTCACTGCACAATCTGAACCCCTTCATGAATCAATCACATGATACAGTCGGGCGGCGAAGCTTCGGACGTCATCATTTTCGACTCCTCCCCTAAACTAAGCTAGCCTCGATACGCGCTTTACGGAAGCTCCTCCTCCACGCCTCGATACAGAACGTCACATCACTGGTTTTTAGTTTTCTGACAGGTTCTAAGGAATTAAAGTCACAATTTCCTCACATTTCTACCTTTTTCAGGTCCGGTTAATAATAACAAAAATAGAAATTGTTGTAAGTTCTGCGCTGATATGTATATTTTTGTTCACACGAGCAAGAGAGAACATTAGAACGTTTGCTGCGTGCTGTTGACACTTTAAAAACTAATTTAAATATAAGAGATAAATTGTTAAAAACAACTCCTCTAGAGAGCACATTCCTCTTTCACAGATGGAGAAATCCCAGTTCGAGAAATAGAGTACCTCCTTTTCCTTAACAGAAAAACTTTTTAAATATTTTTAGGTTTTTCTTTCATGCTGTTACAATTAAGCTGAAACTTGGTGCACAGTAAGGATGGCACATGAAAGGTACAAATCCTTTAAGGTGGATTTGTTCCAGTTTTCTGGACTCTTTGGCCTCATTTTGTGACATTTTCAACCCTTTATTAATATTTAGAGACACTCTGGCTCTTTTATAAGCACATTCTAAACCTATGAATAGATTAGACACGTGACAGTGTTCACACTGAACCAGTCGGGAGGGGCTTCTTCTTCTTCTTCTTTTTTTTTTAATTTTCCTATTGTCTACTAGCACATGTCCGTCACCTACAGAAGAAGTTGAAATGTCAAATCGTTGCAAATCTGGGGAATTTGGTCCAGACTTTTTCTTTCACAGCTTTATTCCGATAAATGAGAGACTTGGTGCCACAGAATTCTGGCCGAGCACAAACCGCAATGATTAATATCTCCTTCATGATAATTTTTGAAACGGTTGAAACACGTTTTCATTAAAATTTGTGTTGGACGTGGAGAAGGTGCAGAGGGTGGTGTGAATGTAGCTTCAGTATAACTCTGGTTTTTGTTTTCATTTCTCGACCCGAACATCTTGGATCTTTGTTCTGAGGACCATAAAAGTAGCCGGGTCAGTCAGCAGCACAAAGGTCCTGCTGTGGTGACAGTAAAGCTTCTGCGGCAGCGTCTGACAAATGGCCTCCTTCAGCTTCAGCAGATCTTACTTGAAAGGACGAGATCTCTTCATCTGGCCTCTTTTATCGACCATCAATCACCCTGACGACGGCGCCGTCTCTGCCGCACAAACAAACCCGGAGCAGGTTCAACACCATGTTGAAGTTCATCTCCTGGCGTTCCCCTCGTCTCTCATTTTTGTGAAAGCTAATAAGTGTTCTCCTCCTGCTTGTGTGTCAGACAAACATCAGCACTTCACGCTGCAAGGCTGAAGTTAATGAATTAGTCCTCAGTGATGAAACGGAGCGTGTCGGCGTGGAACCGCAGCAGCTGTGCTGCAGGGCCGTCATCGTCAGCTCGGCGCCGACTTCAGGAGCAGAGATTCATCGTGACTAAAGCGTGACATTCTCTTTTCATTACATGCAGGGGGGGCAATAAAGATTTGACAGGCTCTCTTTCAGGCTGTTATTTCATTTCACATAATTCTGCTCTGCTGTTTTATTGTTTACCTGAGCGTCTTTACCCCTAAGAGCCCCCGGATCCTCAGGTGGGGGGTCTGCTGACAGAAGACCTGTTCAGCTCCGACTGTCATCAGTGTGTGTCCTTATGAATACTTCACAATACATTTACTACACACACGACAATGGTACGTTCCATTTTCATGACGTCTCCTGAGGTAAAGTAACTGTAAGACACACCTGCGGTCCCCTAAAGATCCTCTATGACCCTCCACGGACAACCCAAAAACCTGCAGTACTGTAGGTCAACCCTATGTCCTCATGCACGCCTCTCTTTTGGATCACGTCAAATGCCTTGATGTTGCAGAGCTACCAGCAAAGTTTTCCTGGACTTCATTCATTGCCACATCATGGAAAACCTGGATGATGTTAAGCAAGTAGCTTGGAAGTCTACAGAGGCGAGTCTGGGTTCACCAGATCCTTCAGAGTCTCTCCTGGCGTGCTGTACTTCACTCTTTCAGCGAGATCTGCGCCTGGGTGGTGGTCGTATTAAATGTTAATTCCGTTTATCTGAGGCCCAGTTTGAGCATTGACTCGAGTGTCCCAAACGGGCAGACAGCTGGTTCCACCTGCAGCAGGTTTATTAGTTCAGACAGAAACTAAGCACAGCTAAAAGTCCACAAAGCTAAATCAGGATCAGACAGGCAGGGGTCAATCAAGAACGTGGGATCATCCAAGAAGAGAGTCCAGGCGAGGTTCAGGGCAGGCGGCAGCTAATCATGGATAAAACAGAAGATCAGGTTCAGATAGAAACGCTTAAAGACAAAATTGAAACTGGAGGATCTTTCTATTATTGTCTCGACGAAAAGTGCATGAAGCTGGAGCGATTGTGCCAGTGAAGTGAGCCAGCAGCAGGGATGGTGACCCCGCTAACTCGCTAGGCTCTCTACCAGGCGGCTGGCTAGCATACTGGGCGCTATCGCTTCAGCTCCATGGACTTAGTGACAGACTGGCGACCTGTACAGGGCGTATCAAGCCTTCACCCAACAGTAACTGGGACAGTCTCTGGGAACTCAGCGGGTTGGATGGAAGTTCAGGATGAAATTCCTTGCATAGAGCGACATTAAATCTTTATTTTTACTCTTTGATCAGGTCACTAAAAATATCACGGGCCCAACTCTGAGATCCTAATTGGTCGACATTTTTGTCTTTGGCTTTAATAGTTAATATTACTACTAATTCTTATTTCTAGGCTTTACTAACATAGTTTTACAAATCTTAATCTAGATTCTTTGCATATTCATGTCGAACTGATGTTTTAGTTTTATGTTTTTGACTTTCAAATACATCATAGAATCAAAGTTTACATTTATGAAATCATTTTATAAAACTCTGTATCTCTGGTCTTTTCATTAATGATTGTGATCATTTATCCATAAGTTTGGTGTGTGTGTATGGGGTCCTTAAGAGTATTTTTTGTTACAGTTGTATAAAAATACTTATTAAGTTACAGTGTTAGATTTGAAGCTGGTTTTTAGGACTAATTTCAATGAAGCCATCTCTGAATTCTGTTGGACAAATGCATTTGTAAGGACACGCCCCTTAAACGTAATTCAGAGCTGATTATTGGATGGTTGCCTGTCAATCAGAAGACCATTTCATGACAGCTAATCTGTCTGCATAAATAAATAAACTTTCATTTTTTTGTTTTAAGTGAAGTAAGATAAACAGAAGCATGAAAAGCTGAAGCCCAGTGCATCTTGGGACATAATCTGACACTAAAGGCCTTTTTAATGCTTGTGCCCCACAGTCGTAACAGTTTTCTGCGAGCATCCAACATCAAACACTCGAGGCGTATCCATGGAGACGGTCGTGGGGCTGTGAACGCTGCGGTCGTCCCTGAAGACTCCAGCCTCTCCTGTCCACAGTCATTTGGCGGGATCAGCCTCTGATCTCTGGAGGCGCACAGTCAATGTTCCCCTCTCTCAGCTGTTCGAGGATGATTGTGTTTCCTCCTGAAGAGACACTTCTGACGTGGGACGTTTGATCAAATTGGAGATAATAGACTTTCTGATGCAGTTATGAGCAGACCTCTTAGAGGCTGCAGCTTTTCCTGTTTTTAAATTAATGTTACCTCAAAAAATTACCTTTAATTAGATACAATTAGATCTGAACACACCTCGTCTTTGCTGCTTCTTAGTTTAATGTCAGAGCTTCATAGTTTCAGAGAAACGTTCTCTTTCCTTGTTGATTTTGGATCCAGGTGCTCTCCTGAACGCCTTTGGAAGGTGCGCCGAATGCTGCTTGACATCTCTGTTTCCAGAGCGCCCGCCGCGCAGGAGGAACGACGATGTTTGGGAGAACATCTTTGTCTCGGAGCAGCTGTCGAGCTCCACGCAGAGCGGAGACAACAATGAGCAGCGAAGAGAAATTAAGTCCCAATTTAGCTGCTGATGAATGAAACATTAAAATCTCTGTGTAGCTGAGCGTCCGCAGAGAGGAAGTCTCCAAACGAGTCTCTCTTCATGGAGTCACTTCCTCTGTAATTCTAAAATCTTTTGCTCTCGTTTAATTAGGAGTTTGATTTTTCACAGTAAATCATTAGTTTTCATGTTTCATTTTACATTTGAGTCGTGTCTGCAGTTTTAATGTATTTTTTTTCCAAGGAAAGGTTATTTTTTCAAAATGTGTTGAAGGTTTGTCATCTTTAAGTGTTTTCTCTAAACTTTTTATGGATATTTTTGTAGTTTGCTGTAAAATATTGAGGCTCTAGAAGCCCTTTACACAAAAAGTTGTAAATAAAAACTCTTTAAACTTAAAGTGCTGGGGGTCCATTTTGATCTAACCATTCAAACGGCGATTTGGTTCCAGAAGAAACTACCTTCAGGATTGACTCCGCCTCCACACAAACCCTCACTTGCTACACTTTGTAAAAACGTCAGATCAAAGATGAAGCAGGTCGTGAACAGCAGATACATTTAGGATTTGATTTGCTGCTGCGTTGGTGACATGGAAAGGTCAAATCCTCTGGACAAACACCTCAATGACTTCAATGTCAGCAACAACACTGAGAAAAATGGATGGGTTACCTTTCGATGGAGGAGATAGAGACAGCAACGATGAAGCAGCCAACTTTATCTCTGCTGTCAGTGGCGTCTTTCTACTGAAAACCAGCAGTCGCCTGAGTTCAGTTTTCATACAAAATAGGAAGTTGGACCTCTAACAAAAAAGATGCCTTACTATTTACACAATTATACCACTTTCCACTCTTCATGTCTGATACAACTATTGCTATTATCATTTTTGGTCGTGTCAAAACTGCTGATTCTATGACTTCTTCTGAATTAAATAGGAGAGAGAATTTGACCCCTGAACATGAATGAAACAAACAGGAAAATGCAGAAAAAAACTGTTTTCACTGCCCTTTCTCACTCTTAACTAGGGATGTCCCCATCAGGTTTTTTTGGGCCCGATCCGATTCCGAGTCATTGGATTTTGTAGATTTGCCAATACCGAGTCCCGATCCGATACTTTTTTTCTAACATATTTAAAACATGAACAACTTGAATAAACAGATTTGTCTTGTCCTTATGTATATTTCATTAACCTTCTTTTATCAAAAACTCTGTCTTTTTCTGTTGAAATGCCTTCAGAGGTTATTGTTTAGAGGCACTAGCTGTCAGTTTAAAGCGTTTTCAAAAGAGTTATTGATCCCGGAAGTCTGAATCTGTGATTGACTAGCTAGCTAGCTGTTTACATCAGTCTTCTGCTTGAACTGTTGCCGTTTTCTGCTGCATTTTCTGGGAATAACATTTTGTGATCCGTTCATGACATGCAGACTTCTAGTGGAGGATTTATCCGGAATAATAAGCTTGAAATATAAAGCGCTGATCATAAGAAGAATAAATGAAATACCCGATCCCGATTTCCGATCGAGTCTTCAACCATGTGATCGGCCCGATTTCCGATCACGTGATCGGATCAGGACATCCCTACTCTTAACTCATAACTCATCACATACGTATGGTTTGGGTGTGACTTTTTTACGTTTTGGGTGTTACCATTAAATCAGGGGTCCTCAACCCTCGGGTCGGGATACCGGATCGCGGCTCAGAGGTTAGAGACCCCTGATTCAATGGGAACAGCCAGCACGCCAAAAACCGATGAGTTTTAGACACCCAAAACATCAAAAACCATACGCCCATATGTGACCAGTTGGGAGTGAAAATGTGTTGGTCTGTTCGGTATTAGTTCCTGCCTTTGGCTTTTTTGCCGTGACATTTGGACAGTTGGGGTTAGGGCTTCAGAGGGTAAGATTCTAATTAGTGATAATTGGACTCAGTTACTGTACATCCTGAACAGGTCGCCAGCCTGTCGCAGAGCCTCAATCACATTAAAAAAACAAAAACATGTAAACCAGACAGGAATGTGATTTGTTTGGGTTTTTTGTAGCTTTTAGTGAATAACCTCGGACCTTTACCGGCAGTGGAGACATTCTATATAACTCTTCAACCATTATAGAATTAACGCATTTCCAGCAGATTCTGAAACGGAGAAAAGTAGCCTAGTAATAATGTGTCAGAATCAGCAGATTCACGTTGATCATAGTTTAAAAAACGTGTGCTATTATTTAAGCAACACCTCTGATGTTAAAACTTTTGGTGAATACAAGAATTTCACTTTTTTACTAAAAACCTTCAATTTGTTGATGATCCTCTACTATTTCTGCGAGTCAGTTTGTGTCCAGATTCAAATTCAAATTCAAATTGATTTTATTTATATAGCACCTTTCCAGTTAAAAACAGCTCAAAGTGCTGTACATAAAACAAACACAAGAAAAACTATACCCCACACATGCAGTAATATAAAAACATAAGCCCCTCATAACAATAAAAACAGAAACAAACAGATAAAAAAGCAGAGCAAACAGAT
The DNA here is from genome assembly GCA_003999625.1 of Oryzias javanicus. Taxonomy (NCBI): domain Eukaryota; kingdom Metazoa; phylum Chordata; class Actinopteri; order Beloniformes; family Adrianichthyidae; genus Oryzias; species Oryzias javanicus. Next base: position 2,929,641 of record CM012446.1, read on the forward strand.
CACTGAGGAGCAACCTGAAGGCGCTGTACACCCTGTCCTCCTATTGGCTGGACTGTCAGCATCCAGGCAACACGAGGCACGCCCCGCTCATCCCCAGCACCCCCAGCTCGACGCCCCCAGCCCCCCGGCCCAGTGCACCCAACTGGGCACACAAGGCCAGACAGCCCAGAGGACAACGAACATGGAAGGCCAGTGGACAAGCAGTACCATGACCCCATGAGCCTGAACACAAACACCCCAGCCGAGAGTGAGAAAACGCTCGTGGGCAGATTTAAAACAATAAAATAGACAAAATATAAAACAGCTAAAGTAAAAAACACACATAAAAAAAAAAAAAAAAAGAAGTGATAAAATATAAGTTAATACATAGGAGGTAAAACTTCACTAACTGGCATAAAACAAATAAATACATGGTAAGATATGATAAAATATACGCATAAAATGTTAAATTGCAAATACTATTTACTTAAAAGCTGAATTAAATAAATGTGTCTTTAGTTTCTTTTTAAAAACCTCAACAGTGGATGAAGCCCTCACATCCTCAGGCAGACTGTTCCACAGACGAGGCCATAAATCTAAAAAAGAGGCCTCGCCGTGGATTTAGTCCTGACTCTCGGGACCTCCAGCAGGCCTGAAGATCTGAGAGCTCTAGGAGGTTCATAAGCTAAAAGTAAATCTGATATAAAAGAAGGACTAAGACCATGTACACTTTTATAAACAATTAAAAGAATCTTAAAATCAAGCCAGTGCAGAGATCTCAAAATTGGTGTGATGTGCTCCCTCTTCTTGGTTCTTGTTAAAAGGCGAGCAGCTGAGTTTTGTACAAGCTGCACGCGGTTAAGTGTAGTTTTCTTTACACCAGAGAGGAGCGCATTGCAGTAATCTATTCTTGATGTAATAAAAGCATGAATTAAGATTTCCGCACTGATTCATGAGGCAGCGTGTTTCTGCCTTAAAGTGGGGGGGTTGTGGCTGCGGGCCGGTTTCAAAGCCGCCCGGCTGGTGTCGTGTGGGTACATTATTGTGTCAGACAGGTCCTACGCCTCTGTTGACCTGGAACTCCCACACACCCTGACAGTTTGTCACCACAGCTCTGGTGCCTCTGCATGTGATCGATGGTTAAAACCCGTTTCCTCCCCCAGGCCGGATCTCCTCGCTGACATCACCTCTCTTTGAGAGTTTATGTCCTGCTGCTGAAAAAACCACAACAACTTCTTTGCTGTGATTTTTTTTTTTTTTTCCTTCTTGAGCGAGGTCAATGTCACGCTTCTCCTCCATCACAACCTGAGATGCTATGAAAAGTACTGTCAACGCCGCCATGGCGGTGAGAGCTGGCGTGTAGTGTCAGGCAGCTCAGCCGCCGCCGCCGCCGCCGCTTGCTGTGACATTTCTCAAAGACACCACATGCCAGCTACTGAGGCGTCAACAGGGAGGAAAATGTCAGGATTTCTCACCTTTATTCAGTCTGGAACAGGTGATTCAGCAGCAAATAACATGCAGTCGTCAGGTAAAGCGGCTCTTCCACACATGTTAGCGATTACTCCTCATTAAACGATTTCCCGTGGGTTGTTTGTGTCAGAGCGGCGGTGGTTTCTGGGAGCGCGTTGAGGCTTCAGTAAGTGGCTGAAAATCTGTTGAAGGAAAACCTCTTTGCCTAAACGTCCTCTAATATCAGCTCTGGCCAACTGTGCGCTTCCTCTGCTTTTGTGGTTACTCTCCGGCTCACATAATGACTCAGCGATCGGATGAATAGTTCGCTAATGATGAGAAATGACTGGAAATGAATGGCACAGCGTGTCACAAATGGCTCGTCCTTGTTACTGCTGCAACAGCCGGTAATTTCTCCGGCGTGGTGAGTCGGGTTAGCCCGCTTATGGTGTCTGTTTGTGTGTTTTTTGCGGCGAATGCCATCAGACGTCGCAGCTATTAGCTGCAGGCCACAAAGCAACGATTTGCTTTATGAAGAGCAGCTGATGACACACCTCTGCCGCTGCGGCTTCATCGCACGGACGGCTTCAAAGCTCATTTACATTCAGGCTGGAGTGGAAGCTTGTCATTCATCTCAGCGAGCGGCCGACGCATCTGATCCTTAATTAGACGCCTCGCAGGGATAGGAGAGAGCCGCCCCGATCTTTCTGCTGCGACCACGGCTGATCAAAGCTCACCGCCCATCCAGGACAGCAGCTGGTGTTTAGAGCAGAGTCCTGCTTTGAGTTTCAATGCTTTCATGTTGGAATATCCTGCTTAAAGCTAAAAATCTGCTGGAGTTTCATGAAAGTTCATTTAAGATGCTCTTAATGAAGGTGTGGTTTGGGCGTGGCCACGCCCTCTCACAGCCTGTTTGATTCCCTTGTTAAAGAGCAGTGTTTTATGGGTAATATGCCAAAATATGAAGCATTACGATTTGGTATTTTGAGCGTTTTTGTTATAAAATGGACCCACTAAACCCCAATCATTCCAGTTTTGGGCCCCGGTTGGTTGTAAGTCCACAGAAAAATGGAATGGAGCAGTTAGCGCAGAGCTACTGTTGAAATCCACTTAATAGCTGAAGGTATAACGACAATAGAATTCCTATTGGCCCACAATTGTCTCTCAAACAACATTACATGCTTTGTAGATGCAAAGAACCAGAGCCCAAGCAGAAAAAATGAGCCATTGATGGTCCAAATTTGAGTGGAAACGCTCACTGGAATTGCCATGACCAAACCAAACCGTAAACTAGGGATGTGGAGGGAAATCGATTTGGTAATATATATTTAATGAATTATTTAGGAGCGTCCTTCAGCGTTTGATTTTTTTCTTTTTTTTGTAAACATATTTTATTGAATTTTTTGTTTTTTAATACAAGTACATGTTTACCCCCTTCCTGAACCCACCCCAGCCAAGGTCATCTTTATAGTAATAATAAAGTACAATAAAATAACATAAAAAAAAAAAAAAAAAAAAAAAAAAAGGAGTTGCAACAATAAAAAAAAATAGTTCAGCGTTTGATTTTTGTTTTCCACTTAAACACTGACCGCTGGTTGGCAGCACAGAAACTAGATCCTAGTTCAGTGATCTGATGGATCAGAGTAGTGCTGCCACAAATCCTTATTTTAATAGTCGTCTAATCACCGATTATTCTTTCTGATTAGTCGACTAATCAGGTCATGCACAAACTGGATGTAAAGCACAAATCTTAATCATCATTAGCTTTAAATAACTAAAACTAGATATATGGCATTACCTGCGATAATGCTAGTGTGAATGATGTAATCTGAATTTGGCCACTGAAGATGCTAGTGCCGATAGCTGAAGATGCTGAAATAGATAGCTAAAAACACTGCGGTTGATAGCTGAAATTGTGGAAGCTGATAGCTGAAAACACTGAAGTTGATAGCTAAAATCGCTGAAGCTAATAACTAAAAAATGCTGAAAGTGATAGCCAGCTTTAATATTAGTTAAATTCCAAATTAGCCTAAAAAACAGAAAAAATCTGAAAGCCAAAACAGCTAGCATGCAGCTGAAACATTAGCTAAACTCCAAAATGGCTTAAAAAACAAAAGAAGCCTAAATTAGCAAAAACAGCTGGCATGTAGCTGAAATATTAGCTAAACTTCAAAATAGCCTAAAAAACCATAATAAATGCCAATCTAGTCCAAAAAGCTAGCATAATGCCATTGTTGTCATGATCCAGTGCTTCAGTTTTGTTCTGTTTTCCCTGTCAGTTTCACCACGTTCAGGTTAACCATCCACAGCTGTTTTCAGTTAGTTAATCAACCTCAGTGTATCTAATTGTCTGGTTTTCAGTTCTCATTGTCAGGTCATCTGCTCCGCCCCGCCCCGCCCCGCCCCGCCCCGCCCCGCCCCGCCCCGCCCCGCCCCGCCCCGTCCTGTCCCGTCCCTGGTTTGTTCTCCTGGTTTGGTCATGTTTTAAGTTTGTTAAGTAAATGTTTAAGTCTCTGCCACCATGTCTCGTCTCCTGCGTTTGGGTCCCTCCCCACCATCCCTGACAATTGTAACTTTGAACTTTACTACACTCGGACTCCATATAATATAAAGTAACGACTAATCGACTATTAAATTAGTCGTTGACTATCTTAATAGTCGACTAAACGTGTTCAACATTTTGAGAAAAGGCCAATGCCGTGGCGATGAGCGGTCAAATACATGTTTACTTCTGTGTGTGAGAAAACTGAGCTGCAGTGGAGACTATCATGTAATTAAAGTATCTCTGCAACATTGAAGGGTACTCCTTTATCCTCTCATCACACTGAAATGTTTCTGTAAAGAATTGTCTTTAATCTATATTTTTGAAGCTTCCGTTCAATGCTAGATTTAGAAATGTTGTAAACAATCTTTCCTCAACCAAACTTTAAGAACCTTATTGGTAAAGGTACATTCATTCTGTTTTCTTTCTTATGCTGAAAAATATTTTGTCGTGAAAATGCTGACTGTCCCTTTAAAGACAAATAGTTCTTAATTTACCAAAAGAAAAGCAGGTGAATTTGAGGGTAAAAGCAACGTATATGGTACAGTTTTTTTTTTTGGGACTGTAAAGATGTTGGATATCTGAGGCAAAAATAGAAAAGTCCTAATGTGCAGCTAATTTTACTTTTTTTTTATTTTAGGAATTTACCTGAAGTATTTTCTGCTTCTGTTAAGAATCTTTTTTTTTAAAGCTTCACTTTTATTCTTTGCACGTTTGAAAACAATTATTTTGGAGGAAAAAACAAACAAAAAAGAATTCCTTAAATTCAGACACATAAGAAGCTTTTTCAGTCGGATCTAATCTAACTGACATTTACTGTAAGTCCAAACTCTGAACAAAATGTCCTCTTTAAATCTGAACTGATTCAGGAGTGAACTTTCTATTTTTTGTTCTGTTGCTGAGATGTTTTGATGGACAGACTGTTGATCTGATATTCCTGAAAGTCTTTTGGTTTAAATCCAGATTTTTGTGGCTGTTCTCCTTCCAGAAAGTTCCTCATCACAATGTCAGTTTAGTGGATCATCCAGATGTTCCTCAGCAGAGTCATTGTCCTCGAACTCTACTATGGAGACACTGTTGGATCATGACCTCTGACCTCAGCTGAGTCCAGTGGCCTCTGACCTTCATTCTATCTTCTGATTCTTTTGAGACCTCCAGGATGAGTCCTGCTTGTGTTCTTGGAGTTCTTTTACGTGGGAAAGTTCTGCTCTGTTCAGTTTCCTTCCTTTGGTTCTCTGACTTCCAAAAGTTCTACATATTGTCTTTTTTTGTATCTTTTATTAGAATGAATGTGTGTACAATCAAACAGTTTGAACATCGGAACCAATCAAGTGTAACAAAATTGTGGGGGCGAGCAGGGGCGCCGTGCCACGGGGTCTTGGCGGTGTCTGACTAGTGCTTCCACAGAGGAGGTGCTTAGGGCGGGGGCCGAGATTTACCCCTGGGACTTGCTCCTTCTTGGCTCCTTGTGTGGGGTGGGGGGTTTTGGGGCCCCTGGGCTGGCTTCGGCTCTCTGGACTCCAGAAGTCCTAAAAATTGTCTTTTTCAGTTGGATTTTAGTGAGAATTATTGTCACATTTGTGTGAAATCAAACGGTTTGAAGATCTGAACCAGTCAAGTCTAACAAAAAAGGATTAAAAAAAAAAGATAAACCCAAACAGATCTTCAGATTTGGTTCTTGGCCCCCTGGTTCTCCTTTGTTCAATTTTCTCCATGTGAGGTTAACGGAGGTTCTCTGGAGTCTATCAGTGACTTTAGTTCTGAGGTGCTTCTAGATGGTAAAATAACTAGTTTTTACTTTCTATCAGGTTTTATTCAAGGCGTTTTATGGTTCATTAAATCAGGTTTTAATTAAGTTTGACTGAAAATGCAGAAACTGACTCATTTATGATCTATGAATATGACATCCTGAAATTAAATACAAACTAATTAGGTTTCACTTTGTGTAATTTTGTATAAAACATGGGTGATGAAGGCGGCGAGGACTTTCTCATCCTCTCCCGTCAAACCTCCTCTCCTTCCTGAAGCCATGATGCAGCTTCATGGAGCTCCAAACATGTTTCTCCTCTGAATCCGTTCAAACATTTATCGTTTTCTCCTCGTGGGATCCTCCTCCTCCTCCTCCTCCAGCCTGTATCGCATGCAGATCTGTTACTGCTGCTCCGCTTCACCATCCCTCCACAGTAAACAAGAGAAAAGAGTGAAAACCCCCATCAGGATCTGAGCAGAATCTCTCTATTTATGCCTTTTTGTTCAAAGACACATAAATAAAAGAGAGGACGCTGTATGTTGAATATGCATGCGGATCAGAAGAGGGCTCCAGTGTGTGAGGCTTTAAAAGCATTTGCTCAGCGGCATCACAGCATCTTCCCATGATGACCCCAGAGTGAGATCACGATCGTGGAGCCAAAGTCTCATTAGCGGGCGACCGGGCGAACACGTCTGAGATGAAAGCTTCCAGGAGAAGTTTGTGAGAGCCTCAAACTCGGAGCCAACTTTTGTTCAGAAGGGCTTTGAATTAAACAAGACTGGAAGTTTGCCTGGAGCGATGATCCCCCGTCTTCTCGTCATCACTGTTTGCTCTTGACGAAGGCAGAGCGCCTGTCATACTCAGGGGGGGACAAACTGCTGCGCAGTGTGAGGTCCGTTCAGACGGCGAGGCCTGCAGTCTGCTGCCTGTTTGTGACAACAGCCTTTTAGACACACAGACTCTGAGAATGAGCTTTCTGTTGACAGAAAACAACAACCATTAAACCAGTCGAGGAAGGGATTTATGGAACTATCTGTTGAGAGATTTTATAGAAAGATAACTTTCATCCAATTTTTTCATTCACTAAATTAGGTGTAAAAGTTATAAATCTAAAGTTTTGCAGCTTCTGAATCCCTGATGTCAGAAGATCCTGGCCTGTGATTGGCCAGACAGACTACAGTGGGCGGGACATACAATGCTTTTCATCCTTTCAGCATTTAGATCAAATTGTGTTGTAATCATTGACTATGTAAAGAGAACTGGACAGACTGACCCCTCCACCTTGGCATTTCAAACAGGAAGTGGCTCCAAGAAGAAAATGTTTCTAAGACTTCAATGGAGAAATAAACAGCTATTATTAGCAAACATTCTTGCTCTTTTTTTAAACCTGCACTTGTAAATTCAAATTGTTATTTTTTCTGTAGTTCAAGTTATAAACTGACCGATTAGATGCCTCAATAAAAGCAGGTGACCAAACGTTTGGAAGGGGTGTGGCCTTCCAACAACCTCACTACTGATTGGAAAGAGTGGTTGCCATGGAAATGTAACCTGGGATTGACACGGACAAATCACTGCTCACTTAGGACATCTGGTTCCAACATGGTGGCGGATATATCGGGGAAACATGGCAACTGGATTGACTTCATTTGTAAGCAAGTTATTGTCTACCGCCTGGTTCACACCGTATGCAGAAGCGCTGCAAAGTGGCGTGGAACGAAGACCGCTTCCTTTAGGTGCCCTTGTTAACTTTTGGTTTAGTTCAAACCAGATCGCTTACGGTCTGCGTCAATTCTGGCAGGAAATACACCAAAAACACACAAATGAATGTGATAAAGTTCTCTTCTTCTTGAGTGTTTTTATTTGTACTAATTTTTTGGTCAAGTCACAGTGATTCTAGTATTTTCCGTTTGTTTGTTTTGTTGTTTTCTTACCTCCTTCTAGATGTTCCAGATGTTCTCACAGGTTGACACAAACCTTTCTGAGATAAATAAACATCCATTACGCCAAAACCCTTTAAATCCTTTCTTATCGTGAGCTCTGAGCTGCTCTGGTCCAGTAAAATTCTGCTCACACATTAACAGACAAAGAATTTCTGGAGTCTAAAAACATCCGGATAGCTAACATACGTCCCATGACCCATGAACATTGAATCAAAAATCCTAATTATTGTTTTATCTTCATTGTATTTCTGGTTTCTTCCCATGAATGGTGTTGTTTCTCTGACGTTCATGTGTGTTCCTTTCTGAGTCAGATGGTGATCTTTCGGATTATTCCTACACCACATAAATGCAAAATTTCTTTGAGTTCACATTTTCCTCTGAAGAAGAACATCAACCCATTGGATCACACAAAAGAGAACAAAAATAAAAATTTAGAAATTAAAACTCCCAAATTTTCTGTTTTTAAATGAATATATGTGAATTTTACTTCAAATTAAAGCATGTTTTTCTCTAAATTCTATATTATTTTTTTTGTTTATGAGGTTGATTACCAAATCTCTCCTTCCATCTGCTCCTTGTCCGGCCCTTATGCCAAATTTTAGAACCCTTTGTGGCCCGCGAGTCAAAACAATTGCCCACCCCTGCACTAGATATTTACAGCAGAGTATCATCAGCATAGAACAGAAATTTAGTTTATTTTTCTAATGAAATCATAGGAAAAGATAAAAATATGGGTGCAAACAAAGAGCTTTGGGGTACACCATAATTTGTACCCCAAATTGGAATCAGACAACAATACCATTTCCACAAAAAGTGAAAAAAAAGTGAATTTTCATAAACAAATAGCAGCCTTTTCCTTATTTCATAGTTTTTCTGCCTAGTCCCAGTCCCCGTCTTCGCTGCAGCAGATTTCTGTGGAGGGATCTCTGAGAGCTGCATTACGACACATTAACGTCTGTTGCTTGCAGAGGAGAAAGAAGCTACAGGCGCAGCGAGATAAGGGGAAGAACATTCACTCTGATGGAAGCATAATTGAGACCATTGGAGGCTTTTAGAGGCTCAGATACAACCGCGATGCCTTCAGACGTCCCTGGAATATTACATTAGCCTGAGAGTGCTGGGAGAGATGCCACTACTGTCCGTCTCAGCCAGACACCAAATTAGGATTTGCATAATAATAATAATAATGCGTTTTGGCTTTTGCTGACCTGCAGCGTGTGCTGTCTGCAAGGGGGGGGGTTTCACAATAGAAGTGATTGTTAGGAAAAACGAAAATTAACGACAGACCGACCATGCAGTTTAGTCAGAATTTAGAAAAATAAACGTGTTTTGCAATAGTCTGGAATCACCTAATATTTGACTATTGTTTTATATTTTAATAAAGAGTAATATTTGATAAATTCATCCATTAAAATGTCAAAAGTAAAGACCATGTTTCTACACATAGATGCTAGACAACTGCAAGGGGGTGCATGCAGTCCTTCTGGTCCCAAGTCTGGATCAATGCTGACTGTTATGCTAGGATAATTGAACTATTTATCTTCATCCATTCATGGAGCAGTAGCTCACTGACTCTACTTTTGTTTGGCTGGATTTCAGATTTAATCGACAATTCCAGATTTTGGTTTTTTTTTTTTCCTCTAATTTGAATAAATCTAAATGTTTCTGTGAATGTTTCTTCTGTCTTTGAAGGATTTTCTTCCACAGAGTCAAACTGGTTTTTTTTATTAAAACAATTAATTGTGTGTGAGAACTGGAGTGACTGAGTGTGATGTCATTAAAATATAAAGATTTATTTCCAGCTCCAACCAAATGAAGTCAATTTAATTGCCATTTTTTCCTGATATGGATGTTGAATTTGGGCCGAGTCATCGTTTCTATGTCAACCACTCTCACCAATCAGGAGTGAGCTAGTTGGAAGGCCACACCCCTAACACCTGAGATCTGTCAAACATTTTGAATAGTTGACGTAAGGGGCGAGCAGGCTCCACCTACTTTAATTGAGGCATCTGATTGGTCAGTTTATAGCTTGAATAAAAAAAAAAATAAAAAAATCTGATCAAGAATGGTTTTTCCGACCAATAGAATGACGAGGGGGGTGTGTCACTAAGCGCGGTTGTCTTATAAAGTCAATGATCAAAAGACTTTTTGATGGATCTTCTTTTTCTCCCAGATTACTCAATAATCCCCGTTAACCTCTGGCTCCATTTCCAGACTATGAAAAGTTTGATCGTTGGCGTTCTGGACGATTCAGAACGATGAAATGACGCTCCGCATGGCAGCAACAGAAGAGAGGAACGACCTTCATCACCTCTGGCAGGAGGACGCTAAATGGAGACAGTTCAGGTGTTTTCTAAGCTCCTTTCTTTCTTGCGGTGACATCAAAGAGGTTCCACCTGAATGTTGAAGGATTTTTCTAATGCACTTTAAAAGCAGAGAGGTGAGAGAAGAGGCTTTGAAAGGCTTTCCATGAACAGCAGGAATAATCCCACAATGTGCTGCAGATGTTTGACACGATTCCTCTAATGATCGACTGGAGTTTGAATCTGAAGAATCTCTAAAGTTTCACATCAGCTGCTCGGATGAACAGATAAAAGCTTCATATGATCCACCTGAAGCATTTTATTGGACCGACCAGCTTTATAGCTGAAGATGTTACCGACAAATACAGATAAACTCAGCAAAAACCAAACAAATCCAGCCAATAAGAATGAAGATCTGAGGGAGGAATAACAAACCAGAGTTCAGCTTTAGCTTGAAAATTTACTTTAATATCATTTTCCATTTTTGTTTTGTATTACTTTTTATAAATGTAGCTAATAAATTACTTCATTTTAATAGAAGTTCACCCTTTAGTTTAGCAAATCAACTTTATTTGATCTTTGCATTTAAAATGATATTTTTCCAAATTGTTCATACAAATTTTATGATATTTCTATACATTTAGAACAAAACAAAAATACTTTTTTCTCCTAAAACTTCCTACTTTTGATTGAAGTCTAGAAGATATTGCTTGAAGGATTTGGCACAAATAAAACTCCACATTTTTGCAGAAAAACAAAAAAAAAAATCAAAAACAAAGGATTGAAATTTACATAAAACATAGAAACAAAAAGATTAAAGTTAAATGATCAAAAACACCAACTTCATTAAAATATTTAATTCTATTATTTGTAAATGAGATTATGCTGAAGAAAAATTTATACATTTTATAAAAAAAGAACATATAAGAAAAAAGTAACAAAACTCTTCTATTAAAAAACAAAAATAAAATTAAAAACATTTCAAAAGTGCTGTAAAAAAAGGATTACAATTTATAAATAATAAAATCCATTAGGAAGGAGGATTACCTTATTAAAACAATGTAAAAATCATAACTACTAAGAATGAAGACGAAACACTGACTTCAGACAAAATATTTAAGAAAATCGGTTTACCAATGAATACAATTAAAAAAATAATAGAATTAAAGTAATAAAAAAGAAAAGAAGCTCAAAAACTTCAATTCTGACATAAAAGTAAAAATAAAATGTTGAAAATTTAAATTCAACAATCTAAAAAAAGCTTAAAAACAAACAAAATATCAAAGAAAATGAGAAGTTTTGGGATTAAAATTAAATTAAAACACATATAAGTGAAACTTCTGTTTTTTTATCTTTAAATAAAATACTTTCTTAAAAATTATTTATGTTTTCATTCAGATCTAATGAATTCTGATTAAAATTCCTTCTGCTTTGACCTGATTGTTGTTGAAATTACACAAATGTTTCCTCTTTTTAGTAAAAAAAGAGAAACGATTTAATGACACATCTGAATTCTTTAGAAAGCATTTTCAGCTCTTCGCAGGTAAATTGTTGTTTCAGCTTCCACAGGAAAAGTGAATTAATGAAGTGGTGGTGAAAAGTTGTCATGACGACACTCCTCTATGTAAATAGGTTGACTCTCACTGTGATCTTGTCATCTGGACTAAATGTCATCCATCGCTCTTGAAAGACACACCAATTAGGCTCCTTTGTTTGATCCGAAGCCGGACCGGGATCTGAGGATCAAACCAACGTTTCTGACGGACACATACTGACCCCTCCCATCGAAATAAGGGCATCCTATCACGCTGGTTTCTAGTTAGCTGTTTGACTGAAGGCGAGTCTATGTGACGGCTGGTGTGTGTTTGGTAGCATTTAATGCCCCCCCCCTCCATTAAGCAACCTTTAGAGAACCACAGGAGATCAGAGGGTTCTGTCCAGGAGGGGGGGGACAGGAAACAATGGAAAAAGCTAAAAGTTGCTGTTTATGAATCTTCTGATCAAATGTACCAGAGTTGATGAGAAAAACTAAGAAATTAGATCCAGATTTGAACTAGAACAAACCAGAACTTTCCTCTGATTGGTGACGAACAGAATTCTGGGTTATCATACTACCACCACCGTGTCCGGCTGTTGTTCTGATGTTCTTTCTCTGAAGACCAGATGAAGCTGGACCAGCAAAACTCACTTTTTTGTCATTTTTCCATCCTTTCGTGACCTCCTTTGATAACTCGTAGGCTAACTCCCGCTAATCTTCTCCTGTTTAACAGTTTTCTCCATGTATCTGTAGATCTCCATGGATCTCACTGAGGTTCTGGAGTCCTAAAGTCTTAGTAAAATGTCTCTGTGACCTTTCAGATGAAAACCAGCAGAGATTTTATTTATCTTTTTATCCTTTAGAGGTCTTCTTGGACCTCCGGCGTAAGACTCTTCAGCCTCGATAAGTTAGTAGATTGAATTTGATGCAGACTTTGTTTTTGTAAGGAGTCAAATGTTGGTTTTATTAAAAATAAATGATGCAGGTTTTTCATATTCTGAATGTCTTAAATGAGCTTTATCTGCTCTGCATGAAAAAGCTGGTTCTCTGAAGCATGGGGGAGGGGGTGGGTGCAGGTAATTAACATCATTAATGTTTGGACTGGAGACGTCAGGTGGCCTCTGCTCTCCACAGGATCCCACACGGAGGATAAAGACCAGCATATGATCATCCCTCCTGCTCATTAGATGACCTTTCAAACAATTGCTTTGATTAAGCTGCACATTAGTTTCCAGCGGAGCTGCTCTGTGAGCCCGGTAAGCCAGGAAATGGACCTGAGGGACGGAGCGGGGAACCCGAGGAGAAAACTGATGCCGAGCGGTGAAAGCTCTGCAGTAATTATCAGACCGGGTTTTGTTCAGTCTTTGTTTTTGTTTGTGGAGTTTAAGTTTGATGCAAACCCGACAACAAAAACCTGAAATCCAAAAAGATGAAGATCCTTTCAAAATAATCTTAACAGAAATCTAAAACAATAATATTTGGCAGCTGGTTTCAGTAGAAAGACTTCAGGCTTTTAGAGCTTTTCTCATGATGAGAATCTCATCAATGTTGCTAACAATAAATGAGCGTTTTCTGAGTGTTTGCGAGGCTTTTCAGGCCATAAAGCTCTGACTTCTGTGTGGTGTTTATCTTATAAATTATAAAGACATATTTGGTAAAAAAGGGATAAAAAGTTATGTTTCTGTTTATTTTTTCTTATCCGAAAGGGGGTATGTAGAGTGACCAGAACTGATCCCTGTGGAACACCATAACTAATTATATAGTTTTCTGAGAGTTTTAAAGATGTTTGATACATTTTGTTTGAACAGTACTTGATTTTATTTTTAGTTGTATTATAGAAATAAGATGAATATTGAGCTTGAACCTCTTTTTTAGAGGAGTATAAATGACTATTAAAGTGAGAACACATCCTCCATACTGACAGCACAATCGTATGACTGCGATTTAAGCTCCTACATATTTGAGAAAATTTAAAACCTTAGTGCCAAAGTGGACTTAAGAAGTTCTTCTATTCTCTACTTGTTACCTATGAATCACCTGCCCACACCCAGTTAAACTGAAACCTCTCAACTATGATCAAGTCCAAAGAGCTGTCAAAAGACACCGGGGACCAGACTGTAGAGCTGAACAAGACTGGAATGAACCAATCTACCACACAAATGTAAACCAGGGGCGTCAAACTCAATCGCACAATGGGCAAAAATCCAAAACACACCTTAGATCGTGGACTGAACAGGATAAATATTTATTGAACTCTCTAAAACTACATTTTTAAAACTTTAAAACTGTAACTTTTTAACATAACAATGAATATATAGCATTACCTGCAAAAATACTAGTGTAATTTTCTGTAAGCTGAATTTGGCAAGATGCTAGTGCTGATAGCTGAAAACACAGAAGCTGATAGCCAGCTAAAATATTAGCTAAATGCCAAATTAGTCTAAAAAAAAAAAAAAGTTAGCCAAAACAGCTGAAAAAATAGCTAAACTCTAAAACAGCCTAAAAAACTTTTAAAAAGCCTAAATTACCTAAAACAGCTAGTTTGTAGCTGAAATATTAATTAAACTCAAAAATAGCTTAAAAAATCTTAGTAAATGTCAAAATAGTCCAAAAAGCTAACAGAATTCCAATTTTTAAAACTTTAAAGCTGTAATTTTTAATATAAATATGAATAATAAAAAGTCAGGAATATTATTTCAGAAAAAAATCAACTTTAACCTCAAATAAATTTCAATATTTTACTCTCCATAAGATTCTAGTTTCTCAAAATTATACAAGTTAGAAATAAAAGAAAAATAACATCAGGTCATTAATGACAATGATCTGGAGGGCCGGATAGAATTCAGATCCGGCCCCCGGGCCTTGACTTTGACACGTGATCTAAATAATTCGGTTCCAGTTAGAAAAGTGTCTTTTTTTTCATAAATCTTGCATACTTTTCTTTAATAATTATTGAACTTCAAGCTCATTTGGACGAGTTTGTGTTGCTTTACAAAAGAAACCTGGTCAAAGTGTTGATAACCAAAGTTCAAACAAATATATGTTAAAATTTCTTTCTAAACAAAATTTGAATCATACAGAATGTATGAGGTTTTTATAAATGTAGTTTGTGAACAGCGGAACCTGCTGCAGGTGTGTCCTGATCCATTTGTCTCATTTTTTTAACCCAGAAACTATAAAATGTGGGACATATCTTCACCATTAACCGAAGTCTACGAACAAGACTTCTCACCTGCAGGGAAAACCCAATCTGTCAGCAGCAAATGATTCGGCTTCTGCAGCGTTTGCAGAAAAAGAAAAGTTCCTCCATGTAAAATTGCACAACTAGTTTCTGTTGAGGAAAAGGCAGAAGAAGGAAGCGCAATTATACCGAAGGAGTTCCAAAGCGTCACCAGTCCTCATGAATTTCTTCTCTTCTACCTCTGCAGGTTCTCCAAAAACGCTGCTGTCAGAAGTTCCACGCCGCTTCCCACGGTGGGATGCATTATTCACAGGCCCCAGATTTCTGCTTTGATCCAGATAAACTGAAACGGCAGATTGAGAGGGAGGCTGCACGTCGGTGAGATCTGTTACACGGGGCCAAAAGTTTCTGCGGTCCCGTCTGAAAAGAGGCGGAACCCGATATATAAAAGAGGCAGATGCTGATAGAAAATAAAGTTACGTAGAGGATCAAAGAAGCCATTCGGAGGAGCCGTTTCTGGTGTCTGCTGTAATTACAGCATCCATCACACCCGAGGAGGACTGCTGAACTGCCAGCACCTTAAAGGCGGAGACAGGAAGAGCAGCAGCTAAACGCTGCCTTTAATTATAGACTGGAACGGAGCCTCGCACAAACACCGATAAGACTTCTGCACACGTGAAACACACAGATTCTGTTCTGAACCCTCTTATTAGTCTGATTAGAAGATGCTCACGCTCTCCAGAGCTGCTCGGCTCTAAAAGGAAGTTTCACTTTGGTTGAACTTCAGTGGCACAAAAAGTCATCTTCAGTTTATCAGATGTTCCTGACTGTGTTCCACAGGTTTCAGACATGATATGTTGTTTCTGATGTTAAAGTAGATAAATAAAGAAGCTGTGGTCATCTCTACAGTCATGAGATGGTTGCATATCAGTGACAGTTTTCTGCAAAGTGTAATGATGTTTGATGTTTTTAGTGGCGGCGCAACAACTAAACGAGTCATTATGACGGTTGCCATCATTTCATCATCAGTTCTACATTTAGGTTTGCAGAGAAACGTGTGGAACCGCATCCATTAAACAGTTGAATGTGAATCTCTACAATATGAGTGATGGTGGTCGGGGTCTATGCACAAGAGAGGTGCAATGACAAGTCAAATGTTGGTTTTTCTAGTGAAAAGATAGAAAATTGTTTCTGTTGAGATGTGATGTTTTATGAAAAGTTGGCGCAAATACCTTTTAGTTGTGTAAAAATATTAATATTGCTGGAATAGAAACAAACGGATGTAAAACTTTGCACTATTTCAGACCAAAGCACATGCCGATTTTATTGAAAATATTTCTTTGTTGTAATGCAGGACAGAAGTTGTCCTTGTTTGCTATTATAAATGTGTCTTAACGTGAACACAAGAATAAATATTATTGAAATGAACACAAACTATACTGTGTGGACATTGACATGGATGAACGTTTTGTAACTGGACCCATTACAATTTGAATTGGTTACTCCTACTTTAGAATACTTCCAGGTGGATTTGGGGGTGAAAATCATCAAAAAAACAAAAATCACCAACAACAAAAATCCCAAGAAAACGTCTGTTCGTTCTCTCCGTGAATCAAACTAGACTCTTACAGTACAGAGTTTTACACAAATCACATTTAAAAAGTTAAACATTAATTAGCTAATTACAGCAATCTGTACTGAACATTCACCAAATATAAAACATGTATATTCAAAATAGCATTTTATTTATTTATTTTATTAAACCTTTATTTTACCAGGAAATCCCGTTGAGACTTACATCTCTTTTTCAAGGGAGACCTGGGCCAAAAGGCATTAACACAAGAGAATAAAATACAGTTAAAAACAATTAAAATAGAAATAAAATACAATAACAATAAAATACAATTAAAAACAATTGAAAATAACAACAGGACAATGAATAAAAGGTTAATTGAGAGTGGTTTGGATAAGTCAAGAGTGACATGTGCATATTTCTTTTAAAAGCTCAGAAAGTTTTTCTTTGAAACAATTCAAGGGAATACGGTCTACGGTCACTTAGATGCAGAGAGTTTTGAATATTATTCCAGGAAAGCGGAGCAGCAATAGAAAAGGCTGTTTTCCCTAATTTTGTCAGTATAAGAAGAAAACAGTAACTACAGTTGAAGTTAAAAAAGGTAAAAATGTCATAGAAATGTTAGTATAACAGCACCACAAACATATATAGAGAAAAATAATAAAGGCAGTAATAAAATATAAAAGTCTCTAGTGAAAAATGTAAATGAGAGCCACACTGTAAGAAATATAAAAATATCAACAGAAAATCCTGCTGTTGGATGCAAATATGTGGTTCTTGAATGACTTTCTGCTCTTCGATGAAGCATGGAGGAGCTGGTGTTTGTTTACACTGAAAGAAAATGTTGCCAGATTTGGAAGTTTCTTGAACAAATTGGGCAGGTTTGTACTCAAATCGGGCTGTTTTCTTGCCCAATCTGGCAACACTGCAGACAAACGCTGCACACGCAGAAGAAAGACTTCAAAAGTGTTGATCTCATCATATATACTCCATCTAGTATAAAGTAGATCAATAGATGGTCGCAGTGGGTCTTTAATCAGTTTGGCTTAAAATATTTTCTATAACATCATAATAAACATGTAATGTCTAAATTAGTGAGGCAAACAGAACATTTGAATCCATTTTCTGTCTTTGAGTCACAGCTTAAAGGGACGCTTTCTTTCCAAACAGCGGTGTCGTTTCTGTTTTATCCCCCTCTGGGGGTTTTGGAGGAATATTTATCTCCTGTCCTGATCTTAGAAGAACAAAGAAGTTGTCTTGTAAAATCACATCCGCTGCGTGTGGAACAATCGCTTAATAAGGTGGAACAAGAAATAGGGACAAAGCCATGAAAGGAAACTGGATATGGAAAGAATGTGTTTAAGAAGTTGAAAGTGTTTCTTTTTAAAGATAAACCTTTAAATAATATAATTTTATTGATTTACTGCAGTTTTGCCAACAGCTGTTGTTAAATCTACTCAAAAAGGTGCGTGGGTCGTGAACAGACACTGGAATGCTGTGGATCCATGATCCCAGCAGAAACTTTATTTCCTCTGACTGAAGAGGTGAGCAGCAATGAACTGAATATCTCTGAGTGAGAGATCTCATGATCATTACCTGAAAACGCGACACTGACGTGACATGCAGTACAGAAGGAAGGTCCAACCTATGAATCTACAAAGCTAAAGGCTAACACAACAACGTTTCCACACTTTAGACTAGGGCTGCCATGATTAGTCGACTAATCGACTATTAAAATAGTCGACAACTAATTTAATAGTCGATTAGTCGTTACTTTATAACATATGGAGTCAGAGTGTAGTAAAGTTGAAAGTTTAACGACATTCTGTTAACTTTTTAGACTATTTGGGCATTTATTAAGAGTTTTCAGGCTATTTTGACATTTAGCTAGTATTTTAGCTTCATGCTAGCTAATTTGGCTAATTTAGGCTTTTTCAGTTTTGTAGGCTAATTTGGAATTAAGATAATATTGCAGCTGCATATTAGCTATTTCGGCTAATTCAGGATTTTTTTTTTCAGTTTTTTAAGATAATTTCAAGTTTAGCTAATATTTCAGCTACATGTTAGCTTGCTAATTTGGAATTTTTACAGTTTTTTTAGGCTAATTTCGATTTTAGCTAATATTTTAGCTACATGTTAGCTAGCTAATTCGAAATGTTTACAGTTTTTTTGGCTAATTTGGAGTTTAGCTATTATTTCAGCTACATGCTAGCTATTTTAGCTAATTTGGGATTTTTTTTTACAGTTTTTAGGCTAATTTGGAGTTTAGCTAATATTTCAGCTGCATGTTAGCTATTTTGGCTAATTTAGGATTTTTTAGTTTTAAAACTAATCATGTTTAAGATTTTCTTTACATCCAGTTTGTGCATGACCCAATTAGTCGACTAATCGGAAAAAATAATCGATGATTAGTCGACTATTAAAATAATCGTTTGTGGCAGCACTACTTTAGACACAGCTTTAAGCTAATTGGTTAACAAAGCTGCAAAATGCAAATCCAAAAACTCATATGCAGACCCAAACAGGAAACAGGAAACCAGATTACAACCACTACCTTACCATGAACTGGTCTAACATGTACTTGGTCCAAGATCCTTCCCAGAGAATTCACCATAACCTCATAGAATTTGCATTCTAGCAAGTCAACTGTAAAGTTTGACGTTTAGATCCAAACTCTCTCAGAACCCATCATCCAGAGACACAGTCCAACCCTAACAGCCGTTTACCACCATATTTATCAAACATCAGAACATAGATGGTTCCATCAAAGTTCCTAAATGAATCAAACCCTAATGCAGGGATAAAAGCTGCTACTTTCTGGGTTTTGGATGTCAGAAACTCATGTTAATTCCCTTTAAAAGATTAAAGTTATATAAAAGCGACTTTCTTAATACAGAAAAACAGCATCTAGTCTTTAAAAGTTGGAGAACGTTCCACTAAGAGATGCCCAATACGGAGAGAAGTAAGTATCAGACTGATTTATTCATGGATAGTTCTTTATTTGTAAATCATATAATACATTTTGTGTATAAGTGCAAAATTTTACACATGCACAAATTAAAATTACAACAGCTTGAAATTAATTACACACGCAAATTTTTAAAAGTTGTGCACAAATCACTTGTTACACACAAAACCTCAGTTTCGAATAAATCTATAGTGAGACTTATTGTACGTCTCAGAGAGTCATGAGTGAGTAATGCATTCAAATACTACTAGAATCCTGGGTCATCAGAGCTTTATTATCAGGCATTTTGATCTTATATTGTAAACTTTATCTGGTCAAACTCGATATTTTCCTACATTCTTAAACAGATATGCCAGATAATTTATATAAAAAGTGTTTTAAGCAAGTAGTTTCAAGCTGTTGTAATTTTAATTTGTTCATGTGGAAATTTATTAAAGATATATATATATATATATATATATATATATATTTTTTTTTTACATATGCACATAACGTTTTACATGAGTTACAAATCAAGAATTACACACCCACAAATCAGATTGAGTCTATTTTCTCTCCATAGACCAACGAGAAGACGAACCGCGGGATACGTACGACACACAAGCATTTGGCTCACGTAACCACGACGACACGCGAGATCACCAATGCACGCCAACAAAAAGAAGACCCTAAACTACATATGAAGGTGAACCTGGAAGGTCTTCAAAGTAGATCTCGGACAAGCCCCCACTTGTCTCAACACTGCGAAAGTCAACAACACTTTAGATTTTTACCTAATATAGTTTTAGAATGATTTGGACTCTGAGTTTCTAAGAGATTTAACTTCCTCCCCTCACAAAAATCAAAGTTTCTAGAACATAGTTTCTGCAGAGTGGCAGGATTTCATTAGAAATTCACCTCTGAACGGGACTGTAGGCACCAAACAACCCCGCCCCCCTTCCCCTTGTGGCCTACCCATCTTATTTTCTATGTTATAATTATAATTCTTTCTCACAAGAACGTGTTACGAACATAAAAACCATAATTTTCATTAACGTGTTAGTTTTTGATCCTATTTTTGTCGTCATCTTTGCTGAAATTAACTTTACCAAATCGTCACTGAAAGGGAGGCTGTTCTAGAGGTTGGGATGGACCTGTCAATCAAAAGGCCACACCCCCATTTAAACAGAATTTTTAAGGTCAAAATGCAAAACAAAAGGATGGAAATCCTAAAACTACATCCATTTTTAAATTATAGTGTTTGGACATTGACTCGCTTATGTAAAAATCCCCCTAGTGGTTACTTTAGGAACTGAGCTATTCGTCTTATTTTCCCAGCAGCTTCAAACAGGAAGTAGAAGTGTTGTCCATGATGTTTCTTTGTCATTAGGCTAGAAATAAATTGTTTATCTCTTTCCTGAGAATCTGTTTTTATTTATCAAACAAATACAGAAAAGTCCTGAATGAAGACGGATTCACGTGTTCACTCCTTCAGTCCTCTGGGCTTCAATCTGATGGGATCTGTGGGAGGTTGAGTAATTCCAGTTCCACTGCTTATGCCCACAGAACCCAAGGGACAACCTTACATAACCAAAACCTCATACTAATGAAAGATTTATTCATGTGAGTCAGAAGCTGTCAAAGATCTTCGTTGTTTGTCTATATTTGTTTCCATAAAGTTTAAACATTAAACATTTCTCACTAGATTACGAAATCAGGATTCAGAACAACACGGTTTCATTGAAGGTTTGTTCCAGAAACTGGTTCAGATTTGGTGAAGCTGGTCTCACCGTAATAAAAAGGAGAAACTAATTACAAATCTCTCCTCAGTTGATAATTAAACCTTCGTCCCGACGTTCCCTCAAACCACAGCTGCTTATCTCCACCTGCAGATGAGCAGAAACCACCAGTGAAACCACTCCAACCACGTTTTTATCTGCTGAGGACACAAAGTTTGCTGACATTCAGGATCCGGATGTTACAGGTAAGTAGGATCTTTTATTGTTTATGTTTGTATAAATACTCATCTGTCCCAGTTTCTCTTAATCTGTCCTGCAAACAGATCGATTTAAATGTTTAACTTAAGTTCTTCCTCTGTGCCTCAAATAGGATTTATTGTCAGAATACTTTTAAATTCCCTCAAATTTTCTTTTTATTTGTGATTTAACACGACTCCCGGGTGCTGCAGAGCATCATGGGAAACATTCTCGTGTCTTCTGCATCTTTAAGCCCCGTCTTCACATGGAGGTTTGGTTGTGATGTGCAGGGAAACAGGACGAGAACCAGACGCCTCGCTGAGCTCCGCCCCCCCAAAGCGAGTTCCTGTCACCGACGACAGCTTTGAACTATTCAGTCCGACTGTGGCGCCCTCCTCCAGCTGTGATGGGGGGGGGGTCACGCAGAGCCGAACCTTTTTTTATCCACTAAGAGATCGGCGTCTTCACCTGAAGGTCCAGAACGTGGAGTCAGAAGCTGAAGGGAAGGTGAAAGATCAAAGCTTTGAAGAGACAGATGAGTGAAGCCAGACGCCCCCCCGATAATCCTGGATTATTTAATCTCTATAGATTTTGTGTTCATCTTCTGACTCCATGAATATATAATGGATTTATTGTTTTCTCTTCATGAAACTGATTATTTTGCTTCCTTCTCTGTTAAAATTAAACACATAAACAAAAATATAGAAAGTTGTAAAAATTTAATTATGTTAAAATGTGGTGATTAAAAACGTTTCCATAACAATATCAGGATCCCAAACTCAATAACTAGGGCTGGGTATTGGTTACAATTTCCAGAAAAACAATTCAAAAGAGCCTGAATCAATTCCAATTCTTTCTGATTCTTTAATTCAATTTTAAGTTTGCAAATTTATACGTATTTGTTTAAAAATATATAAAAAATCTAACATTTAATTTGAAATTAGTAAGATATTGAGATTGTTAATATCATCCAGAGTTACATGGATTCTCTAAAGGAGAAGTTCTAACAGAAAATGTTCAGATCATTAACATTGGAAACATTGTTCTGCTTAAACGACTATACTACTCAAACGACTGGAAAACTGGGCGGGTCTCACTGGGCCAGTACTAAACTGGTTCAAAACGTACTTAGAAAAAAGGAAATATTTTGTGTCAATTGGTAACTTCACTTCTGAGCCAACAGAAATTACATGTGGAGTGCCCCAAGGCTCCATCCTGGGACCACTTCTATTTAACATCTACATGCTCCCACTGGCCCAGGTTATAAAGAACAACAACATTAGTTACCATAGCTATGCAGATGACACAAGATATATATATAGACTGACACCAGGAGACGAGGCCCTGTACAGGCTCTTGGTAAATGCATTGAGGACATTAATGACTGGATGTATCACAACTTACTTCAATTAAACAAAAACAAAACTGAGGTTATTGTCTTTGGGGCTAAAGAAAAAAGGTTAGACGTCACTACAGAGCTTCAATCTATTCAACTAAAAACTACCAACCAGGCCAGAAACTTGGGTGTAGTGATAGACACAGACTTAAATTTTGATAAACACATTAAGGCAGTCACTAAATCAGCCTATTATCATCTCAAAAGTATCTCAAGGATTAAAGATTTGATGTCTAAGCAGGACCTGGAGAAACTAGTGCATGCTTTCATCTTTAGTCGACTTGATTACTGTAACTGTGTTTTTACAGGACTACCAAAAAAATCCATCAGGAAACTGCAGCTGATTCAGAACTCTGCTGCTCGGGTTCTCACAAGGACCAAGAAAGTAGACCACATCAGTCCAGTTCTGAGGTCTTTCCACTGGTTACCTGTCTCTCAGAGGATAGACTTTAAAGTTCTGTTACTGGTTTATAAAGCTTTGAATGGTTTAGCACCAAAATACATGACTGACCTCCTGACCCAGTATGTACCAGCCAGACCTCTCCTATCATCAGGATCTGGTCTTTTATCAGTTCCCAGAGTCAGAACTAAACATGGAGAAGCTGCATTCAGCTTCTATGCACCACAGATCTGGAACAGACTTCCAGAAAACCTTAGATCTGCTGAAACACTCAGTGGATTTAAATCCAGGTTAAAGACTCACCTGTTCTCAGTTGCATTTGATTAATATGTATTCAAAAGTTTACGTCCGCACTTTTTATCTATGCTTGTTTTAAATTAAAATCTTTTTACTTTCTTTTAATTTTATTTTAATGATTTGAATAATGAATGACATTTACTATTTCTTTTGATTGTTTCTTTTAATGTTTTATGTAAAGCACTTTGAATTGTCTCTGTACATGAAATGTGCTACACAAATAAACTTGCCTTGCTTCTCCAGAGGGAGTTTCAGTTTGGCCACTAGGTGGTGATCACGCTATAGAGGTACACTTTATTCAAGAAGAAGATGACGGTATGAGGGAAAAAGACTCAAAGTTTTAGACCACAAATAGTTACTTTAAAAATGATTTCCTTTAAGAGTTTGAAAAATGAATTTCTGTGAGTTTATAAAGATGTTCTTTTAGTCAGAAATGTATTTTTTTGGTCAACTGAACGTTAGCATTAGCCGTCCTATGAGAAATTCTATTGAGGGTTAGCATCAACCTAGCGGACTTTATGTGCTAAATCAATTTATATCATTTGTGAACAGATTATTGATCTAATAAACTTAAATAGATTCAAACCGATTAATCGATTTTTTCAACCCAGCTCTATCAATAATAGTTTCTGAACAAAACTTTTATCTACAGTCATTTCAAGATTTAAAAAAAATGCAAATGCTTGATCTCAGGAAATTTAATCTCAAATTTCTAAATTAAATTTTGCGCTGCTAATGCTAGCTTAAGGCTATAAGCTTGCGAGAAGGCATGCAAAGAGACAGAGAGGGGGCGGGGTTACTCTGTGTCAACAGCCCCGCCCACAAACCAGAATTTTATTTCTAACGAGCTGCTGTCGCTGAGCATAAAATATATCTTAAAAAAGCTTCTGGATTTTGGCTCAAAATGTCATAATCATAATTAGAAGATGACTGGAAATGATTTTAGGATAGAAAAATATATGGTTGGAGCGTGACTTTAAATCTTAAACCAATTTACGAAAAAAAAAAGAAAACTGCAAGCGTAAAAAAGATTTTCAACACAGCATCTGAGTTCACGCAGGATTAAATAAGACTTCGCAGCTGAACATTTCCTGAATCAAGAGGGACGTCTATACTGACCCACTGACCTGGATGATTCAATACCTTTTGTTTTCTTGTGGCATTTTTCTGATGATGGGTATAATTTAGGAAAATTAAACTCAAAATTGCATTTCTGAGTATTTCTTTCTTCATATTACTGTGAATCCGAAGCAGACGATAAAATGAAGTTCTAAAAAGATGTAATTTAAGATTTAGGTTTTTTTAAATTTTGGGAAAAAAAATGGTACAAACATAAAAGACACATCAAATGAATCCACAGTTAGTAAATAGAATAAACTGGTCATTAAACTCTCATTAAATACAAATCAAAATTATGTTTTATTTTTGATCTTTAAATATAAAATACCAGTTTTCTTTATAATTGGTTTAAATCAGAATTACTGTCCTCTTTTTAATTGTAAAAAGCTTTTAGTTGCTTAAGCCTTAAAGTGTGAGAAGCACTTTTTATAAATAAAGTTTGACTTGATTTGAATGGTGAAAACAGTTTTTAAAACAGTAACTGAGTTTGAGAGAACCGTCAGGATTTCAGGAGATTTCTTTGGTCGGAGAAACACTGGACGATATTTCAGCCCAAACAACCGTTTTAAGTAAAGAAACAGCATCTTAATCTGATGTAATCCTTCCAGAGAGTTGTGTCTCATCAGAACATCAGTTTGGTGGATCATCCAGATGCTCCTCATAAGTGTGTTTCTCCTTCAACTCTCCCATGGATCTGTGCTGGTCCTAAAGTCTCTTTCTGATTGTTGGATCATGACCTCTGACCTGAACTGAGTCCAGTGAGGTCGGACCATCTTCTGGTTTTTTTCCAGGACTTCCCGTAGGAGTTCTTGGACTTGAAAGTTCTCCTTCTGTGTGGATGATGGATCTTTAGAGTCCCAAACTCTGTAACTCTTGGTTTGAGTTGTTTTTTTTTTTGTTGAGCTGAAAACAATTTGTAGAAATGTCAGGTTAATCACAGTTTAAGGCCATAAAAAGCGCCTTTGTATGTTTCTTCTTGCGGTTAAAGCCCCTCCATCAAAGGTCTTCCCAGCTTGAAGGCAGCAGGTTGTCCTGTAAGGTCGTTTCCCTGTGGGACGCCTCCACGGGCTGCTGTCAGCTCATCACCACAGCCAGGAGGAAGACCACGGGTCACTCCACAGATTTAGCTGCAGGCCCTGTTCTCCCGTCAGCACTTTACTGCTGACGCCTCACTGATTCTGCTGCTGATCTTCAGCGCCTCACCTGCAGCAGCAGCTCTGTCACTTCGTCTGCTCGGCTCCACGCTGATGCCATCAACCTCCAGGAATGCGCCGTCGGTCACATTAAGCTCATTTTTATCTCGTCGGACAGACGTGAGGACGGCGCCGGGAACTCCTCGTTTTTTAGGAAACGACTGAACCTCGGTTTTTACTTTTAGAAATGAGTGAAGTGACATCTCATTTCTGGAATAAGAAGTCTGACAGCGCTCCTGCGCCGGTTTTCATTAAACTCCATTGTGATTTCCCAACAATTACAAATCAATCTTTTCACTCCTGTTTGGAGAAATAATTAAAAAGAGTCTGACAGAGCAGGGATTACCTCTAATCTGGCCTTTTCCTGCACCTTCATTCTGACATTCTTCCACACAAAGCAGAACGTTAAATTTAAAAAATGCAAACACTGAGTTTCTGAATAGTCCCAAAGCGTTCATCATTCCTCTGTGAGTACGGTTCTGTTCTCGCCGCAACGTCTGGAAAAAAAGACGTTTTGATGAAAAAAGTCTGAGTCCTGTCAGGCTGCTGTAACAGAGATACACACCTGACTTTTATACTAATGTCAGACTATGTCTAATCCTAATCTGCAAATAAACATTGGATTTTTATCAAACTAATTTAGTAAGAAAACAAACTTAATGAGCAGAAACACGACCATATTTGGAATGTTTGCGTTCTCATCGGTCTGTCGGCTTTAGAACGGATTAAAAGTCAAGAGAGGAACAATAAACATCCACAGTAAACCTTTGTGGAAGCAGAAGGACTCATGGGTAATC
Source organism: Oryzias javanicus (assembly GCA_003999625.1). Taxonomy (NCBI): domain Eukaryota; kingdom Metazoa; phylum Chordata; class Actinopteri; order Beloniformes; family Adrianichthyidae; genus Oryzias; species Oryzias javanicus. The sequence continues at coordinate 2,956,020 of CM012446.1, forward strand.
TTTAAGGTTTTGATGAACTCTTGCTTTAAACTAACTGAAGCCAGGTGCAGTTCAACAGGTAACCTCTAGGAGGCTAGAAACAAAAGGGAAGAGTTTGGTTCCGAAACTCGTATTTTGCTCTAGATTAAATGTGAAGAACTATTTTTAATGGGTGAGGGGGCGGGGCGTCCATTCTATCCTGAGACTAAACCTCTGCTTAAATGGGAGGGCGGGGCTTTTGATTGACAGGTGACATTTGAACCCTGAGTTTTGAAAGCTTCAGCTAAACAAGAAACTATCCGATTCAGTGAAATACAAGTAATAAAATGTTTGAAAAAGCTGTTCTCTATAAGATAAAACGAACAAACTACATATGTGTAGGAAAAAATAAACTGCATCCACTGCACGCTGCTACAAATGTCCCCATGTAACCAGTAGAAACTCTGTTCTCCTTCACGCTCAAATAGTTAAAACAACTGTTTTAAATTCACTCTCAAACACAACTGACTGAGATTTTTTAACTGTAGTTCATAAAAAAATAAAGGATTAAAAAAAAACTTTACATTTATGGTACCAACATAAAAAAGGTGTGGCCACTACAGCTGAGAGATATCCAATAATATTATTCTTAGCTCAAATCTGTCAGGCAGACATCCAGCTTATTGTTAAATGAAAAGTAAGGTCTATTCATTCAACAGTTTTTCCAAAGAAAAACAATCAAAATGTGTCTGTAAATGCAGGTTTAAAGATGAAACATGAACTAAAACATCTTTTAAAGGTGAAGTAAGTAAACTTGTAAACATCAAACTTCTGCTGAAATAAAAAGGCCTTCAGGTGTGTTATAATAACCTAAAAGAGCGTTTCAGAGTTTTTTTTTTTTTTTTTATACTTTCTTTTTATTTTTCCTTTTTAAACACATTTAAGACAAACATACAAAGAAAGACAAACCTTATAAACAGATTGTGGCAATAAATAAATCAAATACAATAAAAATACATAACACCAACCAATAATTTAGAAAACAAAACAAAAAAAAAAAACCTTATACCCACACATCAGATTGCCTTGACTCTACAGGTTTTTTACATGTTCCATATATATTCTTATGTTCTTGTCGTTATATATGTAATCCATTTCTTCCCTCTTTTCATAAAAAGTTCTTCTGTTTTAATCTTATGATTCAACATTTCCATCTTATATATTTCCTTTACCATTTCCTCCCATTCCTGTTTTGTTGGTGGGTCTGTCTTATACCATTTTTTTGTAATTGTTTTCTTACAGGCAGCTAGGATGATTTTAATTAAATACTTGTCACTTTTAAAAACATTACTTGACAAATTATTCAAATATAAGAACGCACTGGTATTTGGTACATTGTAACCCAAAATTCCAATGATGACCTGATCATCAGGCGTTTCAGAGTTTGGACATTTGATCATCTCTAGTTTAAAATGTGTGTCAGGCACAACCAATGAAACCTGAGCTGAAGATCTCAGAGCACCGGATGGTTTGTGGAATCTACGACATTCAGATCTATAATGTAGAACTTGATCACGTAGAGCTCTGAAAGTGACTAAAAATGAACAGGGAGTAAAGTGCCGCTCGAACTGCAGTGATGTTTGCTCTTCAGAGACCTGCAGGAGAGTTCTGAACAATTATTTCAAGTTCCACCTTAAATCTTCAGCTTCGTCCGAGCTCAGATTTGACTCTTTGAGTTTCCGTCTCATTGCTGCGGCTCGTGTATTTGTCACACGAACCTCAGTCTATGAAAAGTTTCTCTTACAGACATAAAATCCTAGAACTGCCTCACAAGGTTAGAGGTTGTTCACTTCCTTTGTTCAGCCTTCACTTCCAAAATATCCAGAGAAATCTTTCTCATGGTTTTATTCCACTTTAAAAACTACAGTTTATGTTGAAAAAGAAGAATCACGAGAAAGTATAAACCCACTCACTGCTGACGGAAATGCGTTTTCATCCAAAATGTGTTTTTCTTTTTTCCTTTAAAGACGAATCAGTGTCTTTCCTGGTGGAGGGGGGCGGCGGCCAATGAGAGTTCAAAGTGTGTCTGTTTTGTTCTGCTGCTAATTGGAATGCAAATCAGAGGATGTTCTGCCAGTAAAATGTTCTGCCACATCCTGCAGAGAAGAAAGTCCTCCCCAGTCTTCAGTCTCAGAGCAGGAAGAATTCAAGATGAAAGAGCATAAAGACAACTTGAATTACCTGCGATAATGCTAGTGTGAATGCGTTCTGCTGAAAGTAGTCGCTGAAGATGCTAACGCTTTTAATTTACGCTAAGACAATGGTGACGCAATTTACTTTAATTACTGAAGGGATTTACTGAAAATGCAAAAGCTGTTTGCAAAATGTTAAATTTGCTGAAAACTGGAAATTTCATTAAAGAATTATGAAAGAGTGCAGAAGTTGACCTACATTTCTGAAACATTTGTAGTAAAATTGCTTAAAAATTTAGTAATTCAAGCCAATTTGCAAAAAAAATTAGTCTCTTGCTTAAATATTAGCTCGGTAGATAACAAATAAGCCCAAAATGATAGCTCATTGCTTAAATACTAACTAAACTTCAAAATGGACTAAAATTCCTCTGTAAACTAAATTGGTTTAAAAAAAAAGTTATCATGTTGCTAAAATATTAGCTAAACTCCAAATTAGAATAAAAAATCTCAATAGATACGAAACTATCCAAAAAAAATGAGTTTGTTGCTTAAATACTTGCTAAACTCCAAAAAAAGGGATTCTGTGTTGCAAGATGAGTGAAAATTTAGCAATTGCTAAAAATACGGCTTAACTAAAATAGCACCAAATTAGCATAAAAAAACCCTCGGTAATTAGCCAAATTAGCCAAAAAATCTTGTGTAAATAGGTATAAAATAGGTAAAAAATATTAGATAAATTATGTATAAAACACTATATTAAGTAAACTCATATTTTTAAATTACTATGAAAGATGAAAACATGAATATATTTAAAGGCTGATCTAATTAAAAAAATAATAATTTGAAGACTTTCTCATTCATTTCCTATGGGGCATAATTTGCTCCATATTTCAAATACTGTAAAGTTTATAAATACAAGCAGTAATGTCTTGAACAAGATGAACGTTTTGATGCCATCATTGTTTAAATCGCTGGAGGTGTGATTGAGTTTTCACGTGCCGAAAAACGTACAGAAAGAATCACTATAGTGTGAATGCTTTCTAAGCAATCACACAATAAAGTAACTTGTGTGAATGAAGGATAAAAATTACAAATCAGAGAATTTCTGTCTAACCATATAGACGCTGAGATGATGCAAACACAATGAAATCCTGTACTTCATGTCTGATATTTGAATGTCGTCATTTACAAGTTTTCAATCATTCTTTTTTTTATTTAATATTTAGAAAAACTAAAAATACTCTGACATTTACCAACAAGAAACTAAAAACTACATCTTCCACTTTCAGATCGGTATTTTAGTTTTTATGGTTGACCAGCAGAATAAATCCAAAACTGGTGGGAGAAATTCTTTCACGACACAATGAACGAGCAACAGTAGAGAGGAAATCTCCTTCCATGGTGGAAATCATTTCTATGACTGAAGGAAGTAGAGGAGATGCTGGCAAATCCATCCCAGAAGAGCAGCTCCAATCATGAAGGGAGAAACGCTTCAGATGGATTCAAGGAAAATCTTAAGTCATTGGCTAAAATTGGAAGCCTAAATCTTCCAAACTGACAGTGACTCTGAGCCTGAAGGGCAGAGAAGATGGTGAGACGGTAAGTGGGTTTACAAACTCCAGAGGAACCACAAGAAATCGACAACACTCACAAAAACCTGAGGAGTTGCTGAAAACCGGGACAGTTTGACCAACGATCCGCCTGGATTCATTTGAGGAGACTCTGCACAAACATCATACGAGGTTGCACGTGTCACATAGCAAGACTGCTGAAAAACACGGACGTCTGCAGCTGCAGCAAAAACACGGCGAGTAATTTATTCAGGCAGAAATGTGACGGCGGGGAGAGAGATCACCCTGGCGGGGGCGGAGGTATTATTAGAACTACGGGAGATGGAGGTCAGGTGTGATGATGGCGAAGCTTCATTGTGTTTGGAGGGAAGATATGAAGATGCACCATGGCAACATGGATCCCACAGACGAGGAGGAGATCGCTACGGAACCGACCAGGAGGACAACCTGTGAGAACGTCCCGGCTCAGAGAGGAACCGCAGAAGTATCATTGACTGTATAAGACAACTGGAGTGAGCGAGTGTGACATCACCCATAGAGAGCAGTTTATTTCCAGCTCCAACCAAATGAAGTCAATTCTGTTGCCATTTTTTTATACGATACAGACGGCGCCATGTTGGAGCCAGACACTCATCATGTGTGGTATACTGCTAGAGACGTTCTACTAACTTGTTACCATTGTTCAAGAGCGGCGCCATGTTGGACATGTCAGTAAACTGAACATGACCCAGCAGGAGCCACACAGTCATAGCTCACCATTTAGAGAACAAAGACACTGATTTGCATTTATATTAATATTCCTATTATGATACATATAAATGAGCATAAAAAACGTTTATAAAAATTAGCCTTTTTTCAAAATATGATCAGACTTCCTGTGTCCCATATTTGAATGCAGCAAAAATAGGATAATATAATGAATAAAAAAACGTTTTATTTTTCAGTTTGTGGTGCATCTCTGCCAGAAATCCAGAAATCTAGAAAAAGCAAATTAAACTAGAAAAGTTGCATTACCTGCTATAATGTTAGTGTTCAGCTTTCTGCTGAATGTGGCTGCTGAAAAGGATGAAGCAATTTTCTTTAGTTGTTGAATAACGTCCTGAATTTGCTGAAAGGTTTGATAACAAAATTGCAAAGGTGTCAAAAGTTTTAAAATGATTTAAAAATGTACTATTAATTTTAAACGAGGCTAGTAAATTAGCGTAAATTGCATACATTTGTATAAATTGCATAAAATATTTATATAGCTTAAAGTGATGAAATTGCATAAATGTGCACAAATTGCATCTGGAAATTTTTCATCTAAAAAAGTCCAGCATCTTCACTCTACCTGTGATCCGTCCATTAGGTTACAACGAAAATTGAAAAATGTCCTAAAATGTTCATAAACCTTGAACTCTATTTGCATAAAAACCATAAGGTATTGTAAAAAGCTGAATACACCATTAATTGCTGAATCTTTGCTGAAGATTTTCAAGTTTGAATGGTGTCTATAGCTGAAAGTACACAGAAGTTCATAGGTTTAAAGTACACAATGTTCCTGAAGAATGTCTCATTCATTTTTAATGGGGCATATTTTGCGTAATATTTAAAAAAACTATAAAGTTTTTGAATACCAAAAATACAAACACCCTCCTCCTTAATGAGCTGAACGTTTTGATACCAAGATTGTCAAAATTGCTCTAAGTGTCATTGAGTACCAGAATATAAATCCTGGTTGAACTTACAAGTACAATTCAATTTTTAATTAAAAGCATTATTTTTTTTCTTAAATCAGAGAGCCACAGTGAAGGGATGAAAGAGTCACAGGATGCAGAACCCTGGTCTAAACATTCACTGTTGAGAGTAAACTCACTCAGATCTTCTCTTATCAGCTAAAAGGAATAATTCACATTCTTGTTTTTCTAGGTCTGCTTGTGCAGTTTTAACACAGCAGTAAACAGGCATCAAGACCCCTCCAATATGGCGTCCAGCTTTGCGTATACAACAACCTAGCGTAGCACCTCTAGGCTGTATTATTCACTGAACTCACCAATCAGGGGTGACCTTATTGGAAGCCACACCCCTTCCGCTAGAAAACAGGCAAAGTAAAATCTGTTTGAATGTTGGACATGGGGGCAAACAGGCCACACCTACTTTTTGTGGCATCTGATTGGTCAGTTTATAACATAAACTACAGAAAAAATATAATGAAAAAGATGTTGGATTAGCAAGAACATTGTTTAAAAGAGGTATAAGAGCAAGAAGGGTCATTCTGACAAAGAGAATGGAACAATGGGTACTACAGGGTACTTCCTGTTTGGAATCCCAAGGGGGAGAAGTCACTCGGTCCAGTTCTCATATACCGTCAATGATTTAAATAAAATAAAATAATCCTGATTTCACAGACGGCTTATATTCACTCACACTTTTACAGCAGAAAGAATCTTAATTTACCTTTATGGCTACCTTAGATGATACATCAACAAAAACTGGGGTCATTCTGGACCTTATCCCTCATGAGAACACGTTTGGGGGGTTCAGTTTGTGATGGGCTGCCCCCCTCCCCTCCTGGTTTTAATCCCACTTCAGACGTGTAGGGATGATGTGACGGTGCGGAGAATGACGGCAGCTCACTGAAATTCGGTGTAATAAAGGGATTTATTGGGCTTTTTTTTTTTCAGGCAGGCAAAAGCTTTTGATGTGGAAGACCCCCCCCCCTCCTTCCCCCCCAGCCCCCTCTTGACTGACAGATCTGCAGCTCAAAGGCCTTTAAACTGTTTCACCACCAATAAAACGTGCATAAAGAACATGCAGAAATACGGTTTTCAAGATATTTTCATTTAGAATTTTTTATTTTTCTTACTTAAATAAGAATTTGTCAATGGTTCAATTTTAGGAGTTTAAAATTTGAGGTTTTTTTTTCCAGTCATTCGCATTGCCATGGTGACACATGACCCATCAGGAAGTGGCTAACGTCTTTTTTTCAGCTTTTACACTAAAATCACTTTAAGAAATGACTTAAATGGTGAACCTGGAAGACACTTTTAAATGTGGGGATGAGCTTTACTGAAAGCACATGAAACCAAACTGAATCCCCATCAATCTGCATCAGCGGGATGCTTTTCCCGCTCGCGTTCCGTCCTCCTTCCTAAAGAACTGCAGAGGAACTCGGAGTGAGACGGGATTACTCGTCTCCTCACCTTTCTTCCTCTGCCGTCTCCAGTGCCGTGGCCTGTTTTAACGGATTTTCTCCTCTTTCTGTGTCAGGTGGTTTGATGTTCATACAGTTGAGGGGGGTGGCTTTTTAGGGGGCGGAGCAACCTTCAGTTCAGTGCATACAGAATCATGTACAGAGCTCCAAGGTGAGGTTATCCAGACACTCGCAGGAGAAGAATCCAATGAGTTTTTACACTGTTTTTACTGGGACAGCATTATAACAACAAACAAAACATCATCATTTATTTAAGGAGTACGCCATTCCCCCTTTTAAAAAACTAAATCCCAGAGATCTGCAGATAAATTTAGGTTTTTATCATTTATATACCAGCTAACTCCCTTCCTCATCTTACATCATACAGCACAGACAATATAAAAGAAAAGGTTTGATTGACTGAAAATGCTTTAATCTGAGAGAAAAGGGAAGAAAATATTCATTGTAAAAGTCAAGGCGAGTATTGACTGTTAACGATGGTTTCATCTACATTCAGAGATGCTGTCGTTGGTGAAGAAGATAAATCAAATCTTCAGAATCGTCAGAATCTAAAATTTTCAGTTAACATCTTTTTTCATCTTAGTGTAAATCTTGGTTTACGTCTTTGTTTACATGATGATTGATGTCCTGATTTTTGTCGTTTGCATCATAGTTGGTCTAAGTTGTGATTTACGTCATAGTTTACATCTTGTTTCTATCTTAGTTTATGTCTTGGTATAAGTTATAGTTCAGCATGTAGTTAACATCTTTGTTTAGTCATTGTTATGACTTGGTTTATGTCATTGTTAACATACAGATTAAAATCTTTATTTACATTTCGATCTAACTTGTAGTGTACCTTTTAGTGTACATCTTTCTTTGCAATGGTTTATGTTTTAATTCATAGCTTACATGGTGTACATTGTAGTGTACAGTTTAGTTCACGTCCTGATTTACTTCTTGGTTTAGATGTAGTTTACATTTTAGTTTACGTTTATTTCCGTGTGTTGGTTTGTACTGTAGTTTATATTGTAGTTCTAGTTTTTGTTTACTTGTTGTGTTACTTTATGTCTGGGTACATGTCTTATCTTAAATATTAGCTTACATCATAATTTACATTGTTTTGTATATGATACTATTTGTTTACATCATATTAGACGGTAGCAAAGGCAGAACAAAAAATAAATAAAAAATTGGGTTTCAGATGAACCTCCAGCCACAGTCCAGTTCAGATCCACCCCCACCCCACTTTCACTCTTGTGCTATCTTATGGGGTCCAGATGACCCCGGCCTTACATTGATGTGTTTTTTATCCCATGACAAATGTGGATAAAGGTGAACAGGATTTTATGTCTGCCGTGGAGACCAGTGAAAATTAAAAAATACTTGAAAATTAAAGTTCAATGTGCTGTCTTGTGGGGTCCAGATGACCCCACTTTTAATGTGAACATGCTTAGGATAGCACAAGGGTTACACAATGCTGGTAAAGTAGCACTGCCCCACATCAGGACTCTAACTGATTTTCCAGAGTTTTCTCAAAGCTGATGGAAATTTGGACGTTTTAAGGATGGGGCCTTCAGATTTCTATCAGTTATCTTCAAATCTCCACAAAACACTTTTGTCTTTATCATCAACCAACAAGAAGTCTTTGTTCTCAAATGTGTCTTCAGTGTTGAAGACAAGAAATACTAAACTTCTGTTTAGGTCCAACTACTGTGAAACCAGCCGCCTGTTTGGGTGAGAAATGAAAACTGCTTTTTGCTTTTAGGTCAAATATCTGCAGGACGAGCTTTTAGGTCAAACAGCTAGACTTTTTTGTCTGTCCTTGCTGTTTTTAGCACTGGAACTGTTCCTCATAACAGCTGCTCAGCCCTGAGCTTTAACCATGTGTGAAAGAAGGAAACCAGGAGTCTTTTTCAGTGGTAACACATGATGGTTTTCATTTATTTAAGAGTGTGTGTCCCTGAGAAGAAAACAACACGCTGATTTTTGAAGACACGAGGCTAAATAGAAGTTCAACTACGTTTAAATTAAAGCATGAACTCAAATGAACTAGTTAACTATAAAAGTGAAACAAGTCATTCAGACGGAAGTGGACATGATCAGCATGTTTTATACTTTCACGTTGATGTAGGAGAGGTCATGCTGCTTCACCCGACTCTCCAAACACAGCTAAGAAGACTTTAGCCTAGTTTCCACTGAGCCATACAGTCCGAAACGGTCCAGCCTTGAGTGTTTCCGTAATAAAATGGACTCCTTAAGCCACACCGAATCATACCAACCTTTGGTTGTAGGTCCAAAGGAAAATGGAATGGACTGGTTGGGGCGGAGCTACTGTCGTTACATGATGAAACCTGTTGATTGGCGGAAGATCATTAAGACAGAAAGTGCCAAAATATTCAGGACAGATGCTTGCAACAAACAGTAAGGTCTGTTCTAAGGAAACACAAACGCTTCTTGCTATCTTTGCTGATAGCGGGATTCAGAGTAAGCCGGACAGATCACATAGCTTAGCTTTTGCTAAAGATACACTGATACGACACAAAACTACGCAATCGGTCCCTGATTGCGCTGTGATGTTCCAACTTTGAGTGGAAACGCTCGCCTGAATTGCCTTCTAAACCAGACCTCACTGTAGCGGACCATAACGCTCGATGAACCAGTGTGGGATTGACCCGTACGGGTGCTGTGGGTTTTCCAGGTCTGTGGAGGTCCGTAAAGAGAAGCTCTTGCATCTTAAGATAAGCAAAAGTGTGTTTCTCAGTTCCCTTGAGGCTTGTATGGCCGCATACCATGGTCATACGTGTGGTAAGTGTATCGTGAAAGGCTATTAAAAGTGCCGGTGATCCTGTCTAATGGTGTCTTAGCCTCTAGCAGGGCACGAGGACTGGCTCTGTGTGCACGTGATACGAAAGTGCCCGTAGAACACATACAAACTATGCTTTGATTGTCTGATTTCTTCATTTCTAGCACTCAGGCATGTCCTGTATGAGTTTGACCATTTTTCACCCAAGAAAGCCCCAAAGATAGTCCCTAAGTCCTAAAGCTTTACTGCAGTAACAGGAATTGAACCAGCCAGTAACCTCCCTGCTCTTCCACTAAAAACACAAAAATACCTTCCTGTCATGGAGTTGGTTCCACTCTGGAGCAGTTGATGGTCTGTGGACAGCTTTCAGCAGAACCTGTTGAAGAGCATGATGCATGCTCAGCACTTTCAGAGACGTGGTTCCTTTGCTAACGCTGACCACGAAGTGGGAACGAGAGAGAAGTCAACTTCTGTGCAAAAATCTGGCCATTAGGAGCAGAGTCTAAAAATAGTCGGTCATAATTGGGATTGTTCCGTGTGTTTAAGTATAGTCTCCATCCTGGATGACATGCATGCGGGTGAGTGAGCTGCTCATCATGAAGGGAAGGTTCTGTCTCTCTGGAATATTTTCCATGAGTCCCAGAAAATCCAGCTGGGTTTGAACAAACTTTTCTTTAGTTGAAACTGTGGTTTCATAACTGCAGACTTCACATGTGTGTTCAAATGACATTTAAGGAGATCTCGTTAGGTTGTTTTTCCATAACATGTTCCTAATTAGGGCTGTAACGAGTACCCGGGTGCTCGGGTATCTGCTCCCGAAAATCCGAGTACAAATATTCGCGACGTCCAAGATCCCTGATTTGCGATCTTTATAAATATAGTAAAATATGATCAAAATATTATCTGGTAATGATGTATTTTTCTTCTGGAATTCAGATAAATGCATTATTTTAAGTTTACGAACCACGGTAGTAACTGAAAGTAAACACACATCTTAGTTGCGGAGAAACTTCCGGTTTTCAAAGTAAAACTAGCGAGAGTTTTTTCCGTTCAAAAACTGAGACTGAAGTTCTGTTCAGTGACATAACTTCTGAAAAATGAATTAGCTTTAAGATCTGAGCTTTATCTATGTGTTTACATTCTTTTGGCTATGGTAACTCTTCAACAGTTGAAGCAATTAACGAAACTCCATCTTATTCTGAAGAAACGCAGCCTCGCGCTGCTGAAAGGCGGATGTAAACAACGTGAATCAGATGATTCTGCTGCGGAGGGAAAAAATACTTTTTATCACACGGGCTGTACACCGAAAAATATTGAAGAACTTTGAGGATAAAAAAAAAACGGGGAAATGATCCAAAACAGCAGACATTTTTAATCCTCTTTATGTTGTTTATTTATGTTACTGCTGAACTTAACGAGAAGACTGACAAAAAAAAAGTTTAAAATGACAAAATTTCTTTCTATCTGAATCTTTTTTAGTTTTTTTTTAAATCAATTTTGTTGATTCTGATCTATTGCTCTAATTAAATGTATAAATGTTGGTGATCAATACAAATAATTTCAATTTTCCTCCATCTAGTAAATATTCTCATAGCAATAACAATATATTGAAAAAATAAGAATTGTGGTTCAACTCGTGAATTGTGAGCTTGATTCGTGAATCGTATCGGATCGCCACCTAAGCAACGATCCACAGCCCTATTCCTAATACTGTAGAGATCTTCTTACAAACTCGATTGTTTACTTAAATCTTCACTAAAGTGAAGTTTTTACACCAAAATGCTTTAAATTGCATTTATTTATTATTTATTTGTATGCGTAAATAAAACATCATCTAAACCTGATCGTTCCAGTTTGGGGCACAGGGTTGTAGAGGCCAATGCACTTCCTTTTTTTTTTTTTGTGGGGGGGTGGGGGTGGGGTGGTATCACCCTGGATGGTTCATCAGTCCTTCACATACTTACACACAACCACATCCTCACCAAAAGAATACTTTAGGACAGGGGTCAGAAGGGCCAGACTAGGATCAAATGTTTTTTAAATCCACCTCTGATGGTGCAATCGGGACAAAACCAAGCGTTACCTTTGATTGAAAATCAAATTATATAACGATGTGTTCATGTGTTGTTGGAATAATCAGAAAAGGGCATGTCAGAAAAGCAGCACATCTTCCAATTCAATTTAGCTCAATTCAGTTTTATCAGTGTAGCCCGGGGGTCTGCAACCTTCAACGCTTAAAGAATCATTTGGGTCGATTTCTCGCCAACCGAAACCCAGAAGGAGCCACAAAGTCTTCATTCATCCTTCAGGAAAATAAGATTCTGATTTATATTCATGTTTTTGCTGCTGAAATGATACATTTAAATAAACTATTGAGTTTTTGGGCATAAATAAAACATAAACATATGAAATAATTTATAACTTTTGACAGAGCTTTGCATGACTTCCTTTCAAAATAAAAGACATTCAATACCGAAGGATCATGTCAATGCAGCAAATCCAGTGGGAAGCTTAAAAAAAAACTGTTTATTTTACTGTTTCTGGAGAATTTCAGCCACAAACTCATAAATATGACCAATAAAAACTAAATCAGACATAATGAAGTGACCCCTACCATAAATATAAACCATGAGAAACACTTTAAATCATTGAGTTTGTTAAAAAATAGAAAAAATGCTTTAGAATCCAATGGATTATAATTTAGCGTATCTTTAATTCAGGTTACTGACAGTAAATTCATTTTCTGTGATAAATGAAGCTGAAAATTCAGTCCAAATGTGTCAGTATGACGTTGATAAACTACAAAGGATTGCTGGAGAATTATGACTACCGTGTAAATGAGAATGAGTTGAATAAAGTTTAAGTTGATTTACTTTTTACTTACTTTTTCCTTTACAGATACTTTGTAAAATTTTCAAAAACATTTTATTTTAACCAAAGAGCCCCAACGGGGGGTAAAAGAGTCACATTTGGCTCTGTAGCCACAGGTTGCAGACCCCTGGTATTGCCCTGTATCACAAAAACAGTTGTCTCATTGGGCTTCCAGCCCCGCATGAATGCTGAAAACGTTCAAAATTCAATTTATTTTTAGTGCACCAGCCATGGGAATATACCAATATATGACCAATATGATCTGGTCCAGTTTGTTGGCAGATTAAATAGTGTAACGGGTCGTTAAGAATCACTAATCAACCTAAGAAACATGTTTTTGGTATTTGTGAGGAAGCTGGAGAAAATCCAAACACGGACGAGGAGAACCTGCAAACTCCACTCAGTCAAGATTCAAACCAGGACCGTCTCACACAACTGTAGGGCTGCCACGATTAGTCAACTAATCGATGACTAATCGATTATTAAAATAATCGACAACTAATTTAATAGTCGATTAGTCGTTATTTTATATTGTATGAAGTCAGATTGTAGTAAAGTTGAAAGTTATAATAGCATTCTGCTAGCTTTTTGGAATATTTTGGCATTTATTAAGGTTTTTTAGGCTATTTTGGAGTTTAGCTAATATTTCAGCAGCATGCTAGCTATTTCGGCTAACTTTAGCTTTTTTATGTTTTTTAGGCAACTTTTGAGTTTAGCTTATATTTCAGCTATATGCTAGCTGTTTTGGCTAATGTAGGATTTTTCCGTTTTTTTAAGGCTAATTTGAAATTTAGCTAATATTTCAGCAGCATGCTAGCTATTTAGGCTAACTTTGGCTCTTTTTATTTTTTGGTAAATTTGGCATTTAACTAATATTTTAGCCGGTTATCAACTTCAGCATCTTTACATCCACTTTGGCCATGAACAGATTAGTCGACTAATCGGAAAAAATAATCGGTGATTAGTCGACTATTAAAATAATCGTTTGTGGCAGCCCTAGACAACTCCACCCACATGCAACCCCAAATATCTATCTTTTCTTAGAACAGATCCCTATTCCTTCTGTCTCCACTGTTACCCTTGGTTGTACTCAACTACCACAATCTGGAGCCCTTTATGTTGGAGTCGGGGCTGTGAAAGACCCAGAGAACCCAAACCTGATGGGAAAAAATGATAAAAACACGACAAAAAGAACCTAAAGAACAAAAACCAGAAAGGCTGCAATTCTCCTGATCTGGAATAAAATGGACTAAAGTAATCCTTCCATACAAGATTCCTCCTGGTTTGATATTTTTTTGTGTTTTTAGAAAACCTTGGTGTTTTAATTTATAAATAAACTAAACTACTGGGTTGCCATGCCAACAGAAAGGAAGATAAGTGAGACACAGGAAACAAAATCCTTTTAGCACAAACAGTCTTTGGACGGGAGATTTAATCCATCCATGATGCTGGAATGAGGCTTTCAAAAATCTATGTCTACATGTGTTTTCTTTGGAGTCCAGAGCTTTTCAAAACCTCCAAACATTCTTAATAAAGCTTTTCGGGGGAAGTTTGGTCATCAGAACCAAAACTATCCTGAGGAATGTTTGTCCTTTAGAATGTTAAGGTTAGTCCTAAAACTCAAGCAGAAGAAGCAGAGAACAGATTCCCATCTCTGAATAGTTTTAATGTATTTTATGTCTTTATATTTTCACCAGCTTGGCAGAATTTTTTTTAGATTTAAATGTATTCAATAATGTGAAAAACCCTTTGGATGTCAAAATCCTCCAGCCTGAGTTCAGGTGAAAGCCTTGCTGTTCACCTGCCGGAGCCGTACAGCGTTGCAATCAGCTGACTGCTCCTGCTCTTCATCAGCATCATTGTCAGGGAACAACCAGCAGAGCAGGAAGTGACTGCAATCTTCTGTCCTCATCTCTGTCAGAGTTTGGAGAAAAGCTTTAGCTGGGCTTTTCCATCGCTCCTTTATGAGGAGATTTATCAGGAAGCCGTCGTTCTAACGGCCAGACTGACCTTTTAAGCTCAGATGAATCCGAGCGGCTCCTCGTCCTTTTGTGCGTTTCCTAATGTTTTTCTAAAGAACAGCACTCGCTTTAGACTTCTTTTTTTTTTTTTACCACTGTGCCAACAGTCCCACTGACAATTTAAGGGTGAATTTCTAATGAACTCCTGCCACTTTGCAGAAACTCTCTCCTAGAAAAGCAACAGTTTTCTTTAATTTTGGATAAAAAACATATTATCATAATTTTAAAAAAACACTGGAGACGCTTTGAAAATAGATGAAAAATTATTGGAGTGGGACTTGGTGCTTAATTTTCTTTATTTATGTCCTCCATCATCAGAAAAGACCATATTAAAAAAAAACACAGAAACAGCATTTTCATTAGAGTGGGTCTATAAAGGAGATTCATTTCTAATCTCTATTAGAACATCACTCTGGACTACCTGACGTCTCTGGGAGTCACAACCTTTAAATGTCCTGTTTTCTTTGTGTTTGTTTGTTTTAAAAACACTCTGCCTTTTTAGTGTTTAGTGAGGCTTTTTCATGGATCAAAAGTTATATTGAAAATAGACAACAATATGTTCATATTAATGGAGTTGACTCTGAACCTCAAATAGTGACCTGTGGCGTACCACAGGGGTCAGTGTTGAGTCCTCTTCTTTTTATTATTTATATTAATGATATTTGTTTGGTCTCAAAGGTTTTGCATTTTATATTATTTGCAGATGACACAAATATAATACATTGTGGTAATGATTTAGAAACATTAGTTAAGGAGGTAGAAAATTAATTAGCACTACTGAAAAGTTGGTTTGACTCAAACAAATTAACTTTAAATTTAAAGAAAACAAAATTTATAGTTTTTACAAATCGTCAAACTAATGCAAGTAATGATTTAATAATCCATAATACAGCAATAGAATAAGTAAGTCAAATAAAATTTCTAGGAGTAATAATCCAAAACAAAATAAGATGGAAAATTCACATTGAATTCATAAAGACAAAATTATGTAAATCCTTAGAAATTATATCAAAAGTAAAAGAGTGTTTAAACAAACAAACACTGTATATTCTGTACAGTTTGTTAATTCTTCCCTACATGACCTACAGTGTGGAAGTGTGGGGAAATACTTATCCAACATACACTAATAAAATTACCATAATCCGAAAGCGAGCTATGCGAATTGTTAACAAAGCCTCTAATAGGGCACATACTAATGATTTATTTATCCAAAAAAACACACTGAAATTTAAGGATCTGGAAGATCACAGAACGGCACAGTTTATGTATAAAATCCAGAACAAACAGTTACCAGTGCAAATCCAAGACCTGTTTAAAAAGCAAGACACTACATACAACCTCAGAGGGAAAAATGTGTTAAAAAAAACCATGCATTAGAACAGATGTAAAACAACATTGCATTTCAACAGCTGGAGTAAATATTTGGAACAGGCTAGATGAAGACATTAAAGATTGTAGAACGTTGAATAGTTTCAAACAAATGTATGAAAAGAAAATCATAAAATTATACAGCGAAATTGAATGCTGAATATTTATGGTAAAAATGTTTAGTGAAATTATGTTTAAATTATCAGGAATGTAGCAGCTCCCTATGTTTAGTATAAAGGGGGTAGCCGTTATAAGCTTTGGCTTCTGTCTACTCCCTTTCAGACTTTCCATGATTTCATGTTTTGTTTGCTTTTGTTATTGTTGAATTGAAACTGTTACATAATGCCTGGAAATATCTGGAAAAATAAATCTGAAATCTGAATCTGAAATCTGTTTATTTTATTTGCTACTATGTAAAGCACCTTGTGTTTCAGTCGAATGAAAGACGCTAAACAAATTAAGTTTAAAAAACACTCAGATTGTGGAACTGAACTGTCTTGTTTTTTTTTTTTGTGTGTTTTTTAAGAAACCCCAGTTTTTTTGGTAGAGTTGGAGAACAACAGCACTTTTCCTTTGTTTTTGGCCCCAAAACTCCAAAATATTTATTGTTTTTTAAAATATCAACATGAACCTCTCATGTCGATCACACACCAGTGTTGGTGTTTCTGTCAGATGATCCAGGATTGGGTGATATTATCCGTGTAATCACCAGATTTACTGGAACTTTCTCCAAAAAAACAGCTCACAACTTTGCATCAGTTTGATGTTATTATGAAGGATTTGGAAACAAAAATCACTAAACTGTAACTGTTTTTAATTAATTACTGTGTTTTATTATATTTTATTTCATCATGTGTATTTATTTTTAGCCTATTTTAAGTCTTTGACCTGTTTTGGGTGTGTATATTTTCGCTTCTTGACCAGGACTCCCTTTATAAAGAGATCAATGGATCTCAATGGGATTTTTTTCCTGGTTAAATACATAAAAATAAGATGTCTTTCTGCTGCGCAGATGTAAATCCAGGTTCAATTTTCATCTGTGGGTAAATTCTGAAGATGAAACGAGTTGAAAAGCTGCAGAAACACAATATCGCAGCTGTGATCCGTTTACTTGCTGGAACTTATTGCAGTTCTGTCCTGAACACAGAATAATCCAGTTTCTGCATGTGGAGGTGAAGCTGCACAGCTTCAGTTCACTGATCACAGAGAGAAAAAGCAGAAAAGCTGGAAAAATTCAAAGCAGATTCAGGATGAGTTCTGCTTTTATTTATGCTTAATATTTAATTATAACAGTTCATGAAAAATGTAATTATTAAAATAAACATTTTTGATTTCTCCATTATCTCCTGTAAATGTTGAAAATACTATGTGTTTTTGGATCAGCATCTTTAGAAAGAAATGCTAATGGTACGTTGTTGAACATGCCTTTGGCACAGGATATTCACATTAGTAAAGCAGGGAGGGGCTTCTGTTGCTTTTTCTACAGTTTACTACGACATGTCCGCCACACACAGTTGATGGATACTCGGTACAAAATGTAGAAGAGTTACTAATCTTACGATTTGGGCACAAAACGGAAATGTTTTGATTCATTGCTAGCATCCTTGCAATGGCGGATATGAGCTACCATCAGGGTTATCTTTATTTGAAAAACAACTAACAGAAGCCCAAAACTTCATTGGATATAATCGGATAATGCTTATAATCGGATTATTGCCTGACCTGTGCAGCACGAAACAATAGATATTCTAAAACATCACAGCTCTTGAGGAGATCTGCATGGAGGAATGGACCAACATAGCAGCTACAGTGCAAAGCAACTGAAGAAGTTCAGTAAACGTTCATTGACAATCAGAGTTACAGTCAGGAACTGTAAATACAGGAGACCAGGTTCAGTGGAAGAAACTTCAACATTTAGTAGATAAACCTGAACCCAAAAAGGTTGACCTACATACAACTGTAGACAGTTGGTAACCTAAAGCTGATGTGATGACACCAAACAGAACTTGACAAAAACAAACTAAAGAAAGTATTGAAGTAAACTTTAGTTATTGACCAAATCCTTAATTTCTTCTCGATTACATTCTTTAAAAATCAAATAAAGTGATTTCCTGGATGGATTTTTTTCCCATTCCGTCTCTCACAGTTTAGTTAATCTTTGATTAACAATACAGACCAAACTCAAGGTTTCAAAGCCCCTGATGATCAGGATTGGATCCATTTTGAAAGCGTTCCCAGTGGTCTTTAGTTATGATGTTGCTGATTTTAGCCCAAAACTTGTTTTCTAGGTCACAGTTTCTGCAGAGCATTAGAAATTCATCTCAGAGTTGTTGCTGGGATTGTTGGCAATAAGTAAGCCAGCACTCATTTCCCATCATGCCTTTGTTTACATAATCTCCCCTTAGTTTACCGCCCCTGACACGCTCATTCTAACATTACCAGTGCAACAAAAATGGTGAGCTGGTACAGTTTTGATCCAGATAAGGAAAACAAAGACGTTCATGGATCTATTTGAGAATGAATCAGAATGGAGCTGAACGTAGCAGCTTCTACATCACACCTACAAGTTTTTTCCAGCTGCATTTTTTGTTTAATCCTGATTCTCAACAATTTGAATAAAGAAATGATCAGAAATTCAATTTTAATCTTAATTTTCTTAATGTATGTCCCACTAGAACATGTTAAAAACACCCAAATCACCATTTTCTTTAAGTAGAACAACTTTTTAGCTTCACTGCACATGCAGGATAAAGTGCATTAATTAATAAATACATGAAAGTTGCTGTAAATAATTAATTATCATGATATTTGTGTCTCTGGACTATTTTCCTTTTTGAGATGAGAAGTCTGACCTTTGAATAAACCTCTCAGTCAGAGAAAATTCACCATCACATGTTGATACAAGACACAAACACATCTAGAGACCATAATATGAGCTTTTAAGATAAGAAATTCTGTAGAAATCAATTTTTTTTAGCGTTTTTTACTCACTGATCCAGAGAGTTTTGACTGAGTTTTAAAGAGAAATCTCTAAATAAATAAGTATGAAGTCGAGTTTAACAGGAATGAAGAAAAAAAAATATTTTGTAGAATTAAATTCTCAAATGGACTTAAAAATAACCTTTTCAAAGACAGATGTAAGTCAAAATGGAAGGTTTGGTTAAATGAGACGTTCTTCACATTCTGACGGTTGAAGAACATCTGCGATTCCTGCGAAAAGCTCCGTATCCTTGTGGTAAAATCCTGGACTGTTCCGACTTCATATTCCAACTCCCACCTGCTCCCGGTGGATTCCTGACCACCACCACCACCACCCACACTCTGACTGTTCTCACAATGATTCCATCCCTGCTGCTGCTTCTGTCTTTCAAAGGAAGTTTGAACTAATTCCGACTGCTGAAGGAAACATTAATGGTTCAGTCTGATTGCTTTCAATCGTAACATCAACAGTTTCAGAGAAATCGGCCTTTCATTCCTGCAGGTCAGAGATCGTTTTTTGGGTCATTCTGGAAAACCAGAGTCACCCGTGAATCAATGGTTGCTATGATACCATCAGTAAAGATGGAAGCAAATGAGTTTAGTTTGAAGGAAATCGAGAAAATAAGAATAAATTCACAAATCGTCAAGTTTGTTAGACAGTCAGACAGCAACCATAACTCTGTCATCTCCTAACTTGTGTGTGATTGGTCGGCTGCAGACGAGCTGCGTCAACCCAAGAAACAATGGTTTATCTGATTTATTCTGTGACAAAAAAAGCATTTGGTTTAGTATTTGATCAAAGACAAATAGAGAAATATTATTAGTTTTGTGTTCAATTGTGACACAAAAAGGTTTAGTCTGGGATTTGAATCGCTAACTGACCAATCAGCAATGAGTGTTAGTTTTAGTTTTACCTTTACCAAAAATCAGGTTTTAAATTTCCTGTTCTCCAGAAAAAACACAAAAGTGTATAATGTGCACCTTGTTCCAAAAAATCCTCTGCTGTCTTTTTGGCGCCACATTTTCTTTAAACTATGAGGTTAAATCTCTTCTTCCAGAATTTCTGTAAATTATTTACATATATCTTTACATTTAAACTAACATGTACAGTGACCCAAACCAATTTAGTTCCTGCAAAACAATAATCTAAACTCCAACTCTTCTAAATCCTATTGAAATAAATGACGATAATTGCAACATTTTAGTAATTTTTTTGTTAAAAAAAAAATTAAACAATGGTTCTAACAAAAAAAGATAGTAAATTAGAGATGTAAATGTTTCTCATGGATTTATATTTTCTTTGTTTCTGTTTTTAATAAACTGTTCATCTTTTTGAGGCTTTTAAATGTAAAATGAACAAAAGACAAGATTTAATACATTAAAAAAAATTTGATTTTTACTATTTTCTACCACATCTTGCAACATTATTTAGGTTTTTATGCCTCCAGCTTCCTGCAGCTACTTGATAATTTTCTGTGAATTATCTAAATCCTTTTGGCCCATTTAAAGTAATTTTTATGAGATCAGTGAAGCACATTTTAACATGAATTCTGTTGAGCATTTTTAACTATTTTTCCAGTCGAGATGATATGTTCTTAAGCTAATTTATAAATATTCAGTTGGTTTAGTGTTTATCAGCTTTAACTATTCATTAACATTTGCCCGAACAATGTAGAATAATTTACAAAAGGACTTGGAGATGACATCAGTAACTTAAAAATGATTTAAATTGTTCTGGTGTTTTTAATGCTATAAATAGATCGGGTCACCTGTCTGGGACAGGAATCTCCTGAAAAAGAGATTGGTCATTTCTTTATGATGTGAGACACCTGAGTAACACACACTCTTTGACCAACCGTAACTCTTTGTTGATTTGATCAACAAGAACCAGCTGATTTATGTAGATCGCATGAACGCATCACTACTGTAAGGGTCGTCTTTCTCCGCTTCAGACTATACAAGAATTACATAAATTGCATAAACGGTTGAATAGTTACGGTAGTCGTAAGAATATTAACACTGGAGCTGTTAAAGGATGATTGTTCAGCTTCTCTTTAGTCTGTTTAGCTCTCAACTGAACCTTCATTTCACACATTCAATACATAGCTGTGAGTGAGAAATTAAGTCAGTAAATCGTTGGGATCAATAACGTCAGAGACTTTCATTCTTCCAGCAGCCTGACAGCTCGGCTTCATCTCACTGCAGCAGAAACCAAACCAGATGATGCAAGGATTACCGACATGAAGATCTGATACTGCAGAGAGTCACTTTTCCTTCTGAGCTCGGTCGGCTTCACGGATCATTCAGAGGAACCTTCATGCAGACTCGAACACCTCCGGACTGTTCTGCAATTATGCAATGCTGCTGCACTCCTAATGAACACCGCCCACACCCAAAACCAGAGGGTTTGTGGGAAAAACTTCAGTGAGAGGAACATTAGAGGAGCGTGAAGCTGAGGATCTCTGAGCTTCAAGGAGATCTGGAAGTGATCCTGATCCTTCCAGAAGAAGGAAACCGATTCTCTCCGTTTAACCCCTGATGAAGATGATAGAGGCAGAGAGAAGAGGATCTGTGACTAGATCTCCGTGAGATTCCTTCATCAGGCAGGAACACTACAGGGATCACCTGAGCTCTCTTTACAAAAGACATTCAGTCTGAGGGAAACCGTTTCCACTCAGAAACATCTGGGTGTTAGAACAGGAGCACAGACAGGTCAGGTTCAGGCTAAGGCCGGCGTCCTTTAGTCACTGAGGAGGTCAGCTGACACGCCTGAAGGTGGAGGTTTAACAAAATGACAGAAAAGCTCCAAAAGGATCTTCTGGATCAGCAGAGAATTATTAGCATACATACATATTTGACTAAAAGAACAAAAACTGAATGAATTAAATTATTTATTTAACCCTTGTGTGGTGTTCGTAATGTTGTTACTTTGCCAGTGTTCATGGGTCTGGTGGACCCGCTAGAGCAGGGCTGCTCATTCCTGGTCCTCGAGATCTACCACCCTGACTGTTTTCCAGATCTCCAAGCCCAGCCAGCTGTTGATTGGCTCAGTCAGATGTCTCCACAATCTGATTGAAAGAAAACACCTGGTCCAGGTAATCAGCAGCAAACAGTACATGGAGAGCTGGAAAACAGGCAGGTTGGTAGATCTTGAGGACCAGGAATGAGCAGCTCTGCGCTAGAGTTTTGGGCTTTCAAAACAATACAATCAAACAATTTTATGTAAAAAATACCTAACAGATGTTTACTTGATCACAATTGCAATCCAAATGAACAGCAATAACGTTCAATATTTGCCCTTTACCTTTAATAGAACACATTTATGGATTAATGTGCAACTCGGTTTTTTTTTTGAAGTAATAAATATGAAAATCAGTTACAATAAAGTGAAGTGAGTGTAAAAAATACACATTTAAAAATGAAGCAGGATGTTTCACAGCTTCTGATTCCATTCATTTGAACTTCATTAGACATATAAGTAATTTTGCATAACACAAGTTGAACATTTACAGTAAAAATATCAGTCTCATCACATCAGCCCCACTGAATTCTGTTTACACAAACCTTTATTAAACATGAGGGAGTTTTACACTGTGTATTGCACATGAATTTGTTACACTTGAATTTTCCTGTCCCTCTTTTTATTTCTGCTGGCCACAACCTTGAACAGGGATAGACAACTCCAGGCCTCGAGGACTGGCGTGTCTGCATGATATATCCAGATATCAGATAACCAAGCCCTACTCATGACTGATTACCTGGTTCAGGTGTGTCCGACCAATTAGAACATACCAGAACAGGGTATGTTTGAAAACATGCAGGAATACGTTCCTTGAGGCCTGGAATTGCCTATCCCTGATCTGGAATAATGTAAAGATCAGAAATGTTCCCATCCCCTCTTTCTTTTTTGTAAAGCCTATATGATAAACTGCAAGAGCGTCACACACTTATGGTGGTTTTGTGGGTTGACTTGATGGGGCACCAGCACTCTCCTCTTGAATTCTCCTCACTATTGCTGCAGAAGCTGGTGTTCATGGAACATGTTGAATTTTGAGGATTTGAGGTCTCACCAGGGCTTTTCTCAGTTTCTCAAGAAAGAGGAGCTTTCTCTGGAGCTTAACCCTGTTACACTGTACCCTAAGAAAGGTGGTAGAAAGACTGAAGGTACAAAAGACCTTCACTTAACACAGTTTATTATCCCTGAGTCCAGTGGACCCAAACACCCTGTGTGTAATATAAATGCGTAGGGTGGGTGTACAGTATGCGGTCAATGAAACGTGTTTTGATTTATGTTCTCCACCAAAAATGAGCCAAAGCCAAAAAAATTCAGGTCGTAAAAATTATTCATTGTTTCATTTTTCTATTGATGAAAACTGAAAACGGTTCCCACAGACCCGAACACCTTACAAGAGTTAAAGCAATCAGGTAATAATAAATAAAATAGACACATATAATTTCATCAGTCACGAGTAGATTGGTTGAAAGGGAGGAAGTGAACTTATATAATCCCACTCCGGTTCAACCATATCATTTTCCTTGCATGAATTATCAACATCTGGTTCAGGAATTAATATCAAATATTTATACCTACAATCATAGATTGAAGTTATTGAGGATCCTTAAGATCAGGGATTTAATTAAATTTTAATTTTTTCTTATCCAATCAGAACGATGGTCGTGTCTTGAGCAGCTCTGGGTCATTTCCCTGCTTTGGTCCTGAAAAATAACCCGACTCTGAACAGACCGAGGCTTCAATGCAGCTGTGAGCAATCAGTTCAGCGGAACCACAAGAGCAATCAGGAAAAAACGCAGCAACAGAAAGCAACGCTGGCTCAAAACCACAAGAAAACTACAGGAAAAGACGACGAGATGTGAAGAAAAAGCTGAAGAAAAACTGTGTTTCTGACTAAATGCGTGAGACACGCCCAATGGTGTACAGTTATAAAACAGATTACAGCTATTAGTTAATAAAGAAACACCATTTTAAGATTAATTTTCTTTATAGATCATCAGAAAAATGATAAAAGTGCATGTTAATAACAACCAAAACACTATTAACATTGGAGTGGGTCTTTAATGTTTATGGTTTTTATAGACCGTCATCTTCATGGAGGTTATCCCACATTAAAATAAAACGTGACTCTAAAATAACGCCATTATTGAAATAACCCTTTCATTTGATTATGGGGGGGGGCTCCAACAGAAGGTTATGGACCTGCAAGTTTAATCTGCAGGTCCATTTAATGATGGCTGCACTCAAATGATTCTCACACCTGATCATTAGTTTTTATATGAATCAGATTTCCTCTGGCTGTCTAAATGAATTCTGCACTGGAACTGAAAGACATTAGGATTATGGGTAATTCTCCATCATCAATAGTTATTGATGGCGGATGTTTGTTTGTTCTGTCTCCACAAAACTATCAATAAATCTTCAGTCATATCTAGATACGGTTGTCTTTTTGAACAGAACAAAGACTCAACAACTTTTTCTGAAAAACTATGTTAGAAAACAGCAATAATGGAGTTTCTGCAAAAAGAGACGGAGGGGAAGACATGAAGATTCTTCCTTTAGTCTTTGATTAGGTCTAAGAAATATTTGACAAATCTGATCTTGAATAATTTTGGTTTTGGTCATATAACAAACGATCCACATAATGGATAATCCAATAGAGATCTGCAAAATCAATACATCAAATAACAAATAATCCATATAAACAGCTATCAGAAAAAACAAAGATCTGTTTAACCAATGATCCGGTTAACCAACCATCTGCATAACTACTGAATCTGGTAAACAGCTCTGTTCTCATCTGTCATTACAGGTTTTATGTTGTTTTCTTGTCCTGCATAGACGCCCTTTTTCTAAATGATAATTAGGTGGACGTAGTCATTGTGGTCGTCCCACGTCAGGCTTTAAGTTCCTCTTCAGAATTAAAGGAGAATGTCAGACTTTTTATTCCACAACTAAAAAAGTGGGCGTGGTTTCTTGTTCACTATTTAACTTTGAATTCTTCTGAAGATATAAAGAAGATTATTTTATATTTTTTTGGTTTGTTTTTTGCAATTGTTTTTATTATTAATTTTAATTGATTTAGAAATATTGCAAATAATAGCAACTATACATGTTCTAATATCATTGTGATTCGTTTTGAATATTTTTAGGTGTGAGTGTTTAGATGTGAGTAGAAACATCTTCTGGCTGAATGTTTAGGACTGAAAATCATCATTTATTCCCTCTCAGGTGCTTTTTTTCCTTCAGAAGTTCCTCACTAATGTGATCAGAAGCAGAGGGTGCCCCCTCTGATGCCCGCGGCCCTCCCAGAGAGCGCGCGCACCCCTGGCTGCAGAGGAATCTCCACTCATAACGGGAACACGGTGTGATTTTGCTCTGATAGCAGCAGAGGAGGAGCTGCCCCCCCTCACTTATATTTCTGTAGCCTCCATTCTGCTTTGGCGCGCGTGCGTGTGTGCGCGCGTGTACGTATGTGCGTGGGGGGGTGTAAATAATTGATCTCAGTCTCTCGGTCAGGAGGACGTTCGCGGGACGTTTCTCTCTCCATCCTCCCCATGTGATCTCCTTCCCTCCACAGAGCTCACCGCACCACCCCCCCCCCCCCCCATACTCCTCCTCCTCCTCCCTCTCCGTGCAGGAAGACGAGGCGGAAAGCAGGAGGGAGCACCAAGGACGTCTTTTCTCGAGCCCCCGGAGCCAGAGATGCCAGGAACGAGCCGCTATTAGCCGCCGCCGCTGCAGCCGAAGCTCTGCTCCTGGAACCGCATCTGTGCGTGAGGAGGACCCGCATACCTGCCCCCCCTCCCCACCCCGGAGGACGGAGGTAAATCCGCGGAGCTGTCCACCCCGCGGCGGTGCTGAAAATCCAGCCTCGCTCTGCTCGGGAAGGGGTCCTCGCGCGCGCTCACAAACGCAGCCCCGCACACGTGCGGCCGCCCGCCCGCCTTCACGCGCCGCTCGGTAACGTGCGGGGAGCTCCTTGCACGCCGGAGTGGGATGGCTGTGACCGGAGTCCCTCCAATGGAAGACGGAAAGTTTTACCACATGATCAGGAGGAGCACGCTGGAGGGGCTCCGCGCGCGCGCGAGGGTCTTCTGAAAACTCATCCCGCCGCGCGCAAACTGTCACACGCACGACGCGCTCCGTTCCCGCTCACGCAGCTGCCGGTCGGGTCTGGAGGGAAGCACCGACAGGTCCGGAGCTTTTCCTCCGTCTTGAACCGCTGACCTTGGTGTCCTTCTGTTCGCGCGCTGGAGAAACCAACCGGAAACAAATGTTCCCGCGCCAAAAGATTCACTCAGCCGTCCCCTTCTGTTGAACTCATCAGTGTTTTCCCGCTTTTTTTCTCCTCCAGATCAGCCAAAGAGGAATTCTACTATTGAATGTGGCATTGACCTGCTGAGGGAGGACGGGAATTAAAAGCCATCAGCATGAATTTCGTTATGAAACAAGCGTTGGGGGGTAAGTCCCGCGCGCCGCCGTCCTTCCCGCGGAGTTGCTCTGTCACTTTTCCGCAGATTTCTGCGCATTTGCAGTTGGTATTGGCGCACATTTCCAGCCCAAAGCTGGAGATTGAGGGATAATCAAGTCAGAATCTAATCTATAATTTGATTCCAGCATGTAATCATGTGAATGCTTTACTAATTGCTGCAGCCAGTCCCTGGAAAGATGATGGTTTTAGATCAATTGTGACTGGTTACTGGGGGTCCACTTGACCCAGCCTATTTCTGTCCGGAAAATTACATTTCTGTCATCTACAGTGGGACCTCATCAGGGCTTTTAGTGACTGATTGGAGCCACAATCAGGATAAGTCAGAATGGAAATGCTTAAAAAAAAAAGATAATTTAATCCAGTGGATGAAATTACAGATCAATCTGACACGGTGGCAGGATATGCTCAAATTTGATGTTGGAAATATTGTTAAATATGTAAAAAAAAACTACTTGTTTTGGTGTTTAAACACAAAAATGTATTTTTTCATGCTGAAAGATGTTTTTTTCGGATAATCGTGATAAACAGAAGCATCAGTCCTTTTCATTTGAAGATGTTGATTAGAAAACTAAAGTAAACGTTTGTGGTCTCAGTTTGTCAGGGGGCTGCTGCATTGCAGATTTGGAAGGTTTTCTAAAAGCATTTTAAACTGTTTATTTTAGAACATTTCAAAGCATTTGTTGCGTTGGGCTCGTATTCGGTGAGAGGACGAAGATGTGACTCGACTTGCCAACACTTGTGGATTGGTTTGTTTATGGGAGTCTCTGCTGTGTGAGCATCATGTTGCTTCATGTTATTGGAGGAGCTGCAGTTGCCCGCTGCTCCCCCCATCCGTAAAGAGAAGGCGAACCGCTGAACTCTGCATAAAATAAATCTCACACTCGTGCCGAGCTCTTCTCATTTGTCTTTCCATCCTTGGGAGCAGGAATTTTTCTTTCCTTATAAGAGGTAATGAGTTTTCAGTGTGCAGTGGATTAGCTGAGGGCTATTATCTTACTCTGCTGCTTGTGTGAGCTCTGAGGAGAAACTCACACTCCATCTGCTCCAAATCTGAGGTCCCGTTTGGGTTCTGTCTGCTCTCTGCGCAGACCAGCCAGCTTTTCCTCGCTGCGCAGCAAAACCTCCTCTGCGGATCACTATTTTCCCATTTCAAGGTCAAACGTGGCAGATAAAGTAGGGAAAATTGAAACGACGAGAACAAATAAATATATTAGTGCACAATTATGATGCATTTGATCAAATGGATCCCCGTTTAAGATAAGAGACTTTATTGATCCCAAATGGGAAATTTTCAGGCTTTAGTTTGCAGTATTTGTATCTAAACAGATTTATGTCACTTTAACATTCAACACAAAAGCTAATCCTATAAATATGTTTGTAAAATACAGAAAACATCTTAGCTTCTCAGGTACAGGCTAGCTATCAGACCGCTAATGCTATCTCCTTCATGCCTGACTACATTTTCAATCATATAAAAACACATTTTAATGTATTTTTTAAGTTTAAATTTATTCTAAATTCAGTAGAGCCGTATATTAAATGGTGTGTTGCAAATTTGAGATACATAGTGGAAAGTGGTTAATTTAGCATAGGCTAACTGTTAGCACAAAAAGCCACAATTACCTGTTTAGCATTAATGCTAGTGTGGCAATGGTTCATGATTTTGTTTTTTTTTAGAAAAGGCATACTTAAAGTATGTGAGAATAGCTTTTATGAAGTATAAAGTAAGCAGAGTCCATGCTAACGCTGATTAGCCGTAATTTCTACACTTGCGTTTCCTGTCATCAGTTGTTCCTGAAATGGTGTAAACATACAAAGCATCATCGAAAACTAAATATCAACTAATTAAAGCAAAAACAGTCCATTAGTGAAAGTGCAGAGCACCTTAGTTGGCTAGTTTAGCGTAGCTAGCTTCTTTAATCTGGTGTGAGTGGTTCACACGTCATGAAAATCTGAAATTAAATTTAAGTAAAAAACGATGTATTAAACATTTAGTTTGCACAAGCTAGTAACGGAAATCTAAATGTGATGCTAATGCTATCAAGCTAGTTAGCAACTGCTGCATGTTTTCTACCAGAGTGTTTAGATGTTAAATGTGAAATGACAATTATAATGTCACAGAACGGGCAGACGGCTGGTGCCAGTTGTAGCAGGTTTATTAGCACAGCTAGAAGTCTACAAATCTAAATCAGGGTCAGGCAGGAAGGAGGCAACAACGAGCATGGACAAAAAAATAAAAGGATCAGATGTGAATAAAACGCTCGGTAATGCAGGCAGAGTGGCACACACAATACTTCGCACTGAACGAGGCTCTGTGGGGTCCTTAAGAGTCATATGGTTGATTGGTTATTGAGAGTCAAGAGACTGGCGTCCAGGAACAGCAAAGGGGCTGCTGGGAGATGTAGTGTCTTCAGTACTCTGGGGACGGCTCCTGCCGGTGACCAAAGGGGGACACAGAGACTTTCAAAATAAAAATTTGAGATATGAGTTTTTTTTTTTAACATTAAAAATAGCGTTTTGCTATTTTTTCCCCCAAAATATGATTGTAAGAATAAATCGAGTCACCCTGTTGGACTCTAAGGCTGAATTCTTCCCCTGCCCCTACATTGGTTCCTCCAAGTGGAGCGATATTGAAAAATAGTGACTTCAATTTAGACGTCATGATGCCATGATGGTCATCTAGCGGCATATAGCACTCAGAAAATACATTACATCAGTTTCATAACTTAAAAAAGTCATGGTAGAACATAAAGTCATTACTTACATTTAATTGTAAACTTCTGTGCTTAAGAGCACACCCACTAGAGAATTATTTACAGTCTTCAAGGGTAGAATGGTTTGGGTTCTTCTGTGTCTGCATCTTTCGTTTGTTTTGTCGTCTCTGGGTTAGAGACGACACAAAAAGTTTGTTTGAGTGCGATGGAAGAACAGACCGGCAGATCAGAGCAGCATCTACCAATCTGCTGTGGTAAAGATAGTTGAGTCAAAAGGTAAGCTGGAGGTTTACTGGTTGATCCCCGTGTTAACCCTGAGCTGTTGTCATGAACTCCCTTCATCGACTGAAGCCTGCTGAGACGGATCGGGCATCTCATCACCTGGGGAGACCTTATTGACACGCCTGAAAGCTGATGTCTTCTGTGGAGCGAGGAGTCTCCATAAAAAGTGCTCATTAATAAATAAGACTCTGTCACACCCTTATCCTCCATCTCCTCCTCTCTTTGGTCTCCTCTTGCCTCCAGTAAAAAGAGAGGGAAAATGAGGTGTAGGAGGAGATGAAAAGTGACAAATTGATCTTTAAAACGAGGTGTTATATCATCAGCGGCTGACGGCGGAGGTTGGAAAGTGCAGCTGCACTCCGGACCAGCAGAAGCTGTAATCTCACTTTAATGGAAAATGTTTCTCCTCTTTTACTCGCTGCTTTCTTGACTTACTCCCCGAAACCTTCTTCATCAGCTCCTCTCTGTTGCTTGCTGCTCACTCTCCTCCCATCTCTCTGCCCATCCTTCTGTTGTTCTCACTCCTTTCACGATTACAGTAATTCTGAAGGGCGAGGCACAGAAACCTCAATCAGGCAGCCTGTGGTGGTGGTGGTGGTGGTGGTGGTGGTGGGTTGTGAGTGATTCGAGATGGATGGAGAGTTTAGCGGGGAGTTGTGTGGCCTCCGTGGCCAGCTTTAACCAGCATTAGATGATGAAGTGTTTGTGTCAGAAATGGGCTTTAGAGAAGCAGAAATCTGCGACTCTCGCTCGCGCACACGTACGAAAACATCAAAATCAAACTGACTGACATTCTGATAAACAAACCCGAGAATGCACACGCTGAGAGTTACAATCAGTGGGATGCGACAGGCCTCCCGCCCAGCTGAGAACCACGGGGGGACGGCGGCATCGCTGAACACATACAGCAGCCGACAGCTGAGCCGTTTACACACATCCAGTTGGACAAACATATAAACAATCTGCGAGACGACAAACCTCTGTGTGTCAACACATAATGCCTGCGATATATGCAGATGCTATTTGAGGTTTGGGAACAAAGGAAAAGCCAACCGTGCAGCTGGTGGATCTGACATCTTTGTGTCAGAATGCTGAGCGACGGTGGAAGATGTTCAGAAACAGGAGAAAAAAAACCCAAACAAACTTTAGTCAAAGTTAGAAAAACCAAACCAGTGACTGGAAACAAACCCATGATGACCCCATTACCCACAATGCAGTAGTAAATTGTTATTAGCATCCATCTTTGTTCTGGACTCCACCCAGGAAGAACCTGTTGGCTCCAAGACGCCAAAATTCCACTCATACTACAATATATTATAAATTATAAACTGACCAATCAGAGGCCTCAATAAAAATGCGTGGCTGGAGCCTGCCGGGCCCCACGACCAACGATCAAAACATTTGACAGAATTTGTGTATGCCTGCTTTTAAGTGGTAGGGGTGTGGCCTTCCACGAAGCTCATTCCTGATTGGTGAGAGTGGTTGCCATTGACTAATTACTGACAATGTACGGGTCATGTGTCAAAGTCAAGGCCCGGGGGCCGGATCCGGCCCTTATTTTATCGTTAGTAATGACCCGATGTTATCTTGCAAATATATTTTACGGAGGTTGAAATACTGAAAGTTATTTAAGGTTTAAGTTGTTTATTCTGGAATAATATTCCTTCCTTTTTATTATTCATAATTATGTTAAAAAGTTACAGTTTTAGAAATTGGCATTCTGGTTGCTTTTTTGGATTATTTGGAATTTAACAACTAGAGGTTTGGAATTCAAATGGAGGATGATGGGAGAAACTATGTATATTTAATCATCATGTTTTATACATATTTGTTTGAGGTGTAACTCAGTTATATAATTTCACTCTTTTTTTCTTTTTTGCCGTTTCTGACTTTAATCTCAGTGTTCAACAGGACATAGTGAAAGTATTTTGTTCCTTTGACACTAACCTTTTATTTTCTCCATTTTTAAAACTGTCAGAAACATTACACGGAATTTGACGTATGGTTGAGTGTTTTGCCCAAAGGTCAGACCAGAGCTTGAGGCAAACGGCATCAGTTCCAAACTGGAAGAAAGGGGCAAAAACCTGCAGCCTTCAGGCCTCCACTGGCCTTTGAGTGGATCTTCATGTGGACTTCAGGCCAAACAGACTTTGGCTCGGGTTCGAGCTCACAGCGTGTTTGCTGTGGATTTCTGATTCTCTCGGTTGAAGAATCTTTCATTGTTTGGATTCATTTCTGTTTAACCATTGAGATCTCTGTTTCCAGGGAGTCCAAACCAGTGGGCAGAATTACAACACAAGACAAACAATTAAAAATATAAAAAAGTCACTTTGAAAAATTGTAATTTAGTAGAAAAATTTTTTAAAATGTTTATTAATCTTAAAAAGAAACATTTTTCATTTCTACATTTTGATGTCATCAGTTATTCTGCAGCTACACGGTCGCTGACGACGGCTGCAGTCACGAACGCCCAAAGCATTTGCTGAAGTAATGCAGCTGAAACGGGTCATTTTTGTGTGCATGCAAAGCAGCAGAGTTCTATTCGATCCATACATTACGTGTGTGACTCATTTGGAGGGTGAAAAAGCATCGTTTGTTCCTGTGTGGTCACTAAGGCGGACAAACATTACGATCCGGGGGGAGTAATCAGCTGAGAAACCCTCCAGGATTTCTAAATATATCCAAACACATTTCCTGTAAAAATCGCATAAATTGTGTAAAATAAAAACAAATATATAACATTTGTGAATACTAACAGTACAAGCATAAATGTTGTGAATGAACAGAACAAATTAAACATTCAGTTCATTCAGGACATTCATGCTTGTACTTTTGGTATGCACAAATATTATTTTTTTTAAGATTTTATGTGATTTTTTTTCAGCCGCTATTGAAAATGAATATGAAATTCTCTTCTAAAACAAAAGCAATTTTATTATCAAAACATTCAGAACATTCATGCTTATATTTTTGGTATTCATATATTTTGCAATTTTTTAAATTTTTTGCAATTTATGCCATTTTTTATATGACTTTCTTTCAAAATAAAAGACTTCCTGTCCCAAACAGGAACATTCAAGTGAAGCAAATGTATTCCTAAACAACACCAGACAAAATGACTTTTTCTCTGTTTTACTTTAGGTTTACTTCGGTGAACCGTCATCCTTTTTCCTACTTTCTACTGGAGCATAAATATGATTGGTTAATGATCTAGTAGGAAAATACAAGAAGTATACACAGATCTAAATATTTTAGCCACTCCCCTCTGAATAGCAACTATATATTGTTATGCAGCATAAAATTATAATGTACTTTAAAGTCATAAAATGAACTCGGCATTCAGAAAAGATCATATTTTTTTTACAAAAGTTTTATCTAGTATTTGAGGAAGTGAAGAGCAAACAATGCCTAATGATGTCTGCAGAGATACATCTTCAAGGTTCACCTCAGCCATAAACTTAACCAAAAGAAATTAAATCAATGCAAAGTTAGCAACCCTTACTGTTAAAAATGACTTTTATTGTATTTTTCTTTAGCCAGAGAGCCACTGTGGAGGAGTAAAAGAGCCATTTCTTAGACAAATATATTCCTTCCAGCCTCAAATTAAAAACAGTTAAATGGAACAAACAGTACTTTGTGTTTTTCCGTCAAATCGTCTTCATCCCTACTCTTCCTTTCTGCTCTAATGTCAGCTCACCCAGCCTGAAATGGAACAGGAAGTGTCTTCTTTTTAAGGAATTCTGCTTGAATCACACAGAAGTTCATTTTAGCATGACCGAATGATCCTGCGTTTTTTGTTTCTTTTCTGAAAGACCAGCAACATTTGACCATTAATCTGGAGGCTTAATAGTTCCACAGAGGCAAACGCTTCCTGCAGGATTTCACAGAGCCGGTGTGCTTGGATGAGCATTCTGAGAGCATTTCGGATGGTTTCTTTCCTCTTAGCTGAACTTGCATCTTAAAAAAAAAAAAACCCGTTAACATCAACTCTTCTTAAGGCGGTTTAAAGAAATAGGATTAGAAAGAAGGCAGGAATGGTGACAGAAGCTGGAGCTTCAGAACAACATACTTCATACATGTAAAGATTTTTTTTTTTTTTTTGGTTTGGAGACTTTCTAACTCCTGAACAAACTACTAAAAGCTGATTTTACATTGCAGTCTTTCCATGTGATATTTTACTCACCCTGATTGGACGATTCACTTTTTCATCCAGAACAACTGTTGAGTTTTAAATCTTTGATGATGGAAGCGATATAAAAAATCAAAATGCATTTTGTGAAACAAAACATATTCCTTAAAGGTCTTAAGGATGCTTTAATAACTACATTTTGTTTCTAAAATCAAGTATCTGCAGGTTTTCTTGTTTTACTCATAAAGCAGAAAACGTATAAACAGAAAGACTCAGATATTGTTTTTCAGGCATTATCAAAAGGTATAAAATGTGGTGTAAAAACCAAACGGAGCGCTCCTCCGCTGTGTAATCTTCTGCCAAACCTCCGATCAGAAGACGCTCTTAATTAAACTTTGAATGACTAATGTGTTGAGATGAAAGCAGCACAGCCGAATGAGTGAGACTGCAAACCTTTCCACCAATTAGTGTTTTTAAGTGTAATCTAGCGATGTTCCGCTCTCCTCGGGGATTACCGTTATCACAGGCGGAGCGTTTCGTTCTGTTCGGAAGGCCGGCGACCCTCGCAGCAGAGAACAGAGACGTTTCGGGGTTTCTTCAAACCTGCTTTTGTCTGCGCTGGACTGGAAAGGAGGACAAATGCGTGTTAAGTATTAAAAGCTGATAAGAGCAAGAGGGGCTGACGCGCAGCTCTGCCGCCGCTCCACGTTAACTTGAACATAAAATCTATGGTACGGCTTTGGGGGAAAACGTCTCCTTTCATACCAGGTAAATGAAACCAAATGCAGTTTCTTAAGCAACTGTCAGAGGTCACCACCAACAAGAACAATCTCACTCAAACGGACAAAAATCTAATGAGGAACTTTCCACCATCCAGGAGGTCATAGCAAAGGAAGAAGGAAAGAAGGTCACTGGACTCAGTTTAGGCCAACGGTCATGATCCAACAGTCAGAAAGAGACTTTTGAATGTGGATCCATGGGAGAGTTCAAGGAGAAAGACAGGATGATCCACTAGATCAAGTTCTCAAAGTTAATTTACGCTGGGCCAACCGAAGGCTGAGGCTCCGCCGTATGGGGTTCCATTCATGCCAAAAGTATGTTTTTGTATCCACTGTCTATGTCTACTGAGCATGTTTATTGAACATTTGTTCATGTCTATGTACTACTAAGCAATATCTTCTGAGTGACCTGTGAAACGACAGGAGCTAACGATGCTAGCAACTAGGGCTGCCACAAACGATTATTTTAATAGTCGACTAATCACCGATTATTTTTTCCAATTAGTCAACTAATCTGTTCATGGCCAAAGTGGATGTAAAGATGCTGAAGTTGATAACCAGCTAAAATATTAGTTAAATGCCAAATTTACCAAAAAATAAAAAGAGCCAAAGTTAGCCTAAATAGCTAGCATGCTGCTGAAATATTTGCTAAACTCCAAATTAGCCTTAAAAAAATGGAAAAATCCTATATAAACCAAAACAGCTAGCATATA
The DNA here is from genome assembly GCA_003999625.1 of Oryzias javanicus. NCBI lineage: Eukaryota > Metazoa > Chordata > Actinopteri > Beloniformes > Adrianichthyidae > Oryzias > Oryzias javanicus. The sequence goes on from CM012446.1 coordinate 2,991,083, forward strand.
GCTGAAATATAAGCTAAACTCAAAAATTGCCTAAAAAAACTTAAAAAAGCTTAAGTTAACCAAAATAGCTAGCATGCTGCTGAAATATTTGCTAAACTCCAAATTAGCCTTAAAAAAATGGAAAAATACTATATTAGCCAAAACAGCTAGCATATAGCTGAAATATAAGTTAAACTCAAAAGTTGTCTAAAAAACGTAAAAAAGCTAAAGTTAGCCGAAATAGCTAGCATGCTGCTGAAATATTAGCTAAACTCCAAAATAGCCTAAAAAACCTTAATAAATGCCAAAATATTCCAAAAAGCTAGCAGAAGGCTATTATAACTTTCAACTTTACTACAATCTGACTTCATACAATATAAAGTAACGACTAATCGACTATTAAATTAGTCGTCGATTATTTTAATAGTCGATTAGTCGTCGATTAGTCGACTAATCGTTGCAGCCCTACTAGCAACTGTTGCTAAGGACTTTTAAGCATAAAGAGAGCTGAAGCATCACAAAGCAACTATTATCAAAGAAGCGTGGACATGCAGAAGATCTTGCTTAGTAGACATTGAACTTTCATGTTAACCCCTGCACTAAACTGATGTTCTGATGAGATACAACTTTCTGGAAGAGTTAGGGACCTAAAACCAGGAATTCAGTTCTCTGTAAGAAAAATCCTAAAGGAATTCTCCACCAGCTGGTGAAGATCAAAAGCATTTGGGTCCAAATCTGTTGTAAGAACCAGAGGTAAAAAAAGCAACGTATTTAAAGCCACAGACAAAATAAACTTCGTCATGAAGCTTAATGAAGACATTGTCTTTAATTCTGCAGTCAGAAGACAGAGCTGCAGTGAGAAGACCAAACCTTTAGAAATTCATCTTCTTTTCCCTCGACCTGCTTCTACCAGAACAAAAGTCGTCCCTCTGAAGATGACTGATGTGTTGATTCTTCACTTGTCATCTCGGCCCGGTCACCGAGTCCTGAAGGACTTCCTGTCACACCGTGTGCGGCCTCTTTGTCAGGATCATGGGAGAAATGACAGAGATCGACCTCGGGGAGTTCTGAGGTCCGAGCGGCAGCCTTAAGAAATGATCGGGTCCAGAGCATCCATTCAGAGAAAGCCGGAGGCCTCAGGACTTCAGTCAACTAAAGACTTTCATCAAACTGATTTTAATTCACCATTTAACGCCCACAGAAAATGTTTTATTCATTTTTTATAAAGAGAAGAACTTTTGAAAGGATTTTCTGGATCTGAAAGGTATTTTGTTTGTTTATAAAGGTCTGTTTCACTGAAGTAGTCCTGAGCTTTTCTCCATCTTTCCACAGTTAAATCTGAAATAAAAAAAAAATAAATTATGAAAAAAGCAAACTATTAAATCAGTGCCTCATAGATCCCCGTTCATAAGTCTTTTTAGCGTTCGCCATTCAGTCGGTCTTTACTTGAATCTGGCTTTGAGCCGTTCAAAATTTGTGGTCAGTTTAGAATTACACAGTTCATTTTATGTAATTTATATGCAATTATTACGTAAATCTTTACACAACTGCGTGAATTTTGCAAGATTTATACGCAAACTTGTGGCTTTCCATGACTACTCCACGTACGCATACTCATTGTGTAACTTTTATTTTGCATATACAGCACACGTTTCATGTTAAAATACGTAACTGACACACAAATCACTAATGAATTGTGTATTAAAGGGGCTATAATAACAGACGTTTCATGCACAGTTCCCGTATTGTGTGACGGGTATCCCTCCTGCTCTCTTATGGGTCCAGATGACCCCACTTTCTATGTGAAAATACCCAGGGTAACACAAGGGTTACATGGCCAACGTCTCACCCCTCCAGCAGTCTAAACTGGTGCAGACCAGGGGAATCCATTTTTTTTTAATCAAAACAAAGCGTCATGAGGGAGCTGTCCATGGTGCTGACGCGGCGTGATTTCTGCCCAGTGCTCTGAACGTCAAAGTGAAGAAATTCAATGAAGCCGGGTTTACAAGTTCTATCTATTCTTCTTCTGTAACGTGGTTCATTCGTGACACATATGTGAAAATTTCACATGAATCACAACTTTTCTCATTTTTCCACGTATGGGGGGGGGCAGCAGTAAGTAAAGATGTCCAGTTCCTCCAGACCCGCTGAGAGACTCGTCCCTCGAGGTCTTTAGAGACTTCCGACCCCATTGAAGATCATTCACATGAACTGGAGAAGTTTATCAGTGCTCGATAGAGGCACATGTTTCTACAGAAGCGCCTCAGCTGTGGTAATAAAGGATCCAGTTCAGATCAGACGTCGTGATGTTTGGAACGTCTCCTCGTAGCGTCCGTAGATTGATATTTTCAGGTCTGTGAGGGCTTTCTGAACTCCCGGTAGGAGGACAGTCCATCAACAGCTCAGGGAGTCCCAGTGCGGACAGCACACCTGTCAGTCAAGTCTTTTCTTTTTCCCCATGAACGGTCCCAGAGGTGTCTTCTGCATGGAAGCACTCTGAAATGACCTCAGAGGACGGTCAGTTCACGTTTTGGAAGAAAACCTCGTCCGCTCCAGACTGAGAATGACAGCTGGACCGTGACGTTCACCAGTTTCCATACAACCCTCGACGGGCTGCATAAAAAAAGACCTTTTTTACATTTAAATGTTCCTCCTCTTTACAATAGATCCGCTTTAGAGCTTAGAAAAACCTGTAAATGGAAGAAATAACAGAGTAAAAGCTCAACAAAAAGACCGCCACGGGCCTGGTAAAAGGAAAAACAAACTCTGGTTTACATGAGCTCCGTGTGTGGCGGCTCCACTCATCCATGCAGACGCGTCAGCCTCTAAACCGGAGCGCACTACTCCGCACTTCTTTACTGTTCCAGCCTAATTACTGCTGCAAATGGATGCCGTTTTTTTCCCTGGGTCTGTTATTGGTGGGGAGTTGAGGAAATCAAACACCACCTGCATCAGCAGACAGACGCCGTTCCACATGAACACTGTTGATTCATGCTTTGACCTAGAAAGCGGTTAATCGCGAACGCTGCGGCTGCATGACACTTAACTATACGCTCGTGTGAGGGATGAGTGGATGGGACACATTAGCGTTATGGAGCACCTTCGACGGTCTGTGTGCATCCGGAGAGCGTTTACGGCGCCATTAATCAGAAGGACTGTCGCTGCAGAACGTGCCGACTCTGCTTTTCACCGCAGGTAAACAGCGGACTGTCGTTACTGTCTGTATGGACCTAACGAAGATTTTCAGACAGAATTCTAGCAGTTCATTTACTTTGAAAGCTAAATTTACGTCTTTAATAACTCAAGAAAGAAAAAGGTGTTGTTGCTGTTAATCTCATTTTAAGGATCCCTTCAAATTTCATCCCAGATGCTGCTAAGATCAGGGTTTCTGTTCACAGAGACAGCTGGAATCAACATTTTAAAGCAAGGTACAGTAAAATGGATCAATAGTAGGGTTGTTTCTCACGATTATTTTGGTAGTTGACTAGTCAATGACCATTTCCCGATTGGTCAATTAGTCAACAATTATTGTTTACTTAACGTGATGTACAATTATTATTATTAGTATTTTTAATAAAAGGTGATAGTGCTGAAACTTATTGGAGGTTTGTGTGAAACATTCACAGAAATTTTAAATTTACATGTATAGTTCATGAAATTCAATTTCAAAAGATAAAAAGATTAAGATCCAAGGTAAGCTATTTGCTAGAACAAAAAATTAGCAATAATAGGCAATATCTTTTTTACTGGATGTATTAAACTGAAATGTAATAACCTAATTCACCATCATCTACACATTTATTTAGAACAGGACATCAGAATTAACTAAACTGATAAAAACACAAAGATTTAAACAGAAAGAGATGGTGTTTGTCACTTTAAACTTTTTTTTTTTGGTCAACTTTCTGGTTAACTTCTGTTAACAAAAAAACAAAGTGCTGTTTCGTCCTCAAAGTTCTGTATCACTTTACGTTCTAAACCTAGCCAAAACAGCTAGCATGTAGCTGAAATATTAGCTAAATACTAAATTAGTCTAAAAAACGGTCTAAATTAGCCAAAACAGTTTGGGGGCCGGGCCAAATGTAGTGGAGGGCCGGATGTGGCCCGCGGGCCGTAGTTTGCGAAGTTGGTGGGAAAAGCTGCTTTTTTTACCACTGCAGAATCATCTGATTCACAGTGATTACGTAATCTCTTGTGCAGCACTGCACATCAGCGCGAGGCTGCTTCAAAATCTGTCAGAATTACGTTGTTACATAAACTGTTCAAGAGTTTCCAGAATCAAAAGAATATAAACACTTTAACTAAAGCTCCGGATTTGAAAAAAATCTGTTTTCTCATAACTTAAGTCAGTAAACAGAACTTAAGTCTCGTTTTAAAAAAAAAAAAGTGTTTATTCTGGTGACAGCAGCGCTGCGCATTCAGCTTATTTTTATCTTATAAATTTAAAATCCACAATTATTCTGCATTTAAAAAACTACATTGTTCCCAAATTGTATTTTTACTACACTCTACTATATTTATAAAGACGGCGAATCAGTGATGTTGGGAGCTGTCTGATCACGAGTTAATGCCCCGCAGTAAAACAGTCAATAAAATGAAATGAATAGATCTTTATGTCAATAGCACTTAAATGATGTAAAAATACACATATAAAGAGGCAATAGAAAACATGAAAGGCAGATGAAAATAAAATAGGTAAATAATAAATATCACCAACTACAGAGTATTAAAAGCCATATTAAAAAGATAAATCTTTCATTGATATATATAAATAGAGCTCTGGAGGAATATTGTTCCAAACAACCCCCCAGTGCTTCTGTCGTCATCTGTAAACATTGGTCGAGCTTAAAACTATCTACTTGACACCAAAGAACAGTTATGATCCTCTTTCTGAGAGGTAATCAGGGTACAGATTAGAAAAATAATGGTTTAAACAAACTATGAAATAATAATATTTTACATTTGTTGCCATTTTCTTCACAAAAAATAGAGTTGTTGCCATGTCAACGACATACATGTATGGGGCTCTGAATGTAAACATGATTTAGATGGTAAAAAAGTGACGTATGCTGTTTTATAACACGTTAGTTCAGAGGGAAACATGTTGGGCTGTCACCATTAAAAACTCTACTGAGCTCTGGTTGAAGTGATGGAATAAAAGACTGCTCTTCCATTAGCGCTGCCATCACAATATCAGCTAATGGACGGTGAGGCGGTGCTCCGCGATGCATTCAGGTGACATGAGTCACGGTTTCAGACAAAGAGGGGACGTATCTTCATTTGGCATGCGGCCTCTCTGGATCGCCTTCACTGAACAATGAGCTCTCACGGCGTGATTTGAAATAAGTGATATGAGTGCATTTCCAGCACAGTCAGAGGACGACGACACCGTCTCTTTCCATGAAAAAAACCTATTCAGCACATTCAAGCGCAAAAAAACTCATCTTGTGTATTACTCTTAAAGAGAAACCCGGTAATGTTTGGGGCCCTAATGGTGTCAACGGACCCTGAAGGCTTCAAAGGAAAGGGAGAAATTCATGTTACAGAGTTCTGAAGTAACATGATTTGAACAGTTGTTCAAAAAATATGGTAGACATTTAGTAAGAACAGGTAGAATGGTTAGAAAAGAGTCTGTACTAGAATCATGTTCAGAGACGCTGCATTCACACCGGGGTCCAGTTTCAGTGTTAAGTCAATGTACATGTAGCGCGATTACTGAGTAGAGAGACATAGAGTTTAAAATCTGAACTTTGGCAAAGAAATCAACCAATCAGAGACTCAGCTTTTTTATTCTTATTTTTATATTTTCTGCTTTCTAACTAATGCGGTACAGAAAGTAATCAAACTGGGTCACAGAGAGACAGAAGTACCGCTGAAAGCGTCCATCATGGACATGGTTTATGAGATCATTGTAAACGAGAAATGCAGTCAATGCTTCCATGTAGCCACGAGGCTAAACCCTATTCCATCCTATACACATCAGTAGCATCAAGTTTATGAAAATATTTACGGGCAAGCGTTGAGAAATGAATTGGACGAATGTTGAAAAGAAAGGCATCGGATCTTAATTTTACTTTAGAAGAGACTAGAGCGTGGCGTAAAGACACTGAACAACAGCATCGCCTGTTTGCCATAAGTGTGTTAAATGAATACGTTACGATGTACTTAAATGAACAATCAGTTCAATTCAAATAACTATTTATCCACGAGGGGCAAATCTTTTTTACTAGCTTTTGAAAAAATGTACATCACGTATAATTAATATGAAAAAAAAATACTTTAATATTGTATAGTACACTATAATTCCTCAATATGCTGAGAGGTCCAATAATACACAATAAAAAACAAAAATTACACAAAGTGATGTAGTGTGTGCATGTTCAATTGAATGCATTGCTCTGATTAGCTTGATTGTAATTCAGCGTTAATAGTATTAGACTTAGACTGGTCTGGGTAGAGAGTGACAAAACATCGATATTACGATATATATCGTGATATTTATTCCTGGGATTGATTGATGTTCTTTTAGAGGTAGATGGGCGCACAAAATGTCCCTCTCTGTCGTGAAGACCAATGTGTCTGTCTGCCAACTACTTAATTATTTAATTTTGTTCTGTTGTTTCTAACAATTTTGCACTTACTGCTGTTCATGTTTACTGTTAACGCTGAATTTGACAGATAATTCAAATTGAATTGGTGTTTGTCAAAACATAGTATTACTGATTTCCGCAATGTTGTACAAAAGTGTCTATGATTTGTTGCACAAAATGAGACTCAAGTTGTGTGTTATGATTATGTTCAAGCTAAAAATAAATGGGGTTATATTTTCATAAAAAATTTGTGTTGTTCTTTATAATGTGAGATGATTTTTACTAGTTATTGAGTATTGTGATATCATCGATATTGTATCGCATCGTTCCGTGGAGTACCCAGTGATTCCCAGCCCTAGTATAGAGGTCGTCTTCCTCCAGTGGTACATTCCATTTTCACGACTTGAGTTGGTTATAAAAGCTACAGCAGAACACTTGAACTCCCTTTAAGACGATCCTCTCTTTGACTCTCCACGGACCTGGACAACTCAAAACCCCCCGTTCTGGTCAGATCCGGCTGCACGTAACTAAGAATTTAGAGACAGATCCAGTCTGTAGCTGCGTTTCCATTACACTTTTGCGCAAAACTTTATCGAAATTTCTAGAATTTCGATAAAACACTGTTTCGAAAAAACAGCGTTTCCATTAAACCATGATTATGCGAAAAATTCGAAGTAATTCCCGCGATAAGTCATTAAAAAAAACATGGCGACGGATATAAACACTATTTTGATGTGCAGTAGATTCATTCACATTTCTGCCACGGCGCTAGCTCTCATCCTTCCATTCAGAGAAGACGTCTACGTCTGATCCGAGCCTCGGAGCGGCAGGCTCCTTATACGTGGGAGCGACGTAGAGTCAAACATTTTTGGGAAATCGTGGTTGAAGAATTCACCGAAGAGCTGTGGATTCAGCATTTTCGCATGACACGCTCAACTTTTGATGAGCTGTGCGATGCTGTGGGACCTCTCGTGGCGCCCGCTGTGCGGTGCCCAAGGCAGCCAGTTGCTGCTGTGAAAAAGCGCATCGCCATCGCCATCTACATCGTCATATCCGGTTAATGGTCACGTGACTCGTTTGTTTCGAAAAAAGTGTTTCCATTACAGTTTTTCGAAAAACTACTGTTTCGATACGGCCCAAATACCACCTCCTCTAAGCGCAAAAACTTTATTTCGAAAAAGGCGAGTTTTTTCGAAATTGTGGTGTTTCCATTAGGAGAATTTAATATCGAAATTCCGTTTTTCGAAATTTCAGAGTTAATGGAAACGCGACTTGTGAGGCAGTTCATTTGTGAGATGAGATGTTGTAGTTTGTGCTTTTCTAAATCCTAAATTCCGTCCGGTTTTTGCTTTGATCTTCTGTGGCAGAACTTTGTCATTGTAATTCCAGGCAGAGGCTCGACTTTGCACTCGGATGGAAACGAGCTGCTGGGCAGAACTTCATGCAGGGGTCAGCAGCTGTGCACTTGGCAGAACCACAAACTGGCAGGGGCCTTGCTGTCTGAAGTGAGGGCAGAAGGAGTCAGCCGTGCGTCGCGTCCTGCTGAGCCTTTCCGAGGACGAGGATGCTCAGACACGCCACCTGCTATTGTGACATTCCACACGAGGGGGTGTCCAGCCCCCCCCCCCGACCCTCTGGAAGCTCTCTGAAAGCGGCGTTTCCTCTCCGAGGTTCGATCTTGAAGTTTCCGAGCGCACGTCTGAGAAATGAGTCACGTGCAGCCGTGGACGGGGCAGGAGCTCCCGCTGATTAAATAAACACTCCAAAACAAAAAGAAATGAGTTTTGAAGTGCGACATTAAATCCACAGTCAGAGAAGCGCGCGCGCTGCAAACAAACGCTCTGAAACGACTGAACGGTGCGAGCATAAAGATGCAGAGACGAGCGGTAATGCACGCCGCAGATGGGCTGCGTCTCCACCTCTGCAGACGCTGTGATGTGAGGAAATGACTCATCCACTGGCCCCCCAATCTTTGCAACTACATTTTGCACGATCGCTGGGCCGACTTCCACGGCCCATTTGTGAGTGATTTTAGAAACCAAACACTGTTTTGTTCTGTCAGAATGCAGAGATTAAAAACAGAGTTTCTCCACAGCTCTATTCATTCACGTCTTCATTTTCCAGACAGGATTTTTTGAGTTTAAAGGAGCATAAAAAAATAAAGAAGATTCGTTTAGCTTGAAAAAGAGTCTGGATGTGAAGTTGGATGTCACGCAAAGAAAAACAGCTCAATTTGATCCTTTTCTTTATGTTTTTGATGGTAAGAACCATAAATATATGGAAGAATTCCTCAGCAATGCAAATTTTTGTGTCTGTTTTTTTTCTTATAGTTTTGCTTTGAACAGTTTTGGGGTGAAAACTTGTACAGATTTGATAGAAAAAATGAAGGAAAAATATATATTTAGTCTAATAAACAGGAAACAAATGTAAGATTTAACCTTCAAGGCTCCAGAAATACAGACGAATGTTTAGCTTGAAGAGTTTTGATAGAAAGTTTCATGTAAACAACTTGATGTCAGTTTACAAACAGGCAAAGGAAAACAGCCCATATTTGATCCTTTTTCTTTATATTTTTGTTTCTTTTATTGAAAAATATATGGAAAGAACATATAAAATAAATCTATGGAAGAATTACTCAGTAGAGCTATTTTTTTCTGTTATTTCCCTAAAGTTTTAAAGAAAACGTGGATGCAGTGGATTACTGATTTGATAAAAAACATGAAAAAAAAAAAAAATCTAGTTTATTGAACAGGAAACAAATGAAAGAATTCACCGTGAAGGCTCCAGAAGGGTAAAATAAATAACTGTTTGGAGTCTAGTTTGTCACCCGTTAAACTCTTTATTTATTCTGCTAGGTTTTTTTTTTTTTTTTTTTTAAGAAATGTGCACATCAAGATTTTCTCGACCCAATTTATCCCTTTCGGGGTCAGTAACTGATGGACGAAGGCGGGATACACTCAGGACAGACTGTCGGTCTTTCACTGGCCACTAAAAGATATAAACTTTATTAGCTCATTAAAGAGCTTCCCTCTCATATCATGATCCTGCTTCCTAACCACGGTCCTCAGAACATTCTCGTTTCTGCTCATCGTCAACCTTTGCAGAACCCTGTGAATGAGGCCTGGTGTGGTAAATCAGTATAGAAACAGGACACAGCTGCAGAGAATGCAAACATAAACCAGGTGTGACAGGTAACACAAGTTCTGCAGACAACACAACTAAACACAAGAGAAAGTCAAGCAGAAAACAAAACAGAGAAACCTGTCAAACAAAATATGATAAACTTAAAGTCACAGGCAATCACTGTTGGGTGGTGTAGTGGTTTGCACTCTGGTCTTAAAGTAAGTAGGTGATAGTTTGAATCTCTGCTGGGGGTTTTTTGTGTGCAAAATGTTCTCTTGAGCGTGTATTTTCTCCAAAAACATGCTTCAATGGTTCATTACGGAGTTTAAATTGTGACTCAGCAGTCGGTGTGATAGGCTCCAGCAACCCTATGATGCTACAAGGGATTAAGTGCTTTTAAAAAAATGGATACGTACACAAAACAATTGTGGTTGCTTGAGTCGACTCAATGTTCAAACACATCTAATCAGGTGAGTTTAGCTATAAAACATCAATTCCCAGCCAACATCATTATCAGCAGAAAAAAAAGTCAAGTTAATGTAAAAAGTAAAATATATGAAGTTTAAACCATCTATTTCCATCTGAGACCCAAAAGTCACAACTTTTATTTAATTATTGGCCTAAATAACAGGTTAAGTTGTAGCTGCATTCCTGTCCTAAAACAAGCTCATTCAACACTGCGATTCAATGACTGATGAAACACAAACTTGTGTTTTTAAACACAGACTAAATCATATCAATTTTGTTCATTTTGTTATCAGACACACTATTTGTTTTCGTACCTTCTGACATGTTTCGACGGAGACCTTCCGTCTTCATCAGAGTCGTCACCAGGTGGTGGAGTGTGACGTGTATAAAACAGCTGATTGTTTCTGAGGCGGAGTCACCTGTCAAAGTCTGACAGGTGACTCCGCCCCTTGCTGTCCGGCTCGCTGCTGGAGGATGTTGCTCCAAGTATGAGAGAGCAGGCACAGGACACAGCACAGGACATTTCACAACTGCTCAATCTGATCGCCACCTCCACTTACTTTCAATTCCGCAACACAATCTACAGGCAAAAAGAAGGCTTCGCCATGGGGGACCCACTGTCAGCCATCATGTGCAATTTTTTCATGGAAGATCTAGAAAGAAGGGCAATAACATCCGCACCAGAGCATTGCAGACCAACCCTCTGGAAACGCTACGTGGACGACATTTTAGAAATAATAAAAAATGGACAAACACAAGAGATCACAGAATACCTCAATACCATGGACGACACTGGACAAATCAAATTCACACATGAAGAGGAAAAAGACAAGGCCATCAATTTCTTGGATATAAACATTAAGCATACAACAAACAATGAAATAAAGATAAAAATTTACAGGAAACCGACACACACAGATCAATATTTGTTATGGACATCAGAACACCCCACGGCACATAAAATATCAGTAATAAGAACCTTATATGACCGCGCACAACTGGTAACGGATGAGGAGGACAAAACAGAAGAGGAAAAACACATACAAAACAGTTTGATCAGGTGTCATTATCCACACTGGGCAATAAAAAAGGGACAAAGACAGGTGGAACAGAGAAGATGCAAGGAAGAAAAAAAGAAGAAACAGAAAAATAGAACTGAGAACAAAGGAATGGTCATATTACCATACATCAGAGGGGTAACGGAACGCATCCAAGAGCCATGAAAAACACCACATCAGCACACCGGTAAAACCGTATAAAAAACTCAGACAACTCCTAGTACATCCTAAAGATAAGATCGAGCAGGACAACAAATGCAACGTCATCTACGAAATACCATGTCAGTCATGCAATAAAACTTATATTGGAGAAACGGGACGGAAATTCATCACAAGAAAAATGGAACACAGGAAGGAATGCGAAAAGGAAACAGAAAAGAGACTAACAAGAGCGACACGACAACAGGCATCGCAAGAAAACATGAAATCTGCAATAACGGACCACTGCAAACAAGAAAACCACATCATGGACTGGGAAAAGGCCAAAGTCATCCGCACTGAAGACAACAGACATCAAAAATGGATCATGGAGGCAGTGGAGATCAGAAAGCGAGCCCAGACCACCATGAACAGGGATGAGGGGGCCTTCCTGCTCTCTCATACTTGGAGCAACATCCTCCAGCAGCGAGCCGGACAGCAAGGGGCGGAGTCACCTGTCAGACTTTGACAGGTGACTCCGCCTCAGAAACAATCAGCTGTTTTATACACGTCACACTCCACCACCTGGTGACGACTCTGATGAAGACGGAAGGTCTCCGTCGAAACATGTCAGAAGGTACGAAAACAAATAGTGTGTCTGATAACAAAATGAACAAAATTGATATGAATAATACAGACACTATGAACTTTATCGCATTAACAGACTAAATCAGATTCGATCATTCGTTCCTTCAGTCCTGAACGTGTAACGGGCGTGGACAGCAGCCGCATTTACACACCGAGTTATGAAGTGCAGGTGTAATGTTGCTTCTGATTATGTAAAGGAATCTCAGTCTCCTAAAAATACTCCCGGTGACGTCGTCTTCTCTTAGATAAGCGCTCTCTCTTGGCTCTCTGCGGGCGCCACGCTGCGCCGCACGATGTAGATCTCTGGCGACGGCGAAAAGCAACAGCTGACCTTCACTGCTCTCTGTTTTGAAGAGCATCCAAGATGGCCGCTCTCGTCAATATGTTAAGTTGGCAAAACATAACAGCGTTTTCCTGGCTTTAGCTTCGCTTTCATGGAGAAAAAAAAAAAAAAAAAAACACTTGTAGGATTGAAAGCCGTGTAGTGAAGCCGTCAGTGTGCAGCAGAAACAGGTTAAACCAACAATCTGCATGGATATCTTCACCAAACACTCGGGGGTTTGTCCGGGACTGTTGTACCTTACAGAACAAAGTTAAGCTGAAAGCCTGGAGATGAAAGAGGTGCGGGCCACACCCACTGAGCTTGCATTAAGGCCGCTGCTTTCATCCTGTGTCACTAAAAGAAGAGATGTACCCAGACTGCTCATCCTCCTGGTGGAGCAAATCATTAACGTCAAGTGAAATCTAGTCAGAAGCAGCTTCATACTGAAGGCAGAACACAACATTTGTGTTTTAAAGTCCCACTCAGATCATCCTTTGATCTATTGTAGTCTGGTAATACGATACGCATCCCGATACTTGTCTTACGATGCGATACATATCGCAATATATTTCCCAAAACTGTACCAGAATAATTTTTCATTTTTATTTTTTTAAGACTATGACTTAGAAAAAAATCTACCTGAATATTAATATGTAATTCATGCTAATAAAATGGTTAAATTAATTGTATTTAATGGTCACAACATTAAGCACTGCAACTGAATACTGATACTGGCAGCAATGTAGCACAGAGTTTAGGTTCAGTACCTATGCCAAGTATTGTGTTTACTGTTAAAGAGGCTCTGTATGCTGCTAACTAGCGGTCGGGGTTCAGGTGGGAAAACAAACGTATCGGCAAACGAATTATCGCGATATATCGCCAAATAAATTTTTCTCTACATCCCTAATTTATTGTAAAAGTTTTCTTAATGGTCTGCTAATTTAAAAAAAATCTTGTGTCATTTTCTAGGTCATAGTTTCTGCAGAGCAGCAGGAGTTCATTAGAAATGGAGCTGTCTTTGCAAACCGTTGCCCTCCTTATTGCTGACAGCTGTTTACACTGACAGCCCCTCACAACCACAATTTAACATCTTGTGGCCCCGCCCAGCGTAATTTTGACGTCACAAAGATTTTGATGATTTGAATAAAGAAATACTCAGAAATGCTGTGTTAATTCTAATTTTCTTAATATATTTGTTCTCCATTATCATAAAAACAATGAGTGTCTGGAGAGAAAAAAATGCAGTTTAAATCCACGTTTTGATTGATAGTTGTGTTTTTTAAAGGTACACAAACTTCTTGAAAACCCCACTCTGATCTCCACCTCTACTTGATTTAATTTGACTAAATAGACACTTTTATACCTCACTTTCAATCCAGATTGAAGCTAGGATTCTACATCTGTGCAGACGATTTTCTCATACACATCTTTACACTTTCTATACAATAATAACCTTTAAAAATGTGTCCAGATGAACATGAACTCAAAAACCAACAGTTTGAAACATAAAAACCTAAAACAGCCAAGAAATCATCCAGCCATAAATCTATGAAAATGTTTAGACTCCGCCCCCACAGCGTTACAGAGTAAAAAAAGCAGCGCGTCAATAAAAGTGAACAGGAATTAGTCAGATTTCTACTTTTTGTTGTTAACGTTTAGCTAAAATCAGACAGACAGAAACAAACTAAACTTTTTGAATATTAATAAAGTGAACTTTAAATTTAAATTGGTTCTAAAACAAAAATCTGTACTTGTCATAGAAGACGCTGCAGATGAAGAAGCTGCCATAAGCAGCAGACGTAATGAACAAGTGCCATTGACACGGTTCACTGCAGTAATCTCTTCTCCACAGGTTGTAGATCCCGCTGATCACCATCCGCCCCGTGTCCACAAAAACCAAATACTGCCAAGCATTTGGTGGTTTGATTCCTGATGGGACAAGCCACGCGGAAAATGTTTGCACTCACGATATTTCCTGGTTTTGGTGGATTAATAGCTTGGGGTTCTTGGCACGACGCGTGGAGGAAATCTGGGATGATGGTGGGAAAATGACACGGATAAAGTCAGGAGCGTGTTCTGGAAGCTTCTCCCTTCAATGTTAATAAATTCAGGAAAATGTTTCGTTCAAACTGAGCTGACAACAACTTTCCACTTTTTGTTTTTAGATTGGCTCCAATGGAATTGAATCTTCTTTGTCTTTTGGTTTCTCCCTTTATCATTTAACTATCTTCTCTAAACCTCCTCACACCATCCATGAACCTCCTCTCAGGTCTTCTTCTAGACCTCTTTCCTGGTACCTCCAACCTTCAGCATCCTCCTCTCCTCAACATGTCCAAACCATCTCCATCTGGTTCTCTGGGTTTATCTCCAGAACATCTACTATGATGGATTCAATAGTGATTCTGGTCACTGCATCTCTCCACTGTCCTCCAGCTCCAACGATCTTCTCTAAATCTCCAGACTTCCTCATAGACCACAGCTCCTCTCTGTTTCCTGTCATAGTTCTATAGATCTTCAAAGACAACAAGCAGCTTCTTCTGACCTTCGCTGTTCTTCTCATGAAGCTTCTTCAAAGTAAATATGGCTTACATGGTTCTCCGACTTGACATAGAACAAAACTGTTTCTCACAAATGTTAATTTCTGACCTCACTTGTTTACTATCATTTGACTTTGATTTTTGTTGGAATTCCTTCCTGACTCAACCTTCTGCATTTCCTGTCACACAAAAACACGGATTGTGCATCTTGTGGTTGCATGAATTACGAGCAGAAACCACTTCATTAAAATAAATAAAATGTTGGTAAATAAAGAAAATTGGGATGGAACATAAAAAAATCAATTATTAAAATAATGTAACCAAAAACATGTCAAATCTAAACTTATATAATTGATTATTTGTCTTTAGTATCTGATTATCACCTAAAATTCATATTTATTTTGTATATTAATTATTTATTTAAATTTTAAAGTCCCAATTCGATCATAATTGATCTATTTTCAAAGCCTTTCCAGTGTTTTTTTTTATTATTATAATTATTAATATTTTAGCCAAAATTCAAAAAAGCTATTGTTTTCTAGGACATAGTTTCTGCAGAGGGGTAGTAGTTTAATAGAAATTTACCCTTGAGTTGTGGGTGGGAGTGTTAACACGGAGCATCCCCGCCCCCCTTTTCCTCCCCGTCTATGAGAGCTTGTGGCACGTCTGGCACATTTCACAAAAAGTATCTTTTTCAAACTTTATCGTCTCCTCCAGATTCACAACAATTTGAATAAAGAAATACTCAGAAAAGCCATTTTAAGCTGAATTTTCTCTATCATGAGAAAAATTACACAAGAACATGTTAAAAGAAACAACTTTATCTTTTAAAATTTATCTTAAATCTGTAACTTTTTTTTTACCATTTATTTTATTAACCAGTCTTTTATTATATTTTATTTTTTACCAATTTGTTTGCAGAATTGTGATTATTTAAACTTAAAAAGATTATATAAAATTATTTTTTTTTCTTTTTATTTATCTTTTTGCATATTTGTTATGATCTTTCCTCAGAAAGTCGCATTAGTTTTTTGTTTAGATATATTATGAAGTCATCACTTCCTTCTCTTCATAGTTTTTATATCTTTGTTTTGTTTGGACCAAATCTTTACGTCCCCCTCCAGCTCTGAGTCACAGGCGGGTTAATGGCGTCCCCGGTGCAGACCTGAGCTCAGGAGGCGCCGCCGTCTCCAGGCTGGAGCTGGGCGCTCTGCTCGGATGGGGCGGTCCACGGCGGCGTGAGCTCTGCTGCGATGCGTGGGCAAACACAGCGCTGTCTTTGTGGACGCCCACACAAACACCTAAAGTTTGCTTCTGGCCTTTACTTTCATCAAAGGTGAACATGTTTTCAAAGAGAAGGTGTTATATAATGTTTACATTTGTACGTTAAAGCTTCTTCTTTTCTATTATCGGTTAAGGAAATGAAACATATGAAATGAAAACTTTTTTTTTCATTAAAGAATCTCTTGCACAAATAAGACTAAAAATATTTACTGCAGAGAGAAAAACAAAAACGTGGTGTAGGAGCAGCATGAAAGCATGTTAATGCAGATCAGGACGTTAAAGCTTCTGAGTCAGCTCAAAAAGGAAAAAGCGTAAAAGCTTTCTGCCGTTTCTCTGCAGGCCTTTGAGTTTTTGGACTGTTGTTCAGAGGAGCACCGAGGCTGCAGGTCTCCACGCTGCCACGGCGACTCTGCGCCCCGTGAACCTTTCAAAAGGTGCAGGAGGTGTGGGGGTTGAGGAAAGGCTGCCGTGAGTGGGAGTGCGAAAAAGTTTCCTCAGAGCTCCACCTGGAGAGCCGCTTTCATAACGGCAGATCAGAGCTTTTCTGATGGTGCTGGAGGTTCAGCGAATGTCTTATCTGCATTCAGCAGATGAAGCACAGAGGCGTAAAAACTAGGCCTGAGTATCACTTAGAATTTCCAGAAACTATTTGAGCCTGAATCGATTTGATTCAGATTTTTTTATTCTTCAATTCAATTCCATTTCAAGTTTACATATTTATACACATTTGTTTAGAAATACATTAAAAATCTACTGTGTAATTTAAATATATTTAAATTAATCTGATACAGTTTAAATATTATAAAATTTGTTAATATGGTACATGGTTTCTCAAAAGGAAAAGCTCTAAATGTTCAGATCATTAACATTGTAAACATTGTTCTGCTTCTCCTGGAGCGGGTTTCAGTTTGGCCACTAGGTGGCGATCGCACTATAAAAGTGAAATTAATTCAAGAAGAAGACAGCAGCATGAGGAACAAATTATTTTTTTTTAGGCCACAAATAGTTACTTGAACAAATATTTACCTGAAAGACTTTGGGAAAAATATTTCCTGCGAGTAAATAAAGATTTTTATGGGTTTTTTTTTTGGTCGCCCAAATGTTAGCATTAGCCGTCCTATGGGAAATTCTATTGAACGTTAGCATCAAGCTAGTGGACTTTAGCTTTCTGTGCTTAATTGATTTTTGTGAATCGATTATTGATCTATTAAATCGATTTTTTTCAACGGATCCAGAACCACTGAGATTACAAACATTCTCTGAACGAACATAATTTTAAAAAATCTGGCAATATAACTCTACTAAGCAAAATGCAAATACAACTTTTCTATTTGCAAAGAGACCATGACTAACAGAATCTGGATTAATTAAAGGGACGATAATCTGAGATCAGATAGAGATCCACCAAACACAGAGACCGCAGAGGCTGAGAGGGGGAATCTAAAGGTCAGTCCTCCTTCACCGACTCTATGCAGCCACCCAACAGTAACAGACTGTTAGCTCGGCGCCGCTCAAACCCCCTTACCTTGCTGTGTCCCTGGGGGAGGAAAAAATGACAGGATCAATAGAAACCCGAGTCATGCTGTTAGAGGAGAAATACTCCTTCAATTGCCACAGTGATTATTACAGGGAATTGGCAGCTTTGTTATCAGTGCTTCACAGTCCAGACATCGATGGCCGTTTTTCCTCCTCCAAGACAATGAAGAAGAAGTCTGCTGGATCCGTGTCTGCGGTGACTGCTGGTCGGAAAGGAACCGGAGCTGATCTTTGGGAAATACATTGTTCTGTGGAGGTCAAAGGTTTCCAGTCGGACCGCAGAGGAGACGCCTTCCTTTGGTCTTTTCCATTGACTGTATATGTGAACTAGACTGAATGACGTTCCAAACAGGAAGTGCATAAACCCATAGACTTTTAGAGAAATAAACAGTCTCTCTATTTGTCAGAATCGTCAGAGTCAGATTATTAGTCAGGATAATCCTCCTCTTTTATTTTTTTCTGCAGTTCAAGTTATTGAAATTATAAACTGACCAATCAGGTGGCTTAATAAAAGTAGGTGGAGCTTGCTGGGCCCCACATCAACATTTGATTGACAGATTTTTAAGTGGTAGGGGTGTGGCCTTCTAATAAGCTCACTCCTGATTGGTGAGAGTGGTTGAATTCAGACTGGATAAATGATTTGTTCTGGACTGAGTTTGCTTAATTTGCATTTGGTCTGTATTCAGACTGCAGACTATTGTTTTCTAGACCAAAGTTTGTAAACAAAACCATGTGACTAAAGAGCTCTTCAGTCATTGGCCAGCAGTTACGGGGGCCGGTCAAAACAAAAAGAGAAACATGAAGGTGCTGAACTCTGCAAATCCTTTTTAAGATAGTTTACTTATTCAAAGGTTCAACACTTTTTACTGCTGCTTTGGTGAAGGCATTCTGCAAGACGTTTACTGAAGACGTGACGGCTACAAGGTAGACTGATCGTGTTTATGACATATAGATCGTCAGGAAAACGACGTTTGAATCAATAAGAATGACGTTAAAAGTTGTTTTAATGAGCCTAAATTCATCCGACCACACTTTAACGAGTTGCTGTTGCATCACTGCTCCATGTTGTCTGATAATAACCAGTTACGGTGGCCATTTTGGTTCAGTTTTTCCACTCCTGGACTGCTTTGTATTCAGACTGAGGAATCTCAGAGCCAACCGATTGGAAATGGCAAACAAACTCTGGGTCACTTTAAGCGGAACAAATGTGACCAGTTTGAATCCAGTCGATGTTTGCCTTGAAAATGTCGAGACCAATTTGCACCAATCACAGCTTTCTGAGGATGTCTGCACCCAACATAGCAACAACTGTATTGGGAAAAAATGGCGACTGAATTTACTTCATTTGGTTGGAGCCAGAAGACTATGGATTACTTCACACTCACTCAATCCACCTCTCAGATTCAGGGCTCGTTTACACTGGAATGGGAACGCGTTTTGCTCTCTGACCCGGTAAGCAAGATATCGGGTACACACCAGGACGTTCCAGAATGATATTGCGTTCACGGTTAAAACGAAACAACGATGTATTCACACGCCACGCCGCTATGCGCGCTGTGAGCCACTCCGGAGAAGTACTGCGCATGCGCGAACTTCCCTATTTCTACCGGTGCAAGGACATAATACTCCGATAATTTCTTGTCTGCTGCTCGTGTCTATACACTACCGCTGCCAGCATTTTCTTCCAAAACTCCAAAGTAGTCACGAGTGAATTCAGCATCGCAGCTACCACCATTGCTATCTCTTGGAAGTTTGCCATGTTGTTGCAGTTGCTGTTGTGACGAGCAATTGCTGCGCGCAAGGCTTATATGCGTCCTGGTCATGTGGTCATGACGTAGGGTATGAGCACATCCGCTTTACACCCTGACACCGTTCCTGACCGTACACACTAGAATGGGAGGGCGGTGGGAATGGGAACGTTTCGCAACGCTCCACTCTGGAAGGCGTTCTCCAAAGTTGTCGTTCTGGGGGCCCTAAAACGCCGTTCAGGTCTAAACGAGAGGCCCAAACGATAACCAAGTTGTCGGAACGCACGCGAAAACGTAATGTAAACGAGCCCTCAGTCAATGGTCTTTCCTGGCTGATGCTATGACTCCATTGTGCTTAGACAATCAGAACTCATTTGGGTGATCTTGCAGGAAAACATTTTCAATCAAACTGATTTACTTTCAAGTTTTGCTAAATTAATTTTAACCCTTTGACATCTAAATAACACTCTTTGACATACTCTTGAAGAGTTACAGTAGTCAAAAAATGTGAACACTGGAGCTAAAACTCTGATGATAACGGGTTTACAGCAAAGCTGCTCACTTTTAACACTACAAATTATCTTTAACAACCAGACCAGGTGACATGTCCACCAAAATCCCCACAAAAAAACCAACCATTTCAACATCCCTCCATGCTGCACCGAAGCGCCTGTGGTTTCACGCGTTTGGTTTGCAGCTGGTTCGTCCTCTCGTTCCGTCACACAAAAGAGCTAATGAGAATGCAAAGACGTGATGAAGAGCATGCAAATGAGAAGGATTTTACAATGCAGCTCTGATGGTATGCAAGGGGTAAAGCGTCTCATTAGCCGAGCTCCTGGTTGAAGGGAAAATGGAGATGACATCAAGTCTTCTTGCATAAGAAAGTCCTGGATCCTTTCCTTTCTCCACTCGTGAGCAAAAGCTGCAGAGAGAAGAGCGCCGATGTGGCAGCTGATCAAAAGGACTTCAGTCTGAGAGCGCTCAGATTATTTTAGCTTCATAAAGTCAAGCAGCTCACATCTGTGGGAAACTCATTACTTTTTTCCTGTAAAACATTCGTGTCACATGATCAAACAGCTTTGTTTTCTCTGCTGTGTTCGAGTCCCTCATTTGCATTTCAGCTCATTCTTTAGAGTTTCTTCATCTTGTTTTATCCAGACGTTCAAAATAGAGACGACTAAAGATAATGTCACACTAAAACTAATATAAGGCTGCGAGTGGAGTTGTATTTTGGCTGACATCGGCTATATGCCCCTCACTCGCCCCCAGCCCCTCTGATCGGAGCTCCATGTGACAAACAACAAACACTTTTTTCCCAAATGGCAAATTTTTTTGTTGGTTTTATCTCCATAGCAAGCATTTTATTTTTTGGTCGCCTGGTGGTGGCGAACAGGTTTTTGCCATTTTTAGAAGAATCGGCAAAAGTACTTTTTTGAGTTTCCTTAGCAACAGAGGTTTTTTTGACCTTTCGTGTGTTATATCTTCTGCTCAGCTTGAGCCATGGATTTATGCATTAAAATTTCACAATAATCCAGTAGAAAAATTTGCAAGTAACACAGGAACACCTCCTTTTGCGAGCTCGCCATGCTGACGACTCTCCAGAAACTTCTAATTCCAACATTTTTTTTCCAAGTAGATTTCAAATGATGATCGAGGAGTTCAATTAAAAAGGAGGAGTATAAATTTGTAGAAGGGACTAAAGATTTTTTTTTTAATTCAAGATGGCTGCCTCTTCCTGAGGTCAAAGGTCAACAGAGGATAACTGATACAGTTCTCAGTTTTAACAATTAATGGCATAGAAGTAAAAATATTATAAAATCAGAAGAATCAACAGTAGAAAGAAAAAACAAAGGTGTTTAAAATATTAAATTACTTTAAGGAGTTAAAGTAATTTAGAATTTGATGGCGCTTTCTTGGCATCAGACTGAAATTATTCAAAAATTCACACAAGGAACTTAAAATGTGAATTACATCAAATACATGAAAGACTTAATTTAAAAAAACATTTTTTGTTTCTTTTAAGATTTGGCTGCATCAATAACATTTTTTCTGTTTCATTAAAATCCCACATAGGAAGTTTACTTAGAAAAATTAGAGACTTTTTCTGCGTTTGGGGAGCTGAAATAGGGAGATGCTCTTATTGTGACAGAATAAGCTCGGATGCCAAACTTCATTTGAGCCACAGACACAACTTAAGCCGTTCTGACATCAGCTTCCTCCCCATCCTGCACCTTCCAGGTCCACTTAGCCTCCTGAACTCTCTACTCCTCCCGGGTTCAACAGATTCTGCCACAGACCAGCTCGCCGCTCAGCCTCCGGAGTAAAGGTTCATTTTCCAAGTGAGCTGCTCCTGTCGCATGCATAAATGTACTGATTCATAAACAGCGAAGCGGCCACGTGTTGTCGAGCCGAGCTCTCGGGGCGGCGGACGCGTGTGGAGTCCTGCGTGACTCAAGCCGGCTCTCGCACATTGAGCCTGTCAGAAGGTTTCAGCGAGCCGCTGCTGCAGACCGGCTCAGAAAACACCCACAGGACAACCACTACTGATGCAACTCTGGACGTTTCCCAGCACTTCACAGACTTCCTGCTGCATTATTGCATCAATCTGCATACATTTACAAGGACCAGTTTATAACAGAGGAATAAAAGTCAATCCTGGATTAAAAAGTTTGTTTAAAATTCCTGCAGAGCTGAGAAGAAAAGCATCTGCTTCCCACAGCAGGGTTAAAACTAAACACTCCAGTCCAGCCGTCCCAAAATAAAAGTATAGATTAGTATTGTAGAATAATAAAGAAAATGTACTGCAAACGGTGATGATTTTATTGTTAAATCAAATAAATCTTAAAGAGGATAATTAAGTCAAAGCCTTCATCCCAGCTGACCTTACAGGTGGATACGGGATGTCCCAAGGTAAAAAATTATCAAACTGTTGGGGGCATGGAGAGAATACATTTTTTCTACGGGTATGCTGCGGCTGACGGGTTGTATCGAACACTTATACAACACGTAAGTGTGAAGTAGGTGAGATGTAGGCGTATCGTACGTTTCTTTTTTAAACCCTCCAAATCCTCCAGACTGTACAATTAGCCGGTTAGCTGTGTTCACGTGATACGTGCACGCTCCTGACTGTTAGAAATGAGGAAATGAGATAATCAGATTGAGTTTGTGTGGACGTCCTACGGGCACTTACATCATCAGTAAGGAGCCAATACTCTCACCTTACTAATGACTAGAAGCCACAGAAGAAATGAAAGCAGTTGTCTACCAGACGGTAGGGCTGGGCGATAAAACGATAATTACTGATATCGCCATAGGACATTTTTTCGATAGAAGAAAGAGTCTATCGCGATAGACTTTTATTTTGAAGGGTCCGCAAATAACACTTGCTAGCGAACATTTTCTCCTATTTGACGAGTAAAAGTTAGAGAGTTAGTCACCACATAGCGAGTAAGTGTTTGTATCTGATTATTGTGTTTATTAGCTCTCATTTCGATCATTTTTTGGACTCCACTCCGCGTCCTTCGTCTGCATGAAAGGTAAACAAACGCGCACGAGCCGCAACCCCCGCTGCCGCTGCGTACTTCGCGCCCCGCGCGCTTAATTACAATCATTGTTTGTCCACGCCGAATGCATTTGGGGTCCAGTTAATTTACTGTCTCTGTATTAGTTTTAACAAGCGTCACATTTGATGCTTGTTGGTCATCAGAAAGTCTGTTGCTGAGTGTGGGAGAAACTTCCATCAAAACTTTTCTGGAACTCTTCGTGAAGAACGCGGATACCGAGAGATTGATTTATTTTGAAGAGCTGAATAAAAACATCGGTACACATCTCCTTGTCTGACTTCAGGAGACCTTCCAGTGAGGAGCGGCCGCTGTTGCACATGCATCGCGCTCCTGCACGCAGCTAGCAAGAGCCGACAGGGGAAAGTAAAGCTACTATGGCAAGCCGTTATGGTCAAAATTCACCAGAAAAACGCGGGTATGGCAGTGCGTCACCTGGACATGTACTATGGTTAATAATACTTATTTGACATATTTAAATGTTGCCACGGTTAGTTTCAATACAACAATTAATACCAAACATAATAAAAGTTTAATTTCAAAATTGCAGTTTAATTTGGTGGGATAGCATATTAAGCATTCCTTTCTCTCAGTTTTTGCAGACTTGTCTCCAGACAATACATTTTTGTTATGTGAACCCTGAAAACATTAGAATTTATTTGTAGACTTAATGCTTTGTTTTTTAATGGAACTGAAGAAACAGTTTAGTATCTATTTCATAAACTTTTGAAACTTGAAAGCTTTTGCTTTAATTTTCGGTTTAGTTCATTTATATCTATATAGTCTTGGTTATTAAAAAACTAGTTGCATAATTTCCATTGGATCTGTTAAGCTTAGTGTGATAGGAAATAAATATTTAAATTTAAACAACCTGCTGATGAGTTTACATTTCATTTTTGAGCCACAAAGTGTTCAAATATAGTTATTTGGTTTATATCGTGATCAATATCGTTATCGCGCAATATGTAAAAAGCTATATCGTGATATAAAAAATCCCATATCGCCCAGCCCTACCAGACGTCCTACTTAAAATATGGATTTATTGCTACAGGTGACAGAACTTTCTTTGCCTGCGGTTAGGAAACAACCCCCAAGTGTGTTAGCTCTGGGATTCTTTTGTGTTAGAGATTCCCGAGAGCCTTCACGACCACTTCTGATGCTTTTAGTGGACAAAATGGATAAAGTCAAAAGACCAGCTCCACGTCTCTCGTTAGGATCCCAGTTTAGTGTTTTCATTGGAGGAAAGTTTGTTTGAGCTTATTTTTCTATTAAAAATGGTCAGTGAGGCTTTGCTGTTAACGGGTTTCAAAGACAAATGTTATTTACCTTCTTTTCTTTATGTTATCTTAATGAATACAGAATCAAAAGAAGTAAGTTAAATCATATTCTTATTTTTTTTCTCCTTTTATTTCATGATACGCAAAAAAATGTTGCATTTGGCCCGCGGGCCGGGACCTTCCACAGACCCGGACAATCCACTGTGCGGGTCAATCCCCTTGAGATTAAGGCCTAAAATGAGTCCAATCTAAATGTTCCTCGTCATTTCTGTATCAGAGGTCAACATGTAAACTCTGATTTAACAGCAGATTTTTCCTTCATTCCTTTGATAGAATTGTTTGTCCTTGAGTTCATCTTTAGTATGAATCTTTTTCTTTTGGGTTTCTTGTGCTGAAAGTCTGTTTCTGCTTTGTATCTTAAATGTTTGAATTTGTCCTTCAAAGGAATCCGTAATGAGATTGAAAATATACAAATTCCTGATAGACAGATAAAGGACTTTGAGACTACTGGAGAAATTCCACCACCAGATTCTATAACATACTAGTAACATACTATTACTGTTCTACAGCATTTGAGGTACACTGTTTTCTCCAATTCCTGATGGACCACATGTGGATGAACACAGAAAACCCTGTTTCATGTTGACGGATTACAATTATCTCCCGTCACTGATTAATCGACCATATTAGCTCTTAATTAGAATTGTGTGCGTGTGGCGTTCGTGCCCATGTCTGACTTGTTATAGGCTACCACTAATTGGCGTTTTCAGGCAAATTCATTAAGGGGCTTTGAGCTGGAGCCAGTTTGTCAAACATTGTTAAGAACATGTAGTCTGTGGCCCAGATCTCCCCCCCCGGTCCACGCCAGCAGAGGAAACATTGATATTCGTTACTGTTCTCCTTCCACCGCCAGACAAGGTCAGCGACATGGATGAGTCAGCATCGGAAAGCTCGCCGTCACACTCCACTTCCTCCACAATCAGCTCTCTGCAGTTTCCTTCTTCCCCGCTCCGCCTGCCCCCCCCCAGCTTTGATATTCGTCTTTCTTTTCACACTAAATGGGCATTAAAATTCCTGAAATCGTGGAAAGCCTCACCACAAGCAGAGGGTTCCTGAGAATCTAACGATGACCTAATTCCTACTTTGCTTCCTCGGGAGAGGAAAAGCCTCAGAGAGCTGCAGGACAGTCAGACCGGACTGCTGGTGAGAGACAGAAGACGAGCAGGAAGACAGAAAACAAGCCCGAGCATGTCGTGTGGTGGGAATCCTTCAAGGGCAAGGCATGATGGGATTTTTCTTTTCACGCATAACTGGATTGGCTGTGCAGAGCAGAGTGAAAGCTAGAGGTCAAGAGAGATTTATGTCGAATAGGTTGGAGGTTTTCTGTTTTTTTTTTTTTTTAGATGAATTCTCCTATAAAGATCTAGTGCACCGTCCGTTAAAGGAAATGTCTCAGACCAGGAACTAGTAGCTTAAGGTTGTGTAAAGTAAGGTTGTGTTTTACACTTATATCTATGCTCAGGAGCCTCCAGTTTTAAGTCCTGCTGCCTGACAGTTCAGCAGCGGTCTGCTTCAGGCTTTGCAATGTTTCCAGAGTTCAAATATCTGAACTTTGGCAAAGAATTTGTGTCACGTCAACCAATCAAAGACTCTGTTTTAGCCTGTGACGTTTTGATGATGTGATTAGAGGGTAGAGTTCAACATGAAAAGGAATCTAATCGTCTAATTGTATTTTCTCTATATTCTTCTGTACTTATGTGCTTCATTGATGCATCTAAAGCCTTTGACAGAGTTAATCACACCAAACTTTTTACAAAAATGAAAAACAGGGGCATACCATGGTATATTATAAGACTACTAGCCTTCTGGTATGCCCATCAGAAAATGATGGTTAGGTGGGGATCAAGTGTCTCTTCTCCATTTGGTGTGACCAGTCTGTTTGTTGGTGCAAGAGTTAATACTCTTAAAGCCTTGTTGAGAGGTTTTATCTATGGTTTTATTTCTCGTCTCAACATGTCAAATAACCAGATCATCTTAACCCTCACCAATGTGAAATACAGCACTTTTAAATACCGGTCCCCAATCTGGAGGTTTTGGTATGGCTCTTTTAACATTTGGAAATTTTTTAGGTTTTTGATTTTTATGTCTGTAATTGTTTTTTGAGCTTTTTAGTCTGCAATACTGATAATTTTAATTGTTTTTATTGGCTCTCATGCTTGATTATCATGAGTGTCTCTTTTTATGTTTTTATGTACTTTTTTACATTTTTATTATATATACATATGTACATTTATTTTATTCTTTTATCTGTTGTGTCTTTGCGGTAAATGGACCTTGAGTCTGTAATAAAGTATCTATCATATTTTTACCCACCTCGGACTAATGTGGAAAAGCATGTCTTCAAACTGGGTCACAGAGACGGAAGTACCCCCGAAAGCGCCAACATTCAGTAGATGGTGAACATCACCGTACCAGGAGAGTCTCTGAATGATCTCATGAAGCCAGAAATGGAAACGTGATTACAGACACTTTTGCAGAGCTCTTCAGGATACATAAACCTGATCTCTCAATGTTATTGCGATAAACTGGCTAGCAGGAGGCTGGATCCAAGAGCTGCAGGTTTATTGGACAGACGGTTGACAGAACAGGAGTCAGACACAACTATAAGTCTTTAAAGCTAAGGCAGGGTCAGGCAGGCACAGGTCAGTCTCGAGTAGGGCTGGGAATCAATGCGTACCTGACAATACGATATCGATGCTATCACGATATTGCGATAATTGGTAAAAATCATAATATTGAAGAACACATTTTTAGGAAAATTGTGTCTCTTAGCTGAAATTAGTATATTTGAGGAGCACTCACATCCAGCCAAGACAGCCAGTCTTGCAGTCAGAGTCTTGCCCAAGAACACCTCGACACATGGGCGGGCAAGCCGGGAATCCAACCCACAATCTTCCGATCAGGAGTCGACCGCCGTGCCGCTGCAGCACAGCCGCCTGTATGTTGGAAAACATGCAGGAACGCGTCCCTCGGGGCCTGGAGTTGCTAGTAAATGAACACATTTTTTTGTGTCAAAAGAGAGGTGGCGATGTGAATTTGACGCGTTTGGTGTCAACGCAGCTTTTGAAGTTAGTGTGAAACCTAAGTTTTCTCAAACAATAAAAGACTCCAGGTTTGACGCCAGTAACCAAAGTTAAATTTGGATGTTGCCAATTGTTTTCATTTTTTTTTGACATCTTTTTCTTTCTTGTATCATTAAAGGTTAACCAAAAGATGCCTTAAACACTCAGGATATTAAACAAATATTTACTATTTTTTTAACTGGAGAAAGAGGAAAATCCAAACACGTTTCTTTCACTTACTAGAAGAGAAAAAACAAAAAGATTATTTTATTTTTTTTACAAATCAGCAGTCAAAGCATCATCTGTTCCTGAGAGGAAATCTTTTTTTATTGCAATCCTCACACACCTTTAATGTTTCATGAAGCAGCAGAGAGAGCAGGGCCGTTTTATCAGCCATAATTCTCTTATTTCCAGACAGGATGATGGTGAATAAGTCAAGAGGAAAATGTCAGATGATGGTTTTCAGCGCGCTCTGCAACAAAACCCCTAATCATGCCAGCGTTTCCGTCTTCCTGCAGCTGCTTTTACCGTTTGAATTTTCAGATTTGATGAATATGTGCGGATTCAGAAACTGTCGGAGTCGAGCAGAACCGGTCTGAGTTCACACTGCATGACCACTCATGCTGGGGAGGGGGGGGCTGAATCTTATTTCAATTTTTAACAGCCTCAAAAGGCTCCAAAGCAAGCCCCCCTCCCAGTGCTCTCATGCATAAATAACAGCATTTTTCATCCCTGATATCAGATTCCCTCCAACGCGATCAATGAAAACAATCAGAGATTCCAGGGAGGATAAAGCCAATGTGGTTTTGGGAAGACAGGAATCTGTCAGGAGGCGTCCAACCCTCGGTATTAGCATGGAAGCAGGAGGGCAGATCGAAGTGAGCAATGTAACTTGGGGGATGAGAAAAAGAACAAAGATTTGGGAGGATCGTCGAGCTGCCAATTCATCCCTGAGGTTTTCAGATTTGAGTCTAATTCAGGGGGCGATGGAGACGCTAATCTTGAAGGTCACTAGGGCTGCCACAAACGATTATTTTAATAGTCAACTAATCACCGATTATTTTTTCCGATTAGTCGACTAATCGGGTCATGCAGAAACTGGATGTAAAACACACATCTTAACCATTATTAGCTTTAAACAAACTAAAAACTAAATATATCCACACAAGCATTATCTGCGAAAATGCTTGTGTGAATGCTGTAAGCTGAATTTTGAAGCTGAAGCGAGTGACGATAGCGAAGATGCTGAAATTGATAGCTAAAAACACTAAAGCTGATAGCCACTAAAATATTAGCTAAATGCTAAATTAGCCTAAAAAATAATTAAAAGCCTCAGCTGGCCAAACCTGCTAGCATGTAGCTGACATGTTAACTTAACTCCAAAATAGCCTTAAAAAACTGAAAGAAATCCTAAATTTTTCCAAAATAGCTAGCATGTAGCTTAAATATTAGCTAAATTCCAAAACACCCTAAAAAACTTTTTTTTTTTTAAAAGCTAAAGTTAGCCAAAACAGCTAGCATCTAGCTGAAATATTAGCTAAACAACAAGTTAGCCTAAAAACCGAAAAAAGCCTAAATTAACCAGAATAGCTAGCTTGTAGCTGCAATATTAGCTAAACTCCAAATTAGCCTAAAAAATAATTTAAAAGCCTCAGCTGGCCAAAACTGCTAGCATGTAGCTGACATATGAATTTAACTAAAAACTGAAAAAAAAATCCAAAATTTTCCAAAATAGCTAGCATATAGCTTAAATATTAGCTAATCTCCAAAACACCCTAAAAAACTTTTTTTCAAAAAGCTTAAGTTAGTCAAAACTGCTAACATCTAGCTAAAATAATAGCTGAACACCAAGTTAGCCTAAAAAACTGAAAAAAGCCCAAATTAACCAGAATAGCTAGCTTGTAGCTGAAATATTAGCTAAATTCCAAATTAGCCTAAAAAATAATTAAAAAGCCTCAGCTAGCCAAAACTGCTAGCATGTAGCTGACATATGAATTTAACTAAAAACTGAAAAAAATCAAAAATTTTCCAAAATAGCTAGCATATAGCTTAAATATTAGCTAATCTCCAAAACACCCTAAAAAACTTTTTTTCAAAAAGCTTAAGTTAGTCAAAACTGCTAACATCTAGCTGAAATATTAGCTAAACACCAAGTTAGCCTAAAAAACTGAAAAAAGCCCAAATTAACCAGAATAGCTAGCTTGTAGCTGAAATATTAGCTAAATTCCAAAACACCCTAAAAAACTTTTTTTTAAAAAAAGCTAAAGTTAGCCAAAACAGCTAGCATCTAGCTGAAAAATTAGCTAAACAACAAGTTAGCCTAAAAACCGAAAAAAGCCTAAATTAACCAGAATACCTAGCTTGTAGCTGCAATATTAGCTAAACTCCAAAATAGCCTAAAAAATAATTTAAAAGCCTCAGCTAGCCAAAACTGCTAGCATGTAGCTGACATACGAATTTAACTAAAAACTGAAAAAAAATCCAAAATTTTCCAAAATAGCTAGCATATAGCTTAAATATTAGCTAATCTCCAAAACACCCTAAAAAACTTTTTTTCAAAAAGCTTAAGTTAGTCAAAACTGCTAACATCTAGCTGAAATAATAGCTGAACACCAAGTTAGCCTAAAAAACAGAAAAAAGCTCAAATTAACCAGAATAGCTAGCTTGTAGCTGAAATATTAGCTAAATTCCAAATTAGCCTAAAAAATAATTAAAAGCCTCAGAAAGCCAAAACTGCTAGCATGTAGCTGACATGTGAACTTAACTCAAAAATAGCCTTAAAAAACTGAAGAAAAATCCTAAATTTTCCAAAATAGCTAGCATGTAGCTTAAATATGAGCTAAATTCCAAAACACCCCAAAAAAAACTTTTTTTAAAAAAGCTTAACTTAGCCAAAACAGCTAGCATCTAGCTGAAATATTAGCTAAACAACAAGTTAGCCAAAAAAACAGAAAAAAGCCTAAATTAACCAGAATAGCTAGCTTGTAGCTGAAATATTAGCTAAACTCCAAAATAGCTTAAACAAACCTTGATAAATGCCAAAATAGTCTAAAAAGCTAGCATATTTTTATTATAACTTTTTAACTTTACGACACTCTAACTCCATATATTATAAAGTAACGACTAATCGACTATTAAATTAGTTGTCGACTATTTTAATAGTCGATTAGTCGTCGATTAGTCGACTAATCGTGGCAGCCCTAAAGGTCACATCCTCCAGTTTGGTCGTCCTGGTTTGCTCTGACTCATTCATCTCCGATCAAATGTCATTTGATCCATAATTGTTCAGAATTGACTTCTTTCCTGGCGGATAAGATGAAAAATATTAAAGAATGTTGAAATTTAAGTGAGTTTGTGCATCCGTGTGAAGCTTTTAGTATAAATCTTTATCACAAAAGGGAAAAGAAGGGAACGCACTGTTAGGAAGTTTTTGGAGAATCCATCTGCTAACAGATAAAAGGAATTTTTACTGCAGAGCTGAGGCGGGAACTGTATTAACATCCTTAACCAAGAGGGAAATACTATTACAGAAATATGCAAATGAAGGATTTATGGATTCTACTAAACATAGCTCCTGGTTGCAGAACTGAACAGACACATTTTGCTGTCCAACAAATACTTTACCAGTTTTCTACAATGCAGAAGAAGCTGTATTTAAATCTTAAATACAGAAGGAATATTGAGCAGGTCTGAACAGAGGAAACCTGTAAAATAGTGAACCTGCTGATTGGACGTGCAAAACCTCAAACCTGAGAGAAAAGCACAAGAAGAACCCGAAAATGAAGTGGAAAACCTGTAAAACTGATTTCTGATTTATTCTCTTAATCAAAGCCGACGTGGCCCAGTCGCTTCGGCATCTCCACCTGCGGCTCTTTAAATATTCAAAAACGCACTTTTGTCGAATTGGATTATTCAAATGAATGATTCCCTCTCGGCCTCTGATCTTGGCAGAAAGAATTATCAGGAGCCGTTTTTCATCGGCACCAAGAGCTAAAGCAAATTTCTGTCACACATCTGACACAAACATAATTGCTTTGAAGATCGCACCTGACGGGACAAAGCAAACAGCAGCGCCGCACAGAAAGGCAGCTATAATTAGGTGGAGAAGAAAACTAATTAGTAAGAAAATACACCAATGTGACCTCATTCATTAGACTGACTGACACACAATGCTTCTCAGCAGTAACCCAATAGACTCTTACTCCCTCCCAAAAAGAGAGCATTTTGGGATTGCTGGGTACAGAAAGAGTACTTTAGTGACTAAATCAACCATCTATGAAGGGTGGGGTGTGAAGCCCGATGAGACAATCGTTTTGTCATATTGGGCTGTATGAATAAAACTGAATTGAATCTCAATAATCTTCTAGTTTTTTCTATTTGTTAATTTTTTCTCAGATGTCAGTTGACTCTGGCTGAGTCATTTTGTGTTTTTAGATTCTGCCAAAAGAAGCTGCAACAGTTTAATGTCATTTTTGTTTCTCTAAAATGGTACAAAGCCAAATTACAGAAGCTCATAAAGCAAAAGGGTATTGAAATATTGAAAATAGAAGTCACGGAGGTATGAATATCTTTACAGCATGTCCCAAAAAAACATACTTACGTGATAAAGCAGTTTTTGATCTGCATTGTTAGGTATGATACCTTTGTTCTGTCTTTTCAACAGTAAGAGGAAACTAGAGTCGATCTTTGGATAGACCAAATACTAACACAGACCTCCATTGAAATCTGTTTTTGACTCCTTTTCTTGTTTGCTTTTAATATACAAGGCGCTTCTAGCGCTAGAATAGAAAAAACTCCAGTTTGGAAATAGATCTACAAGGAATTTAGTTATGGAGCTTTGAAGTACCATATCTGATCAAATCAAGACGTTCTAAAAAGATTCAACTGAACAAGGTTCCAGGCTTGAAGATGTGTTGCCTCTCATTCGAGTGGCTTCTTCAGTTCAGTCCGATTGGTGTTAAGTTAGAGGTATACATCCTAACTATGAGAGTGAGATAAAACATGTAGGAAACCGGCCCTCAAGGCCTGGATTTGGACACGCCTTCTTTAACCCCAAAGCTTTAGCTCCAGTGTATACGTTATTTCAGCTAACGGAACTCTTCAACCGTTAAATGTCTAACACTAACAATTATAAATAAATAAATGCACTGATATGCAACACTTAATGTCAGTAATGTTTTGCATATTGGAGCAAAGCCGATTTTAAAACTTGCTTTTCTTTGGGCCAGAATCTACTGATCACTTAAACGGTTAAAAAGTTACAATATGTCAAAAAGCGTAAAATATTTAAGTGTCGCCGGAGATATCTCCAGTTTTAAAGAGATAACCATTAAAAATAACAAGTTTAAAGTACAAATACTTCATATAATATGTATTTATTTAGTAAATTACCTGGCATAGGCAGGATAATCCCCCATTGTCTCATTTAGGACAGAATTGTCCTAAATATTGATGACTTTGTTAAATTTCCAATCAAACTGTTTTAACCATACTGGAGTTTTTTAACATATGAAGATGGAATTTCAGTTTCACAGTGCGAATATTTATTATAAAGATGAGGGAAAAAGCAGAAGCCTCTTAACTGTTGAGTGAGATTTACTGAGGAGTATTTTAGAACCTTTCTGTTCCTCAAGGCCAGCCTTTTCCTTCTAAATCAGGAATCTCACCGACGGATGTCTTAATTCAAAAGGACTGTGTGGTTTTCATCCAAATCCTCCAGAAGTTTGGCCTTCCTCCTGCAAACACCCTCAGCGTGTCTGCAGTGTTTGCTCTTGGTTAATTATTGAACAACATGTTTCAGCTCTTCCCCACTAGGCTTTCCTCTCATAAGAAGATAAGAGTCAAACAGAAGCATCACTTCTGTTGGAGCTGGTGTTACAGGGAAGACCACTTTAACAACACTCCATGATGAGAAGGAAAGTCCTTCATGTGTTTTCCAAGGACCTGGACATTTAACCGGCCACCATCCAGCTCTGAAACAACGCTTCTCTGGTTAGTCAGTCAGTCTAAACAACAGGGAGGCGATTTTCTGGCGTCGCTCTCGTCTGCTTCAGCGTGCTGTTTGAGCCCTGCGAGGAGGAGAGTTTCCCTCCAAAAAACCGGAGCAGTAAACAGTCAGGATGAGAACAAACAAGTGAATGTTCGAGTGGTTCAGTGCTGCCATAACTAAAGATATTCTCCGCTTGGCGACGCCGACACAAACCTGATGTGGGAGTTCAAAGCAGCCGCAGATCTTTGAGAACATCACAAAGCTCGTCTGACTTCCACATGAACTTCAGGAAAGTTTGATAAATAAAAATAAAAACTGCACTAGTTCCTTCACCGCAAGTTTCTTTTTTTTTTTATCTCAAACTACATTCAGTGGAATTATTTTTCTTTTCTCTAAACAACAAACATTGAGAGACGAACATGACTCCTGCAGTTTGAATTATTTAAACCGCCTGTTGATCACAGCACAGAATCGTCTGCATATGTAACAGGCTGTAATGATACATCTTTGGCGTTTGGCGTACATAACCTCCATATATATCAGTAGACACACCTTTAGTGGTCTTGTTTTGTGTTCTTCGTTCTGATTGGCTGTAGACCTTGTCAGTCAAGGATTTTTTATGATCCTGGACTTAATTTAAAGAATTTAAATGTTCATTTAAGTTTCTGTCTGAGAGTAGTGTATAAAAAACTGTTAAGTCTTTTATATGTCCAACACATTCTCACTCCCATATGGACGTATTTCCCAGGCCCCCTTGGTGTCACTTGTGAACGTTTTGGGTGTCCCAAACTTGTCGTTTTTCGACGTGCTGTGTGTTCCCATTAAATCAGGGGTCCCCAAACCCCAAAAACTGACCAATACTGGTTGCTTGGTACCGGTCCGCAGTCAGGAAAAAAATGCATATGCTAACGTTGCTGACTAGCGTAACAGAAAAAAGGTTGCTCACTGGGACCGCTAGCTAAGTTTAAAGCCAGAGGCTAAAAGCTGAGATAAGTCAAACATAAACAGCTATTTTAGACTTATTTTGGGGAGAAAAGAGCCAGTGAGGAACCAGAAAAGAGCCTTTGACTTTGGAGAAACTTGTTAGCAGACAAAACCAGGAGGCTTTCTTAAAATATCTCACAATAATTAGCTCTTTGACATATTGTAACTCTTTGATGTTTATTTGATCAACGTGAATCGTCCGATTCTCGCTTCAAAATCCCCTTGAATTAAATTATTTAAACGGTTGAAGAGTTACGGTAAACACTGGAGGTAAAACTCTGGAGTTAAAGGGTTAATTTAATGTCCAAACATTGTAAGATGAACGTTGTGGGGTTTCTTTGTAGCGTTAACCTTCTTTTTGTTCTACATGAAGCTGCTTCTACAACATCTACAGTCATGAAAATGCTTCACTAGTTTGATTAAGTAAATACAAATCTGAGTCAAAAGGCGTTTTTCTCCTAATAGACATTATTTCTGTAACAGCTATAAAACAAAGCTAGCTCTAAGGTGATCTCTACAGGGTTCTGGTTCCACCTTCCTGTCTAGTGTAGGTCAAGAAACCAATGATGGTGGTCCTGGAGGCGGCTGGGAGTCCTGTAGAGGATTGGTGACAGATGGTAGAGCTGGAACGCTGAGTCCTTGAACCTCCATTTCCTCTCTCATTTATCTCTTCACATGGTCTCATTTTGGTGGAACAAAAGCTACAGCATTTTATTTAACCTTTGCTTTCACCTTATTGCTCCAAATGTGTCCCCATCTCCTCTCTCCGTCCTTGTCCACAGATTTTTTTCCCTCTGGGTCTAGTTATCTTTACTGTGTCAGGGTTTTCTCCATTTATCACTCAGTCACAGTTTGTATCTCAAAGCTGCGCTTTAACGACAAACCTCTTCTAACTGGCCTGGTTTTTCTTGTCCTGGAAATAAGCTTACTCATATGCTTCCTATTGTCTTTGGTGCTTTTCTTTGCCTGACACTCATCCACGAGGGACCTGCTGAGGTGGCGTCAGCATAAACCCGCCAGTATTGTTCTCTAACACACACAGTGAATGTTTGAAAGCGGCTGAAATCCTGTTTTGTTGCCTGCCTGGTTCAAATCTGTGGAAAGCGGGTGCTCCACGTTCAATTTTTTACGCCTTCCCTCACAAACTCTCCGAGTCTCAGAGTTCTGCTTTAATCCTCCTCTTGACCCAACTATTCACAACTTCATGAAATTTTCCTCTAATCCTTGTTCAAGTTTACACTTAAGCCTCTTCCGCTCCACAATTATCTCCCAGGCTCAATCTGACCTATAAAAACAACCCTCCTGTGAAGAGTTATCACACATGACCAGAACTTCATTAAAACGGTTCGACAATCACTAACGAAAAGGATAACTGGCTTTTTTTGTGATCTGGCCTAAATCTCTGAAGTGTTCTCATGTACAGATAATGATGAAGATGATTATCCTTCTTCCCCTTTTGGTAGATCAGCTAGTTTACAGCACAAACCAGGAGGTTCAGTCCTGCCTGCTATATGTTTTCACATCAGGTCACGTGTTGCTATGCAAGTTTTGAAGTCCATTCTCTCTTCATCAGATACACGTTCATTGATCGCGCAATGGAAGTTCAACCAGTTGAATTTTCGACAGTTACATTGCAAAAAACGCTGAACTTCGACCAAAGCTGGGATTGGTTCCACAGAAGCGCTGCAAACACAACCACGATGGAAGAACTACGTAAAACTGTTTGTGCCTGGCCAGAATTATATGACACAAAGACGAACATTTATAGGAACAGAAAGAGATTTGTCATGCTTTGACAATGTTCCGACCGTAGGTGGCGGACATGAGCTAGTAAACAGTAGAAAAAGAAAAGAAGAAGCCCCTCCCTGCCCCTATCCGGTGTAAACGCCACAGGCTGAATTCACGATACAACAGCGTGTTTCGCACACTCAAGAACACAGTGAAAGCGGGTTCTTGAACATGCTTTTAACACCTGGTGTTCCCACAGGACTGTCGCTATCTAATATTAGCGCATGTACCTACAGATGAGAAGGCTTGATGCAAAATGTCAAATCTTGCTCCGGGCTTTTTCTTTCACAGGTTTATTCCGATGAATAATCGTGTTCCAGCTGCCACTTTCAACGAAAAGTCTATGTAAATGCACGTCAACCCAAATTTCCAACTTCCACGTTTAGAACGCTCACTTTCATGCGTTTCTATGCAAGTTTTTAAGTTCGGTCACAGGTTCTACGTACAAAACGAGTCTTCAACCGGTGGGACTTCTTAACGCTAAATCCCGAAAATTCAACTGTGTGTCTTCCCTTCTCCCTCCCTCTACATTTAGCCCTCCAAACCGAGAGTTGTGAAAAAATAGTGTCTCAAATTTTGGACGTCACTTTTGTTTGAAGTCAGATAGGTTAGTGTGGACCTTCTAGCGTTCAAATATACAAAAGAACAGGGATTTTATGGCTCTGTAAAGGTCATGCTAAAACAGTAAGTCAGTACTTCAATTTAAATGTTAGCATCTGTGATTCAGAGCGTACCCACGTGAAGAAAAGCGCTTTTCCTCCACAGGACAGTGCGATGTAGAACCCTCTTGTGAGGGATGGGTTTTTATCCCTCCGCTTGGAGGGGAGGATATTAAAATAATATATTTCGGACACCGCTTGCACTTCACAAGCCCCTTCAAATGGAGGGGAGAAGGGAAGAACTCGGATTTGGCAGTGATGTGTGGGTATCATTCTTTATATAACAGGGAAGTTTTCTCCATTACAAAAATGAATCACAGAGGAGAAACTAATAACCAGCCAGATTATTCCAACACCAGGACGGACATTTATGGGAACAGAGCTGTGAAAACTAAAAGCCTGGAGCAAGATTTGCACCACTTTGATTTTTCACATGAAGCTTTATCCCACTGTAGGTGGTGGACGAGCACAATGGAACTATCAAAAAACAAAAGAAGGAGTATCTCTTCCTATGAAACAGTGCCCAATAAGAATGTAACATGAGTGTTGTATAATTCCAGCCAAGCATAATTCAAAATTTTCTATTTTTTCTTCATAATCCATCTCCAACTGGTTGGCACTTTGAAAAGAACCCAGAGGACATAACTAAATCTGGATCTCTGATTGGTCAAAGTTCAACTGGTTTAACTTTTGACGCCTGTTCAGTCACCGCTAACTTTGTGCTAATAGCCCCAAAACAGACTTAAAAACGATGAGTGAACACAATAGTTTTGAACGCGTATTTATGTGCGTTTACATAGACTTCTTTATTGAAAGTGGTCGCTCAGTGTGATTGTGCCATGAAAGGTTACACAAAAAATGTGTTATTTGAATAATCTTTACTCAAACAGTAAATTCACACTTCTATCTTGTTCTTTTGGAAACACTCGGAAATACAAATGTCATTATTTATGCCTTCCTGGTGGAAACAGAACGAATGAACTGTTGTTGGAACATGAACAGCCTTCAGGTTTATAAAAAATGGAAAAATTATCAAATTTTTAAAAACCAAAACATTGAAACACTTCTGATTCTTCTGTCTTTGAATATGAAAAGCTTGTGATGTCAGGAAAGCAGGATTCAAATTCAGACTGAAATGATGCCACGATTTAACGTCAGATTTCAAAGGTTCTTGTTCTTTTAGGCCAAAGCTTAATGTCCTCAAGAAAAGCCTCCCTAAGCTGATGGAAATCAGGCCTGATGAAGACTGGAGCCTTTTTTAAGCAGTTCCACTTTATCGTCATGAGAAGTTCAGAGGAGTAAAAAAAATTCAAAGTTGTCCTCGTCGTCACAGTGAGACTATGGGATGCTGGAAGTCTTTATGAAAGCTAAGAAACATGCTGTTAATAATAAAACACCATTGTTGCTCGGTGTCTCCATAGAAAGAAGGAAATTGCCTGAAGAAAAGAGATTATCGGAGTCATAAAAGAAGGGAAGCAGCAATGCTAAAGTCTTTCAACAAACATTTTTTATTCATAGAAAGTCAAAGTTTCCTGGATTTTTTAACCATCTGACTAACCACAGTAAAGGAAAAAATACGGATAATAGAAAAGGTGGATTTACTCTAAAAACACTGACGCCTGTGATCATTTTTGATTTGAATATTTTGATTTCTACTAAAAAAGTGGCCTTTAAAACATTTAAAAATTGTCTTCTTTGACTAAAAGATAAGATTTAAATGATTAAGTTCTTAAAAGAATATTTAATTTTTTTATAAGTGATCTTTTGATGAAATCACACTTTATTTTTAAGGCTAATTTTAGAATTTCTGGCAAATTTCAACAGACTAACCCAACACTAAGGAACACTTTACAGCCACTTTGAATTTACTTTAATTTAGCATTTCCTTGTGTTCAACACGAATTTAGAAGTTGAATAAAAAAATAAAAGTTCAGTTTTACTGTGTTATTTAGCCTTCTGTAATCACCAGTCTTTCATTATAGTTTTAGCATCATTTTGAAGCACTTTGGTTTATTTTTTTAAGTTTATTTTATTTTTAGCCGTTTCTTTACCGTTTCCTGTAACATTTTAACATCTTTAATTAGCATAAAACTATTGATTTCACATTTACTGGAGTAGAACCATTTGCTTGACTTTAACAGGCAGTTAGCTATTTTAATCTTAATTTTTCAAGTCCTTCTTTGTTCACACACATTCTATTATCATCTAATTTTGCATTGTTTACTATTGATTATCTATCTTCTCCTAGCAACTGTGAATTTTGTTCACAGTGTGCATTAGGAGATAGTTGTAGAGGAAATGATGAGAACAGAAATGGGACAGCTGTGTGGTTCAGCTCCTCTGTTACTGTTTTGTTGACTTTGTCGATAAAGATTCTCTGTCGTAGTGTAGTTTGTAAATTATCTTTGCTGTTTTTTAAAGCCTTTTTGAGCATAAATAATTGCAAAAACTTCTACTTTATAATGTAATTTTTATCCTTGTTTAATTCTGTACAGGGACACTCAGTGTCCTTGAATATAATTAACTAATATTATCAGGAAAATTCAAACCAAACACAGCAGTAACTGCCCTGTGAAGGTTTGACCTGCTCCGCTAGAACAGCAGAAACCTGAATTGTGTGACTTTCTCATGATTTTCCTGCAAAGGCAGCGGCCTCCATCTTTAAAGGTCTCCACCAGAGACGGAGGATGGAGACCTGGAACGTGACAGCGAGGTCACAGGAAGAGCTTGTTTTAGGTCTGCCTGGTGTGGTAACGGAGGCCCTGTTCTCATTATCGCCTGTTTCTCTGCTGCACGTCGCGGTGACCACAGAGTCTAAGGTTCAGGATTTGTCTGACCGCTCTTTAAGTGCTGGCCTCCGTCCAACTATTGAGCTGAAAGAGGAGCTATCACAGGCGGACAGGGAGCAGAGGCAGGACGACCGCTCTTCAGGAGGTTTCACGTTTAATCAGCACCGACTTTTTGCTCTTTTTGTTGTTGTTTTCATATCTTTATACTTGGGGGGACATTCAAACAAACTGCATTTCTTCTGCTGCTTAGTTCAACTTTTCTGTGCTTGGCCAAACTATATTAATATGTATTTTTAATTTAAACTCTGTTCTAGCTTCTGCACTTCTATTATAGAACTCATCCAAACAGAAATCAGATTTGTTTTCTTCTCTGTGTGTTAAAACGTTCCTCAGTTGCTGCGAACATGTTTGTCTTCAGCATTTGTATCACAATGAGTCAAATGTATTCTTAGTTTGCATCGTCAGCATTGTTTTCTCTGTTGACTAGTCTGACATTTTGGGTTTTTTCACAAGACCAGCAAAACGATCTGAAAGTAAATGACAAAAAAAAGAGAAGAAGCCAAAGAAAAAGAATCCAGTCTTTAGTGTGTCCTAAAGCTCCTTTTTACCTTTATTATTATTGTTTGAATGCACCATTGTACTGCGTTAAGTAAGTGTACCATTAAGTAATCATAAGGATAATGGGAGTTACACAGACTTCTGACAGACGATGCGGTCCTCTCCTTATGCCATTCTCTAATCATTAGTAAGGTGCGAGGGTTTACTTATTGTGTGAAAATACGGCACGCACGGGGTGTGCACGTGACATGTTATTGCCAGTAGGACACCCCTAGGCCGTCCACACAAACTACACTCTGATTGTCTAATTTCTAACAGTCAGCCTGCACACAAGGAGTGAGAAAGTATCGCATGAAAAGCACTGGATCCTTGCACAGTCTGCAGGATTTAAGGGGTAATTGAAAATAAAAAAATCGGTATGACACGACTGCATCTTAAATGCATTCTCACTACCAACTCGTTATAGATGGACGTTTGGTTTGGGCCCCCTTCTGCACCACTTTTATATAGTAATAATAATAATAAAATTGAAAATTAAAGCGCTGATTCTAATAGGAATAAATGAAATATCCGATCCTGATCGGGGGAGAACGTCCAATTTCGATTGAGTCATCAACCACGTGATTGGGCCCAATTTCAAATCCTGACCTGATCTCCTGTTTAACTGACCTTGCTTCATCTTTGATTTGGATCGTTTGCCGCCTGCCCCGACCCTTGCCTGGACCCTGACCCCTCTGGTTGCTCTCTGATGCTCCCATGACCGCTGACTGACCCTAATTTAGATTTGTGGACTTTTAGCTGTGTTAGTAAACCTGCTGCAGTTGGAACCAACCATCTGCCTGTTCTGTAACAGTGTCAAAAATGACAAGTGGGGGAACCCAAAATCTAAAAAAGTGAAACAGAGGTGGCCCAAACCGAGTGTTTACTACGACCAATCACTTGTAGCATGAACACTCTCTCTGAACGGGCACACCAAGTGATCTACTACTTTTTTGCGGGTCACCCGAGTTTTGCTGATAAAATCATGTTAATAATAAGCAGCATTTTGTATCATTGTGTTGGACTCAGCGTTTAGTACAGAATGTGCTCCTCTCAATGATGGGTTACAACTAAAGGTCTCCAGGGGTCTCAGTAGTTTACCAACTAAGAGGATGATTGTTGTAAAATAAAACATATTTAGTATTTTTTTTTCTTTTTAACATCTGTTTGCTCTGCTGTTTGTGTTTCTGCTCACATAAAAGCGTTAGGTGGATCATCTAATGTGAAGATAAATCCTGGGGTTATTTGGACGAGCTGAAACACAGAGACTGTGAAGTGACTTATGAAGCATGTCATTGGACGCCTGCAGCACACAGCAGATGCTCTTCGCCGACTCAGCCGTGTGTGGTTAAAAGACGGAGCAGGATGTTGACGTCTGCACATAAACCCTTAAATCACCTAGTTGTGCTTTCAGTTTCCTGAATAGCCATTATTTCTGACTCCCATAATTTGTAATTACATGAACGTATGATCAACACTAAGCTTAACATTTACAGTTCAACTGCTTTGATGCCTTTAGGGTTGAAATGTTAAACTCTGACTTATCTTGAGTGGTAAATAGATAAGGAAGACAATGACTAAATAGTATTTTCATAACGTTTGATCTCGTGTTTAGCATATCTAACACATGCAGACAGAGGAGTAGATCGGGGTCAGAATGAACCCCCGAGTGCATTTGTTCCGGTCTTTTCCGCAGCGCTCAAAGCCTTTCGTTTCATCGCCCAAGTGGACGCCTTCATGCGGCCGTCAGCCTCAGCTGGAGATGCCAAAGGCCATCGGGAGCAACACAAAGACAATCAAGACAATTGTTAATAATTAATGGCGGTGACTTTCATCTCATGCTGATGCTCGGCCCTTGTTCCCCCTATTGTCAGACATGTCTATCGCCACTTGGCGACAGACATGCCGACCTGAACTATTGAATTATCCAACTGTCT
The DNA here is from genome assembly GCA_003999625.1 of Oryzias javanicus. Taxonomy (NCBI): domain Eukaryota; kingdom Metazoa; phylum Chordata; class Actinopteri; order Beloniformes; family Adrianichthyidae; genus Oryzias; species Oryzias javanicus. The sequence goes on from CM012446.1 coordinate 3,033,216, forward strand.
GCTGCGAAGTACAAAATGTTGAATCCCGACCTACAGCAGTAACGTTGAGTTTATCTTTGCAATGACTTACAAGCTGTCTGGGTAAAATGCCTCCATCTTTTCTTCCACAGGGGCCACCAAAGACATGGGGAAGATGCTCGGTGGGGAAGAGGAGAAGGATCCCGATGCCCAGAAAAAAGAGGAAGAACGGCAAGAAGCACTGAGGCAACAGGAAGAGGAGAGGAAGGCCAAATATGCAAGAATGGAGGCTGAGAGAGAAAATATCCGGCAGGGCATCAGGGACAAGGTAAACGCTAACGCTTGCATAACAAGTGGGAAATATTTTCTAGATAACTGAGGTTCTCAGCATAGTGATTACATGTCTTACTGCCCTGAAATTCACATCGTTTTCATGTTTAAAGGTGGAGTTCAAGAAAAAGAAAAGATGTAATTACGCTTTAAACCAGATCCACCGAACCCTCCCGGAATCCGTCTTTTAGCTCAGCAGCATGCTTTACACAGCGAAAGACTGTTTTGTTTTTCAATTTAAAACTGTTTATTTATAAAACACAAGTCAACAACCAAGAATCTCTTAAGATGCTTCACAAAATGAAACCTTAAATGAAGGAACCACTCAAGTCCAAGTCTTTAAATTCATTGGACAATAGAATAATCCAGTTTATTGCAATAATCTAATCACAAACAAAAGGATCTTTCACAGCTACTCGTTCTTTTTTTTTTTTTTTTTTTAACCTTTATTTATCCAGGCAGGACAGATTAAGAACAACATTCTTATTTGCAACTGTGGCCTGGCAAAAGGCAAGACCTTTTGAGAAAAGGAAAGAGGTTAAGAGATTTAAGAAAATAAAAAATAGAATAAAAACAGAAAGGAATCAGATGCAAAAAACAGTAAATACAATAGAATAAAATAAGAAAGAAATCAGAACAAAAACAGTATAAAATAAAATACCCTAAAATCATTACTATGAGAAACAAAAACATTCATCTTTTAAATAGTCATTAAGATGGGCGTATGGTTCAGGCCCCCTTCACTAGGGCTGTGGATCGTTGCTCAGGTGACGATCCGATTCGATTCACGAATCAAGCTCAACGATTCACGAATCGAACCACGATTCTTACTTTTTAAGATAATGTTTATTGCTATGTGAATGTCTATTAACTGGATGGATGAACATTGAAATTATTTGCTTTTAATCATTGTTTATACATTTATTTAGAACAGGAGATCAGAATCAACAAAACTGATTATAAAAACACAAAGATTCAGATAGAAAGAAATGCCATTTGTCATTTTAAACTTTTTTTTCTTTTGTCAATCTTCTGGTGAAGTAGCATAAAAAGTAACATAAAAAGGATAAAAATCACTGCTGTTTTGGATCATTTAAAGGTAAAACCTGAAGATTCTCTCCACAGTTTTCTATCATCAAAGTTCTTCAATATTTTACGTTCTAAGCTTTACATATTGGTGCAGAGCCCGTATTAATAAATACGTTATTTCCGCGGCAGAATCAGCTGGTTCACGTTGATTACATCTGCCTTTCAGCAGCACGAGGCTGCGTTTCTTCAGAATAAACTGGAGTTTAGTTAATTGCGTCAACTGTTGAAGAGTTACCATGACCAAAAGAATGTAAACACTGGAGATAAAGCTCCGGTGTTAACGCTAATTATTTTCTCAGTAGTTTTTTCAGAGAACCGAACTTCAGTCTCAGTTTCTGAACGGAAAAAAGTTCTCGCTAGTTTTACTTTGAAAACCGGAAGTTCACTGTCACAAAGTTGTTTTCTCTCAGCTGCCGTGCCGCTTCCCTTTCGGCTTTGTTTTAGTTCGTAAGCTTAAAGTACAACATTAATCTGCATTTCAGAGCACAGATACATTGTCCCCTGATCATATTTTGATAATATTTCACTACAATTAACTATATTTATGAAGATCGAGAATCAGCGATCTTTGATGTCGCGAATATTCGTACTCGTAATTTCGGGAGCAGATCGCGAATACCCGAGTACTCGTTACAGCCCTACCCTTCACGTCACTTTTTGATGTTTTGGGGGTGTCTAACTCCCAGTTTTTTGACGTGCTGGCTGATCTCAGAAAATCCCAGGTGCTGAACTCTGGGGACGCAGTACCAGACAGGATAATGGACGCAAAACCGGTTAGGAAATCGGCCTGCGTCTCAATAGTTGGGGACCTCTGATCAGCTAATACTTTTTTCCGGTACCAAGCGGTTCTTGGACCGGTACTGGTTTGGGGCCTGGAGGTTGGGGACCCCTGATTAAACGGGAACAGCCAGAGTGTCAAAAAACGACCAGTTGGGGACACCTAAAACATAAAAAAGTGATGCGGAGGAGGCTTAAACCATACGTCTATGTATGATGAGCTGTGAGTGAGATTACAGTTATGCTGCATTCCCATTGAATGAAATTTACGCTTCAAATTTGAGTCCTCCAATGGTTTGATCTTCTGTTTTGACATGCGACAAACTGTTAGACGGTTGTCTAAAATGCATAAACTTGACACTCCTAACTAATGTGGGAGGAGCCACTGTCCAATGATTTTAGCCTCATCGCTACATAGAACCATTAACTGTATATCCCATTAACAACACATGGAAGACACAGATGAGGTTGAGAGGTTAGGTTTATTTATCTTGAGGAGTTCTACTAAAGCACCTGTAGTTACGTTTCCATATCTGGGTTGATGAGATCATTCAGAGATTCTCCAGTGCGATGAGCCTCACCGTCTACTGCAGGAGCTGCGTCTGAATGATGACGCTTTCAGCGGTACTTCTGTCTCTCTGTGACCCGGTTCCTGATTCTTCACTAAAGTTAAGATATTTGAACTCTGAAAACATCGCAATGCCATAAGTGCGCTGCTGCCAGACCGCCATGCCGTACCTGACACTTCAAATGACCTGCGGGACCTCTAATTGCGTTACATTGACTAAGCATAAAACTGGACCCCCCTGTTGAGCCAATTGCATCCTTTGACAAAAAAATTTATATTCTATCTTGGTTGAATGTTACCGTGTAAAATTTTTATTAAAACTGTTCAGGAAAGCCGAAAATGTTCTCATTTATCAGATTTATCAGCGTACCAGAAAAAGGGTTTGAGCAAAGAGGGGGAAATGGTTATTTAGCTGGAGGTAAACATGACTGTCTCGGTGCAGCCACTCCTGCAGACAGAGATGTTTCCACTGCTTCCGCTCACATCCTTAAAATATTTATCACCCCAGAATTCCATTAACGCGAGTCTGGCACGACACTAAACGGGTCGCTGAGGAGTCCAGACGGGTATCTGCTGCTCTGCCTGCAGAACAGGCATTACTCAAGCAGCTGACCTTTCGGTGATCTGAAGCCCTGCAGATCTACAGAAACGCTTCTACAGTCTCCAGGAGGGAAAATCTGCAGTTTTCTTCTACTATTTCAACAAAAAGCTGCGGGAAAAAAAATCTAATTTATTTCCTGTACAATCTTATACTGAAACAGGAATGCTCATTCTAAAAATGCAACCCCTTTTAGATAAATAAATAAATAAATACAGCTTTGTTTTTCCTGCCAAATATAACAAAAAAATGGTTCTGCTGGGGTTTTTTTCAAAACATTTTGAAAAGCTACACAAAAAAAATTTGAATTTAATTTAAAATTGTACAAAATACATTCAAATTTATGATGCATTGTAATGTCTGATTTATCTGCTATAAAATATCAATAATATAATATGTAACCGTATTAAACAGAAGTTACAAAAATTTGGTCTGGAATTATGCAACAAAAACATTTTTTAATTCAAGTGTTGCTAATAATACAGTACTTTTGGTCAAAAATGCAAAGTTTAAATACTAGTATTTGGAAAACTATACAGTAAAAATACACAAGTGTGTTTGAGGTGATGCTGGGTAACAGATAGAACAAGTACATAGTATTCAAGGCCTTGAATTATACATCAAAGTTTTTTCAAAATCAAATGTGGGTAATTATAAAGTATTTTGGGGAAAAAAAATACTAATATTTGTAAAACTACAGTAAAAGTACATAAGTCTGTGTGAGCTGATAGTGAGTAACCACTAAAACAAGGATATAGTATTCAGGGGCTGGAATTATGCTATTGTCTTTATATTCTAATTAACATTTCAGGTAATTATACAGTTTTTTTGGTCAAAAATGTGAAGTTCAAGTACTAGTATTTGGAAACTTTAACCTATACAGTACACAAGTCTGTTTGAGATTATAGTGGGTGATCTATAGAACAAGGATATAGCATTCAAGGGCTGGAATTATCCACCAAAGTCTTTTTTTTTAAATGTAAAGTTGGCTACTCATTAGATATTTTGGGTAAAAATGGCAAAGTTTAAGTACTATTATCTGGAAAGCTATAGAGTAAAAGTACATAAGTCTGAGTGAGGTGATAGTGGGTAACCAGTAGAACAAGGAAATATGATTCAAGGCTTGAAACTATGTACCAAAGTCTCTTTGTTCAAATTCAAATTTGGGTATTTATACAGGATTCTTGGTCAGAAATGCAAAGTTTAAGTAATATTATCTAAAAAAAATTATATAGCAAAAATACACAAGTCTGTTTGAGGTGATAGTAGGTAGACGCTAAAACAAGGTTATAGTATTAAAGGCCTGGAATCGTGCCCCAAATTCATTTTATTCAAATTAAATAAGAAATGTAACAGATCACAAAACTCATGGTTCAGATCATTTTTCTAAAAAAAAGAAAAGTTTTTATTTTGTAAAAGGTTAATACTTTAAGGATCCAATTTTATGGGACTATAAAAGCTAAACTTTATTTCTGTACAGATTTAACATTGACTTAATGTTGCATTTACAGTATGGCATCAAGAAGAAGGAGGAGAAGGAAGCGGAGGCGGCAGCTGCCATGGAGCAGGCCTCCGAGGGAAGCCTCACCCGCCCGAAAAAGGCCGTCCCCACCGGCTGCGGTGATGAGGAGGAGGAAGAGAGCATCGTGGATACGGTCATGAAATTCATCCCAGCCCCTCTCATGGATATGTTTAATAAAAAGTAATAGTTGCTCAGCTGAAATGTGGTTTAACTTCCTGCAGCGTCCTTCTAATTAATGCTGTTCCAGCCTGTCCTGCCCCACCCTGCAGCCACATCTATCTTCACTTTCAAACCCATAGGTGTCTTCTGGGTAGCGTGCCGTTATCTTATCTTAAAGCTAAGATCGTGATTCAAACTGTTAAGAGCACCACGATAGAAACCATTTTCCAGGGCTCATCCATCATCCACCCTTTTTGTTGTAAATAGCCTTGGTTGTACAAAAAAAGAGAGAACTATATCTATGAGTGAAATATGATATATAGCAAGATGACCAAGAGTATAAGCCATATTTTTCAAGAAATTATCCAAATCATATCAAAATTTGATTGAGTTTTACTTTTAAGTTCTTGCTGATATTTGATACATACTGTGTATATATAAACGAAAAGCAATTTTTGGTTTTGATTCAGCTCATTCTGTCCCACATTAATTCACAGTGAATGTAAAACTATACGTCTCAAACAAACTGTGTAAACCAGAACCTGGAGGAATTTGTTAGTAATTATATGTTTCTGTTGGTTTCTTTTGGGGTTTTTACTCTCTTGCATGTCGTTAATGGTTGTGAAGTGACGTGGACAGATTTTGAATCTGAATACATTGATATTTGAGGCAATAACTGGATCTCCATTTTTATTGAAACGACATTCCGCCTGACGTGTCCAGAAAGTTCTTCCATGGAGAAAATGTTACGCATCTCCTAAAGTCACAGATTTTAAAACGTTAAGTCCAATGGCATCTTTTTTTTTTTTTTTTTTTTTTTGAGATGTTGAAAAAAAATAAACCCACAACAATGTTGTGAACACACATTCTATGTGAACAGACAGTGACGATAGTGCAATATATTCTGAAAAATATGAAGTTGTCCTGTATGCGTTGGTTTGACTGATGGAAGTGGAACCTTAAATCAGCAATACCAGACAATCTTCATTCTTGTGTGTTAAAATTTTCTCTTTATTGTGTTGGTAATTGTTGAAAACACAAATGGGTCCACGTGTTATTTTCAAAGCAGGCAGAACATTTTAACTAAATGAAAACTTGGGTTTCGTTATCGTCACGACTTTGCTAATATCACTAATCCAATCTTTTCTATTTATTTTTTCTAAAAAACTGACACGGCACAAATCGAGGAGTGTTGAAGACGTAAAAACAACAACATAAACTTTATTTACACAGAATCTAGTCAAACATTCCAGATCTTTCTGACATTCCACACCAGCTATAGCTGGTTACCGACTCACTCGGCAGAAGACGACAGTGGGCATCGGCTAACGCTTCTCCGATTCGGCAACACCTTTTAACCCTTTAATACCGAAGCTCTCTTCAACTGTTTTTCAGACAAAGTAAGCGTAATTTAGGGTCATGCAGCTGTTCTAAATCCAGCTAACGTGCTAATATGCTAACTCTTAACATGGTTACCATCAGAGTTTACAAACAAGGAACGCGCCAGAACAGGGGCCTGGAGTTGGCTATCCCTGGTTAAAACTTTACTACTGTAAAGTACTAAAATGTACAACTGTTGCATATCAGCTCAATATGCTGGAATTACACACTCCGGTGTTAAGGGGTTAAACCAACCACCATTTGTGACAATGCTAATGCTAACATCGTTTCGGTAGTCCTACCAGGATGGATACAGAACCGTTAATGTGCTGTTATTAGCAACGATTTAGCTCCTTTCGCGATAGAACGTGTTAGCTAATGTTTTTGTAACCCGTCCGCTCCAACCGACTATTTGCCACTCTCACTGTTTTTGCCAAATTAGCTAAACACAGATTTGGGGCTGTTTTCCAGGGCAGTCTGTAGGAGAAATTTAGCTATCTCTGTGTTTGTGAGCTCTGTAAAAGCTAATGGTGTTTAAAAAAAAAGAAAAAAAAGGATCAAAAAGTTGACTGTGTTAAGCACATTTACTAGATTTTGTGTAGTTTTAACGTACTTGTAAACTGCCTTTGCTAGCCTCTGTGTTTGCAGATAGTTAGCAACCAGTAGTTATCCGACGCATCCATCGTCAGAGTAGTTCTATAATCAAACCAAAGAATAGGGCTGGTATTATTAGACTTAGTCAAATGGTTTTATTCATATCACCTGCATACTTTATTTTAAAATTCTCAGGTATTCAACTTTATACTTTGGTTAGACGTTAACCATTGTTCGCCTTTGCTGAGAGTAGAATAGTGTTTTTAGTAACTTGACTTTCTCATTTTAGCATCTTATTCAATCAATACTTGTTTTTTGATTAGCCCTGGAAAATTCTAGAAATGCGGATTACTGCCCCTGAAAAGGACTCCAAGCAACACAACCTAAAGGCTTGGCTTCTCACTGGGCTGACAGTGTTTCTGATACAATCGGTCACCTCAAGAATGTTTCAAAATGCTTTTGGAAGACTTGTAGGGATTTTTAATTTGCCTACATCCTTTCTAGGGCCGAGTTTATTCAACTTACTTTAAATGTGTACTTAATGATGACTCAAAAAGTGACAGAATTATAAGAAAAATTTAAGGTAAAACTGAATTTGTCAATTTAAGTACTTTGAATCTGTGTCCAAACATCTTTTTAAAAACATAAACTCCAGAGTTTCCTGTTTCAACGCGTTTTTTTGCAGCCCAGTGAGACACCGCAGCTTCAAATCACAAATGTGTTCCAATGGAGTCCTTTCAAACCTGTTTACTATGAAATCCGATCATGTTTACGTGGAATCCACCCACTTCAACCATTCGAGATGCTTTCATCAATATCATGTAGATGCTACTTGATACTTGCATCGCTAATGGCTATTAAACTTACTGCCCAAACTTACTGCCCAAGTCACAAGTGTTCACTACTTTGTAGTCCAGTGCCAGAAATGTCCTGCCATCTTATTGCCACTTACACGGCCATGAACAAGTTTTAGAAAACAAACTGAAATATGGCTTTGAAACAAAAAAGGAAAAAAAACAAATCTTTGATGTGACTTGAATGTAGCTGTCTGATGTTTCCTCTGTCTCTCTCTGTTCTGTACGTGTTAGGATGCTTACTCTGGTGAACTGTATTTCTTCTGTTGTCTGTAGTCAGTCCTGTTTTCTGTCCTCTGGTGGTTAATACTTTTGAGAAAAAAAAACAAAAAACAAACATGTTCATTTGATGCATTTTTTTCTACGGCAAAGTCTCCTCAACTCCCGCCCCTTCTTCCCTCTTTCTATCTCCTATCTGTTGACGAAAAATGTATGCATGCTTATGGTGTGTGACGTAGGCAAGGGTGTTGATATAACCGTTTCGTGTCTTCTGTGTGTGTGTTTCAGAGTTCCACCTGTTAGCCTCACTGCATGCCATTTTAGACAAATATTTCAGTCTGTAACCTTCCTGCAAAAATGGAATCACCGCACATTGAGAATAAAGTGATTTCATATGATTTTTCATCGTCTTGTGTTTCTGCATTTACTCCGCTCGGCAGCAAGCTTTTTTAGCCTCTGTGTCAAACCCATATAGAAGCAACGGGACAGGCCGTGTGAGTTTTATTTTGGAAAACTATTTGCCACTGATGTGCTGGAGTAATCTTGCAGTCGGTATCATCCCATTGCATGACGTTTTCTGGGAAAGTATGTGCAAAGACTGTAAATCCTGTTACTGTTTCTGTCAGTCGACCCTGTTCTGCATCTCAACATGACTGTTGTGCTTTTATTTATTTTTTTTTAGCTTTTATTTTATCCTTAAAGGAATCGCAACATCTATTCAATAAAATCAAAAAGGGCTGCAAACAGAATGCACTGTGTTGTTCAAGTCATGACTGGATGGAGATGCAATTTTAGCAACATCGAAGTTCAACAACTTCCCTGGAAAGATGGTCCAACGTAAAATGGATTCTTTCACCAAATAAACACATTTTTTAACATTACATACATTCTGGGTAATATTTATGATAAAGTATAATATTTTCAAAGGTTTTTCTTGCAATATTTATGGAATAATTCATTTCTTCATTAAGAAAAATCAATTAATTTTGTTATCTCAATAATTAAACAGGGCTGTTCATATTCCCAATAATTTGATCGTGACTGCTTTCAACTTGCAGCAGCTTGTTGGCGTTTTAGCCACAGAAGAATTTCAGCTTAAGTTGTTTTTTTAAGGATTTCAATAAAGGGGTACTATTGTGTTTAACAGGCTAACTTTAGGAACACTTTGAAGGAATTAACTGCTGTTCCGTGGGTGTTCCAGCAAGCGTAAACTTAGAGTGAATATAAAGTTAAAGGTATACGCTGATGTGGGAAATATTTCTCTGCATTTGACCCATCTCCCGGGGGAGCGGTGAGCTGCTGACACAGATGTATTTGGGATCATTTGGTGGTTTAGTCGCCAAAATCCAACCCCTTAATGTTGAATGTCAAGCAGAGAAGTATTAGCCTCGTGTCCACGGAGCGCTCCGGTCCAGACCAGATAATTCCGGGAAGCGTTTCCACCCAGTTAAGCCTCGCTCCCACTGAGCGGTTTGTTTTCACGGCCATGCGTGCTGTAGACCGCTAGCATGTGCGACGATTAGAAATGCAACAACAATAGTGGTCATTCAACATCTCGTCTTCTTCTAGATTTACTTTATGTACGTTATGTATAACAGGATTTTAATGTTGTTCGAAAGAAGTTTGCGGGCGGTGAAGAAGAATACCGCCGTGAAGAGGAAAACGGCATCACTAGCTTAGTGCTTTACTGGTGCTTTCTAATGTCGTCATCCCTTTCAACGGGTGGCAACAGCGACTTCGCCTCAACCGTTCTGTTCTATTTTTCTATAGACCTACAACAGAACTGGGCCCTCGAGAGGTATGGGTCGGAACTGTATATCCATTAACAATAGAGAACAGATCTGTATTTTTAGAGTAATACTTGGTCTAGATTTGAACACATGACCTTCTAGTCTTAGAGTGGACACTCCACCACAAGGACACTGAGCTGGAAATATATCTAAAAAGTAAAACGCTTAAAGCTTTGGTCAAATATAAGCTTCAAAAGATTTCTTAGAAAAAAAATCTGATTTACCATTTTCTACTTTCTACTTTAATTTTTTAATTTTAATTCTTTCAATTGGACATATTCATGTTTTGAATCTTCAGAGAATTGAACATTTTATTTATTTCTGGAGGTTTTTTTTTTAGCTAACAAGCTTAATGCTTCCTCAAACTCACCAAGTTGTCAACAAAGGACTGGTGAATATTTTTTCATCCTGGCCAGTTTGAAGCTGATAATGCTGCTAAAAACACGGATTAACATGCCTGACATTTCATGATACAGAAACGTCTCAACCACTTCCAAAGTGGCTTCATTATCACTTGGGCAAGTACAGAAATATTTCAAGAAGGAAGATTTTAAGTCCAGATGACTAAACTTTAACACAAAGTTACCTGCACATGATGAGAACCTTGATATAAAATAATACAACTCAAATATCTTTTACATTTAATCCACTGTCTTTAGTTAGTTATTGGTGTTGCAGTAAAAATGCCTAGAAAAAAACTTTTCAATGATATCCATGTACGTATGTTGGATGTTTTTTTGTCATAAAAATTAAGATTTAATGTTTGCGTAACCGTTACAACATGTACAGTTAGAGCAGACTAAAAGGCCCTTCAAATGTTTAATATTAATAATTTTAACAAAGTTTTCATTGCTTGTTTTATCAAAACATTTAATCTCTATAGAGTTGTTATGCTTGTATTTTTATTTTAAAGACATGTAACCCACAAAAAATAATTTATATTTTTAAATAAAATATGCAAACATGTCATTACCGTCGACTGCATACTTACATCTTAATAAATCTATTAATTTTTGCAGAAACGATCCGTCATTACTTTAATTACTTTCCTAATTCATCACATATCTCGGTCTCATGCTGCTGCTCTTCAAAAGCACATGTGGTTTGCTGATCCAGGGGGGGCCAAAATCTTTTTCCCTGCCTGCTGTACCAGATGTTGACTGATTCATGCTCTGCCAGCTCCTCACACAGACACCCTCTACCTCACATGGGGTTGGTATTGTTTCAACTTTTGAAAGAGTTGAGAAAACTAAACACATTTATTTTTTAAATTGACACAAAGAATTTAAATCCACACTTCCACTAAACCACACACTGAGAGTAGAACTTCTACTTCAGTAAATATTCCTTTCACAATTATGTATTATAAAAGCCTCACTATGACTGACAGCTTCATAAATAAAACTGTCAGTCTCTCAAATGCTTTAATGCAGGAAACAAATCATTTTGTCCTGAGAAAAAAACAACATTTTATGCAGTTTATCAAACACAAGAAAATGAACAAACGTACACATCAAACTTTGATGTCATCTGCCTTACATACTACTTACATATGGACTGCAATAACAAACTAACAGGTTTTAAGATTTGGATTCATCTCAATCTCATGTTTAAATGCTGAAATTCTATGTTAAATAACATTTTTGAAATTATTGTATTACTAGGAAAATGTTAATAGTTCAGTACACCACTTAAATGTTTTATTAAAATTAAATGTCTGATCCTCTCAGCTAATTTAAAATGCATTGCTACAGTCGTTTTACACATTTTGCTAGCTAACAGAGCTTTAGCCTGTAACTAACTAGCATTGCTCAGATTCTTTTAAATGTCTTTTCAGTGTCCAAATCTTTAGTTCCCTTCTGTCTTCCCATTTTAAGCTTCTTCTTAAAAACTCCCTGCGATGAAATTTGTGTTTTTGTGTTATATAATGTTGGTATTTTTCTAGAAAATATTAAGAATATTTTTCTTAAAGTTGCATTTCTGAGTATTTATTTATTTATTCAAATCATTGTGAATCAGGAGCAAACACAAAAATGCTGTTGGAAAAATCTACTAAAGCTACTACTGCAGGGCACTAGCTCTTTGCTCTGCTCCATTCCGATGAAGACAAACAACTTGCAGACTAATAGATCCGTGTAGATCTTTGGTTTCCTTGTCTGAGCTGGCAAAACTGTACAGCTGGATAGCTCTGATATCACAAACCATTTTTGTTGCACAGCTGATGTCAGGTTGGGGTCGTGAGGGTCTGCAAGCTAACAGGAGAGAGTGTAAACAAAGGGATGATGGGAAAAGGAGGAGCTTACTCCATGCCAACAGTATCACTCCAAATGTTACGGCCCCAGGCCTTTGGGATGTGTGTGTATGTGTGTCTTTGTATGTTTTGTCCGTTCCAGAGAGGTTTTTCCATCCTGCTGCCTGGCTCCACCCCTTTCCAGGAGATTGCAGCTTCCTGCCCTCCACCAATCACCAGGCTTGGAGGGAAGCATAAAAACCCTTGCGGACCCTGATCCAGTGGCAGCTGAATTCCTTGAGAGGAATCCGTTTCTCAGCTCGCCCCTGCTGTCGGTCTTGGCTTTGAAGCCATTGTGAATGCCTGGTGTTCCCTTCCCTTGGTCCTTTGTGCACCTCATATGTTTCTGGTTTTGTGTCCCTCTTGTTTATAGGTTTATTCTGTTACTACTTGTGTTTCACCTTTTAGCGGATGTCTTTGTGTTAATGTTTGCTGAATAGTGCCTGAGGCTTTAAGTTTGTTACCCCTAGTCCACTTTTGAGTCATTTGTTAAACTTTCGCAGCTGTTCCCTTTAATAAACGGCTGTCTTCTCCCTACTCCTGGCTTAAATAATCTTTTCTTTTATTTTATGTTACCTATCTTCTCCCTCCCCTGGGTGGGACGTAACACCAAACTCAGAGGGTAAATTTCTAATGAACTCCTGCTGCTTTGCAGAAGCTTTGTCTTAGAAAATTACTGTTGTTTTTTTTTTATTTTGGCAAAAGAAATCATAATTAATAACCATTGAAAATTGGTTTTATTATATTAATCCCAGTTTTGCACCTTTCTTTAACTACATATAGTTTTTTTTTTTGCATTACTAAAATCACATGTTTAGACATTTTTAAAGCTGATGAAACATCTTAAAATTCGTCTGCAAAAGATAAAATGATTTCCATATTCCAGTGAATATGTTAGAACTACAGCGGCATATCTTTGTGTTAATTGCTTTTTTATGTTTTTTTAACAATGAATTTATGCCCAAAACTTTGTTTTCATATGAACGGGGGTGGGGGGGTAAACATGGCGGTGCGGTTTTTTTTCTGTGACACACTCCTCGTGTCAAGGGACGCTTTTAACTGGAGGACTTGAGAGTGCAGAGCCATGACGGCAGAGGATGTTAATAGCTCCAGCCCTCTTTGCTCCTTTTGCAGCAGAACTAAAACACCTCTGATGGTTTCACTGTCCTGCTCCTTTTTCCACCACTTCAGGCTGTTGAGCACGCACCACAGTCTGCGCTCCTCAAGGCTCCCAGCAGGAAATGGAGGTATAAATCAATTCCATTAGTATTCATGCTCCAAGGTTGCCTTTTCAAACCAAGCTGCCTTTGTGCTCTCTAAACAGCACTCTGGCTGCAGGAGAGACGCAGCTCTACTGGTTTCCTGTGCAAATGCAGCAGTCACTGTCAATTAAATGTTCTCCACTGGGCCCCCCCTCATACCCCAGTCATTACACACACAGACGAGAACCGCATTTTATGTTCTTTTAATTTATTCATTGGTAAGTGTGAGCAGAAAGGAGAGTATTTATGGAAACACCAACATGCTAGCTGTTAGCGCTCTTTGTGCTAAAGTTACCACCCCCTCCAGCCTAATTCTGTTCAAAAGAGACATGTTTAAATCAAAGGTACTGCAGGTCGGGGTGTTTTTGGAAAAAAAAAAGAGAAGTCGTCTGCAGGAAAGCAGTTTTTGGCAGTTTGTAAAGTATTTCCTCTTTCTGGTTGCAGAGATTTTACTTAAGAAAAGGGTGAATGAAAGGACAACTTTAGCATCATTAATATCTGTGCGATAGGTTGAAAACCCAACACACGTGACTGAGTAAGTATGGTTTTTAACCCTTTATCATCGAAGCTGTTGGCAACAACTCCTAAATAACAACTTAAACTACAATAATACTTTGACAGTTTAAGCAAATGATGCGATTCCAACAGATTCTCAAGTCGAAAAAAGCAGCTTTTCAATTCAATTCAATTTTATTTATATACCCCAATAGCTTTGCGTGAATTCTGGGTAATTATCTGTTTACGTAGGTTTTCTAAACACTTAACTACTGTTACGATTTCTACTTGACAACAATAAAGTTTACTACTGTACAAGTAACTACTGTACTCTTTAAAACAGCAGTTTTCTACTTTAATATCATAAAATTTACTATTGTACACGTTACAACTGTAAAAGTTTACTACATTACTATTGTAAAGTTTAATTTTGAAATTTAAAGTGTACACTAGTAAAAACGTTCTAATGGCAATGCAGTAAACTTTTACAGTTTTAAAGTTGTAAACTTTCCAATATTTTTCATTTTCTTAACTGCTTTATCCCTTTCGGGGGTCGCAGGGATGCCGGAGCCTAACCCGGCTACTGATGGGCGACGGCAGGGTTCACTTTCCAATATTAATTTAGTAAACTTTTACAGTTCTAATGTTACAGTAGTAAACGTTCTAATAGTAATTTAGTAAACTTTTATAGTTTTAATGTGTACAGAGTTGTAAACTTTCCAATCTTAAGGTAGTACACTTTTACAGTTCTAATGTTACAGTAGTAAACGTGTCATAGGAGTGTAGCAAACCTTTACAGTTGTAAAGTATACACTAGTAAACTTGTAATAGTAGTAAACTTTACAGTTGTAAAGTGTGCAGTATTAACCTTAATGATCATAAAGTAAAAAATACATTAAAATGTAAACTTTGCAGTTGTAAAGTGTATGTACAGAGTTGTAAACTTTATAATAGTAATGTTAAAACTGTAAAGGTTTACTAAATTACTATTAGTCCAGTTACTACTTGTAAAGTTTATTATATAGGTATAGTAAAGTTTACAAATGTAAAATTCACAACTATAAAGTTTACCAAATAATTATTGTAAAGCTTACAAATGTAAAGTTACTACTATGCACTTTAAAACTGTAAATTTATCATCTCTACACTACTGTAAAGTATGGATATCAGCTTTTCTCGGTTCCAGAATCCGTCGTAATCACATTAATTGCATAAACGGTTGAAGAGTTATGTCAGTTCAAAGAACGTCTGCACTGGAGCTAAAACTCTGGTGTTAAAGGATGTAGGTGCACTGGGTGCACGAGGCAAAGAAGGAATGTTGGGAATATTTTTTTCCATAGTTTCAACCATTTCCCTTTGGCTAATGGATCATGTTTCTCCTTGAGGTTAAAACTGATTTCAGATCTCATAAAATTAACTGGTAAACGATAGACAAGCTCATTGATATCTCATACGTCACAGCTGCTCAGAAGAAAGTATGACACGTTTGTTTAATGAATATAAATGAAGAAAGTCTCTCTGACCTATATCATCAAGAGTCCAGGGAACAGCTTTTTCCTCCATGCTAATGATAAGATGCATTGTGAATTATAACACATTTAATTCAAGCCTGGCAGTCCAAGGGGACAATCTTCAATTTCACTGTATCCAGAAAAAGCAGAAGACAAATGGGTTGAAAAGGATTTTAAAAAGTCCAGCAAAGAGCAATCTTGACCTCAATTAGAGAGCGTGTATCCTCTGGGTGAAAAGTGTGAGATAGTCTTTGATAATGCTCAGTAATGAGCGCACATCCACACCCTCTAATCTAGTGCATTTCCCTACCGTATATATGGAAACCTTCGGCTCTCCACAAATAGAAAACACTGACAGGGAGAAATAATTCTGCATGATTCTCCATACGGACCTGAAGGAGGTAAACAAGATATTTTGTTCCATCTATAAATACTGCTGTGCTTCAATAGTTTTTCCTTCCGGGGAAGCTGTCACGCTGTTGTTATGCACTCTGTCTCCCATCACCTTTCTCTGAAGCAAGAAGAACTGTCACCGGAAAATCAGGTGTGGAGCAGAAAGAACCGGAGAGGTTCAGGACTGTTGCTTGAGGTTATTGTCTCAGACAGTTTGGTCGATGTGATTTTGTTGGACTCGTTTTCATTGCTCCGTTTTGTTTTTGGGTTTTTGTCTTCATGTACTTGAGCAATTCTGTTCTGCCTAAGCTGTCAAGCTTGATTTTCACTTTCAGAGATCATTCCGGCTTTTTCCTAAAGGTGTTTCTGTTGAAACCATAACTGCTGTAAAATACAGATGCAGCCTGAAATGTGGTTTTATTTCTAAATGGATCTGATATACTTTAGACGGGCCTGCACATGAACTGGGGGACGCGTCTGGCACTGCAGGGTTTGAGTCCCTGCATAGGAAGTGTGTTACTGGTGGTAACCTTTTTCCGCCCGCCTTCCGCACAGCGCCAGACATCGACCAGCGAGCCTCCATCCCGCTTGTGGATCAAGATACGTAAATAAAAGGGCTGTAACGAGTATCCGGGTGCTCAAATACTCACAATCTGCTCCTGAAAATTCGAGTACGAATATTCGTGACGTCCTGATTAGCTATCTATATAAATATAGTAGAGCGTACTAAAATATTATCAAAATATTATATAGGGACGATGTCTTTTTGCTCTGAAATGCAGAATAATGTTGGATTTTAAGTTTACAGACTAAAACAAAGCCGGAAGAGAAGCGGTATCATCACTGGAGGTAAACATATCTTGGTTACGGTGAACTTGCGGTTTTCAAGCTTTTTTCTGTTTAAAAACTGAGACTGAAATTCTGTTCACTGAATAACTTCTGAAAATAAATGAATTATCTTTAACACCAGAGCTTTACCTCCAGTGTTTACCTTATTTTTGGTTATGATAACTCTTCAACAATTAACAAAATTCCAGCTTTTTCTGAAGAAAACGCAGCCTCACGCTGCTGAAAGGTGGATGTAATTAACGTGAATCTGATGATTCTGCAGCAGAAAAAAAACAACTTTTTCATTCGGGCGCTGCACCAATATGTAATACTTAGAACGTAAAATGTTGAAGAACTTTGAGGATACGATGGAGAGAATTTCCAGGTTCTGCTGTTTAATGATCCAGAACAACAGTGGTTTTAATCCTTGTGTTTCTGCTGAACTTAACCAGAAGATTGACAAAAAAAAGTTTTAAATCACTAACAAAATGTATTTCTATCTAAATCTTTTTTTTTATCAGTTTTGTTGATTCTGATCTCCTGTTCTAAATAAAGGTATAAATGGGGGTAATTTAATAAAAATAATTTAAATTTTCATCCATCCAATGAATAGACAAAGACATATCAATAAACATTATATTATAAAGTAAGAATCGCGGTTTGATTCGTGAATTGTTGAGCTTGACTTATGAATTGAACCTGATCAACGATCCACAGCCCTCGTAAATAATTATATCTAACGTGATCTGTGTAGCGTATACGAGATATAAAAGTTATATGTGGGTGGAAAATGCATGAAAAGTGTTAGATGTACATGGAACAGTCGTGGATGGCCACAAACCTCGCACAACTGCATTGGATTTAAGTGATATGTAAATTATGCATACATTTTATAATTCTTAACCAGCTAAAAATGTTTCCAATGTTTCCAGCTATAGTCTACTCTAAAACTATTGTTTTCCTCTCTGAACAGATCCAGGTGGTTTTGGCTTATAGTTTCTGGACTTATGAGAACTTTGTAACCATTCCGCTCTCCTTGGCTTGTTTACATTAACAGTGGGGTCATCTGGACCCCACAAGACACTGCGCTGAGTTTCACTTATGTCCATGGCAGACATAAAATCCTGAATTTGTCATGGAGGAAATCACACATCAATATATGGTTGGAGTCATCTAGACCCCAAAGAGAGCGGAAGGGAAATATGTTTTTGTACGTTAAAGACACCGTGAGAAAAAAGTTAGTCCATTTATTTTACAAATGACAAAACAATCCCAATTTTAGATTAATTCAATCACTCTAAATCAGGGGTGGGCAAACTACGGCCCGGGGGCCACATGCGGCCCCTAAAGCTACTTAATGTGGCCCTCCAAATTAAAATACATTGAATCAAAAATCCTAATTATTGTTTTATTTTCATTGTATTTCTTCCCATGAATGGCGTTGTTTCTCTGACGTTCATGTGTGTTCCTTTCTGAGTCAGATGGTGATCTTTCGGATTATTCCTACACCACATAAATGCAGCATTTCTTTGAGTTCACATTTTCCTCTGAAGAACATCAACCCATTGGATCACCCAAAAGAGAACAAAAATCAAAATTTAGAAATTAAAACTCCCAAATTTTCTGTTTTTAAATTAATATATGAGAATTTGAATCCAAATTAAAGCATGTTTTTCTCTAAATTCCATATTATTTTTTTAGTTTATGAGGTTGATTACCCAATCTCTCCTTCCATCTGCTCCTTGTCCGGCCCTTATGCCAAATTTTAGAACCCTTTGTGGCCCACGAGTCAAAACAATTGCCCACCCCTGCTCTAAATGGTTACATCAATGGTGTTTTTCCTTAAATTAGGGGCAAAATAGCCCAAAATTTCCCAACCAGGTTGTTAAATGATTAAAATGATTTTAAAAATTTGACTTTTTAATTCTAGCGCATAAAACATTTGTCACTTATCTTAAGTTTGTAAATTCATTAAAGAATAATGCACCAATTTCTACTAAAAAAAACATTTCCTGGGACATTAACATTACAGATTATATACATTTTTGGTCATTTATGTAATTTTCAGAATTAAAATGTTCACAAACAAAACCCATTCTGCTGATGTTCTTTACATGGTTTGAAATAAGATGGAATAGTCTCTGTGGTCACAGTGTTTTGGGTTTTGCTCCATAAATAAAGTGGAGGTCGGTCGTCGACATTTCCAATGTGTTTTCCTCATCAGACACGCCTTTATATAAGGCTGACATCACATATCTGATTCTACCACTTTCTTCAAGCCTGCACTTGTTTGCTGCATCCTCCACTGACATCATCCACTATATAACACAGCAAGTCTGTGACTGCAGTCCCCAGAGTCTGGGGTCTGGATCAACCACTACTGAGCTGCAAAACCGAATGTCTCAGGACATTTAGTAACAGAGGAAATGCTGGGAATTTTGTCGGCAGCAGCCAGTAGTTTAATGTAAATACAGTGAGAATACGATGAGAAAGGAAAGGACGAGTGTTGCACTGGCTCAACTTAAGAGCATCTGGGACTCGTCAGGCCAATCTTTAGCTGGATCTGTGAGTCCGCCCACATTTCCTCTTATCTGAGCCCGAGCGTCTGCTTGATCCATCCAGAAAACCAATTACTTACGGCAAGCAACCTAATTGTTCCAAATTTAATTTAAGACGTCCATTGTTCCACTGTCAAGAGAGGGGCTTCAAGCAAACGGCATGCTTTGAAATTGAAATGCTGCTTCTTTTATAGTAGGAACCACTGCATGTTATTTTACATAAAGTCAGAGAGAAATAAAAATGGTTATTTTATGCCTGAAACACATAACAGTGCATATTTAAACTAAAATATAAAAGCTCAAAATCCACAACACATTATATTTATCTAAAGGAAAAAGTAAGTCGTTTCATCTTTGTCCTTTAACAGCTATGCAAAAAGATTCAGTCAGTCAAAAACTAGGACAGTCTATTTATAATTAGCAAACAACTTTTTCCATCACGAGATGAAAGTGGGGCTTTCCTTTGGCACACTTCGTATCTGTGACGCCATATGTGGTTAAAAAGGAAATGAAAAGGTAGGAAACCTGGCAGGATGATCTTCTCTGGGATTTATGACCCAGAATTACAGTGAAAAAAAATAAAAAATAAACGGTCTGTCACATGATATGAGCCTCAGAACAGGAAGATGGTGAATACTGGAGTCGATGTGGCTAAATCTAACGTGAAGAGCCGTTACAGGAACAGAGAACATCAATGAGCTTGTAGTTTACCAGATTCTGATGAGTCTAAATGAACCAGAGTTAATCATTAAACAAATATATAAAGTTTAAAGTTCTGCAGAAGAAAGATGGTAAAAGGAAACTTCAGCTTCCAAAGACGAAACAAAAGATTTAAAGAGAACATACTATAAAAAAACAGCTTAAAGCATAAAATACTGTTCACTCACCACTTTACAGAACCAAAGATACAAAGATTTGACTCTTCAAAGAGAACAGAAATGTTGAATGTTCTCATCATTTCTAAAAATCCTGAAATGTTCATCTGGTGTTGTCTGCATTTTTGACCAAATTTCACAGCAAAATTAACCCATTAGCATCACCCGTCTGTGCCAAATTTTGTGGTAGAGACCCAAGCTGCAGAGTATGTACGTCAATATATATATTTTTTTTTTTTGGATGACATCCTGAAATGGGTGGCACCCTCAAGGACCCAAAGGCGGGGCCTCATAAATTGAGTAATTTTACTTCAACAGTTTGCAGAAATAACTCATATTTTATAAATTATTTGTTTTTTAGTGCTCCAAAGGTTATAAATGAACATATACGGATTTAGTTAAAGAAAAGTCCTTCTGATGGATGTTTCCTCCTGCAGACTGTTTTAAAGATTAGCCTGTAAATTGCTTAACTCTTTATGAGACAAGAAAGGAAAAGCATTAAGCACACAACACACAACAAAAGTGAGCAGACAAACAAAGAGTGGATTCTTTGTTTCTTCTGCAGCACAGAAGGAAATGCTGACTTTGATAATAGCCACCACAAAGTGGCTCTTATTTCCCCAGGTGCCGCGTTTAGGAGGATGTCTCCCGTTTTATTGCACAACGGCACTGTCAGATGAAACATCCTGTTTTCTTGTTTGTCTCTTTAGTGCAGGCATTTAAAGCAGAGATCTGTGGAGGTTCAGATGAAGCTCTTTGGGGGAGAAGCCTCGGGGTGACATCCAAGCTGCTTCTCCATGTGAAGATGCTGCTCATCATGGTCCGATCTAGCTTTGATCTAGTTTTTAATCGGCATGCGTTTCAGAATATAAAATGAAACTTAACTCACATGAACGTCTTTGGTTAGGAATTATCTAAACTCATTTTAGGTAAATGTCGCAGGTCTTAAAGCATAAAAAAAGCACTTTGTATGCGAAAGAATCCATGTGGAAGTTCTTAAAACAGTTTGAAGCCCTCAGATATTTAATTTCACAGCTCATTTGCAATTCGTTGGGTGCTTAATTTTAAAATTTTCTGTGACCTATTTTTAGGTGTCATGAATATTCAGTTTATTCTGATTATGATGAGAGGAGTTTAAAGATTGTCTGTAATTAAATAATACTGGGGTAATGACATCTGCTCCCTGTTTAAATGAGGAAATAATCAAGCAAGGCTTTATTGATGTTTTTTTAAAACAATAACTGATGACAGTTTTCTGGTTTTGGAGGTCGTTGAAAGATTCTAAAACTATAGAACAGCCTCTGAGGGACTTAGAAAGTCACCTTAAAGTTTTAGGTATGAGTGTGTCTTTGAAAAACAATATTAATAATTTCTATTAAAATCTCTGATTTTTAATATCCACAGGATGTAGGATTTCTTTTAGCCGTTTCTTTTTATCTGTATCTTTTACTGACATCTGGATTATTGAGAATCTTCACAGTTATAAATCTTTCATGGTAATTATTGTCAAGAGACTTCAGATTTTTTTTTTTTTTAAATGATAACTGAGCCTCAAGTCTGATTAAATATAGAAATATGAAACTGACCATTTTGTTTAATGTTAATTTAAGTTTTGCTTTGATTATTGCCAGTCATTAATGAAAACAAAGATTAAAACTAAGAACTTTGTAAACAAAAATGTGATTTTTGTTGTTGCTATGGCAAAACTAGCTTAAAGGTTTTGGTATTTTGACAAAGTCCAATTTCATGCCACATTAGGTATTTGTTTATTCTTAAAATTGTATTTACTTAGAGGATGATATACTTTTAAAGTGTAATTCTGTAGGTTTTTTTCAGGCCTTACTTTTTAAATCTCTGAGCATTTCCTGAATGAAAAAAGAAGCCAAAAATCTCCATTAATAAACCAAGTTTGCACATATAATAACACCCTGGGAATTCTTATTTCAGCTGCAAATTGGATTTCTTCACGCATGTGCTTCTATTCTTTCATTTTCCTTTGTGTTTGCACTCATATAAAACTAAAGAAAATCAATTACCCAGTTGACTAACTGTTGCTCGTTCTCATGATTTCTCTAAAGATTTCTGTTTAGGTTTATTTTGCTTTCATGTCGAGACTGACATTGATTGACTGGATTTCAGACTGAATTCAGGTTGATCTAAACATTACAGAGCAGTCGTCGTCTCATGATGAAGACTTGGACATCCTCAGATTAAACCTTTCCGACCATTTTTGTCGTTTCTTTTCTTGTCTTGCTTTTTGAATGACGGTTTATCAAAGCTGTCAGAGTTTCTCACTTTAGACAACCATCTGGTTGAAGCCGGTCTGGTTTTAGAAGAACTTCTTCCTCAAAAACATCTTTTATCTCTGTGGCTTCAGCCCTGAGAGAGGAAGACTCCTCAGTCTCTTCTCCTTTGTTTTTAACAACTTCACTCCATCAAATGCTGGTGTTTCCATAATACTTACAGCGTGACTCCTGGAGTAACAGGAGCTGATGGATTTACCATCACATGGTTCTATTAGGTTCAGTTTGTTTACAATAATTAAACACATTCATTAACATATCCTTGCTCCAGTATTGTATTAAAGTTTGTTCTTAAACAGAAATCAGAGTCTACACATCACAATATTGAGGCTAGATTCTGAACTGAATTTTAGGGGGTAATAGGTGACTGATTTAATACCTAATCCAGCTCGTTAGGCCAAGTTCTATTCAGCCGGATGTGTTAAACGACGTACTTTGAATTACCGCCATTTTTCAACTGTTGGCGCAATTAACATAATCTCAGAGGATTGCTCTGGTATGTACACTTCACAGTAGTGAAATAGTAAACTAGCAACTCTAACAGTAGGAAATTAGTAAACTTTACAAAATTGTGCAGTAGTAGCTAAACTGTAAAATAGAGTAAAGAAGTGATGTGTACAACAGTAAACTAAACAACAGTAAAGTATAAACTTCACAGCAGTAATTTCTGTAACTCTACAGTTGTAAAAGTTATCTTTCCAACGATAAGGTGTAGATTAGTAAAATGTAGACGTCTTTTAACAGGAAGTAAACTTTACAGCAGTAAAACGCAAAGCAGTAAACTTCACAATAGCGAAGTCATAAACTTTACAGTTGTAAAGTCATAAACTTGAAAGTAGTGAAAAGTAAACTTTACGTTTGTAGAGTGTACAGTAGTATACTATGGAATAGTAAAACAGTAAACTTTACAGTAGCAAATAGAAAACTTTACGGTATTCGAGTGTACAATAGTAAACTACACTAAAAAAATCAGTAAATTTAATAGTAGTAAAATGTACAACAGTAAACTATATAGTTGTAAAGTCGTAAACTTTACAGTAGTGAATAGAAAACTTTGTAATAGTAAAGTGTACAGTAGTAAACTATAAAATAAAGCATTACATTTTACGGTAGTAAAATGTACAACAGTAAACTATATAATAGTTAAGTCGTAAACTTTAAAGTAGTAAATAGAATGTTTTCCAGTAGTAAAATGTACAGCAGTAAACAATATTTTAGGAAAGTAGTAAACTTTACAAAAGTGAATAGAAAACTTTACCGTAGTAAAGTGTACAGTACTAAACTATCAAATAATACAGCAGTAGTAAAATGAACAAAAGTAAACTTAAATAGTAAAGTAGCTAATTTTACAGTGGTAAATAAAAAACGTTACAGTAGTGAATAGGAAACTGTACAGTAGCTAAGCGCACAGTAGTAAACTATAAAATAGATAGAAGTAATACACTTTACAGAAGTACAATGTACAGAGGTAAACTATACACTGAAAAAATGTTGCTTTTATGTTTTATGAATTTCCTGTTGTGTGTTTCTCTATTGACAACCCACTTTATTTTTTCTGCTGCTTTCAGACTTTTTTTACCTTTTATGTATTGTTTTAACTTGTACTGTTACTTGGAGACTAAAAAACCTTTTCTATAGGGACTAAAGATGGAAATTAGTCTAAAAGACTATAATCTTATATATTTGCATTTTTAAATGTTTTATTAATATATGCTGTCCCTGTCTTAAATAAACAATAAATCAATCAAACAAACATTACAGTAGTAAATAGAAAACTTTACTGTAGTAAAGTATAAATTAGTAAAGTAGTAAATTTCCCAGTTGTGAAGTAGTAAACAGTACATTTTTAAAGTTTACAGTCGTGATCTTTAAATTAGTAAATACGTAGATTTTACAACTTTACAGTAGTAAAGTGTAACATATTGCTGCAAAGCTGGTTTTTCCGCATTAAATTCTGTTGGAATGACATGAAATGTCTAAACAATAAAAGATTTCTGATGACCCTGAGAGCCTGTTATTTGCTTTGGCAGACGACAGCTCCAATGCTAACCAGATTCCTGGTTGTAATGCAGCATTGACCCTTTACAAAGGCCTATGGTTTCCCTACAGATATTCCTCTTTTTGAATTTACGGGATCAAATAAAATGTTTTCCTAAATTTTTGTTTTGCCTCCAAAAAAAGTTTAATCAAACATTTTTTTGGCTTCTTATAACTTCTAAACTTCTGCGAAGCCTAAGCAGAAAAGTTGAAGCTCTAAAGGACGGGGCAACATTATATAGAGCCCATTGTATTCTCAATGGTATGTTACTGAAGCCCAATCGAATAAATTATTACTTTTGGTCATAGTGTGTCAATGAAGATGCTCATAAATCCAGTTTCTATTAGATGCTTCATTAGAAAATAATATTTGATTAGCAGATATGTAAATCCCTGCTGAGAATTTCTTCCTTAGATTATAATAGCATTAGAGGGTGCAGAACAGCATTAGTCTAATCCCGGTATTACTTTGCTGAATAAAACCCACATGTGCTTCTTCTATTTCTCTGGCAAGTTTGTAGTTGAATAACTCCTCTAACCTCGTAAGTCTGTGGACTAAAAACCCTAAAACTCTAAATGTCCTTCTTAACTCAACAGAGCAGACTGCACAGGCTGCTATGAAGCATCCAGTTTTCCCTCATACTTGGTTTAAACCCAACCTTTAATGGGATTCTGCTCCAAATTTAAAAAAAAAACAAAGCAGACCTGGCATCAAAGCTTCAACTCCAATGAAGAGTTGCTTTAAAAATCAGCCAAACGCACAGTATTACCACAGGCAGGCAGAAAGGAGGCTTCTTCATACCGGCAGACATGTTGGCCTACATATATCTGAGCTCCCGCATGAAAGATGAGAGATAAATTATTAACCAGCCTGCTCAAGTGTTTCAAAGGACACATGTGTTGCTTTCTGTGAAGGGAAAATCTATCCACTTGTCTTTGAAATTGAACATCCAGTGGGTGACCACGTATCACCCTGCGTGTCAATAATCAGAGGCCATGAGAAAGATTTTCTAATCCAAACTGATGGATTGGTGCAAAGTGGTTTGTTACTCCCTCCCTGACCAAGGCCCACTGCTTCTTTTTCCCCATCAACCATGACTCTTCCTGCAGCTTTGCCTCAGTCTGTGAGCCGGAGGATCTGTCACACAAAAACATCTTCCCACGCTGGTTGATCTGCAGGTGACAGCGGCGAAGTGACAGCGATACGCTGGAAAATGTAGTGCTTTAAGCAACCGAAAACAGAGCCACCAATTCCAGATTTTAAGGCAATTCTGACCAAAAAATTTGGATGGAGCGATCAGCCAATACTAGTTGTTGGCAGTTATGAATTTCTATTAAAAAAACTATTAATAGTAGTATGCAGAAAACAAAGAACACCTGTTTTTCTTTAAAGAAAAGGATTTTCATTACAATATTCATCATAATATAAATTACTTGAAGTTTTTTTCTCACGAATTTACTGAAAACTGAAAACTTTGAGATTTAAAATGAAAAAAAAAGATTTGAAACTGAAAAAAAAAGTTTTAAAATTGAAAAATTAAACCTATTTTTTTCGACCGAACATTCGTATTTTTTTCAAAATATTTTATTTCTGTTTCAAATCATTTTGGCCCCGATTTAGCTCCATATTTAAATACCTAAAACAAGGTTTATGTCATCAAAGTCAAACTCATCATTCCTGGTCTTCTGCATTTTGTCCTCTTTTAAGTTAAAAGTCCCATAGTTGTGACACACCTGAATGTGTGAAATCTGTTCACCGCATTTGATCCATCCCATGGGGCTGAGCTGCACTTAAGAACCATTTTGGTGGTTTCACGCCCCCAATCCAACCCCTTAATGCTGTGTCAAACAGTCTTGGATTTAAACTCATGATCGTCTAGTCTCAGGGTGGACGCTCTACAACTAGCCCACTGAGTTGGTTTGTTCTTTAAAGACAGGTTGTTATGACTGGTTATTTTCAATAAAAATGCATTTATTTGATGTATTCCGACTGCTAATATTTGGTTTGCTTAAAATGAACCAGAGTTAATTTCCTCGATAATCTGGAACAAATTTTCAGTCTGGATACAAGCTCTCAGATCCACCTATGGAGATGGTCTCGGTTTATTTCCAATTATTGAGCTTCTGTTCACTCTGAGATTCCTCAGTCTGAATACAATCTGTGCTCGGAGCGGAATAACTGGACCAAAACAGCCACCGTAGCCGGTAGTTGAGTGATCTAAACAAAGTAGCAATGAAGCAACAGGACAAATGTAAAACTGTCGGCATGTTAGTGTTTTTTAACGCTGCATAGAGACGACGTGCAAAAATGACTCCTATTGAGGAGCAAGAGCAAAGTCATAGTTTTCATTAAAAAAAAAAAGACTTTTTGTCATTTTAAACCAAACATTGATTTGGGATCTGAAAAGAGAGTTTTGGTTGGCAGTTTTATCATTGATGCAGAGTTTTGTTTTTCCTGCATAGAGAATTTGGTGGCACCACCTAGTTTACGAGCGCCACCTGCTCCTGCTGTTTAATCATTATCTGATTTTATTTGACGGTTATCCAAAACCCGAAGCTCATGCCGCGTGTAAGAGGAGAGATCAGGTTTATTTATTTTATTAGTGCACGTCTACGTCTCTGGGTTCTCTTACTGGTACCGTCAGAGGACGGCAGTATGGCAAGCCAAAAGGATCAAAATTCCTTGTGAAAGCGACCACGGCAGCGCCTCAACTGCACATGTACCACTGATAATAATCTTTTTTTTAAATATTCAAATATTCTCACAGTTATTTTAAATACTACAATATATACAACAAATAATTAAAGTTTAATTTTATCTTTTTCATTTTAGATTTAATTTGGATATTGGGGAAGGGGTTAGGGGCAAGAGAAAATTTGCATATTCAGCATTCTTTTCTCTCAGTTTTTGTATATTTGGTCTCCAGACATGTAAATGTAATCAGAAACTACATGTTTTTACATTTTTGTTTAAAGTTCAAGGATGTATAAGTGTATATTCATGCTTTAAAGTACTTTATGTACGTTTTTCTCAAAAATATGTTTTAAAAAGCGTTTAAAAAATAATAATTCTAGCTTCTCGATTTTTCCTGTTTTTTTCTGACCTTTTACTGATTTAAAAAATGATCCGAACCGTGAATTTTGTGATCCGTTACACTTCTAGTGAATATTGTTTCTTCTACATTGAGCTATACATATATGATACATCTTTATACCATTTCAGTCATGTTAGTCAAATGTATTTGTTCTACAGGTATAGAAAAATCGTAAATTAAGCGACTCTTTTTCAAAAAGGAAATAGCAAGAGAAAAAACCTGACAGGTGGAGTGTAGTTACCTTAAACTGGATGTTTGTTGTAGCAATTGATGGTCTAAACCATGAGGTTTTTGACTACCAAGAGTGTCTGAAAAGGTTTAATAAGATGACTGATCTATAAGACTGTTCTCTGTGCAAATGTGTGGCTGAGTAGTAATTAGAAGATGTTTGTTCAGTAAATGTCCATGGATCTATTTGTTTCCATGACGTGTTATTTACTTGAAGAAGAAAATAAAGAAATAAACTTGAAATGAAATGATACTAATTTGTCCTTTATTTATGCAAATATACAAAATATTCCATTTGTAAAACATTTTCTCGGCGGAGCAAAAGCTAAGGTATATGCATCTGAGGTCGAGATGAGGCACCACCGCCACCTTATTTGGTTTATTAAAATGGTTTATTTTAGTTGGTTGCGTCAGAATCTAAGTGACCATCTTGTTTATGTCTGTACAACTTTATTTAAACTGCCTACAAACAATCTGAAAAATGGCTAAACAGAATAAATAAAGAAATGTTTGGACACGATCTCTTAACCTTATGTCTCTTCATTAAAAGTGCCATAAGAAGCCTAGAGAATAGAAACATTCTTCAATGTTCACTCGGGTTGTAACCTGGAATTCAAACTCATTAACTTTTTTTTAACTTTAATGGTTTGTGGTTCTTCCAGTCAGTAGAATTACTTGTGTGCCAGCGGATGAGAAGTAAATGAGGATAAAATTCAATTCATAAAAGAAGGAAAGTAAAAGAACTAGCAAAAGGAGCATTTTTGTGACATGTTAATCAAGGGACTGTAGGGGTTTATTCAAATGAAATCTTAATAAAACCATTCCCGTCAAATCACTGAAGGATATAATGAAGTGGAAACATTAATAATGTTGTTTAATCAGCATCTCTTTTACAGATAATGGAAGTGTTTCTCGAAAAAAGGTTCCCAAGGACATTGAGAAAGAAATAAAAACGTGAGGTTGGGAAACAAAATCTGGTTATTTCTGGACTCCTTCATACACAGCGTCACATAAATTACATGAAAAAGGATTTGGTTGTGCGCTCAATCACTTTCTGTTCCAATGACAAAGCTGACTCTTCTATAATTCATTTGAATAGAACAGGCTAATGAAGAGGAAAAAATTAAGTAGAAGGACCACCGCTAGCTCAGAGTATCAATTTGTTCCCATGCATAATTGAACTGATTTCCCATGGAGAACACTGAGTGGAAACACAGACGGGAAGATATGATTGGGAAAAAATATGATCAATTAACTAGAGCAAGGAGAATGGGGATGAGAGAATAGTTCAGGTGTCGAGTTGTGTGTCTCCCAACACGTCAAGAGAGGATTACAGCTAAATGGAAATAACAACCAGAAAAGGTCAAAACTGTGTGTCATGTTTTTGTATAAGGTGATTGCAGAAAATATAAAAACATTTTGTTGCTAACATTCTAAAATAACTTCATTTTGGAGCTTTTATGATAAAAAAAAATAAATAAAAATACTAACACTATATGTGAGGATTTTAAATAGACTGAAAATGTAAATTTTGTTAAATCTGGCAAAAAATAATGTTATCATATTACCAAATTAGTGCAGAAATAAAATGTCTCATATGTGCATAAGAAAAGGTAACATGTAGATAAAAATAGCAGCTATGTCATGTTAACATTGCTTTACTGTTGTGTGCTATTTGGACAATTTACGCAAAAGATTGAGCAGAAGTTGCTGACGTACCTATTTAACCCTAACTTTGATGTGTTCCTCCCATGACTAAGGTGGATAAAGGTGGACAGGTTTTAATGTCGGCCACGGACACCAGTGAAGATTAAAAAATCATTGGAATCAAAAGTGACATGACTTTTAATGTCGACATGCCTAGAATAGCACAAGGGTTACACCTAAATTTTCTACTTCCAAAGTTAGTATCTTTTTAAAGGTTGCATCAGACTCTTGTGGATTAAGCATTAATGAAAGTTGATATTCACATTGGGCTCTGCAGCACGTTCAAGTGACCGCTTCCACTGAGACGTAAATGTGCGTTTTGAACTTCTTAAGTCAAGTTTTGGGCTGTACGAACAAAAAATGTGCATCCATTGAGCGCCTGTTAGAACTTTGACCAATAGGGGATTCGGATTTGGTAGTGATGCATGGCTGGCAACCCTTTTAATTCACAGGAGGGCTAAAAAATTAATAATGAGGAAGAAATGAACAATTCTGGTTTGTGCAGGACTGGAATTCTATGACACCAAGTCTTTCAAGTATCGGAATAGAGCTGAGAAATAAAAAACCTGGACCAGATTCACCAGTTTTGCACCGCTTTGACATTTGGTACTAAGCCTTTTCCAATTATGACTTATTTTTCAGACCAAAAGCCGCTACTTCTTTCATTTGAACCCTGGAGTTTAATTAATAATTTATAGATTTTTATGGGTTAAATGCATTGTGCAGAGTTAAATTACCCCATGTTACAACGTGGACACTTGTGGCTTATAAAGAAGTGCAGCCTATATATCACGGGTGATCAAAGTTGCCAAATTTGGCCCGCCAAAGGTCACAAAGTCATGGCTGTGGAAGCCTTGCAATCTTTAGTTTGTTTCACTACGATGTTTAAAACCCTACGGCTGTAATATACTTTTGGCCTCCGGGTGGCGCTGTTAGCACTTTCTTTGCCAACGGCTTTAGTAGAAACAACCCCCACTGTACCTTCCAAATATTCTTTATTTTCCCCTATTTCATGACTTACAAAAAAAATTGTATTAGGCACGCGATCCCATTCCAATTTTGGTCCTTTGAGCGAAAAAGTTTGGCCACTTCTGCTATATAACATAATTTTTTTTCCTTGTGTTCAGATGTACTTTATAGTCCTGAATAGGGCTGTAACGAGTACCCGGGTGCTCGGGTATTCGCGATCTGCTCCCGAAAAACCGAGTAAGAATATTCGCGACATCCAAGATCGCTGATTTGCAATCTTTATAAATATAGTAAATTGTAGTAAAATATGATCAGAATATTATCTGTCAATGATGTATTTTTCTTCTGGCATCCAGATTAATGTATTATTTTAAGTTAACGAACTAAAACAAAGCCGAAAGAGCCGCGTTTGTAACCGAAAGTAAACACTTTTCAGTTGCGGAGAAACTTCCGGTTTTCAAAGTAAAACTAGGGAGAGCTTTTTTCTGTTCAAAAACTGAGACTGAAGTTCTGTTCAGTGACATAAGTTCTGAAAAAATGAATTAGCTTTAACATCTGAGCTTTATCTCAGTGTTTACATTCTTTTGGCTATGGTAACTCTTCAACAGTTGAAGCAATTAACGAAACTCCATCTTATTCTGAAGAAACGCAGCCTCGCGCTGCTGAAAGAAGGATGGAATCAGCTGATTCTGCTGCAGAAAAAATAGTTTTTTTCACACGGGCTCTGCACCGAAACATATTGAACAACTTTGAGGATAAAAAAAAATGTTCGAAACATTTTTAAGTTTTGTTGTTAAATGATCCAAAACGGCAGTAATTTTTTATCCTATTTATGTTGTTTATGTTACTGCTGAACAACCTGAAGGTTTAAAATGACAAAAAAAATTTCTTTCTATCTGAATCTTTTTGTTTTTTTTTTTTAAATCAGTTTTGTTGATTCTGATCTACTGTTCTAAATAAATGTATAAATGTTGGTGATTTAATACAAATAATTTCAATTCTCCTCCATCTAGTAAATATTCTCATAGCAATAAACATAATATTAAAAAGTAAGAATCGTGGTTCAACTCGTGAATCGTTGAGCTTGATTCGTGAATCGTATCGAATCGCCACCTAAGCAACGATCCACAGCCCTAGTCCTGAAATTACAATGAATGCACTAGTATTGGGCAGCAACACTCCAGTGTAAACACAGCATGCAAAAACCGTGTACGTAGCATGAATTACACCAAGAAGTTTACAAAAAAACCAGATACATTTGTTTTCCAAACTTTTAGTTTCACTTCGTGCATCTGGAGTTTTGTGGGTTCCGGGAAAGAAATTTGAAGTGTTTCGATAAATCGACTTAAATGTGGTGTTGACCATCATGGCGCTGTTCCAGAACAAAATAAAACCCTTTTTCCCCACATTTCCAGATAGCAAGTCTGACCACCGCCACACTCATCACACTGATCCGATGTGGTTGTGTTAGATTTTATTCATTTCAGGAATGAAAGTCTGCTCCACCCCTCAAACGCCTGATGTGTTAGCCTGACAGCGAGGACGTTCAGGCATCAAAGAGTCATTTGAAAACACGGTGCAGCTGCTCTGCTGTCCAGTTCTGCTTCTGATGAGCGTTCAGGGCTGTGCGGCCGGACAGCAGTTCATTCACCTTATCCTCCTTTAATCTGGACGCTCACGGAGCCTCAACAATGTGAAGCTGCGTTCAAAAGGGCTTTTTTTCTGCTCTATCTACAGCTGACAGTTAAGAAGACGAACACTTCCAAACTTTGACATTCAGCTCTTGACCTTCTTCCGGCTCTTTGTTGGTGAACCCGGTAGACCCGGACTTCTACTCGCAGAGTTTACAAATGGCAGCCAAAGGTCGACCCAGAAGTTCATGCTCATCATCTCCAGGCGTGATAAAGGTTAATAAATAAACCGGCAAACTCATGTGGAGGTCCCTCTCTGCTTTGCATTCCAATTAATCAATTTGATTTTAAGAGACATTTAGTAGAACGAGCTTTTCATTCCCTTTTTTTTTTAAAAAGTGCAGTAAAACCAGAAAACTTTAGGAATAAACTGCATAAATTTGTGATCCCCGTTAAGAAACGCTGCTGGCGTTATCGATGCAGGGAAATGGGAAGGTCAAAAATGCTAGCAGAAAATGGAAAAAGCATCATCAGAAGTGCCGGAAAGCTTTCTCTACTGACAGCTACTTGGATCTTCACCTGATACAGCCCTCAGGATGAGCTGGACTTGTTTTTGCATCCTTCTCTCTTCTGTCCATCAAACTACTTTGGAAAGCATCAAAGCTATTTACCCTTGAGGAACGTAATGAGGCGTGAACGTCTGAATTAGATATCTCGGGTTCTAACTAAAGAAATGGAGAAGTGCAGTTACACGAGCCCCTGAAGAGCTGAAGGTGTTCAGGGAGACGAGTCAAACCATCCTCTTCTCCAAATGGCACTTTAAAGACGGAGCGAGACGGAAGCTGCAATGCATTAGGGGTCACAGAGCTGTCAACTGTCAGGCCGGAAGGCAGAGCAGCCTCACACAGTCATTAACTGACAAAGATGAAGAGAAGCTGGTCTGAGGAAACACGTCTCAATGCTGAAGTCCTGACTTACTTCTAATCCAAATTTACAGCAGCTCCTGCCGGCTTTTGTCCACACACTGATAGGCTTATCGCCGGCAGCCAGGAAGTAAAGTTAAGACGTTTTTAGTTTTGCACAAAGGTTTTTATAAAGAACCAATCTAAACCCAGTTCTGATCTCTGTTTGTTCTGACTTGAAATTGGGTGGAATAAAGTCTTTAGCTTCCCTGTTAAGCAGGAAACTACAGATCGTTTTCTCCCAGCTGGACAATCCTAACCTGGAATTGAATGACAACATGTTTCTCTATTTCCAACAAAACAACATCTATTTTCAAAAACTACACATCTAAGATTAAAGTACTCTATTTTATAGACAAAAAAATTTGAAATCCTTTCACTTTCACAAAAATCAACATGTTCTGTTACTTGACCAGAAACTGAGTTTCATGTAAGAATTTCTCCAAAGGTTTTAGTAAACTACAAAGCTACACCACTTGAGGGATTGTTGGAGAATTATGGGTAATGTAGTCAATAGCCTGAGATGAGTACTGTTCTTTAGCAGAATATGATGATGTGACTATTTGGATCCCATACTAGCACCAGTAAAGACGGCAATGTGTAGTAGGGGTGTAGAAAATTTTAAGCTAAATTAATTAATCTGTTAATATTCCTAAAATCCAACTAGATTGATACGTCTGGGGCAAGTTGTTTATCGAGTTGGCCTATATAAAATTGTTTAAAATTAAATAAATCGATGATAATCAATATCGGAAGATCCATATTCTAGTCCAACGTGTGGAAACACTGAGTTCATCAGTCATGTGACCATACAGTGTGCTAGAATCTTCAAATAATGTTCCATTTGGATTATTCTGATATCAAACCTTGAAGAAATCTGAAAAATTCCCCTGCACTGTTCAGTACCAGATATTTATTTTTTGGGTCACACTGGTGGAAGTTTTGAATAAAGATGTCTAGGGATCCATTGTAGGTCAGTGAATCGGATGAACCAAAATCGACTATGAATCATATTGGCAACCACAAATTATGATATGAATTTAATTTCTGTTGAAATTAATCTTTACACTCCTAAAGTTTAGTCATAGAGAATAAATGTTGGTTATCCATCGTGTTGCTCTCTCTATAGAGCAGACGTGTCAAACTCAATCACACAAGGGGCCAAGAACCAAAAGACACCTCAGGTCACGGGCCGAACAGGATAAACATTTATTTAACACTCTAAAACTACCTTTTTTAAATTTTAAAAACATAACTTTTTAGCATATTTATGGACTAGATACAGTATATAGCATTAGCTGCGATAATGCTAGTGTGAATGCTGTAAGATGAATTTAGCAGCTGAAGATGCTAGTGCTGATAGCTGAAAACGCTGAAGCTGATAGCTAGCTTAAAATACTAGCTAAATGTCAAATTAGCCTAAAAAAACAACAAAAAATGTTAGCTAAAACAGTTAGCATGTACTTAAAAAGAATAGCTAAACTTCAAAATAGCCAAAAATGGAAAAAAGCTTAATAAGCCAAACTCCAAAGAGACTAAAAACTTTAGAAAAAGCCTAAATAAGCCAAAACAGCTACCATGTAGCTGAAATATTAGCTAAACTCCAAAATAGCCTAAAAGATCTTCGTAAGTGCCAGAATAGTCCAAAAAGCTAGCAGAGGGCCAATTTTTACATAATTATGAATAATGAAAATATTAATCAATGATAAATCAACTTAAACTTTAAATAACTTTCAGTATTTTACTCTCCATAAAAATATGTTTTGTCAAAATGATACAAGTTAGACACGAGCGCAAGATAACATTGGGTTATTAATAACAATAAAATAAAATGTTCTGTAGGGACGGATGGAATTATCTGGAGGGCCGGATCCGGCCCCCGGGCCTTGACTTTGACACATGTGCTATAGAAGCTGATTATTACACATGAAAGAGACAAACATGAATAAGTTATCTAGAAATATTACAGATCGACCCTTCTGATCATTCCCCCACTGCCATCTGGGCATTCTGGGTAGTGCAGTTATTACTCATTTTATATGAAGGCAGATTTAACGACAGAAATGTGAACGGTGGCTCATTTGACTGCAGTCAACGTGAAGATACCATCTTCTCTTCTCCAGAACCTGAACTAGACACGCTAGCCGGACCAGATGATGGTTTAGTGCAGCAGAAAGAAGATCATTCATGAAAAACAGATTTAAAAGGAGAAATACTGCAAAAACAAATGGATTTCTTATTACATTTGTTCTCTTTCATAAGGAAAAGGCCACACATACATGTTAAAAACTCAAAAAAGCAGGGTTTTCATCAGAGGGGGATTTTGAAGTAACATATCGTTGGAGCATCAAGTAAAGAACTCTCTGATTTCTAATGAAGTGGAAATAATGAATTGCAAACTGTCAGGGGTTTTAAGTAATTGAGCATGTTTGAAACAGTTGCACAAACTATTACCAAAAAACATGAAATCATTTCATCAACTACAACTGCTTTGCTCTCATCTTTTAATTTGTTTCTAAAGACAGACTTTTAAACATGTAGATTGACTCCCTTTTGAGAGGGTTTGGCTTTCCTTTACCGTTGCAGAAGCATGTTGCCCTTTCAGCCACAGCTTCAGTCTTAACTGTTAACTGTGAAGAAATTAAACAAAGGAGAAAAATAACAGGCATGGAGAAAAGCAGTAATACCCCCTTGGGTTTAATTGTCGCCTACATTAGCTAACTTGCCTCTGCACTTTTTCTGCAGCTAAAATAGCAACTTTTGTTCATCACAGCTGTTTTGAAAAGCCACTCAGTTGTCAGTTCGTTTAACTGGGCTGCAGTCTGGTAAAGCAAAGCCTGCTGAGAAGTAATCTTTCTCTTCGTCATCAACATGGCATGCAGAATTAGCATTACTTCAGCTGAGCAGCATTAGTATTTTTAGGTCCTGCATTTTGCCAGGCCACAATTGAAAACAAGATTTTTGTTTCTTAATCTGTAGTAAAAGTAAAGTAAAAATGCAGAAGTGTCCTGACCCCTTAAGCCTTTAGGTTTAGGGCTGCCACAAACGATTATTTTAATAGTCGACTAATCACCGATTATTTTTTCCGATTAGTCGACTAATCTGTTCATGGCCAAAGTGGATGTAAAGATGCTGAAGTTGATAACCAGCTAAAATATTAGTTAAATGCCAAATTAGCCAAAAAATAAAAAGAGCCAAAGTTAGCCTAAATAGCTAGCATGCTGCTGGAATATTAGCTAAATTCCACATTAGCCTTAAAAAAACGGAAAAATCCTATATTAGCCAAAACAGCCAGCACATAGCTGAAATATAAGCTAAACTCAAAAATTGCCTAAAAAAACTTAAAAAAGCTTAAGTTAACCAAAATAGCTAGCATGCTGCTGAAATATTAGCTAAACTCCAAATTAGCCTTAAAAAAATGGAAAAATCCTATATTAGTCAAAACAGCTAGCATATAGCTGAAATATAAGTTAAACTCAAAAGTTGCCTAAAAAACGTAAAAAAGCTAAAGTTAGCCGAAATAGCTAGCATGCTGCTGAAATATTAGCTAAACTCCAAAATAGCCTAAAAAACCTTAATAAATGCCAAAATATTCCAAAAAGCTAGCAGAATGCTATTATAACTTTCAACTTTACTATAATCTGACTTCATACAATATAAAGTAACGACTAATCGACTATTAAATTAGTTGTCGATTATTTTAATAGTCAATTAGTCATCGATTAGTCGACTAATCGTGGCAGCCCTATTTAGGTTACTTTACCTGTTCTCACATACATAAAGCAATGAAAACTCAGAAAAGGAAAACAATCTGTGCTCTAAGAGAACTTTATCGTTTTTAGTTTAATATTGATATAATAGTGGCACAAAGTTAAAAAAAAATGCTTAAGAATCAAATAAAAAACAGAAAAATGTATTGATTTTTTGTTTTGCTGAACATCAAGTCACTGATTCTATCAGCTGACTTAAAGAAACATTCCAATGAAAATTGTGTTTTTGGTGTCTTAATATGTTCTTGAAGCATTTTTCTCATGATAGAGAACATATATAAAAGAAATTAGGACTAAAACTGAGTTTCTGAGTATTTCTTTGTTCAAATCCTGTTGGATCAGGAGCAGATGAAAACCGGATTTTGAAACAGCTCAGGTTTGTGATGCAGCAGCCGCAAAGTCTTCCTTCTCCATTTAAAAATCATCCACTTGCAGACAAATAGATCCACTAACGTCTTTGTTTTCCTCGTCTGATCTGGAATCTGGATCAAAACTGTGCAGTTGGATAGCTCCGACACGTTAGCTTAAACTTGTGAGGTGTTTGTTGCTAGTGGGAGAAAGTGCAAACAAAGGTATTGCTGGTAGATTAGCAAGTCCTGCCCACAACCTGAAAGTGTATTTCTAACAAGCTTCTGAGGAAATGTCCTTTAAAAACATTACTGTTTTTTTATTTTATCTAAAAACGGCATAATCATACTTAAAATAACTTTAAAATCATTTTTTTATGCCAGAATAAACGTAAAAGTTTGAAGACATTAACAATGTGTCACTGTCTGACTCACACATTGAGCTTTCAGACGGTGCAATCATGGTTTTTTTTTTTTTTTTACATTGAAGTTTTGTCTCATTTTATCAAGATGTACAGGATGTTTTATGACTTTGTAAAATGTTCACAGCACCAATGACCTGAATTTGCTTGGTTTCTATGGCAACTTTATGTAAGGGGGGAATTTTCAAGAGTTTTATGGAAGTCACTTCCTGACATCACGAAGTTCTTGAAGGTACGTAAAAAAGAAAATTAACTTTAATACAATTGTTGTTATTTATTGTCCTAATAAACCTTTTTTTTTTTGGTGGACTGAGCTTCTACCAAGAACATTTGATGGGATTCAAGCTGAATGTTGAAGACCTGTTTTCTTATCGAACGTTGACTCAGTCACTTTTCACAATAAGCTTTTGTGATTGCTCACTGCAGGGCACATGAAGGACTTTGTGTCTTCCTTGCAACCTTTTGTCAACGCTTAACCAATTTGGCTCAGAGTCTGTAGTAGGAAAAAAACTCTTCAGACAGTTCCTGCTGGATTGATTTATGCGCCTCTGCTTCTCATTTCTCAACCAGCAGACAGCAGGAGGGAAACAGAAATTACAGACAATGGTGGAAATTAACTTTTCCTACATCATTCAGAGTCCTTAAGGAGTCATTTTCAGTGGAGTAGAGCAAACTCTACATTCTCAGTTTTTGTAAAATAGTCAGAAAACTGATGAAAAAGAAGACTTTCATGGTGCTGAACTGCTGTTATTTTTTATAAAGTATGTTTTGTTTTCTAATGTGCTCCATTTGTTAAAAACATGACATACACAAACTTGCATTAAGAAATACAAGTGAAAATGTCGTAGAAACCCTCTAAGAAAATTTCCCTATAACATGAGATGAATGCATCTGTTTTAGAAATGTTTTAAATCTTTTGTTTCAGGTCTTGAAAACATAAAATCATGTCAAAGACACTCAAAACTTCAATTTTGAGCCCTTCAGTTCCTGATAAACTGTTTAATTTCTTTTTAAATCACATTATGATTTAAACCAAAGAAACATCAAGTAAAAAAGACTTTTATCTTCTCCTACTACCTTATCTTTATCTTCTGTTTAAAAATGTCAGGACAGGTAGTGATTTCGAGCATCCATCCTTATAGAGCAAACATGGACAGCTTAACGTAACGTGACTTACGTGTTTGTTGTCAATTTTTGGTCATTTATGGCCATAAAGTCAAACCAAACTATGTCACTATGAGGGCATCCGGTGTAAAACTCTCTGCCAAATCAGCTGCACTACAAAGCAGTGAAAA
The DNA here is from genome assembly GCA_003999625.1 of Oryzias javanicus. Lineage (NCBI taxonomy): Eukaryota > Metazoa > Chordata > Actinopteri > Beloniformes > Adrianichthyidae > Oryzias > Oryzias javanicus. The sequence continues at coordinate 3,072,032 of CM012446.1, forward strand.
CTGCTTCACTTCGCTGACTCCTGAGGGGAGAAACTGAAAGTCGAAACATCTTCTCTATCAATCTAAATCTTCCAGAGTGAACAAAGTTTCTTACTGTTGACCAACACTGAAAATCTCCTTATTAATAACAGATGTATGTTTTAACTTGTGTCTGTCAATGAGATTTATGGGTTTAATTTTTAATAACAAACATAAATGTATCAGGTATCTCTGTTAATGTAAAGCTAATGAATAATCACTGGTTGTATAAACAAATCCACCAGTCTCGCATGCATGTAAACCCAGTATTAGAGCTATCATTCACTAAATAACTCGACAGTGTTTCGGCTAGTGGCGTTCCTCTCTGCAACTGATGAATTAACAGTTCTATTTTTACCTCTCGCTTCAAGCCGCATCAACGAGCAGAACAGACACAAAACATCAGGAACGATTAGCTCAGCAAGCATTGGTAGATATTATTCAACCACAATACCGAAGGATCATTTTATTGGTAAATATTATTATTGACAAAAAAATATACAAAACAGTAAAACAAACATCAAATCCTTTTGGTTTTATTTTATGTGTGAATGTCTTTAATGTATGCTGTGTTTTTACCTCAGCACACCTCTGCTAAGATTCTCACACAGATGTTAAAGTATTTTACAGCAACACTTTGCAGTTGCTAAGCTACATTCAAATGAATCTGTGTACAAGTTTTCTAAGAAGGTCAAGGAGCTCCTCTGCATCTCAAAGCCACTAGAAAACTCCAGCAAAGAGCACTGCAAAGACAAAATGTTCAGCATGCGAGTAAGCTAACAAAACAAAACCAGTTATTGGCTGATTTGTTTCCAGGGATTGGGGTCTGAATTGAATCAACCATTAATTAGAAAATACAATATTAATTGTTTTTTTTTTTTTGTTTTTACTTCGGACCAAAAACCAGCTTGACTTTTGATGTTCAGATTCAATAAATGCATGAATTTGATGGTAAACTATGATAAACTAAATTATAAACTACTATTCTATCTGATCAAATGGGGAGTTTTTGAATCAAAATTGAAATTATGGCGTGGCTTGGCTTTAAAGGCCAGTCTTCAGTTTCAAATTTGTCTTTATTTGTTTTTGGAACAACTTATGGCCAACTGATTTTTAGTTTTTTTTTTCACTGAAATCCTTTTTCAATCTGTTATGAAAATAGAGAAAAGTTAAAGTAAAAAATAAAAAACGAAGCAAACCCTAAGAACCTCTGAGCTCATAGTCAATATATCAAATATATAAGATATAACATTCAAACAATGTATAACTGCTATTAAATTTATGAAAATATTTAAGGACAAAACATTAAATAGATACCTTACAATGATGGATGTTAAATAAAAGAAATGGAAGTTGGCCTCCATCGGATTAGGAATGGGGTATGATTATCAGTAGGAATCAATTGAATGAATTTGTCTTGTTTTTTGCATGTCATGGTTATTTTGTGATTGATTGGTAGGAGCAGATATTACTATTAAGATGAATTTCTTCTGTCTGACTCCAATTGTTTATGCCTTCTTTATTTGTCACTTTGGAATGTTTTTTTTTTTTTTTTTTTTTGCTGGCATATGCAATAAAAAGCAATAATAAAAATAAATAAATACATATTTGTTTTTATAGTAACTGAACACAATGAACAACATTAAGGTATTTAAAAAAAAAAACTGCATCTCTAATGGTTTTCAGGCTTTTTACTAATTAGTTTGGCCTCCTAATTGCATGATGTGATTTATTATTTAATCAAGTTTTTTTTACTTTCTTGGTAATTACATCAAGACTTCCAGCTTGTGATTTAATTTAAGATCAATATGTTGTGGCATGACAACTGTTGGAAATGAGGTGGAAACATAATATATCTTTGAACCTAGAAAATTATTCTATTTTTGCTATAAATCATCGTCTGCGTTTAAGTAAATATTTTAGGTTTTGACTTTAGAACACTTTTAATCTTTTTGTCTTTATGTCCTTAAAGTAATATGCATGTTGGAACCAGCTTTAAGATGGAAGAAAAAAAACGACAGACTTCTGTATATAAACTTAGACGAATTATCATATTTTTTTATTCCTAATATGCACAAAAATATCTTTGCACTGGCTTCAATTTTCTGGAGGGAACTCGGAGGGCGAGAATGTGTGGCGAACAAACAGCTGACGCTCCGTATGTAAATGTATGCAGTCAGCACGTGGCTGAGGAGACTGTCCATCATTTCCACACATCGACTTCCAGGAGTGATATGCAGAGTGCAAACATAATTACAGTCCTCCTGCTTAAACTCCAGCACTTTTCCAGCGTTTGGAGACTGCAGCTAATCCAATGAGGGGGTCCATTGACATGCAGCTTATCTTTGCACATTTCTTGTCCTTCTCCTGGTTTTCTGTTGAGACTGTTGCATAACTATGCAAATGGGGGGTGTCACTCCCACTGATGGTTGAGGCTGTGCCGGGAAACAGATTATTATTATTCCACCTCTGTTAGGAATCGAACCCTTGATGTTTATGCTGAGACACTGTCAATTCTGAAATGTGTTTTTATTTTGATGTAATTACAACTAAATTGGATTTTTTGTTTTAAAAAATAATAATGAAAATATGTTCATTTATTACAAATTATCTTAGCATCAGACAGGTTTCAGTTCTGAGTTTCATTAAGACAAAATCACAACACAAATCGATTTTTTAAATAAAAAGGGTGGAGGTGAAATAAATCAGTACTGTAGAGTAAATAGACAGAATGTACCTTCTTAATTTATTGACATTTAAAAGGTTTGAGTGGTTTTAAATGTTGATAAATTAATTCCTGTAAGCTGTAAGGATAAGGGATTTTATGAAATATTTCCGAGGCCATATAGTACTGTTTTAAGGATTTACTTGGGTTCCCACAATTCTTGGACTCTACATCATTGAACTGAATTGTGGGAAATTGAATCGTTGCATCCCAAATGAACACTAATATGTTTGCACTGAAAGTTTCAAATACATGTTTTCTAAATTCAGGAAGAATTTTTGTCATTTAATATTTTATTACCTATCTGTAGGCTAAGTATAAGCCAACTGAAAGGTTTTTCTTTATTGCTTTTTGCTAATTAGGATATAAAAAAATATATGTATTTTTTTGGTAGTTTGCTGATCTTTTGTAAATTATACATTGAGCCAAAACGCCCAAAAATCTCATTTTGAACTGCATCATTGGTTAAGTGTAGGGATGGATCAATATGTTTTTTTTCCAAGGCTGAAACAATATTTTTGAAGTCTGGGGAGCCAATAGATGATATTTAGGTCGATATTCATTCATTTTGAAAAACTAAATAAATAAAATGGGCAACATGCTGTCAATATGCTAACTTATGCTAAACTCATGCCATTTTAACAGCATTTGGGAAGCCTGTACTTGATATAATTATTATATTTATATGTTTGAAGGCATATATTTAAATATTTAAAACTTCAACACATGTAAAAGATTTTTTTTCGAATTCCACTACAGCACTTTCAAATATTCATTTAGACAAACTAAAGGTCAATACCGATAAGTGTCAAAATCACCAATATTGGCCCAGATGCCGATATTGATATTGATCGACCTCTAGTAAAGTGAGTCGTCGCCTTCCTAATATCTTTGTATTCTGTACGTTCGCACTAGTGGTCCCACAAACGATTATTTTAACAGTCGACTAATCACTGATTAGTTTTTCCAATTAAGTCTACTTATCGGGTTTTGCACAAACTGGGTGTAAAACACTCACCTTAACCATCAGTAGCTTTAAACGAACTAAAAACTAGATATATTGACACTAACATTATTAGACAATGTTAGTGTGAATGCTGTAAGCTGAATTTGGCCGCTGAAATTGATAGCTAAAAACACTGAAGCTGATAGCCTGCTAAAATATTAGTCACATGCCAAATTAGCCAAATATATATATATATATATATATATATATATATATATAGTTAGCCAAAACAGCTATCATGTTTCTGAAATATTAGCTAAATTCAAAAAAAGCTTAAATAACAAAAAGAGAAAAAGCTTAAGTTAGTCAAAATAGCTAGCTGAAATATTAGCTCAACTCCAATAGGCTAAAAAACTTTAATAAATGCCAAAACAGTCCAAAAAAGCTAGCATAATGCCATTATAACATTCAACTTGACTACACTCCAACCTCATATAACATAAAGTAATGATTAATCAGCTATGAAATTATTTTAATAGTCGATTAGTCGACTAATCATGGCAGCCCTATTTTGCAGTGACTCTAGAACTTGACTGTAGCACTTTAGTAGCATTAGCCACACTAATGTATTCACACTACTACCAACTTTTTTTGCAAAACATGGAAAAAAATATATGGATATTGCAAAATCAAACGTTACTGAGACTGCACTAACTTCCAACCTTGTTAGTAACACATAAACAAAAAAGCAGTCAGACTCCGTTATATCCTAGCAGACGTGTTTGCAATAACATCAAGTGCCATAAACCTCTCAAAATCATTTCAACATCAGCCAGAATTAATCTTTATATAAAGACCTCCAGATTATGCATACAATACTGTATATTCAAAATGGCACCTTAGAATATTTTAACCATCATTTCATGTTTTATTTTCATATCTGGAGGAGGTCAAGAATGCAAATGCCTTGCTAAAGGGCTCTCAGAGGGTCAGCTGACCGTCTGTCTGAGAGCTTATCATAGCTGTGTCCCAAACCACTGAACCTCTGGCCCCCCCAATATTTCTAATCTAAAGTAAATAGAGAACTGCATTAAAATGGAGACCACTTCTCTCCGTCTTAAAGGTCAGCTGCTTTTCTAAAACCAGACTGAATGATTCCTGACAGGAAAACCTATTCCTCCAACAGCTTCTTTAGTGTGTGCAGCAATACGTTTCCTCTTTTATTTTTTAACATTTATATATGATTTTCATTTGAGTTTACATCAGCTTTCCACCTCCAACTTTCCCAGTTTTTGCCAAACATCAACACGGTGATCCAGGTTTCAGTCGGACCTCGTGGCGCTCAGGCTGCCCAACTTCTGCAGCAAATTTGAACAGATGTGTTCCGGTTTGATCTCGCAGGACAAAGGCAAACACATTTGCATAAGCATTCGAGTGATGAATTATTCAGCGTCTGAACATTTGACCTTGCTGTTCTAGACCGCGTAGACCCCCCCTGTATTCATACAGTCTTCTGCTGAGGTGAACAGCAAAGTCTTGTGAGTCGGCTGGCTTTGTGGGGAATTCTCTGATGACGACACAGACCTTTAAAGTCTGATGACGGTTTGATGTTTCACAGATCAAACCTGTGCCAGCTCTGTCAGCTACACGGCAGTGCACCCCCTCTCATCTCAAAAAAACAACAGAGCAGTAATTGAGGCAAAAATAGATTTCGCTTCTTCATTTCACCAGCTACGCAAAGAAAAAAAAAATAACTGCAGAGGCGGTCAGAATAATCCAATCAGCTTCTTTCTACGGTTTTCATTTGCTCTTAATTGCCTCGCCAGCTTTTTAGAGGTCACTCACCACGTTGCAGATCGCGGTAGGCCAGTGGCACTGCTTTCTCCATAATGGGCCCAATTCTCTGCAGGATTACCGGCAGCCGCGCCTCCACGTTGTGTAGCTGCTGAAGCCATTACCCTGCATCCACCAGCCGAGCCCTGCAGCATGTTGATGATGCTCCTGTGAAGAACCACAGCAGCACTTATGCTTGTTGTCTGGTGCTTAAGCAAGGATCTATGTTTGTTATTTCATTTTTAGCCCCTCGCCTCCGAACTACATCAAACCTGAACTGTTTACTTGATTCTAATCGGAGGTGTTGAGGTTCAGTAGCAAAATGCTTCTTTCTTTTCTGACAGAATATTCTTCTCTTCTCTTAATCTAGGAGCTGTCTTTCCATCCTAAACACGTATGCGGCGTTCAGCGCTCCAGCTGCTTTTACATCTTGAGCTCAGCAGATGAAAGACGTGACTGAAAGCTGTAGTGTTGTGAGGTCTGCTGCCTGCTCTGAATGTAGATGAAAGAGATTGTGGTTTTTTTTTTTGGGGGGGATGCATTCATGAGCAAACAATGAATGAAAAGCTATCTAAACAAAGAGAAAGAGATAGGAGCCGCTGCATGCATCTACACACAAACATTTACTGCAGGACTCCTGCATGAATGCATCTGATCTTAACCAAATGTGATGAAAGCTTCAGTTTGTGGAGAAAACATCCTTCTAAACGCAGGTGTCACACATGACTGTCATCTTCCACTTTATTGCTGGTATCAGAAATTAATGGGCACACCGGCCTCAGTCTATTTTTTTTTTCTCTCTCTTTTTTTCTTTTTCTTTCTTTTTTTCTTTTTTTCTTTTTTCTCTTTTTTTTTTTTTTTTTTCTTTTTTTTCCTCTTTTTTTTTTCACCGGCCTCAGTCTAGGGGAAAGACCAAAAAGGAGACCATGACATAGGAAATAGGACACCCAGAAGATGAGGAACACAGTTTATTGAAAGAATGTAAAAGAAACTGTGTCCTCTAAAGCAAAAAGACGATATTGTGCTGGTTAAAAAAAAAATAGAAATGCGAAACAAAGGGATTGGAACCTTGCAAAACAGAAAATAAGTCAGGGAGACCACGGACTCTGCTAACAAACAGAAAGAAACAAAGCAAGCCCGCAAATAAAGAGTGCCAAGGTCCAAACTAAAATAACAAAACCCAGCAGTGTAAGACTGCTGAGGACATAAAGATGAAAAAGAGAACCAAACAAACCATCTCAAACTCAAGGACCTGGTGCTCTTCAGCGTCCTCTGCTCTGCCTCCCTGCCTCCTGGTCAGGAGTGAGGGCACCTGGCAGGTGCTGATCAAGAACATTGGGCTCACCTGCCAGGTGAGCAGAATGACATCACCAACCAGCACAGCAGCAGCAAGACATGAATAAAGGACAAAAGTATCAGATTCAAGTAGGGCTGCCACGATTAGTCGACTAATCGACGACTAATCGATTATTAAAGTAGTCGACGACTAATTTAATAATCGATTAGTCGTTACTTTATATTATATGGTGTCAGAGTGTAGTAAAGTTGAAAGTTATGATTGCATTCTGATGGATTTTTAGAGTATTTTAGCATTTATTAAAGTTCTTAGGCTATATTGGAGTTTAGCTCATATTTCAGCTGCATGCTAGCTATTTTGGCTAATTTAGGCTTTTCTTCAGTTGTTTAGGCTGTTTAAGACTTTAGCTAATATTTCAGCTGGATTCTAGCTGTTTTGGCTAATTTTGGCTTTTTCCGTTTTTTAGGCTAATTTGGAGTTTAGCTAATATTTCAGTTTACATGCTAGCTAATTTAGGCTCTTCTTCAGTTTTTCTTTTAGCTGTTTTGGAGTTTAGGTAATATTTCAGCTACGTGATAGCTGTTGTGGCTAATTTAGGCTTTTTTCAGTTTTTAAGGATAATTTGGCTATCAGCTTCAGTGCTTTCAGCTATTAGCTTCAGCAATTTCAGCATCGTCAGCTATCAGCACTAGAATTTTCAGCGGCCAAATTCAGTTTACAGCATTCACACCAGCGTTATCACATATGTAACTATATATTTAGTTTTTAGTTAGTTTAGTGCTAATGATGGTTAAAATGTGTGCTTTACATCCAGTTTGCAAATGACCCGATTAGTCGACTAATCGTAAAAAATAATCGGTGATTAGTCGACTATTAAAATAATCGTTTGTGGCAGCCCTAGATTCAACCAACAATTCCTAGTTTATGATTTAATTTAAAGTTTTATATAAAAAAAAGCAGTTTTTGGATTTAAAAAAAGACTTCTCATGTAACTAGTGGAATATGGTGAATATAAGTAAAACTTTCATTAGTAAAAAAATAAACAGGAAACATCATTTCTGATAAATGAAAATGCCATTCATGGATTTGACTGTATAGCAAGGGTGTCAAACTCAACCGTACAAGGGGCCAAAATACAAAACACACCTTAGACCTCGGGCCGAAAAGGATAAATATTTATTGAAAACTCTAAAACTACATTTTTAAAACTTTAAAATCGTAACTTTTTAGCACCATTATGAATTAGATATATAGCATTACCTGCGATTATGCTAGTGTGAATGCTGTAAGCTGAATTTGGTCGCTGGAGATGCTAGCGGAAAATGCTGAAATTGATAGCTAAAAAGCTGAAGCTGATAGATGAAAACGCTGAAGCTGATAGCCAGCTACAAGCCAAATTAGCCTAAAAAATAAAACAAATACAGAAAAACAAAAAAACTTAGGTTAGCCAAAAAAGCTAGCTGAAAAAATAGCTAAATGCCAAAATAGCCAAAAAATCTTAGTAGATACCAAAATGTTGCAAAAAGTTAGTGGAATGCTAATTTTTATAACGTTAAAAACCAAAACTTAACATAATAATAATAGAAAGGCAGGAACATTCCAGAATAAATTAACCTAAACTTTAAACTACTGAATATTTTACTCTCAATATTAGTATATTTTGTCAAAAGTTAAAAACATAACGATAAAATAAAAGGATCTGGAGGGCCTGATAGAATTACCCGGCGGGCCGGATCCGGCCCCCGGGCCTTGACTTTGACACATGTGCTGTATAGATTTGCTTACACTAGGACTTATTTGATGGTATTATTTCTACATTTAAAAGGACTGATGGGCAGAATGAATGTGTATCATCTGGAATCAAAACTCCAAACAGTTCAGATTCTGCTGTTGGATTTAATTAAATAATCAGGAGGCAATAGGCTCCACTCTGCGCTTTTATTTTTCATGCAACTGGCTCCAGATGCGTTACGTAAGACACAAGCCTGATAGATGGTTGATGATAAATACATAAAGAACAAAACGGCTCATTATCACAGACAAAAGACCAAAGGCAGTGAGTTTACACCAGCAAACACACACACACTGAGTTAATTATTACATTTCCTCAGAACTGGAACACAGTCTACTCTCCTGCACATGTTGCTGCGTTTTTTGCCAAAGCAATATCACACATTCTGAGGATAAGTCTGTTCAAAGATGAGGGATCAACTGCAAAGCTTCTGATTTCTCAGGAGACTTCCGCAGAGAGCTGATGGATTGCTTGTTGAGATGCTGTTGAGAACCGTTGCTGATGATGGATGGGACGGGTCCAAACGCACATGTTTATTTACGTGTGCACAGTTTATTTATCACACTGGATGGATAATAGTTTCCAATGTCGTACTACTGGTAACTGCGTCCATTAAAACACCGAATGGAGGAAAACTTGAACTCCTGATGACCCAAACAACTGATGATATTATGTTAATGTGAGAGTTTTTTTTAATTACTATCAGTCCAGTGAAATGATTGCTAAATTGCCCTATTAAAAACGTATGCATGTTAATTATAATGCATTAATCACCTTAATCCTTTTCGGACAGAAATGTTTTCTCTGGTGGGTTCAGAACTAAAACCTGTGACACCAGATCTTTACCTTCATATCCAGATCCTCTGATGTTTATCACAAGATTCTGAACAGCATCACACCTTATTCCAGAAGAAGAAAATATCAGCAAAAAACTGTGTTTTAGACCACAAATGGCTTTTTTCGGTTGATTTTCAGAGCCAGGTCAACAAAAAGCCAAACTCCAGAGAAGAGACCAACGTTAATGTTGCCTTCTATCCTTTTCTGCTTTGGAAAGTGCATCTTGAATCCCCATTCATGCACATAAATTCATCTCTTAATATTAAAATTAGCTAGATGCAAACGAAATGATAGAAGTGTTTAAAAATATTTTACCCAAAATATTTTACCCAACTTTACCCAACTGACTGAAATGCTAAAAAGGCAACCTGTTTTTCAGACACATAAATCAGGGTTAATACATGTTTCTTTTTAAAATTAAGACTAATTTCTCTGCATAATTCCCAGCCCTATGGACGAAGAAAAAACTAAATCCTTATCAGTAATAAAGTAAAATAATCAATTACATCTTAAATTTCAGTAATAAATTACAATTACTAGACTACAGAAAACCTTCATTACTTCATTCCTCGCATTTTGAAACCATTGTTGACAAATAAACCAAAGTTGTTAAAAAAAAGGTGGTTCTGACATTGTCCTTTGGTTAAATAAAACAAAATGGATGGCAATAAAAAAAATATATTAAAAAAAGTACCAACGCATCTGTGCTAATCCAGAGTTTGAGATTGGTCAAAGTGAGATTAAGAAACTATGACCATTGACATTCATAGGGGCATTCTGGAACTGGACAAATTAGAATAGCTCTTAATGAAACCGCCTGAGTATGGAAATTCCATGCAGTCCCTGAATGCACCACTGACTGCAGCAAATGTAGGGATTAAATCCGGGAATTCCACGCCATAAAGTCAGGATTCCATGTTTCAAACTGACTCTGAGATGGATGTTTGTGGTAGCAAAATGGGGAAGAGAGGTAGACACTTAAAAATAATTGTTGTTTTTACCCGCCAAATTAAAGTTTCACCTCCATATAGCGGTTGTTGATTTAAAGCCGTGCCCGTACGCAGCGCCGGATCATACCAGCGGTCTGTCCGCCCAGGTCACAACTTGGTTCTCACCTCCTAGTACTTTGAGCTGTGTCGTAAGCCTGGAGCGGCGCCCCCCTCCTTCCTCATCAGCGGTTGGCATCCAGAATGAAATTGATAAATGCACTTTACTTACATAAAAGTGCTTTTTTTAAAAAAAAAATCAACTTTAGACCAGAAAAGTTAAGCAACAAACATTTAAAACTGCAACATTTTAAAGACCAAGATATCAAAATTTAAGGCCTTATTTCCACATTTTCAAATTTAAGTCTTTTTAAAGACTTTTTAAGACCCTGTGGTAACCCTGATAAATAATTTTGGTATCTAACTTTTCTACTGATGCACTGTTGCATTAATAGAAAACTGTGCAGCCTTAAAAAGTTGGTTTGATTTAAAGCCTTCAGTTCATTATCCATGTCAGTATAAGGACTCGAACGATTTGGCAGGTTAATAAACAAACCGGCAGTAGTGTAAGATCCTGAAGGAAGCTGGATTCATAAATAAATATCTTCTTCATGCCAGCTTTACCACAGGGGAGTTTCTGTGTCCTCTGGTAACGGGATCATGGATCTGTCTCCACAAGGATCCTATTTCATGCTCAGAGTCCAGTCTAATCCGTCAGACTGGACTCCTGACGGCTTAGATAAACAGGGAAGTTTTCAGCACCCCCCCCCTCCACACACATGATTCTGAGGCTGAAGTCTCTCAGGGGGTGACATGACGACAGTAAATAAACCAACACACGTCTGGCTTCCAGTGGGGAATTCTCAGAGTCCCACAGCTTCCCCTTCAAGGATGATGCATGTCGATGGAGATGGTGGACCTCTGATGGGGTGGGACGGGACTCTCCAAATAAAGAGCAGGTGCTCCAACATTGATGGCTCAGGTGAAGCTATCAAAGAACATCTGAACGGTTGTAAACTTGATGTCTGGCACTAAAACAAACATCTTCTGTGGATCATAAAGATTTACAACTAACTGCTGCTCTGCCTTCAAAATTGTTTTTTTTAAAAAAAGATACATTTACAAAATATATATGAATCTAGGAGCAATGAGGGAGTTTTATTGAGTTCCTATTCGCTGTCAGAACAGTTTGTTTAGAACAGATTACATGTATGTGGTTAGAGTCTCCAATGAAAAAACTTGTTTTTATTTTTCTAATAATAGATAGAAGGCACACTCTCCTACTAAAGTTGATTTTTTGCTGATTTATTGCATATTTTAAAGAGAAAAAATGAATAAACAAATAATTATTTGAAAAAAAAAGCAACATTTATGAATACTTTCCAGATATCAAAGAGAACAAAATAGTCAAACCTTACATAAATGAATACTCATCAAAGGTATTCTAATTAATAATTATGAAGAAATGTATAAAATATGTTGATTGTTATGTGAATATTAGTGTATATATAAATGTCATAAATGTTTTCACTGTTTTTTTCATGAATTAAATTTATTCTGTTTTTTGTTCATGTAGCTCAGTGTAGTCAATGATATAACTGTATATTTAATTTGGGCTGAAAAAGAACAAAGGGGCTTGGACTTGATACGTTTTGTCTTCATTCAAAGTCCTTTTTTGAACTCTGAACATCTTTTTTTGCATTTAAGATTGCATTGCATTGTTTCTTATATAATTTTTTTGTTTGTTTGCTTTTCACAGTGTTTTTTTCTCTTTGTTTTGTTGTTCTTGTTCAAAAATAAAATTATTAAAAAATAAATAAATAAAAAAAAACATCTAGAATAAATCTAAAAGAGAAAGTCTATATTTTCTCAACATAAACTGGATTTATTGGGATTTGAAACAGGTAATTTAAATGGTAAATGGTGTATGATTATATAGCGAATTACTACTTTCTTGGAAGTACTTTACACTGACCGATTCATCCATTCAAACACACATTCACACGCTGAAGAAACACTTGAAAAATTAAACTAAAAACAGTTTTAATTAAGTAGACGAGTTAATATTTTGAAGAAAAAATTCCAGACAAATTCACCTTTTTTTACATAAACTTTTATCGTGAAAAATAAAAACAGTAATTTTGACTGTAGTCATTGAGAACAAATTGGGAAATTAAGTTAAAAACTAAGAATAAAGTAAATGTTTAAAAATGTTTCTTGGTTTTGTAACTGAACATTAAAAGTTAAGAATTAAACCCACATGACTGATAAAGTTCATTCTTTATAGTGTGTATCAGTAACAAATGAAACACATGATTATATTGACATATTAAGAATGTAGTTAAACATTTTAAGACCAAACATATCTTACATAAATAGTTTGAAAAGGTAAAATCAGCAGATCACACGATGCTCCTACTTCCTTAGAACTCTAATCAACTCCCATCATTTATGTTTTTTTCTTAACTTTTTGTTGTTGTGATCAGACCAAGAAAGTATCAAAGCAGATTCCTTAACAAAACACTGACAGAAGGAACAAACGTGTGCTGTCTAAAACCCTAAGCGAGCCACAAAGCAGCTGTTTTCCTCTGACACACGTGCTCTTCACTGCATGGCGCTCCGAGCTGCCAAGTCTTTGTCATCGTGTTTATGTAAATACCACCTTTAGTTAAGCTGCAGGACATGAGACGGCCAGCACAAACACAAAAGCCTGGCATTTCTTTCCCGTCTGTGACATTTGCAGAGGAGCAGCTGAGAATGGGAGGACCGTCAGCGGTCCAGAAAACAGGTTCTGATTTAACTGTCTTCATTCCCTCTGCTGACACTTTCTCCAACAAACATCACCGGGATGGAGAGCCGGTGTCTGAGGAGGGCGATGCTGCAGCTCACAACATGATGAAGATATAAATGCGCTAGATTCTGAGTCATTCAGACCAAACTCCATTGTAGAGGAGAAACTTTTTTCCCTGTTATTTCACTGTAGATGAAAGTGAACAAAAACTGAGTTAAAGTACAGGACCTGACTTCCAGAGAGATGAAGAAGCCAGGATTCTGTCAGTCCACTTAGTATGAATAACCTCTTCTTATGGAGATTGAATATTGATTGTTTTTCAGTTACTTTTACAACCACATATCATGTGACTTGTCTTTTGCTGGAACAAAGTGAGGAGATCTTATTGTGAACCTTTAAGACAGGTAAGTCAGGAGATAACTAGCGCTATGGTCGCACTGGACCATGACTACCTGATATTACATCACCTATAGTTAGAAAAGGCTTCATGCAAAATATTGAGACTCTTGTTCCAGACTTTTTCCTTCTGAGATCTATTCAGATATCCAAAAAACTTGGGGTCATAGAATTCTAATTGGGCACAAACAGCATTGATTAATTTCTCCTTCATGATCAATTTTAAAATGGTTGGCACTTCCATGAATTGAAAGGAACCCCATCTATATTGAGTCCCTGATTATTCAGAGTTTGACTTGGTTTCACTTTCAATCCACGTTCAACAGTGTTTGTGCATAGAGCCTGAAAATGTTCTTAGAAACTTCTATAGCGACGCATAACCGCAAGAGTTTTGAACGCAAAACGTACATCTTTGCATGTTTGCATAGACTTGTGAAATGTTTCTTATACTAAATGAAGGCTTTTGATATACAATGTTACCCTTTTTTACTTTGTTATTAACACACTGATGAAGGCATTTTTAAATTAGCCCACATGGAGCTCCAGACCAGTTGAAACCAGTTTAGGGAACCGTCAATGACATAGTACTTTCCCATTGAAAAACAAAGCTATAAATGATCTTGCTGGCAGGGGTAGGGGCACAGACACTGACCAATCAAGACGTAGATTTGGTAAAGAAGACCATTGAAGATATTAATGACTATGGGGGGGTTATTCTGTCCTCCCAGACATTGGCCTAAAGCCATAGGGCCCACCTTGTACCCCACCTGAGGAGTCCATTTTACAGGGAATCGTCTTCTATGGTGGTCGAGTATTCTGTCCAAGTTTGATCCAAGTTTTGTTAAAAGGACTAAATTTCATTGAGTTTTTTGGTCACTTTCTTCCTCATGAACAAAGGTTAGCGGGAGTGACCTCACACTTGTCATTGGGAGTGTTGACTTGAATACGCGCTGGCAAAGGGGGTGTCAAAGTAGGTTGCAAAAATTAAAAAGGACATCCGGAAAAATATTTCTGAATATTTGACAGACAAGATGTAAAAGAAAAAAAAATGCAAAACTGCATATGTGAAAAGGAAAACATTAAAATAGTTTTGATCGCGATGTGGCCAAGGCGTAGAGTCCAATGTTCTTGACAGTAACTGAAACTAACAGATCAAGAGCAGAACAATCATAATGACTTTTTTCTTCTTATGTTCAAATTAAGTTTGTATTGGTCTTCAAAAATGAGAATACAGCACAACTTTTATTTAGAACTGTCCAGTTACTTCAGGAGATATTATCAGAACTTGTTTGTTAATTTATTCTAATAATTTCAACACTTTGTCAAATAAACATCTGTATTTAAAATCATCCATGTCACCATCTGCAGACAACATTTATTAACATTATTCTAGGTACATTGGTAATGTTAACAAATGTAATTTGGTTTTTTTTGTTAATTTTTTTTTTAAATTAAGGTAAAAACATGATTTTTTTTCTTTTAAAATGTAAAAATAGATGTATTTTTTCAAAGAAGCATAAGAGTTGGAGCAGATTTTTTGAGTTCCTTGAAAAAGTGTTTGTGTTGTTTGCCTGATTGCATGAATATTGACAAGCTTTTCAGTATTGAATGAAAACTTTGGGAAAATGGCTGAAATGAGTGTTCCAAGGTGATCTGTGTCTGGTTGTTTTTGGCTAAAGTCATTGGAGGATGTTCTCATTGGAGGATGTTCCTCCCTAATGTGGGAAATGATCCGACACATTCTCACTCCCAAGTCGTCACATATTGATGTTTGGTTGAGGACCCCTCCGTGCCATAAATTGACGTTTAGGCTGTCCCCAAGTCGTCGTCTGTTCCCATTAAATTGCAAATCCAACCGACAGGTCGCGAACTGGAACCGGTCCAGTACAGGGCCGGGAGTGCACCAGCACTGGTATCCTAACCAAATTACCACCAAGTCGTCAATATGTGACGACTTGGTGAAGAGAATATGTTGAATGATCCGGCCGTTTTTAAATTGTTGCCAGTTCACATCAAAAAAGAACTTTCCTTCAGCGTTTGGTGCTTGTGTTGCTGTAAAACATCTTATGTGAGCCTTCCTGTCAACTCTAAATGTCTGAATCTAACATATAAGATGACTATCGTTTCATTTAACAGGAAAAATCCAAGTGGAAAAGACATGCATGCTTAAAAAAATCCAAAGTTTTGTTGAAGTTGTTAAGAGACTTCTCAACAGCTTTACAGTTGGTAGAGCTGGAATGAATGCCTGATCCAATTAGCATCAGTGTGTGGTTTCATGCCAGAAGCCCAGATGTTTTTTTTCTAAATAAAGAAACCTGCAAATGAACTCACATGGAGAGGTGAGGAGGAGTCTCTTCAGTGTTTTACATGCCAACCCGCAGAGTCGAACAGATCTGAGAGCGGCATGGCGCTGCGAGGCTCAACGTCTGCATGAGCACACTTCTCACATTCAAACTTCAACTTTGACTGAAATTTCTAGTTTTTTCCAGACTTATAGTCAGATATCCAATATTTTTGTTGCTTTATTTTCCCTTACCGCTGCGTTTCAAGCAGGGTCGCACGCTGAGATGATCCATGTTTTTCATTACAGATTCATTCTAGTGAAGGTTAAGTGTGTGGTGCAGAGACACGACAGTTATGAATATATTTTTATGTCAAACCTACATAAATGCAACAGTGAGTTTAATTTACCACCACCCACCTCCGTTCTACACCAACAGCTTAAAATAAACAAATGGTAAAACAAATCCTCTCTCCTGAAATGTATTTTGTAAATATTTCAGCTCCTTTTTATGCACCAATATTAAAATTTCTGAAAGTTTTGCTGCTTTTCTACGACGGAGTATTAGGGTCACCGAAAAAAAAAAAAAAGTAATATTACGACTTTTAATCTCGTAGATATACGACTTTAAATCTCGTAAATGTATGAGTTTTAATCTCGTAGATTTACGACTTTTTTCTCATAACTTTATTAAAATCGAGGGGAGTCTACATTCCAGCGAATTTATGCCGTGAACTGAAGCAGACCAACCAAACTGTGAAAAGCGTCTTGGATTTCATCAGGTAAACTGAATGTTTAAAATATTCCAAATATTTGGAAGTTCCTTTATTTGATTTACAGTGTATTAATGTTTTATTCGTTGATGCTGCTTGCAGGATCTCTGCAGATCCCGTTTATGAAGCGGTCCATATCCTCCAGCTGTCCACTTCAGTCATTTCTTCCTCTGACAGACCAGATCTCCTCCAACTCTGTGATTCTTCCGTCTGAAGAGGACGAGTTTTTGGAATTTTCAATGTTCTTGTGCTAACGTTGTCATTTCTCAATGTTGTTTTGTGTCGAGACGGGACGTTTGGGAAGGAGTCGTCCGGAGCTCTGTTTACATTCTCTTTTGGTTTCTGAGCATGACAGAGACATGACGTAAGGTGGAGAAAGGAAATGAAAGATGTAATAAAGTGACGATCCTGATGAACGTGTATCTCTGAGCTCTTTATTTTACATATGAAACTCCGCACTGTTGTGTATTGAAGTTATCTGTTTACGAACTGCATTACCCAGAAGGCCAAGCGACTGGTCACATGTTCGGTGCACGGCAAGTGGTAAGCAGCAGATGAGCACTAGTCATGCACAGTGCAGCAGTATGAAGAGACTGTTAATAAAAAGTCTGTTTAACACAATAATAGCACCTCTTTTGCTTACTTGAAGATACGCAAGACAACACACGCACTACCGAACCCGGAAATAATTTGATTTTGAATCGCCAAAAGGTTCAGAATTTATTTGTTTTTAACACCGATCTGGACATAATCTACATCAGATTCTCCACGTCTTTCATCTTCAAGCACGGCTCTGATAAACAGACAACTTTGGTTCTTTTCTCATTAAATTACGACTTTTAATCTCGTAGATTTACACGTTTTTTTCTCATAAATTTACGACTTTAAAAGTTGTAAATTTAACCTATGACTTTTAAAGTCATAAATATACGACTTTATTCTCATAATTTAGCAGTTACGACTTTTTTCTCGTAAATTTACGAGATTTAAAGTCGTATATCTACGAGATTAAAAGTCGTAATATTACTTTTTTTTTTTTTTCGGTGACCCTAATACTCCGTCGTAGCTTTTCAGAGCTTGGCCTTGAAAACGTTGCTGTCTGCTGGGTTTTTTTCTTGAGATTGTCATTTTCAAAGACAACTCCTTAAGTCGATTTTTCCTCATATCACCAGCTGCTGTGACTTTCAGTGAATGTGCAGCAGAGCACTAAGAAAACAAGCCAAAGTGTTGCCCCACATCCATCATGTGCTCCCACTCTGATGTAAACTAATGACATTGGTTTCTTAATCATAATGAAACTGGCTTGAATTCACACGTTTCCTGACACAGCGATGGATCATGCTTTGGGAGCTTAGTTCCACTTGACAGGTTCATTCTCTTCCATTTACTGCCCTCAACCACAATAATATTCTTAAGCAGAAGCATCTCCTGAAGTGTTCTCCTCCTCAGAGGGCTTCTTTCATCTGAACATCCATCCACCAGATGCTGCTGCTTTAAACCCAAAAAGTCATTTCCATTTGTTTATTAGCAGATTTTCACATTTTTGTTCAACTGTTAATCTATAGAAGCTTCAAAACCAACAGAAAGTCTTTGCTTTTCAGTCGAGTTAGTTTCAAACCAGGTGAAAACTCTGCTTTCTGGAGCTGCCTTCCCCTAAAACTGAGAACATCCTGTCTTATTTTACCGCAGACAGACTTGAGACTTTTTATTTTCAGACTGTTCTAAAGCTTCTCTGTAAGATGTCCAGCTGATCCAAAATGCTGCTGCCAGAGCAGAACGAGATGAAGACACATTTCTATAATTTCAGCTTATTTTCATGTGCTGCTTATTAAAGCAAGAATGGGATTTTTAAATTGTATTCTTGCATGATAAATGCCCATAAAATCTTCAATAAGGTCCCTATTTTTCCCCACAAAATACTTTCCTCACCAAGTCTGCTTTTTTGAAGCTTCAGTTTTAGCTCTGGGTTTGTTTTAGTCATTCATTTATAAAACTCTTAAACGAGTGGCTTCGCCATCTCTCTGACACTTGACTGGGAGACCTCAGCCATGCCTTTAACTGCTACAGAGCCTCCGCCTGATGTTGAACTTGAGCATCTTCCCTCCGTCTCTAAGTAAACCTGTGATTGCTGTGGTCACTAACCTGTTTCAGTCTCTGCTTTATGTTCTAGTGTATTTGTGTCTCTTTTCTGTTTTTGCTGACAGTAAAAGCAGAAAAATCCATACTGAGTCTGTTTCTGCGGGAGCTTTTAACAACATTTACGGTACAACAGTTTAAGTAGTTTCTATTTTCTGTGTTTTCGTCTGTGCTGCACCTGAAGAACGCCTCATTTGTGAATCGTTGCAACATAAAATGTATATTAAATTATATTTAATGCCACAAACGATTATTTTAGAAGTCAACTGATCACCGATTATTTTTTCGGATTAGTCGACTAAACAGGTAATTGGCAAAGCAGATGTGAAAGACAATTCTTAACCATCATTAGCTTTAAACTAAATAAAAACTATATATATATTCACACTGGCATTATCTGTGATTATTATCAGTGTAAAGGCTGTAAGCTGAATTTGGCAGCTAAAGATTGTAGTGACAGTAGCTGACAATGCTGAAACTAATAGCTGAAAACACTGAAGCTGATAGCCAGATAAAATATTAGTTAAATGTCAAATTAGCTTAGAAAAATAAAAAAAAAAATCTTAAGTTAGCCAAAATAGCTAGCATGTGGCTGAAATACCTTCAAAATAGAGCTGCCACGATTAGTCGACTAATCGATGACTAATCGACTATTAAAATAGTCAACGACTAATTTAATATTCGATTAGTCGCTAGTTTATATTATATGGAGTCAGAGTGTAGTAAAGTTGAAAGTTATTATGGCATTCTGCGAGATTTTTTTACTATTTTGGTATTTATTATGGTTTTTTGAAGGCTAATTTAGAGTTTAGCTAATATTTCAGCTACATGCTAGCTATTTTGGCAAATTTAGATTTTTACATTTCACGGTTAATTTAGAGTTTAGATAATATTTCAGCTAAATGCTAGCCAATTTGGCTAATTTATGATTTTTATTTTATTAGGCTAATTTAGAGTTCAGCTAATATTTCAGCTACATGCTAGCTATTTAGACTAATTTAGGATTTTTTTTTTTGTTTTTTTTTTGGCTGATTTAGAGTTTTGCTAATATTCAGCTACAAGCTAGCTGTTTTGGTTAGCTTAGGCACTTAATTAATATTATAGCTGGCAATCAACTTAAGTGTTTTTAGCTATCAATTTTAACATCTTCAGCTATCAGTACTAGCATCTTCAGCGGCCAAATTCAGCTTACAAACATTCATACTACCATCATCACAGGTAATGCTATATATCTAGTTTTGATTTAGTTTAAAGCTAATAATGGTTAAGATGTGTGCTTTACATTCAGTTTGCGCATGACCCGATTAGACGACTAATCGGAAAAAATAATCGGTGATTAGTCGACTATGAAAATAATCGTTTGTGGCAGCACTACTTCAAAATAGCCTAAAAAACTGAAAAAAGCCCAAATTAGCAAAAATAGCTAGCATGCAGCTGAAATATTAGCTTAAGTCAAAATTCGAATTAAAAAAAATGAAAAAATCCTAAATTTGGCAAAACAGGTAGCCTGTAGCTGAAGTATTAGTTAAATGCCAAATTAGAGTAGAAGAATTAAAGTCTAAGTTAGCCAAAATAGCTAGCATGTAGGTAAAATATTAGCTAGATTCCAAACAGAACCAAAAAAAAACAAACCCCAAATTAGAAAAACTAGCT
Organism: Oryzias javanicus; assembly: GCA_003999625.1. Classification (NCBI taxonomy): domain Eukaryota; kingdom Metazoa; phylum Chordata; class Actinopteri; order Beloniformes; family Adrianichthyidae; genus Oryzias; species Oryzias javanicus. Next base: position 3,092,496 of record CM012446.1, read on the forward strand.
AGAATGTCACTGAAATATTAGCTAAACTCCAAAATAGCCTAAAAAACTGAAAAAAAAATTCTAAATTAGCCATAACAGCTAGCTTGTAGCTGAAATATTACATATAATATCATTACAATATAATTACTTAATAATAATAATAATAATACATTTTATTTATATGGCGCCTTTCTGGGCACCCAAGGTCGCCTTACAGATAAAAACAAAACACAGCTTAAAAATATGACAGTCATAAAACTTATAAAATGTATTAAAAATTCAATTTGCTACGGTGGATATGCCAGTCTGAAGAGGTGAGTTTTGAGGTTTTTGGCAAACTGAGGGAGTGAGTCCATGTTCCGTAGATCAGGGGGAAGGGAGTTCCAGAGCTGGGGAGCAGAGCGGCTGAATGCTCTGCCCCCCATGGAGATGAGGCGATTAGGGGGTACAACCAGCTGAAGGGAGGAGGAAGACCTGAGGACCCGGGCAGGAGTGGCAACATGGATGAGGTCACAGAGGTAAGGAGGGGCGAGGTTATGGAGGGCTTTGAATGTCAGAATAAGGAGTTTGAAGGTGATCCGTTGTGGCACAGGCAGCCAGTGGAGCTGCTGCAAGACAGGTGTGATGTGAAAAGTAGCGGGGGTTTGTGTAATGATCCGGGCGGCAGAGTTTTGAAGCAATTGAAGCTTACGTAGAGTTTTGTTGGGGAGTCCAGATAAAAGGGAGTTGCAATAGTCCAGACGGGAGGTGATGAGACTGTGCACTAGAACAGATGTGGAGTGAGGAGTGAGGGAGGGACGGAGACGGCGAATGTTACGGAGGTGGAAGTAGCTGGTCCGGGTGATGTTATTGATATGGGCAGTAAATGACAGAGTGCTGTCAAGGATGACACCCAGACTCTTAACCTGTGGGGAGGGGAGGATGGAGCTGTTATCGAATGAAATTGAGAAGTTATTGAACTTTTTTAAGGTGGTCTTGGTTCCTACAATGAGAAGTTCAATTTTACTACTGTTTAATTTAAGGAAATTTGCAGTGAACCAGGATTTTATTTCGAAGAGGCAATTGGAGAGGGAAGCAGGGGGGAGAGTGGCATCGGGTTTGGAGGAGAAATAGAGCTGGGTGTCATCCGCATAGCAGTGGAAGTGAATGTTGTGTTTACAGAAAATTTGACCAAGGGGGAGAAGGTAGATGATGAATAGCAGGGGGCCCAGGACAGAGCCTTGGGGCACCCCTGCTGTGACTGAGAGTGTTGGAGAAGTAAAGGATTTTACGTAGGTGGTGATCTGATTTGATTCACGAGTCAAACTCAGCAATTCACGATCGGACCAGGATTCTGACATTTTAATACAGTATGTTTGTTGCTACATGTTTTCGTTTCTAATTGAAAGTTAAAATTATCTGTATTAAATCACCAGCATTTATACCTTTATTGAAAACAGTAGATCAGAATCAACAAAACTGATAAAAACACAGATATTTAGACAGAAAGAAATTGAGTTTTTGTTTTGTCAACCTTCTGGTTAAGTTCAGAAGTAGCACAAACAACATAAACATCATTGTTGTTTTTTAAGCAACAGCAAATCAGTAAAATTTTGTTCACAAATTTTCTATTCTCAAAGTTCTGTAATACTTTAAGTTGTAAAGAATTAAATATTGAAGGAAAAACTCAGTTTAAAAAGTTGTTTTTTGTCCCGTGGCAGAATCAGCTGATTATACAGACTTCTCTATTATGCAGTGCTGCATATCAACGCGTTTCTCCACCTTAGAATCTGCTGGAATTACGATATTTCCCTTAATGGTTGAAGAGTTAGCGTAACTAGAAGAATGTAAATACTTGAGCTAAAGCTCCAGTGTTAAGGAAAATGTTCTTTTTCAGAACTTCTGTCAGTAAACAGAACATCAATCTCATGTTTTTATACGTAAAAAAACACTCAATAGTTTTACTTTACTTAATTTTGAAGATTTATTTACTTCCAGTGACATTGGAGCTACAAATTTGGATTTTTTTAAGTTTATAATCTTAAAATCTTGCATTTTTCTGCATTTCAGAGCAATAAATACATTGTTCCAGAATTGTACTTTTATTACACTCTAAAATATTTATAAATATCGCGAATCAGTGATCTTGGACGTCGCAAATATTCATACTCAGAGTTTTGGGAGCAGATCGCGAGTATCCGAGTACAGCCCTATTCAAAACTAATTTTAGAAATGTCTCAGAAAAAAAAATAAAACTTGTATGGTTTTTTACCCTTTAAAGTGAATTCTCGTGTGTTCCAACATCCTATTGGGACATCATTAGGCAGTGATAACAACAGTAACCGCGGAAACGGAGGGGGCGTCAGTGAATGTGACCTTCACACGTGTTTTTTTCTGTTATTTTATAATGATGGTAACAGACTCACATGCAGACTAAAACTAAAGGTGGAGGTTTTCACCTTTAAGGGCAAACTTGTGACAAACAGGTTGGCAGCTCAGTGGGGTGGGGTGGGGTGGGGTAGGGGGCTTCTGATTGCCTCCATTATTTCCTCTCAAATCCAAATATCAACCAGCATGAGGGAAACTTTGCCCACTGGGTTCTCACATAATTGGAGCATCATTTTCTTGTTTTTTGCATGACTGGAGTTTTATCAAAGCACAAAACATTGTTTCTCACTTTGTGGTTTTTTTTTCATTCATCATTTTAGAAAAGGCTGTAATGAGACAAACTCTGTGGTGTTTGGCAGTTAAACATTTTTGTTGGCCGCTCTTTAGGTTTTTGTAAGGAACAACGATGTGGGAAAAGCTGGAATTTTTCCAACTGATTTTATTTAAGCCTCATTTTTTTACGTGAGTCTCCTTTTTTTGGGGGGAATTTCACAGTTTGTTAGATGTTTGTGCACAACCCTGTGTGTGTCGACTGTAAAGTGACATTAAGTAAACATGGAATTTATGAATTTAGAACAGGTCTTTATTCAGAAACAACTTCATTGCTTTATTAACCAATAAGGAAGGTTATAAAATACTTGCAATCTGTCAGGCAGTGAAGCGAAAAAGCTTTTGATCACAGAAATTATACTTTAAATGAAACTTCTTTCACCTAATATCTTTTGAAATGATTATTAAAAAAAACATTTTTGGTTTAAAACATCAACAACAAAAAAATGACAGGAACTACAACTTATATAAAACTGATTTAAAGTTTAAAATTACACTATTAATTTAAAGTCAGACCTGAATTGAAAAAAAATAAGCAGCGCATTGAGGACAATTATACTTTAATTAATTATACAGTTACAATTATACTTTATAATTAAAAATTGTGACAGAAAAAAACAGCAGGCAAACAAAAATAAAAATATTTCTAATAAAAGTAATTCAAGGACAAAAACATGGTCATTGATTGTTATCTAAACTGTTGGTACAGGCCTGTGGTTGCAGAATAAATGCAGATTAGGATTATTATTCTTACATCAATGGTAGTTCATGATTCTTGTGAGAAGGCGGGAAAAATCCAGAGCAGAAGGATTTCCCGCCATAAACAAGCCCTTTAGACAGAAACTATTTAGTTAAAAATGCAATAAAAAACTTTATGACTGTCAAGAAAAAAATAAATTAACATGACGCTTTAATCTGGTTTGCCTATTATTTTAAGGGGTCAGATTGAGAAGACAAAAGAAGTTAGTATTAACCTGTAGAAGACACAAACATTCATGTTACTTTTATCTTTGTGCGTTTCTACATAATAACTGAACAAATAACAAAAATTTCAGATTTCTTTCTCCATTTTGGTGCAGAAGAGTGGCAAATTTTGAGGAGATTAAATATTTAAAAAATGACAGGTGTAAGAATTTTGGATAACTTTCACATCATAAAAGACAGTTAACGTTTTTCTCTTTCGTATCACTGTTTTGGACCAATAAATTGTTGTGTTTTTTAACATCTTACATTTTTGAGGCAGAAGTTTCAACCTTTGTTCTACAAATAATTTAAAACCTCAAACTTTACAACGTAAAAGTTGTATTTAGAGTGGAGTACTGAATAATGACGGCTAACTAGAACCAAAAGGTTTGACTGCTAAACTTTCTGTAGATTTTGACTGATTGCTCTGCTTAAAACAGCAGCTTTAAAACTTGTAAGCTTGTAACAAAGAAGAATAGAGAATGGTTTGTATTTTCTACGCTTTTCTACACCTTTCAGACTGCTTCCCATCAACATTTATCACGTGAACAGTACCAACAGAGTCCTTGCGTCGTCTGTAGGATTTGGAGGGTTGAAAAAATAAAAACACACCTGCGTCTTACCTACTTCTCCCTTACCTATTAGTGTTCACTTTGACCTGTTGCTCTCAGTATGACGGATAGGTCAAAGCTCGCATGAAAATGAGGGAAAAAAATAAAATAACCGAAGAATAATAATCAGAATGGAAAGTGAATAGTTCAAAAGTGAGTCTTAACATTTGAGGAAAATATATTGAAAAAGAATAATATAATCGCAAAAGTAGGTCAATTGCTATAGGCAAAAGCAATTAAGCCTGCACCTACACGTGCACGGGGACTGGGCTGTCGTGTGAAAGCTGAGCAGGTGATCTGACACGCCAGCAGAAAGAAACAGACGGAGGAAAAAAAAACCCTTCCGAGGCATCTGTAAAAGTGGAGAAGATGCGAAAGTACACGGAGAGTTGATCACTTTTGGATTTTAAATGTTTGTAAATCTACACATTCATTTTATACTTCTAATTTATTCATTGATATTCATGATGCATTGCTTTAATGTGGAATTTAATCATTTGTTATTTAAAATTCCATCATTTATAGTTACGTTCATAGAGTTCTGCGGGTGTTTCCTCCATTTGGTGCCCTCACCTTCAAGTGGGACAAGATAACTTGACAATGCCTGTAGAAAAAATGTGCATGAACATTTTCACTTTATGGACTTGCACGGTGGGCCGCGACCTTGATATTTCCTGTGAGTACAGGTCTGCTCATTTTATCCACCCGTAAGGGCAGTTGTGACTAAGCCTTAAGGGTTCAGTGTCTCGCACAAAATGACTCAGAAAAGGTGACAGAAGAAGATAACTAACACCAAATACTCAAAGGGCCACACGTGAATGTAGGTCAAGTAAAGATTAAAGAGAAACGAGAGAAGCAAACGTCTTTGGAAACAGTTCATCTTCGGGACAAAGCTGGGAGCACAGTGAGACTTTAGAGTCAACAGAAGCAAGTAGACGACTTCCTTCAATTCTCTGAAAATGAAGTGAAAAACCTCTAAGAGCAGCAATCCAGGACAAGAGGTCAAAGACAAAAATAGAGGGTCAAAATACTAGAACAAGTTCGAACAGGCTTGAAAACAACAAACTATCAAGACAAAAGTTCAAGGAATTGTTGGAGAAATCAGAACATTCAGCTATCATGACTCACATCTTGCCACATGCATGAGGAGTGATAATAATAGGTACAAACCAGCATGGTCTCTGGCTCTTATTCTGATAACTATCCGCCATCTCTTTTTGTTCTAAAGTTCTAGTCTTAAAGGATTCACCAGCGAGAATTCCTCCACAGTTGATGAAATCAGGAGCTCCCCTGTTTGTTCAGACACACGGCGATAGTAAAAGGACTAATATTTTTCCTGTGAGAGAAAACCAATTTGGCTTCTCTCCCTGAATCATAAACATGCAGTGAGAACTTGATTATGACAGCACATTAGAGCTCTAGGGGCTGTGCCCAAAACCCATTATATTCAATTAGTGAGGTGTGTTGGAACTGATCAACAAGTGAATGTGTGGAGTATTTTGTTTTGAAGCAGATGTCTTTAACACCGATCATGAGGTTCATGCATTTGTTCAGATGAAGCTTCCTGGTCCAGAGTTTGCAGCAGACAGATGCCAGGGGACTTCATTTGTGCTGCTACTACTGTAGGTGTGTTTTATTCTGACGGAGAGCCTAAAAATAATGAGGGTTTCACAAATATATCATGCTGACAGTCTGTAAAAAGTGATTAATTACATTTTTAGTGTTATTGTTTGCTAAAACTTATCAATGAAACTTAAAATTTTGAAAGAAATTGTTTTTATAAAAGTTCAAAATCATTTATTATCATCATATTTAAATTTTCTAATTCCTGGAGATGTTTTAATCAAGGTTGGAATTCTCTATCCTCGCTTTTTTGTTTTGTTTTGCAGATTTTTTCTTGATTATTTTTGTTTTAGGGAGATGCTATTTTAGAGCTATTACAAAATCAAGTATTAAGACAAAATATTTATGTTTTACTTGTTTAATTCTTCTGGGTTTAGAGCTGAGAACAAATAAAAACTGATCTTTGGCTGCAGCTATTAACATCACTGTCTACTACAACAAATTAAAAACACAAAATGGCAAAATAAAAAAGCAAATTAGCAGTATTTTTATGTGAGGTCTCATTAAATTAGATGCATGATGTGGCAACACAAGAAGAAATGGAACAAGTGACTATAACGATATTTATTTGCTATAAATGTAGGTTTTGGGAAAATGTGAAGACATTGCACATTCTTCTGCTTCTCAAAAGGGAAAACTAGTTCATTAAAATGTAGTTAGTAGAATGACAAAGAGAGTCTTTTTTCTAAAACATAAACCTGATCAAAAGTAAACTCCAACCTAAAAGTTTATTTTAAAAATATGTCTAATATTTGGTTGTTGAGGACTTGAGCATAAAAGAAGAGAAGCAGGTCGACAGAAAACATTTATGGATTTAGGAAAAACAAAAAAAAGCAAAAGAAAAAAAGAAACTAAGGAGAACAAACATAAAAGGAAACAAAAGGCAATGGTGATTCCAGCTGTGGACAAAAGACACAAAAAACTAAGGAAAAAAACACAGACTAAACAATAAATTGAACTAAATGCGGAAAACGGATAATCCAGGGAGATCAAATAAAATATAAATAAAACAGAACTTACAGTAAATATCATTCATACACTTCTTCTTTGCACGATTTTCCAATGGCCTCACCAATTCTGTATTTATTTAGAAACAATTAAAAAAACGTTTTTCTAATTAATTTTATTTTTCATACTTCTTTTTTCGGGGGGAAATAAAATTACGCCTAATTAGAAGCAAATGAAGTCAGTGAATGTAAATCTGTCCCAAAGCTCAGTGTTTTTGGTTTTGAATTTAATAGGGATGTATCAAAAAATCAATCTAGTACTGAGAGTAACAGCAGTATCTGTTGGAAACCACAAATATAAACAAGATTATGATGGTAAAATGGTATAAAATCAATAAGGAAAAAAAAATCATCTGTTTCTGGCTAACTTAGTCTCTTCTTCTTGTGTTTCTACTGCCTTTGTCTTTTTATGTACATTTGTTGCAAACAAAAAGACGTCAAATCAAAAACTTGTCTCTAACAAGTCAGGCAAATCAAAATGATCTCAAAGAATGTTATGATCACGGGACTTCAAACAGTACCTGTAAATCAAAATGACAATATTTAGCCACAAAGAACAAAACAGTTTAAAATACTCAAAATGCTGTTTTTTATTTGTTTTTGTTGCTTAAAATAAAAGTGCCAGTAAAAAAGAAAATTTCTCTGTTAAAAAGTATTTTCCTTAATAGTTTTAAATGCAAAAATAATAATATGTAGATTTTATCCATGTAAGTAAAAGAATTTGACTGTATTGTATCTCTACAAATTCTCGATTCATGGACCGCGTACAGTACACCTTCATCCCTAACAGTCCAAAATCTTTACCGTGGAGTCAAAAGTACGAAATACTAAGTGTGTAATCAGACTGGTAAATTCCCTTGGACTGGACCGAATCCGATCAATTTGGTCCCAATCAAATTGCTTTTGGTCTGTATTCAGTCTGACGTTAAACGGACATTCCTGTTTCAAACCAAAGCTTGTAAACAAAACCACATGACTAAAGATCTCTTCACTCATTGGCCAGGAATTACGAGGAAGAAGCAATGCGGATCACGTTTAAAGTTGTTTTAATGATCCTGGATTCATCTGATCATATTTTTATGAGTTACTGGGTCTCATTGTTACTCCGCTACGCTATTTACATACCTGTCTATGGTGGCTGTGTTGGTTCAGTGGTTGAGGACGGAGCCTTTTCAGACTGAAGAAACTCAGAGTGAGGCGGAGCTTAGTCCGATAAGAAACAAAGACCACCCCCAAAGATGGATCCAAGAGCAGTTGCTGGTCAAGGAACAATTTCTGGACATTTTGGCATTTAATAATGTTTTTCAGGCTATTTTGGAGTTGAGCTAACATTTCAGCTACATGCTAGCTATTTTGGCTAGATTAGGCTTTTTTCAATTTTAAGGCAATTTTGTGGTTTTGCTAATATTTCAGCTACATGCTAGCTAGGGGTGTAACTGGTCACAAAAATCACGGTTCGGATCGTGTCACAGTTTTGGGGTCCCGGTTCAGATCATTTTTCGGATCAGTAAAAAGTAAAAAACAACAATAAAAAAAAAAACGACAAAAAAACAAGATAAAAACTAAATTAAATTTTGGAAACTCTTCAAATTGTATATTCAAAGAGCATATAAAGTACTTCCCACACATAATATTTATATGTGCAACATCCAAATATTTGGTCATTGAGGCCTGTTTATTAAAACAAAATAAACATCTTTAAACTTTAAACACAAACAAAATGTTTTATTCAGCTCTAAAAGTTAAATAAACCTGATATCTATCAGGGATAATTCGTGGTCCGTGATCTGTTACACCCCTAATGCTATCTGTTTTGGCTAACTTAAGCATTTTTTTTTTTCTAGGCTGTTTTAGAATTTAGCTAATATTTCAGTGAAATTCTAGCTGTTTTGGTTAATTTCGGATTTTTTCTGTTTTTTTTCGCTAATTTGGAGTTTAGCTAATATTTCAGCTGAATGCTAGCTATTTTGGCCAATTTAGGATTGTTTCAGTTTTTTAGGCTTTTTTGGAGTTTAGCTAATATTTCAGCCACATTCTAGCTGTTTTAGCTAATTTAGGATGTTTTTTAGTTTTATTAGGCTAATTTGGAGTTTAGCCAATATTTCAGCTGCATGCTAGCTTTTTGGGTTAATTTGGTATTTAATTAATATTTTTAGTAAGCTGGCTTTCAGTTTTAGCGTTTTCAGCTATCAATTTCAGCATCTTCTGCTATCAAATTTAGCTTACAACATTCACACTAGCATTTTCATAGATAATGCTAGTGTAAATATATCTAAGTTTTAGTTAGTTTAAAGCTACTGATGGTTAATATGTGTGTTTTACAGTTGCTTTGGGCATGACCCGATTAGTCGACTAATTGGAAAAAGTAATCGGTGATTAGTCGACTATTAAAATAATTTTTTATGGCAGCACTAATGGTCAATAAGAGACAATCCAATCAAATTGACTTTAGCTATAAAGTTTTTTAATCAAACCTGTTCCTGCCTCTAAAAACTCAGAGTGGCTGAAATCCCGTTCTCTGAGTTGAAATGTCTACAAGTTCCAGTATATTCTTGCGATGTATTGATTTTTTAGAGTGGACAGACAAAAAAATGACTCTCTTTATTGGCTTCTCATGCAGTCAGCCTTTTGTGGTCAGATATATAATTTTCCAGCTCAGTTTGAAAGGAGATGAATCACCGCTTCAACAGGAACGCTGCATGCCTTCTGTTTTAGACCCAGCAGAACAAGTTTTTCAGCTTAATTCAGCTTTAACAGTCTGGGTCTTTCTTTTTGGGGTAAAATTGCTCTTTTAAAAAGGATTTTTTTTTTTTTTTTTGGAAGAGGCACAAAAAAAGTACCTGCAGTTTAACCAATAAAACCAAAAACCATCAGCTTTACAAGACAATAATAGACTGTCAGGAAAAGAACATTCAAGCAAAAAGGGCCACAAAGAAGCAGAATCCACAAAAACAAGAAAACAAAGGATTGAAACGGTATAATGACTGATGGAAAGTATTACCGCAATTTTAGTATAGAGCATGAAGCACAAAAAAGCTTTTTAAAAAAAAATGTTTTTGATCAAATAATCATAAATTAAGCAGGCAAAAATAAAGAACGGTTATGAAGAAAAGTTTGAAGTGAAGACTTGGGCCTCCACAGAAACGCAGATACACTGATGACCAGCTCCTTATTTCTCTGCGAGGAAGCAATTATGCTGTGATCCACTTTGGCTGTGACTTCACTCGCATTTGGCATCTGGCTCTTAAACATAATAATTTGTTGTTTCCAAAAGCATCCGCTTCTTTTTCCATCCTCCCGTCCAGCTGTAGACTGCGGATCCAAAATTGTCTTAATGAAAGACAATTAACACATGTCACACATAATTACGTTTAGCATCCTCGTCTCTAATTGTATTCTGCCCAGCAACGCAGTTATGCTTCCAGATCAAAGGGCTACAGAATCACAGTTACACTTCTTTGCACTTGTGCGGAAGCTTGTTTAATCCAATTTAAAGATACACTTTGGAAGACTTCAGGTGAACAGGAGTATGCAGGAATGATGTAAAAGGCCTGATTTAAAATGGTTATTGGTCCATAGAAATCAAAAGATTATTCTTACGTTTGGGGCTCATTTTACGGCCCCTTCCTCGGAGGAAAATTTCTTGAGTAAGCAAAAAGTCACAAGATTTTGTATTCAAACCAATAGAGAATGATATTGTGTTTTTATGGATCACTATTCAACAATGAACAAGACAGAAAAAAGTTCAGTCTCCAGACATATTAGAGGAAAAAAATGAGATAAAGTCCCTCTGCAATCCTATTTTTATTTCTTGTAAAGCACTTTAAGACAAAATTAAGACAAAATCCGACAACCTGTGTCATCTTCTAGGACATAGTTTCTGCAGAGCAGCAGGAGTTCATTAAAAATTTACCACTGAGTCGACAGGGAGCAAGCTTGAGCCTATTTCCCATCATCCCTTTTAAACATCCTCTCCTGCTAACTTACGGCTCTTCACAATCCAAACCAAACATTAGCAGTGCAACAAAAATGACGCGCAATATCAGAGCTTTCCATACAGTTTGATCCAGATTTCAGACGAGGAAAACAAAGACGTTCATGAATCTACGTGGATGCATCAGAATGGAGTGGAGCAAGGAGCTTGTGGCCTCCACACTGTAGTTAGTACGTAACCACAAGCTTTTATAAAGTATTTTTTTCATCTGTACCTGATTCACCGAAGTTTGAATAAAATAGAATTCTAGTCGCTTTAAACAAGTTTTTTTTGTTAACCTTGTGATGAAGTTCAGCAGTAACATGAACAACATACAAACATGTCTGTTGTTTTGGATTCTTTAACGACAAATTCTGAAAATTTTCTCCACAGTTTTTTCATCCGTAAAGATCAGCAATAATTTACGTTCTAAAGTATGTGTTAAAGTCCAGGCCCGGGGGCCGGATCCGGCCTTCCGGGTAACTCTCTCCGGACCCCAAATCATTTTAATTTATTGTTATTAATGGCCCGATTTTATCTTGTGCTCATTTCTAACCTGTATAATTTTGAAAAAACATATTTTTATGGAGAGTAAAATAGTAAGGTATTTAAGGTTTAAGTTGATTTATTCTGAAATAATATTCCTGCCTCTTATTATTCATAATTATGTTAAAAAGTTACACTTTTAAAGTTTTAAAAATTGGCATTCAGCCGGCTTTTTAGACAATTTTGGCATTTATTGAGATTTTTTTGGCTTTTTTTGGAGTTTAGATAATATTTCAGCTACATGTTAGCTATTTTGGCTTACCTAAGTTTTTTAGTTTCTTAGGCTAATTTAAAATTTAGCTAATTTTTTAGCTGGCTGACAGCTTCAGCATTTTCAGCTATCAGCTTCAGAGTTTTCAGCTATCAGCTTAAGAGTTTTCCGCTATCAATTTAATCCTTTTCAGCTATCAGCATGAGCATCTTCAGCAGCCACAATCAGCTTACAGCATTCACACTAACATTATCACAGCTAATGATATATATCTAGTTCATAATTATGTTAAAAAGCTACATTTTTGATCAAATTAAAACTGTTGAAATTTTTTGACTTGATTGATTTCAAAATAATCCAATTCATGTTCAAAGTAAAAAACAAACAATTCCCAGAAAGTATCCAAAAGCTCTTCCAGTTAAGAGAAAATAAATATACGCTAAGAGGTACAAACATTTATGTCAAACCACCTGTTAGAACAAACATTAAACTCCACTGTATCTCCACAAAGGGGGTGCAGTTATGGAATAATTGTAGGGAAGATATTAAAAGTTGTCAAACTTTACATAAATTAAAAATATTCATCAAATGTAATAAAATTATTAAATATGAAGACAATGGTAAAGATATGTTGAATTTTATATGAATATTAGTATATATAAATGTTGTGATTGTTTTCGCTGTTCTTTTCATTAATGAAATTTAATCTATTTTTTATAAAAAAAATAAATAATTTTTTTTTTTTTAACATATTACAATTTAGTTTTAGAATGTTCAATAAATATTTATACTGTTTGACTCGCGACCTAAGGTGTGTTTTGGATTTTGGCCAGATTTGCGATTGAGTTTGAAACCCCTGTTCTAAAGCATTGTATATTGATGAAAAGCTGTTATAAAAAGTTGCTTTTTTCAATAAAAAGACATGTATATTGCAACAAATATATTAAAAAGAAAGAATTATGGTTCAATCTGTGAATGATGAATCAGATCATCACCTAAATTAAGATTCACCTTCATAAATAGATGTTTTTTTTCACGTTATTCAGACTTCAAGAGCTTTTTTACGTACGCTACAAATTCGGTTTCAATTCCTACCAGAGTAGTAGTTTTTGAAGCAAAAGGTGCAAAAAACAGAAGAACATTTTCTGTCGTCAATAACAGGTGGACAGGTGGGTGTTCTGCGGGGGGTCCGGGGGCTGTTCTAAATGTGGGTCAGCACCCCTCTTTCAAAGAACTTCATAATGATTGGAGTGAGTGTTACTGGTCTGTAGTCATTCAGTCAGGTGGAAGGGGGGGCAATGGTAGTGGTAGGAAACCATGAATGTGAAATTATTCAATATTTTATTTATCAAAGCCTCATTTGCTGCTCCAGTATATTTTGCTATGGCTTATTAGTTTCCTTCAACCTTTAAAGCCGGTTGGTGAACTCAGAAAGAGTCTAACCTCAGCTTCAAATAGCCTCCAATCCTCCGGGGACCCCCACAGGCTCCCCACCACATGCAGCTCTACACCCACCGGTGGCAAACACACACGCTACAGCAGAGAGGGTGGAGGTTAATTATGAAACCCTCACTTAAAAGCAGCAAGAATTATCGGTCTTATATGCTGAAATATCTGTGCAGCTTATTTTGAGTGTTTTAAAGCAGAAGTGGAGGAGAGAACAGCAGATTTTGCTCCTGGCAATCATTGTCTTGCAGTGTGAGTGAAGCTGTAAAGACCACCACATGGACACGCAGATGTGTTTCACTGCAGCACCAAGCTGGACAGCTGGTGAAGGCCAGCCTCGCGGTTTCCAGTCCGGCTCGTCCTCCATCTTTCTGTCTAATTTTAAGGACAACCGGAGACAGATGGAGGAGACGAGGCACCCTTGTTTCATCCCCCTGGAGACTGGACAAGGAGTCATATCCTTCACAAAGTTACACTGACGCTTCATACAGCCTGTATGTCAGGATACTTTATGATGTGAAAGGCCATGTTTTTGTACAATTATGCAGTTCTCCTCAGAGTCTGGTCTCTGAATTGAGTTTTGTATAAGACTGAAAAGCTTCACTCTGCCCTGGTTTTAAATTTCCTCACAAATTATCATCATTATCTGGCAAAGAGAAGCACTCCATCCATTCATATTTTGCACTTTTGAAAGTGCAAACTGCAGGAACATTTGCCTATAAGAGAGATTATTTTTTAAAACATTTAGTAAAATGAGGACAGGGCGCCATGACTGCATTCAACCAGATCCTCACTAGCATCAGGGAAGCAAAAATAAAAGGAGATTTTTTTTTGTTTGTTTGTTTGTTTACCAAAACCAATCAAATTCTTGTTCAAATTTCCAAGGAATATAAAATGGTTAAACTGTTTTTAAATTTGTTAGTATTGTTTGGTCATTTCAAACTGTCTGACTTGACTTTAAAAACAAAAGTAGACATTTATCTGCAAAAGCATCCTCTGATTGGTTTACCTCTATGAAAATAATGAGTCCTAATCCATAATTTAAAAAATAAAAAGATCACATGAGCCTTGACTGTGCCCTTCTATGAAAGACAATGATTCATGTGAAATATAAAGCTAGGATGTTTCCAGTTTGCTGCACAACTCAAGATGTGTGAAAACTAAGAACAAGAAATGCAGTCTTAAATGAACCTTTAACATCTCTAAGCCTTAGCCCATTACAGGGGTTTGACCAATACAGGTACTGTGCGTTTTGGGGTTTTCCAGAGCAGCTGCATCTTAAGGTCCTACTCCAAAAATAGTTTGATGTCTAGTAAGTACTCCCAGTGGCCTTTTGATTTTGAATATGCCATTTTTTAGCTGAAATAAAAAAACAAACTGTCTAGGACACAGTTTTTGCAGCGTGAGAAGAGTTCATCAGAAATTAAATCCTGAGTTATATACCACAATCTATACCGTCCCTATAATTGAACTCTCTCACATTAACTTACAACTCATCACAACAACCCAAGCAGTGCAACAAAAATAGCGATCAATATTGGAGGAACAGCTTTGAGCCAGCTTCGAAGAGAAAAATGAAGACCTTCATGGATCTATTTGTCTGCAAGTGGATGCGTCAGAAAGGAGAACTTTGTCCCGCCAATTTCACTTTGATGCATCACAAAACCGTTTTTTTCATCTGCTCTTGATTTATCTCAATTTCAATAAATAAATACTCCGAAATTCAGTTTTCATTTCAAATTCGAATACCACAAGATCATCTTAAAAACCAGGAGTGGGTTTTAAAAATGCAAGTGGACCTAAAGAAGCTTTTCTTTTTCAGATTTATAAATTCAATACCTTCAGATGAAAAAAACTTTCAGTCTATCATTGTCTTTGCTGTTCTTTTATCAAGACCTTTAAAACTATTTCCTCACTTTTTATCATTCCGTCTTTTACTATTTAGTTTCCACGCGCACAGTTTAGGACTTGTTAATTACAGCTTCAGCTCATGCAGGTGCTTCATATCTCACAGCAAAGGTCACAGCTGCTTCACACAAGTGTATATTTATCTTGTCATGTTACATTGTCCGCCGCAAAGCACTGATGTAAATGTGAACGTCTGTTTGCTCGGTGACCTCAGGGATCAGAACGTGCAGCACAAACCAGCAGAGAATAATTTCACGTTCACCTTGTCCACCTGTTGTCGTCTGCGTCATGCTAATTACAGCTTTGGCATGAAGCTATGTTAGCCGGCAACTACTCAGAGTTCCATGCAACTCTGCAAAATGAATGTGCATATTAAGATAAAAATGTTTTTGAAAAAGCAGATACATTATCAAGGGACGACAGCAAAAAACTCAATTAGCTCTAGTAAGCTAATGAAGAATGCGTTATAAACCCATGTCAGATCACACCCACACGCCGGCGATGGAAATCTAATTTAGCTCTAAATGTGTGAAAAAAAACTTCCATGTCCCTCTTCATCAGTCAAGAAAAACGAGCACTTCTCATGAAAATCATGTTTGCATATCCTTGTCTATATGTAGAGGTCAAGCCCCCTCCACTGGCTCAATTTACCTGAAGCTTTTTTTAACACCACATCCTATGCTGTCCAAAGAGCAAAAAAATGAAAACAAAATCTGTATTTCTATTTCAAAACTTTATCAAAATTCTAGAAATGTTGAAAAGCACAATTTTACAATCACATCGTTACTATTAAGTCATAATTATTCGAATTAACACAAGCCAACTCAAGTGATAAGTAAGTCAAGAACACGGATGTGAACAATATTTTGATTTACAGCATTTAAATTTAAATTTCTGCCACAGCACTAGCGCTCGTGCATTCACACGAACGCGACTTGTGCGGCCAGTTTCAATGTCAAGTCAATGGAATAGATGTGACATTATATGAGCGGCAAGGTGCAAAACGGGCGGTACCGCCAAAACTAAAAAGATCTGAAGTTTGACAGGTCACCGCGTCACATCTGCCAATCAGGAACTCAGATTTGGTCACGTGATGCTTTCAACGGCTTTCACTCGCTCGATATCCCGGCAGACAGAGAGCCGCTGCGGGGTGCAGAGGCTGCCGGCTCGGGCCTCATCCAGACATTAAAACAAAGAAAGGGAAAAAGGTCTACTAATTTTATTTTTCCCCTTCAATTAATAAGAGAGAGTCAGCCTTCAAGCTAAGTCACAGAGACACAGAAACACAGTGGAAGCGGCTGTCATACAGACACAGCCCCTGAACCGGGAAAATCTTTTAATAATAATCATATAACAAACATGGAGACATGATTACCGATGTTTTTGCAGAACTCTTCACAATAAGTAAACTTGATTTTTCATCATCATTTTTGCCTTCCATACATCTTAAGTGATATATCCACAAACACCGTTCCTTATAGCGATCATCCTAAAACATTAGCTGGGACCTCCTCCCACATGCGGCCGCGGTGTCACGCTCAGGAACACATCTTTTGACAGGTGACGACCAGCTAATTTGTCGTGCGATGAAAGAGAGGCGGGGCATGCAAATTTCTCGCACGAATCACGTTCGTGATTGTGGGTTTGATTCCCGCCTTGCCTGCCCATGTGTTGAAGTGTCCTTGGGCAAGACACTGAACCCCGGATTGCCTTTGATGGAAGGTTGGCACTTTGGGGTAGAAAGAAGGGTAGAAAGTGCTATACAAATAAACGCCGTTTACTCGTTTGATTTGAAAAAAGTGTTTCAATTGAAGTTTTGCAAAATATGTCAATTTTGATGCACCTCAAAAACTACTTCCTCTAAGCACAAAAATGAATGAGTTTTTTTCTAAATTTACATGTATTCATTAGGCAAATGTATTATTGCAAGTTAAATTTGCATTGTCATTGGAAACACAGATAGGGTTTATTTCATTGCCTGAAAGACATTAAGACACAAATCCAAATAGTTACGTGTGTTGTTTTTTTTCTGTCATTTTAAATTATTAGGATAACCACCAGCCACAAAGTCATTTGAATCACAAAGTACAACAGGAGGTTTTGGTGGCAGCAGATACAAACTTCTGTTCACGGAAGCACTGCAGCCGTGCACTAGCACCTGAAACGTAAGTCCTCAACATCTTCATCAAGATAATTTTTCTCACATTTTATTATCAGAGAATGGGAGTAATGTTTACTCTCATTGTGCTATTTTTAAGGCTTTAACGAGTATTCGAGTACTCAGATACTCGTAATCTTGTGTAAACTTGTTTAAAGTGGCAAGAGTCTGGGTGTCATCCTTGACAGTACATTATCTTTCCACTTTCACGTCGATAGCATCACTCGGTCTGCTTATTTCCACCTTCGTAACATTAACCGTCTGCACCCCTCTCTCACCGTTCACTCCGCCTCAATCTTAGTTCACAGTCTGGTCACTTCACGTCTAGATTATTGCAATTCACTTCTTTCCGGTCTACCAAACAAAACCCTCAATAAACTTCAACTGGTCCAGAACTCTGCTGCCCGCATTGTGTCCAGAACTCCATCATTTCACCATATCACCCCCGTCCTCCAGCAACTTCACTGGCTACCCATTAAATTCAGAATCCAGTTCAAACTCCTTCTCCTCACTTTTAAATCCCTCCACAACCTGGCTCCTCCCTACCTTTCTGATCTTCTCCATATTCACACTCCCTCCCGCTCTCTCCGGTCCTCTGCTTCTCTCCAGCTCATCGTACCTCCAGCCCGTCTAGCTACCACGGGGAGTCGAGCCTTCAGCCGCTCGGCTCCCAAACTTTGGAACTCTCTCCCTCCTGACCTTCGTAATGTCAACTCTTTCCTTCTATTCAAATCCAGACTCAAAACTCACCTGTTCAAATCCGCCTTTGCATCTTAACCCTGTACCCAATCTTCTGTTTTTTTTCTTTTTTTTTAATGTGTATTATTTTACTATTTATTGCTATTTTACTGGAAAGTGTCCTTGGGTGTTTTGAAAGGCGCTTCAAATAAAATTTATTGTTATTATTATTAAACAGCATTTCTATTTAAATGTTTGTGTTTTTATCAGTTTTGTTGATTCTGATTGAACGCACCACACACCGATAATAAGCAATACCATACATGACGCAAACATCCACAGACTGAGTACCAGCACTATCACCTTTTGTGAAAAAAAAATTGCACATCACCTTAAGACAGGGGTGGGCAAATATTTTGACTCGTGGGCCACAAAGGGTTCTAAAATTTGGCATAAGGGCCGGACAAGGAGCAGATGGAAGGAGAGATTGGGTAATCAACCTCATAAACTAAAAAAATAATATGGAATTTAGAGAAAAACATGCTTTAATTTGGATTAAAATTCACATATATTAATTTAAAAACAGAAAATTTGGGAATTTTAATTTCTAAATTTTGATTTTTGTTCTCTTTTTGGTGATCCAATGGGTTGATGTTCTTCTTCAGAGGAAAATGTGAACTCAAAGAAATGCTGCATTTATGTGGTGTAGGAATAATCCGAAAGATCACCATCTGACTCAGAAAGGAACACACACGAACGTCAGAGAAACAACATCATTCATGGGAAAAAACCAGAAATACAATGAAAATAAAACAATAATTAGGATTTTTGATTCAATGTATTTTAATTTGGAGGGCCACATTAAGTAGCTTAAGGGGCCGCATGTGGCCCCCGGGCCGTAGTTTGCCCACCCCTGCCTTAAGACAACAATAATCGTTGACTAATCGACTAATTGGAAAAGTAATCGGTTACTAATCGACTACTAAAATAATCGTTAGTGAAAGCTCTAATTAACACTTCCTTCCTTTAATCCGCTTGAAGAAATGTTTCCTCTTATGTCAGTACAATCTCTCTGATAGTGATGCACGAAAAACCCCATCCTGTCTCGTGAGGAGACAAAAAACCCTTTTTTTCTGCTCCTGTAAGGTCATAAGCCTTTACCCTCTTTCTGTCAAATTACTAAGACTGATCATAGCTGTACAAAAACGCCACATTTTGACTGAGCACCACACGTTATCCCCAAAGCATTATTAGGAACAATGGGAAATATTCCATTACTTTCCATCACAAGAATGAGTATAAATAAATCAGACAGTCGTAAGGCGTTTCAGCTGGGAACAGAACTATCTAATAGAAAATGGTGCTATTTGTCAAATTTCTTGGAAACTTTTAGATTTTATGAAGCTATATTAGCAAAAACATTCATAAAAACACTGACATCATTCAGAACGGAGACGTCAATGTTCTGCCATTCATTCATCCGAGGTAGAAAACAGATTTTGGTAGCAAAATAACAAGCCAGGCTTTACTTAATAAGTGGCAACTAAAATCCCCAATGGCTTACACTTTGAAAAGCAGCATCTAATGGTTTTTCTGCAAAATTTTCATTGCAAGGAAACAGACTCGTTGTGAGCCTCCGTGCTCTGTCTTCTGTCAAAAAGAAAACATTAAGAGGATTTAGGGATTATCTCCACTACATGTGGTGATACTGGTGCTTTAAATTGGGGAAATGCATCACATTCGGGCATAATTGCCAACAAATGGAATGCAGCACATGCAGGTCCCCTTCCAAGAAAAACAGTGTTTAATTTACAATGCTTTCTCCCATAGGACTTTACTATGAGACATATCAAGATGATCTCAAACTAGTTCAGTTTGTTTGCTTGTGCCACTGATTTAAGATTTCAAATTTTATCTTTTTCATTTTTTTCTCACATGCTGGAGTTTCTTATTTCAGCCTTTGGAAGTCAATAGAATAGGATCCTTTTTTTTCATAGGACTTGTTTTCTGTAAGCTGCAGCTCATGCGGTTTTCTCATTTGCATTTTAATGCAAAGAAATGAAAGAGCAGCCGAGTGTTTGGCTTTCTAGCCTACTTTAATTCCATCTGTGCCTTTCGGCGTTGATTTAATGGGGGAAAAAGGAGGTATGGTGAACAGAAATGCGTGCTTAAAAAACAAAAACAAATAATCAATTGAAGACTATAAAACATCTTAAACAACGTTCGGTTACAGACAGATGTTGAAACAGAAACCAGGTAAAATCCTACTCAATCCTTTCTTACTGTTGCTAAAAGGCTCAATATTTAAGTTTTATTGTTTCAAAACAAAACAAAAACAATACAAATTAGTGAAGTTAAATGAACTAAATTGTTGGGTTATTTGGGGTTTAAATATAAATGATGAAAGTGTAAATAAACTCACTGTTTATCCTGATGGGTAATTGTGTTGTACTTAAATTTAAAGAACAGAGGGAAGATGATTAAAATACCTGTAATATACCTGTAAATTTTCAGTGAAAACACAAAAATATTGTCTCTACCGGAGTAGCTCAGGGTTCAGTGTTAGAGCACCTCGTCGTAGCTCAAAGCTAATCAATGTATGTGTTCTAATTAGGGCCAGGAATCGAGTTAAAAAAAATGTAACTAATCCCAAACCTGGGAAAAAAATTAATCCCAATTAATCGTAATGAATTTTTTTGTGCTACAGTATTTGCTGACCACTTATTATCTGTGAATAATCACAAAATGAAATTTACACCCAAACTGTACATGTAAAACATTTATTTTTAATTAAGGCTGTCAATTCATTAAAGATCTCACCAGATTCATCACACTTTTGTGTTGGGATTAAACACTATTAATTATAATGTTTTACTAGGTAAATTTGATGACAATATGCAGCTTTAGAACAAAGAGAGAAATCATTCATTTTTATTGTTTGAAATGTTTACATTTATCAAATGTTAATTTTTGCGCACAAAACACATCAACGGTAAGATCAGCAAAACTCTAAAGACTTTTATGTCTGCAGTATTACTCAAAGAAATCAGAGATGATGACATACAGCCAGAAGAAACAAACCTGCAGACCCCAAAAATGAAAAGTAGTTCTATATCACTGTTCTATATCACTGCGCGGCCGCTTTAAAAAAAATTGTTTTCTTTCATTTTTTTGGACAAAAACAAGAAGTAAAAGAGGATATTTCTCTCTGAACTGATGTCTTTTTCCATATCATGATGATCAGCATTTATATCGCTTTCCTTTGCTGCTGCAGTCGAGACACTAGTTGTGTTACCGTGACAACATGCCGGACCACAGATCAAATAGTCTGCTTTTTGTGAAAATTTTTTTTAAAAAAATAACACAATGAAAGTACTAAAAACCGATTTAATGTTCTTTTTTTCTGTAAGTAACATAAGTGGTATAAGTGGAAAAAAAAAAACAGACTAAGTATTTTAAAGCCAAAGTGGCGGACTGATTTATATGCGTTAATGAATATTAATGTGTTAATTGTGTGAATGCATTGCAATGCATTCACACTATAGTGATCCTGTCTCTTTATTGTGTGAATGCATTACAATGCATTCACACTATAGTGATCCTCTCTTTATTATAATTATTATTATTTATTTCATCTTCCGTACGTTTTTTGGAACGAAAAACTTTATCACACTTTATGCAACTTACACAATCTTGTATCAAAAACGTCCGGCTCTCAGGACATTGATCTTGTATTATTAGTAGTTGTGAACTTTACAGTTTTTGCGTAGTTACACAATTTGTGCGTTTTTTCAGCCCCATTATAACTAATAGGAATTTTTACAAATTCCTGCAAATTACACACTTTATGCAATTTAAGCAGTTTTACACATCCAGCAACTTCAGGAAATCCATGCCTTTACTACACAATTATACAACTACACAAGTTACACAAATTTAACACAATTTTACACAACTACACAGTTTTACACAATTTTACACAAATTGTGCAAATTTTCAGCAAATTCCGCATTTTAAGCAATTTTACACATCCAGCATTTCAGCAAATTCATGCTTTTACTACACATTATTACAACTACACAAGTTACACAAAAAACACACCTTTACACAACTACACACAATTTTACACAATTTTACACAAATTATGAAAATTTAAAGCAAATTCAGAATTTTATGCAATTTTACACATCCAGCATGTTCAGGAAATTCATGCTTTTGCCACACATTATTACAATTACACAAGTTACACAAATTAACACAACTTTACACAACTACACAATTTTAACACAATTTTACACAATTTAAAGCAAATTCAATTTTATGCATTTACACATCCAGCATGTTCAGGAAATTCATGCTTTTACTACACATTATTACAACTACACAAGTTACACAAATTAACGCAATAATGCTAATTACAGCTAGCATTTCCCAGCAACGATGCATTCACACATGCATTATCGGAGGTAAATGCAATTTCTAGTTATTATTTATTATTTATTTCATCTTCCGTACGTTTTTTGGAACGTAAAAACTTATCACACTTTATGCAACTTACACAATCTTGGTATCAAAACGTCCGGCTCGTTCAGGACATTGATGCTTGTATTATTAGTAGTTGTGAACTTTACAGTTTTTGCGTAGTTACACAATTTGTGCGTTTTTTCAGCCCCATTATAACTAATAGGATTTTTTACAAATTCCTGCAAATTTACACACTTTATGCAATTTAAGCAGTTTTACACATCCAGCAACTTCAGGAAATCCATGCCTTTACTACACAATATTACAACTACACAAGTTACACAAATTTAACACAATTTTACACAACTACACAGTTTTACACAATTTTACACAATTTTACACAATTTAAAGCAAATTCAGCATTTTATGCAATTTTACACATCCAGCATGTTCAGGAAATTCATGCTTTTACTACACATTATTAAACTACACAAGTTACACAAATATAACACAACTTTAAACAACTACACAATTTTCACAAATTTGTGCAATTTTCAGCAAATTCCGCATTTTAAGCAATTTTACACATCCAGCATGTTCAGCAAATTCATGCTTTTACTACACATTATTACAACTACACAAGTGACACAAATTAACGCAATTAATGCTAATTACAGCTAGCATTTCCAGCAACGATGCATTCACACATGCATTATCGGAGGTAATGCAATTTCTAGTTATAATAGTTTTTAATCGCATGCGTTAACGCATTAACGTTCACAGGCCAAGTTCTAATATTTCCTCTATGCAGATGATGCTCTTCTTAATTTTAGTTGTACGATTCAACAAGATTTTCTCTTCAACCAGAACCTGTGCGGAATAATTATACTGAACTTTCATTTACTTTAGAAGTCTGTCAAAACACAGTTTTTAGATTTGTCAGTTTTCATAAGCAAGAAAAGAATCTTGTTGTAATGTAATTAAATGGGTGTTTCTTGGAAAAGTAAGAAAAATACAAGTAAAAGGACAAACGCTGTAAACTTTTTCATCACAAATGTTAGAATAATTAGGTACCCCTGCCTGGTAATCACTCTTTGAGTCATTTTTACAGCCAGATTTTCTATCAGCCAAAATCGTACCCATAATTATTTCAACACAAACAGAGATGAATTATAGAATGCTGATTCCTATATAGGCCTATTTATCATCCTGTTCTCCTATTAAAGCTTAAAAACCAGATAATGATATATCTTTGAAAGCGCTGAAAAGCAGAAAATGCCTTTTACTTCAGCTTGCAGATTCTTGCGGCTTCGCTGTGGCCAGAAGCTGAACACAACAACAAGGAGAATGCATCCATTTTTTATGATCCAGCATCTGCCGTAGATGCATTGAATCCATGTTGTAGTGCGTGCAGATGATCTCGTTAAGGTTTAATGAAAGTATACTTTTTCTATTGATATCTTGTGTTTAGTTTTACTCTGAAAGCATAAAAAGCAAGAATACAGATGTAAATAAATATATGATGTGTTTACATTTATCCACCAGCAAGTCTAAGGCAAAAACCAAATCAAACCATGTAAGGATGACTGCTGTGTTGAAACTCCATCAAGCTTGAAGCCAAACAACATAACATGTTTTTAGGGCTGCCACAATTAGTCGACTAATCGACGACTAATCGACTATTAAAATAGTCGACGACTAATTTAATAATCGATTAGTCGTTACTTAATATTTTATGGTGTCAGAGTGTAGTAAAGTTGAAAGTTATAATAGCATTCTGCTAGCTTATTTGACTATTTTGGCAATTATTAAGGTTTTTAGAATTTAGCTAATACTTCAACCATATGCTAGCTAATTTGGCTAATTTAGTATTTTTTTTTTTAATTGTTTTTTAGGCTAATTTTGAGTTTAGCAAATAATTTTGCTATATGCTAGCTGTTTGGCTAATTTAGGCTTTTTTATTGCTTTATAGGCTATTTTGGTATTAAGCTAATATTTCAATTACATGCTAGCTAATTTGGCTAATTTAGTATTTTTTTAGGCTAATTTTGGGTTTAGCTAATATTTTCGCTACATGCTAGCTGTCTTGCCTAATTTAGGCTTTTTTTCTTAGTAGGCTATTTTGGTATTAAGCTAATATTTCAAATATTTTAACTACATGTAAGCTGTTTCAGCTAATTTAAGTTTTTTTTTTTTCATTTTTTAGGCTAATTTTGTGTTTAGCTAATATTTTAACTACGTACTAGCTGTTTTGGCTAATTTATGCTATTTTGCTTTATAGGCTATTTTGGTATTTAGCTAATATTTCAGCTACATGCTAGTTGTTTTGGCTAACTTAGGCTTTTTTCAGTGTTTTAGCCTAATTTCGCATTTAGCTAATATTTTAGCTGGCTATCAGCTTCAGCGATTTCAGCTGTCAACTTCAATGTTTTATAGCCATCGATTTCAGCATCTTCAGCGGTCAGATTCAGATGACAGCATTCACACAATGATTATCACAGATAATTTAGTTAGATTATAGCTAATGATGCTTAACTTGTGTGCTCTACATCCATTTTATTCATGGCCCGATTAGTCGACTAATCGAAAAAAATAATCGGTGATTAGTCGACTATTAAAATAATCGTTTGTGGCAGCACTACATGTTTTATGACCTAACTGCATTTTTAAACAGGAATAACATTTCTACTTGAAGTATGTACAAGTCATAATTTCCAATTTTAAATTATGATTTTTTACCAAGTTTGACTCCTGACATAAACATTTGAAAATATTATCCAGTTGTTTTATAATACCGGCATTAAGCAACATTTCCAAGCAGAATTGACATGGTGCCTCAGAAACCAAGAAACAGATCTCTGAGTGTTTAGAAAAAAAATTTATTTAAAAGCTTTAAAAGTTCTGTAAAATATTTCTGTGAAAAAGAAAATACCGTATTTTCCAGAGTACAAGTCGCACCGGGGTATAAATTGCAAAAGCAAAAAATGTCTAAGCAAGAAGAAGGAAACCATACATAAGTCGCTCTGGAGTATAAGTCGCACTTTTGGGAGAAAAGTCTGAACGTTTCTTAAACAAAATACAGAAGAAATACACAAAAACAAGAATAATAATCTTTTGATGTGTATAATAAGTTGAAGAGAACATACAGATTCTCTTCCATGTTTGTTTTGAATGACACTTCTTCTACCACTGTCAGTAGCAAATACTTATACTCAGATGCTGCGCCCTACAGTGGTTGTTAGAGGAAACAACTGCTAGAGGACAACCAGTGTTTACTTGGAAAATAAAAAATATATGAGCCTATTTATGTGTAAAATGAGGTAAACGATCACGTTATAGAAAAAATAATCTTTAAAAATAAAATGAGGTTAAAAAAGTAGCTATTCCAATAGGTTTTTGTACCTAATACACAAACTATTTTTTAAAGATTCTCAAATTTTGTCTTTTAGGAAAGAACGTTTTTTTTCTTTTTTGTTTGTCAATCCACTTTTTTCATGAAAACATCAAGCTTTCCTTTTGGAGAAGCAATCACGTTGAAGGAACGCTTAAAAGATGTATATAAAAAGTCCCAAAATCCCAATCAGGACATGAGGATCCTACATACAAAACAGTGAAATCCTAAAGTAACATAGAAATCTCTTTAAAGCCAAATTAAAAGAGAACAGTGCAGGAAAAAGGCTGTGAAATACAAGGTTCAGAGAGCAGCCCTTTGTCTGAAAGCTTGTTGATCATCATCAGGGAGAATGCTCCAGAGTTTAGCTGCATTTAACTGAAATTCTGCTTCTAAGAGTCTTATCTGGTTTGTGTTGGACAAATAGACTGATCCTAAAACATGGAATAAGGTTTACCTGATGGAGATAAATGTGGGAACAAGCCTCTCTCAGTCTGTTTTTAAGATGGTAACATGCTAATGAAGTTTTAGATTCATTGTGGCTGCTTTGGGAGTCAGGGAGGCCTGTCTAATCTACTTCAGTGGACCGGTTCTGGTTCTGACAGGAATACATCTGAGGGAAGGAGTGGTGAGGATGCACCTTTGGTTCAGCATTGGTTAATTTCCCAGAAAGCATCTGTAATTCAATGCTTTATTTGTAACAACACTATTTTCTATCCTGCACCACTGGAGCAGAAATTAAGCTCAACAGAGGCATGAATGGGAAAAAAAACGTTTAAATAAATGAAGAAGAAAGCAAACAGACAGAGGAGTCATCGTCTCTTCAGATTCACTCTGACATTTGTTTCAGTTTTTAATGTTATCCAAAGATAAACTGATCTGAACCAGCCATGTTTTAGGATTTAAAGAGATTTTTTAATCGCCACAATGTTATGGATAAACATCAGAGTAGATTCTGCTCACTTCAACGCAAAAACAGCTCTGTTTGTGACACGGAAAGCAAGTCCTGCCAAAGCTGGAAGTAATCATAAAAATGAATCAATTTCACACAAATAATGACTTAATGACTGAGAACACCATTACTGCCATTTATCCACACACATTTGCGATCAGAAGTGACAGTGAAGAGCCTTTCTGTCTAAGTGATGCTCGAATCGTTTTCAGCTTTAAGGACCAAACTGAAAATGATCAACCAGCATTGAATAAAACAGGGATGGTAACCCTAGGCCTGAATGTTTCCCAGAAACCATTGCTCTGTTCCCTTACAAATGGTGAGGTCACCTGTTATCATTTACGTAAGATTATGTTAAAAACTTATGTCAGCTTTGCCTTTCTATACCCGTAAACCTGAAGTAACTTTACACAGTAAAGACACTTTTTGCCATTTTGTCCGACACCACCTATTGAACAAACTTGGTAGAAGCAAGCTTGTGATTGGACGGCTTTTTGTTTGCATCAAATGTTCATAAAAAGGCAAAGACAGTAGAAACACAACAGGAAAAGAAACTGACAAAGTTTGCCAGAAACCAGTAATTTACTTCCCAATCAATTTTATACCTTTTTACCAGAGCCGGGAATCTCAGGGTTACTCACAATACGTTGCAGTTTCACAATACATCAATAACGACACCAATTGTATTTCAACCACTTTCAATACTAGATTGATTTTTTGATACGTGTATCCTTTACATCCATAGGGTCCAACCAATCAGACAAAGCACAGCAGGGTAATTGGTAAACAAGCATGGCAAAGTTAGCATATTTTTCAAACATTTAGATAAGTTTTAGATTTTAATATTTATTTTTGATGTAATTTAGCCCTGCAATAATCTGGTGATTTTTCTAGGGCTGGGTTGATAAAATCAATTGGAAATCAATTTAAGCTTAACAGATCAATAATCGATTCATAAAAATATACTTCGATTTAGCACATAAGCTTAAATCCCTTAGCTTGATGCTACCGTTTAATGGAATTTCCCTTAGGACAGCTAATGCTAACGCTCGGTTGACCTAAACATACAATGCTGACTAAATGAACATCTCCTCAAAACTCTTTTAAGGAAGAAATTAAGTAGAAAATCCTTCTTTTTTATATTTAAATTCAAGTAAATAAACATCTGATGTATTCATGTACTCACTTAAAAAGTTCTATATATTTACGATATGCATAGATTTTTATATATTAATTCTTTAGACAAAAGTTTAAACTTAGGTTTAAGTTAGTATTTTAAAAGGTTTACCTCCGAATATTAACAAAATTATTTAAAAAGTACGAGCGCATCATTTATTTGGTTAAACTCTCTTTGAATTAAGTATATATGGCCATTTATAAAAGGGATTTGTAATGACACCAGACACAAAATTAAATATAAAACGGGTTTCTCATTATGGGCTGCACTTTGGAAAGCACAGCATTAAGTATGCATGTGTGGGGAAATGGTCTGATGAAAATATAGGACTTTACTAGGTTCACCACTAGATTCATTTAACCTAGTTAAGTTCTTTCATGATAACATAAAAATGTGGGACTTACTGGGGAAATAAATCTTGCCTTTTACGATTAAAAGAAACATCCTTTAAAAAGACTATTTTAAATCCATGATTGAACCTTTAAATGCTGCCAAACTAATAATTGAAATTTGTTTGCAATACAATTGTTTATTACTGAGATTTTTGACACTTTTAACATATTTTACCTTTAAGGTGAATGTTTTTAAATTAATAAAATATGTGGACTTACACTCTTTTACTCCTTGAGGATTCATTTGCTCCAAACACCGGATGGCTCCAACTTCCCTTTAAAATGGATAAACAAACATAGTTAACCTTCCATTGTTTAAACACTCAACCAGTAAGCATAAAGTTATTCTAAATAAACAGGTTTCTCTGTCTAATCTTAGCAAGAATTAGACTATTTATATACTTTCTATACATTATAAACTTAAAAAGTTCCAAATTAGTCTGAAACATTCACTTAGAATCCTTCCTACACGGCATGTACATGTTAGCACACATTAACTACACTTATAATCTAGTATACTTTAAATAAACGAAGGATAGATAAAACTAAAATATTTTTAGGAAGGCTAGGTTTGCACTTAAAACAAACGAAAAAGGTTTTTAATAATTTGATGAAGTAATAAAAAAAAATACCAACCCTTAGCTTTACAGAAGCTAGCTTCTTTTCTAAAAATGAATAATTTAAATGTAAAAAAGTATTTCTAAAATGTCCACCCACCGAAAATACACACATTATTTTACAACAACTACGTTTTTACCGGTTTTTACTTATAATTTTTTGCATTAGTATCTTTAGTCTCAAATAAACAGACCTTAAAACTTGGAACCGTTTTTCTTTTTCTTTTTTTCCGAAACAGAAATGGCGCTTCTCGCACGCGCTTCCCGCTCCGCCCACACAAGGAGTTTTGGCGGTCTTTGGGTCTTTGCTGCTCTTAAAGGGCCAGTGTCCCATTTAAATCGGTATGATTATAGACCTAAAACAGTAGCTCATAAGTCAGAATTCCTTCACTATTACCTAACAGCTATAAGACTGACACATGCTCACAACTTTTCTTTCTTTATTTTTATATGATGTCATCTATTTTCCAAAAATACAATAAATATAACAATTTTAGAAAAAAATATTTATGAATCCAATGTGTTCTGATTGATGATTTATAAAATATATTTATTTATATATATTTTTTTAATTACAAATTGTTCCAACGCCGTTCTTTGTTGTCTACATTTGCCAATATAGTGAGCATCAATGAAAGCTGGCTTTTTGCAAAGACTTCTGGGAAATCTCTTGGACACTGGTTTTGAAACTCAGATACCCTGAACAAAGGCAAACGCCCTATATAACACACTAAATAGTGAACAATCTGCACACACCAACAATGTTATACCTGTGGGTGTAAATATCATCTTAATTATGCAAATTCCCTTTTCATTTTGTAACAGATAGACAAATACTTTTCACTCCTCTGGAGACAGAGGAGCAATTTATGTAGTTTAAACCTTGAGTTTTAAAAGGACAACCGTAGAATAAAATAAGATGGTAGTTTATTTACAGCAACTCTTTTTCAATGTATAATTTTATTATTTTATGTATACATCATTAGAAAAATGCTAGAACACATAAAAGTACTTTTATTGATTGTAGTCAAATCAAAGTATTATGTGACATATAATAGAGAAAACATATATTACTAAATGAGTTATCATACAGGAATCATCAAAACATGTGTTGTTTTCAGGAACTGACTGCATCCATATCATTCAATCAGAAATATTTAATTTATTTCAGATTTTGCTCGGTTAACGTAGAACCAATGAGGTGTATCCGGCATCATTTTCCAGCACCAAGAGCGAACTTCTGCCGTCTAATAATCAACGTTTCACTTAATCTAAATTCCTTCCATCATTTCTAATGTTCATTTCTAGCGTTTTTCCAGTTTTAGGACAATACATTTCCACTTTGTTGTTTTATTAGGTTAAAGGTTGATTGAATGCATGCAGACTTAAATGAGTTCCATCTAGAACTGAAAGAAGTTTGTTCCGATGTTGAAAAAGTGGGGCTGATTTCGGAGCCACCTCTGATGCTGGTAATTCCTGTACCTGTGGGGGCTAATTAGTCAAGCGTTAGAATGAGTGGCAGGGGGTGTCTTTAATCTCATGCACCTTCCGCTGGAGTCACACGGTGACATTGTCACTGTTGGCTGGCACTCATTATAACCTGAGATGTGCTCCAGGACAAGATCTGTGACACCACTCCAGAGGCATCGGGACGGGGGGGGGTTAAGATATTGGTGACAATTGTTCCTGAGAAGGAAAGCCTTAAACCACCTTCTCTGAAAAACAGACTTTTCAAGTTTCTAACATAATGAACAAAATTTAAAATGTGATTCTTGATCATTTCTGGTTAATTTTGTGCCGATGCTTTCCCATCACAGTCTCTCACACATATCTGCCTTCTTCATCATTAGATTAGACTCTGCTCCTGTAATTACTCTGAGTTCAGCCTGCAGGTGAGAAGTATACACGCGCATATATTTGCATAATTAAGATGGACTATTTAAATGTAGATTATTTTAATCAGCCTGTATTTTCTGGATGTTGATAATGAACTGCAGCGCTGGTGTTAGTTCCTCAGAGGAGGTAAATGAAGGAAAATGCCTCGGACGAATCGCAGGAGGCCCCACGTGCACGCGCGCACGTGCACACGGAAAGGTCTTCCGGTTAAAGAATGATATTCACTTGTTGATTAAAATGTAATTTATGGTAATTGTGAATGAAGAGGGCTTCATCATGATCACGCTTTGACCTTTCATGAAAAGGTTGAATTAGGTCAATTTATCTTTAGGACTGGCATTAAATTTCAAACTTAGAGAGAAAATCTTTGCATAAAAATGGATAAATCTTAGAGGAGATTATAAATTGATTAGTGATGTTTTAATTAACATTTCGGGTGCTTGCACCTTTGACTTCCATAACTTAAAAATGATTACTGAAAGGCAGGAAAACATGAAATTGACTTCAAAAATATTTTAAATGTGTAAAGTTAAAAAAAATATATTTTTTTATCATATATTTATCATTTTGTGGCAGATTTTTACCTCCATTTAGGACGTCCTCTTTTTAGACCCCTAACTAAAACTGCTGCATGTTTTCATGTTTTTATTTGGTTAAATTGTTTTTGTTTATTTCTTATTTATAGTGTTTTTATTATAATTTTAAGTTCTGCTGTTTTGAGACTTTCAGTATTTCCAAAACCAAGTTTAATTTGTTTTGTTATTAACCTTCTTGAGCATCCCATGTTTGTTTTGTACATTTGTTTGTTTGTTTTGTGTTTGTCATTGTTTACTTTTAAACTCTGGAGATTTTAGTGCCATTAAGTTTGAATGAAGTAATTTAAAGATAACGATTGATTCAGCTCTCATTTGCTGTCTGACTTTGCTTTTGGTGTTTTGTAAGATTTTTTTTCAGAATGTTGTCCAAATCCAGGTCTGGAGGTTTTCCAGAAACCCTGTCTAATCTGCTGCTAATTACCTAGATCAGGTGTGTTTGGCAAATAAGGAGCTTCAACAGCAGGTTGGCCGGAAAACATGTAGGACAATGGCCCTCGAGGCCTGGGTTTGGACACCTCTGATCTGAACAAATGTATTTTCAGAGGGTATAGGGTTTATTTTGCTGTTTTTTACTTGAACTCATGTAATTTTGAAATGAAACAAATTGATTTTATTCTCTGAATAAATACCAACTGAGAACCAATTTTGACATTTTCAAGTCTGCAATTATGGTCGAAGTTTGCTCCGCCCACATTAACCCTTAGTAGTCTCTGAACTCACTAGTCCATTTACCAATCACATTGGCTATTTACAATAATGTAGGAATGAGACCGATCCCCCAAAATCACATCTTTCAAAATTTGATATAAGTTTGACATAATTGAGAGACCCCCTGGAATAAACCTTGGAAGTATATAGTTTATCTGAGCAGCTGTTTTAGATATTTTTCATTGTTATGACTTTGTCTTTGCTTTGCTAAATGGATTTATACATTTTTATTTCGTCTCAACAGATTTCATTTTTGTTTTAAAACAAAAAACACAGTTTGATCTAAACTTTAGGTTTTCTCTGCTACTAAGGAGAAAAACAAAACAAATACAAAACTCATAATATCAAGCATCACTACAAAAAGCATTTTTAAAAGTTAATTATCAGATTTTAAGTTTTAAATAAAGCACTTAAAAAGACTCCGACCACTAAGTATCAACGACTTTTTCAAAATTGGCCAAAAGTACATTAAATCCCGCCCATAGCACTGCAGACTGATGATATCTGTTTAATTGTAGACTAATCACAATTTCAATAAAAATACAAAATTCTCATCAAGAAACAAAATAATTAACATGATCATTATTTTTTACTTCCAAGCTAAAATTTTTAATTAGTGCCACCAAAATAAATACATTTAAAATAATGAAACTTGTAATAAAAAAATGTAAATTTATCAGAAAAAAAATGTAATTTTACAAGAATATGCGAATAAAATATGAATAAAATGGTCATAAATTCATTATTTCATTTTGGTACATTTTTAATTTATAACTCATGAAATTATAACTTTATTATGACTTTTATTCATAATTCTATAAATTTATTCTAGTAAAATTTATTTTTTTTCCCTCATAAAAACTTTATTCTCATAATATTTTAACTTTTTCTTGAGAATTTTAGAGCATTTTTTGATATTTTTTTTCTCATTGCAACTGTTCTTGTAAAATTGATACTTTTTCTTGTAATTTTACCACTTTATTGCTGTAAATATATATACATTCTGTCAGATTATAGTTATTTTTTAAGTCAATTCTAACAAGGTTAATATGGGAGTTGGTGGAAACCTGCCTCTGGTGGCGGTTTGAAGAACTGCAGGATTTGGAACTTCAGCTTCTAATTCACTTTATGTAGATCTCAGCGAGGAGCTGACTCATTTCTGGGATGACTGTGACTCTCAGCAGAGGCATCGATGCACAGATCCACAAGCTGCTGCTCGGCTCTGCCAGAGGAAAGTCCTCCTGAACGCTTGACCTCCAACTTGTGCCTGACAAAACAAAAAGTGCACAAGAAGCAGAAATGATTCAACTTTTTTTTGGACGTCAAGCTGACTGTAAATATCCTCTCTGATCCTGCGAGCGCGGCGCAGGTTGACTCAGATCCAAGCAAGCGTTAGGCGATCTGCAGGAGGACGAGCCCCGTTCACGCTGGGCTCCAGCTGATCGCACCATCTGGCCTTCCTCAACAGGCATGTGCTCCTCGAAAAGACACTCGGCTGATCTGCGGGGGAGAGGGGAGACGGGGCTGCGTGGCGCTCCCTGCTGCTCTGATGTGAATACAGGATGGGACCTGCAGACCGGCTTTTGGCAGCGCTTGTGTCATTTCCACAACAGCACATGTTGTAACCTTTTCACAGCCGTTTTACCATAAACAGCGGACGGCGATAAATGGCCCAACAGTAAACCAGGAAAGAAAACAATGTTGGAAGATGCAGAAATACTGGATCATCTGCAGAGACAGATGTTATGTAAGTGTAAACATCCCAAAAAGCAGTTCTGTTGATGATGCAGGACATACGCCAAACACGACTGCAGACAGAAAAGGATTTTTGTGCATTTTGTGTTTAGTTTTTGCTGGTTAAATGGTAATGCTTTTAATTTGAAAGAATATGCTTTATTTTGAAAGAGCTGAAGAGATTCCCCTCACTCATTTGGATGCTGACAAGCTCCATCCTTCTGTTGCACTTCTATAAATTAACTAACAAAATTCCCACTTTGTGTTGTGGCTGCATGGTAGTACAGTGGTTAGCACGCTTATGTTAGTGAGAAGGCTCTGGTTCAAATCCCAAATGAGTTTTATTTTTTCTAAGATCTCCAGTTTCCTTAAAAAAATAAAAATAAAATAAAATGTTTATAAAAAATATTCTTTTTAGGCTGATTGATGATTTAATATTGCTTATTAGGTGTGAATGTGCGAGTGTGGAGTTGTGTGTCTATACACTGAACTTTGCCCAACAGCAGCTGGGATAGGCTCCAGCAACCTTGTGGCTCCAAAGGGGACCTCAATCATCTTTTCATCTACTTTCAAAGCATTCCCAGTAGCCTTTTAATTATAAATATGAAGTTTTTAAGACAAAAATTAAAACAAGCAGATGGAGCAATGGATGCATCAAAATGCAGAGGAGCATGGAGCTTGTGGCTAGCTGTAATAGCATATGTCACACAAGCTTCTTCCAATTAAACTTTTTTATCTGATTAAATTCAACTTCAGTTCAGTTATATTTATGTACCCCAATTACGCAACACAGTTGTCTCAACGGCTTCACACTGGTAATCGTCCAAAAAATCAGTCATAAAATATAAACAATGGCTGATTGCTAAACTAAATGGATCAAACTGAATGGGACATCCCTTCCCTTAGACCAGGGGTGGGCAAACTACGGCCCGGGGGCCACATGCGGCCCCTTAAGCTACTTCATCTGGCCCTCCAAATTAAAATACATTGAATCAAAAATCCTAATTATTGTTTTATTTTCATTGCATTTCTGGTTTCTTCTCATGAATGGTGTTGTTTCTCTGACGTTCATGTGTGTTCCTTTCTGAGTCAGAAGGTGATCTTTCGGATTATTCCTACACCACATAAATGCAGCATTTCTTTGAGTTCACATTTTCCTCTGAAGAACATCAACCCATTGGATCACCCAAAAGAGAACAAAAATCAAAATTTAGAAATTAAAACTCCCAAATTTTCTGTTTTTAAATGAATATATGTGAATTTGAATCCAAATTAAAGCATGTTTTTCTCTAAATTCCATATTATTTTTTTAGTTTATGAGGTTGATTACCAAATCTCTCCTTCCATCTGCTCCTTGTCCGGCCCTTATGCCAAATTTTAGAACCCTTTGTGGCCCACGAGTCAAAACAATTGCCCACCCCTGCCTTAGACCCTCCTTCTTGTAGGTAAGGGAATACTCCTAAAAAAAAGACATGATTCCAGGGAAAAAAAAGAAGAAACCTCAAGGATGTCCAAATGAGGACGGGTCTTCTCCCAGGACGATGTTCCAGGACTGTTAGAGGAGAATTACCTCATCTACATCTACAATGATATGTCTGAATAGTGTAGCGGATGGACTTCATCCGGATGGAGCTGGAGGAGAGCTGAGGGGGCGTGAGACGAGCCAGAGGTAAGGTCCACTGACGAGGAATCTGGAATCTCTCCTGCTCTCCTGGAGGGAAAGAGGAACAACACATGAATCACACTGCACCAGACAGAGGCACTGAATGAAAATACAGGATTCACAATGATTTGAACAGAGAAATACTCAGAAACACAATTTTATTTGTAATTTATTTATACATGTCCTCTATTCTGATGAAAATACCACAAAAGAATGTTAAAAACACAATTTTCATTGGTCCTTACGGGGGTATAGAAAATGGAAGGATTGTGGCACAGAGGGGCTTAATATACCAGCAAATGGAATGAAGTTCAATTGTCCTTTTCTGCTGGAAACTACAGGAACATCCATGTACAGGTCTGAGATCCTATTGGAGGATCACTACTCCACAGGGATTCTCTGGGACCCTCAAAACTAGAAGACAGAAGCTGCAGTTCTGAGTGATGAAAGAAACATAAAAGTTTGATAAAAAACCTGGATCACACCTGGATCTTTAGCTAGGAAAAGAAGTGATCCTTAAAAAATGAATGATACAAACTGCAACATAAAGGTTTAAAGTTGAAAAGCAGGAAAAGAAATGAGGATGTTGTATATGTTTTTAGGCACAAGAGAACCGATTTATGCTTTTTTTAGAAGGAGCCACAAACCAGCAGGACGCCGTTTACTTTAGTGACAAACCATGTTTAGCATCTGGACCAGCTGGTTTTGATTTTTAGGTCACTGTGAGATAAAACAGCCTCAGATGATTATTTTCATTTTAGATCAACTGAAAGATTTAGAACAGCAGATTTCTGTAAATAACAAACTGGATGTTTTTGATTCTTGAAGCTTTTTGAGCACAAATGCAGTTGATTTGTTGACAAACAAAGTTTTAATTTGCACTCGTGTTACTCTGAGATATTTGCTCCGGCATATTAATTTACTCCAGAGGGGATGTGGGATTTGGCTTCCCAAAAATCTCAGAAACTATATTTTAAAATTCCAGATCATGAACGTCCTCAGAGGCTCTGCCTCGACAAGAAGCCAGAGCTGAAAGCAAACTCCATCAGTGATCAAGTCCTGCAGCCCTGACCACAAGTGAGTGGAATATTGCACTGTTTATATACAATACATCAGATATTCTGTGTCAATTACGTCATTTTAAGGTGATGTGTGCTCTGTATACGTGATATAAAAGTTACACATCGCTGATACATGTGTGAGAAGTCTGTCAGACATACATATAACGGTCAGGGAAAGCCACTACTGTCATGAATCCGTCCTGTTTGACCTTCAGTGGAAATCATCTCCAGAGTTCTAGCACTTCCTGATTCTCCACACTCCACTTCCCATCAGCCCCACAGCTGGTCACCATCAGTAGTCCCTCCCAGCAGTACTTAGTCAGTGTGAAGTCTTGTTTGTGTCACTGTCTGCATTGCTGAGCGTTCTAATCCTAACCTGATCTTCTGATTTGTCTTCCACTCAGATTGTTTGCCGCCTGCCCCGACCCTCGCCTGGACTCTGACCACTCTCTCCTCATGTTGCACCTCTGTCTGCCTGACCCTGATTTAGCTTTGTGAACGCTCAGCTGTGCTTCATGCCTGTTTTCCTGTCCGTGCTACATAAACCTGTCGCACTCCAATCCAGCCGTCCGTTTGTGACAGTATATCTCACAAATCAGGTGCAAGACAGATGACATATAAACCATGTAAAATATGCATAAACTGCGTAACTTTAAACCGACAAAAAACAGCTCAAAACCAAATTCACTGAAACACTCGATGAATATTTTTGCACATCGAAAAATGTATTTATTTGACTTTTATTTCTAGAGTGGGAGAATAAAGTCTCTCGGGATCAGAAAAGAAAACTAAGCAAAACTAGTTTGACAGTAAAGACGACAAAACACTCACACAAAATGTAGTAGCTTCCGTTTGGGGAAAAACTGATATAAATACAAATATAACTCATATTAAAATATTGGCTGAATTAATAAGAAAACTAAAACGACGACACGTGTTCAAGATGAACCAAAAGAGCTTTTCTAAATGCTGGGAAGGATCTTATAGAAAGTACTGATTGAGAAGGATCGTTCCAGAAATTTGGTGTCTTAAAACAAAATAAAAGTTTGCCAGATTGTTTGTTAATTCTTACAGAAAAAAACGAATGACGAATGCAAGAAACTGTTCGTTTTTTTAAAAATAAAAAATCTGCATGAATTTAGTGTTTTACGTCGTTTAGTCAGGAATATTTCCAGACAAATTAACTTGCCTTTTATAAAAAAGACAAACCATCACTTAAACATTGTACGTTTGTATTCCTACATTAAGGCTTCAGAAGAAATCAGTAACTGTACTTTTTCAAAGAGATTACCTTATATTTGCCACAAATCCCACATGTTGGATTCCTTAAATTGATCAACCAGAGTCCAGCTCCATCCTGGAAGTCAAACTCAGGACAAATATAAAGATCGTTTGAGGGTGAAAGAGCAGATGTAGACAATAACAACACAAACTGCCGTCGTGGGAGAAGGTTCCTGAGGTGATCAAACCACGTTGACCTTATTCCAAGGATGAAGACTTTCTCATAAGAAATGATGGAAAAGTTGATATTTCCGGTGGACCTCAGGAGTAATAAAGGAGTATGGATTTTTTTTCCAGTGTGCAGACTCCAGGTCAGTTTCATTTAGATTGGAGCTTGTTTTACGTGCAGACTGGACTCCTGCGGATCGACCTTCACGCTGAAGCGGACGGCGCCTTCCTGCTCCCACGACCTTATCGGACTCCAGAAATTGGAGCTCGGTCGGTTTGTTGTTTAGAACGTCATAAATCTTCAGCAGACGGAGATCACAGCTTCAGATGATGAGTTGCAGATCTGCTTTAAACTAAATGCATCCTCCCAGATTCACAACTATTAAATCCTCACACCTTGTAAAGATTCCTGATGAAAACCTTCACCAGGAGATTAGGTTTTCATCGCTTCATGCGAGGAAAGTAAATTAGCGGGGAAACATGAAAAAGATGAGATACTAGTTATTAATAATCCTGAAGCCTCCTTTGGTTTTGGTCCTTTCCATGTGAAGCTCTGTTTGATGAACCGCAGCGCCTTTGTTTTTCACGCCGAGGCCTTCCAAGCGTGGGCGTTCGCTGGAGGCGGAGTAATCCTCCCTGGTCTCAGAATCCAAACAGACCCAACATGAAAGGAAAGTGCAATTACTCAGCTTTATTTCAGATCAATCCAACGCCACTTCCAATAAGTGTGGGAGCGGAGCGGACTCGGCCTCCTCTTCAGTGCGAGGGCCAGAAATCAGTATCAAGTCAGCGTGTCACTCACATGGACGTGACTGAGGAAAAAAACGACTCATTTCCTGAAGAGTGCTTTAATCAGTCCCATCAGGATCACAGTTTGTATGTGAGATATGCTGGTCTCTGCTCAGCAAGGATTTCATAAGTTTTGTAAATCCATCACGAATTGTAAAACCAAAAGTCTGCCGTCATTCAACACTTTCATAAACAGAAACAATTGAATTTTGATCATTTTTATCAGTAAAAGTGGAGGTTATGCACCCATAGAGGGTTCTTGAGTACCGATTCACACAAAGGCTGCATGCACATGATACGTGAACCACAATAACATCCTCCTTATACAATCTGAAGAGGTTGAAAAATTAAAAAAAATCTCCCCCACTTCCCCCTCATATACGTGTTGCATAAATGTATAAAAGGAACATTTTCACTCTACAAGTTCATATTTCATGCAGATATTCTACAAGCATCAAAACCTTAAATCTCGATTTTGTAGCCGTCTTGTTGTCGAAGTGTTTTTATTGTGTAAATATTGTCTTATCTGATATCTCATGTTCAGGAAGTGGTGGAGGGACACCAGGCTTGGAGGTGGAAACTAAAAGCATTTAAGAACTAAATCAAAACGTGACAAATACACAAGGAGACTAATTTGGTGACAGAACAGATGACCTGAAAACATTTAAATACACTGAGGTTGATGAACTAAATGAAGATAGCTGTGGAGGATTAACCTGAACGTGATGAAACTGACCGGGAAAACAGAACGTGACAAGACCACCACAGAAATCCAAGCATAGGATCGAGACAGTTGGGTTGTCCTGTCCAGGGGCTTGATGGGTGGTTGGGTTGGTCAACACCTTCTCACTTCCAGCTCATCATATATGGATGTATGATTTGGGCCTCCTCTGCATTACCTTTTGATGTTTTGGGTGTCCCCGACTCATGGATGGCTGTTCCCATTCAATCAGGATTCCCAACCTCGGGGCCCCAAACTTAGAATACAGTCAGGGAATAATGCAAAAGCTGATCAGGGGTCCCCAACACTCGAGAAACTCGGGACCCTAACCTGGTACCATGACCCTAACCCGGAACAAGTTCCTTGTCCGTTGCCATGTCTGGTACAGCGTCCCGAGGGTTGGGGACCCGACAGCCAGCACATCAAAAAAACACAAATAAAGGACCCCCAAGACGTCAAAAAGTTTGAACCATACATCCAAATATGACGAGGTGGAAATGAGAATGAATGGAGTTTTGCTTTTTGTTTGTTGGTTGATTGGTGGTGTTCGTGGAGTGGGTGAGATTGGTAGGTTGGTAAGATGGTTGGTTTGGTTGTGGTGGTGGTTGGTTGATGGTGGATGGGTGTTGGTTGCGGTTGATTGGTTGGTTTGTTGGTGGGATTGGTTGGTTGGTTGGTTGGTTGGTTGGTTGTTGGTTGGTTGGTTGGTTGGTTGGTTGGTTGGTTGGTTGGTAAGTGGGTGGATTGGTAGGTTGGTCGGTTGGTTGGTGGGTCGGTGGGTGGGTGGGTTGGTTGGTTAGTTGATTGGTTGGTTGGTGGGTGTTATGCTTGTTGGTTGGTTAGTTGGCCTATCGTGGTTGGTTGGTTGGTTGCAGGTTAGTTGGTTTGAAGCAGTTTTGATTAACTATTTGAAAGCAAATGGGAAAAACCAAAGTTATTTAATCCTACCTCCATAATAATTGTCATCATTTCTGTATTCAGCATGTCTACATTGAACATTTATCAATTTCTGCATAGATTTTCAACTGAATAGATTAAAAAATCAGAACATTAAATGTCAAATTACAGCATATTCTCTTCTACCTTTCTGGGAGGAGTTCCATCTTCCACTACAGACTGTTTTTCATTTATCCATCAGAATCCACCGAATCATTTTCGGGGTCACGGGTCTGTCTGACCCACTCCGCTCCTGTTGGGCTGAAGGCGGGGTACACTCTGAACAGGTCTGTTGCAGAGCCACACTGAATCATGGGAAGTATGTTTTTGGACTGTGGGAGGAAACTGGAGAACTCCCACACATGCACACAGAGAACCTGCAAACTCCACACAGAAAGGATCATGTCGGGATTTGAAATATGTTACAATAATAACATAAAATACACATACGTTAGAAAGTATGTCTTTAGACACTTTGAGTTTTTACAGAAGTTTATGATCTTATTGTTTTATTTTGTAGCTTTAATTAAATTTTACATTAAAAACAAATAAAAATGCTAAAACAAGAATCTATGTTTCTCTATAGAATAACAGGTTCCACCATTTGTTTTTATCCATCCAGAGGAATAGGAAAGGTTTTCCTGGATTCGGCTCTCAGTAAACTAAGTGAACGGCTTAAAAGACGGATGCAGGGCTTCCACACGTTATCTCCTGTCATTTTTCTTAGTGTTAAATTACCATTTTAAATTGGAAACCCGCGCGCTCCCCTGACAGCGGCGGCTCATTCATTCTGGGCTGTCACCTTTTAGCTAAACATAGAACGGACGCGAGCCCTGAAGTGCTGGTCTGACAGCTGATGGAGGCAGAGCAGCCCCTCCAATCTCACCTGCGTCCTAAATTACACATTCATTTAGGTTGTTTTTTTACTATAAAAACAAATGTATACAGACTCGTGTGCATGTCAGAACTCCCTTGTTTTGCAGGTGGATGCTGGAATTGAATCCGCCTACATCCCTGTGAATTCTGCCACCCTGAGAGGTTCTGAGGGCGGTGTGATCTGTCCCGCTTTAGCTCTCGCTGAACTGTGAGCTTTCATTTTCATTCGACATTTGCATCTGTTTTCCATTTGACTCAAGGGTTAAAACGGGATTTAATGGCATCACGAGTGAATTTGATGTTCTGAGGGGAAAGCAGCGCTTGGTCTCACTACAGTGACTGTCAGAATAATACATTTCAAATAGTGGGAAGCTTTGTGGAATGTAATGCTACGTCATTCATTTTATACTGGAAGAGGACAAAATTCTGCTTTCCTTTGTAGTATAAATAAAGTTTTTTCTTTTTGATTTAACCAGAAATTCAAAAGTCATCGGATGCTGCCTCACTGTCAGATATTTTAGTTTAATATGTAGTTTTATCTCTATTTTATATGTCATGATATCATGATAAAGATGCTACATGACCACGTTAGCACATGATTTTCCTTATTTTTTCAGATATTCCAGATATTTGTAGTTGTTTTAACTTCTCTTTAAAATTTTTGCACTGTCAAGAATTTTATGGCTCATTCAGAGCTAAAATCTAGAAACAGGGAAATTGTTTTTAAAATGAGTCCACATCCTTGTGCTCCAGTATTTTGACAAAAACTGGATTTAAGACTAAATAAACCTAAAATTTTGGTTTAATTTCAGACTCAACTTTATTGATGTCAATATTTTAAAACGTATATTTTTAGATATATGTCTTCAGAACAAGTGTTAGTTTTAAGATTTATTTTTATTTTATTCACATTTTGTTCTAAATTTGTCATTTCCACTTGTTTTTTATCACTGCGAGTAAAATCAACTCATAAAATACTAACCATGTGGTTATTAAACCAGTGAAGGAATACTTATTAGCAGTTTGAAATAATTCTATCCAACAATTAACATTTTTTAGCTAATTTTCCCTTTTTAATATTCGTGTGGAACTCCATGCTTCTAAATTTTGACCTCTTATTATCACATTTCTTGTTAAGTTAATGTTCCTTGCTGCAAAAACAGATAATTTTACTACTTTTCTTCTTAAGATTAGTGTTTCTTTTTCTGCTTTTATTCTACTTGTTTTTATACAAATCTTCATGAAGCAGAAATCAAGCAAAATTTGAAATTTTACTAGATCTTTAGAAAAGAAAACCAAGAAATATTTTAGTATTATTTATTATATTAG
Source organism: Oryzias javanicus (assembly GCA_003999625.1). Taxonomy (NCBI): domain Eukaryota; kingdom Metazoa; phylum Chordata; class Actinopteri; order Beloniformes; family Adrianichthyidae; genus Oryzias; species Oryzias javanicus. The sequence goes on from CM012446.1 coordinate 3,135,047, forward strand.
TATTTAGAAGTGTTTTAAAGATTTTTTAAATATAATTTGATATAAGTCATAAATATATAAATATACATTTATCATAATTTCTCAACAAATTCGATTTTTTATGAAAACTGAAAGATTATTTTTAGGAGTATATCTTATTTTCATCCATATTAAATGATAAATTTTACATGATGACTTCATAAAAATAAAATATTTACATTTGCATAACATTAATTCAGGGTTTTCAATGAGCACATATGGGGCACCAAATTAACTACAAAAAAAATGAAAACCTCTGATGGTAATCACAAAGATTATATTTTTTATAACCTGTTTTAAATACAAAAAAAAGCTTAATAAGATTATGTTTCTTTATATTATGCTACAACAGCAAAAAAAATGCTATTAATTTGACTTTTGCACATATCAGCCTGCAAGAACCTGCTAAAAGTTTCAATTTAACCAACATATTTGTCCTATTATTTGATAAAAGACAAGACCTTACAGTGATATTTGACTGATCAGAAATTATTAGTTTTATTTGTAAATTCTGGTGAAGATATTTTTTCTAAAAACAAGTTAAATGGATTAGAATTTGAACAGATAAATGAGTTTTTTCAGAGCAGAAGCCACTGGTTCCAGTGTGTCACAGGTTTAAGGTCGGAGGATGAATTTAAGAATAAATCTCCAAAAATTTGGGAGAAAGTGTTTGAAGCTGCTGGTTCGCCCACATTGTGTGGACAGGAAAACAGCAAAGAAAGTCCTCCTACTGGTGTCAACATGTCACACCGAAATTAGGAGCCAGAAAACCTGGAAACTGCAGGTTCAACCAAGAATCCAAGAACCTCCATCGGGTCTGCATGGAGAGGAAGACCCAAAACATTGATCAGAACAGAAAGAAACATACCAGATTAGGAGATTAAACAAGAAATATTAAAGTCAGAATGCTTCATTGTGGAGAAAAAGTAGGAATTTATTTCACATCACTGCTGAACTCAACATTTATGTCAGAGAACTGACAGAAAACACAATAAAACCTGAAGAAAACGTTGAGCAGCGAAAGCTTCGGACTCTAAGTCGAGCAGAAACAACCTTAAGAGTGAAATAAGAAGCAGATCCTCTCAAAATGAAATTCTGCCTGACTCCCAACGTTCTGAACATTCCACCCACACTGGCTCAGCCTCAGGACTCCAGAACGCCGGCGAAGGAGGGGAGACATTCAATATTTAAAAGCCCAGGATTTTGTTCGACAAAAGCAATAAAATAAACTGTGATTTTCTTTTTTTTGACAGCCGAGGGACATTTGAAGCTCCCAGAACATGGATCCATACGCTGACTGACTGTATATGCTGAACAGAAGGACTGCAGACACAAACTGGTTTGTTTTTGTGTCTTTTCTGTTGAAGAATGAGGAAGGTTGAGACATAGAAAACAGGAAAGTTACTGAGGATAAAAGCATCAAATAAACATCTTTGTCTGATGGAAAAACAAAAACATGGAGACTTACTCCTTCGTGTTGTTGATGGTTTTGAAGTTTTGCTCAGAAATATTTAATTTATTATATAATGAAAGTCTTGTTTAGGTGTTTTTATCACAACAGGATTTTAATAATCTGGGTTTGAGTCTGTATTGTGGTGGGAATGTCAATACATCTAAATCAGACGTGAAAAGAGTTCAATTATGGGTCATTTTTGAAAAGTTTTTCTTTAAGGAAGAAGTGGTTGATGGGAAATATTCAGACAGGAAGTGGGTCTCTGCTGCTGTGCAGAATTTACTTTATTTACAAAGATAATGCAGTTTGTTTGTTTTATTTAGTCAGAAACAAGATTTCTTTTAAAACTTCTGCTAATACACAAAAAGAATCAAAGTAAAATTTGGAAAGAAAATATTTATAATTTGTTTTTCTTAATCGAATCCGAAGTTAAGCATTTATCTTTCTCTTAATCAGTGTTGCGTCATTGCTTTATTTAATTAATAAAAATGTTCTGTTTGAATGGAATAGTACTTTATATAAAAATGTGTTTTGGAATTTAATTTTTTGATTTTCTTTCCCTTTTTTTTTGCTACTTGTCTAATTTTTTTTTCTATTAATTGTTATTTTGTCCAAACTTCTTTTTTTCACACATCTTTTGTGTATTTCATGCTAATTTGTACGTGTTTTGTGCTAATTTCTTTTTGTGTTTCTTGGGCTAATTTTTTCTAGTTTTTTTAGTAATTTTTTTTCCAATTTCTTTCAACTAATTTTTTTGTGCAATTTTTTTTTCTAACTTTTTCTTAGTTTTGCGCACAATTTTTGTGTTTTTCATGCTAATTTGTATGTTTTCTGTGCATTTGTCTTTTTTGTTTTTCTGCAAATGTTTTTTTTTGTGCTCCTTGAGGTAATTTTTTTGTGCATTTTTGTTGTTTTTCATGCTAATATGTGTGTTTTTGGCACATGTTTTCTTCTCTTTTGGTGGTCATTTTTTTAGGAACTATAAAGGTACCTGGTTGGTGGTGGGCTGAGGCTGGGCGGATGGATGGGTGGTGAAGACCCTCCCCCCCAAATAATAATAATAATAATATAAAATAATTAAGATTAGAATGAAAAGCTCCTGTTTTTACAGTAAATACAACATGTTTTAGTTTCTGCGTTTTAAATAAAACTTTATTTAACTGAAAGTGCAGAGAACATTTTCTCAGTTTGATCAGTGTTGATGAGGCTGAACTGTGATCGGCTCTCAGAGGAGACATGACAGATCTAATTACAATAACACCTCACCTGTAGCTTCACTCACCTCCGAATCAGTGAACTGAACATCCCGGCTGATCGGAATTACAGGAGGGAGATAAAGAAGAGCAGAAGACTGTCTTCTAAACCAAAGATTATAACTTTTTTATGCCTAAAAAAAGATCCACTCCAATGAAAATCCTGATGTTGGTGTTTTTAACATGTTATTTTTCTGTTGACTGACATATACAAAGAAAATTCAGCTTAAAATTGGGATTTCTGAGAATTTAGTTATTCAAATTGTTGTGAATCAGGAACAGAAAAATAAAAGCAGTTTGAAGAATTTTGTATTTGCGATGCAGAAAATTATATTAAAATGGGGCGGAGCAAAGAGGTTGCTGCCCCGCCCCATTCTTACACATCCACCTCAGATACATCCATGAACGTCTTTGTCCTCCTCGCCTGAGCTGGGTTGCTGTTTTGAGGGGCTGTAAAGCTTGCAGGAGGGGAAGGGGAATATGAAACTGTGTCCATTTAGAAACAGACAGAAGTAATTCTGAGCTTAGAAAATCAATTTTAGAAAATTTACTTCAATAAAGTAAATTTAGTTTTTTTGTTTGACATGTTTTCCTCATGATAATTACTTTTATTCTGACTAAACTGCTAAACAAAGTTGATTTCTAATGGAAATTCAATAAATTCTAATCAAATCAAACAGTGAATCCAATAAAATTAAAACAATTCTGATTAAATTACATTAATTTTTGTTAAAATACCAAAGCCAAAGTGGGAATAAAAGGGGAAATGTCCTTAAATGCATTCTATTGACTCTATTATTTCTTAATAATGCTGTCAACACTGAAAATCTATGTTTTTATGTCAATAACAGCGTATTTTAATATTAAACTTACTTTTCCTGCACGATTAAATCAGCACTTCACTATTAAAAAATAAATATCTATGAATTTTGATGGTGCAATCGTGTAAAAATGTGCTTTAAGAATCAAAGAATCTGCCTTTTTTTGTTGCTAACTTTTCCGTTTTGTCTCAGTAGTGATCTGTAAGACTCGATTCCATTTGCTGCTTTGAAAGCTGTCAGACGACACCCGTCTTACTGCCTCCAACAGTGGGATTGTGGGAGCCTCACAATGCACAGGTCAAGTCATTTTCCATTTGGTTTTAAGTTGTTGCTATGCAACCACATGATTCAGGGTCTTGGAAATAAACAGGCTTTATTCTCTCTGAGTGATGAAGAAGCTCGCAGCTTCAGACTCGGATTAAACACCTCGGAACAAACAAAAAAATCCTCCCCGAACTTTCTTCGCCCGTGTGGCGGTGAAACTGAACACCCGTCAGACGGATCATCAGACATCAACTCCACTGCATATCATTAGATGAGGACTCGGCGGGGAGAGTTTCTCTCCATCAATCAAACAAATCAAGTTGGACGGGTTAATAATATTTGGTTCTGACTCTCGTCTGTCTGTAACTTTCTCTGCGTGTCGACTCTTGAGACCTGGAAGAATCAAAGAGATCTGACCCGAATGAAGGGTAAGGTGTACAAAAGCTTCACGGATGGAACAAGAAATAGAGACATTTTGGAAAATATAATCATTTCTGGGTTTTTTTTGACTCTGTGTCAAATGGTTTACGACCACACAAAAAACTCTTTTGCTTCATAATGAATTCAATCTCAGTTTGCTGCCATCTAGTGGTCGGAGGTTTAGGTGGAAAACCAAAGAAAAACTTTGAAGAAAGCTCTAGTTAAATATTTAAAATCAGCTAAAAAGTATCTTCAAAAGAAGTATTGGTTTTCCCTTTAACCCTAAAATTTAGATATTTAAATTTATACCGTAATCACTTATGAAAGCAGTGAAATAAACGAAGTTTTAATGCTTTCATACAGTTGATTTTTACATTTAAAGACATCGTCATGGTAATGGCTGCTGAGCGCATCGACCTGGCTCTGTTGCTGCTGGTGTAACCAGGAAGTGGTTCTCTGCTGCTGTGCAGCATTTATTTTAATTACAAAGATGATGCCGTTTTTTTTTTTTCAAGTCAGAAACAAGATTTCTTTTAAATTTTCTGCTAAAAACAAAAAGAATCAAAGTAATATTTGGAAAGAAAATATTTTTCAATTTGTTTTCCTTAATTGAATCTGAAGTTAAGCATTTATCTTTCTCTTAAACAGTGTTGCATCATTGCTTTAATTAATTAATAAAAATGTTAATGTTAATTTTTGGATTTTCTTTCCCTTGTTTTTTTGCTACTTGTCTAATTTTTCTTTTTTTCTATTAATTGTTATTTTGTGCAAACTTCTTTTTTTTCTCACATTTTTTGTGAATTTTATACTCATTTGTGTGTGTTTTGTGTTAATTTCTTTTTGTTTGTCTTCTGCTAATTTTTTTCTAGTTTTTTTAGTAATTTTTTTCAATTAATTTCAACTAATTTTTTTGTGCAATTTTTTTTTCTAAATTTTTCTTGGTTTTGTGCACAATTTTTGTGTTTTTCATGCTAATTTGTAAGTTTTTTGTGCATTTGTCTTTTATGTTTTTCTGCAAATGTTTTCTTTTTTGTGCTCCTTGGGGTAATTTTTTTGTGCCAACCTTTTTGAGCAATTTTGTTGTTTTTCATGCTAATATGTGTGTTTTTGGCACATGTTTTCTTCTCCTTTGGTGTTAATTTTTTTAGGAATTACAAAGGCACCCGTGTGATGGTGGGCTCAGGCTGGGCGGATGGATGGGTGGTGAAGATCCCCCCCCCAATAATAATAATAATAATATAAAATGGTAACAGCTGCTGAGCGCATCCACCTGGCTCTGGTGTAACCAGTGGTACGTGTGTTAAATGATCCAAAGCATCATTTCAGAGGTCAAAGTTCACCTCTTAATGTTTGATTTTGTCCAGATGATAAAGTTAAAGTTTAAACAAAATTGTCTCTTAGATGGCTTTGGTTGAAGAACTCTGATTATTAAATGTGGATCAACTAACAAAATATTTGTTTTATTAATTCCTAATAAAAATATTTCACACATATTTACTCTGTAATAATTAATATGGTAAACAAGACAAAAACTATTTAAAATGTGACATAAATTTTGTTTCTATTTATTATGAAATTGGATTATAAATCTTTCTAATGGAAACATTTCAGTTTAAAAAACTCGCATTTAGTGACAGAACGTTTTTGTGTTTGGAGTTGATGGTTTCTGAGATGAATTGAAATGACATATTGTGCAAAACTGCAATGGAAACACTTTTTAAATTATGGAATCTAACATTGAAACATGTTTAAAAGTAGTTGAATAGAATGGATAGTTGAATCACATTTGTCAGTAGTGGAGTGCGCTCCAGCTTTTAAAGAAGTTTCTCATTTTTCCCAGTTTTGCACAAAAGTGAATTTTACGCATTATGCCCTAAAAGTCTCAATTCTTAGATCTAAACCTGGTCACCAACACAGCATGAAAAATATGAACATTTCCATCCATTTTCAGAACTGTTGAATCGCTTTCAGGGGTAACGGGGTTGCTGGAGCCTATCCCAGCACCTGTTGAGCAAAGGTAGGATACACTCTGAACCACAAAACCAAAAATCAAACGTACCTGAACCCTGAAGAAGAATTGAGGAAGAGAATAGAACTTTATTGATCCCACAACAGGAGATTTGTTACCATGAAAAGACAAGAAAACTAAAATTGATCAACATGAATCAGAGATTGTCTGTGTAGTTTACAAATCTTTATATGAATTCTGACCTCCGTTGTCTTATCTAAAGCTTTAAAACAGATTCTAAAATAGAGAAAAAAACAACATTTTAAATTATTCTTCACATCTTTTACTTCCAATATTTAATAAAACCTGATTGTCCTCCAGAAAAATGGTGACTTGTTTATCCACAAGGCATGATGGGAGAAATTACCTCATGATATAGGAAAGTCCATTAGATGCGTCTAAATGTAAATATATAAAAAGCTTTTAAAAGATTTACTAAAGATTTACAGATTAAAGAACATCTACTGTTTAACTGGATGGAAAATAATGGATCAAAAATGACTTTGAAAATAGGAGATTTACCGGTTTTAACTTTGCTGTAAATTAAAAAAAAAAAAAGAATAATTGAAGTAAAATTAGATGCTTTTAATTTTCATTACAAGCTGAATATAATAAAACTGCAGTTCTGTAAAATGAAACACAAAATTAGGAACCACAGTTACATTTATGTGTAAAATACACCTTCAGAATAAAACGTATTTGTATGAAAACTCTCAAAAAGTTTTGCAAAAAGTCTTGGAAAAGAATCGATTGTTCCTGAGAGTTTGATTTTTAAATAAAAATGATTCACTCAGACATCCAGATATCTGAGTTCTCTTCATCGTTGCCGTTCCTCAGATTTGCAAAACCGTTTGCAGATATAAACAAATGAGAGGACGATTTAATGTGAGGAGCTTTATTGTGAAGCTTTTCCCAGAATATTTCCTGTTCTGTGATTCTGAGCCGTAATTGCTGCCTGAAGCTGAACCCAGCAGAGTGCAGACATGAAAAGATCTTAAATTGCAGCTGTCACGGTGAGTCACGACACAAACGCCGTCATTTTCTGACACGTGGAGATTGTAATTTCAGCTCCGTCGTCTCTGGAATCCTGCAGACGCTCGCTCCCCGTCGCTGTTTATGTTCTGAAAGCGAGCTGAGGGTTTATGTGGGAGGAGCTTGGTTTGTCTGCAGCAGCAGATCAGAGGTCAGATCCATGTGGAGGTGTTCAAATGACGGATCAAGCCGACGGGGGATTGACTTCATCAAGGGAGAATCGGCTCATCGGGGGATTCTGGGTGTAAAGGTGGTGGCTTTGCTCTGCGCTGGGAAAGCGACAGACCGGTTCCTCCCAGGCCACCGTAGGAGAGGAGAAACCACAGCGTCCTGCTAACAGAATCCACACTTTTATCCTGCACACGTTTGAACAAAAACTCTTTTCTTAAGTGCAGCGAGTCGCGTTTGTTCGCATAAAAGCCAAAAATAAAACAATATAGAATTTATTCTAGACACAAAACTACTATAATGTCAAAAAATACACAAGTTAAGAGCAATATACACAAAATTATAAAAGATATTGATTACATTATCAAAACACAAAACAAACTCCAGGATTTATCTGAACCCAAATGAAAATAAAGCTTCAGTTTCTCAAAGAAACCAGCCAGAGGCGAGGTCCACGGCCACGAGCAGGAGCACAGATGAGCCATCGGGAATCTGGGATGTCTCCCGCTCCCATGGAGGGGGGTGGGAATAAGAGGGACAACACATGAATCCCACGGCACCAAACAGAAATAAATTTAAAAAAAAAAAGATAAAGAAGGGAATACATCTCTCCTGCTGGACAACAGTTTCTGATTTTATTGTGAAAGTTCTCCTTATCTTCACCAATGGTCATCTGAGTGATTGTTTATTTAAGACAGGGACAGTATATATAGATAAAACATTTAAAAATGCAAATATAGAAGATTATATCCTTTCAAGCTAATTTTCATCTTTAGTCCTTTTAAAAAAAACTGATGATCTCCAGTAAAACAACCAATCAAATCACAGAAAAGATCAAAGACAACAGAAACAACAGATGGAGATGTCAAAAACAAAAAAAAGAAACAAAACTATATTTATTACTTTACATTTTGTTTGAAAGTTTGAGACATTTTAAAAGATGATTTTGCAGAGCAACTGAACATTACTGAGAAAAATGAGAAAAAATATTTGGGTGAGTTAAAAAAAATGTTTTAATCTTATCAAAAATGTTGTATGTATGCAGTTCTACTGAACTTAATAAGACAAATAAATCAGATTTCCAGGACTAATTATGGATTTTAAACTTAATTAAAAGTCACAAATTTACAACACAAAACAGAAAACTATCTAACACTTCTCCTGTTTTTGCTAAAGTAAAATTTTGTTTAAATATTGCAGCACTGATTAATCTGTGAAATGTTATAATTGCTGCTTGAGTCGTGGTTGAAGCTTAAAAAACTCAAAATAAAAACTGACGATCACAAAGAAAATAAAATTTCTATAAAAATATTTAAATGATTATAAATACATAGATTTTTTTAATGTAGTTTAAACTCATTATTTCTTCTCCTATTTTTGACATTTTTCCATTTTGCATGTTGAAAATAATTTAGTTTAAAGGGAAAAAAAAAATAACTAAAAACATTGAAGCTTAAATAATAAAATGTGCAGATAAAACCAAAATTACGTTTAAATTCTAACCTTCTCTAAGGTGAAAATAATCACAAATATGAACAAACTGTTGAACAAAGAAGTGAAATTAAAGGAAATATTTATTATTAAACCGTCTTAATCTGTTTATGTTGACACTGGTTCAAAATTTGAACTAATAAGAGGATGAATCCGAGTCAGGAGACGCCTCCCGCTGTGGTGCAGTGGGCGCCGCTCCGGGGGTCGAGGGTTTGAGCCTGGATCGTGGTTGCAGTCCGGTTGCATCAGAAATCAAACATCCAAAGTAAAACCGCCAGAATGTTTGAGTGAAGACGGACGAGGTTGTGAAGAAGAAGCAGAAAAACAAACTGAAACTGAAAGCAAAGATCAAACAAATGACTTTTAATTAAACGTTGAAGGATTCAACGAGTCGAAGATGAAAAACGAATCAATTAACATTTGGAATAATTAGGATTTAGTTTGATGACATTTGCAGAATCATGTAAAAAGCTCGAAATGACTTAAACTGCAGAGAAGCGAAGCTGAAAGATGATTTCTTCTCTTGTTTTCAGCTGTTGTTACAATAACAAAATGGAGGGAATTGGAGTTTATTTACTTTATTCATTATCATCCTAACTGCGGTTTAAACCTGGTTCCTCCAATGCTTCCTGTCTTCTCACATTCCTCACCTCTCTTAGAACACAAGCAGACGCCATTTTGTTGCAGAAACGTTTCTATTTGGAGCTGAAACGGGTCCAAACCGCTCGTGTCTTCAGTGTCGTCAGAAGTGGATGAACAGAACCACAAACTGATGAAACCATGAGAGACCAGGTCTTCCATCACTCGTAAAAGGTCAGAGGAAAGAACTTTTACTTCTTGAAATTGACTTTGACACACCCAGGAAGCCACGCCCTCAAACCCCGACCAATCAGAAGAGGCCCTAAAACCCCTTCAGACATTGAATGAGCTGAAATAATCTGAAATTATTCTTAAATATGGTCACTGTAACCAGAAACAGGAAGCTGGCGCTCCAGCTTTACAGGTCGGGTTCCAGACTGGGGGATCCTCGCCGCTCAGCGGTGGCGCCCCACGTGTTATCCTTCCATCAGACTCTCGGGAGGTCGCAGAGCCTCGCACAAGCAAACAGCTTTGCTCCTGTGAACGACTCTGTGAGGCTGCTAATTGGCTCGGTAATGAACCTGCCGCTCTCCCTCCATGTGTGTCGCTTCTTGTTGTGCTGTTGTTGTTGTTATGGGGACCGCGGAGAGCCGGGGATTTGGGAGCCGGTCCCCGGAGGGGCGTCTTCAACCTCACATGCACCCTGCGTGGATCAGTCGGAGTTCAGGTTTTCCATTGATCTGTGCATCCATGCAGCAGAAAGAAACAGCCTTCCTGAAGCTCTGTTAGCAGAATGGTGGGATTAACAAAACAGTTTTAGGTTTGTGTGTTTTTGTACGGTAAATAAAGCTGCATCATGTTGACATTCAGGTCAATGGATGAATTAGAAAACAGGTTAAAGTGTCAAAGTGTTCAGAAAAACAAACATTTAGATGCATTTATGCTGTTTTTTTTATTTGAATATTAAATATCAGAAACGTATCAAGTTAATTGTGATGAATATAATATTTCATAATTACCTGAAGAACAATATTAGGATTAGAATTTGTTTAAGCAATGAAAAAAAACAAAACTAAAGAAGACAAATGAAAGAGACGGCTGGATGGAACTTTAGACAGTCATGAATTGATTGGAAAATTTAAAAAAATCAAAATGTGCTGCTAGTGATGTCACAGATTAGTTTTAAAAAACAAAAAGGACATTTCTGCATTGTATGATGAATGTTTTTTGATTGACAGGTGGGTGTGTTCAACTAAACTCCACTGACTTTGCTCCGCCCGAATCCCCAAAGCAAAGTATCATCTGCAAACAGCATCACTTTTTTCTATTTTCTCTCCTTTTAAGTCTCATTTGTTCTATTTTTTTTTTTTTTTTTTGGTGACATCTGTTGGTGTTTGTGGACAGAGCCGGATAAAATATGTTTGATACTTCATATATTTTTTAGTAATATTTGATAGTATACTCAAAATCACTGCAGATTTAAGCAGTTTTTTGATAAAAGCTAAAATAAAGTTTTTGAAAAGGTTTAATTTCTCATCAAAAGTGAGTTACATATATATATATATATATATATATTAATCACATTCTATCAAGTTTAATTTAAAACTGTTCCTAGGATTAAATTTTACTGCAAAGTACAAAAAAAAAATTCTTTTCGACAACTGCAGCAATTTCCAGTTAGAAAAACATCTTTAAAAGGCTGATTATTTATCACCTCAAAGTGTTTTCCTCTAACAGTGAAAATAACATAAGGCTAAAGTATAATTATTTTTCAAGCTTTTTAAAACAAATTGGTATAACATTTCGTAGTTTTGTGATTTTTTTTATTCTAAAGCTGCATTTTTCCTCAAAATCAAAGAAATATTTTACTAAAAGAGAAACTTAAAGTCATATAACCTTCAAATATGATTTTTTTTTATTCTTTATGAGATGTTTTCCCTTAAATGTCTTTTGTGTTTCCATCTAAAGAGGCTCTTCTCTCTGGAAGATTGTGTCACAGCTGATGAGATATTGACCTTTTCTTTTCTCCACTCGTGTCCTGCTTCACGGAGCTGTAATAACCTGAAGCAACAACATTACTAAACCCATGAAGGCTCAGAGCTGAGAGTAAATGAAAAGAGAAAATACATTTTCTGAAGTCAGCAGGAAAACACTCCAGCTCCCCTGAAAGCTCTTTTTATCTCAGAGGTTTTCCAGGAGCATCTGAAGGTGACTTCCTTCAGCCGCGCTGCCGTCACTCACAGCGTAAACTGATTGTAATTGAACAGTAATGACTCTGACTCTGCAGACCTGGAAGCTGAACCCACAGAAGATCCCAGGCTTTGAACTTCTGCTCAAGCTGAGAAGAGCGGCTGCAGAGGAAACCCCCGCGGTGGGGGGGGGGTCTCACTGTCATCCAGCCGTTCCTGTGGAGCTCATCAGAACAGAAGACTGCAGACGTTGAACTCCTTCAGTTACCTTCCGTGAGATGTAAACATCCGAGTGACCTCATGTCTGAACAGAGAGCTGCAGATCTGCTCTGATCAACTTTAAAGAGCTGCAACCTCTGCCCAGAACAGGGCGGGGCTTCTCTTTGGACAGCAGCAGCTGGTGGTGAAGCGTAAAGAGAGTTTCTTCAGAGACTTGACAGGAGAATTTGGTTGATGAAGAAAAGAAAAAACATTTTCTGTTCTTGGAATCAGATAAAAACAAAAACAAGGATCTCTTTGTGGAGGCGTCTGTACTGAGAGTACATGAGAGTACATGCATGAGTGAATGTTAATCACTGCGCGTGTTATAGTGCACGTGCAAATGTGTGGGATTCAGTGCAATAGTTAAAAAATGAGTGCACATGTGAAAGTATAAACACTAGTTAAAGTACAATTGTGTAAATATTACTGCACGTGCAAGAATGCAAGTACTAGTGCACGTGCAAGAGCCCAAGTATTTGTGCACGTACAAGAGCCCAAGTACTTCTGCACGTGCAAGAGCCCAAGTACTTGTGTACGTGCAAGAGCGCAAGTACTAGTGCACGTGCAAGAGCCCAAGTACTAGTGCACGTGCAAGAGCCCAAGTACTAGTGCACGTGCAAGAACCCAAGTACTAGTGCACGTGCAAGAACCCAAGTACTAGTGCACGTGCAAGAACCCAAGTACTTGTGCACGTGCAAGAGCCCAAGTACTAGTGCACGTGCAAGAGCCCAAGTACTTGTGCACGTGAAAGAACCCAAGTACTTGTGCACGTGCAAGAGCCCAAGTACTTGTTCACGTGCAAGAACCCAAGTACTAGTGCACGTGCAAGAACCCAAGTATTTGTGCACGTGCAAGAACCCAAGTACTTGTGCACGTGCAAGAGCCCAAGTACTAGTGCACGTGAAAGAACCCAAGTACTAGTGCACGTGCAAGAGCCCAAGTACTTGTTCACGTGCAAGAACCCAAGTACTAGTGCACGTGCAAGAACCCAAGTATTTGTGCACGTACAAGAGCCCAAGTACTTGTGCACGTGCAAGAGCCCAAGTACTAGTGCACGTGCAAGAGCCCAAGTACTAGTGCACGTGCAAGAGCCCAAGTACTAGTGCACGTGCAAGAGCCCAAGTACTTGTGTACGTGCAAGAGCGCAAGTACTAGTGCACGTGCAAGAGCCCAAGTACTAGTGCACGTGCAAGAGCCCAAGTACTAGTGCACGTGCAAGAACCCAAGTATTTGTGCACGTACAAGAGCCCAAGTACTTGTGCACGTGCAAGAGCCCAAGTACTAGTGCATGTGCAAGAGCCCAAGTACTTGTGCACGTGCAAGAACCCAAGTACTTGTGCACGTGCAAGAGCCCAAGTACAAGTGCACGTGCAAGAGCCCAAGTACTAGTGCACGTGCAAGAGCACAAGTACTAGTGCAAGAGCACAAGTACTAGTGCACGAGCAAGAGCCCAAGTACTAGTGCACGTGCAAGAGCCCAAGTACTTGTGCACGTGCAAGAGCCCAAGTACTTGTGCACGTGAAAGAACCCAAGTACTTGTGCACGTGCAAGAACCCAAGTACTAGTGCACGTGCAAGAACCCAAGTACTAGTGCACGTGCAAGAGCCCAAGTATTTGTGCACGTACAAGAGCCCAAGTACTTGTGCACGTGCAAGAGCCTAAGTACTTGTGCACGTGCAAGAGCCCAAGTACTAGTGCATGTGCAAGAACCCAAGTACTTGTGCACGTGCAAGAGCGCAAGTACTAGTGCACGTGCAAGAACCCAAGTACTTGTGCACGTGCAAGAGCCCAAGTACTAGTGCACGTGCAAGAGCCCAAGTACTTGTGCACGTGAAAGAACCCAAGTACTTGTGCACGTGTAAGAGCCCAAGTACTTGTGCACGTGCAAGAACCCAAGTACTAGTGCACGTGCAAGAGCCCAAGTATTTGTGCACGTACAAGAGCCCAAGTACTTCTGCACGTGCAAGAGCCCAAGTACTACTGCACGTGCAAGAGCCCAAGTACTTGTGTACGTGCAAGAGCGCAAGTACTAGTGCACGTGCAAGAGCCCAAGTACTTGTGCACGTGAAAGAACCCAAGTACTTGTGCACGTGTAAGAGCCCAAGTACTTGTGCACGTGCAAGAACCCAAGTACTAGCACGTGCAAGAGCCCAAGTATTTGTGCACGTACAAGAGCCCAAGTACTTCTGCACGTGCAAGAGCCCAAGTACTAATGCACGTGCAAGAGCCCAAGTACTAGTGCACGTGCAAGAGCCCAAGTACTACTGCACGTGCAAGAGCCCAAGTACTAGTGCACGTGCAAGAACCCAAGTACTTGTGCACGTGCAAGAGCCCAAGTACTAGTGCACGTGCAAGAGCCCAAGTACTTGTGCACGTGAAAGAACCCAAGTACTTGTGCACGTGTAAGAGCCCAAGTACTTGTGCACGTGCAAGAACCCAAGTACTAGTGCACGTGCAAGAGCCCAAGTATTTGTGCACGTACAAGAGCCCAAGTACTAGTGCACGTGCAAGAGCCCAAGTACTAGTGCACGTGCAAGAGCACAAGTACTAGTGCAAGAGCACAAGTACTAGTGCACGTGAAATAACCCAAGTACTTGTGCACGTGCAAGAACCCAAGTACTAGTGCACGTGCAAGAACCCAAGTACTAGTGCACGTGCAAGAGCCCAAGTACTAGTGCACATGCAAGAGCACAAGTACTAGTGCACGTGCAAGAGCACAAGTACTAGTGCAAGAGCACAAGTACTAGTGCACGTGCAAGAGCACAAGTACTTGTGCACGTGCAAGAACCCAAGTACTTGTGCACGTGCAAGAGCACAAGTACTTGTGCTTGTGGCATTTAGCCCACACGTGTTTTATTGCAGGTACAGGCATGTGTCTGTAACTGCGCATCCTTTAGTGTTTGTGTTTTAGTGCCCGTGCATGATTTTTAGTTTATGCACATAAGTTTTAGTGCACGTGTTTTATTGTACGTGCATGGGTGTGCTTCCGTGCATTTATTGTGTTTTGACCTTCAACTCATTCCAACAACCACTACAATTTTCTCCAGTTAAAGTTTTTACACTTAGGATTAAATACTTAAATAATTTCTTCTTTTCTGCTTCAATAAAATAATTTCTAAAGCAGCAGGACCAGAAGCTGCTGAGAAACAGACAAAGAACCTTTTAGAAGCTGGAAGGTTCACAGTTACAGAGAAATCCACCTTCAGGTTTGAGGACGTTCAGATGGAAGTAAATGATGTGAAGTCAAACGGCGAAAAAAAAACAAAAATCCATTTACTGGTACATCGAAATATTACCAACAAAATGCAATCAGGTTCAGATCAGGTGAGAGTTTTCTGTTAATGTGGATTTCTGTGTTTTTATGGAATAAAAAAGGATTTATTCACCATAAATAGGTAAATATGTTCCAAATTAAAAAGTGAATTCTGAGTTGCAGGAGGAGAATCTTCACCGCCATAACTAACTCCTGGATCACCAGAGATCAGAAGATCTCGTCATCTGCGCATCAGCCTGATAAACTGCAGCAGATTCTCCTCTCGCTGCTCCTGCTGGGTCATAATAACAGCACATATGTGGCAACGCCGAAACACCAGCGAGAGGAATGATCATCCAGATCCGGCGCCGGCACCAGACCTGCCTAATGAACCAATGACGCGCGTTCCTCATGTGAGCAGCCCGCCCACAGACCGCCACGGAAATAGCTGCCATCTAATGGTCCTGAGAAAACAAACAACCCGTCGCTTCCTGTTGTCCCCCGAGAGGAGATTCTGCCCGAGCATCGGCGGCGGCGGCGGCGGCGGCTTTAGATGTTGGCGTGTAAATGAAATGTGTGCACTTCAGAGGATCAAAGCGCTTTATTCTTCTATAAGCAAATATAACAACAATCCCCGGAACTCTTTCTTCATTTCATCTCAAGATTATATTTTTATATAAAAACAACCACGAAATCTGCTTTAACTTTACATAACATTCACTTTTTAAAGAACTGCATTCATAAAAATACGTTTTTATAGACAAATTTACTGTTTTTGTTTAAAAATTTGTTCAATTCTGAGTTAATTCTGTTTATTCAGCAACACTTTCAAGGTTTTGAAACGGCTTCAATTCAAGAGTAAACGTAAAGTACTTCAAAACAGATCCAAATTCTTGAATTTTCCACTTTTATATATTAATCCTTGGAAAGTTTTGAAACAGACGGGAGACTTGTTGCACTTTTAAAGGCATTTATTGATGAAATACACAGGTTTTGACAAAAAGATTCTGTTGGTAAGAAATCCCAACCCCCTCCTGGACCCAAACTCCCACCAAGTAAAAGCATTTCAATGGAAACCAGTTCATTACATGTGCAATAAATAACAAGAATACAAAAAGAGGCGAGGAAAGGACACCTGAATAAGTGCCTGCGCTAAGCCGGGGGGGAAAAAAACTCCTCTGAAAAAGTTTGTAGTAAAAACACAAAGATCCGTTTGTTTCAGTCGGGTGCTTTTAGTGTTCCTGATCACGCTGGCGACCAGAAGGCATTTAGTGACCTGAGGAATTCACAGAAACCAGGAAAACCGGAATGGAGTCAATAGAACTGCATTTGGCACACGAGCAAAACGGAGCGGAGTTCTGGATTAACGCAGATTACCGGAAAGATGGTTTAATAGTTTACAACAAAAGAGAAATAATGAAAGTTTGGACAAACTGATGCAGATTAAACCGAGGAATCCCGCCGGTGGACGCTCAATGCAGAGCGGCAGACACGCGAGCAGCTCCGCTTTACTGAGGAGAAGCTTCCGGAGGCTTTTCCCGGTTCAGGAGCGGAACAGAGCCGCCGGCCGGGTCGGTGAGACCCGGCAGAACCAATTATCCGCTCAAGACTGAAGCAAGTCTCAGCGGAGAAGCCTGCAAGTGCGAGTTCCGTTTGAGGCCTGAAATTGGCGTCAGAACCCCCCAAAGTCTCACCACTCGGCTTTTTCTCTCCTTCACAGTATCCCGACAGTTCAGGACCGGTTCTCCTGGGTTTGCTCTCCGCGGTGAGTCTAAGCAAGCGGGTAAAGGCAACAAATCGATGCAAGAAATGAGCGGAAAAAGCAGCACCTTCTGTATTTGACGGATGAGGAGACGAGAGCAGCAGACCCCACAGACGATCAGGACGAGTAGTTTAATGCTTTTAGGGTCTCTCTCAGTGGTAATTATTACGGTTCACTCCTCCAAACTGATCTGTTTTCTCCCCAGACGCGTTCAGGTTCCGCTGACTCTGAGGGACGTAAAGTAGAGAAGAACGAACGGAAATCGATTGTCATGTTTTTCCAGCGCACATCTGCATCAACACTCTGATCAGCTCCAGCTGAAAATAGAAAATCTGGTTTTTTTTTGTTCTACAGCACCATGTTGGAGAGTTTCCAGCTGCATATCAAACAGGAGGACACACTGCCACCTGCAGTACAGGATGAGTATTACACTGTCGTCCATACTGTACCAGAGTACAGATTACCCCAAAGACTCGCTTGTTTCGACCTCTGGAGCCATAAAGTTAAGTGTATCGGAGTACACTTAAGTGAGGGTCAAACGAACCAAACTCTGAGGGGTAACTGTACTCGAGCGCAGAACGCTAGATGCTTCCTCCATCAAGAGGTTCTGCTGCTCGTACACTGACCATCAGTCTGGATGGATCACAAGTTTTCAGTCTGAGACTTCCAGTGAATCAAATCAAAGTTTTAACATTTTCTACAGTTGCAGAAAACAGCCAAAAAAAAAAAAACACTGATTGGCTGATTTTGAAATGCAAGAAAAAGAAGCATTGATGCACAGGTTTCACTAGAAAAAGTGCTGATCTTTAAAGTTTTGATAAAAAAACCAAACACCGATTTTAGATTCGGTTAGAATCAGGTGTTCATGTTTTGTTTTTAACTCTTAAAAGGACGAAAAACGCCTAAAAATCTGGATTTTCCTCATTTATCCCTCAGAAGACAGCTGAAATGTTTGCCTTCACTTTGTTTTCCAAGTACCTTCAGTTTTCATTTAAGAAAAGGCGGAAAAAAGAAAAATAATTTTAGAAGAAAATGGAAATGTTTCCAACTAAACAGCAACTGATTAAGAAAAATCTGAAAAAAACATATTTAAGATCAAGTTCCATTAGCATGTAAATTCAAATGAAAAACAGCAAGACTCCAAATGTAACACCAGTGTAATAACATGAAGCACCAGTTTAATCAGTCCACTCATACGGTTTTATTTTGAAAATCACTCTTTTATGTTACTTCCTGCGAGCTCAAATTTAGCCAAAGAGAGATGATTTAGATTTGAGGAAACTAGTTCTCCCAGCAGCTTTTCCCTCCTTTTTTGATTTTAAGGAAAAGACACATCGTCTGCATACAGTGAGATCTGCTAGAATACATGAAGATTTATCAGCATTATATTTCATTTAAATCACATTTTTATCAGTCAATTAAAGTTCCAAACTAAAGTTTGGAAGGAAAAAGAAGATTTTTCAGATTAAAATTTACTTTAGTGGAAATTTTTATTGGGAAAAAATGTCTCTATTCATATATTTGTAGTATTTTTTGGTCCTAGTTTGATAATTCAGCACCAATAAATGAACAGCAGAAATGTTGTCTAAAGGTAGGTGTGTTGATGACTTTAAGACTGGAGTGTCGGAGTGTAAGAGCTGGTTTTGTTGGAACAAAAAGAGCAACGCAAACGGAGGGGGCGGGTCTTTGAAGCAGGGAGGGGGGCAGAACAGTTAACAGCAACAGGCTGAAAAGGATTACAAAGATACATTTTAAAAGCACCAAATGACCCAACAGAGGTCATTTTTTTTTTTCAAATTTCATTATCAAAATGTTCAAAAAAACTCCAGTCCCTGCATGAAACCTGAATTCATTTTTTTAAAAAAATGCAGAAAGTTTTGCCCAAAGTTTTTCCCCGCAGCTTTCAGGTTGAAATACTTTAAAACTCCGGCAGTGAAAAAAAAACTAAAAACAAAATAAAAGTCACGATACAGATCTTTAAAAGGCTGATTATTTATCACCTCAAAGTATTTTCCTCTAACAGTGAAAATAACATAAGGCAAAAGTATAATTATTTTTCAAGCTTTTTAAAACAAATTGGTGTAACATTTCGTAGTTTTGTGATTTTTTTTATTCTAAAGCTGCATTTTTCCTCAAAATCAAAGAAATATTTTACTAAAGGAGAAACTTAAAGTCATATAACCTTCAAACATGATTTTTTTTTATTCTTTATGAGATGTTTTTCCCTTAAATGTCTTTTTTGTTTGTGTTTCCATCTAAAGAGGCTCTTCTCTCTGGAAGATTGTGTCACAGCTGATGAGATATTGACCTTTTCTTTTCTCCACTCGTGTCCTGCTTCACGGAGCTGTAATAACCTGAAGCAACAACATTACCAAACCCATGAAGGCTCAGAGCTGAGAGTAAATGAAAAGAGAAAATACATTTTCTGAAGTCAGCAGGAAAACACTCCAGCTCCCCTGAAAGCTCTTTTTATCTCAGAGGTTTTCCAGGAGCATCTGAAGGTGACTTCCTTCAGCCGCGCTGCCGTCACTCACAGCGTAAACTGATTGTAATTGAACAGTAATGACTCTGACTCTGCAGACCTGGAGGCTGAACCCACAGAAGATCCCAGGCTTTGAACTTCTGCTCAAGCTGAGAAGAGCGGCTGCAGAGGAAACCCCGCGGTGGGGGGGGGGGGGTCTCACTGTCATCCAGCCGTTCCTGTGGAGCTCATCAGAACAGAAGACTGCAGACGTTGAACTCCTTCAGTTACCTTCTGTGAGATGTAAACATCCGAGTGACCTCATGTCTGAACAGAGAGCTGCAGATCTGCTGATGGACACGAGTTCACCTCTGATCAACTTTAAAGAGCTGCAACCTCTGCCCAGAACAGGGCGGGGCTTCTCTTTGGACTGCAGCAGCTGGTGGTGAAGCGTAAAGAGCGTTTCTTCAGAGACTTGACTGGAGAATTTGGTTGATGAAGAAAAGAAAAAACATTTTCTGTTCCTGAAATCAGATAAAAACAAAAACAAGTATCTCTTTGTGGAATCGTCTGTACTGAGAGAACATGAGAGTACATGAGAGTACATGCATGAGTGAATGTTAATCAGTGCACGTGTTATGGTGCACGTGCAAATGTGTGCGATTCAGTGCAATAGTTTAAAAATGAGTGCACATGTAAAAGTATAAACACTAGTGAAAGTACAATTGTGTAAATATTACTGCACGTGCAAGAATGCAAGTACTAGTGTATGTGCAAATGTTTGAGTACTGGTCCAAGTGAAAGAGCCCAAGTACTAGTGCATGTGCAAGAGCGCAAGTACTAGTGCACAAGCAAGAGCGCAAGTACTAGTGCACGCACAAGTACTAGTGTACGCGCAAGTACTAGTGCACGCACAAGAGCGCAAGTACTAGTGTACGCACAAGTACTAGTGTACGCGCAAGTACTAGTGTACGCGCAAGTACTAGTGCACGCACAAGAGCGCAAGTACTAGTGTACGCGCAAGAGCGCAAGTACTAGTGTACGCACAAGAGCGCAAGTACTAGTGTACGCGCAAGAGCGCAAGTACTAGTGCATGTCCAAGAGCGCAAGTACTAGTTTACGTGCAAGTACTAGTGTACGCGCAAGAGCGCAAGTACTAGTGCACGCACAAGAGCGCAAGCACTAGTGTACGCACAAGTACTAGTGCATGCACAAGAGCGCAAGTACTAGTGTACGAGCAAGTACTAGTGCATGCACAAGAGCGCAAGCACTAGTGTACGCACAAGTACTAGTGCATGCACAAGAGCGCAAGCACTAGTGTACGCACAAGTAATAGTGTATGCGCAAGAGCGCAAGTACTAGTGAATGCACAAGAGCGCAAGCACTAGTGTACGCACAAGGACTAGTGCATGCACAAGAGCGCAAGTACTAGTGTACGAGCAAGTACTAGTGCACGCACAAGTACTAGTGTACGCGCAAATACTAGTGCACGCACAAGAGCGCAAGTACTAGTGTACGCACAAGTACTAGTGCATGCACAAGAGCGCAAGTACTAGTGTACGAGCAAGTACTAGTGTACGCACAAGTACTAGTGTACGCACAAGTACTAGTGTACGCGCAAGTACTAGTGCACGCACAAGAGTGCACGCACAAGAGAGCAAGTAATAGTGCACGTGCAAGAGCGCAAGTAATAGTGCACGTGCAAGAGCACAAGTAATAGTGCACGTGCAAGAGCACAAGTAATAGTGCACGTGCAAGAGCACAAGTAATAGTGCACGTGCAACAGCACAAGTAATAGTGCACGTGCAACAGCACAAATAATAGTGCACGTGCAAGAGCACAAGTACTAGTGCTTGTGGCATTTAGCCCATGTGTTTTATTGCAGGTACAGGCATGTGTCTTTAACTGCAAATGCTTTAGTGTTTGTGTTTTAGTGCATGAGCAGGATTTTTAGCGCATGTTTATGCACATAAGTTTTAGTGCACGTGTTTTATTGTACGTGCATGGCTGTGCTTCAGTGCATTTATTGTGTTTTGACCTTCAACTTATTCCAACAACCACTACAATTTTCTCCAGTTAAAGTTTTTACACTTTGAGGATTAAATACTTCAATAATTTCTTCTTTTCTGCTTCAATAAAATAATTTCTCAAGCAGCAGGACCAGAAGCTGCTGAGAAACAGACAAAGAACCTTTTAGAAGCTGGAAGGTTCACAGTTACAGAGAAATCCACCTTCAGGTTTGAGGACGTTCAGATGGAAGTAAATGATGTGAATTCAAACGGCAAAAAAAACAAAATCCATTTACTGGTACACAGAAATATTACCAACAAAATGCAATCAGGTTCAGATCAGGTGAGAATTTTCTGTTAATCTGGATTTCTGTGTTTTTATTAAATAAAAAAGGATTTATTCACCATAAATAGGTAAATATGTTCCAAATTAAAAAGTGAATTCTGAGTTGCAGGAGGAGAATCTTCACCGCCATAACTAACTCCTGGATCACCAGAGATCAGAAGATCTCGTCATCTGCGCATCAGCCTGATAAACTGCAGCAGATTCTCCTCTCGCTGCTCCTGCTGGGTCATAATAACAGCACATATGTGGCAACGCCGAAACACCAGCGAGAGGAATGATCATCCAGATCCGGCGCCGGCACCAGACCTGCCTAATGAACCAATGACGCGCGTTCCTCATGTGAGCAGCCCGCCCACAGACCGCCACGGAAATAGCTGCCATCTAATGGTCCTGAGAAAACAAACAACCCGTCGCTTCCTGTTGTCCCCCGAGAGGAGATTCTGCCCGAGCATCGGCGGGGCGGCGGCGGCGGCGGCTTTAGATGTTGGCGTGTAAATGAAGAAATGTGGCACTTCAGAGGATCAAAGCGCTTTATTCTTCTATAAGCAAATACAACAACAAATCCCTGGGAACTCTTTCTTCATTTCATCTCAAGATTATATTTTTATATAAAAACAACCACGAAATCTGCTTTAACTTTAGATAAAATTCACTTTTTAAAGAACTGCATTCATAAAAATACGTTTTTATAGACAAATTTACTGTTTTTGTTTAAAAATTTGTTCAATTCTGAGTTAATTCTGTTTATTCAGCAACACTTTCAAGGTTTTGAAACGGCTTCAATTCAAGAGTAAACGTAAAGTACTTCAAAACAGATCCAAATTCTTGAATTTTCCACTTTTATATATTAATCCTTGGAAAGTTTTGAAACAAACGGGAGACTTGTTGCACTTTTAAAGGCATTTATTGATGAAATACACAGGTTTTGACAAAAAGATTCTGTTGGTAAGAAATCCCAACCCCCTCCTGGACCCAAACTCCCACCAAGTAAAAGCATTTCAATGGAAACCAGTTCATTACATGTGCAATAAATAACAAGAATACAAAAAGAGGCGAGGAAAGGACACCTGAATAAGTGCCTGCGCTAAGCCGGGGGGGGGGGGGACTCCTCTGAAAAGTTTGTAGTAAAAACACAAAGATCCAGTCAGTCAGGATACGCGGCGACCAGAAGGCATTTAGTGACCTGAGGAATTCACAGAAACCAGGAAAACCGGAATGGAGTCAATAGAACTGCATTTGGCACACGAGCAAAATGGAGCGGAGTTCTGGATTAACGGAAAGATGGTTTAATAGTTTACAACAAAAGAGAAATAATGAAAGTTTGGACAAACCGATGCAGATTAAACCGAGGAATCCCGCCGGTGGACGCTCAATGCAGAGCGGCAGACACGCGAGCAGCTCCCCTTTACTGAGGAGAAGCTTCCGGGAGGCTTTTCCCGGTTCAGGAGCGGAACAGAGCCGCCGGCCGGGTCGGTGAGACCCGGCAGAACCAATTATCCGCTCAAGACTGAAGCAAGTCTCAGCGGAGAAGCCTGCAAGTGCGAGTTCCGTTTGAGGCCTGAAATTGGCGTCAGAACCCCCCAAAGTCTCACCACTCGGCTTTTTCTCTCCTTCACAGTATCCCGACAGTTCAGGACCGGTTCTCCTGGGTTTGCTCTCCGCGGTGAGTCTAAGCAAGCGGGTAAAGGCAACAAATCGATGCAAGAAATGAGCGGAAAAAGCAGCACCTTCTGTATTTGACGGATGAGGAGAGGAGAGCAGCAGACCCCACAAACGATCAGGACGAGTAGTTTAATGCTTTTAGGGTCTCTCTCAGTGATAATTATGACGGTTCACTCCTCCAAACTGATCTGTTTTCTCCCCAGACGCGTTCAGGTTCCGCTGACTCTGAGGGACGTAAAGTAGAGAAGAACAAACGGAAATCGATTGTCATGTTTTTCCAGCGCACATCTGCATCAACACTCTGATCAGCTCCAGCTGAAAATAGAAAATCTGGTTTTTTTTTGTTCTACAGCACCATGTTGGAGAGTTTCCAGCTGCATATCAAACAGGAGGACACACTGCCACCTGCAGTACAGGATGAGTATTACACTGTCGTCCATACTGTACCAGAGTACAGATTACCCCAAAGACTCGCTTGTTTCGAGCTCTGGAACCATAAAGTTAAGTGTATCGGAGTACACTTAAGTGGGGGTCAAACGAACCAAACTCTGAGGGGTAACTGTACTCGAGCGCAGAACGCTTGATGCTTCCTCCATCAAGAGGTTCTGCTGCTCGTACACTGACCATCAGTCTGGATGGATCACAAGTTTTCAGTCTGAGATTTCCAGTGAATCAAATCATAGTTTTAACATTTTCTACAGTTGCAGAAAACAGCCCAAAAAAAAAAAAAAACACTGATTGGCTGATTTTGAAATGCAAGAAAAAGAAGCGTTGATGCACAGGTTTCACTAGAAAAAGTGCTGATCTTTAAAGTTTTGATAAAAAAACCAAACACCGATTTTAGATTCGGTTAGAATCAGGTGTTCATGTTTTGTTTTTAACTCTTAAAAGGACAAAAAACGCCTAAAAATCTGGATTTTCCTCATTTATCCCTCAGAGGATAGCTGAAATGTTTGCCTTCACTTTGTTTTCCAAGTACCTTCAGTTTTCATTTAAGAAAAGGCGGAAAAAGGAAAAATAATTTTAGAAGAAAATGGAAATGTTTCCAACTAAACAGCAACTGATTAAGAAAAATCAGAAAAAAATATATTTAAGATCAAGTTCCATTAGCATGTAAATTCAAATGAAAAACAGCAAGACTCAAAATGTAACACCAGTGTAATAACATGAAGCACCAGTTTAATCAGTCCACTCATACGGTTTTATTTTGAAAATCACTCTTTTATGTTACTTCCTGCGAGCTCAAATTTAGCCAAAGAGAGATGATTTAGATTTGAGGAAACTAGTTCTCCCAGCAGCTTTTCCCTCCTTTGATTTGGGGAATTTAAGGAAAAAGACACAGTCGTCTGCATACAGTGAGATCTGCTAGAATACATGAAGATTTATCAGCATTATATTTCATTTAAATCACATTTTTTTATCTGTCAATTAAAGTTCCAAACTAAAGTTTGGAAGGAAAAAGAAGATTTTTCAGATTAAAATTTACATTAGTGGAAATTTTTATTGGGAAAAATTTTCTCCATTCATATATTTGTAGTATTTTTTGGTCCTAGTTTGATAATTCAGCACCAATAAATGAACAGCAGAAATGTTGTCTAAAGGTAGGTGTGTTGATGACTTTAAGACTGGAGTGTCGGAGTGTAAGAGCTGGTTTTGTTGGAACAAAAAGAGCAACGCAAACGGAGGGGGCGGGTCTTTGAAGCAGGGAGGGGGGCAGAACAGTTAACAGCAACAGGCTGAAAAGGATTACAAAGATACATTTTAAAAGCACCAAATGACCCAACAGAGGTCATTTTTTTTTTTCAAATTTCATTATCAAAATGTTCAAAAAAACTCCAGTCCCTGCATGAAACCTGAATTCATTTTTTAAAAAAATGCAGAAAGTTTTGCCAAAGTTTTTCCCCGCAGCTTTCAGGTTGAAATACTTTAAAACTCCGGCAGTGAAAATAAAAACTAAAAACAAAATAAAAGTCACGATACAGAACATGAAGGCCCATTATAGATGCTTTACACTTGATCCCCGCAAATGAAAAAGCTCGTTCTTGATCCGACTTTGGTAGTTTTGCAGTAAAATTCCCAGAAACGGGGCACAAAAAGATGGCAAAAACGAAAACACTTTTCAATCTTTCACGTCTAACGAGCATTAATGAGGATTAATTGCCAGCAAAATAAAAAAAGTTGTTGATGCTTCTTCTTCTTCTTCTTTGTCTGCTTCTTTCATATAGCGGTCTGAGACTAGAGATGCTTTTATATATTTCATTAAGGATTCTGTCTTTAAAAACCCTAATTTATCGCCCCACATATAGATAGCACTTCAGGGATCCTCTCTTTTAACAGTCTAAAGTCTCTCTTCAATCTCTCCGTAATGACATTTTATGTACAATATCCGTTTATAGAACATAAGTTACTGAACAGAAAAAAAAATAGTCTGTACACAATTGACAATTATTAAGAATCCAATAGCAAATGAGACAAAGGAAACCAAAAAAAATCCAGAGACGTTTGACTAACAGCCTAAACGGTTGCGTGTGATAAACTTTTCCATAAACTTTGTGTGCTGCAGAGACACGCCGAGTTTTAAAAAGGCGGCGTCTGAGGAGGACGCCGTCCGGATGAAAAGACTCCCGACATCGTGTTTGCGTGTAAACAGAGCACCAGTAGTGTCTTGTGTCTCTTCTGTACAAAAGTATAAATATATGCTTTCTCTGCCTCGTTGTGTTCACATATGTAGGATGAAGCGGACGAAGGAAAAAGGAAAGGTTGGGTTTCGTTCTAAAGTCGCGCCGGCGTCGGCGTCTCCAGCGTTCTGTTGTCAGGTTACAACCGGGGGTTTGCTGGCGTTTGATCTTCACCGATTGGTTTGGTGTTTATTGTCTTTGCATAAATTAAAACAGTTTCAGTACAGTCTGCGGCCGCCGGGCCCAGAACAAAAAAAACAGGAGCAACCGTCTGGTTCCGTTGGGGCTACAGCAGGTCCATCTTGGGTCTGTAATGAAGCAGGAGCGGAGATTTCTGGAAAGAAACGGAGGAAACACTCTTCAGTGAGATTTTTGGAAAGACGTTCCAGCCAATAGGAGTGCTGGGTTTCCCAGCAGGGGCGGGACACTGGAAACAGCACCGACCCACTTCCGGTGGCTCACCTGACTCACGTATTGTGGGTCGCCACTCAAGTCTCTTCGGTAGGGACCCAAATGTTGTGAGTCGCTACTAAAGTCTCGTGAGTCACAACCCAAATCTTGTGGGTCGCTAATGGGTCACTCCTCAAGTCTCGTAGGTCACGACTCAAATCTCTTGAGTGGATACTCAAATCTCGTGAGTCGATACTCAAATCTCGTGAGTCGATACTCGAATCTCGTGAGTCGATACTCAAATCTCGTGAGTCGATACTCGAATCTCGTGAGTCGATACTCAAATCTCGTCAGTCGATACTCGAATCTCGTGAGTCGATACTCAAATCTCGTGAGTCGATACTCAAATCTCGTGAGTCGATACTCGAATCTCGTGAGTCGATACTCGAATCTCGTGAGTCGATACTCAAATCTCGTGAGTCGATACTCGAATCTCGTGAGTCGATACTCAAATCTCGTGAGTCGATACTCGAATCTCGTGAGTCGTTACTCAAATCTCGTGAGTCGATACTCGAATCTCGTGAGTCGATACTCAAATCTCGTGAGTCGATACTCGAATCTCGTGAGTCGATACTCAAATCTTGTGAGTCGATACTCAAATCTCGTGAGTCGATTCTCCAGTCTCATGGGTCATGACCAAAATCTCCACAATGACCAAAAGTGAGTTGGGACCCAAATCTCCTGGGTCGCTGCTCAAGTCTCCTGGGACACTACTCAGGTCTCATAGGTTGTGACCCAAGTCTCTTAAGTCACAACTCAAATCCTGTGAGTCTCTAGTCAAGTGTCTTGAGTCGCAACTCATATCTCGTGAGTCTCTATTCCAGTCTCATGAGTTTCGACCCAAATCTCATGAGTCGCAACTCAAGTCTCCCGAGTGGAGACTCAAATCTCGTGAGTGATGACTCAAATCTCGTGAGTTGCTACTCTAGTCACACGAGTCTCAACTCAAATCTCATGAGTTTTTCCCATATCTTGTGAGTCCTGACCCAAATTTTCTGGGTTGCTACTCAAGTCTTGCAGGTTGCGACCCAAATCTCATTTAGTCATTACTCAAATCCTCTTAGTCTCGACTCAAGTCTCTTGAGTCTCAACTCAAATTTCGCGAGAGGTGACTCAAGTATCACGAGTCGCAACTCAAATCTTATGAGTCTCTACTCCAATCTCATGGGTCACAACCTTAATTTCATGCGTCGCTACCCAAGTCTTGTAGATCGCGAATCATGAGTCGCAACTCAAATCTCGTGAGTGAAGACTCAAATCTTGTGAGTTGCTACTCTAGTCTCACGAGTCTCAACTCAAATCTCATGAGTTTCACCCAAATCTTGTGAGTCCCGACCCAAATTTACTGGGTTGCTACTCAAGTCTTGCAGGTTGCGACCAAAACCTCATTTAGTCATTACTCAAATCCTCTGAGTCTCGACTCAAATTTCGTGAGAGGCGACTCAAGTATCACGAGTCGCAACTCAAATCTTATGAGTCTCTACTCCAATCTCATGGGTCACAACCTCAATTTCATGCGTCGCTACCCAAGTCTCGTAGATCGCGAATCATGAGTCACAACTCAAATCTCATGAGTTTTACCCAAATCCTGTGAGTCTCTAGTCAAGTGTCTTGAGTCGCAACTCAGATCTCGTGAGTCTCTATTCCAGTCTCATGAGTTTCGACCCAAATCTCATGAGTCGCAACTCAAGTCTCCTGAGTGGAGACTCAAATCTCGTGAGTTGCTACTCTAGTCACACGAGTCTCAACTCAAATCTCATGAGTTTTACCCAAATCTTGTGAGTCCCGACCCAAATTTTCTGGGTTGCTACTCAAGTCTTGCAGGTTGCGCCCAAAACCTCATTTAGTCATTACTAAAATCCTCTTAGTCTCAACTCAAGTCTCTTGAATCTCAACTCAAATTTCGTGAGAGGTGACTAAAGTGTTGTGAGTTTCAACTCAAATCTTATGAGTTTCTACTCCAATCTCATGGGTCACAACCTCAATTTCATGAGTTGCGACCCAAAACTCCTGCGTCGCTACCCAAGTCTCATAAATCGCGAATCAAAGAGTTGTTACTCAAATCTCGTGAGTCTCTACTCCAGTCTCATGAGTTCATGAGTTACAAGCTTAATCTCGGGAGTCACAACTCAAATCTTGTGGGTTGCAGTTTAAATCTCGTGAGTTGCAACCCAAATCTCGTGAGTCGTTACTCAAATCTCGTGAGTCGTTACTCAAATCTCGTGAGTCGTTACTCAAATCTCGTGAGTCGTAACTCAAATCTCGTGAGTTGCTACTCACGTTTCAATCTCGGAGATTTGACTTGCAGCTCACGAGACATGAGTCAAACGGTGCCGTTTGCTTCCGTTTTAACCACCACGAATAATCCATTTCTCCATGAATTGGAACTTTCCTATAGTCAACACCATTGAGAATGAGCTAAAAACATAACTGAGGTTAAACAATGTTCAATCAGTTCCTGGAAATGTTTTTTTTTAGCAACAGGACGCCACATGACGAGGAATAAAATTGAAAACCTATTTAACAGAAATTAAGAGAAAAACACGTTTTTTTTTACTTAATTTTGTGCTTCGATTTTCTCAAATAATTGATCAAAAAGATGATTAAAAGGTTGCATCTACTGTCGGAGTGGTTTGTTATCAGAATACATTAAAGCTCATATTCTATAACCACATTATCATTTTTATATTCAATAGTAAAGAGAGAAAAAGGATAAAAAAAAAATGTCATGTTTGAGTGTCTTACATATTATTTGATGTAGGGTGTATTTTATTTTGAAAGGAACTTACAAAGTAAAACAAATTGTTTTATATAGAAAAATATGAACCAGTTATTGTCCTATTATTGTAAATAATTATTAAAATCTAAATTCTAACTTCTGTCTTGGTCTGTAGGAGTGTGTCTTTTATTGTGAAAGGCTGCAGCCCCCTGTTGTAGTTCACAGTTGTTGAAAACATTTGAAGGAATCCAGCAGATCCTTCTTGTTCTCTACACGTCGCGTCATCCGTTACCTTAAATCTCCATCTCGTCACGACAACAAATTTCAACGTGTGGTCCTTCCCCAGGATCTCCTCGTTGCATAAAATGTCCAGCTGTGGAAAGAAACAGGAAAGAAACGGGTGATTTTCTGACTCCAAAACCAGCTTCACTTCCTGCTCAGAGCGGCGTGGATTCCTTTGAATCTGCGTCAGCTGGTGTTCAATCCCTTCGGAGGCCAGGAGGGAGAGGCTGAGCGAAGGCCACGCAGCGCCACCTGCTGGCTGGCTCTGGAAGCCGCGGAGCCGTTTGATGCAGACACATGAAAGGAGGATTTCCTGGATTCATTTGACAGATTGCTGCTCCACAGGAAACCTTCAAATCTTCACTAACAGGCTGATTTGGTTTCTAGCAGCTGGAGGATCAATGAGCCTCATTCAGCGAATCCTCAGAGTTTCTGAACTTCAATGTTTTCATGAAAGATTCAGAGGAGAAGCTGAAACGGTAAATCTGATGCTCGTTGACTGAGAGCAGATGTTTTTGCTGTCATTATCATAAAAAACTCATTAAGACTCTTACCAGACTAATAAAGTTTGAACACAAGTTTCAATTAAAGAAAATGAAGATGGAAGAAGGTCTGAGAAGAAGGACGATCAGTGCCAGAAGAACAAACATTTTCTGACCTAAATATTGGATCTGAGATCTTAGTATTTACTGTTTCTGATCCAGAGAAGTTCAGGAGAAAATTCGACTCATCAGATGTTAAAATGACAATTTAACTGCGTACAAAAATCAGGTAGAAGTAGTATTATGGTAGGGGCTTCAGGATCCAGAAGATCTGTTGATGAAATCATGACTTCTGCTCTGTAACAGAAAACTTTGAAGGATCAAACAGATCCAGATCTGCTGGGATCACACTGAAGAACTGAACAAATGTTCTGGATCGGTCCGGAAAAAGTTACTATTGTCATTTTTTAAAATGCGATTAATTAATTGTGGCCTTTAATTAATGAATCTATTTTAAACTAATTAAATTTTTCCAATTTTCTCTTATTGTGTAATGAATCAGCCGAATGCTTGTGTATCTGTATCTTTCTTTTTATTATTGATTGATTGATGTATTGATTGTTAAAAGGGGCAGACAAAATAAGTTCTTCTTTCTTTCCCCTTTTCATTTTTTTTTCCTTTTCTATCATGCTTGAGTTTACAACTCAAGTTTATATTGTATGTTTTTAAATGAATAAAAATGAAATTAAAAAAATTAAATTAAATATTTTTTAATTGATTTAAACATGAAAAAAAAACAGGATTGAAGCTCTAATTATTGATTTCATATTTATTATTTTCGTAAATGACTGTTGTATGAGCGGGATAATGCCCTTCCAGGTGCGCATTATCAGACATGAACGGACTGAAGGAAGAGATTAATGCAATAAAAACAAATATGCGTTAAAAGTTTGCAATTAATATAATTAATCAGTTTAAAACTGATCGATTTAACTTAAAAAATAACAGAACTGAAGCTCTAATAGTTGATTTCATATTTATTATTTTTGTAAATGACTGTTGAATGAGCGGGATAATGCCCTTCCAGCTGTGCATTATCAGACATGAACGGAAATAAACAAACTAACGCGTTAAAAGTGTGTAATTCATTAATCATTAGTGAATAACGTGATGATCTTATATCCCTAGTGAAAGAATAAACAAAAATTTTTAGATGTTTCTAAATTCAGACCATTCTGTCCAAAAATAGGAACCAAAACCCCAGAAACAAATAAAACAGAAGTGAGAATCTTTAGACACTCTACAATTTGATTAGGATTCAGGAGACAATTGGATTAAGAAACGACTCAATCAAATTATTTTTAATGTTTCCACCACAATAATATAGTTAGATATTACTTAGGTTTCTCCAAAAAAGTGTATTTGTAGGTAAAGAAAAGATCAATAGACTTTATTAACTTTAATTAGTCCCATCCCGATTATCTTTTAATCTTTTCACAGCGTTCCCAGAGATCTTCTATTTTTGATGATGCCCTCTTGGGCCAAAAACTAACATTTTTTAGGACATAGTGTCTGCAGAGTGGCAGAAGTTCATTAAAAATTCACCTCTGAGTTACTGCAGAGCTATCCCATCCACCCCTTCCCCATTGCTGAGAGCTCTCTGTTTACACTCTTTCAGTCCCTTAAATGTTTTGATTTGACACCTTTGATCCAGATATCGGCTTGGACGAGAGAAACAAAGACGTTCATGGATCTATTTGGATGAGATCAGAATGGGGCGGAGCTGGGAGGTTGTGGCCCCGCCCAGCGTGTTTTCTACATCACAAATACGATTTTTTTCCTAAAGGCATTTTTACATCTGCTCAGAAACGCAACTTAAAACTTGTATTTCTTTACCAATGTCCTCCATCAGGAGAAAAAGACAACAAGAACACGTCAAAAAACGCATTCTCATTGGAATAATAGTCTTTAGGAACACAAAAAATGTTTCGCTAGATGGACAAAAATCCACAACAGAAAGGTTTTCAAGGAAAATTTTTGTCCAAAATAAACAACCTTGAACTACAAATTTTTGTTATTTTCTTTTCTTTTTTTTTTAATCAGTAAATCAGCTTTAACGGAGACTCTTCAACTAAAATAAATAGAACCAAGCGACACAACATGATATATTAACCCTTTAACACCTCACAAAATCTTTAACTTTAACTTAACTGCAAGAAGTTACGTAAAAAAAAAGTCAGTAAGTTATATTTCTGAAGAATCTGCTGGAATTATCGCGTTAACGGATGAAAACTGACAGTAAATCAAAGAACATAAACACTGGATCTCCGGTGTTTAAAGGGTTAATAAAGTATGGAAGTCTGAAATATGATCCGTTCTGTTTGTTAAATACTTTCTTTTGGTAAGACTAAACATATTATTAATTCCAGATCAGTATATGGAATTAATAAATGGAATAAATTGAGCTTAGAAATTAAAAATGCCACAACAATATCAAGTTTTAAAAACTACATTAAAAACAGTATTATCAATGACTATAAAACTATCTAAAACAAATAACAATGACTCATCCCAGAGGTATTATTTTCCCTTCACACTGGTTGATGTTGTAATTATGAGATTTTGGGTTTCTTACTGTGTAATGAATCAGCCAAATGCTTGTGTATCTGTATCTTTCTTTTTTTATTGATAGATTGATTTATTGATTGTTAAAAGGGGCAGACAAAATAAGTTTTTCTTCTTTCTGTCCCCTTTTCATTTTTTTTCCCTTTTCTATTATGCTTGAGTTTACAACTCAAGTTTATATTGTATGTTTTGTAATGAATAAAAATGAAATTAAAAAAAAAAAAATCTACTTTTGACTGTTGATATAGAAAAAGCCTAAATTATTCCAAATGTCAGTTTTAATGTCGGGTCTGCAGGGTCGGCCGTGTTCGTGCGCTCTTCAAAAATGTCCGGGTGAAACACATGTTGAAGATTTAGGTTCTGCTTAACACTTTTACGTTAAATCACGATAATTTCTCGATTATTTTTAATTCAGAATCATTTATGGATCAAAAATGATGATCTAATAATCCCCCTCACTCATATGACGTCCTCACAGAAGTTTTTTGACTTGTGAAGTTAACTTTTCATCCATTTCTATTAATAAACAAAGACATTAGTTTATAAAATGTAAGTTAGAATTTGATAATTTGACTTTTATAGACTAAAATAAATTATGTTTAAATCTAAAATCAACACAGACGCTTCAGAGGACGGATCTGATCTAAGGATAGAAAGAATGTCTGAAAGTTTCAGACTGAAGTCCTGAGTGAAGCTCAACCGTTACGCCGCCGCCGCCTCCTGCTGGATGTTTCCTCTGCTTTAAAGATCACACGTCCGGCTCAGACGTTCGGGGCCGCCGCTCGCAAACCGCCGCGCTCTCCGCTGACAGGCGGCGCAGCTCTGCGTTCGGCTCGGCGCCGAAGGCAGACGCGCTTCAAGAGACGTCTCCTCTCTGTGGAGGGGGGGGGTAAAACGGCGCAACAATGGCTGGCGGGCAGAGCGCCGTCCGCCTCGCCGCGGAGGCCGGCGATATGATGGAGCCCGCCCACTCCTCTGGGAGGCAGCCAAAAAAACACAACGGGGAAACAGACAACAAGACGGAGGCTGCGCCGATTATTCACGCCGCCGAAAAAAATCCATCTGTCAAATTATCGCCCACGACCCCCCCCCCCCCCACCACCCGCTGCTGCAAAAACATTAGCAGAAAAATGAGATATGATGAGGGTTTGCTTTCATGCTAAATATAACGAGCACAAAGGCCTACATGAGTCAGCGAGGGAAATATAATTAACTGACTTTTTTTTTTTTTTTTACGTAATTTCTTGCAGTTAAGTAAACTTTGGTTCCCACAGAACTTTAAACAAATCCCAGGATTTACAGGATTTGTGATACAAATGATGAAAAATAATCGACTGTTTCTATAAATGTAAAGAAATAAAATGAAGAGCGGCTTCAGAGATAAAAAAAAAAAAAAGAAAATATTTCTATGTAGACGATAAACCACTTTTCACTTCTAACCCGTCTTACTTTCACACAGAAAATTCTTCCATAAAATGATCATTTTTACCATTTTTTTCTGTCAACCTGCGTTAAAAACAGCTAACTCCAGTTTTCACTGAAGTTTTTACTTTATTCCCGCAAAATTATGTGTAAAAAAGTCTTCAAAAATTGGTCGAAACCATAAAAAAAATGAAAATATTTCCTTGAAGACGATAAACCGCTTTTCCCTTCAAACCCAATTGTCCAACTTTTCCACTGGAACCTTTTTCTAAAAGGACATTTTCCATAAAAATGATCATTTTTAACTAATTTCTTCTGTTCGCCTTCTTTAAAGACAACAAACTCCAGTTTTTATTCCAGTTTTTACTTTCTTCCTACAAAAATATCTATATTTTCCTCAAAAATCAGATGTAACCATAAAACAAATAATTAATTAATGACATAAAAACAAACCTCTCAGGGATATTTAAAGGAAGTTTTGAAACTATAAGAGAACATTTGCAGATCTATATCATCCAGGGCATCTTCAATTCTTTATACTTATTTGGAGCATTGATCAAAACTCCCTTTTTAGAAATTAAATCATGTTTTTCTGTTAGTTAACAAAAGGGTGAGTTATAAAAAGTCACAGAGAAACCTGAGAAAATAACATTTCAGAAACATGTCCTGAGTCTTAAATAAAGTGTTATTGTCGATATGTATTTATTTAACTTCAGTTTCTTCATATTTTTACATTAACAATTATATTTTGACTCTTATTTATTCATTTAATCAGAAAAATACTTTTTCCCTTCATTATTTAATAAGTTTATATTATTTTTATTTGCTGACTCTGTAATCCGACTCCACACGTGGACTGAGTGCAGTCGTGACTCCGCCTACCTCGTTAAATGACGTCAAATTAAGCTTTTTGGCGATGAACTTCTTTAGGTGGAGGACGGTGGCTTGTGCGGAGCAGCGGATCCACTTCCGCTTCAGACCTCGGAGCTTGCTGCTGTTGCACTCCAAGCAGATGCTGACCTGAAGACACAGAAGGTTTACACTTCAGCGTTCACATTGAAGGTTCACGTTTTCACAGTGTGATGAATTTAAAAGTTTATTTTTTGGTTGTGGAGTTTTGGTCTTGTTTGGGACTAACAGAATCCCAGGAGACTTAACTGAATCCATGAAAACCGTCTTATTAAGAAATTAATTATACAAACTTTGAAGCCCTTTAAACGTTTCTGGGCTGCTGGAACTGAGATATAATATTCTTCTTAAAAACATTGAATAGATTAGATGTTCTCAAAGTGTTGATTTGATCTGATGCAGTTTCTCCTTCAGAACTCTCTTCATTGTTTGACATGGTGGGTGGTTTTAGTGGTCCATGGATGGAGGAGCTGGAACACTTTAGTACCACAGAAACAGGAGGAGACGCCGCTCCCGAGCATCTTAAACGTCCTCTCCGAGCTCAAACAAACACAGTCTGCCCTGCAATAAGCAAAGACCAACATCCTAATGTCTCTGCTGGAGGGGGGAGGGAGGCTGGTAATGAGGAATAAAAGCCTCGCTGGTGATCTGGACTCTGGAGCCTGCGAGGCAGCTTCATCGCATTACGGCACGCCGACATCCAGCACGTCTGGGGTTGTGAGGGAGAAGCGTCATTAGCGAGTCCTGCATCCACGCAAACCCGTTTTTCCTTCAGTCGTTTGTGTCATTTATCTGTTTTCTGCCTGGATTTTTATCAGGAATGCTGGGAAAAACCAGGATTCCTGATGAACCGGCATTTATTCTGCTGTTTGTGAGTCAGATTATTGGAGAATTGAAGGTCATCCAGAAGTGTTGTTGGAGTGTTGTCTTCCTCTCATCAATAGTCCCTCCCACACAGAGAAAAACAGTTCTTAAATTTATCATTTGTATTTTTTTACTTATTCTACTCCAGAAGCTGAAATAGCCATGTCCTATTTGTTTGTTGTTTTCTCGTGATAATGAGATCCACTATCGCATTATCACGAGAAAACAAATTATTAAGTTATCCATTTAATAGTGTTGACATTCTGAAAAACAACTTTGTTTTGCTGAAACTAAAGTATGACTAAAGTATATTATAGTGGAGTGAGTTGGGTTGTTTGGGTACGCTAATGTCCAGAGCTCAGTGAACGCACCACACAGATATGCTAGTCAGCCCAGTGTTCTGTTTGTTCTGTCAATCAACTCATTTGTTTGGTGGTTTTAGGGAAATACCGGGACAAAAAAACCTTTATTTTTCACAAAATAAACAAACTTGAGAATTTATTTTCTCGTGATTATGAGATTGTGGATTACATTATCACTTTTTTCTTAATTTATTAGTTTATTCGGTTATTTATAAAAACGTCTCACACAAACAAATGACGAGAAATCCGTTAATTTGCTAAATTCGATAGGATACAGGAAGTAGTAACGGTCCTGCTTCCTGTTTGTCCGTGTAATCTGAAATGAATTGACACTTCTGAGGGCATCAATGAAAAGCTGAACTTTTTAAAACAGTTTTTTTAGATTAATTTAACGCTGAAGAACCAAAGAACCCAGAATTTTCCTCTGAGACTTTAAATTTGTTTGGACAATATTTTTGTTTGTTCGATCATTTTTGGGTCGCAGAAATTAACAACAGGAGGAATGTACACACAGATTAGAAAAAATAGAAAAAAAAACAATTTATTTAAAAAAAAAAGAAAAAACAACAAAGGTCAAATTTGACCCTGTGGATTTTCCGGGGTTATTTAATAAAATTAGAAAAGCCATGCTTTTTTTAACTTGATATTTTGCAAAAGTTGTTTTTTTTTTATATTGTGTTGACCTGCAACTCACCTAAGATGATCTGAAACTGACACTTAGTGGTCATCCAGTGAACTGATCTGGTTCCAGTAACTTTCTACAAGTCTTGCCTTAAAACACGAGGCCCCCCAGTGGTTCTTTCAGAAACTGCACCTAGCTGTAGCAGTTAGCTTTACTGCTAAGATTAAGAAGAAAACTCCAACAAATAACCCAGACGGGTTCAATAAGGTGACAGTAGAGATCAGCTACACCACCTTAACCTTTTATTCTGAAGGACTCTGCAAACCAGCTTTCCGTCTGCATCTTCCATCCTTCCTGATGAGCTTCATCTTTTCAATCACTTCCATCCCCTCCTCTTCCCTTCTGCATTTTTGTTTCCTCTCCCTGTTTGTGGAAGTAAACTTCTGCTCTTTTCCTTTTCCAGCAGTTTTTAACCAAAACACAAATCCAACATCTCTCCTAAAGAGCATTCAGTCATCTGCATATTGTTTCTTCAAAACGAGAAAGAATGTGTACACAGGACTTTTAGTTTTTATAATCCGACTTAATTAAGTAAATAATAAAAATATACATTTTCTCATGAATAATAACCAGATTTTTATTTTGAAGCTGTTTTCACTGAAATCGTTTATCCAAAAGGATCAAAGTACCATTAAATAGATTAAATTCATATTTAGGAATGTGGGGAATTATTAATTCTAAATAAATCGGAACCAAAAAGTTCTTCTAAAATTTAAGGTTCTTTAATGGAAACGCTCCTTCAAATCATGCAGATGTTCAAAGATTTCAGACGAATCTGTTTAATCCAGGATCGAATTTCCTGATCACACATGAACGACCTGCAGTCCGATCGCAAAAAAGGATGTAAATGCCACAAAAGCGTTTCTGCATTCTGAGTAAAAACAAGACATCAGTGGAAGAGTTAAAAATGGAAAATCTTTTTGCTTTTTAAGGCGAACCAGGAAAAAGATGAGGATTTTATTGTCATATTGTCAGGAAATGACATCCTAAACTCACTAAGACTTTCAAATGACGCTTAAATTCTGGTTAGAAAATTGGTCTGTTTTTCCCAGGTTAAAATAAAGATACATTTCAAAGGATTTTTCTTTAGCAAACTAAATGTTTAACTTCACAAACAGTTCAATTTTGTTTTATTCAGTGCAAATTATTTTTAAAAAACTTAAAGAGCTTGTCTGTTTTAATGCGAAACTTTAATGCGTACCTGCTCGTCGCTGCGGTGATAGTCGTTGTCCTCCTCTGGTTTCTCCTCTCCTGCTTCCTTGTTGGTCGTGTCTTCTGATTTCGCATCACCTGTTGGAAAACCACAGAAGAAAAGAGCAAAATAAAGGCAAAGTTTGAGGATTGTGGAATCCTCTTCCTAGTTTGTTTCTCTCAACAGTCTGTTCTGTCCTGCTGTTGGATGCATTTCTAATCCGCTCCGTCCTGGATTTGCTCCGTCTTCGTGTGGCAGAAGTTGGCCTGACTTTGATTGCATCAGGACGGTGTTTTCCTGCTCGTGTTGCTGATGCACCCTGACAGCCAAATGTGGTTTCCTGGCAACATGGAGTCGGCGCCGACTCCGGCTTTTGATCTATTATTTATTTGGGCTGCAGGCACATCCACCCTCCAAACTTCAGTCCAGGAGGGGTTCTGTCGCGCAAACAATCAGACGCAAATCACGCCGCTTTAACTGTAATATTGTTCCCGAACACAGTCATCGAGTCTGGAGGAGAGAAGAACTTCCTTCTGGTGACACTAACGGTTCAGAATCATCGCTTCTCTGCATTTATGGAATCTAAACAACGTTCAGTTTGATTTTAAAGCTGCCGGGGACGCGTGCTCTGCTTATGTGTTTGTGTGGGAGTTTATCTGCGTTCTCCGCAGACTCATCACTCCCCCATGTCGCTCCATTTTCTCCTGTTAAGGTAATTTAGAAGACGGCGCGTTGGCTCGCCGCTGCAGGAGGAGAAGCTTTCAGCGTCAGGAGATGAAGACGTGAAAATCATGACGTTCTTGTGACATATATGAAGAAAATTAAGCTTAAAATTGAATTTCTGAGTATTTCTTTATTCAAATCGATGTAAGTCAGGAGCAGAAATACAGCTGGAAAAACATTGTGAACGCTCAGAAGCTGAAGGTTTCCTCATAAACGGAGAGCTGGAGGTGCTTTATTAAGCCATCTTGTTAGAATACATCGCACCGATCTTCTCTGCTCTGGAGGAGGAGGAGGAGGAGGAGGCAGAATATTTGCTGCCAAGAAATGATTTGCAAACACTTCACAGTCATTTTATTGCCATAAAACGCGGAAAATCCACGGCCGTCTTTCCATCCCTCAGGAACCCAAAGAGCCCATTTGTTTGCAATCTCTCTGGTAAATCACCGATGTAATAAAGCCGTTTCTTCTCTGCCTACACTCTTACACTCGCCTAAAAGTGAATAACGTTGTCAAAGTTCTGCTCTGAAACGCAGAAGCTGCAAGTGGAGCGCAGCTTCAGGATCCAGGAGGACCAAAACGCCGCTCATCTGCTGAGATGAACGGCTCATTCCCTGAACTTCCTGTCTCATCTTCTTCATTCACGTCTTAGAAATGAATCTCCTTCAGTGCGTCACATGGTCAGGAAAAACACTTAATCACTTATTTTCACTCCACTCCAACTGATTTTGCACATTTTTTACAGCAATTTGTCTGCTTTTATTTCCAGTAAGTTTCATCTGCGTTCTGATTGGCTGCAGACCGTTGTCAATCAACCTCCTCTGTGTGAACGTGTTCAGTTGTCAAATTTGCATAAACTTTGTTTTCCTTCTATTAAACTGAACTTATTTTTATGATGCTTTGAGCTTTGACAGTTTAAACAAGTGTGAAAATGTCTGAGAAAAGTGTAAAAGTGTGTTTTCATCTAGAATTAAATTCCTGCGATAAACGAGGGAACGCTGTGCGTTATGGTTGCAGATGTCATTATTCAACGCCATATTGTTACAGCTGTTTTCCATATTTGGTTTTCTTTTCCTTTTTCGTTCTGTGTTTGTGCATTTTATTTCTGTCAGAGTGGGACCTCTGAGTGTTTATGGATCTTTGTTTGCCTTTTGTCTGAACATATTTCATTTTCTGCAAACCACAAGCTTCTTTTTCTCGCCTCCGATGTGTAAATTTGTGCTGCGATCTATTAATTTTGAATTCATTTCAACTGAAACTCCTTCGTTTTTCCTTTTTTGCACGGATGTTATTTGTCAGGAAAAAAACGGATCTGTGGGAGGAGAAATGTAACTTTCTTTTGGACATTTCCTCCTTTACTTTCACCTTCTTTAATTTGTTAATGAGCGACACCAGGGGTGAAATGTCAGATAATCCCCTGGTCACTCAGAGCTTGTTTGTTTACTTTTGCTTGTTTGTCGTTTTATTCACACTCACCTTTTCTAATCTTGATTATCTGGTTCATTAACTCATGAAAAGTAGACATTATTTCACCAA
Source organism: Oryzias javanicus (assembly GCA_003999625.1). Classification (NCBI taxonomy): domain Eukaryota; kingdom Metazoa; phylum Chordata; class Actinopteri; order Beloniformes; family Adrianichthyidae; genus Oryzias; species Oryzias javanicus. Next base: position 3,175,420 of record CM012446.1, read on the forward strand.
CTATTGATGAATAAATAAATAAAAATACATAACAGTAGAATGGACAACAGCGACTGCAGTTTTTTTTCAAAAACATGACAGCTTGTTGCAGAACTGACCTGTAAATCTGGAAAAATCTGTCAAAAAAACAGAATCTTTACGTCTTCGTGCCTGAGAAAACTCACATTTCTTTTGTTTTGAAAGGGCCTGAAGTTCCTATCTTTGTCACATTGACTGTATATGAGAACTGGACCGAGCGAGTGTGATGTCATTCATAGAAAATGGTTCACTTCCTGCCCAGACAAAATGAAGTCAATCTTCAGAGATGTGGACGCCGCCATGTTGGAGCCAGACACTCTCAGTGAGCAGTGATTGGCTTGAGCTGCTCTGTGTTTCTATGGTAACCACTCTCTCCAATCAGTACTGAGCTTGTTGGAAGGCCACGCCCCTACCACTACCACTACTCTTCGAACGTTGGATGTGGGGGCCAGCAGGCTCCACCTACTTTTACTGAGGATTCTGATTGGTTATTTTATAACTTAATATTTTGAGCTACAGAAAAAAAAAAATGTCATGAAGAAAAACGAGGATCATCAAGAAGAAAAAAAAAAGGTATCAGAGCAAAAACGGTTACTGACCACTAAAATGACTGAGTAACAGCTGTTTCTTCTAACCCTTTAGTGGCCCCTCCCTCCTCTGGAACACCAAAGGGGGGAGGGGCTAATGGTACTTTAACCTTAACGTGTTCGTATTTCAGTTGAGACGAGCACGAGTGGAGCGGTGGGCGGAGCCAGAGAGCATCATAGCATTAATCGTCAGTGTAAGGAGGCGATTAGCCTCTGGACGCACGTTCCCCCCCGACCCCTCGCAGCGGTGAGCCGCTTCTGCACAGCCCTGGAGGCTCTCTTCAATGACCTGCATCTGTGGGGCTTAATGGCTGCAGTTGTTCCTCTAATATCGGTCATTAGCGTCTGGGCGCTTCGCTTTTTCTACAGCTCAGTCAGGAAACAGCAGCTCTCAAACGGCGTTTGACGACCGCCGCCGCCATCAATTAATTACAATTGTTGTTTTTAGCCAGAATAAAACTATTTTCTATAACATCATTTCTGCACGAGTTCAATCTGTGTTGATTGTTGGCTTGGAATAAGCCTACCCTCATTTCCCATCATCCATCTGTGTATATTCTGCCCTGCTAGCTAACAGTAGTGGTAATGGTGATCAACATCAGAGGTATCCAGCTGTACAGTTTTGACCCAGATACCGGTTCAGACGAGGAACACAGGATCTATTTAGCTGTGTTTCCATTTCACATAAAACTTTATCAAATTTTAAAACAATTTCTTAATTACACTGTTTCTGTAAAATCCATCAAATCACGCATTCAAAAACACGGATGTGAACTTTGATTGACAGCAGACACATTCACGTTTCTGTCACAGCACTAGCGCTCATCATCATCTATCAAAGGAGACGTCGGCGTCTGAGCCTGAGTGGAGCGGCGAGCTACGTTAGAGCGGCTACGGATGGAAGGATTCTGGGAAACTGTTCTGACCGACACGCTCAACTTTTGGCGGAGCGGTCATGTGACTCATTTATTTAAAAAAAAAAGTGCAGTTTTGCAAATTATGTCAGTTTTTATACGCCTCTTAAAAGCAAGAGTAAAAACCTTTTTTTCTATAAATGGCAGTATTTCAATTAAGCGATTTTATAATCGCAATTTGCGCAACTTAATGGTCAGTTTGTCTTCAAGTGGACGTCTCGGGATGCGTTGGCCCCGCCCAGCGTATTTTCTATGTCACACATACGATCTTCTTCCAACGTTGTTTTATTCCTCTGATCCTGATTCACAATAATTGATCAGAAACGCAAATTTAAGCTTAATTTTCTTTAACTATGTCATAGTTTTAACTTTGAACTGAACTGTAACCACCATTTCAGCCAAAATATGCTTTATTTTTGGCTACTAAACACTTTTATTAATTACGTCTTTTTTGCTCCTTGTTTTAAGCCTTTAACACTTTTACAAACCAAAACTCCTTTCTTGATCAATGGGAATCAGCTGATCTGCAGAGAAATGCGGCTTTGGTGCAGTTTTACTAATCCAGAAGCTTTTTCTTAATTTTAAGTACATCTTGTATTCTAAACCCTTTCATCACATAAAAATGTTTTAATAATAATTCTGGAAACTTGTCAGATTAAAAACACCAAAACCTCAATTTTCATAGGAGTGGATCTATGGAAACATTTGTGACTCATAATTCAAAATTAAAATAAATATTAGAAATACTTTTTCATTTTCACAATGTACCTGGATTATTTTTCTCTTAAAGAAAAGCCGTTCAGAGAATAGCCTTTTCTCTTTTTTTTCTTCAGCACTGCTCATTCTGTAACTCAATTAAAACAACTTTTGACATTTTATTTTCAAAAAATTATGTGGTAAATTTGTACTAAAATGCAATTAAAAATATTAAATTTGAAAATTAAAATCCATAAACAGAAATGCTTTTTCATTTTCACAATGTAACTGCTTTACTTGTCTCTTAAAAAAATGACAAATAACGAAAAAGAAAAAGAATAAATAAAGTCTAATAAAGAAAAATTAACACCGCTCATTCTGTCACATAATCAAAGTAACAAATCCAACAAAGACTGCTTTTCTTTTTCACATTTCACCACGTAAAAAGTGTTTTTGAAGCGGGAGTTTGGGGTCATGGAATACGGTGGGGGGGTTCAGTTTAAACGATAAATGCCCCAAAGGAAGAAATCTGAGGATTCTCTGTTTTTTCAGGAAGCTGGTTCTACCCGCTGCCCATTACCTGGTCAGGTGTGTTTAGCCAATGAGAAGCTAAAGTTTGAGCATTTTGAAACCATTGTAATCATCTGGACGTAGTTTTTATTGAAGCTCCGCCCCCGTGTGCGTGTGTGGTCGTACCGTTGCGCTGATCTAGAGGGATTTTCATGTTGCACAGCTCTCCTTTGACGTCCCCGGGCACCTCCATGCCCAACTTCTGGTAAAACTCCCTCTGCTTCTTTATCTCCGCTGCAGGAGAGAGACAGACGAAAACGATGAGAGGAAGGCCAACACTTTCGTAGGGGGAAACGTCGTCCGCCTCTCACCCTCTTGAAGTCCCGGGACGAGCTTGTACACAATGTCCTGCATTGTTCTGTCATGGCTGGAAGAAAAAAGCAGGTTGGTGATGAGCGGGTGTACACCTGCAGATGTCAACCTGCCGTGTAATCCGGTGTTAACCATCTGCACTAATTCCTAGACCTGCATTAAAGATTCATAAGTGAGGTCTGAGTCCCCTCCACTCCTGGGGGGTTTATGCATCTTTCTGGGGTTCCTCCTCCTGATAAAAGGCGGCAAATCCCAGGATGACGTTTATGGAAAAATGTCCAATATGTGACAAAAAGAAAAAAAAAGAAAAGAAAAAAGTGCCATGTTGACACTTTTAGGGTTCAGCATATGTACTTGTCAGTTTGAGTGCTAAGCCGCAGTTTCTGGGTCTGTTGACGTGGCGGCACCACGGGGGCGGCCCGGGTGTGCAGCGGCGCTTGACACCCGGCTGTGACAGTCGGCGGATGGATGGGACGCGTGGAGTCGGCCGCATCGCCATGGAGGAAAAGATTGAAGCGTTTATCTGCCCCGCCGCTCCACCGGGAGCTGCTGCATGACCGACTACATTAGCAGCCGGAAGAGAAGTAAAACAATGACCCCTGCTGGTACAGAGGGAGAACTGCAGCCTACAGCACCGCAACAGTTTCCTCGTTATCTGTTGAAACCTTAAAAAATATATATAAAACTGGAATTGTTATTGTTTTTTAATACAATGTTTAGGTTTTATAAGTATTTTTTTTACCTTGTTTACTAAAGCCTTAAGAAAATACATAAAACTTGAACTTTTACGGTATTAAAATCTAGATAAATTGTATACAATTTAAATTTTTTCTTGTTCTAAAATGCAAGTTTTAGTCTTTTTTTTAATTTTTAAGTTAAGTTTTTTTTACTTAATTTGATGAAACGTTAATAGAAAACATAAAACTTAAAAGTGTCAGTTTCAGAAATAAATAAAACTTGAATTTTTAATGTATAAATTCATAAAAAATGAAAAAAAACTAGAAATGCTTATTGCTTTAAAATTCATGTTCAGTCTTTTTTCAAGTTTTTTCCTATTTATTTGTGGAAACCTTGAGAATATACATAAAACTTGAATTTTTCTCTGTATTAAAATTTAAAGGAAATGCATAAAACCTTAATTCTTATTGTTTTAAAATTTAGGTTAATTCATTTTGCTAATTTTTTCTACTTTGTTTATTGAAACCCTAAAGTTAAACACTGAACTTGAATTTTACTGTTTTAAATTCTTAAGAAAATGAATAAAACTTGATTTTTTTATTGTTTAAAAGTTAATGTTTTAGTCTTTTGAAAAGTTTTCCACTTTATCTGTTGAAACTTTCAGAAAACACATAAAGAATTAATTTTAATGTATTAAAAATTTCAAGAAAATGCACAAAACTTAGAAAATTGTCTTGGAAATTCAAGTTTTATGCTTATTTACAAGTTTTTCTCCACTTTATCTGTTTTAAACCTTGAGAAAATCCTTAATTCTAAAATTTAAATTATTATTGAAAAAGAGAAAAAAGATTAATGTGTCTAAATTAAGAAGTTCTTTGTAAACACTGACTGTAATTTCTCCATTTGTCCTTCATTAACCAGTTACAGTAAAACTTCTACCATCACGTCTTCATATTTTAGATGTGATAAACCAAAATAATAAAATGTTGAATTCAGAAATCAACTTCAATCTCACTTCTCTGGACAGTACTTTAATAAAAAACCTATTTAAGGATTCATTTCTGATTTCAAACTTTTTTATTTGTTTTATAATCAGAGCACTTTTAGGTATTTTCAAAATAAAAGAGGAGAGTCCACTGGAAAGATTTACTGAAAATATTAGAAAAATAAATCAAATAAAAACAAAAAAAAGTGTTTGAAATGAAAAATTTTTATCAGTGAATTTAACTGACTTAATAATAAGGATTTTTTAATATTTAAATGAATATTTTTGTTTTTTTATGCAGAATTGGACACAAATTTTAATTTTTTTAAAGGAAAATTCTACAATATACTGATCTTTATGCAAACACTGCATAACAAAATTTGGTCGTTTGTTTAATTAAAAGGGACAATCGCTGTATTTTGTTTTAACAAAGCTGATAAACATGGATGTCCTTCAGACTTTTGTCTGCTCCTGATTCACAACTTGAATACATAAATACTTAGAAATGTAATTTTAAGCTTATTTTTCTTTATATATGTCCGCCATCGTTTGAAAAAAGCCTCAAGAACCCGTTAAAAACGTCATTTTCATGGCTTCTGAGGGAGGGGTTGACGGTTTAGCGGCAACAGGAGGTCGCAGGATTTTCCAGCTGCGCCGCCGTCTGCCGAGCTGACGCAGAGTTTCTTCTCATTACCGATAAGCTTATCAATGATTATACATTAGAGTGAGGAGGACGAGAGGCTCGCACGGCCTTCTGGGAAAAAAAATAAATAAAATAAAATGAAAACCTGCCCACCTATAAGATCAGATTTAATTTAATGAACAAAAAAATGACAAAATGGTTCCTGCAGGAGAGTAACCATCAGCTGGTGTGTGTGTGTCCTTCACTCACCCGATATACTGCAGTGGATGGCTCTGATGAATAACAATCCTACACGTGGGACACGTGTTGTTCTCCTCCAGATACTTCACAAGGCAGCTTCTGCAGACTGCACACACACACAGACACACACGTTACACGCCGGGATTTCACATTATTGCCTCTAAACTGAGGAATTCAGAAGATTTCCATCATAAACAAACAGAAAAATAAACGACATTTGGATAAAACAACACATTTTCTTGCATATTTTTTCTCTTCCTGTTGACGTTTCCTGATAAAAAAAAATGAAGTTCTGACAAAACTGGTGGAAAACAGAAAAAAAACTGGAACAGAAGAAATATTTTGCAACTAAATCTAAACTGTAATGAGAACCAATAAACATCAGTTAATAAAGGAGGAGGGATTTCATTTGCAGAATGTCTATTTTATCTGAACTCTCAATACTTTGCAGTTATTATGGTCTGTGATGATTACAGAAGGAAAACACGTCTGTGCTGCCGCTGCAGTGGAGACGTGAGCTGAATCTGCGTCTGGACCCTGACGTCAGAACCGGCCCCCCCCCCCCCCCATCTGTGGTGCAAGCGCTCCCTCTGCTGGGCGGCGAGGCTACGGTTCTCCATCAGCTGATCTGAGAGCCCACCTCCTGCATGAACCCAGCGACCCCGGTACTGACAGATTTATTTAAACCAGCTTCCAGAGAAGCTTGTGAACAAAGGACGTTTGTGTCTTTAAAGCTGGACGACATGGAGATACGGCCGCTGACAACATCTCAAATCATCTTTCTGATCAGCGGCTCTGAACCCGAGTGAGTCAAGTATCTGCTCCTTGATGCATCAAAGCGGCTCAGATCCTCAAGAGTTTTGGATCAAAGTCAGACGTTCTCGTTCAGATCATTTTATAAACTTGTAGATGTTTTATGCTTTATGTTTTAAGTCTTTTATGCTGCGTCCAGCAGAAACAGAAGAAGAAGAAGTTTCTTCCTGGTTTACAGTCAGTCTTCAAACTCCTGTTTGGTTTTTCTACAAACTAGGGCTGCCACAAACGATTATTTTAATAGTCGACTAATCACCGATTATTTTTTCCGATTAGTCGACTAATCTGTTCATGGCCAAAGTGGATGTAAAGATGCTGAAGTTGATAACCAGCTAAAATATTAGTTAAATGCCAAATTAGCCAAAAAATAAAAAGAGCCAAAGTTAGCCTAAATAGCTAGCATGCTGCTGAAATATTAGCTAAAACTACATTAGCCTTAAAAAAACGGAAAAATCCTAATATTAGCCAAACTAGCATATAGATGAAATATAAGTTAAACTCAAAAGTTGCCTAAAAACGTAAAAAGCTAAAGTTAGCCGAAATAGCTAGCATGTTGCTGAAAATTAGCTAAACTCCAAATTAGGAAAAATACTATATTAGCCAAAACAGCTAGCATATAGCTGAAATATAAGTTAAACTCAAAAGTTGCCTAAAAAACGTAAAAACTAAGCTAGCCGAAATAGCTAGCATGCTGCCTGAAATATTAGCTAAACTCCAAAATAGCCTAAAAAACCTTAATAAATGCAAAATATTCAAAAAGCTAGCAGAATGCTATTATAACTTTCAACTTTACTACAATCTGACTTCATACAATATAAAGTAACGACTAATCGATTATTAAATTAGTTGTCGATTATTTTAATAGTCGATTAGTCATCAATTAGTCGACTAATCGTGGCAGCCCTACTACAAACCAGGTTTTTAAAAATCTCACGAACTTTTCATTGAGATGTTTGAGAAGCTTTTAGGATAGAAAAAGTCTAATTACTTACAACTGTAAGCTTATTTTCTTTGGAAAAATCTGAAAAATGCTCCTCACATTCAGCAGAAACGATGGATAGATGACGATCAAAATGGAAAACTTTTTTACAAACGAAAAAAGTTTAGAAAACAATCTGAATTTTTAACAAACATCATATTTTTTGTGCTTTCTGACAATAGAGCAGAAGATGATCTGTCCGTCCTCTGAGACACTCAGGAATCTCATCACTAAAATCCCAGCAAACCGTGTGTGTGTGTGCGTGCACGTACAGGTGTGCAAGCACTCGGTGACGGTGGTGGCGTCGATCAGGTAGCCCTCGCACAGGCGGCATGTGATGTGGGCGTTGATGTGACACAGGTTGATCTTCCGCGTCAGCATGTCGGGGTTCTGAGGAATTGAATTCAAAATAACTTTATTAGCAATCCACGCACAACGATCACAATGAGGCTAAAATGCGTCAAAAGAAAGTGAGAGAGGAGGTTAAACAGAGAAATAGAAAATTATTTCTATTTTAGCAAATATATTAAAACACAACTGATCTTATTATTGAAGATATCGTCAGAAAAAGTGGAAAATGTTTGAATTTTGAGCTTGTACACACTTATATACTCACCTTCAACCATATAAAAAGAAATTTTTGCGCACTAAATTCTGAGAGTTAAACAGACATTTCAATCATTTTATGTCAGTAATGCACTATTTTCTTCACACATACATTATTTTTTTAGCTGGAAAAGAGAGTGAAATGAAGGAAAATGTCTTTGTAAATTCAGCTGTGTTTTAATGTAGCAGTAATAAACATAAATAATAACACTTCTCATTTTGTTTTTTCCATTTGGACTCATTGACGCATATTTGATGAGGAGCTAAAAGGTTTAAAATGATTTACAACCTTCTAACATCAACTCCCAGCTTTTCTTCTTCATTGGAGTCAAACTTTATCAGGCTGATGGGAAAAAAATATGTAAACTTTATGACTGATCTCTGTTTTTAAAGCTTTATTTTTCCTGATTGATGATCCAGATTCCATCACACCATAACCTGATATGATGGACAGGCGGGCCAATGACTGGTGGCGCTTTAGTTTCTGCGCTTTGGCTCCAAACAGAGCGGCCTGCAGGCAGACAGGCGGCAGCACGGACATCTGCGGGGGTGTTTAAAGGTGAGTTTGTGTTCACTCTAACATTTTTTTCCCTCACTGAGATCAGGACGAACAGAAAGTCCACAAAAACAATCCTGAAACTGTGGATTTGTGATAAAAATCCCACAGCTTTATGTCACGTTTGCCCTGAGCTTTGCCTTCCAGGCGCCATTCCCATATGACCTCAACCTTGACTTGAAGAATCAAAAACACAGAAGATGAGCCTCAAATGACTCACTACTACTGGAAACCAGGGGATGTTGTTAAAAATCTGCTGTCCATCTTAAACCGTCTAAAAATCCAGACCTCGAACCCCCGCCTTATCTGCAGCTGATCACCTGGATCAGGTGCGTTTAGCCAATCAGGAGCTTCAATGGCAGGCTGGTTGGAAAACATGATGACACCCCTTAGTTTAGAACATGGGTGGGCAAACGACAGCCGTATGTGACCCGTTACACTGGAATAAACGATATTGATAACCCGTATTAATGTTTTATTTTCTCTGCAGTTCAGGTGTCTCCCCATAGATGGCGTGCTACAAATAAATTCCCTGCATAAAGTTACTCAGCATTTAAGTAGTGTTTTAAAGAGTTGTTGTTTTGTGATTTCCAAGTCATTATTCTGATTATTTCACCATTACATGAACGCAACATTTCCCCAAGTTTGAGATTTTCCCAGACGGACATCAATCCAAAAATGTGACTAAAATGAGAACAAAAACCACAGTTTTGAAATAAAAACTCCAAAATGTTCTGTTTTAAAGTCATTTTCAATCAAGATTAAGGCGTGACAATCTTAATGATTCTGTTAATTCTACCACGGTTACTGAGACTGGATGAACCAAACCAAGAGTTTGTTGAGTAATAGAAAGATGATACGTCTCCTGTACAACACCAAACCTTCCTTTCTACAACGTGATGGATCTTCTCTGAAATGGCTTCAGTCCTATTGGTTGAAGCAAACTTGAAGTTGATCCAAACTTTCCACTGGTGTTCCGCAAGGTTCTGTTCTCTGACCTCATCTCTTCTAGACCAACGAGTTTTCAATCATTTCTGAATTGTCCGTGTAATAATACAAATGTGATGTGGTGTTTCGGTGACTGTGAACTAGAGCTGCCACAAACGATTATTTTAATAGTCGACTAATCACCGATTATTTTTTCCCGATTAGTCGACTAATCGCGTCGTGCTCAAAGTGAATGTTAAACACACATCTTAACCATCGTTAGCTTTAAACTAACTAAAAACTACATTTATTCACACTGCGAATAATGCTAGTGTGAATACTCTGTGCAGAATTTGGCAGCTGAAGATGCTGAAATTGATAGCTGAAAACCCTGAAGCTAATAGCCTGCTAAAATATTAGTTAAATGCTAAATTAGCCTTAAAAAAAAGCTTAAGTTAGCTAAAACAGCTAGCATATTATGAAACTCCAAATTAGATCAAAAAATTGAAAAAATCCTGAATTTGCTAAAACAGTTAGCAAGTAGCTGAAATATAACCCAAACTCCAAGACAGGCTAAAAACTAAAAAAGCTAACATTAGCCAAAATAGCTACATGCAGCTGAAATATTAGCTAAACTCCAAAACAGCCTAAAAAAACCTTAATAAATGCCAAAATAGTCCAAAAAGCTAACATAACGCCATTATAACTTTCAATTTTACTACACTTTGACTCCATATAATATAAAGTAACGACTAATCGACTATTAAAATAGTCGATTAGTCGTCGATTAGTCGACTAATCGTGGCAGCAATACTGTGAAAACTATTTGCCTTGAAATAGTTTTCATTTGATGCTTTTATCTAGAAGACATTTTAGATCATAAAACATCAAATAAACACAATGACCAGAACTCAGAGCATTTCCTCGTATCTTAACGTTTCTATGCTGACGACTCACAGCCCTTCAGGTCTATTTGAGACTATAATGAGTGTGATGTCACCCATCGAAAAAGCCTTCACCATGTTGGAACCAGACAATGTCTGTAAGCAGTGATTGGTCCAAGTCGTTGACAGTATAAAGAGATGGACAGAGCGTTTCTGGCTTCCGAGAAAGTGCCTTCACTCCAGTAACAACTAAATGAAGTCAATTCAGTCGCCATGTTGGAACCAGACGGCGTTAGTAAGCAGCGATTGAGTCAACGTTTCCATGGCGACCACTCTCACTAATCAGGAGAGAGCTTGGTGGAAAGCCACACCTCTTACACTAGAAAACAGGCTATACTAAATCTGTCAATCAAATGTTTTGAACGGTGGATGTAGGAACCAGCAGGCTCCACCTACTTGTATTGAGGCATCTGATTGGTCAGTTTATAACTTGAATAACTTGGGATGAATAAAATATGTCACGAAAAAAAGAGGATTAGCAAGAAAATGTTAAAGTAAGTTTCTAGGAGCCACCAGGTACTTCCTGTTTGGAACGCCAGTGGGGAGGGGTCACTCAGTCCACTTCTCATATACAGTCGATGGAATAAACACTTCCGATGCAAAGAGAAATCCGCACCACTTCCAGCCTTCACAGCTGTGTGGCCCTGAGGTCCCGTTTGACGAGCCAATTTCCTCGCCAAGAAACAAAAAAGCCGCCCACTCACTGAACGCAGAAACCCATCCGACGATTTGCTCCTTTCTAAGAACACTAATCCTTTCTAATCTACTGCTGAATGACACCAGAGCTTTCTTTCCCCGCTGAGGCGTTTTTCTGCGACGGTTCAGTCAGCTGTGCGTCTCACAATATCGAGCCTGTTGCTTCAAGATGAGAGAAACCATTTTAAGGTTTTTATTACTTATAAATAAAGTGATAAGGACTATATTTGTCTTCTCAATATCAGCTAAAACCAAAAGCAAGGGAACCAAGAAACATCTCTGCAAAACTATCAGGAGAAAAAAAATATAATAAAAAGAGAGAAAAATCAGAGAAAGTGTGTCACACATAGGTCTTTAGATGTAATAAACCCAGGAAGTAGACGGTCCCAAAAACTTTTTATTCAAAGTATTGAAGGTGTTTTTGCCTAAACTCCACTTTTATTCTTCCTCTTCTTATGTCTAAAAAAAAAAACTAGAACTATAATTTCCTAAAATGTAATTATTTCATTCCTTTGGATGAAATAAAAGCATTTATATGTCCTTATTAGTGCAAATTAATATTTTAAATAGAAGAAATACCCTGAAGGCTCTTATTGATCCTATCTGGAAGGTCTAAATTTTCTGGGATGAAAAGGCAGAGCTTCTTATAAATTTTAAAAGCTGATTAGAGTGAGTTTTAATCTCAACTTGATCCTAAAAACTCTTTTTATTCTTTCAATTGCTCTTCGCCGCCTTCTACCTCCGTCCTCTGCATCCTTCTACTCTGGAAGAGTCAAAAAATCCAGCTCGTTCTCAGATTAGTAACCTCTAAACTAAAGCGTTCAGCTCCACAGAAACAGTCACGAGGTTTTAATCCACAAACAATAAGAGTCTTTACATCCAACTCGTGAGACCAGCAGAAATCTGTGACCCTGTTGTTACCATGGCAACATCATCAGCACCAACTTTACTTGAAAACAAGTAGAAACTGGCTGGAGCGAAAGACAAAAAAAAAAAAAACCGAACATCAAAGTCTGAACTTTTCTTCTCTGAAAGTTGATTGATCCCCGAATCAAAGCTGTTGACATCAAACGGGCGACGGAGAGGAGGCCTGAAGGAGGTTCGTCTGTGATCCTGGACCACGCTGGGCTGGAGAGCTCTCTGTCTCCAGAAGAGCCTTTCTACTCCAGAGTAAAGCTGTTGACGCTCTTTTATTTGCTTCCCAGCAGCTCGATGGATTGGACATCAGCCACGTTAACCAGCTTCTGCCGTGGAAAAACAACGCGGCCGAGCGGCCGGCCAACAGAAGCAGCTGCAGGCAGATGATGAGAAGCGGAGGAGCCGGCGGAGATCGCGGTGATAACGGCCGGCCGCGCTCGGGGAATCAGACACCGAGAGCATCCATTATTTAGAGAAATCCTCGCAGACTCCGAGCGGCGGCGACGCCAGTCGGAGGAAACGTGCTCAGCATGCCGGCTTCTCCAGCATGAAGACGTTCAGGTCTCTGAAGCTGGACGTTAGTGGAGTGGGAGGCGGGGTCAACGACAGGTGCAGCCAATCAAATGTTCGTTAAACGGACAAGAACTTTTAGTCAGTTCTAATCAAAATGGTTCACGTCTAAAATTCACCGCCCAGAATGACTTCAGGCAAAAGTGGGAGGAGCTTCAGTTTTTACTCTCCTCATTACATGTAAGCAAAGAATAAAATTAGATTATTTTACGTTCAGGAGGAGAACGATCATGTTGGTTAAAGCATGAGCATCAAATAATAAACTTAAGGTTTGATTTTAAACTGAATTTTTTTGTTTTATGATAAATCTGTTTTGAGGTTTCTGCAAAAATGTATGAAAACAAAAACAAGATAAACTCAGAAAGAAGGAAAAAAAACTCAATAAAACACTGAAAAGAGTACCTTCAATAAAAACAATCATCTTTAGGTCTATAAAAACATTTAGCAAACGCAACAAAGACATTTGTAATCTACGACACAATTACTGCATTTTGTCAATGATTTTTTTTTGCCAGAAAAAACATTGAAAATAAAAAAAAAAACTGAAAATTGTAAAGCAGTTTGAAACTTAAAAATACATATTAAAAAACTTGAAGGAATTATTGAAAATTTGAAAAAATAAAATTGAAAACTTGATTGAAACTGAAAATATAGAACTGAAATCAGAGGGAGAAAAAAAAGGAAAGTTACCTGCATGAAGCCCAATGAGGCAAAATTCTTTGTGATTTTGGGCTATATAAATAAAATTGAATTGAATTGAATTGAAAGTTGAAAGTACAAATAAACATTTTTTAATTGGTTACAGTTTTAGTTTTTTTATTCAAGTTTTAAATTTACTTTTTTTTTCAAATTTTCAATATTTTTTCCTGTTTTCAATATACATTTTTCTAATTTTCAATATGTATTTTCTAGTTTAAAACTGTTTTTAAATTTTCTTTTTTTTTTTTTAATTTCAAATCGTTTTCTCGCTCGCTTTAAGCTGATCCTGATTTGTTTTAATGTCAACTAAAACACAAAAAAGCAACACAATTTATATAAAAAATACCAACATTCACAACCATGGACGGCGTTCATACACATTTAAAAAACTTGAAGGAATTATTGAAAATTTGAAAAAATAAAATTGAAAACTTGAAAACTCTGAATTAAAACTGAAAATATAGAACTGAAATCAGAGGGAGAAAAAAAAAGGAAAGTTGAAAGTACAAATAAACATTTTTTTATTTGGTTACAGTTTAGTTTTTTTATATTCAAGTTTCAAATTTACTTTTTTTTTCAAATTTTCAATATTTTTTCCTGTTTTCAATATACATTTTTCTAATTTTCAATATGTATTTTCTAGTTTAAAACTGTTTTTAAATTTTCTTTTAAATTTCAAATCGTTTTCTCGCTCACTTTAAGCTGATCCTGATTTGTTTTAATGTCAACTAAAACACAAAAAAGCAAGACAATTTATATCAAAAATACCAATGGACGTCGTTCATACATATTAAAAAACTTGAAGGAATTATTGAAAATTTGAAAAAATAAAATTGAAAACTTGAAAACTCTGAATTAAAACTGAAAATATAGAACTGAAATCAGAGGGAGAAAAAAAAAGGGAAGTTGAAAGTACAAATAAACATTTTTAATTGGTTACAGTTTTAGTTTTTTTTATTCAAGTTTCAAATTTACTTTTTTTTCAAATTTTCAATATTTTTTCCTGTTTTCAATATACATTTTTCTAATTTTCAATATGTATTTTCTAGTTTAAAACTGCTTTTAAATTTTCTTTTTTTAAAAATTTATAATCATTTTCTCGCTCACTTTAAGCTGATCCTGATTTGTTTGAATGTCAACTAGAACACAAAAAAGCAGCACAATTTATATAAAAAATTTCAACATTCACAACCATGGACAGCGTTCATGCACAATTAAAAAACTTGAAGGAATTATTGAAAATTTGAAAAAATAAAATTGAAAACTTGAAAACTCTGAATTAAAACTGAAAATATAGAACTGAAATCAGAGGGAGAAAAAAAAAGGAAAGTTGAAAGTACAAATAAACATGTTTTAATTGGTTACAGTTTCAGTTTTTTTATTCAAGTTTCAAATTTACTTTTTTTTTTTAAATTTTCAATATTTTTTCTTGTTTTCAATATAATTTTTTCTAATTTTCAATATGTATTTTCTAGTTTAAAACTGCTTTTTTTTTAAATATACAATCCCTGTTTTTTAAATTTCAACTCGTTTTCTCGCTCACTTTAAGCTGATCCTAATTTGTTTGAATGTCAACTAAAACACAAAAAAGCAACACAATTTATATCAAAAATACCAACATTCACAACCATGGACGGCGTTCATGCACCCAAAAACTCTCAGAATGTTTTAATGCTTTGAACTTTCTCAGGTAATTGTTCACACAATATTTAAACATTTTTCTGTAAATTTAAGGAACTTTTGCTCGCAGCCTTTTCAAAAGCATACATTTTCAAAAGGTGAAATAAGGGCGCTCTTACCCCGAGTACCGCCATGCGTGGACTGTGGGTGGTGCAGCAGCCACGTTTCTTCCTGGTGCGCGACAGAAGATGTTAGCTGCTCATCATGGAGAGCTTCTCATGGAAGCCTGGAACAAAGACAGAAGCACAACTGTTGGTGGAGTCCTGGAGAAACCTCACGGAAGTAGAACTGATGGACACTGAAGTCCAGAAAAACTCCATGAAATTCAGTTTATCTATAAACACAACCGCGGTTTCCTGTAGCCGCTGCACTAAGAATACAACCCATTCAACCAAAATGCATTAACGATTACAGGTAATCTACTTTGGGACAGATTCTTGTCCAAAAAAGGGGGTACAATCAGATTGATTGATTGATTGATTTCAAGCATACATTGTAAAAAAATACAGAAAAAAACACAAACATTTTTCAAACTTATTACAGAAACAATCATAAGTATTAATTATAAAATAGAAAACAAACAAAAACACACTAATGTCACATTTAGTTCATTAAATATTGTAATTATTAACTAAAGTCAAGTGGAGTTTGATTGATTGCTTGAAAAGGAGCAGGCAGAAGTGAACTTATATAAACCCACCCCTACTTAGTAACTTCAGTTCTATAATTTTACATGGTGATGATATAATTAAATCAAACCAGATTCAATCAAAGGGAAACAGTGAGGTGGTTTGAATAAATCCTGAAAGTGGTTTTTGTGGAATTATTAGTGACAACTGCCCTTACAGATGAATGAGAACTGTCTGTGGCTGCATGGACTCTATGACACACCTGCACTCTCTTAAAGATCCGCCCACTTTACCTGGACAACTCCCTACAGGTACCTGCAACTAAGACAGGGGTCTGCAGCTTGCGGCTCTTTTATAATTTAGAGTTTTAGCCACTATTTTAGCAACATGCTAACGTTTTTGACTATTTTAGTTTACTGATGAATTGTATGCTAATTTGGAGTTTAGCCAATATTTTAGTCAAATGCTGATGCTTTTTTTTTATCTACTGATTTTTTTTTTTTTTTTTGAGAATTTAGCATCAATTTTAGCAACATGCTAACATTTTTACCTAAGTTCGTTTACTGAGGAATTTTAGGCTATTTTGAAATTCAGCTAGTAATTAAGCAACAAGCGAATTTTTTTTTGGCAGATTTGGCCTCTAATTAGTTTTTTATTCTAATTTAGAGTTTAGCTAATATTTTAGCAATATGCTAACAACATTTCTAGCTAATTTTTCATCTACTGGAGGTTTTAGGCTAATTTTGACTTTAGCTTTTATTTAAGCAATATGCTAAAATATTTGGTTGATTTAATTTACAGAGAAATGTTTTGCTAATTTGAAGTTTAGCTAGTAATTAAGCAACAAGCTAGCTTTTTTGCTACTAAAGTCAAAAACTTTCCCTTTTTGAGAGACGCTTGTTTCTTTTTATATATATATTTTTGCTTTTGTTTGTGAAAAAAGTAGACAATAAGAAGGTTTTGAATGCAAATCCAAATCTCTTAAAGGCTAACGTAAGTCAGTGTGGCTCTTTCTCGGTTTTGATCAGTAGAAAACGAACCCAAATGACTCTTTTAGTGTTAAAGGTCTTTAAAAAGTCGTTAAAAAGTGAAACAAAGACTAAAAAAATTGATTTTTCTATTTGGTATTTGATAACAGAACAGCAGAACTGCAGTATTTATATTTCATGGTGGTTGCAGGTGTTGTCCGCTGCAGTGGGAGGAGCCTAAACAAGTCTTTAGTGTAATGAGGTGTTAGAAAGACATCTGTTCTTTTTCCTGAATGTGAATCAGGCTTTTTTCATTCTGATCGTCAGCTTCATTCACCAGGATGATGTAGAGAGGTGAGGATGAAGAATAAATAAGTGATGAAGACATCCAGGAGCCGGCAGGACTGAACGCTTGCAGGAAACGCGCACACAAAGACGCTTCTACACAAATTCCAACACAATGCACAGCTGTGCGGTCGTCCTCCGTACAACAGCGGGGTGATTCGCCGGGGTGATTCGCCGTGCTCCACTAAAGGAGCCGACCAGTTCATGCACGTTTACACCGGCCTCACAGAAACCTCTCCTTACGCTCTGTCGACTCTCGAGTCTGTTAAACTGGTGGAGCCGTAACGATGGGGGGGGCTGTTGAGGACACGGCTGTCTGCCGGAGACAGCCGTGTCAGCGCCTCATCTGTCATGTTTTACACGCCCGTCTGCGAGGAGGAGGAGCCAAGGTCGTTTTCTCTGCAGACACGGGGCTGCAGGCCGGCCACCGTCTCACTCCTGAGAACTTCGCCGTTCAGGGATTTACACAAACCGAAAGAAGATTTAATCATGTGTGGATTCATGAAGAGAAAACAGAAATGTGTCAAAATAAGTCAAAATTGTCACAAAAAAAACAGCAACTAAAAGCTGTTTAATAAAGAAACTTACTGTGATTGCTGAAGGGATTTGCTGAAAACACTCCAGCTGAAGAGATAAAGCTTTTGCAAAAGTTACTAAAGGCCTTAAAGTTACAGTACACTGAAAATTTGAGGGAAAAAATTCAAAAATTGCGTAAATTTTTAAAATACATGAAAAGCATCAAGCAGTAATGTCCTGAACCTGCTGACCGTTTGATATCAATACTGCACAAGTTTCAAACGTGCAGAATTTCTTCTTTTAATGGGGATAAAAAAGATTTAAATAGCATAAATTGGGTAAAATGTAAGAAATTGCAAAATATATGAATACCAAAAGTAGAGCTGCCACGATTGGTCGACTAATCGACTATTAAAATAGTCGACAACTAATTTAATAGTCAATTAGTCGTTACTTTATATTATATGGAGTCACAGTGTAGTAAAGTTGAAAGTTATATTGGTATTCTGTTAGCTTTTTGGACAATGATGGCATTTATTAAGGTTTTTTAGGCTATTTTGGAGTTTTGCTAATATTTCAGCTACATGCTAGATATGTTGGCTAACTTAGGCTTTTTTCAGCTTTTTAAGCTAATATTTTAGCTGGCTATCAGCTTCAGTGTTTTCATCAACTTTTTCAGTCGTCTGCTTTAGCGTTCCCAGCTATCAATTTCTTCAGCTATCAGCACCGACATCATCAGCAGCCAAATCCAGCTTACAGTAGTCACACTAGCATTATCGCAGGTAATGTTATTAATCTAGTTTTTGAGTTAGTTTAAAGCTAATGATGATTCAGATGTGTGCATGACCCGATTAGTCGACTAATCGGTAAGAATTAATCGGTGATTAGTCGACTATTAAAATAATCGTTTGTGGCAGCCCTAACCGAAAGTAAACACAGGAATATCCTGAATGTGCGAATGTTATCTCCAAGTGTCCAGAAGACCAAAGAGCTCATTTTGGACGTTAGAAGACGGTCACGCCCACGCGGCGCCCCTCGACTAATAAAACGGAGAACGTGTCGACTGTTAACTCCACCAGATTCCTGGGCATCAGCATCTCTGCTGACCTGTCCTGTCATCGACCCCCCCGCCCACCACCTGTTTGACCTGCTGCCATCAGGACGCCGCTACAGGTCAATCAGGTCACATACCACCAGACTCACAAACAGCTTCTTCTCATGGACCAAACGAACGCTGAACAACATCCAGTGAACAAACTGTAAAATTGTCACATTTGCACAAACCGTAACAGTATTTATTATTGTACTTCCTGTTTGCTATTATTATGTCTTTCATATTATTTCCTTTTATTTCCATTTAGCAATCACTTTTTTAATGTTTTTCAATTTGAACTTTAAATTTGAACCAATTCTAACCCTTCTTTCTTTCTTGGGTCCATTCAAACGAAAAACAGAAACGGTGAAGAAAATTCATAAACAGAAGCATAAATGTGTATTAATAATATATCTATTGAAGTGGTGTTTGCTCAGCAGTTGTGGTTGCTGGTGTCAAACCCAGCTGTGGGTAAGTTGTACAGTCAGAAAGTTTGAAAACCCCCGCCGGGAATCAAACCCTCTCCCTCTGAGGTAGATGAGCAAACCGCCACACCCCCCCGCCGCTGCTCCACACTAAACAGTCGATGAAACAAGTCGGAGCAAAGAGCCGTGACTGCTGTTGCACAAGTGGAAGGGGCGGGGTTAAGTTAAAGGCGCTCCTCCACCTTCTTATTCCTGCAGTGGAGGGTTGTCCACGACTAGGGCTGTCGACTAATCGACGACTAATCGATTATTAAAATAGTCGACGACTAATTTAATAATCGATTAGTCGTTACTTTATATTATATGGTGTCAAAGTGTAGTAAAGTTAAAAGTTATGATTGCATTCTGGTAGATTTTTAGAGTATTTTAGCATTTATTAAAGTTCTTAGGCTATATTGGAGTTTAGCTCATATTTCAGCTGCATGCTAGCTATTTTGGCTAATTTAGGCTTTTCTTCAGTTGTTTAGGCTGTTTAAGACTTTAGCTAATATTTCAGCTGGATTCTAGCTGTTTTGGCTAATTTTGGCTTTTTCCGTTTTTTAGGCTAATTTGGAGTTTAGCTAATATTTCAGATACATGCTAGCTAATTTAGGCTCTTCTTCAGTTTTTTTTTTTTTTTAGCTGTTTTGGAGTTTAGGTAACATTTCAGCTCCGTGATAGCTGTTGTGGCTAATTTAGGCTTTTTTCAGTTTTTGAGGATAATTTGGAGTTTAGCTAATATTTTAGCTGGCTGTCAGCTTCAGTAATTTCAGCATCTTCAGCTATCAGCACTAGAATTTTCAGCGGCCAAATTCAGTTTACAGCATTCACACCAGCGTTATCACATATGTAACTATATATTTAGTTTTTAGTTAGTTTAAAGCTAATGATGGTTAAAATGTGTGCTTTACATCCAGTTTGCAAATGACCCGATTAGTCGACTAATCGTAAAAAATAATCGGTGATTAGTCGACTATTAAAATAATCGTTTGTGGCAGCCCTATCCACGACTCCACCGACTCTCCACCTGAAGGAGAGCAGCTCCCTCTCCAGGACCGGCTTGATCAACCATCTTAAAGGTCCTCCTGAGGAGGAGGAGCGGGACCCGCCTCTTCTCCAGGAGACCTTCTGCGGACCCCCAGTTTCTGCCACTGAAACGGCGACGTTTAACTTTCAAACGGTTCCAGATTTTCAGAATAAGACTTGGTACTTGCCCCGTCAGCTGAAAGCAGCTCAGAATTTGGCGAGAGAGATCCCGATCGGACCGACTTCTGCAGTGAAGCTCTGAGAGGCGTGAACTTGATGTCCACCACGCAACTGTTTGTTTGTTTTCTCTTGGTGTAAATCCAAAAGAATATGCATTTTTCCCCATTCGTTTCCATGGCGATGCCGGAGCACGAGCCACCAATCCAACATTGCGCTCAGGTGTCAGCCGGGAGTAATTACTTTAAAAAAGTGCACAGCGCCCGAAGCCACGGGGTAGAATTCAGCGGCGGCGGCGAACGCTTATCATGCGCATCAGCTCTACAGGTGGTTGGCGTCCAGATGTCGCCCCCATGAGACCGTTTCCATGCATTTATCAGGTCATGTAGCTATAATAAAAGCCCAAAATGTTGAACATGAACCCTTTGAAGTCCTAATCCCATCATCTTCTTTTGATCTGATCGGATTTTAATCAATATTCTGCCATTTTTAGCCAAAATTTGAACCAAAAGAAGTTGTCTTCTAGGACATAGTTTCTGCAGAGCGGCACAAGTTCATAAGAAATTCCCCTCTAAGTTGTGGGTGGGACCGTTAGCGAACAAAGCAACGCCGCCCCTCTTCCCCTCCACATTGCTGAGAGCGCAGACCAGGAAGCTCTACGTCACAAATACGACCCGATTCACAACAACTTGAATAAAGAATATCTCTATAAATCTCTATATATGTCCTCTATTATCAATAAAATGCCTCAAGAACATATTTAAAAACATAATTTTCATCAAATTGAATCCAACAACTTTCTCAAACAAACATTAGATTTCACAACTGAATAGAAAAATGTTTTTTCCTCTAAAAATACTCTTGTTTTTTGCATTTACTATTTTTTTGGAAAGAGGTTAACCTGATGTTTACTTTATTTTTATGAAGAAAATTAATTCAATTTCCTAAAGTTATTAAAAAAACACACAATTCCATTCAATTCAACTGTTCCTTACCAACAAAAAGACAGCACAGGTTCATCTAATGTAGCTTTGTTTTTACTTTTTCGGTCATTATTATGATTAGTTTTAGAAAATTCTGCGTTTTATTGCCTTTAAACCAAGAAAAATAGTTTTTTTTTTAATGCAAAACACGAAGAATTAAATCATGGTAGAGATCCTCTGTGCAATTTATTTATATAAAATCAACAAAGGGACTAAAAATCAAACCAAGCTCGACATACTTTAAAACACTCTATAAAGTAAAAACAGAAGGAAGATAAAGCAGAAGTTTCAGGGAAAGGAAAATGACAAAAAAATAAATATTTGTAATTAAAAACCTGAAAATTAACATTTAATGCAGGTTTAAAAATGAGCAGATCAAGTAAATTGAATAATTATTTAATCTAAATGAAGATAATTCAATAAAAACAAGTTTGTAGATCTGTTAGTGGTTGAAACTCATAACTATTATTATTAACATGCTGGCGTATGAACGTCTCGTTTGAATATCATGAAACCTGCAGCTGTTATGGTTCACAGAATCATCAGAAGTCCCAAAGGTGTTGAATGCAGAACATTACTGCAGGAGCTCTAATGCACAGGGATGTAAACAGGAAGGGACTCAGACCAGATAAGATCACAAATGTACTTTGAGCGGTAAGAGCCAGGACTGCAGTCGCCTGCAGGAGATGGAACGTGCTGGAAGAAACCATCACTTGTTTGTGCACAAACATCAGGTTCCAGATACGAAGAACAAACGCTGTAAAATCAGAGATGGAGCCTCCGCTAAAACGTAGAGGTTTATTGCTGGTCTACTCGTAATCATACAGGTAAATGGAAGGCAGACCTGTCATTGACAGGTGTAAAAGTTCACCTAGACTCTGAAACAATCAATCACATTCCAGTCTGCGTTTTAAAACATTTATCTGATGATGGAGGATATTTTTAAGAAAGTTAAGCTCAGGATTGCATTTCTGATAATTACTTCATTCTTCATTTGTATTTGTGATGTAAAAAATAAAAAAAAAAAAGCCGGGAGGGGCCACAAGCTCCTGATCTGCCTCATTTTGAAGTATCCACTAGCAGATAAATAGATCAATAAATGTCGTTGTTTTCCTCGACTGAACTGGAATCTGGATCTAAACTGTACGACTGGATAGAGAAGCTTGGCTGATCACCGCTAGCTGAGCGGCAAAGTTAGCGGATGATCACTGCTAGCTGAGCAGCCAAGTTAGCAGCTGATCACTGCTAGCATAGCAGCCAAGTTAGCAGCTGATCACTGCTAGCTGAGCGGCCAAGTTAGCGGATGATCACTGCTAGCTGAACGGCCAAGTTAGCAGCTGATCACTGCTAGCATAGCAGCCAAGTTAGCAGCTGATCACTGCTAGCATAGCATCCAAGTTAGCAGCTGATCACTGCTAGCATAGCAGCCAAGTTAGCAGCTGATCACTGCTAGCTGAGCGGCCAAGTTAGCGGATGATCACTGCTAGCTGAACGGCCAAGTTAGCAGCTGATCACTGCTAGCATAGCAGCCAAGTTAGCAGCTGATCACTGCTAGCTGAGCGGCCAAGTTAGCGGATGATCACTGCTAGCTGAACGGCCAAGTTAGCAGCTGATCACTGCTAGCATAGCAGCCAAGTTAGCAGCTGATCACTGCTAGCATAGCAGCCAAGTTAGCAGCTGATCACTGCTAGCATAGCAGCCAAGTTAGCAGCTGATCACCGCTAGCTGAGCGGCCAACTTAGCGGTTGACTAAGGCTAGCTGAGCAGCCAAGTTAGCAGCTGATTAGTGCTAGCTGAGCATCAAAGTTAGTGGCTGAACACTGCTAGCTGAGCAGCCAAGTTAGCAGCTGATTAGTGCTAGCTGAGTAGCCAAGTTAGCAGCTGATTACTGCTAGCTGAGCGGCCAAGTTAGCAGCTGATTACTGCTAGCTGAGTGGCCAAGTTAGCGGCTGATCACTGCTAGCTGAGCGGCCAAGTTAGCAGCTGATCACTGCTCCCTGAGCGGCCAAGTTAGCAGCTGATCACTGCTAGCATAGCAGCCAAGTTAGCAGCTGATTACTGCTAGCTGAGCGGCCAAGTTAGCGGCTGATTACTGCTACCTGAGCGGCCAAGTTAGCAGCTGATTACTGCTAGCTGAGCGGCCAAGTTAGCGGCTGATTACTGCTAGCTGACAATCGTAGTTAGTGGCTGATTACTGTTAGCTTAGCAGCCAAGTTAGCGGCTGATCACTGCAAGCTGAGCAGCCAAGTTAGCAGCTGATCACTGCTAGCTGAGCGGCCAAGTTAGCGGTTGACTAAGGCTAGCTGAGCGGCCAAGTTAGCAGCTGATTAGTGCTGGCTGAGCATCAAAGTTAGTGGCTGATCACTGCTAGCTGAGCGGCCAAGTTAGCGGCTGATTAAGGCTAGCTGAGCAGCCAAGTTAGCAGCTGATCACTGCTAGCTGAGCAGCCAAGTTAGCGGATGATCACTGCTAGCTGAGCAGCCAAGTTAGCAGCTGATTACTGCTAGCTGAGCGGCCAAGTTAGCAGCTGATTACTGCTAGCTGAGCGGCCAAGTTAGCGGCTGATTAAGGCTAGCTGAGGGGCCAAGTTAGCAGCTGATCACTGCTAGCTGAGCGGCCAAGTTAGCAGCTGATTACTGCTAGCTGAGCGGCCAAGTTAGCAGCCAATTACTGCTAGCTGAGCAGCCAAGTTAGCGGCTGATTACTGCTAGCTGAGGGGCCAAGTTAGCAGCCAATTACTGCTAGCTGAGCAGCCAAGTTAGCGGCTGATTACTGCTAGCTGACAATCGTAGTTAGTGGCTGATTACTGCTAGCTTAGCAGCCAAGTTAGCGGCTGATCACTGCAAGCTGAGCGGCCAAGTTATCAGCTGATCACTGCTAGCTGAGCGGCCAAGTTAGCGGTTGACTAACGCTAGCTGAGCGGCCAAGTTAGCAGCTGATTACTGCTAGCTGAGCGGCCAAGTTAGCAGCCAATTACTGCTAGCTGAGCAGCCAAGTTAGCGGCTGATTACTGCTAGCTGAGGGGCCAAGTTAGCAGCCAATTACTGCTAGCTGAGCAGCCAAGTTAGCGGCTGATTACTGCTAGCTGACAATCGTAGTTAGTGGCTGATTACTGCTAGCTTAGCAGCCAAGTTAGCGGCTGATCACTGCAAGCTGAGCGGCCAAGTTATCAGCTGATCACTGCTAGCTGAGCGGCCAAGTTAGCGGTTGACTAACGCTAGCTGAGCGGCCAAGTTAGCAGCTGATTAGTGCTGGCTGAGCATCAAAGTTAGTGGCTGATCACTGCTAGCTGAGCAGCCAAGTTAGCGGTTGACTAAGGCTAGCTGAGCAGCCAAGTTAGCGGCTGATAATCGCTAGCTGAACTGCAAAGTTGGCAACTGATCACCTGTTGCTTTGCAGAAAAAAATTGGTGTTTGTGTTAGACTGGGGGCGGTTCTTTCAAGAACTTTTTCTTAATTTGTGACATCAGCTTGTGAGAACCTGCTTGTTTTCCTGGGTTGGAAGGGGCTGGTGCTCAGTGTGAAGGTTTTTAGAGGAATACTCAGAAATGTGTTAATGGATCAAAATACCACTTTGGAGATTGTATATAGAGAGAAATAAACATTAAAATACACTTTAAAGCTCAAAAAGTTTATTTTTTTATGGTATAAACCCTTTAAAACTAGAGTTCAGGTACATTTCTTGCTAAAGAAAAAAACTTGGATTTACACTTTGCTTTATTAATACTCTCATAAATTCATCAACACTCTAAAACTTTGCTTTAGGATTCTTATTTCCCAGGCAGCCGTGTAGATAAATATACCACCAACATCACCGTTAATGCTGTAAAATTGAAGTATGTAAACAGACCTTCATCTCCATATGTTAACTGTTTCTATTAACATTTCATATATAACGAGCTATTTATCCTCATCAATCAAATCCAGCCAACTTTCCAGATCTTCAGCAGAAATCCCAACCACCTTCGAGAAATAAATTCAAAAATTAAACAGCAAAAGTGAGCCGCTCTTCCTCCTCATCATCACCTCCCACTCAAACCCCAAACCCGTCCAGCAGTTTGCCACAGAAGTTTCGTTTATCCCCACCAGCACCTCTGAATGAAACCGGTCCGTCTGGTTTCGTCACCCACAGAGGGCCGACCGCAGCTGACAAATCTGTTTCAGCCATTTCATGTTTACAGTGCAAACCCTCGACAGAAAACTGTCGCCTGAAGCTCTTCTCGGGTCATCTGTTCATTGTCTCCAAAGTGGCTCTCACGTGGGGTCACAATGGGTAAGAATTTACCCCAGAAGAGTTTAGGGTGAAAGTCATTTTGCTGAGTTGTTTCTGGTAGAAGGACCTCCCCCTTCTGCTCTCTGCAACTGAGAAAATCTGTGACTTGAGGCTGTTTTTTTTTTTTAGAGAAATCTGCTGCATTTGCTCTCATTCAACACTTCAGTTGATCAGACTCAGCATGGTCAGTCCTCAGCACATAGACCAGAATTAAAACAGTTACAGAACCAATAGAGAGATGTACCGGCCAATACGGACTATAGAAGGTACAAACAACCTAAAGAATGCAGAATTATTAGAGTTTTCTGCAGTCGATGGGACTTTAAATCCATTTTCGTTCCATCTATCAGCCCTTGGAGAGGGTTGGAAACGTTATGTTAGTATCTAGCATAAGTACAATAGTTCATAACTTTAGGAACTGGATCTGTTTCCTGCTAAGTTGTTTTCAAGTTCAAACACGAAAGGCCGTGACGGGCCAAGCAGCGGCGCCCCAAAGGCTTTAGTGACATTACTTATTGTTTGATGTGCAGAAACTCATCTTCTCAAGGTTTTTGTGAGGCATCAGATTCTACTTTAAGATGATGTCGAAGGCCTTTCTACAGATCTATAGCCTTAGGTTGAGTTCACTTTAATGTCCACTTTCAATGATAAGTCAATGTACAGACATAAACAGAGGTCCTGCAGTGCAAGTCAACCATCACGGTATACAGCAGAAGAGAGATCTGAACATTTTGGTGCATTCAGAGTTCACAAGTATAAACTTGGTAACTTTTCTACCTTCCTTGAAGGCCCAAAGTGCTTTACAGTCACAGTCCCATTCAACCATGCACATACTGGTGGCGCCAAGCTTCCACCAGAGGCAATCTGGGGTTTAGTATCTTGCTAAAGGACACTTTGACACATGGACGGGCAAGGCGGGAATCGAATCTGCAAACTTCTGATCAGGAGTCGACCGTCCTACCGCTGCACCACGGCCGCCCCATCTTGGTAATTGGTAAATGGTAAATGGCGTATACTTGTATAGCGCTTTCTACCCTCCTTCGAGGGCCCAAAGCGCTTCACAGTCACAGACACATTCACACACTGGTGGTGGCTCCGCTGCCGAACAGTGGCACCAACCTCCCACCAGAGGCAATTTAGGGTTCAGTGTCTTGCCCAAGGACACTTCGACACATGGGCGGGCAGGGAATCGAACCCACTATCTTCCGATCATGAGGCGACTGCCCTACCACTGCACCACGGCGAAGAAGACGTGTCAACCAATCAGGAACTCAGCTTTGGGCTTTGATGTGTACAGTGCTACACTCTCAACTCGTATGGATAAGGGCCCCTCCACATCACTTTTTGATGTTTTCGATGTCCCCAGCTTGTTTTTTGATGTGCTGGCTGTCTGTTTTGGATCATAGGTCCCCAACCCTCGGGGACCAGTAACGGACACAAAACGGGTACCAGATTAGGGTACTGGTGCGGTCCGCGTCCCAGTACCAGTCCACGTCCCAAAGGTTGAGGACCTCTTTCCATTTTTTCTGTCTGTGGACCGGAACCGGATCGTGGCCCTGGAGGTTTAGGACCCCTGATTTAATAGGAAAATCCAGTATGTTTAAAAAAACGAGTTGGGGACGCCGAAAAACATCAAATAGTGATGGGATGGGGGCCTAAACCATACGTCCATAAGTATGGAGTGAGAATTCATTGTTTCAATGCATGAGTCTCAAAGCAACATGAGGGAGAATCTGAACATTCTCCTTCTGAATTTCATATATTTTTATAACTAGTATGGAGACTACAATAAAATAAAAATAAAAACTTTTGGCGGTAGCTCCTCCCACACGCGTCAGGGAAGTTTATGAACGCATTTTTGTACACACGTCGAGCAGAGAATTTGCTAGTTTCTGCTTACATTTACATGTCTTGAGACCAAGTGTACAAAAAATACAAAAAATACCAAAATACCAAATCTACAGCATCTGGAGTACCCCTTAAAATACAAATACACCCCCCAATGTCCAAATTAAATCATAAATAAAACAATTAAAATTAAACTTAAAATATTTTTCTTTGTTCATTTTATTGAAACTAATCATGGGAACATTTAAATATTTATAATTATAAAAATTATTATCCGTAAAACGTGGTCTGACTGCTTTTCCTGGCGATATATGATCCCTTTGGCTTGCCGTACTATCGTCCCCTAACTGTACAGGCATGTCACTGTTACGGAGCGGCTTTCTCCTGATAGCTGAAGACGCCAAAGCTAAAATATTAGCTAAGTGCCAAATTAGCCTAAAAAACATTAAAAAAAACAAAATTAGGTTAGCCAAAACAGCTAGCGTGTAGCTGAAAAAATAGCTAAACTTAAAAAAAAACCTAAAAATGTTTCGTAAATGCCAAAATAGTCCAAACAGCTAGCAGAATTCAGATATTTAAAACTTAGAAAATGTAACTTTTTAACATAATTATGAATCATAAAAAGACAGGAATATGATTCCAGAATAAATCAATTTAAACCATAAATAACTTTCAATATTTTACTCTATAAAAATATATTTTGTCAAAGTTATACAAGTTAGAAATAAGCACCGGGTCATTAATAACAATAAAATGAAATGATCTGGAGGGCCGGATACGGCCCCCGGGCCTCAGCATTGGCATGTGCTCTACGGGTTCACTGAGGGGTCTACGACCTTGATATTTCATGTGGGTCACCTGCCCATTTTTGACCCATAGACATCCCGATGGCTCAAAGATCACCTGGCGTGTTTTCATACTTTTCACGCTCTGCAGCCACAGGAATATTGCAGCTTCTGCAGTTACAATGCAGCTCAAGCCTCAGACCGACAACAGTCGCAGTCCATCGTTTCTTTCAGCAGCCTCCTCAGTGCTTGGTAAACAGACACACACAAACTCCGGCACCACAAGGAGCCCCTGTTGGCCGTCCCGCAGGCACTGGAGTGTTTGGATGGAGTATAAATCAGCTGCCAGCTGGAGGAGCGGAGAGCGAAGGCCTGCATCAGTGGCCGGAGCCAGGAGGAGCGGCGCTGCTCGCCGTGGAGGCTTTGGCTTTGTTTCAAAACACACAATCCAGAGACGCGCACAAACACACAAACTCGGACTAAAACTCCCCAAAAAAACCCAGGAGAGGGAACGGCGCTCCGGCCCGATTTCACTGACACCTCCACGGTCACACACAGACAGAGTTATTGTCCTCTTTTAATTCTGTTTGATGGCCCTCGCCCCCCCCAGCATTATTCGGTGCCTGGGGGAAATCAGTCAGACAATAGAGGCGATCCGAAGGGAAGCAGACCGCAGCGGGCCAGGAGGCCGAGCGCGCTGCCAACAAGCAGCAACGCTGGAACAATCCAGCCTTGGATCGCACGTGCGGCGGCCAGCAGTGGAGTTATTGAAGCCGAGGGCGATTTGTCCCGCAGGTCAGAGAAGATGAAACCCAAACTGCTGCTGAAACAGCCTTCTGAAGCATCCGACCTTAAGAATGAAGCTTGAGAAGGACCAGAGGAGGAGCATGGGAATTTCAGGAACTGATGAACGCATGGAGCCAGAATGAAAGAGCTTCAACTCTCACATTATTTTCAATTACAAAACTATGATGTAAAAAAAAAAAAAGGAACTTAAAGCTGGTTGTTCCACTTTTGTCTTCAACTGTCAGTGAGTTTGTAAACTTTTATAACTTAAAAGTATAGATAACATGTTTTAAAAGGGTTTTTTAATCCGATTTAATTCAGATTTTAAACGGTAAACTTAGAAAATTGCTCAAATGTACTTCTCAAGTTTTCAGATTTACAGGTGTAGAACAGAATTTCATTAACTAAAAATAGCTATCTTATACCTAAAACCTGGAAAGCCACCCCATACCATCACACTCCCACCACCATGCTCAGCTGTGCTTCTGAAAGTCTGACTAAGTTTGAGTTCAGAAGTTTTGTGAATCACCTGGACACACCTAGACATGAGGAAACTGTTTGATATTAGTGATCAATGTTGCGATACGAGTTGCGATCCATGAACAAATAGAAAAACGACGAATACATCATTTGCATAGTAATCCTTCCGCTCTCCTAGACTTGTTTACATAAAAGTGGGGTCATATAACAGTGCGCTGAACTTTTTTTTTCCAATGATTGTAGATCTTTTCTGGTGTCCAATGACAGACGCCTCAATATCAGGGTGGGGTCATCTGGACCCCATAAGAGAGCTCGAATGCAACAGTTTAATTAAGGCAAAAATTTTACTCAATTATCTACTAGGGAAAAATCGATTCCGCGATATATCGCGATAGTTTGTTCATCGATACTTGTATCGATTTGAAATGCTGATGAAACAAAATTTAATTTATTATTCATGAGCGTCCCTCAGCGTCTTAATTTTGTTTTCCGTCCATCCACTAGATGGCAGCACACAGAGCCTCTTCGAGCAGCTTTACACCGTGACCAAAACTACAACAAGATTTTGCGAGAATCAGCTTGAATTAAATGTTCAGTCAGACTCAAAGTTTTGTTGTTATGAGATGTTATGAAACTTACTTGGAACTGAAAAGTGAGAAACTGTTCTGGGATATAGTTGTATGATATATCACAATATGTATCGTGAGATCTTGAAGAACGTATCGGGATATGTATTGTATCGTCATACCCCTAGAATCAATCTTAAAAGGGATCCTTCTGATTGGACAAATACATAAAAAGCTCTATTTGATTAGTTAAATACTTTAAGCTTTTTTTGAGATTACGCCGTCTTCTGTGATGTATCGTACCGGCTAATCTCATAATGACAATAAATTTGTGACTTTTTGTGTCAGATGTTACTCAGCAGTCTCCTATGGTTCCAAGTTTGTCCTTGGACAGTAAGTCTGTTGGATCATGACCTTTGACCTGATGAACCCATTGAGACCAGACCTGGTGGATGTGGTGCAGAGGCAGAGCGGTCCACCTCTGACTAGAAGATCACAGTAGTGTTGCCACAAACGATTATTTTAATAGTCGACTGATCTCCGATTATTTTTTCCAATTAGTCGACTAATCGGGTCATGCTCAAATCTTAACCACCATTGGCTTTAAACTAACTAAACACTTGATATAACTATATAATTAAGGTTTGAATGCTGTAAGCTGAATTTAGCCTCAAAAGATGCTAGTGCTGATAGCCGAAAATGCTGAAATTGATAGCTAAAAATGCTGAAATTGATAGTTAAAAATGCTGAAATTGATAGCTAAAAATGCTGAAGTTGATGGCTAAAATGCTGAAATTGATAGCTAAAAATGCTGAAATTGATAGCTAAAAATGCTGAAGTTGATAGCTAAAATGCTGAAATTGATAGCTAAAAATGCTGAAATTGATAGCTAAAAATGCTGAAATTGATAGCTAAAAATGCTGAAGTTGATGGCTAAAATGCTGAAATTGATAGCTAAAAATGCTGAAATTGATAGCTAAAACTGCTGAAATTGATAGCTAAAATGCTGAAATTGATAGCTAAAAATGCTGAAATTGATAGCTAAAATGCTGAAATTGATAGCTAAAATGCTGAAATTGATAGCTAAAATGCTGAAATTGATAGCTAAAAATGCTGAAGTTGATAGCTGAAATCATTGAAGCTAATAGCTGAAAACGTTGAAGCTAATAGCCAGCTAAAATATTAGTTAAATGCCAAAATAGCCTAAAAAACTGAAAAAAAAAGCCTAAGTTAGCCAAAACAGCTAGCATGTAGCTGAAATATTAGCTAAACTCCAAAAAAGCCTAAAAAACCTTAATAAATGCCAAAATTGTCCAAAAAACTAGCATAATCCATTATAACTTTCAACTTTATGACTCCATATCATGTAAAGTAACGACTAATCGACTGTTAAATTAGCAGTCGACTATTCTGATAGTTGATTAGTCATCAATTAGTCGACTAATCGTGGCACCCCGAGATCACAGGTTGGGTTCCCGCCTTTGCTTGTCCTTCTGTCAAACCCCATTTCGCTCTGTTGCCGTTTTGGTCGCTCACTTCTGGTATTTTTTATAGTAAATGGTGAATAGCAAACTTCTACCTCACATTAAGGACCAAAGGACTTTACGGTCACAATCACATTTGTGATCGTATCTCACACAGTGGTGGTAGCTCTGATGGTGCCATCCCATCACCACCAGGAGCAACACACGGGCAGGTATCACATCTGTGATCTTCAGATCAGAGATCAACTCCTCCACCTCTGATCTTAAATAATGTTTCAGATAAGTCAAGGTTTTTCTATAATACAGTAACTCAATTCTAATGTATTAAATAAAAGAAGTGCAGCAAACCATTCTAATCAAGTATTCTTGTCTACAGATCCCGGCCACAAAAGTCAAAAAGAAGCTTCTACTTCCTTCAAACATCCTTCCTTCTCATGTTTTTACAGTAAGACGGTTGTGAACATTCATAGATCAATTCTCAATCCGGTCTAGATATATTTGATACGATAGCTAGATCCAGATGTAACCGGGAAACTAAAATCTCTGCTAAAGTAAGACAATAAAGGTCGCTCGAGAATTTGACAGAAATCAGTAAAAAATTTAATTTGACTAAAACTGGAAATAACTCTTTAACTGCCTACTGAACCTAATGGGCAGGAAGATATAGAAAATATATTTTTAAAAATACCAATTGTGAGTATTACTCTCCGAGGTATGGAGCCTCTAAAGGGATATTGAAGAAAAAAAAATTGAATTAAAAAAAATTCAAAATTTTTTCAATTATCTGATGTGAACCAGCTAATAAAAAGGAACATTCTTTTTCCTAAAAATTGAAGTTAAAAAAAATATATATATATAAAAAATAAGATCTGGTGGGCACTAGTTAGTAACTACAATTTAATTTATTAATTATTTTTTTTAATTTACATTTTAAGGGAAAAAAATGTTCCAGTTACTATCTGGTGCACACTCGTTACTAACCAGAATTTTTGTTCTTAAAATTTAAGCTAAAAAAAAAATTCTGGATAGTAACAGGTGGGCAGTAAATAGTAACAGATGTGCACTCGATACTAACCAGAAATTTTTTTTTATTTCGATTTTTTACCCTATCTATTTTAAGAAAATAAAATCAATTTCTTTTTCAATTCAATGTCTCTTTAGGGGCTCCATACAAAGGCAATAAGAAGCCGAAAAAAAACTTTTTTTGGTGATTTCTGTTATTTTTTTGGGTAGTTAAAGGGTTAAGGAATATATATATTTCTTGAATCCAACACTTTAACTTTATTGATGTTTCCAAAGAGTCTTGAAACACGAGAAACTTGGCTGAATTCTTATCCCAACCACCAACCTTTTTAAGAACATTTTCAAGAACACATCTTATGTGTACGAGATAAGACGACGCAGCTATTTTCTCCTACGATTTCAGACCAGAAGACTCATTCTTAAAACCTTGAACTTTCCACTGAAAAGACAAAAGATGAGCAGAGGAAATAATCTGCAACAAATCAGACCTTCAACAAGAAACAAGCCCAATGAGATCTGATGATGGGACATCAAACGTCTCCTTAACTTTTATCGATAAGAAACGAATCACTGAAGCGGTGAAGGTAAACTCTGAACTGATACACCAGGAAAACGGGATTTCTCAGCTTCATGGGGTTTTAGAAGAGACGGAGAGGCTATCTTTATGATTCTGGGGACTAATCTGTGTGGAAAAAGCTTCAAACAGAGCAGAGATTAGAATGAAGTCTAACAAGAACACAACCTGAAACAATGATGGAGCTGAAATCCTCGCTGCGCTTTTAGGACATTACAGCTCCGTCTCTGCCAAAAGGATAAAGGAATGTAAAATTAAAAGATTAAACAATCATTTTTACTTTTTTATATATTATGTTTGAATTATTATATGTTTTACTTGTGGTATGAAACTAATGTGTATCATTTATACATTTATTACAATAGGAGATCAGCAGAAAATAACTTAAGAATTAAGTATGTAACACTTTATCTAATGTCTCAAACGTTTTCTGTCAACTTCCTGGTTAACTAAATCAGAAAACAAAATATAAACATTTTTGTTTTGGATCATTTAAGCATTTCAGAAAAGAAAAAACAAAAATCTCCAAATATGAACATTTAACAGACGCGTCGCGGTACGACTTCTCCAACAAATCAAGCACACGTGACATAACGATTGATTTTCGTAATATTGTTAACTTCATATTTATTAAATTGTTTATTCAAATTGTCTACTATATTTACAATAATTTGTTTCTAGAACTTATATCAACTTCAACCTATTTTTTGGCATCTACTAAAAACACTTGATATTTTTACTTTGAAAATCTTCAGTGACACTTTACTTTGAAAATGTATTTACTTCCTGTGACAGTAAAGAATTAATTTTTTTCAGTTTTTATACATAAAATCAATAATTACTCTGTATATTAGAACAATCTTTACCTTTAGTGTATTTTTACTACATTTTTAAAGGTTTCGAATCAGCGATCTCAGACGTCACAAATACTAGTACTTGAATTTTGAAGATTGTGAATATCTGAGTATTTGGATACTTGTTACAGCCCCAGAAGTTCAGGAGAGTTCTCGCTGACTCGTGAGATACTGTGAGAAGCTTAGAACAAATACTACCATAGAGCACAAATATAGAACTTGTTTTAGGCTTTCTTTGAGTTTTCAAACACTACACATAAGGAGAATATTTGTTTTTCTTTTTCAAGCTAATTGTTGCTCTGCATATGCTGTGATAAATTAAGAAATAGTGTTATGTTTACTTACATAATCATGTGATCTGTTGATACT
This sequence comes from Oryzias javanicus, assembly GCA_003999625.1. NCBI lineage: Eukaryota > Metazoa > Chordata > Actinopteri > Beloniformes > Adrianichthyidae > Oryzias > Oryzias javanicus. The sequence continues at coordinate 3,209,693 of CM012446.1, forward strand.
TGAGGATGTTTAATGACCTGTATCTGAGTTGGTATAAATCTCTGATTAGAAGTTTTGAACGGTGGGATTATATAAGTTCGTTTCCTCCCACTCCCTTTCAAGCAAACTACAATTTGATGCCTGTTTATCCTATGTCAACTAGGGCTGCCACAAACGATTATTTTAATAGTCGACTAATCACCGATTATTTTTTCCGATTAGTCGACTAATCTGTTCATGGCCAAAGTGGATGTAAAGATGCTGAAGTTGATAACCAGCTAAAATATTAGTTAAATGCCAAATTAGCCAAAAAATAAAAAGAGCCAAAGTTAGCCGAAATAGCTAGAATGCTGCTGAAATATTAGCTAAATTCCACATTAGCCTTCAAAAAACGGAAAAATCCTATATTAGCCAAAACAGCTAGCATATAGCTGAAATATAAGCTAAACTCAAAAATTGCCTAAAAAAACTAAAAAAAGCTTAAGTTAACCAAAATAGCTAGCATGCTGCTGAAATATTAGCTAAACTCCAAATTAGCCTTAAAAAAATGGAAAAATACTATATTAGCCAAAACAGCTAGCATAAAGCTGAAATATAAGTTAAACTCAAAAGTTGCCTAAAAAACGTAAAAAAGCTAAAGTTAGCCGAAATAGCTAGCATGCTGCTGAAATATTAGCTAAACTCCAAAATAGCCTAAAAAACCTTAATAAATGCCAAAATATTCCAAAAAGCTAGCAGAAGGCTATTATAACTTTCAACTTTACTACAATCTGACTTCATACAATATAAAGTAACGACTAATCGACTATGAAATTAGTTGTCGATTATTTTAATAGTCGATTAGTCATCGATTAGTCGACTAATCGTGGCAGCCCTAATGTCAACCCCTGCTGACTGTATCGCACATGCATTATACTTATTTTTGATTTAAACCTTTTAAATCAAAGCGTGACCCTCCAGAAGCGGAGGTCACCGAGATCCTTCAGAGGTTACGCTCTCATTCAGAAAACGAGGTGGTTCCTCACGTCTATTTTACTGAAGCTTAACCACATTAGCTTTTTCTGGAATTTATAGTATCTATATTGCAAGGTGAATTACAAAACTACAGCCTATGGAAGCTTCTCCTGCATATATTAAAAATTAACTCCAATGCTTTTACATTAATGCACTTTTTACTGAACATCAATACTGCAGCTTTAAAAATAATTATTCACCTGTTTCAGCAAATCCTCTCCTTTTTAAAAGTTTGGACACCTGAAATAATATTTTTTTTACTCTTCACATGGTTGCAGTTTTTCTAAAAAAAGTATTTCTTTGCTTGTAATGAATTTACTCGGATGTTTCTGCATCTTCAGCCCTCAAGCTTCCATCCTCTCTTTTTCCCACTTCAAATGAGTTGTAATTATCTGTAGCATCACAAGATTACAGCTGCTTTTGGATAAAACGGGGATTTTCAAGGATGCAGAACAGAAACAAATCAGGGAATGGTCTTTTAGAAGAAGAAACAAACAGCAAGTCTGCTGATTAAAACAAATAAACTCAACTATTTGTTTCTATGTTGTGATAATTAACCATGAAAAATTCATGGAACTTTTTCTACATTTTCAAGCATTTTCTAAAAACAGAAATCTTAGTTGCTTTTCTGGAAAAATATTAGCAATTCTTTATTTTTTACGCAATATTCTGCCCACAACGATGTTCCAACAGTATGGAGTAAACAATAAAGCTATAACCAGTGTCCAGACTGTTGAGTAGGGCTGCCACGATTAGTCGACTAATCAACGACTAATCGACTATTAAAATAGTCGACAACTAATTTAATAGTCGATTAGTCGTTACTTTATAATATATGGAGTTAGAGTGTCGTAAAGTTGAAAGTTATAATAAAAATATGCTAGCTTTTTAGACCATTTTGGCATTTATCAAGGTTTGTTTAAGCTATTTTGGAGTTTAGCTAATATTTCAGCTACAAGCTAGCTATTCTGGTTAATTTAGGCTTTTTCCAGTTTTTTTGGCTAACTTGGTGTTTAGCTAATATTTTAGCTAGATGTTAGCAGTTTTGACCAACTTAAGCTTTTTTTTTTTAAAAAAAAAAAAAGTTTTTTAGGGTGTTTTGGAGATTAGCTAATATTTAAGCTACATGCTAGTTATTTTGAAAATTTAGGAATTTTTTTTCAGTTTTTAGTTAAGTTCGTATTCAGCTACATGCTAGCAGTTTGGCTAGCTGAGGCTTTTAAATTATTTTTTAGGGTAATTTGGAGTTTAGCTACTATTGCAGCGACAAGCTAGCTATTCTGGTTAATTTAAGCTTTTTTCAGTTATTTTGGCTAATTTGGAGTTTAGTTAATATTGCAGCGACAAGCTAGCTATTCTGGTTAATTTAAGCTTTTTTCAGTTATTTTGGCTAATTTGGTGTTTAGCTAATATTTCAGCTAGATGCTAGCTGTTTTGGCTAACTTAAACTTTAAAAAAAAAAAGTTTTTTAGGGTGTTTTGGAATTTAATTAATATTTAAGCTACATGCTAGCTATTTTGGAAAAAATTTAGGATTTCTTTCAGTTTTTTAAGGCTATTTTGGTGTTAAGTTAACATGTCAGCTACATGCTAGCAGTTTTGGCCAGCTGAGGCTTTTAATTATTTTTTAGGCTAATTTGGCATTTGGCTAATATTTTAGTGGCTATCAGCTTTAGTGTTTTTAGCTATCAATTTCAGCATCTTCGCTGTCGTCACTCGCTTCAGCTTCAAAATTCAGCTTACAGCATTCACACAAGCATTTTTGCAGATAATGCTTGTGTGAATATATTTAGTTTGTTTAAAGCTAATAATGGTTAAGATGTGTGTTTTACATCCACTTTTTGCATGACCCGATTAGTCGACTAATCGGAAAAAAATAATCGGTGATTAGTCGACTATTAAAATAATCGTTTGTGGCAGCCCTACTGTTGAGTCAATAAAACGTTCCAGAGTTTATCTCCTGATAAGAGCACGGACCACACTTCTCAGATGAACTGCGCTCTGCTGCTTTGGAACAATGCAGCTTTGATTTTCAGACCCAGAACATCTGAGGAACCAAATCCTGAACATGGATAAAGTCAACAATAAAGATCAGAAACTGCAGCAGACGGGGAACAAACGGGCGAGACCTTCAGATGTCTCACTTTGCAGTCTGATCTGATCCTGCGCTCCTGCGTTGGAGGACTCTATGGTGTGGAACGTGACTGACAGCGGCGTGAAAAAAACTAAATGAACCCCTGTCGGCCTCATCATGGACGGAGACGCGGTTAATGTAGAGTGGATCACGGGAGAAATGTCAACTGCTTCTCAGGCGCAGCGGTGAACCTGCGTCTGGCAACTCGTCTAGAAGAAAATCTTCTATGGTGCAGAAAATTGTTGATCCATCAGCCGTACAAACTGAAGAGTCAGTTTGACGGTCAGTATGATAGAAGTCTGAGGAGATGAAGCACAAATGCAGGAGAAGAAAGAAAACATTGGACGGAGAATTCGACATTTATGCTAATTTAACACGACTGTCGATGAAATGTAGTGAAATGTAAACGTTAAATTAACTACAATGTTTAACACTTCAAAACCTCGAACTCCTCAAACGTGAAGAAAAGCTGTTTTTTTAGTAGAGCTACCACAAACAATTATTTTAAAAGTCGACTAATCACTGATTCTTTTTCCTGATTTGTCAAAAAAATGGGTCATGCACAAACTGGATGGAAAGCATACATCTTAACCATCATTAGCTTTGAACTAACTAGATACGTAGCATTACCTTCGATAATGCTGTAAGCTGAATTTGGCCGCTGACGACGCTAGTGCTGATGACGCTAATAGCTGAAAACGCTAAAGCTGATAGCTAGCTAAAATATTAGCTAAAAAATGGAAAAAAAGCCTAAATTAGCCAAAACAGCTAGCATGTAGCTGAAATATTAGCTAAATTCCCAAATATTAGCTAAAAATCTTAATAAATGCTAAAATAGTCCAAAAAGCTAGCAGAAAACTCTGACTTCATATAATATAAAGCAATGACTGATCGACTATTAAATTAGTCATTGACTATTTTAATATTCGATTAGTTGTTGATTAATCAACTAATCGTGGCAGCCCTACTTTCATATCAACTTTCAATTATGCAATGCAATACGAATGAAACTGCTGCACTTTCATCATGATTACAAAAATAACCAGCTGAAAGGCTTTAGATCGAAGATGCTGGAAAAAAAAAAAAGAAAAAAACTTTCCCCAGACTACACAGAAGGTTCTGGTTTAGGACCTTTAAACACAGGACAACATCATCTGCAAAAAAACAGAGACAAAATCCAGCGGCTGCCAAAACCGGCCTCTGGCTGCAAATGAAAATTCAGTCCAAAAAGATTATGAACATCCATACAGTACAGAGTTAACTTAATCCAAACCAAACCGAACCCTCCAACCTAGAAAGGGTTTGTTATAGCACTAAAACTGCCAGGGAAGGACTACAGAAGACTGTATACCTGCATGTTTTCCAACATACTCTGCTCTGCCTTGTTCTAATTGGCTGGACACACCTGAACCAGGTAATCAGTCATGAGTGGGGTTTGGAAAACATGCAGACACTGGAGGACTGGAGTTGCTTATTTCTCATCTAGGGCTATGCACAAAAAAAGACACTGCGTCAGTTCTGAATTGGACCAGAACCAGGTCTGTTTGAAAGGCCTTCCATCGGTTAAACCCGGTTCTGCAAGAAGATAATACAAAGAACCAAACCCATGTCTTGATTGAACAGAATTAACGCAAATGAACTCAAATAAGAACAGATATTATCCCAAAGTAAACAAGAAATCTCGTGTAAATGAGTGATTTATGTTGGTTAAATAGGGCATGTGTGATTTTTGCCCCACCTAAAATACAAAGGATCATTTTACCCTCAACATTAACCCATTCCATTAAAACAAAGAGCAAACTAGGTAATCATCTCCAACAGTAACCCACTGACTGTTAATGTCACTTCAGTCAACTTCTAGAGTTTTCTTATGGCTGCAGAAACCTGAAACATATTCTGAACACGCAGAGTTCAAAATAATCTGTATAAAAGCAGGATTAGGACTGAAACTACCATTTGTCTGGTGGACAAGATTAAAGGATTAGCTTTTATCAGATGAAACAGACCAGATCCAGTTTCAAAAAGGAGCAGAAGCTTGGAGTCTTCAAGCAGAACAACAGTATGATGGTTAGGCCCTCACGATACCGACCGGGAAGTTCGGTTACTGCCCTGTGACATTTATCTGCATGTTTTATTGTATTTTAGTTCTAATGATTCAGTTTAAGACTTTATTAAACAAAGCTATCATAACCGAAAGTTTAACTGCCCACTTGTTCCTGAAATGATAAAATTGCCTCATTTATTCAGTAGAATTATCGTAATAAGACAAAAATAACCTCAGATTTGTCAAAAGATTTTGTTAATTTTATAGTTAATTAAATTCCTGTTTTGCATTCTCGTTTGTCGTAATTATCAACAACGATCCAAACTTTAGCGGTCGCCGCTTTCCAGCTTTCTGCTTCTCCAGCTGCGTTTAATAAATCTTGAAGTGAAAGCTTGAATCAATAAACTTGAGAGCTTTTAGGCCCGGCTCTGAACTCACTTTTATGTTCCTCAAATAACCATTTCCTTTAAGGTCTTTAGCCGCGGCTGTAAATTGTAGATTTTACAGCAGCCGGTCCCGGGACGTAAACGCGTTCCACGGCGGCGTGAACCTGCAGCCGCTCAATAAAGCTCCTTTCTGGCTCATGATGAACAACCATTACGGTTCTGATCGTCCGACGCTGAAAAACGTTTGTAATCTGGTGGAGATCTGAAACTCATTTGATGAGGTCAATCGCTAACAAAACTCGCCGGGTCTCCGTGGTTCCAATTTCCTGATAAAACCAGTAATAATCAAAAAAACAGACACTGCAGATGAAAGGCTTTAAAACAAAGGTGCTGTAAAATAAAAAAGAAAGACTAGAATAATCTAATAGATGATTGAAAGAAAGTAACTTGACAAATAGATAATTCGGATTAATTATTATTATTATTAATTGACCTTATTTGAACCCACTTTTATTTAAAACCTTTCATTTTGCAGGGATAAACGGGTCAGTGTAACGATTCATCAACTTTATCAATTTATATTCCTACAATCCAACCAGATTGATCAGCTTGAGACAAGAGGTTATTAATAAAATCAATTATTAAACTATTGAAATAAATTTAAATTTAGATTGATAGCCTAAATAGCTAGCATGCTACTGAAATAGCTAAATTCCACATTAGCCTTAAAAAAACGGAAAAATCCTATATTAGCCAAAACAGCTAGCCTATTGCTGAAATATAAGCTAAACTCAAAAATTGCCTAAAAAAACTTAAAAAAGCTTAAGTTAACCAAAATAGCTAGCATGCTGCTGAAATATTAGCTAAACTCCAAATTAGCCTTAAAAAAATGGAAAAATACTATATTAGCCAAAACAGCTAGCATATAGCTGAAATATAAGTTAAACTCAAAAGTTGCCTAAAAAACGTAAAAAAGCTAAAGTTAGCCGAAATAGCTAGCATGCTGCTGAAATATTAGCTAAACTCCAAAATAGCCTAAAAAACCCTAATAAATGCCAAAATATTCCAAAAAGCTAGCAGAATGCTATTATAACTTTCAACTTTACTACAATCTGACTTCATACAATATAAAGTAACGACTAATCGACTATTAAATTAGTTGTCGATTATTTTAATAGTCGATTAGTCATCGATTAGTCGACTAATCGTGGCAGCCCTATTTGATAGCTGAAAACGCTGAAGCTGATAGCTAACTAAAATATTAGTTAAGCCTAAGTTAGCCAAAATACCTAGTATATAGGTAAGATATTAGTTAAACTCCAAAACATCCTAATAGCCAAAACAGCTAGCGTGTAACTGAAAAATTAGTTAAAATTTAAAAATAGCCTAAAAAAACGAAAAAAAAAAAAAGCCTAAATTAGCTGATATATCTAGCATGCAGCTGAAATATTAGCTAAACTCCAAAATAGCCTAAAAAACATTTAAAAAAATGCCAAAATAGGCCAAAAAGCTAGCAGAATGCTATTATAACTTTCAACTTTACTACAATCTGACTTCATACAATATAAATAACGACTAATCGACTATTAAATTAGTTGTTGATTATTTTAATAGTCGATTAGTCATCGATTAGTCGACTAATCGTGGCAGCCCTATTTGATAGCTGAAAACGCTGAAGCTGATAGCTAACTAAAATATTAGTTAAGCCTAAATTAGCCAAAATACCTAGTATATAGGTAAGATATTAGTTAAACTCCAAAACATCAGAATAGCCAAAACAGCTACCGTGTAACTGAAAAATTAGCTAAAATTTCAAAAATAGCCTAAAAAAAACGGAAAACAAAAAAAAAGCCTTAAATTAGCCGATATAGCTAGCATGCAGCTGAAATATTAGCTAAACTCCAAATTAGACTAAAAAACAATAAAAAAAATTCCAAAATAGTCCAAAAAGCTAGCAGAAGGCCATTATAACTTCAACTTTACTACACTCTGACTCCATAATTAGTCGACTGTAGGGCTGCCACGATTAGTCGACTAATCGATGACTAATCGACTATTAAAATAATTCGACAACTAATTTAATAATCGATTAGTCGTTACATTTATATTGTATGAAGTCAGATTGTAGTAAATTGAAAGTTATAATAGCATTTCTGCTAGCTTTTTGAATATTTGGCATTATTAAGGTTTTTTAGGCTATTTTGGTTTAGCTAATATTTCAGCAGCATGCTAGCTATTTTGGCTTTTAACTTTTAGCTTTTTTCGTTTTTTAGGCCAACTTTTGAGTAACTATATTTTCAGCTATATGCTAGCTGTTTTGGCTAATATAGGATTTTTTCCATTTTTTTAAGGCTAATTTGGAGTATAGCAAATATTTCAGCAGCATGCTAGCTAGTTTGGTTAACTTAAGCTTTTTAAGTTTTTTTAGGCAATTTTTGAGTTTAGCTTATATTTCAGCTATGTGCTAGCTGTTTTGGCTAATATAGGATTTTTCCATTTTTTTAAGGCTAATTTGGAGTTTAGCAAATATTTCAGCAGCATGCTAGCTATTTTGGTTAACTTAAGCTTTTTTAAGTTTTTTTAGGCAATTTTTGAGTTTAGCTTATATTTCAGCTATATGCTAGCTGTTTTGGCTAATATAGGATTTTTCCGTTTTTTAAGGCTAATTTGGAATTTAGCTAATATTTCAGCAGCATGCTAGCTATTTAGGCTAACTTTGGCTCTTTTTATTTTTTGGTAAATTTGGAATTTAACTAATATTTTAGCTGGTTATCAACTTCAGCATCTTTACATCCACTTTGGCCATGAACAGATTAGTCGACTAATCTGAAAAAATAATCGGTGATTAGTCGACTATTAAAATAATCGTTTGTGGCAGCCCTAGTCGACTGATTCTGGCAGCTCTCTCCGTCCTAGGTTCGTTTCCAATCAGACTGAACTCCGGTTTGGTTTGAGAGTCCTCAGTCTGAATACAATCCGCTCTCGGAGAGGAACAACTGGACCAGATCGGCCTCCGTAGCTGGTGGTCACGTGATGTAAACAGATTAGGAATGAAGCGACCGTTGAGCCACGGACAAATGTAAAGCATTGATTATCGTTTATTTTAACACTGCTAAAAACACTTTTTACATGTTTTTATGAGTTTATGAGATGTTCCGTTGCTGTGATGTGATCCTAAAAGCGAGTTTGTAGCTTCAACTACTTTGTAGTTGAACAATGAGACACAGCAAGTCATTGAAGCTTTATACATACTCAGAAACTCTTGAAACTTTTCAAATAAATTACATTTTAATTGGCAAAAAGGCGGATATATCTGTATTTTCAACAGAAAAATATGAAGTTAAACTAAACTATATTTCTGCTCTTTGGTTTGAGCCGGTCTGATGATTTTGTCTCAGAGAAACCGTCCAGACCCTCAGACGAACCGCAGGTTCAAGTCCTGTGAAGCTCTGATGCAGACCTCATCCAAACCGAGGTGGACGGCGTGCTGCAGCAGCTGTGCCACATTCCCCCACAGGAAAAGGCAGAAAAATCACAGCCGCAGACGCCGTTCTCAGACCAAACAGCGAAGTTCCTGTTTCCGTGTTAACATGCGGCGCTGAGGAGGCTCGCCGCGCCGCGTTGGGTTGAGTCGCGGACTGATGACAGTTATTACCCATCAGAGCTCTGCGAGAACGGGGCAGGGGGAGTAATTAAATTCTCGTTTGGTTCGCTCATTTCACTGACAGAAGCGCTAAGCTGAGCTGTCACAGTGTCCCGCTGTTGACGGCCCTCGCCGACCCCTGACCCTGTTTCTCCTGCAGGGCTGACGGGTCACAGAACCCAGACGACCTTCAACACTGTCCATCTGGAGTTTAAAATAAACTACAGAGGCTAAAAGAGAGAATTCATTTATAATTCATCAGCTTCACATTAACCAGAAAACATGAAAGAAAAAATAAAAACCTGTTTGACTTTCCTGACAGAGATCTAAGAAATGTACAGTTCAGTAAATTGACATCTTTGGTCTTTATTGTTGTATTTGAGGCGTTATTTGACGAGGAGACGTTGATCTCCAAAGGGGAAGGAACTACACGGTTGATCAGCTGATCTGTTCCTCCAAACTGTGGTTTTTATATCTGCAGAATGAGGGGGGGGGAACACAATTGTTTAGTGTCTCCATTATGGAGCTGTCTGCTTTTATTTCCTCTCCATGAAGGAAAATCGTTTTGCTTCCCAGTTTCTTCTTCTTCTTCTTGAGAAGCTCTGAGATCAAATTCTGCTCTTCCCTCTATGGTTTGGTCCCCTTTTAGATTAAAAATACATTTTTAGTACATTTTTGTAGAGAAAAGTAAGAATAAAACTTATTTCTTTATTGAAATCATTGAGAATTACACAAAATAGTCTCCAAGTGGATCCACAAATCGTGTAATCAAAGGGTTGATGGGATATCAGTGCAGGCTTACTCCACTCTAATGGCCCCACCCACAAACGTTGGCATATTTAATGTGTTTGAGAATGCAGGGATTGCTGCACGATGGACATCATTTGATGAGAAGACGTTGAGCTCCAAAGGAACCAGAACAGAGAAGTAACTACACGGTTAATCAGGAGAAGGAATTTGGTCAAATCATTCCGATCGTTCAGATGTTTGAGGAATATTTGAGGAAAACTAACGGATGAGTGGAAGCTTCCCAAACAACCTCCAACTACCAGAGAAAATAAACCAGAAAGTCCTCAGACTGTTTTAGTAATAGTGCTGCCGCGACTATTAAAATAGTCGACAACTAATTTAATAGTCAATTAGTCGTTATTTTATATTATATGGAGTCAGAGTGTGGTAAAATTTAAAGTTATAATAGCATTCTGCTAACGTTTTCGACTATTTTGGCAATTATTAAGGTTTATTAGACAATTTTAGAATTTAGCTAATACTTCAGCAGTTTGCTAGCTAATTTGGCTAATTTACTTTATTTTTTTTTAGGCTAATTTTGAGTTTAGCTAATATTTTTGCTACATGTTAGCTGTTTTGGCTAACTTAGGCTTTTTTCTGTGTTTTAGGCTAATTTGGCATTTAACTAATATTTTAGCTGGCTATCAGCTTTAGCAATTTCAGCTGACAACTTCAATGTTTTATAGCAATCAATTTCAGCATTTTCAGCTACTGTCATTAGCATCTTCAGCGGGCAGATACAGATTACAGCATCCACACTAGCATTATCGCAGGTAATGTAGTTAGATTAAAGTTAATGATGCTTAACTCGTGTGCTTTACATCCATTTTATGCATGACCCGATTAGTCGACTAATCGGAAAAAAAATCAGTGATTCGTCGACTATTAAATTAATCGTTTGGGGCAGCTCGATTTAGTAAATGCTCAAACCACCTCGTTTACTCCCAATACCTTCAACTTTTAATTGATATTCTTCTTAAACATTTTTTTCTTCTTAAACTCCTTGACTGTTTCTAAGAACTGGACCATCCGAGTGTGACATCATCTACAGATGATCGACTTCTAGCAACAGAGTAGGGCTGCCACGATTAGTCGACTAATCGATGACTAATCGACTATTAAACCGTCGACGACTAATTTAATAGTCAATAAGTCGTTACTTTATATTATATGGAGTCAGAGTGTAGTAAAGTTGAAAGTTATTCTAGCATTCTGCTAGCTTTTTGGACTATTTTAGCATTTATTAAGGTTTTTTTAGTCTATTTTGGAGTTTAGTTAATATTTCAGTTACATGTTAGCTATTTTGGCTAATTTAGGTGTTTTTTTCCCAGTTTTTTAGGCTGTTTTTTTTTAGCTAATATTTCAGCTACATGCTAGCTCTTTTGTCAATGTAAGCTTTTTTTTGTTTTTTAAGATTATTTTGGCATTTAACTAATATTTTAGCTGGCTATCAGCTTCAGCGTCATCGGCTATTAATTTAAGCGTTTTCAGCGATCAGCACTAAGATCTTCAGCGGCCAAATTCATCTTACAGCATTCATGCTAGCATTATCGCATATAATACTTGTGTGAATATATGTAGTCTGTTTAAAGCTAATAAGGGTTAAGAAGTGTGTTTTACATCCACCTTATGATGACCCGGTTTATAGACTAATGGGAAAAAATAATTGGTTATTAGTCGACTACTAAAATAATTGTTTGTGGCGGCACCACTACCAACACAAGAAGTCAATTTGGTTGCCATTTTTTCGTAACACGGGCGCCGCCATGTTGGAACCAGATGTCGCCAGAAAGCAGGGATTGATCCAAGTCAGTCTGAGTTTCTATGGCAACCACTTATCAATCAGGAGATTGTTGGAAGGCCACACCCCTATCACCTGAAAGCTGGATTCACAAAATCTTTTAAAACGTTGGACGCAGGGGGCCAGTAGGCTCCACCTACTTTTATTGAGGCATCTGATTGGTCAGTTTAGAAATTGAACAACAGGAAAAATTATGGTATTAACCCTTCCGTTCTCCTTAGCTTGTTTACATTAAAAGTGGGGTCATCTGGACACCACAGGACAGTGCGTTGAACTTTTTTTTTTTCACTGATTTCGGAGTTTCACTAATGTCCATGGCAGACATAAAATTCTGTCCCCCTTCGTCCACATTTGTAATGGAAGAAATCGCATAACAATATGTGGTTGGAGCCATCTGGACCCCAAGGAGAGCGGAAGGGTTAAATGAAGAACGGTTATTCTGACCAATGGCTGGTCTGAGTAACATGTTTATTTCTCTATAGAAGTCTATGGGGTTTTGGTTTTTTGGAGCCACTTTTCTGTTTGGAACACCAGTGGGGAGGGGCTTACTTAATCCAGTTTTCATAAACTGTCAATGTGGTAAAACTTCATATTCATCTGAAAACTTATTTTTATTTTCCCTTAAATGTAAACTCAAAGTTACAGAAAAAACAAAAATGATGATGCATGTAGAACCTCCTTCTGAAGCTTTGAGATGTTTTGAGTCTTTTTCAACAAAATAAAACAAAGACTTGACGTTTGTGGTGATTAGTCCTCATCAGTAATCGAATATCTAAACAGTTTATGAACAAAAGTCCATATGGAAGAAGTCCAGAATGCTTGGAGGATGTCTTCTCGTCTTCAGCGAGCGTGGAATCCACACTTCTATGGTTCTGCTCTAAAGTCAAACATCCTGATTTACTAAGAGACGACCCTCTTCATCCTCCTTACTTCTTCATCTAGTCTGGATATTAACTGATCATCTGTCGGCATCTGAGGCGCAGAAGTCAAACTCTTCAAATTAACACGACCTGCTGCTGACACGAAGCAGACACGATCAGCGAGGCGGATGTTATCAGCTGCTGCGGACGAGACCATGTGGCAGCTGAGACGCCCGATATCCTACAGGGTTTGACATCAGAGACAAACGCTGCAGAGGAAGAGTCCAGACCTCAAACGTGAGGACGTGGGTCAGTCAGAAAGAATGACAAAGATACATTTAACTCTCGTGATCTATTATGAACATCTGAATCAGGGACAGGTCAGGGATGCAAGTCTGCATGTTTCCAACACACCCTGCTCTGGCATGTTCTAATCGGCTGGACACACCTGAACCATGACAGTTAAGCCTCGTTTCCACTGTACAATAAGGAGTTGGTACGGTCCAGCTACTTCTGGTGGTCCCTTCACATCCCTTTAGCCTCGCTTGCACTGAGCGGTTCGTGGGTTAGCCCCACGACTAGAAAAACAAAAACAACGGAGGTCATCCAGCAGCTCGTCTTTTTGTTGCTTAACCTCCAGCTGGGGCTACCACGATTAGTTGACTAATTGATGACTCATCGAATACTAAAACAATCGACAACTAATTTAATAGTCGATAAGTTGTTACTCTATATTATTTGGTGTCGTAAAGTTGAAAGTTATAATAGCTTTTAGACTATATAGGCATTTATTAAGTTTTTTAAGACTATTTTGGATTTTATCTAATATTTCAGTTACATGCTAGCTATTTTGGCTAGTTGAAGATTTTTTTTCAGTTTTTTTAAAGGCTAATATTCCAGCCTCATGCTAACTATTTTGGCTAATTTCTGCTTTTTCTTTTTAAGGCTATTTTGGAGTTTAGCTAGTTCATCTGCATGCTAGCTGTTTTGGATTACTTAGGCTTCTTTTTCCGTTTTCTAGGCTAATTTCGCATTTAAATAATATTTTAGCTGGCTACCAGCTTTAGCGTTTTCAGCTTCAGTATATTTAGCTATCAATTCCAATGTTTTTATCTATCAATTTCAGCATCTTCAGCGGCCAAATTCATCTAATTCACACTAGCATTATTGCAGGTAATACTACATATCTAGTTTTTAGTTAGTTTAAAGCTAATAATGGTTAAGATGTGGTTTTCGGATGACCTGATTAGTCGACGAATCGGAAAATTGGCTACTAAAATGAATACCGCTGTGAAGAGGAAAACTTAGCGCTATACTGTTGCTTTCTAATGTCGTCTTCACTTTCTGACAATCAACAGGTGGCTCCGCCCCTTTCAATGTTTCTATGGACCTACAATTGATCTGAGCCCACAAGTGGTAGTAGTCGGTACGGTTTAACCCTCTTGCTCTCTTATGCACAGTGGATCCATTTTACAATGGAAACGCTCAAAGTGCCGGACTGTACTGTACCAGAACGGAATGCTCAATAAAAACGAGGCTTGAGATCCATGAAAATCCAGAGGCGAAACACTTCCATGATGATGAAGAGCGCTAGGGTTCTGCAGCAGAAAAGTCGTCCAAAATGAGGGTTTTAAACTGGTTAAGGTGTCTATGAACTAGGGCTGCCGCAAACGATTATTTTAATAGTCGACTAATCATCGATTAATTTTTCCGATTAGTCGACTAATCGGATCATGGACAAAGTGGATGTAAAGAAAATCTGAAATATGATTAGCTTTAAAACAAAAAAATCCTAAATAAGCTAAAATCGCTAGCATGTAGCTGAAATATTAGCTAAACTCCAAATTAGTCTAAAAAAACTGTGAAAATTCCAAATTAGCCAAAATAGCTAGCGTGTAGCTGAAGACATAGCAAAACTCCAAATTAGCCTAAAAAACTGTAAAAATCCCAAATTAGCCAAAATAGCTAACATGTAGCTGAACTATTACCTAAACTCCAAATTAGCCTAAAAAACTGTAAAAATTCCAAATTAGCCAAAATAGGTAGCATGTAGCTGGAATAATAGGAAAACTCCAAATTAGCCTAAAAAACTGTAAACATTTAGAATTAGCTAGCTAACATGTAAATAAAATATTAGCTAAACTCCAAATTTGCCTACAAAACTGAAAAAATCCTAAATTAGCCAAAAGAGCTAATATGTAGCTGAAATATTATCTTAATTCCAAATTAGCCTAAAAAACTGAAAAAGCCTAAATTAGCCAAAATAGCTAACATATAGCTGAAATATTAGCTAAACTCCAAAATAGCCTAAAAAACTGTAAAAAAAAAAAAATCCTAAATTAGCTAAAATAGTGAAATATTAGCTAAACTCCAAATTAGCCCTAAAAAACTGTAAAAATTCCAAATTAGCCAAAATAGGTAGCATGTAGCTGGAATAATAGAAAAACTCCAAATTAGCATAAAAAACTGTAAACATTTAGAATTAGCTAGCTAACATGTAAATGAAATATTAGCTAAACTCCAAATTTGCCTACAAAACTGAAAAAATCCTAAATTAGCCAAAAGAGCTAATATGTAAATGAAATATTATCTTAATTCCAAATTAGCCTAAAAAACTGAAAAAGCCTAAATTAGCCAAAATAGCTAGCATGAAGCTAAAATATTAGCTAAACTCCAAAATAGCCTGAAAACCCTTAATAAATGCCAAAATAGTCTAAAAAGTTAGCAGAATGTCATTATAACTTTCAACTTTACTACAGTCTGACTCCATATATTATAAAGTAACGACTAATCGACTATTAAATTAGTTGTCGACTATTTTAATAGTCGATTAGTCATCGATTAGTCGACTAATCGTGGCAGCCCTACTATGAACAGACCTCTAATAAAAGTTCTTCTTCTACAGATGGATCAAAGGTCCAAAAAGGTCTTTCGTGAAACCAAAACTCTGAATCAGATCCAAAACAAAAGCTTCTATTCATGCCAAGAGAGAAGACAAAAGCCCGCCTCCTCCCCTCCCACGAAGCGCCACCGTCTTCTCATCAGCACCACAGCAATAATGACCTTCTTCACTAATCGGCTCCATCAGAATCAGGATCTGCTGAGGAAATTATGTTCAAAGATAAAAGCTTGGTTTGATCAGCTGATCCGCTCCTCCAAACTGTGGCTTTTATCTGCAGATGAGGGGAGACACAGTTGTTTAGTGTCTCCATTATGGAGCTGTCTGCTTTTATTTCCTCTCCAACAAAAGAAAAAGTATATTTTGCTGCAGCAGCTTCTGGAGAAGCTCTGAAATCACTTCCTGCTTCTACGGCTCGCTCTCGTTTCAGGTTAAAAATGAGTTGGTTTTCGGTCATTCGTGTTTGCTATTTGAAGTAATTTAAGGTCACCTGCAACCCGAGCAGAAAATCTGAGGCACCAGAGAGTCTGAGATGAGGTGAAATCCAGCAGCCCGAGCGTGTGGTCCAACAGGTTCTCAGAGAAACCGTTCAAAGAGGTTTTACTGAAACAGAATGAAACCTGACGGCGTCTTCGCTCTCTGGAGCATCAGAGGAGAACGTCGGAGCCTCGGCAGCGGGACTAGGGTTCAAAGACGGCGTTTTAACTTTGTTTTCCTTCAAAATCGCTCATTAAACCACCAGTAGGACTCAAACGGATAACCAGCCCGGATCTTCTGACAGCCTGCAGCTCTGACCACACTCTGGGTCGCCAAAATAAAAGACCTGAATGTTGCAGCTTTTCAATGAGTTGAGAAACATCAAAACGTTTCTCAGGATGTGAAGAAACAGCTTTATGTTTCGTTCTGTTGTCACGGTTACGCCACAATCGTCGACTCTATCTGAGAACTGGATTGAGTGTGATGTCATCAATAGAACTGTTTTATACTTACAACCCAAAGAAGTCGATTCTGTTGCCATTTTTTTTTTTTTGTGAAACGGATGCAGCCACCTACTTTTATTGAGACATCTGATTGGTCAGTTTAATCAATTACAGAAAAAATTATTTTGAAAAAAATTGGAATTACTAAAAAAAAATGTATCGGATCAAGAATGGTTAATCTGACCGATTGAATGACTGAGTAACAGCTGTTTATTTCTCTATAGAAGTCGGTGGGATTTTGGCTTTTGGAGCCACTTCCTGTTTGGAACAGGAGAGGGGGAGGAGTCACTCAGTCCAGTTCCCTTGCACAGCTGATCCTCAAAATGCAAAATCTGATATTAGATTCAAATCGGGTCATTTTAGAACTAAATGACTCTAGGTTCAGATGATGCATTTGGATCAAACCAACTCCAGAATCAGAACCAGATCGAAGTGAAAAGCAGGCTGGAATGGGTGGAGGCGTGTCATCAAAGGAGACTGTAGAGAGAGCAGCCATGTTGCTGAGTCAGGAGGCAGCAGAGATGAAGATGCTGAGGTTCTGTTTGACCAGAACCGACCGAAGAACAGATTTGGACAGAGATGATGTTAGTTGGAGGATGCTGAGGTTGGAGTGACTGGGAAAAAGACCAAAGAGGAGGTCCGTAGGTGTAGAGGAGGAGGACATGGAAATAAGACAACTCCATGTGGCGCCCCCTAAAGGGAGCCGCTAGAAAACAAAGAAAACCTGTAGGTCTGCATGTGTTTTCAGACTGGAGAAGTGCCTTGGTTCAGACCATGTCCTGAACCTTGCATTTGGTCTGTATTCAGACGGTTATTGGAGATCTCTGTTTGGGACTGAGGGCTGTGAACAAAACCATGTGACTAAAGATCTCTTCAGTCATTGGCCAGGAATTACGAGGGTGAGGGAAGGATTAACGGAAATCTTGGCCTTTGCAATCCTCGTCAGGAGAGTTTATATTTTGCTGACCAACATATAACGTCAGCTACGACACTACAAGGAGGTTACTGAGATAGATAATCGGAAATACAGCGTGCAAAGTGCCTGCATTCGTCTGGCTACGTTTCAAAGAGTTGCCGTTGCGTCGCTGCTTACATCACATAAACCCCGGCTACGGTGGCTGTTTTAGTCCAGTTGTTCCACTCCGAGCATGGACTGTATTCAGACTGATGAAAGTCTAATTGGAATCGAACCGAGACCACCTCAAAAAAATGGGTCAGACCGGTTCCTGGTTCGGGACCAAGGGTCCATTTGGGTGTTTTAGACTGAAAATTTCTCACAAGCAAACCCGGGTCTGGTTCACTACAGTGTGAACGCTGGCAGACCACAAAGCTGGGATTAGTGAGTTTTGAGAAGAAAAGAAGCATCGGCAGAAACATCTGGAAGGTGTCCGTCATCTCAGAGTAGTAGACTGAACTTTTCTAAATCATAAAATCCATGAATGGTTTCTTCCACAGCTCCTCTGTGAACGTGCACTGGAAGGTCAACAGTTTATGTTTCTATAAGATCTCCTCAGAGGATGAAGGTGACAGCTGACTCCCTCTGATCAAACATCACAGGAGAGGAGCTCTACCCGGAAACAGCCCCGTCACCCACCTGCGGGTCACCTGGGGGGGGCTGCAGGCACGCGGATGGAAAGTTGATGGAGTTAGAATATGACCTGATGAAGAGGAGGAGGATGAAGGTGAGGGGTGATAGACTCCCTCCCACAATGTCACACTGCTGCTGGGGGGGGCAACATGGGTCCAGAAGACCCCCCCCCAACCTGATGCAGCTCCTCAGCATGGAGAACTTTGAAGAAGGAGGAGGAGGAGGAAGAGCCTAATGGTGGAGAACATTCCATCTGAATGGGAACCAACATCTGCTGTTTGGCTCAGAGGAACAACAGCAGGTAAACATGACGTCTCCGCCACAGCTAGCCGCGCTCGTGCACGCTAAAGCCCCAAAGCCGCCCGAACGGCGCACTTTCCCCCCCCCGCCGGCCAGAACCCCCCCTAATACCCCGGTGAGGAACTGCAGGGCCCGGCGCCGCCATACGCCGCCGCACAGACACAAACCAGCAGCGTGTCCCGGAGCCCCGAGCGGAAAGAGGCACGCGAAAACCGAGCGGGAGCGGGGGACCCGCCGCCGCCGCCGCCGCCGCAGCAGCAGCCCCGCGCGCGCGGCAGCCGCCGAGCAGCGAGGCACGCGGACAACAAGTCGGTGAACTGACCTGTTTGAGAGCCGCGCGGTCCGCTGGATGTTGGGCTGAAGGCGAGTTAAATCCACTATCAGTAAAACAAAGAGGCGAAAATGACCGAGCGCTGGCGGAAGAGGCCGAAACTGTTCTGCCGTCTGCGCATGCGCAGAGCAGAAACGTTCAGGGAAGGGAGGGGGCGGGGTGAACGAGGGCAAACCATTCCTGCTGTTTCAAACTAATTCACTTTTATTGGGAAATAAGTCAATTTTCTCATCAAGGGGAAGTTATTAAGACCTATAGTTGTTTATTTTTTGTGATAATCTAATTATTTTTATGTGATAAAACCCATGATATATGTGTTTAGCACAAAAGTCCCAAACAAATAAATAAAATCAAATTTGTCCACATTTATTTGATAAAAGCTTAATGTTAAAAATAAGTCTGTTCTCTATTTTTTAGAACAATATTTCACACTGAAGATTTTTACAATGTTCAATCAGTTTAAAAAATTTTAAAAGAATTGTTGGGTTTTTGAAAGCAATAAACCAACAAAAACTAAACATAATGAACTCACCCAAACTGATAAAACCAACTTTGAAGTAAGAAAATGCACTTTTTTAAACCGAATAAGAAAAAACGATTATAGACAAACAAAATAAATGTAATATATGATTGTTTTTTTAATCAGATCCTCCTGTGCAATATTTCTGGGAGAAAGCAACATTTTAAATGAGTGTTTGCGTTTTTAGGATAAATATGAATATTAAGTTATATACATGTAATTCCCGAAAGAAAATGTTCAATAAAATGTTTTGACTGGTGTTCGTATTAAAGTCAATGAGATTTAAACTTTAAATTTATTTTCTGTTATCTTTGGTTTGAACTTTGTTTTTAATTCTAAAAACATTCTTGTTGCATTTTTTTTACCATTATTGATTAATAGAAAAAAAGTGAGCTCAAAATTCCATTTAGTCAAATTGTTGTTAATAAGGGAAAAAAAATCCAGTTATCTCCCAGTGATCTTTTATTTATGATTATGACTTTTTTCACCAAAATCAAGAAGGCATACATTGTTTCATTTTCTAGGACATTTCTATCATCACAAAAATACATTTTAAATGAATTTAAAGGAAAAATAATTGGGAATTTTACTGTATTATAGACAATTTTCTGTTGATATTTGCATTTTTATTATCAATGTGTAAAATCACAACTCTTCTCATTTAAATATGATGACTTATTTGAAAGCCTCTTTGCATAAACACCAATCTTTGAGGGAAAATAGACTTTACTAATCAGTTCTGATCAAAAGAAACTTAATTTTTGTAAATCAATAAAAACCATAATAACATTTCAGATTTAAAGAGAATTCTCGTTGTTAGAATTCATGAAAACTAAACAGTAATAAATGTATTTTTCATTTGTTATTAACCATAACACCACTTTCTTTTTCGTTGAACCATAAATCAGTGCCACAGGAGGGTTTGTCATTCGCAGAGAGAAAAGTTGGAGGGAACAGGAGGTCTCACTCTGAGCTGATTTTCCTCCACACAGAAGTGTCCTGCGTCTTTAATCTCTCCAAACGAGCGATAGGATTACCCAAACTTTCTTGATCTTTGTGAAGGTCTTTCATGGATTCAAGTCTTTTATCTGGAAGCCATCTCCACCATCACACACGATCTATGTCGCTCTGATGCTGTTTTTAAGTCTGTTGGTTTCAGTTCAGATGATTGTGAAAGTTCTCCTTCCAGAAAGTTCCTCTTGTCTCTCATCAGTAAATGCACTCGTTATCATAATAATGTGCTGGTTTGACAAACTAAGAAGAATAAAATGACATTTATTACCTTAAACACGCCCAAACCAATACTATTCTCTCTTTAATTGGCTTAAGACATTTAATGCACTGTTAGTGTTTTAGTTCCGCTGTTTCATATTTTTTATCATCAATTTATTTTTCCTTCTCCCTGATGATTTTTTTGCACATTTTACCTTTATTTTCCCAGAGTAGTTTTAACAATGGAATTTCACAATGGAGGGATCAATGAAGTTTGTAACTTATCTTATCTATCTTATTAGAGGGAAGAATTCTCCTGTGTGATTGATAAATCTTTTCAATAAAAAGAATGGGCTTCTATAGCACAATAATGTATAAAATGAAAAAAATGGCAAAAAACCATAATGCAGAAGTCAATAGAGAGATGTATCACATGGAAGATATTTAAAAGCTTAAAGTTAAAAAAAAAAAAAAAAAAAACGAAAAAGAAACATAGGTTACTGTGTATATTATAAAAAGTTTTATTTTTTTCTAATATTAATGATACTATGGATAGATATTACTTTTTCATTTACATTTTATTGTATATACTGAAAAAGAGATAGTTAATTGCTTTTTTTCATTCTTTTTTGACAATTTTTCCACTTTTAAAGAGTTTTCAATTTTTTAGAATGACACAAAAATTTTAATAAAGCTTTAAGACAAAACAATTGTGCAGCATTGATTTGTAATTAATTTATATCTCACTATTAATGCAGTAAATCTACAAATTTAAAAGTTTTAAATTGAATACTGTTCATTTTTTGGTTGTTCAAATTTTTTTATTTCACGTTTATGCATGTTTATAAAGGAGTAAGCTGTGTAGAATTTTTTGAATCGAAGTGGCTCCTCTTTCTGTTGGAGGATCTTTGTGGAGTACAATGACAGTTCTCGCTGTTCTGGAGTTTTTCTGCTGTTTTCCAGCCGCTCCTGTCCGCCGCTCTTCTTTCTCGACACGGAACTTTACTTTACCCGGATTCTAGCTCGGAACGGAACTTTGAACCGGGTTCCCGTCGGTCTGATGATTTGTCGAAACTTTTCCTGGAGCGCTGGAGGTTCGATCGGGATGAGGAGGACTCGCTAACGCGCCTACCTGCCCGCTGAAGCCGGCGAGGCCATGGACGGCGGCGGGGAGCGCTCCGACGTTCGGGAGTGTTCGGGTGTTTCCGGAGGAGCGAAGTCGGAGCTGCAGAAGCTGCTGTCGTTCAGAGTGTACCGGCGGAGGTGGTTTGTGCTGCTGGTGCTGTGTTTGTTAAACTGCTCCAACGCGACGGTGAGTTCACAGCAACACCAACTTTATGACATTTTTTTTAATATTTACATTTAAGTTTGTAGGAATTGTTATCTATAAAAGTACTTTTATCATTAAAGTTCCTTCAAAATAAAAGATTGTATGGAAGCACCATAATGTCAAAATTTGAAGAAAAAAACACATTTGTTATTTTAATGTCTATAATCATACTCATTTAATTTAGCCTTTTTTCTTAGACATTTTTAAGATATTTTTTCCCAAACTTTTTAGTTTATCTGAACAAAAGTTAAACATACACGTTTGGAGTGTTACTGATAAAAAACTATGAGAATAAAGTTGAGAAGTTATATTAAAAAAATTTAGAAGAATAATATTGTAAATTATTTTTAAATAAATAACAGCTCTTAAGGAAAAAGTCATACATTTATGCTTTAAAAGTTATAATTTTACGAAGAATAAGTCATGCTTTTACAGAAATAAAAATTTACATTTGGCTTTTAAAATATTTTAACAAAGAAAAAACAGCAACAACACATGCTTAAGATTCTCACTGATACTGCTTTACTTTGTTGTAAATACAAAACTATATTTATATGAAATTACACATTTATTTTCAGAAAAAAATACTTTTTAAGTAAAAAAATTGTAAGTTTTGACACTTTTTCTGATAATTTTACAACTTTATTACCATCCATACATATGTATTTGTGTGTTTTGATAATAGCTCTACAAATTCATCACAAGATTTCTATGTTGCATTAACAGTCTGATTTTAATTGACATCTTAAGTTAGTTTTGACATTTTTTTTTAGCGTTTTTCCTCATTTGCTGCCGTTTTGTCTTCTGTAAAGTTTTCTTTTAAGCCCACCTTGATCTGCATATTTTGGGAAATAATGTGTTTATTTGAAGTTTACACCAGAATTTTGGAAAATCAACTTTTCTTGAAAATATTGAAACAATCATACAACATTTTTCTGACTGAAGCATTTTAGAATATGTACTCCAAAGTACTTTGTTGTATCAGAGATTTATGTTGAGGGCGTGAGTGGCTGTAAGCTAGCAGATGATCGTGTCAACAGATGGATGATGGGAAATGAGGGGAGTCTTACTTCGTGCCAACAGGTACGCCCACAAGTCAGAGTTGAATTTCTAATGAACTCCTGCCGCTCTGCAGAAACTATGTCTGAGAAAACGACACAAGTTTTTGATTTTGGCTAAAAACTGTATAAACATAATTAAAAAAATCATTTTAAAAACCAAAAGCAAATCAAAAACTTTCAAAAAATGTAGAAACACACTAGATAAAGTTAGTTTTAGTCCTGAAAAAACCTCCATGCTGATTTTATGGAAAATAACCTGAAGTGTAACTTCTTAAATGTGCACCAATGGTCCATTATTTGTCGTGTTTTAGATGAATATCTCCAGATCAATGAAGCTAGCAAACCTCTGCATTGAGTGCTGCAGTGCTAACAGAGCCAGCTCCTCCAATGATTGCATAAATCGGTATCACTCCCCCGGGGGGTCCGTCTCTGTGCAGCAGTGCGCCCGCCCGGAGGCAAGTGTGCCTCTCTCTCTCTCTCATTCACAGGGGCCGGGCCCCCCCTCCCTCACGGGTTCCCAGCTCCCGCGGGACCCCCCCCCCTCCCCCCCTCCCCGTTCAATGGGAGCTTTTGTTTCCAGAGAGCTGGTGTCCTCTCGCTCAGCTGGAGGAGCGGCTTTCACGATGGGGGCAAATAACAGCTGATGAGGCAGTTAGAAATCAATCCGTGTGACATTAACAAGCCCTCGGGGGTCAGGATTTGGAGAAGGGCTGGGCGGTGGTGGTGGTGGGGGGCGATGATTGTTTGGAGATGATTGTGTTGGTTAAAGTCCTAATAAAACATTTATTTTGGTGAAAGTCCTTCAAAGCTGGACAGTAGTGCTACAAAATGTCAAAAATAAACTCCAGTAAATGTATCAAGTACATAGAAAAATGTAGAATTCCAGTATTTTTATAACCGATTTGACCTGATTGTTCTTTTTAATCGGTTACACCTAAGAGCTACCACTAAACTTTCCCAAAATATACAAAAGTTTGAGTAAAATCAAAACGTGTTTTCTAAATAAAAGATTAAAAAAAGGACATAAATATGAAACTTCATGGCTTCAACGATGCATCATCTTTGTAAATGTGTAATCAAAGCGCTGAGATTTACATCAAAACGCATGAATATTGAATATGGTGTTCCACAAGAATCAATTTTGGGCCCAATTCTTTTTATTCTATATATATAAATGACATCTGTGAAGTTTCTAACGTTCTAAATCTTATATTATTTGCCGATGATACGACCCTATATTGCTCTGGAAAAGATTTAAAAAATGTAAAGGAAGAAGTTGAAAGAGAATTGGTTTTACAAAAATAAGTTATCTTTGAACCTGACAAAAACAAAGTTTATGGTTTTTGCGAAAAGAAAACAGAATTTTCTTCATCGATGGTGTAAAAATTGAAAAGGTACCTGAGTTGAGATCCTTGGGTGATAATAGTTGATAAAATCTAACAATGGAAACCTCATATATCATATGTTAAAGCTAAAATGTCAAAAACTATATTTGTTTTGAATAATGTTAAGTTTCTTTTATCTTGTAGAACACAGAGAATGTTATATTGTTCACTTATTCTGCCTTATTTAATTTATTGTGTAGAAGTGTGGGGTAACACATATAAAACCAATTTAATGCCATTATGTTTAATGCAGAAAAGAATTATTAGAATAATAAACAAAGTTGGCTATAGGGAAAGCACACATATATTATTTATCAAGGCACAAAATAAGAACATTGTTCTTCCATCTGCTCCCTTTCATTCTTGAAGTTTTAGGTCTGTGTTGTATTCTGTATTTGATTTTGTGTTTTCTTGTTCCTGATGCTTCATGAAAGGAAACAAATAAAGAGAAAGAAAGAAAGATTTACCATTTCAGGGTT
This sequence comes from Oryzias javanicus, assembly GCA_003999625.1. NCBI lineage: Eukaryota > Metazoa > Chordata > Actinopteri > Beloniformes > Adrianichthyidae > Oryzias > Oryzias javanicus. The sequence goes on from CM012446.1 coordinate 3,234,427, forward strand.
GTATCTCACTAATATATGGGAGTTTGTTGCTACGTATTGATAAACACAAATTAGTCCCAATTTTTGGACTCGTCTTTGTAGATTTTTGACTCATAGATTCCAGGGAGAGAAATTAAGCCTTGAGTGTTATCGTCTGGTTTGGAATAGTCCAAGCAATTCCAATCAAAGTTGAAGCTAATAACCACCGTGGAGATCATTCAGCAGCTCATTTTTGGCTTTTTGGTACTGAAAGTGCAGCATGTTGTATCGCAATGGTGTCAAACTCAACCGTACAAGGGGCCAAAATACAAAACACACCTTAGACCTCGGGCCGAAAAGGATAAATATTTATTGATATTTATATTTATTTTATATTTATCGTAACTTTTTAACATCATTATGAATTAGATATATAGCATTACCTGCGATAATGCTAGTGTGAATGCTGTAAGCTGAATTTGGTCGCTGGAGATGCTAGCTGAAAATGCTGAAATTGAAAGCTAAAAAAGCTGAAGCTGATAGATGAAAACGCTGAAGCTGATAGCCAGCTAAAAGCCAAATTAGCCTAAAAATAAAACAAATACAGAAAAACAAAAAAACTTTGGTTAGCCAAAACAGCTAGCATGTAGCTGAAAAAATAGCTGAACTTCAAAAATAGCCTTTAAAACTGAAAAAAGCCCAAATTACCCACAACAGCTAGCATGTAGCTGAAACATTAGGTAAGTGCCAAAATAGCCAAAAAATCTTAGAAAAAAACAAAAATATTCCAAAAAGTTAGCGGAATGCTAATTTTTTATAACTTTAAAAACCAAAACTTAACATAATAATAATAGAAAGGCAGGAACATTCCAGAATAAATCAACCTAAACTTTAATATTTTACTCTCAATATTAGTATATTTTGTCAAAATTATACAAGTTAAAAATATGCGCAAGATAACATAACGATAAAATAAAAGTATCTGGAGGGCCGGATAGAATTACCCGGCGGGCCGGATCCGGCCCCCGGGCCTTGACTTTGACACGTGTGTTGTATCGGCACAGACAGGAGAAGAGGCGGTAAACACAGCTAAAAGTTCACTAAATCAGGGTCAGGCAGGCAGAGGTCAAACACGAGCATGAGGGCGAACAGGTGAGGGTCGGGGCAGGCGGCACACGAAACACAGGGATCAAAGATGTTGCATTTTGTGACTTACAGCTATGAGAAAAACAGAAAAAAAGGAAATTAGACGATAAATAATAATAATAAAATAAAAATTCAGTGGATGAGTAGAGGAATTCAAAAAAATGAAAGAAATGCTGCGTTTAAGTGGTGTTGGAATTTCTGACTCAGAAAACACACATCAACATCAGGAAAACAACAAATCTTCCTCCATGAGTGCAAAATGACTTTCTGCACCTTATTTATTGTGGAGACATTAGAATCACAAGAATATAATTTATTCCACTTTGGTGGATTAAATAGTCTGAAGGGTCACATTATAAAGTTTGAAATTCTCTGGAGAATCTGATAAAACGCAGCTCCACTCAGTAAAAACGTCAGCTGATCAAGAATTCGGTTTGCAGAAGGAAATGTTGTAAATTCCTGAAATATTTTTTGCTGATGTTCTTTGACTTTGCTGAGTGAATATTTTTAAAAACATGTGTTTCAATCTCATCTGTGGAAGAAGTGGATTAATTCAAACTTAAATCAGGCAGAAAAGGTGGTGTGATGGCTGCAGAAGCAGCCACACCATGAAGTTCCTGGAAGCTGTTATGGGTGGAGCCTGGCCGGCAACAAGAGGAACTCAGCTGGACTAAGTTGCCTTAATTGGACTCAACCATTGACTGAAAAAAAAAGGATGAATTCACTATTGATTTTCTTTTGTATTCAGTTGTTTTAGTTTTATCTACCACTTACCTGATTTGTGAAGTGATATGTTATTTACTTAAAGGTAATGTTGGTTAAGACAAAAACTGAATTAATCCTTTTGATTTCCTTATTACTTATCTTAGTCAATTCCCCCCCTTTTTTGTGGTTTTGGTTTGATCAACTAGTATATATGTTTCCCTCTTGTGTTTGTCTGGAGGTCAGTTTTCATGTTGAGTTGAAGTTTATGGTTTGTTGACCTCTTTTATGGGCTCAGATTAACTTTACTTGTTTTTGTAAATTAAAATAATATTTTTTTCAAAAGAAAACTCCTGTGCTTCTCTCATCCTTCTGCTCGGCTCCTCACATATGGTGTCAGAAGTGGGATTTGCCAAGAGAGAGCACAGTATTTTTTTTTTGTTTTTTCCTTGTTTTTCCATCAAGTACGCAAAGTGAAGGATGCAGCGTGGAGGGCGTGGCACCAAAGGAACCCGTGTGGAGCCAGAAGATGCGGGTCAAAAAGAGGAAGAGGACCCTTCAGACTCTGGAGCACTTGGAGGAACAAGTTCTGATGGTGAGGCTGCCCGAGAACCAACATTGACTGACCTCGTTGGGATTCTTCGTGCTCATATGGGGCAGCAGGAAGCCCGTGAGGCTCGGTTGAAGGAGGAATCAGCTCGCCAAGACCAGCGGTTCAAAGCATTGCAGCATCAATTTCAACTCCTCCAGCTAGAGGTGCAGGCCCGGACCTCCCACACCAGATCCACCGGCTCTAGGGCTGGAATCAGAAGTTTTGGAGACACCTGACCTACAGGAACTGGAGCTAAAGCCTCACACTCAACAACCAGGTCGGTCTCAATTTTTTCAAGAACCTAGACTGGAAAAACTGTCTGAAAGTGATGATATTGAACACTTTCTTATTACTTTTGAGAGGATTGCCACAACATGTAGATGGCCAAAGTCTGACTGGGTTTTCCGGCTCATACCACTCCTGACTGGTAAAGCCAGAAGCGCTTATGTGCATATGGATCTGGATGATATCCATGTTTATGAATGTGTTAAGGAAGCCATCCTGATGAAGTATGATATCAACCCAGAAACCTATCGACAGAGATTTCGTTCAATGGAGGTGGAGCCTGAGGAGACGCCAAAGAACTCTATGTGAGGCTGAAGGAGCTGTATGACAAATGGATCCAACCAAGAGGTAAAACTGTTAAAGATGTAAGTGAAATTATCATCTTGGAGCAATACCTGCGCATGCTATCTCCTGAGCTTCAGGTATGGATCCGAGAGCACAATCCTCCATCTGCAGCAGAGGCGGCCAAGTTGGCTGAGCTGTTTGTGGCTGCCCGTAAGAAGGGACAACCTTGGAGTTATTCACCTGGAAATCTGAAAAGGACACCGCAGGACTGCACCTTCGTACCATCAAAAGGCCACGTCAGGTGGGGGTAAGCCCACCCAAAAAGACAATCAGCCAGCAAAATGGCATAAAGTCCCCACTTGTTACTTGTGTGGACAAGAAGGTCATACAAAACCAATGTGTCCTAACAATCCTCCTAAGCTCACACAGATGTGTGTAGTTCCATGTAAAACTGCTGTAACAATTAATGATGGACAATCTGTGAAACTGACTGCGGTTAAGATCAATGGGAGAACTTTGAAGGCCCTAATTGACACTGGGGCAGTGTTCAGACTCTGGTACAGAGAAATTTTGTTGCCTGCTCATGTTGTTCGCACAGCAGATACGCATCCTATTATGTGTAGTACATGGAGATGAGAAATCTTACCCTACAGCAGATATTTACATGGATGTACAGGGGCAAACATATCTCTTAAATGTGGGCGTGGCAGATAAACTCCCATTTCCTGTTGTGCTTGCAGTGATTTACCTGTCCTCTATGACTTACTACTTGTTTCCCAGTGTTTGTAATGTTGCTATCACCAGAGCCCAGTCCAAGAAGGTAGGAGCCTTCTACAGCTCTGAGGGCCCTGCCCTTTTATGATGTGAAACAGATGTGCAGCCTGGGAAAGTACGTAAGTCCCGCAAACAAAAAAGGCAGGCAAAATTCCAGCATGCTGTCAGTACACCAGCAGAAAAACCTGCCCAAGATGTTCTGTGGAGTTTAAAGTGCCAACAAAATATAAATGAGATGCAGCATAATGACCCTACCTTAACTTCTTTGTTTCAGAAAGCAAATAACAGAAATGGATGGAGACAAGAAGAAGAATATACATTGGAAACTGGCACCCTTTACCGCACGCAAGGTTCAACCAAGCAGCTGGTTGTGCCCAAGGAAGCACGAGATATGGTTCTGGTCTTGGCTCATTCTATTCCCTGGGCTGGCCACCTGGGGACACAGAAGACCCTTGCTCGTATCCGGCGGCATTTCTTCTGGCCTGGTCTACAATCTGATGTCATCAAATTCTGTAGGTCCTGCCCTGAGTGCCAGGTAACATCTAATAAACTACCATCTAAAGCACAACTCCAACCTCTGCCCATCATTGGTGTCCCATTCCAGCGGCTTGGCATGGATGTTGTCGGTCCGCTTGAGAGGAGCAAGACGGGTAACCGCTACATGTTGGTTATCACAGACTATGCAACTAATACCCAGAAGTGTTTGCATTAAAATCTGTCAAAGCAAGAGTAGTGGCGGGTTCCCTGGTTCAGTTTTTTCCAGAGTTGGATTTCCTTCTGAAATCATCACAGACCAGGGAACAAATTTCATGTCCACCCTTTTGAAGCAGGTGTACCAGTTGCTAGGGATCAAAAGCATGAGAACAACTCCTTACCATCCCCAAACTGATGGCCTGACTGAACGATTTAATCAAACCCTCAAGCAGATGCTACGTAAATTTGTGAATGATACTGGCTCTGACTGGGATCAGTGGCTTCCGTATCTTCTTTTTGCTTACAGGGAAGTTCCACAAGCTTCTACAGGCTTCTCACCGTTCGAACTATTGTACGGTCATGAGTGAGGGGACCTCTGGCCCTACTGAAGGAGACCTGGACTGATGAGCAAGGAGGTAGGGATGTTGACATTATCTCCTATGTTGTACAAATGAGGGAGAAGCTTCAAAAGATGTCAACATTAGCCCAACAGCATATGACAGAAGCCCAGAAATACCAGAAGACATGGTATGACAGGTCAGCTCGGTGCAGGACCTTTACTCTGGGTCAAAAGGTCCTAGTCATGTTACCATCTAGCGACAGCAAGCTTCTGGCCAAATGGCAAGGACCATATGAAGTGGTCAAACAACTTGGAAAAACAACTTATCAAGTTGCCATTCCTGGAAAGCCTCGGTCCAGTAAGGTATTGCATGTTAACCTCCTCAAGGCATGGGAGGACAGAGCTCAAAGGAAAGCAGATGTGCTAATGATCCGGTCTGTTGAGGAGGAAGCAGCTGTGGATGATCAGTATCTGCCCTCATCAGCACTCACAGATTTGAACTTGGAACATCTGACAGCTGAGCAACAAAAACAGGTCAAAGATCTGTGTAATCCTCACATATTTCAGGAGCATCCAGGTCGGACTACTTTGATTGAACACAGCATGCTAACTGTAAAAGATGATGCGCAAGTGAAACGCATGAGTTACAGGATTCCAGAGAGACTTTTAAGCCCCCTGAAGAAAGAATTGGACCTCATGCTTTCCTTGGGGATCGTTGAGTGTTCTAGGAGTGAATGGTGCAACCCGGTTGTTTTGGTTCCAAAGAAGGACGGCACAATCAGGTTTTGCATTGACTTTAGATATTTGAACTCTGTGTAAAGTTTGATTCCTATCCTACGCCACGTATTGATGACATGATTGAACGCCTGGGTAAGGCAAAATACCTTACCACCATGGACCTGTGTAAAGGCTACTGGCAGGTTCCCCTTTCCAAGCACTCCAGGGAACTGACGGCCTTTCGGACACCATGGGGGCTCTACCAGTTTACAGTTCTGCCATTTGGACTACATGGGGCCCCAGCAACATTCCAAGGCTCATGGATCAGGTACTCAATGGCTGTAATGACTTTGCATGTGCTTACCTAGATGATATCATAATCTACAGCGACTCATGGGAGGAGCACCTCAACCATCTGCAGGAGGTGTTGGACGTCTCCAGTCTGCCGGATTGACCGTCAACCCAGATAAGTGTGCTCTGGCCCAATCTGAGACTGATTATCTGGGTTTTTGCATCGGCAATGGAGTGGTCAAACCTCAGGTACACAAAGTACATGCCATTCAGTCCTCTCCTCTTCCACAAACCAGGAAGCAGCTGAGGTCCTTCCTGGGAATGCAGGATTCTACCAGCGGTTCATCCCCAATTTCTCTGCTAGATCTGCCTCACTATCAGACATGGTTGGATCCAAGTCCCGAAAGAGATCCAGTGGACAGACAGAGCTGTGAAAGCTTTCGAGGACATCAAAGAGTCATTGGGTAAGGGCCCAGTTCTACTTTGCCCAGACTTTGAGAAACCTTTCATTCTCCAAACAGATGCCTCAGAGAGGGGAATTGGAGCCAGTACTCTTGCAAGGACCACCAGAGGCTCAGCATCCAGTGGCGTTTATCAGCCGTAAGCTGTTTCCCAGAGAGTGTCGTTATTCCACGGTGGAGAAAAGAAGCCCTAGCATCAAGTGGGCGTTGGACTCTTTGAGGTACTACCTTGGGACGGGAGTTCACGCTACAGACAGATCACAAAGCCCTCCAATGGTTGCAACGGATGAAAGACTCTAATAGCCGCATCACCCGCTGGTACCTGGCGATGCAACCCTTCCGCTTCACTGTTGAGTATGTTCCTGGAAAAGAAAACGTGACAGCGGACTATCTTTCTCGCTGGGGGGGAGAAGACTTTGAAGGGGAGGGGGATGTGATGGCTGCAGAAGCAGCCACACCATGAAGTTCCTGGAAGCTGTTATGGGTGGAGCCTGGCCGGCAACAAGAGGAACTCAGCTGGACTAAGTTGCCTTAATTGGACTCAACCATTGACTGAAAAAAAAGGATGAATTCACTATTGATTTCTTTTGTATTCAGTTGTTTTAGTTTTATCTACCACTTACCTGATTTGTGAAGTGATATGTTATTTACTTAAAGGTAATGTTGGTTAAGACAAAAACTGAATTAATCCTTTTGATTTCCTTATTACTTATCTTAGTCAATTCCCCCCCTTTTTTGTGGTTTTGGTTTGATCAACTAGTATATATGTTTCCCTCTTGTGTTTGTCTGGAGGTCAGTTTTCATGTTGAGTTGAAGTTTATGGTTTGTTGACCTCTTTTATGGGCTCAGATTAACTTTACTTGTTTTTGTAAATTAAAATAATATTTTTTTCAAAAGAAAACTCCTGTGCTTCTCTCATCCTTCTGCTCGGCTCCTCACAGGTGGCCAAAACTGAACTAAAAATCCATTTAAAGAGTGTTGAAGTGATGAACACGCGTCTTCGTGATCTTAAAAGTGATGTTTTCTGACCTGTGAGGTGACAATGGAATGTGTAGGAGAACGGCGTTCTCTGTGAACACACGGCCATTGTTCCTCTGAATCCGCTCAGGAGCTGCACAGAAATCCCTCCGTTGTTCTCACAAGTGTTGCTTTGGTTCTCCGATGATTTGTAGATTTTTTTTTTATTCATTTGTCACATTTTGTGTTTGCAAATACATTTTAAAATCATAAATAAAATACCTTTATTGTGAAGGCGCCTTAGAATATGAACTCAAACGTGTTTTAGTTTAAAAAATTACATTAAAAATATTCTGTAAATCGGTCACTCTCATACGGAGCCCCTAAAGGGACATCGAACAAAAAAAAAATAATAATAAAGTAAAAAAAAAAATTAAAGTTAAAAAAAATAAATAAATTCTAACTCGTGGCCACAACATACTGGAGCCCCTAAAGGGACATCGAAAAAAAAAAAAAAAAAACAATTTCTAACTCGTGGCCACGACTTACGGATATGATACGCAGTTGCCGCCCATTCAAAACAACAGGAGCGGCTTTTAGGTTTCGTTTTGATCACGTGGTCGGATGTTTAGGTTTCTCCGGATCACGTGACTGATCACGTGACTTTTGAGTTTCTGTCCGGCACCGTAGATCCACTACTTTTTTGGTGTAAAATCCCTCAGAATAAAATATTTTGTGGACTAATCTTTATTTTGGTAATATTTCTAGTGACAATTGTACCCGTTACTATCACGACATGCATTTATTTTGGACATACAGTTCGTAGTTTGTCTGTTTTGCTTGACTTTTCGGGCTCAAAAATCGTAAAACAGCAACGTCTGGGGTGCACGGAACAATCACGGAACCGGGCGATCAGCAGGATTTGGGACCCGACCCGCATCGGTACCGGGTCAAGGTTAGGGTTAGGGTAGGTTCGGAGAAACCGCCCGGAACCTTTTTAAATCGGGCCCCGAATGACTTCTGTAAAGCTAGAATGTGTTCAGTCTGATCACTTCCGGTCCAGGAGACGGTCAAACGTGATCCCGAAACGAAGAGTATCAAGCATCAAATAATGTTTCTTTAATTTCTGCCTCATAAACAAACACAAATGTCGGTTATTTTAAGTGACAATAACGAGGAAGGCTTTCAGACAAAATGAAGAAAGAAAAACACATAAAGAGCCGCTCCTGTTGTTTTGAATGGGCTGCAACTGCGTATCATATCCGTAAGTCGTGGCCACGAGTTAGAAATTTTTTTTTTTTTTTCAATGTCCCTTTAGGGGCTCCAGTATGTCGTGGCCACGAGTTAGAAATTTTTTTTTTTTTTTTACTTTAATTTTTTTTTAACTTTATTATTATTTTTTTTTTGTTCGATGTCCCTTTAGGGGCTCCGTACTCTCAGTAATAAGAAAGGAAAGTTTCTAATTTCTAATGAATTCCTGCTGCTCAGCAAAAACTATGACCTATTAAACAATGTAAATTTCGCTAAAAACTGAATAATCCTAACAAAAGACCAATGAAAACTGTTGAAAAAGATCAAAAGACGATCAGAATATTTTATTTTTTAACATAAACAGTTGTCTGCAGAGATCTGAGCTGTTTTTGTGATGTTTTAAAATGTGACCTTTGGGTTCAAACTCTTAAATCTTCTGGACGTTGAGCTCATTTCAGGTCATTTGAAGCTTCCCAGAGAACGCCAATAAATCCGGGTTTGTTCTAACCACACCGGGTCATGTGAGGAGTTGTGCAACAACGTCGTCCCGCCGAAGAACCGTCTCAGCATTGTTTGTGACGTTAGAGACGGAAGGTTGATCGCAGATGGATTCGGGGCTGTCGCTGTGTTAACTCCCTGCATTCCTGAGGGATTTTACGAACCCAGAATCCACTTTGAGTCCCGTTTCTTCGCTGATCTGGACCCTGAACTCTTGTTATGATGGTTGTTGAAACCTTAAGAGAGGAAATGAAAACTGCAGCTTTGGTTTTGGTTCCTTTTGTGACAGGAAAATGTCCCTCCCGTTTGTTCTGCAGCTGACTAAACCTCAAGGTTCACATTTTTTCAAACTCCTGATGGAATATATTGAATATATAAACTTATTTTTTTTATTTCTGTCAGGTTTTACTGATCTGCTGTAGAGTTTAGTACAGAGAATCGTAATCTGATCAGTGACAGTTTAGATCCCAATCCTGCAAACCATCCCCACATAATCATACTACCACCACCATGTCTGACTGTTTTTTAAAAAAAAAGATGTTCATGGTGGAACATGCACTAAACTTCTTCTAACTCTCTCCAGACTTGTTAATTTTATTCATTTTATTAATAATTGTTTTATTTCTTTTATTGTATTTTAGGGCTGCCACGATAAGTCGACTAATCGATGACTAATCGACTATTAAAATAATCGACAACTAATTTAATAGTCGATTAGTCGTTACTTTATATTGTATGAAGTCAGATTGTAGTAAAGTTGAAAGTTATAATAGCCTTCTGCTAGCTTTTTGGAATATTTTGGCATTTATTAAGTTTTTTAGGCTATTTTGGAGTTTAGCTAATATTTCAGAGCATGCTAGCATGCTAGCTATTTCGGCTAACTTTAGCTTTTTTACTTTTTTTAGGCAACTTTTGAGTTTAACTTATATTTCAGCTATATGCTAGCTGTTTTGGCTAATATAGTATTTTTCCATTTTTTTAAGGCTAATTTGGAGTTTAGCTAATATTTCAGCAGCATGCTAGCTATTTTGGTTAACTTAAGCTTTTTTAAGTTTTTTTAGGCTATTTTGGAGTTTAGCTAATATTTCAGAAGCATGCTAGCTATTTCGGCTAACTTTAGCTTTTTTACTTTTTTTAGGCAACTTTTGAGTTTAACTTATATTTCAGCTATATGCTAGCTGTTTTGGCTAATATAGGATTTTTCCGTTTTTTTAAGGCTAATTTGGAATTTAGCTAATATTTCAGCAGCATGCTAGCTATTTAGGCTAACTTTGGCTCTTTTTATTTTTTGGCTAATTTGGCATTTAACTAATATTTTAGCTGGGTATCAACTTCAGCATCTTTACATCCACTTTGGCCATGAACAGATTAGTCGACTAATCGGAAAAAATAATCGGTGATTAGTCGACTATTAAAATAATTGTTTTTGGCAGCCCTAATGTATTTGTGGGATGTGTTGAGGTTTTTCTTCATTTTTGTTATGATTACTATTTCTAACTGTTATTTATTTTATTATCTAGAGCGCTCTGGAACACTACTATAAAAATAAAGTTGAATTTGAATCCTTCCAGATATGGCTCACCTTTGCGCCCGTAGCCGACCAGTCTGCCCAGTACCTGAAGGTCAGTCTGGAGGACATCAACTGGCTGTCGTTGGTCTTCATGGTGGTGGCCATCCCGCTCAGCTTCGGGACCACCTGGATGTTGGACACGCTGGGTTTACGGATCACGGTGAGACACCTGGAGGCCGTCGGACGCGGCGGATGTCTCCGACGTTCCGGTTGAGCTCCCGGTTTTTCCTGCCTCCGCAGCTCATCCTGGGATCCTGGCTAAACATGCTGGGAGCGATGGTCCGCCTCGCCGGGCAGGCCCCCCTGGTCTCCGGTGATGTCCAGTTCGCCCTGGTGATGCTGGGTCAGACCGTCGGCGCTGTGGCTCAGCCGCTCATCATCTTCACACCCACCAAGGTGGCCGCTCTCTGGTTTCCTGATCACCAGCGGGCCACGGCCAACATGATCGCCTCCATGTGTAAGCGGCGTTCACACGCATCAAACGGGTGGATGGACGAGCGCTCTGATCTCCTGATCTGTTGAGATCTATGGAGATCTCCTAGTCTGTAGAGATCTATAGAGATCTTCTGATCTGTAGAGGTCTATAGAGATCTCCTGATATGTAGAGATCTCCTGGTCTGTTAAGATCTATAGAGATCACCCGGTCTGTAGAGATCTCCTGGTATGTAGAGATCCATAGAGATGTCCTGGTCTGTAGAGATCTTGTGGTCTGTAGAGATCTCCTGGTCTGTTGAGATCTATAGAGATCACCTGGTCTGTAGAGATCTGTAGAGATCTCCTTGTCTGTAGAGATCTATAGAGATCTCCTTGTCTGTAGAGATCTATAGAGATCTTCTGATCTGTAGATCTACTAGATGTATGATCCTGAGATATGTAGAGATCCTTGTGTCCTGTAGAGATCTATAGAGATCTTTCTGATCTGTAGAGGTCTAGTAGAGATCTCCACAGCTTCAAGCTGATGCATCTTTGATGATCTGAATTCAACAGAAAATTGTATTTAAATAATTAGTGGATTTCATTAAAAGTGATTCATAATTGTAAAATGAGATTGATTATTATTCTCTTTTTTATTGAATTCATCTCTAAAGAGGAACACAAAAGACTAAAAGGAGATCTTTTAAACTTGAAAACAGTTTGTTTTTAAATAAAGGTTTGAAGTTTGACTCTAACAGAGAAATTCTACAAAGTTCTGACACTTAGACGCCACAGGGAGGAGAGTAAAAGTGGGAAAAAAGGCGGGGTTAGCAGGACACTGAGGGCGGGGCTTCACTTGAAGACCCGGATGATGGCCGGGGATCTGTCAAAACTTTACAATCATCCAGTTTTGACTCAATCAAAAACACAACAAAGGACTTTTTCAAGAATTTGATGAATCTACAGTCTAGATCTAATCTGGATTAAAACTCTGATGCTTTCCTATGAATCTGGAAGAAGAGGAACTCTTCAATCCTGACTGAAACAGGAAACGTTTCGACTCTTTCTGTCACTTTTGCATTAAAGTGTCTTCAGAGCGACGAGAACAAACGCTCAGAAAATCAAAGTGCTGTTTGTAGGAAGTGAGACCAGAAGCCTCAGAGCCCCCCAGCTGAACCTCTTCTGCTCCCCCTCCTCAGCCAACCCCCTGGGCATCCTCCTCGCCAACATCATCTCACCTCTGATCGCCAAGTCCGCCGCACAAATCCCAGTTCTGGTGAGTTCCTGAAAAATAAAGGATCTCCTCGTGCGTCTGCGTCGGGAACCGTGTGCTTTTATTGTGAAAAACCTCATATTAAATCATGTATTTCAGATTTCTAAGTAAGAATACTTCATTATTCGCTCCGATTTTAAAATTAGTCGTGAAAGTAGCAGTTACCCCTGACCCAAAGTAAGCTCCTCCCACTTCTCACCTCTTTTGGCTTCAATGACTTCTGTAATAAAAATGTAAAGAAAGACAATTTTATTGGATTAAATGTGTCCAAAATTATAAAAAAGAAAAATTTTACTTCTCCCTAATGGAGCTTTTATTTTGTGAGGTAGCTTTCATCCACAGAGGGATGTTAAAGTGTTCTGCAGATTCAGGAGGAACTTAAACTTTACAAAATAAAGTAAAGATGTAATTTTAGCACAGGTGTGGACTCACCTGTAAACCAGAACCACCTGGTCTTCTTAATGGAGCTGCAAACCACTTTCCAGGATCTTTGAAAACATGAAAAATAAAATTGTTTTTTAAAGTTTATTTCTGTTCCTGTGAACTTGTCTAAATCAGAAGGTAATCCCATCAATCCTTTCAAAGTAAAAGTCTCTAAAAAAAAACAAGAGTTTATTAGATTTCAACTCAGACCAAAGACACACAGCTCACAGTGATGGAGCTGAAGAAGAGCTGGACTTCATCTGACAGTCGCTCAGTCCAGTTCTTTATATACAGTGCCAGGTTTGGACAAACTAAACCTCTTATTTTGAGAAATCTGGGTTAATTCTTTCACAAATTTAATCTGATAAACAATCA